>JAUMIR010000004.1:241957500-243207500 GCA_030847615.1 Gambelia wislizenii | reverse complement strand
TAGTAGAGATTGGGCATAAATCTTCCAGGTACAGTAGTTGTTTCTATTTAATTTACTAAACTTTAGAATTTCCATCTTAATTTGTGCAGTGACTCAATTTGACACAGTCCTTCCGAGTATGCACAGCTGACCCGTCTGGGCTTAAACAAAACACAAAATGATTTACTCACGAGGCTTATCAGTGTAGTGCAAACAGCTTGCTCTGATCTGTCGTCCACAAAGCTTTCTTCCACTCTCTGGAACTTTCAGCTTCTGTGGATGCTGGTTGCTCTAGTATCTGGGCCCATAACCCATGTCAGGGATGATGGGAGTTGTAGCTCTTCACCCTTGGCCCTAACTCACCACCTTGTTATGCAGCAGAGCTGACCAGCTTTGATCAGTGGTTAACGCTTTTCTCCAAAGCAGCAGAGTTTCAGAGAATAGGCTGAAGATCCTGACAAACTCTCCAAGCCTTCTCTCTTTTCTTCCTCAGATGTCTCCAAAACTTTCCCAGGATTCTTCACTCAGGACACCAGGCAACTCAGTAGTCTTATATAAGATCTACTTTATTCTTCTATATACAAATACTATGTGCTCAACAAAGCACATTCTCTACAATCTCTACAAATCTCCTCAACTACCCACAATATCTCCAAACTACTCCGCACACATACATTGGCAAACATTGCCATTATTATAGCCATTGTTAATCACCACCCACTAGTTAGTTTCCACCCAGTGGGTGTGTACATCCATTTTGATTGGTTCACATAGTTCAACCCATGCTTAAGACCAACCCAAGTATTTCATCATTTTACCTTGCACACTTAATGGATCTCAGGTGTTTCCAATATGCATTCTGTAACTCTGTCCTTGGCTCTCAAGACTTCTAAATTACATTAGGTTTTGCATCTGTGTAGCTTCATAATTGCTCTTGCTTATTCATTGTGGCTTTCACATACATATTTTATTTCTATCACTGTATGTCCCATGTTACATTTTCCTTAACATATAAGTAGTAATTATAAAACAATCAATGCCATTTCAGTCCATCTGCTATGGAATAAGTGAATCAAAAACAAAAGACATCTTATCCATTTGGCATGGAGAATGATGGCAATGATGCACTTAGGGCAGAAAAATGAAATGCATAGATATAGGATGGGAGAGACCTGGCTGAACGAGACTACGTGTGAAAGGGATCTAGGAGTCCTAGTAGACCACAAGTTGAACATGAGCCAACAGTGTGATGCGGCAGCTAAAAAGGCCAATGCGATTTTGGGCTGTATCAATATAAGTATAGTATCTAGATCAAGGGAAGTAATAGTGCCACTCTATTCTGCCTTGGTCAGACCTCACCTAGAATACTGTGTCCAGTTCTGGGCACCACAATTCAAAAAGGATATTGACAAATTGGAGCATGTCCAGAGAAGGGCAATTAAAATGGTGAAAGGTCTGGAAACCATGCCTTATGAGGAGAGACTCAGGGAGCTGGGTATGTTTAGCCTGGAAAAAAGACAGTTAAGAGGCGATATGATAGCCCTGTTTAAGTATTTGAAGGGGTATAACGCTGAGGATGGAGCAGGCTTGTTTTCTGCTGCTCCAGAGACTGGAACACAGAGCAATGGATGCAAACTCCAGGAACAGAGATTCCACCTCAACATGAGGAGGAACTTTTTGACAGTAAGAGCTGTTCAGCAGTGGAACGCACTCCCTTGGAGTGTGGTGGGTTCCCCTTCCTTGGAGGTCTTTAAACAGAGGCTGGATTGCCATCTGTCAGGGATGCTTTGATCAAGATTTCCTGTGTGGCAGGGAGTTGGACTGGATGGTCCTCGTGGTCTCTTCCAACTCTACAATTCTATGATTCTATTATTCTATGATTCTATGAAATGAGGGCATCGTTTGGCAATATAAGTCTGACCTTTCAGCTAAAGAAAATGCTGACTGGAGCAAAGCTGGAGGAAAAATGTATTAAATTCAAGAGTGGCCTAAATATCCTAAATGCACCAGATCCCATCTGATATTGGAAGCTAAACAGGATCAGTCCTGGTTAATACTTTGATGAGAGACCACCAGAAAATACCAGGTGCTGTAGACTACATTCAGAGGAAGGAACTGGCAAAACTACCCCTGAGTGTTCCTTGCTTAAGAAAACACTATGAAATTTATGAGGTCACTCAAAGTCAACAGGTGACTTGAAGGTGTATATGCATGCACAATAGCATTGAAATAAGCTTGTAACCCCCACCCCAGCACATATATGCTCACCTATTTTTCTTTGTCATTAATAACACCATGAGACTAAAACATGGAGACAAAAAGTTTCCTGCCTTGTTTATTGTTATTTGGGGAGTGTCTGTTTTATTATGCATGGGCTTGTTTTTAATGGAAAGGGGGAGTACTAGCATCTGTGATAGATGGACAGGAATTCCAATGAGCATTAGTTTCATAAGGACAACAGTGTTAAATAAGCGAGCTTCAGAGACAATTACTTCCCATGAACATCACTGGAAGGGTGCCATTGCAGCCAAATCATACCTGCTGACATTCAGATTGGCATAAAATGGCCACAGCTGAAACAGAATGTTGGGCCTAAGAAAGTTTGGGTTTGGTTCAGCAGGGTTCTTCTTATGTTCTGTGATATTATCAAGGGATGGAGGAAACTGGAAGTCTTGCTCCCCCTCCCACTTTTCTATTTTTTTGTTTTTGCTAAACTATCAAGGATTGTGAGTTTTTAAATCCTGAACATGGAGAAATATTAAAATGTTGGTACTTTCTTATCAAAACCAAAATGAAACAAAATCTGCATCTTCAGCACAGGACAATTTCAGTTGGTAGATCTGTTCCCCTGTAGGGAGTGGAATAAACTGTAACTGCCTACCATACAACTTAAAGAAGAGGAAACTGGCACAACTGTTAGGGGAGAAAAGAGGTGCCATCTCTAATTTATCACTAACAAAGATACATACATACCTTTCATCCCTGAAAGGGATTCATATCTACAAGCAATCCAAAATATGATGCAAAACCAGAGCTGCTTATGGACATTTACCTGTCTAGTTTAGGAAGATGCTACTTTGCAGTTCCAAAAATATCAAGTGTTTCCAGTTCAGACACATCAGAACTGAAAAATTCTTGGGATAAACCAGGCATAACTGACATTGGGACAAGAGTAATATGCAAAGGTCAAAGACAAAATCCTTGATAAATTGTAGGCCAAACCAATGCTTATTCCAGAATATTTGTTTCAATCTTATCTGTAAGCCTAGATCGTTTAGGGTTATGGTGTGGCTGAGTCATTCACATTTCATTCACATTAATAAGCTGAGGTGTTAAAAAAAATACTAGTGTACTCCTTCCTTTTTATTTTCTTCTGCTGTTTCTTTTTACAATCTCCCAAACTTCCTTTGTAGTCCTTGAACAACAACAAGAAGAAAAAATATTCAAGGAAAGACTGGAAAGAGAAACAGGAGAATTGGAATATATCCACTAAAGTAGGAAACAGAACAGAATCAAACACTGTAGGAAAATTTGGCCTAGGATCAGTAAATTAATCAGGAGACCGACTGACTGAATTTTGTGAAGCCAACAAACTGTTCATCACACACATTCTTCAAGCAACCAAAGAGGTGATTGTATGCATGGACACCACCTGATTGCCAATATAGACATCAAATAGACTACATACCTGGATGGAGAAGCTCTGTTCTCTCTGCAAACCAAAACCAGGAGCAGGTTGTGGCACAGACCATGAACCACTAATGTCAAAAAATAGTGTAAAGCTAAAGATGAACTCTAAACTGACCATTGTGCCAAAATACAACCTGAAGAACAGCCTTGTAGAATTTAAACATAATGTAAATAAAAAAAATTGCACTATTAAACCAAAAGATACTATCTACAGCCAAAAAGAAAAAGAAGCCTCACTGGATGACACATGAAAATCTTCAAGCAGTTAAGGACAGATGAGAAGCAAAAGTAAAAAGGGACAGAAATTGAGCCAGGAACCTGAATGCAACTGCTCAGTGACTTATACACAGAGACAAAGAGAACTAGTATAATAATCAATGCAGGGAAATAGAAGATGACAACGAATTAGGAAGAACAGGAGCCCTCTTCCACAAGATCCACAAATTCAGAGGGAAATTTAAAACAAGAAGGGGGATGCTCTACGACCAGCAGGGGAACATATTAATGACCTAGTGGAAATAAAAGCACAATGTAAACAAGACACAGAACTAATATAGAAAAGAGATGAAATGTTGACAGATACATACAATGAAGAACCATATGAAGAAGAACCTACAGTTTAAGAAAGTGACATGGAATCTGCACTGGGATCACTTGGGAGAAACAAATCACCAGGAACAGATGACATAACAATAGAGCTGCTCCAAGCCACAGAAACAGAATATACTCTAGTTCTAGCTATAATATGTCAACAAATATACAAAACAAAACAACGGCTCACAGATTGGAAATGCTCAATATACATTCCAGTCTTTAAGAAAGGGGGGACAACAGGGATTGCAGCAACCAGAGGACCGTTGCATTAATTTCCCATGCAAACAAAGCAATGCTCAAAAATCTACAGACTTTTAGTATATATGGAGCAAGAAATGCCAGATGTCCAAGTTGGGTTCAGGAAAGGAAGAGGCACTAGGAAACATATTGCAAATGCACATTGGGTAATGAAGTGCACCAAACAATTTCAAAAGAAAATCAGCCTGTGCTTTGTAGATTATAGCAATTATTATAGATCACAAAAAACTATGTATTACTCTTAAAGAAATGGATGTGCCACAACATTTCATTGTCATGATGAGTAACCTGTACACAGGACAAGAGGCTACTGTCAAGACAAAGTACGGAGAAACAGAATGGTTTCTGATTATCAAGTGGAACAGGCAAGGCTATATTTTATCACCCTGTCTATTTAATTTTTATGCTGAACATATCATACATAACACATGGTTAGACGTGAAGGAAGGAGGCACGGAAATTGGAGAAAGAAACATCAACAATTTAAGATATGCAGATGACACCATAATAGTAGCAGAAAATAGCAAAGACTTGAAACAATTACTGAAGAAAGTCAAGGTAGAAAGTGCAAAGGCAGGTTCACAGTTGAACACTGTGAAAACAAAAATAATGACCACAGAAGGGTTACATAACTCTAAAGTAAATGATGTAGATATTGAAATAGTTCAAGGTTTTCCATACCTTGGCTCAGTTATTAATCAGAATGAAGACTGCAGTCAAGAAATCAGAAGACTAGGACTTGGAAGGGCAGCTATGAGGGAACTAGACAAGATCCTGAATTGCAAAGATATATCATTGAATACCCACGTTAGGATTGTCCATGACATCATATTTCCAATTTTTACGTATGGTTGTGAAAACTGACAGTGAAGAAAGGTAATAAGAAGAAATTCAAATTGTTTGAAATGTGGTGTGGAAGAAGAGCTCTACAAATCCTGTCAACTGCTAAAAAGCCAAATAAATGGGTCATAGAGCAAATCAAGCCTGAATTCTCCATAGAAACCAAGATGATTAAATTGAGACTATGGTAATTTGGACACACCATGAGAAGACATGACTCACTAGAAAAGACAATACTGCCTGGTAAGGTAGAAGACAGTAGGAAAGGCAGAAGTCCACATTCCAGATGGATAGACTCAATCAAGGAAGCCACATCCCTGAGTCTTCAAGACCTGAACAGGGCTTTTTATGATAGGATTGCTTGAAGGTCTCTCATGCATAGGGTCGCCATAACTTGAAGTTGATATGACAGCAGTTAGCAACAACATCCCTTTAAAAGGAACCAGTGTGGTGTAGGTGTTTGAGCACTGGACTATGACTCTGGAGACTGATATTCCCAAGAAAATCCCATGATAGGGTCACCTTATGGTCACCATAAGTCAGAAATAATATGAAGGCAAACAACAACAACAACCCTTTAAACATGATAGTAGTGATATGGGAAGTGTTTTTCCTTGGGCTTATATAAATCTGTGACCTTTATGGATGCATCGAATCATACAGACCTTAGCATAAAATCATTGTCCAAATGGGCCTGGGTATGACAATCTCAAGGCAAAAAAATAGGCAGTGGTCTCCACCCAGATATTTTAAGATCATTACATATTGTGCAATATTTAAAATAGAAGCTCTGGCATCGGGGGGGGGGGGAACACAGTAATGGTTGAACCTTTAAATCAGTCCACTGTGCAGTTGAGGCAGCATAGAGGTTTATAGGATTTGGCTGTTAATCTCAATATACATCACCTTTCTCTCTGTGTCATCATTAGTTTGAAGGTAAATAAGATTAATATTACAATTCTCCTCTTTTGAATAAAATACAAATCATAAGAATAATCTCTTGCAATGTACATTCCTTTCCTTTGACATTTAGAGTTATGAAGGACTTATCACAAAGCATTATGTAGCTGGTGTATTAATATTTTATGTACACACAGCAAGAAGGGGGGTGCTTCAAACCTCTTTTCTTTTTTCCTATACTACTGTACATTACAGTAGACAGGTTGAATAATATTAATCCTATATGATACAGAAAATTTAATATATGTTCAGAAAAAATACAAATGAAGAGTCTACATTTTTATCTGAAGCATCTAGAGTCTTTAATGAAGAACTTAAATTTTAGATGTACTTTTGTATGCATTTTGTGACTTGTAATCTTGTACTGGCATGTGCCACAGAAATAGACAAACACACAAGGACCACAGTTGCACTTTATAATGAGCCAAGGTGTGATTTGTTGAAATTCCACTTGCTTAATAAGCAAATGCATCTCGGCTAACAAGCCATGATTTGTCTGTTTGTTAATCACAAATTACACACCACAATCTGAATCCATCATTTGCTATCTTCTGACAAACTCTAGCTTGTTTAAATCATCGTTTGTTGAGATGCCCAAACTGCTAACCAAGGCTTATATTGGGTTTGATTTCCCCATCTTGAAGCAGAAGCTGAAAATGAGGTGTGAAAGAACAAGCCAGAAACAATTTAGAAATGGGGGGAGAGGGGGAGCAACTTTTTTTAGCCATTTGCTATATAGTTCATGGTTTAAGCAACAAACCAGGACTAACACAAGCCAATGCTTATCATGCTATGTGAATATTTGTAACATAAACAATAATATATCATCTTTCTGTAACAAAATATAAACAATAAAGTAACATCTTTCTGTAATATATACAATGTATCATCTAGGATTTATACAGATGGCTCAACTAAACAAGGTTAAAAGTATATATAAACTCCATAGTTAGGTCACAGTTTGTGTCTACACTGAAATCTATGATCACGTTCCAGGCTTAGCATCAAATAAAGGTTTCAGTTTGGTGAGGACTGCCAGAGAATTTTGCTGGTTTGTTTTGTCCATTCACCATTTTCCCCATGCTTGTAGACTGTAAAATCAAGCAGACCACAGTTAAAATAAAGTGAGACTAGCAAGAACTGAGAGAAATCATTTCATTAGTAAAAAGAAATTTTCTATCAGCAGGTGAAGAAATACTTCATAGCTTGATGGACATCTCAATGAGGCATATGCTAAGAGAAAGAAAAGCTAGCATCTCATTAATGCAGGTATATGGCTCTGAACTTTAGTTCATTTCTACACAAAAATAGTATTTTCACTAAGAACTGTCATTTTGTTATATGCATGCTCTTCTTTGTGCACCAAATCCATGTCTAATAAAATATCCTATTGTAATTTTTTAAAAAACAAAAATCATTCAACAAAACTACTAGACTGGACCCTTTTAAAGAACATTTCATCCCTATTTTGTGAAAAGCAATCTGAGAAAGTAGGTATAGTGAAACATAAAACATTTATACTGCATGAGTGATCTTGATGCCTTATCTCCTTAACTATAAATCAGTATGGTGCAGTCTTGCCACAGCATTAACCACCATGCTCTCAGTTAAAAATTTATCGAATATTACTTTTGAGAGGTGAAATATATTTTTGGTAAATGTTAAGTAATGCCTTTGAACATCTAACATAACTGGATATGACTAACTCATAAAATACTCAAATGCAGTTTCTTTTTTCTCTGAACATTTTATAGGGATGTAGTGACAGAAAAGAGTACCATGAAAACAAAGGAAAATCACAGATCCACTGTCAGTTTGCATATTATCAAAATAACACCAGGATATCAAGGTAGACTAACAACACATCTTGCATCCCCCTGCCAAAAAAAGTATAGCTGTGATGTATATAAAAGTCCAAGAACAAAAAGGCTTAAGAGGAACATTGGGTTCCTCAAACCAATATCTCATAACACTAATGATGATGGTGGTGATGATAATGATGATTTCAACCCTTCCACCAATGAGGTCAATAAAGCATTTTATCCTCACAGCAACCATGTTGCTTTGTAGGATATGTGGTTCAGTGGACAGTTGGACCAGTGTAGTTGAATGGACAGTATAGACTTATGTTAAGCTGAACACCACCCCATGAACTTATCATATAGCCTCTGAAGTCCCCCAGCACAGCCATTTCATGTCTTATGGGAGCAGGCAGAATTGGAGAAGAATCTGGCTCTATTCCTCTAACCTGACTCAAACTAATTATATCAGCATTGAGATCTTCCAGGGTCTCAGTGCCACTGTAATCATTCTACATCTTGTTATGAGGACATAGTCAGAAACTGTTCAGAAACTTCAGGGGTCCCAAATGCTGCAACCAGGCTGTTGACTGGGGCTGGCTACAGAGATCGTGTGACACAACACACACACACACACCCATTGAAACAGCTGCATTGGCTACCAGTCCATTTCCGGGCAGAATTAAAAGTGCTGGTTTTGACTTTTAAAGCTCTAAACAGCTTAGGTCCATACTATCTGAAAGACCGTATTTCCCTATACAAGCCAGCCCGCGTGTTAAGATCTGCAGGGGAGGGCTTTCTCTCAGTCCCACCACCTTCATAGGTGCAGCTGATGAGGACTCAGAAGAGAGCATACTCTGTGGCTGCTCCCAGACTGTGGAACTCCCTTCCATGGGAGGTCCGGATGGCCCCCTCTCCGCAGTCATTTGTTGGTAGTTGAAGTAAATTTTAATTGGTGTGCTGCTTTTAATGTCTTAATGTTGTATTTTTACTGATTTTATGTTTTAAATCATGTTGTGTTTTTAATTATGTGGTAATTAATTTAATGATTTTTTTTTTAATTTTTGTAAATTGTGATATTTTAGCTGCATTTTTTAATTATTGTAAGCTGCTGTGAGTCCTATCTTGGAAGAAAGGTGGGGCATAAATCTAATAAATAAATAAATACTCCAGTTTTGCCACTCTCTATGAGGCACAGAACAACTTTGCAGGCAGCTTCAGGGGCTATATGGTAACTCCAGAGGAGGCTTTCAGCACTGTGGAAAGAGGACCCCATGCAGTGCCCAAAAAAGGACAGGCACAGGATCAAGGGAAATTTATGTGTGCTGCTAACAGGATGCTAGCCTTAGACTAACACACTAACTACAATACTACTTAAGCTCTATTAATATATCTGCCAGCCCCAATTTTCTAGTATCACAGTAATTTAAAATTTCAGTTGAGCATTTAGAAATACAATTTAGGCATCAGAGGAAAAGGTAAAGGCAAAGCTATCAAGGGAATACAAACAAAGCTAATGGAAAAGTTATAGGTGTGAACAATTTTCAGTGTCTCACTCTCTGCAATGCTAAAAATGTTCATTTGAGGGAGAATTCTTATTTGGAGGAGCAATGCTCTGATTCACCTCCCCATAACTCTATCCCTGATGTAACTTAAAAAGGACTATTGGTGGGGAGGTGACATGGCTTTTAAAAAGCCACTCAATATTCAACATATAAATATAGTGAGTTGTAATTTATTTCAAATACGTTCCATTCTTACTGTTGATTTCCAGTGATATTTGTCTCTGAGGTTATGCAAGCAATGGTGACATCACAGAACTACCAAGTGGTAGTTATGCTGGCAAATTTCAACAATGTAGAACTGTGAAAATTTGGAATCTGTATTATGAGAGGAGCCAAACTCTATTCTGTGTCTAATACCTTTACAGTGGCTCATCACCATCCATTTGCCTTTTCTACCCTTTGCTTGTGCTGTGTTTTTTTCTTTCCCATTTCTGTAAACTTCCCCACACTTACCAAATTACCAAGAAGACCAGCAAAACCAAGGGCCCATCAGCTTAATCCCCTGTGGAACAGTCTAAAACCTACAACTTTTGCATATACACAAACCCTTCAGTGCTGGGAGTGGAAGGGGAGGCAGTGGGAATCATGCATTTACAACAGCTGAAAGTGCTTCCAGTAGAAAAAAATGAACTAGAAATAAGGATGGGAGTAGGAGGGGAAAAAAACATTAATATAAGTTAAATGTAGAATTTTGTATTATAGGGGGAAATCCTATGGAAAAACAAAGCACATTTGGTATAATTAGCTTCAAAGTCTACTGAAGACAATGAAAGCATGCTTATTAATACTATGGCCTTTACATAGAACCCATAGCAATGAATCCTATAATTATAAGTAGCATTATAGGTAACAATATATGTACTTCCAAAATTTTGCTAGCTATAGTTTAACTCTATTAGGAATGAGAAACAAAGATTGGGCAGATGTCCTGGATAGATATTCTCATTATCTGTTCCTCTCTAATTACTTGATGAAAACCAAATTGAGCATCAATTATAAATGTTATGGAGAATACATTACTCAGGTACAATCCAAACCAATTGTATGCTGAAAAAAATATAATGGGCACAGATATCTGAGCCAGCATCATTACAGATAATTTAAATAATATAAAACTGGTAATACTATCAACATATCTACAAGAACTAAATTATGCATCTAAGCTCTAACATGTCACTCTTTGTAAGAGACCACCAACCAACCATATATTATTATTGTTATCAGCAGCAGTTTCACAGTCTGGCAGGTGTTACCATATTGGGATCCAAAGCAACTTACAAAAGTTAAATACAATTAAAAACAGTTACCAGAAGAGAAGTAAAAACATAAAAAGTGGGTCAGGATTCTGTATCAGCTACATAGCTAAGTATGCTTAACTATAGTTACCGGTACTTAATATATTTAACTAAGTAGAATCAGTGCTTTGTGTGTTGGCCTACAACTCTGGAGACCAGGGTTTGAATCCCCACTTGGCCATGGAAACAACTGGGTGACCTTGGGCAAATCACACTCTCTCAGCCTCAGAGGAAGGCAAAAGCAACCTCCTTCTGAACAAATCCTGCAAGAATACCCCGTGACATGGTCAACTTAGGGTCACCATATTGTTTTTAGCAGAGGGGCGGGATATAAATAATAATAATAATAATAATAATAATAATGTAATAATAATAATAACAATATTTAATTATATTAATTATAATTATAATTATAATTATTATAAATATTATTATTACCATAAGTTAAGAATTACTTGAGGGCACACAAGAACAAGAACAACTAATTCACCTCACCTGGCCCAACTCCCCCCCCCAAAAAAAAAACCCTGATGGAAATACCATTGGCCCATGCTCCAGTTACCAGTAGAATGGATCTCCTTCTCCCCATGCACTGACGCCTGGTAAAGTAGTAGTGTGGAGGGGAGAGATATGATCTTGTCAACAGCGTTACAATCAAGATTAAGTAATGATTGTGAATATGAAACAGCTACAGATTAGTAAATCTAGGTAACTGTTTCATACTCACAATCCTTACTTAGTCATGATTGTAACAGTACTAGCTCCCTTCCCTACCCAACCTACTATACTGGGCATCAGCTGCATGGGGAGAAGGAGATTCCCAGACAATTCTGAATTTTGAAATATATTGATGAATTGAAAGAAATCCAGTGGCTTCAGGAGCGCCTTCAGTTACACTTCTGTTTTAAAGAAGAGGAGAGTCTAAACAAGTATCTGCATTACACTATAGCTGTTTGGTAGCACTTCAATTATCATGGCTTTACCTTAAGAAATCCTGAGATTTGTAATTTGGTGACATATTTAGAAGGTGCCAAGGCACCCTGAAAGGTGAGGTTTTGAGGATCTAATCAGTTTAATTATATGGTAAAGCCAAGACAGACACAGGGTACATATGAAACAGGAGGTAAGGGGAATGGACGAGAAGCTTTCTAGCAGAGATTTTGACCTGCCTCACCAAACAGCAAATCCTAGCATTCTCTAGGATGGAACAATAACAATTAAAATGCTATGAGATTTACATAACTTGTGTAGTATAGATACACCTAAAGAAAACAATACTGAATGTCCAGGCTGGTTTCAAAGGACAGCTTGCTTGCACTAGTTTTGTGATCTCCCTACATTGAATGCAAATGAAATTAGCGACAAAATCACCTCCAGCAGCAGCACTGGGATGGATGACTGGAAGTATTTGGCTTCAGGACTACAGATGTGATTTATTTATTTATTTATTTATTGTAGAATTAGGATCCACGTTTTATAGACCAAAGGATGCCCAAAGCTGAAGCGAGTAGCTATCAAGATTTCACCAAAACATTCTGTTGATAGTCTTCAAAACAAAGAGAAAGTTAGAAAGAAATTGATGAGCTTCTATCATATATGCAAAGCTCATCCCTCCGGTTCACAATTATACCCATTTCTGGATCCAGTAAGACAAGAGTAGTTTTGCTTTTTTAAACAAAAACAAAAACAAAAACAAAAACTGTGATGCTTCCAAGTTTGAAGAGAAATCAAGTGCACATGCACTATCTTTCAAAAATCCTTATGTCCATAAACTATCAATAGATCAGAGCTGTCAGCTTATTATTTGAGCCAGAAATCATATAAGGTTAGTCAAATTTCATGTTTATTTAAAATAACTGTAGTAAAGGCAAGATGAAAGACTAGATAGACAGATAGAGTAGATATATATTTCAAATCACACCAAGAAATCATAAGTACATTACCAGGTATAAGGTTACACAATGTGTGACTGCTTGGATTCATACATGATGTCTGAAAGGTCTCACAGATTGACATACCATCTACATTTCCTGATTTGGCAGGGACAGTCCCACTTTCTCTGATGCTTCTGAAATGTCCCAGTTTCTCTCTTTTCCTCCCAGTTTCCTTCTTTGTCCTCAGCTTATTTCAATTGGTGTGAACTGTGTTCAAGGTGCAAAAGTAGGTCCTGTCTATATGGTCAAAATAATACGAACAAGATGCAAAAGATCAGCAATCTGTTCAAACTGCCATCCACACAAATACATTTTTGCCAACAGTCTCAAGAATTTGATCAGGAGGGCTTTAAACTGAGTCAAATGGGGGAGGGAGACAGTATTCTGGAAGGCAAAAGGGCTGGAGAAAATAGTCAAACTGTCATAGAGGGAACAAGGCAAACAGTGCAAGGACCCAACAGCGGGAGGCAAAAAAACTTGCACAGGGAGCAAGTAAAGGGAACACATGGTCTCAGATGTCTCTACACTAATGCACAGAGCATGGGAAATAAGCAAGATGAACTTGAACTCCTTGCACTACAAAACAAATATGATATAATAGGCGTTACTGAAACCTGGTGGGACGAGTCTCATGATTGGAATGTAGGAATAGAGGGGTATAACCTTTATAAGAGAAACAGGCCAAACAGGAAAGGAGGAAGAATAGCATTATATGTCAGGGATATTTACACCAGTGAAGTGATCCACGACATCAATACTGGAAGCCAGGTGGAGAGCATCTGGATAAAAATTAAAGGGGAGGGAAACAACAGGGATGTTATTGTGGGACTCTACTACAGACCCCCAAATCAGACGGAGGAATTGGATGTTGCCTTTCTAGAACAGATGAACATACATGCAGAAAGGAGAGATGTAGTAGTGATGGGTGACTTCAACTATCCTGATATTTTCTGGCCATCTAACTCAGCCAAAACTACAAGGTCTAGCAAATTCCTTACATGCCTGGAAGACAATTTCATGGTCCAAAAGGTGGAAGAGGCAACAAGGGGGTCAGCTATTTTAGATCTGATCCTAACCAACAGAGACGACCTGGTTAATGGGGTGCAAGTGGTGGGATCCTTAGGTGAGAGTGATCATGTTCTCCTGGAGTTTGTTATACAATGGAAAGGAGAAGCCAGGCATAGTCAGACACGCATTCTTGACTTTAGGAGAGCTGATTTCAATAAACTCAGGGAAATACTGGGGATGATCCCATGGTCAAGAATACTAAAAGAGAAGGGACCTCAAGACGGATGGGACTTTCTCAAAAGGGAGATACTGAAGGCACAATTTCAAACAGTACCATTGAGGAAGAAAAATGGGAGGTGTCTCAAGAAACCAGGATGGATGACTAAAGAACTTTCAATGGAGCTAGGTTTTAAACGGAACATGTATAGGAAATGGAAAAGGGGGGAAATCACCAAAGAAGAATTCAAACAGATAGCGAACACGTGTAGGAGTAAAGTCAGAAAAGCTAAAGCGCAGAATGAGCTCAGGCTTGCTAGGGAGGTTAAGAACAATAAAAAGGGTTTTTTTGGGTATGTCCGCAGCAAAAGGAGGAAGAAGGAAATGATAGGGCCGCTACGTGGAGAAGATGGCAAAATGCTAACAGGGGACAGAGAAAAGGCAGAATTACTCAACACCTTCTTTGCCTCAGTGTTTTCAGAAAAGGAAAAGGAGGACCAACCTGAGGAGAATGGAACAGAGGACACAATAGGGGAAATCCAGCTCAAAATAAGTAAAGAGGTAGTACAGGAATACCTTCTTAATCTAAATGAATTTAAATCTCCAGGACCAGATGAACTACATCCAAGAGTATTAAAAGAGCTGGCAAATATAATCTCAGAGCCATTGGCAATAATATTTGAGAACTCCTGGAGAACAGGAGAAGTCCCAGCAGACTGGAGGAGGGCAAACGTTGTTCCCATCTTCAAAAAGGGGAAAAAAGAGGATCCCAACAACTATCGTCCAGTTAGTCTGACATCAATACCAGGGAAGATTCTAGAACAGATCATTAAACAGAGAGTCTGTGAACATTTAGAAGGCAATGCCATAATCACAAATAGTCAGCATGGGTTTCAGAGAAACAAGTCATGCCAGACTAATCTGATCTCTTTTTTTGATAAAGTTACAAGCTTGGTAGATGAAGGGAATGCTGTGGACATTGCATACCTTGATTTCAGTAAGGCCTTTGACAAGGTTCCCCATGACATTCTTGCAAACAAGCTTGTAGAATGTGGGCTAGACAAGTTAACTGTTCAATGGATTTGTAATTGGTTGACCGGCCGAACCCAAAGGGTGCTCAGCAGTGGCTCCTCTTTGTCTTGGAAAGATGTGACCAGTGGGGTGCCACAGGGTTCTGTCCTGGGCCCAGTGCTATTCAACATCTTTATCAATGACTTAGATGAGGGAATTAGGGGCATACTTATCAAATTTGCAGATGACACCAAATTCGGAGGAGTAGCTAATACCCTAGAGGACAGGATCAAAATTCAGAATGACCTGGATAGACTGGAGAGCTGGGCCAAAGCTAACAAAATGAAATTCAATACGGAGAAATGTAAAGTACTGCATTTAGGGCGGAAAAATGAAATGCATAAATATAGGATGGGAGAGACCTGGCTGAATGAGACTACGTGCGAAAGGGATCTAGGAGTCCTAGTAGACCACAAGTTGAACATGAGCCAACAGTGTGATGCGGCAGCTAAAAAGGCCAATGCAATTTTGGGCTGTATCAATAGAAGTATAGTGTCTAGATCAAGGGAAGTAATAGTGCCACTCTATTCTGCCTTGGTCAGACCTCACTTAGAATACTGTGTCCAGTTCTGGGCACCACAATTCAGAAAGGATATTGACAAATTGGAGCGTGTCCAGAGAAGGGCAACTAAAATGGTGAAAGGTCTGGAAACAATGCCTTATGAGGAGAGACTTAGGGAGCTGGGTATGTTTAGCCTGGAAAAAAGACGGTTTAGAGGCGATATGATAGCCCTGTTTAAGTATTTGAAGGGATGTCACGCTGAGGATGGAGCAGGCTTGTTTTCTGCTGCTCCAGAGACTGGAACACGGAGCAATGGGTGCAAGCTCCAGGAACAGAGATTCCACCTCAACATGAGGAGGAACTTTTTGACAGTAAGAGCTGTTCGGCAGTGGAACGCACTCCCTCGGAGCGTGGTGGGGTCTCCTTCCTTGGAGGTCTTTAAACAGAGGCTGGATGGCCATCTGTCGGGGATGCTTTGATTGTGATTTCCTGCGTGGCAGGGGGGTTGGACTGGATGTCCCTCGTGGTCTCTTCCAACTCTGCAATTCTATGATTCTATGATTCTATGTCATTTGGAAGGGGGGAATAGCCAAATCTACCAAAAAGTCCACATGCACCATGTCCGGGGCTTCGTATAGATTTTCTGAAAAGCTCCATACGACTTTCAAATGTGCAACCATTTGAACACTCATGTTCACACAGATGCAAACAGGCAGTGCACTCTGATTGGCTGGACAAGCCCGGGGGTGGGCCTAGCAAATAGAGAAAGTGGCTGAGGCTGCCATTTTGGATTTTCAGCTAAGCGAGGGTCCAGTAAGTCGATCAAATGGTGATTTTATACTTATTTTATTTATTTATAAATAGGAAGTGTTGCTTGTGCACACCATACGAAACTTTTTTTTAAAAAAAAAATTGGCAGTGACAGATTTAAAATTGTGAGTAAATCACTCGTGGCTGCCAGCTGTCTAGGGGGTAATGCAGAGTTTAGAGAGGCTCTTTTGGCCATGTAGGCAGATCACATCATGGTGAATGCCTGCCTTTTCAGATGTGTTCATATTTTTTCATATTTTCCCCCTTGCATAGACTGCAGTAACTCAGCAGGGAGGGAAAAGAGAGGAGGGGCACAATCTTGCCCTTCCCCTGTAGACACAGGCAAAAGTAAACTGATGCAGTCTCTCTTGTCTTGTCTGTTCTTCCTCGTTTAAAACTTTTGCCATCTTGACAATACTCTGATGGTGCTTAGCCACACATGTCTGAGTTTTCATCTGAGAAATGTTGGAGGGTATGACAGTATATTGTACAGATGACACCCAATGATTTCAGGACAATTTTTAAGACAGTTTATCTGCACATTCAGTAATCTTGATGATATGTTAATCATAAGTCTAAATAGTTATATTACAATCTAATTGATGACTGGTTCATTCAGGTAAGGTCCTTGTGCATCCACATTTTCAGGATGGACAACATCTGCTCCCCGAGGTTATCTGTTTCTGCAAGAGTTGTAATAATTTGTTGAAAAGCCTTTGTCATCACCTTTATCTTCCTGAGATGTCTGGCTTTAAGCAATTCAGGCCTCAAAGCAATTCTATCATTCTTGAATCCTGTTTGGCTGGAATCTTATTGGTGTCTGACAGAGAATTATGTTCCCCATGGAAGTTGTTGGATATTTTTTGGCTAATGTTTTGTTACACTAAGAAGTGGGGAGAAGAACATTGGAGTACCACCTGCAATGCCAGTGTCTCCTTGACATTTGGGGGAATTATAGCTAAACAGGAGGCCTGCAAGAGGAGAATAACTTGGGAGATCTTTTCACCTGTATATACCAGTATTAACAGTAAAGCAAACTCTAGTTAAAGTTAAATAATTTATTTGAATTAACACAGGGAATATGCTATCATACAATAACAGATACTCTTAAGAACCATACAAGGCTATTGAAGAGTAAGGCAATAAGGGTTGGATAGAGAGAAGTCAAGGGTGGAAGGGTGATAGATACCAGTCTTGGAGAAAGAGGTCCACACTGTGGAGGGACTCAGACAGCATCTGAGGGTGGCACAGGGAAATCTGGGACAGAGAAAGAGGATGGTGGGGCCCGTCTATGACACACCCAGCTACGGTCAGAGCTAGGAAATATATACCCTATTTTGAACCCTGGAGGTATGTGCTAGTTATGACAAATCCTGAATGCTTTTTCATGGAATGGACAAAAGGATCCAGAATGAGCTGATTGCCTTAGCTCCAGAGTGACAAAACATTGATTAGATTTGCAACAACCTCTTAAGGTCTGGAAGGTAGAGTGTATAGGAAAGTTCTCCGTAGGGTATGGGTCATGGGATGGTCACTGTGTCCAGGATGTGGCAGTTATGAAATCTCATAAGAGGGGTAGTAGGGTATGCTAACAGTTTGCATTCAGCTTAAGGTCATATAATGGAGTTACACATGCAATGGATGCCAATTTGACTATACATGCTGTTGCACATTTGCTTGTCTATTTATGTATCTGATTGTGCATTCTATTGTACATTTCTTTGTGCATTTGGTTGTGCAATGTTGTAATTGAACATGAGGGTATTGTAGCACAATTAGTGTTGAAGTGTCCAGGCAAAGAAGTACAGTACAAAAGGTCTCAACCTGTGTCTTCAACTTTAGCATTTTTTTATCCTTTCAGCAGCTTAAAAACAAATGTTTGCATGAACTGTACATTTCTACAGCTGCCAGCAAGTCATAGAATCATAGAAGAGCCGGAAGAGACCCCAAGGGCCATCCAGTACAACCCCCTGCCATACAGGAATACACAATCAAATCATTCCCAACAGATAGCCATCCAGCCTCTGTTTAAAAACCTCCAAAGAAGGAGATTCCAGTACACTATGAGGCAGTGTATTCCACTTCCAAACAGCTCTTATTGTCAGAAAGTTCTTCCTAATGTTTAGGTGGAATTTATTTTCCTGTAATTTGAACCCATTGCTCTGTGTCCTAGTCTCTGGAGCAGGAGAAAACAAGCCTGCTCCATTCTCAGTATACCATCCCTTCAAATATTTAAACCTGGCTATCATGTCTCCTCTCAACCTTCTCTTCTCCAGGCTAAACATGACCAGCTCCCTAAGCGTCTCCTCATAGGGCATGGTTTCCAGACCACCCACCATCCTGGTTGCCTCCTCTGAACACATTCCAGCGTCTCAGTATCCTTCCTGAATTGTGGTGCCCAGAACTGGACACAGTATTCCAGGTGAGGTCTGACCAAAGCAGAATACAGTGGCACTATTACTTCCCTTGATGTAGACACTATACTCCTATTAATGCAGCCTAGAATCGCATTGGCTTTTTTAGCTGCTGCATCACACTGTTGACTCATGTTCAGCTTGTGGCCCACTAAGACTCCTAGATCCATTTCGCATGTACTGCCATCAAGCCATGTGTTACCCATCCTATATCTGTGCCTTTCATTTTTAGTTCCCAAGTGTAGTATCCTACATTTCTCCCTGTTGAAATTAATTTTGTTAATATTGGCCCAGCTTTCTAATCTGTTGAGATCATTTTGGATTCTGATCCTGTCCTCTGGAGTATTAGCTACCCCTCCTCATTTGGTGTCATCTGCTAATTTGATAAGCATACGCTCTATTCCCTCATCCAAGTCATTGGTAAAAATGTTGAATAGCACTGGGCCCAGGACAGAACCCTGTGGCACCCCACTGTTCACTTCTCTCCAGGATGAAGAGGAGCCATTAGTGACTACCCTCTGGGTTTGGTCAGTCAACCAATTACAAATCCACCTAACAGTTGCATTGTCTAGCCCATAGGTTACTAACTTTTTTGCAAGAATATCATGGGGGACCTTGTCAAAAGCCTTACTGAAATCAAGATACACTACATCCACTGCATTCCCATCATCTATCAAGTTTGTAACTCTATCCAAAAAAGAGATGAGATTAGCCTGGCATGACTTGTTTTTGAGAAATCCATGTTGACTTTTTGTGATCATGGCATTCCTTTCTAAGTGCTTACAGACTGTCTGTTTAATGATTGCTCTAGAATCTTTCCTAGTATTGATGTCAGGCTGACTGGGCGGTAATTATTTGGGTCTTCTTCCCCCCCCCTTTGTAAAGATGCAGACAACATTTGCCCTCCTCCAATCTGCTGGGACCTCTCCTGTTCTCCAGGAATTCTCAAAGATTATTGACAGTGGTTCTGAGATTACTTCTGCCAGTTCTTTTAATACCCTTGGATGAAGTTCATCTGGCCCCGGAGACTTGAACTCATTTATACTGGCCAGGTATTCCTGAACTACCTCTTTACCAATTCTGTGCTGTATTTCCTCTACTGTATCATCTGCTCCATCTTCCCCAGATTGAGCACTGTTCCCCCTTTGTAAGAAGGCTGAAGCAAAGAAGGTGTTAAGTAGTTCTGCCTTTTCTCTGTCCCCTGTTAGCCTTTCACCATCTTCCCTCCGCAGTGGCCCGACCATTTCCTTATTCTTCCTTTTGCTACAGACATACCCCCAAAAAGCCCTTTTTATTGTTTCTAACCTCTCTAGCAAGCCTGAGCTCTAGCTGACCTTTGGCTTTTCTGACTTTTCCCCTACATGAGCTGGCTATTTGTTTGAATTCTTCTTTGGTGATTTCCCCCTTTTTCCATTTCCTGTACATGTCTTTTTTATGTTTTAGTTCAGTTGAGTCATTAGATATGATTTCAGCTCAACATTAGCCAAATGCTTTGATTTCATCTTGTAAGCTAAACATAATGCAACTATGGTTATAATTAAGCAAGGCCTCTAATCAAAGAAGGAGAGCAACATTCTTTAGCTTCTAAAAGTTTTGACACAGTTTTGACACTGACAAAGACTCTATGAATTGGTAAGCCCACACATTTCCACTGTTCCAAAACATGATATTGGCATAACAGTCTGAATAAAATTAGCCAGGAACACTTTCCCTTTGCCTCCAGTTCATCACAGAAATGCAGAAGGACTGTCATAGTGGAGGTTTTGGAAATACATTTCCCTTATTCATTTGACAGAAATCAGACACAGCCTATGATGATAATTGGGTTCCATATTTGAGGAATGACATCAGTGAAGTTTCACAATGCTATCCCCTTAGATATGCAGCAAACCTGCTAAATAAAAGGTGCTCAACTATTGCTCTTAGTCAGGGTTCATTTTTCTATTTCTAAGGTTCTGATTTGCATTCCATCCACACTTGAAGAGAAATGGATTTGGTGGTCTCAGTTCATATCTAGTGGACATTAGTCTACATCAATCTTACTCAAGTGAAACTTACAAGTCCTAAACTAAATGAGTTGTTTTGATTTCAGTTCAGTCTCCAATGAACAGCAGTTCTTATCTGAAAAGCACTACACATAAATCATCATAATTCATTGGTAAAAGCCCTGCTAGATTGAAAGAGAAAAGCAGTAATTCAAAAGGGGGACTTGGTGAATTTCCCACACCTTTTATTTTCTTCTCTTAAGTAAAAATAAATAAAATGAAACCAACTTTTACCATTTGAAAGTGTGTGTGTTTGGCATTAAGATGTAAACACATATCTAACTTTAAAGAAATCATTTGGACCAGAGCCTGGAAAACATGGATGTGGGAGACTGGAACTACCAGAATCTTTCTGCTAACAAGGCCACTAGAAATACTGGCAGAGGAAATCTGGGAGTTGTCTTTGAAAAGCAACGTTTTCAGACTCTGGTTAGGACTTAGTCCTCCTTTATCCCACTCAGGGTTGCTACAGCTGCTACTTGCTATCTCTCACAGTTTAAAATCCTCACCCAAATTACTACTCCAGCCCTTCTGCGGGGATAAAGATTGCAAAGTAGCACAAAAAGACAATAACTTGCTCACAGGACATTCAGGGTATAGCCTGAATCCTGATCACAACTATCTTCATATATGGCAAGTATCAAACAGAAAAGCAACTCTGTGTGTTTAACAATCCTCAGCAATTTAAGATCCATCACTATTTGATCATGTAGTTTCAAAGATCTATAAACCATTAATTAACCTAAGTAGTTAACTCATATTTTTTAAAAAACAACAACAGCAACTTCCTTCTCTATTTTTCAGATTAAAATATTAAATAATATTTTATAGTTCTATCCAAAGTGGTCATCAACAGACCAGTGCTGGTCCACTTTACTGGTTACCTGTCTATGGCTAGTTTCTAGGAAACTATGGAGATACAATAATGTGGGAGAAATATGATACCAGTCCCTGGCACCAGTCCACTACTTTAGAAAGCTTGAGAAGCACTGCTATACATGTCTGCTCAGAAATAAGTCCCATGGCATTAGATGGGACTTACTTTCAGGTATGTATATATGCAATAATCAGCCTACTCTCTTAGCCCATTAATACAATTTCTACATGTTTTAATGCTTGGCATCATTTTAAGAAGATCCAGCTAAGTGTGGTGGCTTGGGTATTGGACTAGGACTTTGGGAGACCAAGGTTTCAATTCCAGCTCAGGCTTGGAAATCTATTTGATGACCTTGGAAAAGTCACACTCTGCTAGCCTAAGAGGAAGACAATGGCAAACCTCTGTATAGATCTTGCCAAGAAAACCTATGTCACAGTTTCCTTTAGTCAGAGTTCACTTTAAGGCACATAACAACAACTATTATTTGAGGTTATATCATAGAATCATAAAATCATAGAGTTGGAAGCGACCACAAGGGCCATTCAGTCCAACCCCCTACCATACAGAAACCACACAATCAAAGCATTCCCAACAGATGTCCACCCAGCCTCTGTTTAAAAACACCCTAAGAAGGAAACTCCACCACATTCCCAGGCAGTGTGTTCCACTATCAAACAGCTCTTAACATCACAAAGTTCTTCCTAATGTTTAGGTGCAATCTCTTTACCTGTAGTTTGAATCCATTATTCTGTGTCCTAGTCTCTGGAACAGCAGAAAACAAGCTTGATCCAGCCTCAATTTGAATATTTCTCAGTTTTGATATCAATTCAGATAAGTTGTCTTGAAAGACATATTTCCAACTGCTATGAATTTTCAATTGCAAATGCATGGGGTTAGGAGAACCTTGATTCTATTCTAGCCTGTCGTTTTAGTTTCTGTGAGGCAATGGTGAAATTCTAACAGGTTTGGCCTGTTCCCCTTTTGGAAATGAATTAATGCCATGGAAAAAAGATTTTCGCAAGACCAAAAGTTTGAAAGCCTTACTATTATGATAAGAGAGAAACTATATATGGTTGTCCCAGTTCAGCACACCCAAGGAAGCAAAGAGCTCATGCAGCAACTTACCTAGATGTGAATACTTAATATACACCAGAATAATTTCCAGTCCCTGCTGAATCATCTGGGTGCTTTGCTTGGGAAAGTGTTTACCCTTTGTGTTTCTTCTTATATGTATGTAAGGAAAGCCATGTGCATAGTCGATAAGTCTCCTTTAAATGTGGGAACTGTCCCCAATGGAAAAGTTAGATCAGGTTAGGAAGAACTTCATGACAGTAAGAGCTGTTCAGCAGTGGACTGCACTGCCTTGGAGTGTCATGAAGTCTCCTTCTTTGGAGATTTTTAAACAGAGGCTGTATGGCCATCTGTTGGGAGTGCTTTGATTGGGTATTCCTGCATGGCAGGGGGTTTGACTAGATTGCCCTTGTGGTCTCTTCCAACTCTATGATTCTATGATTCAAGGTATTTATTTAAAAAATATATAAGTAGAATTTGTGCTGAAATATCTAGGTTACATTTGGATGATATGTTCTCCAATCCTCCAAAGAATGTTTTGGAGGATTGGACAGGTTCCATACACTTCTTCCTTCTTTCCCCTGTGGACCCAGCTAAAAAGAAAACTTTAGGCATTTTCAAACATCAGTTTAATCAATGGACAATACATGAGCATTGTAGCTGAGTAGCTCCATACCTCAACATTGGATGTGCTAAATACTTCCAGTTCCAGGCATTCATTCATACAGGCCAATGATCTGCTGCAGAGAAACCTTCATGTGTTGTATACTTCCACACATTTCAGAGAGCTGCATCATCAGAACCCTGCACCACTCTGTGCATGACACTGATGGCCATCCTTGCTCCCATCTATGCTGTCATACTGAAAATAAATATTGTTGTGACTTCCTTAGGCATGTTAGTAGTATTTCCTTACAAATACCCAAAACTTTTACCTCAGGAAATACCTTTTACTTTGCCTCCACTAAGTAAAATAAATTTATTTGGATCTTAAAATCAAACTAGTGATTCCCTACGTTACCACTGTTGTTTACCTCAGGAATCACATTGAATTAACTGTGCCTCGACCACGTACAGAGATCCTACTTGAATCTCAAAGTCAGACCAGTGATTGCTTACTTTACCCAGATGTTTACCTCAGGAATCACTTTTGTCCGTCTTTATCTACTAATCTCCTGCAATTACCCAACACGTTTACCTCAGAGACTAGTTCTTAGATAACTGTGTGGCGTGGCCGGGTTTTAAGTAATCTCTTACCAATTACCCTTTCACTGTTACCTCAGAGAATACTCCCCTAACTCAATGCCCAAACCTTTATCGTTGGTTTTCTACACAAACTTTAACCAACTATGGGTATCTGGTATGTTTACTCAGACCCCTATAACTCTAGCACAGTTCTGGCAACCGGACCTTTCAGATCCCGTCGCTGCCACCAAAATATGTGGTTGCAGCTGATTGGTTGGATGTGAGCAGGGGATGGAGCTTGGTAAGATAGCAGATCGTGAAACCACTGTGTTGGATTGTCACCATAGCAATTATGCACTGAGGTGATGAGACAGGCTTTCTTTCCTTTTAAAAAATTATTTAAGCAGAAGATTGCTCTTCCGCACCTTGGAGTTAGTTTTTATTATTATTATTATTTTGGCGGGGGCAAGTTGGGGTGTAGAAAACTGCAAGTAATTCAATCGTGGACGCCATCTTGATTTGCTGGCATGCATCTATGTGAACAGGAAATATGGAGAGCTCTGCAAACCAGTGATCTTGCCAAAAAAATCGTTAAGACAGATGACAACTGCTGTGATTTGGCATTCCTGCACCCAAATTCACATTTTCTTCCCTCGTCTAGACTGGCCCTTAGTCCCAACTTAAAGTAGACCCATTGAATCAAAGGGATTTACATAAGTATTAACTATCTGATTCAGTGATCTACTCTATTTGAGACTAGCCAACAGGATTTAGGTTTATGATAAATGAGTGCAGTCTTGTTTGTTTAAAATATGTTTTGTCTTTTCTTCTAAAAATTGACTCACAAAGCAGAAGAATAAAATGCATGACTTTTGAAAACAACAGTAACTGTGATACCCCATCCCAAGAGAGCAACATAGGCTAAGTGGTGAAGTCAGACCTTTAAAAGCCAAAATCTTACTTAATAAAAAGATTTAAACAACCTCACCAGAGTTGTATAAAATATTCACTGATTTTCTCATCCCCACTGAAAACTGTTAAGTGCTGGTAGATTTTTTTTCTCTTCTGTGTGAGAAGAAGATGACCAGTGCTTCCCCCCACCCCACCCCAAGCTGGAGCAATGGTTGGGGAAAGACCTCACTCGTATTTCATTTTCATGCAAAAATGTTGAGGTTTGCACACAAAAAAGAAATCTTTTACCCTTTTTGCAAATAATTAAAAATCATTGAAAAGGCACAAAAATAATGTGTTCTGTCTCAGAGGGCAGCAATGCCCTTTGCAAGAATGAAATAAGTGAAGATATTAATCTCTAACTATGATGGAAGGCTAAAAGGGTGGGTAAAAATTAGGATGGATGGATTAAAGTATTTTTGATCTATATCAGTTTCATATGTATTCATTCAAAGATTCATTTCATCCCATTTGCATGTTAAACTCTTCCAAAACAATAACAGCACTGAAGTAATATATGGATTTCATATACATTTTATGGTAAAATATGTATTTTGTGTATATTTTATAGATATTATATGCTAAATTATGCATTTTACATGTGCCTTAGAGAAAAATACCTACTTTAATATGCATTTTATAGCACAGGTTACCATTTTATATGCATTTTGCTGCCTTTTTAAAGGCTGAAAATTGCACCACAACATTTATAGGTGTGTGGGACTTCCGTGTGGTGAGGCGACTAAAGAGGAGGGGAGTTGCAGAGCTGGCAAACCTCTCCACTCTGTTTGAGGGAAATACCCCCAAAAAAGCAAAAAGGGGGCAAAAATCTCCTGAGGTAAGGGCGGTTTGAAGAGGCAGAGCCCCAATTTTACAGCTCCAGCAGATGAAAGTAACAACATAAAACAACTCAAAACAACACACCATGAACGAGCTGAGAAGGGCAGTAGCCGCTCCCTCAAAGGAAGAGCAGCTGTTAAGCAGCAACGCTGTTGTTACCACTTTTCAAGTAAGGCACATTTTGTAAGGAAACCAAAGTAAGTCGCTTCTTTACATTCAAGTGGAAGAAATCTCTAAGATAAAATCTGTTTGAACCAGGTGCATACAGACTGAGGGTCTGGGGGAAAGCCCAAGATGGGTTTGAGTGCTCATACCTGGAAAAGGAAAAATTAGCGCTGTATGAGGTTTGAATATATATTATATATATATATAAAAATTTCAAAAGTGGGTTAGAAGACCAATGGAGTGAAATTTGGTTGAAAGGGGAAAGGAAAGAAGGAAAGCAAGGGAAAGAAAGGGAAATAAAAGAGTTTGTAAATGCAGCTATAAATTGAAAGCTAATTAAGAGGGAAATAAGAGAAAAAGAGAAATAGAGAGATAAAGAGCAACAAGGATACCTTAAAGAAAGAAATTATAAAGGGTCCACAAGAGAATACGAAGAGACTAAGAAGGACACATACACAAGAATGCGATAAGGAGACAAAGTAAGAGACACATGGGGAAAGTGAAAGTAACAACGCGAAGGAGCCTGAGGCACGGGTAGACCCGAGGGATTGAACGAGTTGCTCTCCTTGCTTTAGGCAGCTGCCAAGTGAAGCACTAGCGACTCTGGTACTTTTTTCTTTTACATACAAGCAAAGAAATTACAACTTACGGTAGGAGATCTCCTAAAAAGATTGCGTTGATCAAAGCCAGCAAACTGGCACTTAGAAAGTAAGACAGACTAAGATGTTCCTCCCAGCCAGAGACTGAGAGTAAGAGGGAGAGAGGAAGGTGGAAGACAGAGACGGACAGAGAGAAGGCGAAGGTGTGGAGTGGAATAGAGGGGTCTAGAACAGAGTTAAGTGGATTGGTATGTACGGAAAGAACTATCCAGAGAAAAGAAAAGAAAGAAAAGGGGAAGGAAAAAAGAGAATGGAAAGCAAGGACTCAGTAAACAGATAAACTTGAAAAAGAAAATAGAAAAAACTAAAAAGATGAAGGGAAGAGAAGAGGAAGAGGGAAAGTAGGGAGAGAAAGAAGAAAATAAAAGGTGCCTCCCACTGATGCGTATGGGTTTGTGTAAGTGAGTTTGTGTGTATGCATATGGAGGTTTATAAGGGTTAAACAATTGTTGGATAATTTGGAATATTATTATTTGAGTGAATGATAGAACTAGGAATATAAAGTCGGAAAGCAGATGTGCTAAAAATTGAAACATCAATTGTTTATTTCTGTATTTCTCTAACTATATTGGTAATTTGTAATTCTTGTAGCCTAACTCCTTCATAAATTTGGAACCTAATTCTCAACTATTTTTGTGATGGTTTTGGGATGATAAATTGAAAATGAGAAACGTGATAAATAGATATGTTAAAATTGAGACACTTGATGATAAACGTTGTTTATAGTAGGAATCTAAGCTAGCAGTTTAAAAAAATTAATTTTGACCAAGCAAAGTAAGGTCTTAAGATTTGAATTTCAGGAATTAGGAGAGATATATGTGAGATATATGTGATACAAAAGTGGGATAATATTTATCTTACAAAAAAGTGTCTTTGACCATTTCATTAACATCACCTTTGAATGGGAAGGAAGGAAATATAGTATTGAGGAAAAGTGGTGATACATTAAAAGGGGAAATCAGTGAAAGGAGAGAGGGGAATATAGATTATGATTACTCTAATTTTATTATAGCAGGGGACTGGAATGCAGTCTGCAAACCCGAAAGAGACAGATCCATTAGAAAAGTTAGAAGAAGGAAACAGGGAAGGCTCCCAAACACAGCAAGGGAATTAATAACACAATTAGGACTTATGGATATATGGAGACATTTACACATTACAGAAAAAGATTACACATTCTACTCAGACCAACATCAAAATTGGTCTAGAATAGATATGATTATGATATCAAAAACTTTACAAAAACAGGTAAAGAAAGTTGAAATATCGCAAAGAATAATATCAGACCATGCACGAGTGATAATGGAAATGGGAAGGAGGAATACAACATTTCATTGGAAGTTAAATGATATGCTGTTGAAAAAAGATAAAATAATAAGAGAGACAAAAAAGACTATAAAACAATACTTTATAGAAAATATGGATAAGGGTGTAAAAATGAATACAGTATGGGACGCGGGAAAAGCAGTAGTGAGGGGAGAACTATTAAAACAAGAGATAGAATACAAGAAGGAATGAAATAAAAATCGAACTAAAATTCTGGAAGAATTAGGACAAAAAGAAAAAGAAGACTAGTTATACCCTGGAAATGAGAAATTAAGAAGAGAGATAAAAATGTTAAGGAAACAACTAGACGCAGAAATGAACTCAGAAATCAGACAAAAATTAAAATTCGCCTGCCAAAAATACTTTGAACATGCAAATAATCTGGGGAAATGGTTGGCATGGAGACTAAGGAAAGAGAGGGGGGGAAAGTAATAACAGAAATTAGAACAGATAATAGAAGGTTAGTAAAACAAAAAGAGATTATGAAGGCCTTTTATGAATATTTTTGTGGAATCTACAAGGAATATAAAAACACAAAAGAAACACAGGAAGAAATTAGAAAATATCTTGAGAAAGAAAAAATACCGCAATTAACTGAAACTCAAAGACAAGAACTAAATGCTCCAATAATTATTGAGGAAATAAGAGAAGCAATAGGGAAATTAAAAAACGGTAAGGCACTGGGACCGGATGGTTTCACAGTGCTATACTATAAGATATTTGTAGAAGAGCTAATAGATCCCTTATATAAACTTCTAAATGAAATAAACCAGATAGATATACCAGATACATGGAGAAAAGCCAATATTGTCCTCATACCCAAGGAAGGGAAAGACCACACACAAACAGCTAACTATAGACCGATCTCACTGCTAAATATTGATTACAAGATCTTCACAAACATTTTAGCAGAAAGATTGAAAAAAGTTCTAGTATCATGGATATACGAAGATCAGAGTGGATTTTTACCAGGGAGAAATACAAAAGACAATTTGAGAACGCTATTAAATGTAGTAGAATATTACGAAAAACATAACGAACAAAAATTAGCAATGGTATTTATAGATGCCGAAAAAGCATTCAATAACATGAATTGGGAATTTATGAAGACGACATTGGAAGTAATGGATATTGGAAACAAATATTTAGACTGGATGGAAAGATCTATAAAAATCAAGAAGCACATATAATAATTAATGGGGAAAAAAATCTAAAATATACCATATAAAGAGAGGTACCGGCAAGGTTGCCCTCTATCTCCTCTACTGTTTATCACAGTTTTAGAAATCTTGAATAGGAAAATTAGGCTAAATCATCAAATAAGAGGGATTAAAATTCAAGAATATCATTATAAATATAAAGCATTTGCTGATGACAGAGTCTACTTTCTAGAAAACCCAATGGATAATATTGAAACACTAATAAAGACTATTGAGGAGTATGGACAACTAGCAGGGTTAAAGATAAACAGAGACAAAACTGTGATAATCACAAAAAATATAAGAAAAGAGGAGGAACAACAATTAGAGAAAATAAGGGGATTTAAAGTGGATAAGAAAAGATACTTAGGGATAAATATCACTAATATATATATATATGAAAAAATTATATCACCGGATGGAAAAAAATAAAGGGAGAATTAAAAAGGTGGAGTAAACTCAATCTATCATGGTTGGGTAGAATGGCAATAATAAAAATGATGGTGCTCCCCCAAATTATTATACTTATTTCAAAACATCCCAATATTATATAATGAAAATTTCTTTAATATGGCAAATAAAGATATATTTGGATTCATATGGGCTAACAAAAATCCTCGGATGAAGAAAAAATTACTATATAACTCTAAAGAGAGAGGAGGACTAAACCTACCAGATATTAGAAGTTACTACGAAGCAAGTTGTTTCTTATGGATTAAAGAGTGGATAATGTTAGAAAACACAAGATTGTTACAACTAGAGGGCTTTAATTTGTGTTTCGGGTGGCACGCCTATATCTGGTATAAAAAGGCTAAGGTACATAAAGATTTCACTCACCATTTCATTAGACGTGCCTTACTAAAAACATGGCTAAAATATAAAGAAAAATTATATTGGAAAATACCAGTTTGCATATCAACACATGAAGCGTTTCACAGAAAAGAAAATTTGGTCAGGGATAGATGGTTGAGGTATAAAGAGATCCTAAAGAAGGAAAGAGGGGGCATATGAAATGAAATCTGAAGAAGAGTTGAAAAAAGAAAACATTCATTGTCACTGGTTCCTTCTTAGACAGATAACAGAAAAATTTTAAAAAGACATACTTTGGAGGGAATAGAAGAAGGACTGAATGAAGTGGACAAAATAATATGGGAAAAGAAACAAAACCTATGGCAAAAATGTATAAAAAAATCTTGGAACTGATTTTAGAGCAAGAGACAGTAAAACCATACATGATTGCATGGGCCCGAGATTGTAAAAACCAAATACCGCTAGAAGATTGGGAAACCGCATGGACAAAAAATATTAAATTTACAAGAAGTAATGATTTAAAGGAAATTTTTTATAAATCCATCTTTAGATGGTATCTCACACCGGTTAAAATAGCGAAAATATATAAAAATTCATCTAATATTTGTTGGAAATGTGGCAAAGCAGTGGGCACATACTTTCATGTGTAGTGGAACTGTGAAAAAGCTAGGAGGTTTTGGAAAATTATTCATGAAAATATCTGTAAATATTTGAAGGTGGACTTTCCATGTAAGCCTGAGATTTATTTGTTAAATATATTAAAATATATAAGTAGACATGATTTAAAATTTTATAGAAGGATTATACTTTATATGATAACGGCGGCTAGAATAATTTTTGCAAAAAACTGGGAAAATGCAGAAATCCCACAAATGGAAGAGTGGATATACAAACTCTTTGAGATGTATGAAATGGACAAACTAACAATAATTCTAGATGGAAATAAAACATTAAAAGACTGTGAAATTTGGAAGATTTTGATACCCCTATGGAAAGAAATAGGGGGAGAGAACATAACGATAAGCTTGGAATAACAAATTACAGAGACATTCAAAGAAAGGAAACAGAAACTAAACAAGTAACTAGAAGAAAGGATGAGAAGAAACATGAAATAATCCAATTGAAAAAGAAGAAACCAAAGGAAGTACAGTTTTATGTGTTTGTCTAAATAGGGGTGAAGAAGTATATATGCCGGTTTGTCTCTATGTTTGTCGGTCATGTGTATGTTTGTGGTTGTGTCATTTGTATTGTATAAAACTGTATTTTATGTTTTTATGTATGGAAGATTCCAAATAATAAAAATTAAAAAAAAAACATTTATAGACGTGTGGATTCACAAGAATAGCAAAATTGTAATTATGGCAGTGCACGGGCCCGCAATCTGATCTGAGGTCGAATTCCACCATTTGTACTGTGCCTTGATTTGCAATCTGCACTGAAGCAATCTAGATCTGACCCAGTCTGATCTGTGCTCTTGGTCACAGTTCATGAAACTGAATCCCTGATCCTTCCATTTACTCAGATGTGTAGTAATGTGTTTGGCTTCCTCAAACAAACAACACTATGGATTTATCAGATGCACAGAATAAGGCATTGTAAAGATGCCACATAACTGCAAAAGGCTGTGTGTACCACACGATGTCATCCTTTCATGGTTATGTCCCCTTTAAAAAAAAAAACACATACTATTTAACTGACAGTTTAAGCCATCAATTGATCCCCTGCTGTTTTTTTTCCCTGCCTGTGAAACCTTGCTTCTTTTCCCCCTGTACTTACCCCATCAGTGGTTGGTCTGGTGCAAACAACTCCGCATGAGATCATGACAGCCAGGTAAGTGACACACTTTTTATGACCCTCCCTGGGTTACTTGTAAGTTTTAAAGTGTGTTTTTGTGCTTTTTAAAACTTTTAGTGTTATTTTTGGGTTTGTTTTTTTTAAAATCCCATGCAATGAAGTCTTGTGATATTCCACAGGATTTCAAAGGAGGAAGTGGACAGAGCTCAGATCACTTCCTCTTTCATTGCCAGAGCTGCCTTTGCTGGGATTAGAGGTAAGTGCGGGGGCGGGCGTTCTTTTGCTGGCATAAAACTGCATTTGTTTATGCCAGCAAAAGAACATATAGTCTGATAAAGTTCTGTGGATAGTCTGATAAAGTTCTGTGGATAGTCTGATAAAGTTCTGTGGATAGTCTGATAAAGTTCTGTGGCTGTGTTTTTCTTGTGGTGGTGGTGTGCCTTTAAGTCATTTCCAATTTATTGAGACCCAAGGTGGAACTGCCACAGGGTTTTCTGAGAGCTAAAAGTTTGTGACTTGCCCAAGGCCACCCAGAGGGTTTCCATGGCTGTGTGGGCATTTGAACCCAGGTCTCCAGAGTCATAGTCCAACACTCAAACCACTATTCCACACACTGACTATTCCATTAATCCAGAAATTATTATTATTTAATCCAAATTATTTATAGACTAATATTTTGAATGAAAAACAGACCTTAGATTAACAACCAAGAGAAAGCCTAGAACAATAGCAAAGTCTCAAAGGGCCTGACTGTGCAGTGCACAACTATTAGTAATAGTAAAAGGAAATAGTTTCTTAAAATGGAGTCTAACAATTCTTCCTTTAACTACCTAAGTGTAAGTCCCTCACAGTGGAAAATGGGTAGATATTTAACCAAAACAGTGGAATAAATTTAAACCTTAAAAACTTTAAAAATTAAACAACTTCTCCTGTCTTATCAATGCATGCACTCATATACCGTATATTCCGGCGTATAAGACGACTGGGCGCATAAGACGACCCCCCAATTTTTAAGTTAAAATATAGAGTTTGCCCCCCCCAGCCAGCCAGCCAGCCACCTGGCTGGAAAGCCTGTCCCCCACCAGCCAGCCAGCTCAGTGGCTGTAGATGATGGAATGGTCTGTGAAATTAAAGGACTGAGAACAGCTAAAAAAGCATAGGATACTTTGAAAAATCTCTGTGGTGTTCAATCTTTGGAAAGTAATGTTGAATTAATACTGTAAGTTGGTTAATATGAAGCTATCAAATCCCAAATTTTTGAAAGTTTGAAACCAGAAATTCTAATTTTAGTCTAACTTGTCCTGAAAAGAAACATCATTTTGACTCTCCTAAGCTAAATGGAGAGCCATTTAACTCTTCAAAGGCAAAGCAGTTATTCTCGCAGCAGGAGGAAGGATCTGCTGGGAAAACTTTATTGATTCAACACTTCAATCATTTTCACAGCAGGGGAAAAGATCTACTGGGGTATAAGACCACCACCCCCACTTTTGAGGAGATTTTCAAGTGTTAAAAAGTAGTCTTGTATGCAGGAATATACGGTAGCTCCAGAACACGTGTATAACTATAAGCCTAAGAAAAATGAAGAAAAACTCTCCTATTTTAAGTTACCTCTCACAAATGCACACACAGGCAGTTCCGGGAGGAGGTGTGAATGGATTTTTAAAGCTAAGAAAAAACAAAAATATATCTTGCCTTTCCATTCTCCAAGTTATCAGTACAATAACAAATGTGTGCAAACACCACCCCCACAAAAACTCTCAGACCTCTAACACAAAGGTCACAACTGGAAGTTAAAGAAAAGGTGACGGAGACTCTTTCCATGAACTGAAAGATGGAGCTGTCAGACCATCTCCAATCTGACCATTATCCATCACACCACAAACACACCACCACGACATCCCAGACTGGAGGAAAAACGCATTCTCCTGGGCATTTCCCTTCCATGCTGAAATGGCTTTTATTTCAAAGCTAGCAGAGGCAGTAATGACAAGGGAATAGTGGGTTCCTCTCTGGCTTCTAGTCTGAACTTTAAAGAAGCTATCCAAAGTGTTTAATCCTATTCCTAAAACAGCTTGAACACCTTGAACAGGACTGTTAAATTCAGACTGTCACCTGGTTCAGATTCACCATCCTACTAACATTGGAGCATTTAGCTGCTACTGTCCAAAATAGGGACAGAAATAATATTTAAAAATATTCAGAAAATGGTTGAAAGTACTTTGTTGAGAAACCCTGTTGAGAAGAATTGTGGACTGCAAATTTTTCCAGTTCAGTATTTACTCTGGGCAAAATTAACTTGTGGTTGATTTGCATAGAATACACCATTTTCTGCACAGGGAACCACATTTTCTGTGCAGGAAACAATATATATGGTTATGTATATTATCTTTTGCATTGAAACTGCAAAGTGAAGAATCACATTCCTAGTCTGAAGTGCTCTAAAAAACACTTTGAGGAGATGCAACCTGCCCTTGAACCCATTTGGACAGATGAGACCGAATAATAGCTTGACCTAACCATATCTAGAGCCCTAGTGCCACTTCAGGAAGTGTGAATTAGATCTGATCTCATGCTGACTGACCCTACGTCCTGCACCATCTCTAGTCAAAATAGATACCCATGATAGGGAATATCCACAATGTAGGCATGGAATTAGAAAAGGAAAGCGACCTTCCTCCCATCAAATGTGAGTTTGAAACTGGGGATAGACTTCTGCAGATTATGTCAAATGTGTAAGCTTATCAGAAGTCCTTCCAATATTCTGAAAAAAACGCAATACTTTGAATTAGCCATAGGACATTTTCGGATGCATGAAATATAACGCAAGCACCCTTGCCGCGTTGCGAGGCTGCTGCGCTGCAGAGCGTCGGTTTCGGATGATGCTCGCCCCTGCTGGTACTGTTGCAGTACCGCAGGGAGAGTTGAACATCATATTTCATTGATTTTTAAGCACGATCAACTTTCGTGCTTAAAAATCAACAAAATATGACGCTCAGCTCTCTCCATGGTACCGCAACAGTACCGGCAAGGGCGAGCGTCATCTGAAACTGATGCTCTGCAGCGCAGCAGCCTCACAACGCAATGAGGCTGCTTGCGTTATATTTCATGCATCCGAAAAAGTCCATAGTAAACAAATTGGAAACGTATTATTTTTTGTTATTATTATTTTATTTAGTTACATCACATGCTCTTCCCAGCTGTGGGACTCAAGGAGACTTACAAAAGTTAAAACACATACAAATAGAAGCACACATCATACAAAATATAAACTATAATTAAACTGTCAATAAAAATAAAAAACAATCAAAATAAATATAGATAATTCAGTTGTTATTATTTTTATTTATAGCTGTGCAAATTAGTTCTACAGGGGAACAGTATACAGGTCGCTCCCTGTGTCTGTGGGATACATGAAAAGATGGATAATAGTGAGATGCATGACTTCCGGCCCAACCTTGGGTGGAAGCATACCACAGAATCGTGCTGGAGGACTTAGAAAATGCCTAGAGAGAACATATTCTTTCAGACGTGGGTAACTGCAGATACTGGGCCCATACATATGGTTAATTTTAATCCGTCATAAATTAAAGGACTAGTATATCATAACAATAATATGGTTTTTATTACATGTTAATGAAATAAGAACACTCTGTTGGAAAATTAATTCCTTCCCAGTCTTTACCACCATGGTAAAACAAAGTATTTTCAAAAGGAAATACTTGTGCAAAACATTTATAATAGCTTCAGCAGCAATATACAGTCCAACAGAATATTGATGTAAGTTTTAAGTAAGTGTTGCTTAGGGAACTGCAAAGGAAATAGCTGTTCTCAGGTGCAGGTTGTTTTACTGCAGTGATGCATTGCATTATACAACACATTATGTTGAATTACAGCCCATATACACACAGAGGTTCATACAGAGATATCTGTTGAAGGAGTCCCTATAGCTCCAAAAAACTGCAGGAAGCCTCTGTCCAGAATAAAACAATGTGAAGCTCCTGCTGTTCACATGGCACTTGTCTCTGCATGAATACTGTGTGGTTACAATGAAAACTGCTGAAGGCTAATGAGGTTTTAGTCAACTTGACAAAGTATCAAAAGAAAGATACCCTTGACAGAAATGAGGAGTGGGACTTCAAGGGAAGCCAAGTTTTCTGAATGTAATTTCAGACAGCCCAGTTTTTGGCAGAGTGTATTGCTTAGAGAATGTACTGAAACACTCAGTGGCACCAGTTCAGATCTATCTCTTCTTGGGCCTACTCAGCTCTGACTGTAGCAAGAAGCCATAAGAAACCCATTCTCTCTCCCTCTGAACACACACATACTACTTTCAGAAATACAGGCCTAATAACATTGACCTATCTTGTAATTGTAAGCATTGAACCCACACATGGAAGAAACTGGACACTCAACTTCTTTCACTCTTAACACATTAAATCTGGAGCAAAACATAACAAATCTGGAATATAGGGCTTGTATAGATGGGCTATTTACCCCATCTTACCCCTGTCTTGGAGACCTGAAATCCACACTATGTAGGGCTTTTGTCCCATTTCTCACCCAGGCAGTCCTGACAATGATCAGGGTAAAGATTGGGGGGAAGTGGGGTTAAAGCCTATTAAGTCATTTTATTTTAACACCTGGGAAAACCTGCCTCATTTGGGAAAAATGGAACAGGCCCCATGGGAATGCAGGAGTCCATACTTGCATGCCATCTCATAGCTGCAACTGACACCACCACTGCTGGTGTCACTATCTGAAGCCAGGAAGAAGGTCTTCAGCATGTGATTAAGGTCCCCTGCATGTGACCAGCCTTGACCTCATACTGAGTGCCTCTATCCTGGTTTCAGAGAGATACCAGCAGTGGCTGCAGATATGGCCCAGCATGCAGGTATGGACTCCATCCTATTTTGTCATGGTGATGGGTGGAAAAGGCCTGATCTGAGGCCAGAATACACTAGCAGGAAACCAGCATATTTTGGCAGGTCTTGATAATCCCATAGTGAAACAAGAGCCACTTCAGATTCTCCTTGGAAGCAGGTTTGATATTGATTTTGGCTTCATTTAAACATCAAATTAATCTTCATCTCTTCACCAGAGTGTTTGTAGCCCAATGATAATAGCATGATTACTCTGTTTTAGTATCTACTGCATATACTGTTTAAAATGGTTGTTTTACATTGTTTTAAGTCATCTAATGCCACTTTATTGTATGAGGGGTTCAGGGCATTCTAAGCGTTTTCCTTGTATGGAGGCAGACTATTACCTGCCCCCACTCCTGTGGACTGCACTTTTATATCTGAACGGAAGCCCTCCCAATGGAGTATATCCACAAGCCAAGACTGAATTTTAAAAAGGGGGGAACTAGGACCCAGCCCTACCCTTTCCAAGTGGTTACCCCCATCTTTAATTTCCTTCATGCACACCTCTACATATCTGTTTGCCATTCAGATTTGTTGCTGCTGCTGACAAACCAATGAGCCCATTATTTTTCATTCTCAGTGTCCCCTGCAGAGATAGCCCCCCTGTTCAGCATATGGTACTATAAATACAATCCCAGGTTTCTATTTTTTCCCATCATGCTCCACATAATTTTTGTCATCCCTAATAGATAAAACACAGTAAAATTGTTTAGCTGCAGGTCTGCATTCTGATTTTTTGTTAAAGAAAAGCCTTTAAATGTTTAAATAATAATTCGTGACAATATATCTTCACATTGTCTAACAGGTTGAAATCTTTATAGCTGTTCTTACAGGAGCAATCTAAATAATTTATGTTTCAAAAATGAAAGTCATCCCATGTTAGGGAAAATTCCACCTATCCATCATCAGCTCTAGGGTTATGAGGACTGTCTAAATTCCATAGACTAAATCACTCTCAGTGGATCATTCGTAGCTGCCTTCTGATCTACAAACCATCTCCTTTCATTCAAGTTGTCTGATTTTGTCACAGCTTCTGCCTGAGGTGAAATGAAGTTAAATGAAGAAAAGATTATAGAATGGTTAAGAAGAATAAAGTTGTGGGAGTGGGGAAGCAGCACAAGATAATGCCTTGTGTCTCTTTCACTTGTGCCTGGGCAAGGAAAATGATCCCCCACACACACATACAAACAATTAGCTTCCTCCATGTGATAATTTCAACCACAGATATTTATAATTAGAAGTTAATTACACCATAAAATGGCCTACATTTACTACACAATGTCATACATGCACAAAGAGAGATCGCAAGAGTGAATGACAGGGGAGAGAGAGGGGGAGAGACAATTGAGGATTCCATTGCTAAGGGCATAATATTAAATTGCATTTTTCTTATTTATTTTGCTTTAGAAATATGACCTAAAGATGTATAGGAAGTATACTGCATGATACCTCACCCATCCTCACACTGGGAGAGTAGGGGTGTGCAAACATATATATAGGCATCCTATTCAGTAATTATAATGTCATATATCTGCCTTGCACCATTGCAATTCATTCTCAGGGTTATTATGCGTGCAAGAACCACATGTTCCCCTCTAAAAAAACAAAAAACTTTCAGCCCACCAACATAGCCATTTCCGTCTAGCTAGAGAGCACACGGTGGGGCGTGGGGAGGAGGGCAGGGACTGAAGACTTTTCCAGCTAGAGGAAGCCCCTGGTACCCAGCAACAAAGAAATGGCCATGTGGGTGGAAGGCAGGGGTGCACTGCTGTAATGGTAGGTTTTTTTGGAGAAAGCATCAAGAGACATAGCTACAGAAATGTAGCTGTTTTCTGATGCAGGTTCTTAGCCCTTATTTCAATTTCATCCAATTTTTTGTTTCCCCAACTACAAGTTCATTTCAGCCTGCTCTCACACACCACTTTGAAAACACAGCAAATTTCATTTAAAAATGCTTGAACATCTATCAGCATTTTTGTGTTCATTTTTCTAATATATACATGTTTGTATGTACTGTCCCTAGTGTGTACACTTTTTGCAACATTTGCCCCTTTATATAATGACTTCCTTTGCGTTGTTTCCAAAACTATATGTTTTGATTGGGCATACTTTCCCTTCATATGATTTTTAATGCCTATTCAGAAATACCACAGTGTACCATATAAGTCTCATTGAGTTTTGAAATCTGTGGAAGAGGCTCATCTCTTGGTCCCACCACCTTCAGAGGTATATTTGGTGAGAACATGATATACTCTTCTCCTAGACTCTGAAAGTCCCTCCCAAGCAAGCCTAGGGTGGTCCCATCCATATTGTCTTTCTTCTTATACTCAAAGATCTTTCTGTCTAAATAGGCCTTTGATAACGAACTAATTACTACAGACAAGGAACTCTTCACACTGCACAATTATAGCACTATGATTCCACTTTAACCACCATGGAAGCATCATATGGAATTCTGGGATTGCAATTTAGGGAAGGGTTTCTAGAAATCTCAGCCAGAAAGGTCTGATGCCTCACCAAACTACAAACCCCAGGATTCCATAGGATGCAGCCAGGGCAGATAAAGTAGACTCATAGTGCTATCATTTTGCAGTGTGAAAGGGACCAAGGTCTTTAACAGATGTTAAACAGATGTGTCACTGCTGTCTCCTCTTCCTCCTGTTTTAACAATTTGAGTTGTGTTTAGCTGTATTTGTGCTTAACAGTATTTTAATATTTATGATTTATTATGTTGTTATAGGTGTTTGTTTTGTAATTATAATAACCTTTCTGGAATAAAAATTCTGGGAGAAAGGCAAGATACAAATCAAATCAATGATATCAAATGAAAGTCAGATTGCAAAATACTAAAGAATGAAGACTTGAATGTGCAAATGCATTCCGGTTCACTTACTGGTTCAGCATTTTTGAGTTTGTTAAGTCTGTCCAAAAATTAAAAAGCAAATGAATTTTCCTACCTTCTTAAACAGAAGGTAATATAGCCAGATTCATGTACAGCAAAAGAAGCTACATTTGCCACCCTAATGGAGTTGTTCACTAGGGGCTTTGCTTAATCTTATCTTGGGGGTATCTGCTAGTATTTTTCTACCACACCTTCCTCAGGTCCTGGTGGCCTCCATCTGACCTCACTTTTGGTCCACCCTGGCCTACTAGACCCCATGAAGCATCTTAATATTGCCAATTACGAAATATTATAGGGAGGGGGTATAGGGAACAGTAACAACTTTGGTAGGTTTCATTCTCACAACTATGCCCCCATTCCATTTTTTTTCTTTTTCTCTTGTGGGGCACTTATACTGAAAGGACCCTAGGACGGGGAAGAATTTCACCATTATCCTCCAGTAAACTTGCTCTTTTAAAAAAAGTATTCTCCTGTTCTTGATAGTGTGTGGGTGGTTTGCCAAAAATATGGACAATTGCTCTGCCAGACATACAGTATATAGATTGTTTTTTTTAAAAAAAAACAACAACAATTTTTTGGAGAATTGGAGGCTCTTGGCTGCTTCAAAAGGCTTGGTAGAGGGCATCAAGAAACCAGAGGGCTATATTCTGCTCACAAGTTAAATAGAGAAATGTTTAGAAGATGGGACTAAGACAAAGAGAGAGAAGCTGAAATACACATCCATCCACAAAACATACTAGGTGAACTGGATTATTGAAATTACTGTGATTTTGTCTCACTGAAATCGGCAACTAAGTTCGTTACTCAAATTACTGGGGGGAGGGTTCATGGAAACCCCACTTGGATCAGATATTAATATGGGGAATTTTAATTTGCTCAATATGGCAGTGAGAGGCCGGATAACTATCGGATCTTTTGACCTATCTATACTGATACTAACTGATAAGACTCACAGCCAGGAAATAAAATAAAAATGATTTTTATTGAAAAATAGTATCAGGAACACACACACACATCTACTAAAGTTTCAAGCAGTCACACAAGACTAGCAAAGAAAAGAAGGAAGTATTAGGATAGAGGAAGAGAGTTTGAGATGATGGGCTATACTATACCTGTCCAAAGAGCAGAGATTCATGCAGAGAAGTATGGCTATGCATGCCAGATGATACAGCAAACCAACAGATTGACAGCCTCTGGGAACTGAGCACACTTTGGCTGTATTTTAGGATGATATTTAAATTTGATATTCCCCCTGGAGGGTGTTATGAGTGGAATACAATGTAAGATGGAGTTTCTCACAGTTAGACAATGGAAATTCTGGCTATTTTAACCATTGCTAATGGCTAAGGTGTTAAGACTGATCAGTGTCAGTCAACCTTCTATTATCTAGGAGAGTTGGGAAGGAGAACCAGTTTTTCAGAGTGAAGAGTGTTCAACCACTTTGATTGAATTAATGAATTAGTCACTTCCAAGTACAATCTCACCTCCCCCTTCTCCCTTCACCCCCACAATCACCGCCATGGTGGGGCCATGGTGGGATGAAGGGAGAAGGGGACAGAGGAGCAATCTAACCTCCCCTTTCTCCCTTCACCCCCACAATCACCACCTTGGTGGGGTCATAGTGGAGGGAACAGGTGGGGGAGTTATCTCACCTCCCCCCTTCCAACAGGATGGCTCCCTGGATGGTGTTCACTATTATCCACAGAATTCACCATCAGCAGGGGGCTCCGGAACCAATCCTCCACAGGTACAGGGTTGCTACTGTAATAAATTCCTAATCTGTGTGGAAAACAGCAGGGATATCATTTTCCACACAGAAAATACCATTTCCTACACAAAAATACCACATGTGAATTTTGAATAGACTAACTCCAATGCTGCAAATAATCTTCAAAAACTGTGCAGTTTTCAAAGACTCTCACAATGAACATGACTCATATTTTTCATTACTTCATTTGAATTTTTTTAAAAAAACCTTAAGCCCCTAATTTAAGCATGACTAATGCAAACTGGATCCAGCCCTTGTGTCTTCAGACTAAACTGTTCCATAATGTTGTGAAAAAATTGCTCCATCTACTCCACTGTGAACTTGTTGAAAGAAGGATGGAACAATTGCCTTTGAAGGTGGAAATTAGAAAAGTATAATCAGTCATGGCCTTCTTGGAAACAATTTAAGAAACAAAACAGAACAAAACAGAGGTCTGTGTTTGGTCAACAAATGGAGTAATGGTAATAATCCCAAGCATCAAATGGGATGTTTATGAAGGTAAATATGGGAAAGTTTTCAGCCTGTCTTATTCCCCACCCCCCAACAAATAGAAAATTATAGTCTGTCCAGATGTATATACATTTAGTCCTCCACTTTCACTGGTTTGGCAGTCACGGATTTGATCATTTGTGGATTTGATTAAGCTCTCTGAGCCTATTCCATGCCAGTAGACCCTGAATGAAGGAATGCCCCCCACACTCTCTCTTCAGAGGGGCTTTCCACCATGGCAGGGAAAGCAGAGGGTGATGAGGATTCTTTCTGGCTCTCCAGGCATGGAATAATCTCTTGGAGTTTATTCCATGCCTGGAAACACTAGAGGAAGTTACACCCTCCTTGCTATATCTTTGGCAGCCCTTTCTGTTGGAAAGAAAAGAAGTCCAGATGAAAACCAGTGGGGTGGGAATGAAAGGGTTTGAAATCTGGCTTTGTGTTGGAAGGAGAGGAAATCTAGAGGAAAAGCAGTGGGATGGGGGGAAAGGGCTTATAACCTAGCTTTCTATTGGAAGGACAAGAAGTCCAGAGGAAAAGAAGTGTGGTGGGAAAGAAAGGGATTAAAATTTGGCTTTGTTTTTGAAGGTGTCATGCCCTGGTACACTGACTCTGAAGGTGAACCAGAGGAGAATACAGCTTTAGAGCACAATTTGCAGCAGGGAGTAGGATTATAAACAGAGATACATGACCCCTCTGCAGCACTTATCAGCATCTTCCCCAGCAGATTTTCCTGGCTACTCAGAGATAGCAAAGGGGAACACTGCAGATAACCTAGACCCATCACAGAGGACTGACACCTCACACAGAGAAATAAGAGATAACCTGGGCCCAGTCTTACCTAACTTTCAAGAACTAGACACGAAAAGAAGGAAGTGCAAAGGTCATGTCATATTTTAATACCTGGTGAGTATCAATGAATTCAAGCCTCCAGGTCCACATAAACTACATGCAAGGGTACTTAAAAGAACTGGCAGAAGTAATCTCAGAACCACTGGCAATCATCTTTAAGAAATCCTGGAGAACAGCAAAGGTCCCAGCACACTAGAGGAGGGCAAATCTTCTCACTATCTTTAAAGGGGGGGGCAAATAATTATCACCCAGTCAGCCTAACATCAATACTAGGAAAGATTCTAGAGCAAATCATTAAACAGACAGTGTGTAAGCACTTACAAAGGAATGTCGTGATCACTAAAAGTCAACATGGGTTTTTGAAAAACAAGTCATGCCAGACTAATCTTATCACTTTTTTCGATAGAGTTACATACTTGGTAGATGAAGGGAATGCTGTGGATGTAGTGTATCTTGACTTCAGTTAGGCCTTTGGCAAAGTCCCCCATGATATCCTTGCAAAAAAGATAGTAACATGTGGGCTAGAAAGTGCAACTGTTAGGTGGATTTGTAATTGGTCGATGGGTCTAATCCAAAGGGTAGTCACCAATGGCTCCTCTTCATTCTGGAGAGAAGTGACCAGTGGGGTGCCACAGGCTTCTGTCCTGGGCCCAGTGCTATTCAACATCTTTATCAATGACTTGGATGGGGGAAAAGAAGGTATGCTTATCATGTTTTCAGATGACACAAAATTAGGAGGGGTAGCTAATAACCCAGAAAACAGGATCATAATTCAAAATGACCTTAACAGATTAGAAGACTGGGCCAAAACTAGCAAAACGAATTTCATCAGGGAGAAATGTAGGATACTGCACTTGGGCAGTAAAAATGAAGTGCACAGATATAGGATGGGTGACACCTGGCTTGATGGCAATTCATGCAAAAGGCAGTTAAAAAAGCCAATGTGTTTCTAGGTTGCATCAATAGGAGTATAGTGTCTAGATCAAGGGAAGTAATAGTGCCATTCTATTCTGCCTTAGTCAGACCTCACCTGAAATATTGTATCCAGTTCTGGGCACCACAATTCAGGAAGGATACGGACAAGCTGAAACATGTCTAGAGGAGGGTGGTCTGGAAGCCATGGTAGGTGGTCTGGAAGCCATGCCCTACAAGGAGCAGCTTAGGGACCTGGGTATGTTTAGTCTGGGGAAGAGAAGGATAAGAGAGGAGATAATAGCCATGTTTAAATATTTGAAGGGATTCCTGCAGCTCCAGACTAGGACACAGAGCAATGGACTCAAACTACAGAAAAAGATTCCATCTAAAAATTAGGAAGAACTTCCTGACTATAAAAGCTGTTCAGCAGTGGAATACACTACCTCAGAGTGTGGTGGACTCTCCTTTGAAAGTTTTCAAGCAGAGGCTGAATGACCATCTGTCAGGGATGCTTTGATTGTTTATTCCTGCATGGCAGGGGTTTGGACTGGATGGTCCTTGTGGTTTCTTCCAGCTCTATGATTCTATGATTGTATGATTCTATGAATTAAGAGAAATAACAAGCCATCAAGGAACAGCTGTGTAAGCACTTGAGGAGTATAAATGTGGCCTTCTATTGAAAGGAAAAGAAGTCCAGAGGAAAAGAAGTGGGGTGAGAAAGAAAGGGCTTTTTCTTCCAACAGAAAGCCAAGTTTTAAACCCTTTGTTTCCCATCCCACTTCTTTTTCCTCCAACAGAAAGCATCGTTTTAAACCCTTTCTTTTTCCAGCACAGAGTAAACTCCAAGAGCTTATTCCATGCCCAGAGAACCAGAAAAAATCCTTGCCATCCTCTGCTTTTCCTGCCATGGTGGAAAGCCCCAAAAGGGCCACCCGAGAGGAGAGTGGAAGAAATCTATGCTTTTCCCTGGTTCTGTCAATCCCTTTTAATCTCCCCATTCTAGCAGCCAATGTTTATTTGTGGTTTTTCCCACTTTCACAGGGGTCTTGCACCCCTAACCCTCATGAATTTAAACAGTTAACTGTAATTGTGTTTATAACAAGTTATCAGACTTTTCATAAAATAGAGTGTGCATTCATCATGCAACATTGCACTTTTTATTTTATTTTAAATGTTCCCTTTATAACATATTATGACATCTCTGCAAGAGAAGTTTTACTGTTTTACAGATAAAATTATTTCCAGATACAGATTACTGTGTTTCAGTTATTTGAATTCAAATATCCTATTCTAATTCTTTTGCTTAGTTTGAAATGCCTGTTTGCCACAATTGTTGTAGGAACTATGAAATTTCATATATTGATCTATTATCCAGACTATCTTAGGTAACTACTTATTTACTTTGTTAGGAGTAGTCATTTGATAGATTGCAATTCAGTTTTTTTTTCCCATTCCTTTGAATCAAGGAAAATATACATACTGAACAGACTTGTTGGGCATTTTCAGATACATAAGAATTTCTCTAAAGATCTAGCATTTAAGCACTACCTGAACTGAGGATTTGGCTGGCATGTTCCAATGATCAGTTACTCAGTTCTTACAATTTAAATGGATCAGACTTGGACATAAGTATAATTTGTTCTCAAAATACATTCACCATCAATAATCATATTAATGCATAGGCAATGATCCCAGTCCAGCCAAAGAGAAGTGCAGGGCTTAGCAGGTTTTTGTAGACATATAAATCATTGGATTGGAGCCCCCAACATTATAACTGACATGCTTCCAAATGCACGTCAGAATGTCCATCCAAGTGTTTATGCTAGCTAGCTTCATTGCACTAAATTGCTGTCAAAAGAATTTATATTAAAAACAAAGTGCATGCACAGTCCAATTGATGTTCTAGAACACTGGATAATGTATGGTCCTTCAGGTGTTGCTTGAGTCCCATTCCCATCATCCTTGACCACTCACTAGGCTAACTGGGGCTGATGAGAGTTAACATCACACACTACCCACTCCAAGTCCAACTAGATACAAAATTTACAATACCTCTTAAAAGCATTATAGCACTAGGCTTTCAAAAATATTTACAAGTCAATGATGTATAAAGATCATACATCATTAATACAAAAATGTATGAAGGAGGAGAGAAAGACAATATATCAGAGTGCATAAAGAATCATGGACATGGGAGCAAATCACTACCACTAATTAATTTGGAAGAGGTTCCAAAACTCTAGTCTGAATCTGCAATCCTAAATGCTGCTGAAACATCTCTAAAGTAAACATTCTTAGGATTTGGCTGTATGACTCTATAAAGAGGAACACTCCTAAATATCTTGTTCATTAAAAGCTTTGTGTTATGATATGATATGATATGTTTTTTATGTTACTGTTTTTTCTTCCATTCCTGCAGGGATCTATTGTTTGGGTTGATCCAATTTTCATCTCATGAATAAAAATTTGACATGTAGGGAGGTTCCAAGCCATGGTGTACTTGGCACCCCTCTTTTAACTGGTGGGTGGGTTCTCAGGCATAGATGGATGGATGACACCTTCCCTATCCTTGTGGTCAAAGGGCACAGATATCTGCATGGTAAGGATAAACCCAGTGGAAGTTTCCCACTGTGCTTCTGGTTTGGCAGGCAAACCTGAGAGAAACAAGTCTCTCTTTGTTCTGTTTCTGGGACTTAGACATCCCCATAAGACTTTGCCCATTTCATCAGTTGCCCTTGTGCTCCTAATCATCACTATCCTAGTAAACATACTAGTATAGATCATTCAACTTTTCACAGTATAACTATCTTCACTGTTCGTCACTATTTCAGGGTGAAGTGCCCTCTTGGGTCAGATTATAATCTCATGTTGGCAAAAAGAAATAGCAACAGGAAAGGGAAAATGTGTTTTGGAATATTGCATTCTAGATTAACCAGCCAAGATTGATCAGACTCTAAATACAGGATTAGTTCTTAAATTATAGGAGCACAATATGTTACTGCTTAATGTGTGTGCTCCACTCTGATAACATCTTGACCCTAGAGATGATTGGGAAGTCAGATTACACAGTCACTTTCCAGCCAAATGTCATTCACATTAACAGTACAATCCTAGATATGTTGATTTAAAAGGAAGTCCTATAAATTTAAAAGGGCTTACATCCCAATATGTGCTTCTAAGATTACAACCTTAAAAGTGTGTGTCCATGTCTGTGTGTATGATTTTGAAGAAACCACTTAACCTGTCCTTTCAATGTCATACCATTAGCATGATAACTATTTCTTAACCACACAAAAACAAGCTCCTCTTTTATTAGACTGGCATATTTCTTAAGCCTGTAAATATTATTTTTTAGTGGTGTTGGCATTTAATGAAGACAAGTTATATGTACCTTGGTATTACTTACGGAGCATTTATAATGAAAGTTTTTAATGACATTAATTGCTTGATCAAAAGATAATAAATCATTTTTATTAGAAAAAAATTGTAATCTTATTATAAATATATTTATGCAGTGGCATTTTCCCAAAAAGGCAAAATAAATTATTGAAAATGAAAATGAATAGGACTCTTTTATAGGTTGTGGCTAAATTAGTTTAATTTGAATTCAAAACTGATAATAGGATCTAAAAAGGAAAAATATTCTCACACAAATAAAAATGGCAATTGATACTGTTACTTACCCCGATAGCCCCCAACTTGGAATATCAAATAATTGGCAATATTTAATAATTTGGCTTGATGTGGCATTCCAGGTGGTTAGCAAGTAAACCAGGGACCCCCAGATACCACAGTCAGAATCATGTTCAACCAAGGGAGAGGCCTTTGGAAATTCCTGAAACAAATACTCTGGTCAGAACATAACACCTGGAGGTGAGTCATTCACTAATCCACTCAACAGTAGCAGAGTCCTTGATGCTTGGAGAACAGGTCCTTCCTCTCCTCTTCCCCTCCAACAATAAACCTTGTCTGCCCCTCTTCGATTCTTAATACATTGACCATTAAGAATTGTTAACTCTTCTGGAGTCTAGTCTAGTCCTGGAAACCTCTGAGAAACATTGTATTCATTCCACTCAAAATCCTGTCCCTTCAGGGGAATTATCACATATAAATATCACCCTAGAACAACACTCAATTGTGCACAAATCCCCTGCTTTTTGACTCCACCTCAGTTCCATGTCACCGTTCTGTCTTCCAGGCCTCCTCGCTGTTGGTGTACTCTGCAATCTTAGCTTTACAGGATTAGTATACTATAACCCGCTGTCGGGAAGCCAACTCAAATAACTGATACGACAGCCCAGCTCAGCAACAACTCAGTTGAAAAGCACAGTACCTGGTGTTCTTTTTTTATTATTATTATTATAAAAGTTTATTTAACATATAGTTTAACATAGACAAAAAATAGCACAATGACAATACAAAACAACAAAAGCAAACAATACATATATATAGATAATAAAATACTTCCTGCGTGTTCTCTTCTTTCCCTTTACATTATTTCCTAAGATACTGGAATACAATTTTTCTTTTCTTGTTTGAATTTAACCCTTTAACATTCCATGTCAAAAATTTTAGTCCCGACATATAACCTTCAATCAAAACTTTATTTATTCTTTAATCCTCCCCCCAACTTCTATACACTTACAAAATTAATTCAATTCACTCAGTCCAGTAAGCTAAATTCTCTACTTTCTTTCCCCTCCTCTCTCCCCCCTCTTCCCTCCTCCCTCCCTTCTCCTGTCTCCTTCTCCTCCTAAGTAGTTCTTGCATTTTCCTTCCCATCTTTTTGTTCTTCCTCTTCCTCTTCCTGTTTCTTGTGTTGCAGTCCAAGTTCTTTCATGTTCTTAATAAAATTCCTTGCCTTTTCTATTGAGTCAATCTTTAGTCTTTCTTTGTTAAAGGTAAAAAGTACTCCTTCAAGTTTATCCCAGCTAAAGGGGATTTTTTCTTTTTTTAATATTTCCACTAGAAATTGATAGTCTTTCTGTCTTCTTAGTATTCTAGTGGGGATCTCTTTCATCAGGATGAGTAATTTCCCTTCATACCAAATCCCTTTATTAAAGTGTGTTTCCAGTATATAATCTTTAACCAACTTTCTCACACATTGTACAATGATATCCCTAGGAAGGTTTTTCTTTGTAGCAATCGATGATTTCATTCTATATACGCGGTCCAGTTCTCTTCCCACTTGTTCCTCACTCCATTCTAAATGTTTGGCAAGCAGTTCTATTATTAACCTTCTTGTGTCCTCTTTTGGTGCTTCTTTTAAACCTCTTACTCTTATCCATGATTCCTTTTCCCTCTGTTCTGCTAATGCCAACTGATCTCGTACTATGTCCAATTCAACATTTAGTTCTTCATTTTCTTTTTTTAGAGTCTGGATGTCCTCTTTATTTTCTTTCACCTCCTCTTTCGTTTGGGATAACAGAGTATGTAACACATTAAATTTAGTGTTAATATCTCCCAATTGGACACTTACATCTCTTCTGAAATCGCGTATTTCTTCCATAAACTTTAACTATATTGCGGTGTTCCTTCTTCTATTGCTCCCCTCCTTCCTTGTGCATTATTTGGATCTGTAACTTTTGTTCTATTCCTCAATCCTGAAGCCATGGTATCTTTCTTTTATTTTTCCATAGTTTTCCTCCTTTAACCTCACTTATGCTTTTTGTTTCAAATTCAGTTCCAGTCTTCCTCTTAATTCTTCTTTCAATCCGTACTTGTATCCCCTTCTTCACTCTCTTTCAGGCTCTCTTCTCACTCCAACTTGCACACTTATTTCCTTCAAACAGCTTGTTGCTTCTAACTTCCTCACTTCTGCTTGTTCCTTACTTCTCCTCCTTTCCTCTTCACCCTCTTTCCTTCTCTTCCTTTCTATTGGAGATGTCTTTTTTTCCTGCTTCTCTATCTATTATTCATTTCTCCTCCTTTATCTCTCTTTCTTCCACTTACTCAAACCTTCTTTCTACTTTCTCTTCCTTCTTTTAGTTTTCTTCTTTTTTTCTCTTCTTCCTCTCTTCTTCTTTCTCTTCTCTCTTCTCTCGTTTCTTATTACTTCTTTCTAATATGGAGGATAGTTTTAATGGAGTGGGAGTGGGAAATGAAAAAGCAAAAAAAGCAGAAAAAATTCTTCTAGGAAAGATCTTGAGGAAAGATTTTAAAAAGGAAAAAAAGGGGGGGAAGGGGGGAAAAGGAGAGAGGAAAAAAGAGAAACTATCTCCAAAACCTAATAAAATTAAAAATAAAGAACACTCAAAAATTTACCAAAGACCTTTGAGGAACAGGAAAAAAAGAGTAAAAAAAAATAATAATATTCAACTGTGTTCCAAAGGAGAAAAAATTACAGGGGATAAAAAAGAAAAAAACAAGACAAGGGGAAAAATGCAAAAAGAAAAGAGAAAAAAAAATAAAATAAGAAAAAGCCAAAAATCAATCTACTGACAACAAAGATCAAGACTATATGTGCAGGAAAAAAAGGAAAAAAAGAAAAGAAAACATCTTGCCTCTATAGGACCATACTGTCAAACTTATAAAATTTTATAACTTTTATAACTTTTTATTGGAAAGCTCCCTGTTCTCAGCTGCTTTTTTGTCCAAGGTTAACAAAATCCCCATTAATTAGACAGCTGTGGCTCTTCCAAGGGCACTTTCAGTTTGGCTGTTTTCCAACCACGTGTACTTCTTCTTAGCTTTTCCAAGGTCAATGGTTCTTCTATATATCCTACACTATATCCTTGTGTCCACAAAATAATTTTTCTTTTTATTATTATTATCATTCAATCTACCTCTGACAACAACAATCTGGCAACCTTAATGAAACAAAATTAAATTGTTACAAAAGGCAAAAAAGTAAAAATTAGTTTCAAAAGAAAAGTAAAATATATTTTTTTAAAAATCAAGAAATATGTATATATGTGTCCAGTATAGACTATATATCAAAAAAATATCAAAACAAGTATATATATTTATATATATTTATATATATATATATATATCAAAAATCAAAGTCAAAAATATTAACAAGAAAAAGCAACAAAAGGAGAGAAAAAATGAGTATCAAAGTATAAATAGAAATATCAAGACTATAAACCTCAAAAAAAGACAAGAAAAAGAAAAAGAAAACAGAACAAAGTAACCTTTTAGCAAATGTCACCTTAACTTTGTGTTGCCAGTAAAAAAAAAAAAAAAAACCTTTCAATCCTGGAGAGAATATTTATGCCCTCTGAGCACACGCTTCACGATCTTAGTTTCCTCTTACATTCTTTTCCTTTCCTTTCATGAGGTCTGATGGCTTCTTTGCGATGCAGGGGTTTTAACTTTTCCACCCCCTTTCCTTTTGCCTCGGCCAGGACTTGCTTCTGCTGTCCATCGCGCCCCTCTGCTCAGCTTCTCCCTCCTTTCCTTCCAGCGGTGGGGGGCTTTTGCGATCGCAATCGTGTTTCTTGCAATATGCAGCACACCTCTCAGTTCCCCCTCACCAGGGGGTCCTTCTGTTGGGGTTTTGATCTTTTATAACCCCTAACAGCCACGGCAAGGAAAGACGGAGTTGGAGCTCCGTTTCGATCAACCCGTCGCTCGCCTTCACTCAGACCGGAAGTTCTCTGTACCTGGTGTTCTCAGTAGCAGTCCTATAGGGTCAGAAGTACATAGAGAGAGTGAGCGAAGAACAAAGAGGAAGTCCGAGGTCAAAAGGATTCCGGCAGGTGGGTCAACAAAGGCAGCCCAAGGTCAAGATATCTGAAGTCTCAAGATAGCAAGGTTCCAAGAGGCAGGAAGTCACAGGCAGAGGCTTCCTCCAGGAAACGCAGACTGCCTGAAACAAGGAACTCAGCATCCCCCAACTGCTTATGTTGGCCCAGCTCCCACTCCCAGCTGCAGGGTGATTGATGAGCTTCTGTCTCTTAATCTCTGGGAATGATGAAGCCACACCTTCTCTGCTCTCCTTTGGCTAAAGGTAGGTACCTGCTCTTCTACCTCTTGCTCTTGCTTCACTATGTCTCCAGGCTTGGACCCTGTGCTGTGGGAGGGCTAGGCTGCTGAGCCCTGGGTTCTTCAGGGCTAGACTCAGACTCAGCCAGCTCTTCTGCTACTGGCTCAGCCTCCTTGCCTTCTGAGTCCTCAGAGTCCTGGCTGACCATGACACCCACAATTACTTACTCTATTCCCCTATCCAAGTATTTCCTATTGTCTTCAATAGCCTTGTGTGAGTGTCTGAAGCCTGAGTGTTTGTGTGAATGCTGTTGATATTAATTTCCAATAAAGATAATTTAATTTATGTTTTTGGCTTAGACTCTCCTCCATTACTACAGGTATACATAGGTTAAAAGATCCTGCCATTACCCAGCCTCTCGCTACCATAACTGAGGTAATTAAATAGTCCCCATATTAATTTCAGACATTAGTAGGATCCTTGTGGACCCCACACAGTTTGGGTAACAAAGGAAAGAGGGACACATGCACACACAATCTTAATTACAGCTTGAAAAGGTTACCTTTTTTTTACTACAATTCCAAAACTACAACTACAACTGTAACTCCTAGACTGCCGTAGCTAGCATGCCCATGGCCACATGCTAGCTAGGGCAGCCTATGAGTTACAGTCCATGCATGTTACATTTTCAGTCTCTTCCTTTAATCACCAGTTCTTACAACTTAGTATCATAAACACATCTAACTACCACAGAGGCTGCGGTGGTAAACACTGTTTCCAATGAGGGCTCTATTACCTTGGCAACAAACTCTTGAGATATTGCATGCTGGCAGTGGGTAGGGCCAGATTCCAAAATGAATTGGGGGCCATTCCTTCCCTCCCTCCCTCCCTCCACACACATACTTTGTTTCCACAATTATCTTGTCTCTTTTTATTTCTGCCACCTATCTTACCACCCCTGAATTTCTTCCCTACTAACTGGGCTGTTGGGAAGGGACTGATCACTTGACAGAGGTCTCAACTGATGACCTCAGAAGGTTTTTTTTTAAAAAAAATTAGAATAAGAGCCACAAATTATCCATTCTCATTGTAGATTAGGAATGTTATTTTCTGTACCTTCAGCAAAACAAATAGGTGTACCCACATTCAGAAAACTCCTTCAAGAAAAAGGATGTCAGTTGCAAGATTCTTTGCAGTTCAGAGCATCTTTCAGGGCAATTCCTTTGCACAAGGGTGGGGGAGGGGCTTTTCTGCAAAAAAACCCAAAAGATTTGTCCTTAAATACATCCTGAAGTGCAAATAGTGATCAAGAACAGTACAAAACCCATTGTGTTTTCATTAACTGGAGAACTGGGGAAAATATTAATTCTTGCAAGCAAGGAGGAAACAAGTGGAAGAAGAAATGAGACCATCAGTGTCAGTAGCAATCTAAAAGAATGCATAAAGAGTAGGGACTAAAAAAAAATCATTAAGTTTATTCTCATATGAAAGAACTAATCATTTAATCAACTTTATCCCCATGGTAAGGAAGTCCTCAAACCAACACCGCTATTCACATATGGATGCTAATGGATTAATTCAATTAGGAAACTCCTTCAGTAACCACCAGCAGGTATAATCATCCTTTTCCCAATAGAATGGGGCTTGTAAAGTCTAGGTTCGGAGAAGTTATGCAGCCCCTTTTTACATACAAGGTGAAAGGAAAACATAAAGATCAGAATGGAGGAAAAAGGCATAAGTATTCCAAGAAAATGAAATGAGAAGGCATGAATATATGAAAGGGATCTACAATATATATACATACATTATGCATATTTCCCAATCTGACACACCCACCTCACATACATGCAATCATACTGAAGTTTTCAAAGATGGCCAAAAGGTCCTTGACCAAGTATACTATTATATTTATTTACTAATATGATTCAAAAAACATGAAATGTAAATAATCCCTTGTTAATCTGAGACACTATAATTGCTTGAAAGTAAACCCATGAGCTATGTTGGCAATATTAAAATTAAGCACCCAATAACTCCGTTAGAGAACAAACATCTGTTCACATTCAGATTAATTAGTAGAGAAAGCAGACTTTATGGAACCCTTCAGGCTGATCACAGGAAGCAGAGAATTCATCTTCACATGACAAAAGAACTAGGCATTAAACCAGTTCTGAATACACTGGATAATGAATTAGTCTTGGAATTTCTGAAAGTGATTTTTTTAAAGAGAAGAAAAAATACACAATAATCATGGAGCCACACTGCAGGAATAATGCAGTTTGACACCACTTTAACTATCATGGTTCCACCCTATGGAATCCTGGGATTTGCAGTTTATTGTGGCACCAGAGCTCTGTGACAAAGAAGGCTAAATATCTCACAAACCTACAAATCCCAAATTCCATAGCATTGAGTCATGGCAGTTAAAGTGGTATCAAACTGCATTATTTTTGCAGTGTGACAGCTGCCTTAGACATGAGTTCTGTCTCATGCTCTCAATCCCAAAGTTTAACTGATTGAAAGATGGATAAACAGATATTTTATTTTCATTTGTCTGGGGTTTTCCTTTGCTTTTTGCTTCACAGTCTTTTTATAACCAATATAATAGGTTGCTTACAAATGGCCAAAGTAAAAAGGCGAGAAGACCATAATAAATGTAAAAAAATCCATTATCTGGAGCATGGTGTACAGGAGAGAGGCAAACAGGAGAGAAGACAACAGGGCTGTTTGGCGTGGGTATGGTGGAAGAGAAAGCATAAGGTAAGCTTGTGGCTGTTGAATTAAACTTCTTCAGCCCCAGAAAGTATGTTGGGCTAACGTTAGTGTGCTTGCTGGGTCAAGGCTGTTTGTTTGTGTGGGCTGAGTATAGGCTTGCCTGGAGGGGACTCATTAGCATTTGTTTGGTGAGCTGCTTGTGTTGAGAGGAAGTGAGTCAGAGACTGCTAAGAGGAAGTAGGTGAGAGGCAGGGGGAGAAGCTAGCAGCCAGTAGCTCTCTCTCTATAGCTGCAACTTCAATCTCTGGAACTCGTCATATAGGAGTGAGGCATACAGGAGAGAGGACAACAGGGGTGTTTGGCATGGGTGTTTAGAGCAGAGGCATAGAGTTCTGTTCTAGTGCCTACTTCAGAGTATTCAATATGGATAGTGAGGGAACTGCTGCAGTCACCTGCAACAGCTGTGGGATGTTTGTCTACTTGCCTGTGGATGTACAGAGCTATACCTGCAGCAAGTGTAAGTTGGTTGTGATGGTGGAAGAGAAGGTCCAGCAACTTGAGGCCCGATTAGCCAGTATACAGCATATTAGGGAGCAGGAGGTTTTCTTAGACAGAACAGAGCAGAAGGACCTGGTTCAGGAACATGCAGGGGATGTCTCTGTGGAGGAGGGTAGTTCTGATACACAGGAGGTTGTTGTTTGGAAGAATGTGACTCATAGAAGGAGAAGGAGAGGGGGTCGTTCTAGGAGTTTGGCACTACAGAACTGGTTTGAAGCTCTCACTCTTGTGAGTGATAACAAGGAACAGGAAGGAAAGCAGCAGAGCCAGGCTTCAGAGATGTGCATGAGAACTTGGACAGTTCAGCACACAGATTGGCCTCTGCCACTCCTCAGAAGACTCTTTGCTGAGAAATACAGAATCAGTAGTTTGTGGTAAGATGTCTTGAGAGGTGTGCTGTCTCACAGGTGCAAAAATCCATGATGTAACGGAGAGGCTGACAAGACTCGTGAAACCTACTGACTATTATCCCTTCCTTTTGGTCCACATGGGAACCAATGATACTGCAAGGCATAGCCTTCAGAATATCAAAAGGGGTTATGAGGCTCTGGGTAGGAATCTGAAGGACTTGGATGCATAGGTAGTCATTTAGTCTGTCCTTCCAGTGGAAGGGTATGGCCCAGGAATGGAGAGAAAGACAGTGGAGGTGAACAACTGGTTACACAGATGGTATCGCCAGGAATGGTTTGGCTTCCTGGACCATAGGGTGTGGTTTCATGGAGGTGGACTTCTAGCAAGGGAAAGGTTGCACCACACAGCAGTTGGTAGGCATGTTTTTGCTAAGAGTCTGAACGATGTCATCAGGAGGGCTTTAAACAGTTCTGTGCGGGAGGTAGACAGTATTCATGAGGATAGGAGTTTATCAAGTACTGGAGATAATAGCCCAAATGTTATACAGACAACAAGGCAAATAGTACAAGAACCAACAGTGGGAGGAATAAAACCTTTAAAAGACAAGTAGGGGAAATGGCCCATGGTCTTAGATGTCTCTATACTAATGCACAGAACATGTAAAATAAACAGGATGACCTAGAACTCTTAGCACAGCAAAGCAAATATGATTTAATAGGCATCACTGAAACCTGGTGGGATGAATCTCATTTTTGGAATGTAGGAATAGAGGGGTATAGCCTATTTCAGAGAAATAGACCAAACAGGAAGGGTGGTGGAGTAGCATTATACATTAAGGATGTGTACACCTGTGAACAGATCCATGACTTAAATCCTGGGAACCAGGTTGAAAGCATCTGGGTAAAAATCAAGGGGGAGCGAAACAGCAGGGATGTTGTTGTGGGGGGTCTACTACAGACTTCCAAGCCAAACTGAGGACTTGGGTGATGCCTTTCTAGAAGAGATAACCACACATTCAGACAGGAGAGATGTAATAATAATGGGGGATTTTAACTATCCTGATATTTGTTGGAAGTCCAGCTCTGCCAAGAATTTACGGTCCAGCAAATTCTTCACTTGCCTTGCAGATAATTTCATAGTCCAGAAGGTGAAAGAAGCAACAAGGGGAACAGCTATATTAGATCACATGCTAACCAATGGGGATGACCTGATTAATAGTGTGGAAGTGGCAGGATCCTTAGGGGGGAGTGACCATGTTCTCCTGGAGTTTGTTATACAGAGAAAAGGGGAGGCCAAGCATAGTCATACATGCCTTCTAGACCTTAAGAAAGCTGATTACAGAAAACTTAGGGAATTATTGGGGGTGATCCCATGGTCAGAAATACAAAAAGAGTAGGGAATACATGATGGATGGGAGTTTCTAAAAAGTAAGATATTGAAGGCACAACTTCAAACAGTTCCAATGAGGAGGGAAAATGGCAGGTGTATAAAGAAAGCAGTATGACTGTCTAAAGAACCTTCAACTCAGCTAAGCCTTGGGACTTTTTCAGATGGGGTAAAAAAAACAACAACTACAGAGCTCAGGGATAATGTGGCAAAATGGTAACAAGGGACAGAAAAAAGGCAGAGCTACTCAAAACATTATTTGCCTCCTTCTTCTCTGAAAAGGAGAAAAGTACTCAACCTGGAGAAAATAGAGCAGATGGCAGTAGGGCAAATACAGCACAGAATTGGTAAAGAGGTAGTTTAGGAATACCTGGCCAGTATAAATGAGTTCAAGTCTACAGGGCCAGATGAACTTCATCCAAGGGTATTAAAAGAACTGGTAGAAGTAATCTCAGAACCAATGTCAATAAATCTTTGAGAATTCCTGGACAACAAGACAGGTCCCAGAAGATTGGAGGAGGGCGAATGTTGTCGCCATCTTTAAAAGTGGCAGGGGAGAAAGACCCAAATAATTCTTGCCCAGTCAGGCTAACATCGATACTAGGAAATTTTCTAAAGCAGATAATTATACAGACAGTGTGTAAGCACTTAGAAAGGAATGCCGTGATCACAAAAAGTCAACATGGGTTGTTGAAAAAACAAGTCATGCCAGACTAATCTTATCTCTTTTTTCGATACAGTTACATACTTGGTAGATGAAGGGAATGCTGTGGATGTAGTGTATCTTGACTTCAGATAGGCCTTTCACAAAGTCCCCCATGATATCTTTGTAAAAAGGTTAGTAACATGTGGGCTAGACAATGGAACTGTTAGGTGGATTTGTAATTGGTTGATGGGCCGAATCCAAAGGGAAGTCACTAATGGCTCCTCTTCATCCTGGAGAGAAGTGACCAGTGGGGTGCCACAGGCTTCTGTCCTGGGCCCAGTGCTATTCAACATCTTTATCAATGATTTGGATGGGGGAATAGAGGGTATGCTTATCATGTTTGCAGATGACACCAAATTAGGTGGGGTATCTAATACCCCAGAAGACAGGATCAGAATTCAAAATGACCTTAACAGATTAGAAAACTGGGCCAAAACTAGCAAAACGAATTTCAACAGTGAGAAATGTAGGATACTGCACTTGGGTAGTAAAAATGAAATGCAGAGATATAGAATGGGTGACAACTGGCTTGATGGCAGTACATGCGAAAGGGATCTAGGAATCTTAGTGGACCAGAAGCTGAACATGAGTCAGCAGTGTGATGCAGCAGCTAAAAAAGCCAATGTGATTCTAGGCTGCATCAATAGGAGTATAGTGTCTAGATCAAGGGAAGTAATAGTGCCATTCTATTCTGCTTTAGTCAGACCTCACTTAGAGTACTGTGTCCAGTTCTGAGCACGAACAATTCAGGAAAGATATGGACAAGCTGAAACATTTCCAGAGGAGGCCAACCAAAATGGTAGGTCTGGTAGCCATGCCCTATGAGGAACAGCTTAGGGAGCTGGGTATGTTTAGCCTGGAGAAGAGAAGGTTAAGAGGTGTCATGATAGCCATGTTTAAATATTTGAAGGGATGTCATACTGAGGATGGAGCTAGCTTGTTTTCTGTGGCACCAGAGACTAGGACATGGAGCAATGGACTCAAACTACAGGAAACAAGATTCTATCTAAACATTAGGAAGAACTTCTTGTCTGTAAGAGCTTTTCGGCAATGAAATGCACTGCCTCAGAGTGTGATGGAGTCTCCTTCTTTGGCGGTTTTCGAGCAGAGACTAGATGGCCATCTGTTGGGAATGCTTTGATTTTTTATTCCTACATGGCAGGGTGTTAGGCTGGATGGCGCTTGTGGTCTCTCCCAACTCTATGATTCTAAGTTATGAAAATCAACACTTAATTGCTTCAAATGCTTTTATAATTTGAAATGCCATTAGGGTCATAATTGTGTGTAGGTGGAAAAGACTGTCATATGTGTAGCACACTGTGGTATGTCACACAAGAGCACTGGAATTCAGGAAGGATGGAGAATAATTCTTTATGTGCCAACAAGAAATTACTTTGACATTTAAGTGTTGGTGGTAATCCAGTCATAAACTGCAAATATGATCAGTTATCCTTTTTCTGGATTGGTTTTCTACAAACTCTAGGTGAGTTGTCATTTTTTGTTATTTTACCCATAACAAGTAGAATTGACTTAAATCACTTCCACACAATGGATTGGATTAGAATTGACCCTAAACTGTACAAAGGTATCTAATATGCAGTGGTGTCTGTGGCTGCTTGGAGAAATGGACAAGAGGCAAGAATCAAATCTGGTAGAAATTTGATAGAAAACTGTCTGTAACACTGGACAATAAAAGACCTTCAGATTAGGAGACACTGTACATGGAATGTGCACCAGGCAACTGGCTGACCCATTATCAGCAACTGAGAGAGTAATGTGGCCCAAAGAGAATGGAAACCTCCACAATTACCTGCTGTAAAGTCGACACAAATGCTACTCAACAGCAATAGCATTTGTATTTCTATATCAGTGCAAAGCACTCCCTAAGCAGTTTATAATGTGTTAGCTAATTACCCCCAACAAGCTGGGTACTCATTACCAACCTACGGAAGGATGGAAGGCTGAGTCAACCTACAGCCCTGTAGGGTTGATGTTGTGGCTGCAAAGCAATACAGTTTATTAGAAGTGGTCAAGAGAGACCCAATATCAATTTATTTTGTTCCTAAAACAACAACAACCAGTGGTCAAGGACCCTTTTTGAAAAAAAGGCAGAACAGAAAAATGACATGTATCAATAAGTGTATCATGGTGGTGGGATTCACTATGTTCTCTTGTTGTACAAATGGGACTGGGTACCTCATCTTTCAGTGGCAAGATGAACCCTCCCTCCCACACAGACCCAAGGTCCACCAGTGGAAAACCCTATGCGAAAGACCAATTCAAACAGCTTGGAACCAGTGAATTCATCACTGAGGGGGAAACAAAAGCATGGCATGGTTAGAGAACATTAGTTCTCAATGCCAGCAGGAGACAGTAAAATCTTGGTTGGAATACAGGAAGCTTTTAGTTTGAAGAATTAGAGAAATACACTGGAAAGACAAATTAAAACTGGAGGTTTCATTAAGTCATGCATTCCCCATGTGACTCATTTTCAAGGCTAGTGTTTTATTGTATTATGGAATTGGACTATGATTTCTTCTCATGTCATTGAATTGTTGTGTCTATCTTGCTCACTGGGCATGACTTTCTTTTTTTGGGTGAATGAGCTTCCACTCTCTGGATAAATGTGTTTATTGACTGCATTTTATGAAGCGTGCTCTATCCTATCTTTCCTGTTCTGCTTCTAAGCTTTTTTTTTAACTTTCAAAACAAATTTGCTTTCTGCTCTGACTATCAGAATATGCATCTGCCAAATACTGTGGTGCTTCCTCCTTGCCCTTGCCCCCACAGAAAATAGAATAGAATGCTCTGAGGAGATTGGTGCATTGTGTAGCTGTATTTACATCTCAGTATGTAGCCTTTTGTTTCCAGGCTTCTTGGATCATTTGCCAACTGCTTCATCTAAATACATTTTAGAGGATAAATGTCAATATATCCTCAGGAAACCACACCCCATCTCTGTCTTCCAAGTTGCTTTTTTGTCCTACAGTTCAACCTTTTTATATTTTCCTCTTTTTCTGTAAAAAATTAGTTAGCATTTGAATTATTTTCTTTTAAATTGCTTTTTGCATAAAGCTGAACCTAAGTTGCAATATCCCACCAAGGGGGCATCATCTATGTGCTAGAATCTTCTTCTGGAAAAGATTGTGTCACAAAGAGCTTCACACACACACACATATTGATGCTAAGTAGGAGTGAATTCTGAAATGGTGGCATCAATCCTTATGTGATATTGAAAAACAACAACAGCAGCAAACTACAGTTCATGCAGGACAATGTATTCAGACACATATTCAAAAGACTTTCAGTGTGTGCCAAAACTGCAAGCTTGAAAATAACTTTCAGGGTGCAGGAGAACCAAGCTTTGTCAGAATATTTGCAAGGAAAACCTGGGGCTCAGTTACACGGCAGTTTTTATTGCAATAGTTTGCGCTTTGGCACATTTTCACACCAGTGCTGCATCGTTTACATGATTTAGTGCAAAATTGGTTGATCTGTTTAGTTTTCGGTTTTGTAATTCACACAGACAAAGGTGGGGTGTGTGGCCTCCCAAGCACATCTGGGGGAAGATGCCAGGAAGATGAGAGGGAGGGAGGGAGGGAAAGAGAGAGAGAGAGAGAGAGAGAGAGAGAAAGGCTACTTTCCCTCCTCTGATTACCAAAGGAATACCTGCTAGTTTTCATCCCTTAGCAGGGAGTGCTCCCTCTTCTTCCCAAAGCGAGAAGGGTGGGAGGAAGGAGGCAGCCTTTCAGCTCTGATGAGCCATCCCCCTCAACCCCCTTCCCCTCAACCTCTCTCTCTCTCTCTCTCTCTCTCACACACACACACACACACACACACACACACAATCACAGGAGTGTGAGGAAGTGAATAGCTGGAGGAGCAGATCACTACTTAATCTCTCTCTCTCTCTCTCTCTCTCTCTCATTGGTGAAACACACACACACAGCAAACAGGCTAACTGGGGATTCCTCAGCCCCAGCAGCCAAGCAAGCTGGGAGGCAGACAACAGGACAATTAGGATGGGGATAGCATTGGCTGGATCTTTTCCATGGCTGGAAACAACAGTGTCTGGATCTTTTCATTTGAGGCTCCTCCATCTCTTACACGTCCACCCCCTCCGTGGTCAGTCCAACCAATCATAGCTCAGCTCTGCTGTTACTGTTTTGGGAAGATTGCTTGTAATTCACACAGACTTTTGTGAAATGGTAGTTCACACAATCGATAGTGTGTTACATCACGCTACTTTTCATATAAGTTGGGGAAAGTAGCGAAAGCCCTTATTGTGCTACTTTTGAGTTTTTGAGCTCCCCCCTTCTTAATGAGGCGATATTGTGGCACAATGTGTGTGAACTATTAGGAATCTTTGTGAATTCTTCATGGACTTGTTTTTCAGTAAACGGGCCCATGGAAAAACCATGCTAAATATCAGTGGAAACAAGGTTGCCATTCACTAATATTGACAATGCTTATTATGACTAGGTTGGCATAATGCAATCAGAAACATACCTATTAGGTAAGACAGAAAGCTGTAATCTTGGAGGGGAAATGCTGAACTTTTACTTCCCTTCACACCCATTAGAGAGGCTATGTGCTAGTTTCACCAATAAGATGGGAAATTATCATACAAGGCTTCTACAGAGCAGCAAACATGTTTTTTAAGCAAATGGAAACATACCGGTATTGAATCAATCAATATCACGCCTCTGCTTCAATACTGGTATGGTGCTGAATGCTCCTTCTGCACTGCACTGCTTCCTCCCCATTATTGCCCTACATAGAACATATAGATTCATCTAGAGGAGAGGGGAGAGAGATCAGGCTAATAGAGGAGGAAAAAGAGAAATCAGTCTGGAAGAGAGATTGGGCCAGTGGATCACAGTCAAAATAAAACATAAAAAATCAAAGGCATGGTTCAGCCTGCTTGAGAATAGTGTGGGGGAGGGGGAAAGAGGGGAAGAGGAGGAGAATCCCTCCCCCTCATGCCATGTGACTACTATCTCTTCTGTTTCTGAAGCAGAAGAGATTACCACACAAGGTGGACTACCTGCATAGCAGTGCAAATGGGAGTCGTTGACAGGTTTCCCCATCATAGAATCATATAGTTGGGAGATACCACAAGGGCCATCCAGTCCAACCCCCTGCCATGCAGGAATACACAATGAAAACATTCCCGATATATGGCCATCCAGCCTCTGCTTAAAAACCTCCAAAGAAGGAGACTCCTCTACACTCTGAGGCAGTGCATTCCACTTTCAAATAGCTCTTACTGTCAGGAAATTCTTCCTAATGTTTAGATGGAATCTCTTTTCCTATAGTTGGAACCCATTGTTTTGTGTCCCAGTCTCTGAAGCAGCAGAAAATAAGCTTGCTCCATCCTCAGTATAACATCCCTTCAAATATTTAAACATGGCTATCATGTCACCTCTTAACCTTCTCTTCTCCAAGTTAAACATACCCAGCTCCCTAAGCTGCTCCTCATAGGGCATAGCTTACAGACTTCCTACCATTTTGGTTGCCCTCCTCTGGACATGTTCCAGCTTGTCAATATTCTCTTGAATTGTGGTGCCCAGACCTGGACACAGTATTCCAGGTGAGGTCTGACCAAGGAGATTATCAGATGCTACAAATATCCCACGACAGGGACAACAGTATATCGCTAAAAGGCTTACCTTTTAGATGATATCGTCCCTGTCCTGGGATGCTCTCGTTCTGCTCCTGTTCCTCCCCCGAAACCTCTTCTTCATGGAAAAATGTGTGAATAAGAGGCATGTTCCATTATTATAATGGAACAATGGGCGATTGAACAGGAGCCCGATTCTCCTCCCAGGCTCACAACAGATTGTGACATCACCGGGAGGTCCATGCCAGATCCTTCCGGGTGTGATCCAGATGAAAAGGTAATAAAACCCTTTATTTTCCCCTCCTCGGGTAGCTTTTTATTTTTTAAGTGTGTTTTCCTGGTTGGTTTGCAGTTTTGACAGCTGCGGGGGGTGTTTTAAATTTGCCACCCGGCCATTCTCTCATGAGAACAGCCGGGATTTGACTTCCCAGTCATAAAAGCAGCCTTACAACAGCTGCATTTATGGCTGGGCAGCGAAGGGAGGGGGAACCCATTCCTGCCACAGAATTAAGGTAGGTGTGTGAAATTTTTCTCTTTATTCCATGGCTGGAATGGGATTGGAGCGGGGGGGGGGTAGTGGGACAGAAACGGACCCTAAGGGTCCATCTGATAATCTCCCAAAGCAGAATACAGTGGCACTATTACTTCCCTTGATCTAGACACTATACTATTAATGCAGCCTACAACGACAAGGAGCTCTTCAGAAACGACTGAAGCGCACATCAGCACCAGGCTGAAGATGGTGACATGTGGTTAGTACTGCCCAATAATGCTACTATCTTGCTCTAGTTCTGTAGTAGAAGCCTTGTGTGATAATCTCCCAAATCAAAAACATCAGGGAAGAAATCAAATGAGGTGTGGCAGGTTTGTGACAGTAGGTGGTAAAGAAGAGGATATGGATTCAATGACTCCACAGCCTTGCTGGCCCCCAACCATGCTGGCAAAAGAACATTTCTATGGTTTGCCTCAAATAGAGATGGGCAATGGATGTTTTGCAGATCACATTTGTCCCTTCTCAAAGATTTACCAAAAACCTGGCCATCAACATTCGTGAGTAAATCACATCAGTGAAACTCAGAGGCCAATTACCAGGAGCTTTTAAAGCAAGCAAAACTGCTTTTGCAATTTGCCAAAATTCAATGGTATGCTGAGAAGCAGATCTTGTGATGGCCTTTTCCTTAGTTTCCTGAGTTTTGCAGAAATTTGGAAGCACAATTTCTGCCGAATTTTGACAGCACATGATGACAGAGCCCTTAGCGTGTCCTGGTAAAAGATTTTATTTCAGGACCTGCTGAAGTAGTCTGCTTCAGTCTAAAGGAATTACCTCTCATTGTTTGCAATGGGAAGGAATTTATTTTGAGAAAATAAATCTTACAAAACAGAACTTTTTTAAAAAAGAAATTATATTAAATTTTAATTATACAAAGAGATTCATTGCATCCAATCAACATAAACAAATCAAAGAACAAAAGAGACCAAAAACGAAAAGAAAGAAGAAAAGCATACATAATACCTAAATAACTTTAAAACTAAAATTGAACTACACAAAACTAAGTGAGTAATTGCAAATAATTTAAGCTAGCTTAAAAAAAAACCCACAAAAAAAAAACCCATAAAAGAACTGTAATGTAAAGGAAAGATAAAAATTTATTTATAAAATTATTTCATTCTTGCACTACAGACTTACTTATTTGGCTTTCTAGAGTTACTAATAATTAAAACTGCAAATTGTTACATGGCTGATTTCTGGTTACATTACAAATTCTACATTTAGAATTTTTAAAATTAGTGTACAAATCTTAGACCAATAATTTTTTTACTTTTTACATGTGCACCATATGTGGAAAAAGAACCTTCCTTATCTGGACAACCTCAACAGTTGCTTGAATCACCATTAGACATTTTTGACAATTTATTTGGGGTTAAATACCATTTATACATCATCTTATATATATTTACGCTCAAATTATTACACAAAGTAAATTTTATATCTTTGGTCCTCATTTTCTCCCATCCATCCAGTTGCATACTACGACCAAAAATTTGTGTCCATCTTATCATGTATTATTTTACCAGTTCATCTTCTGTCTCCAACTTCAAGAGAGATTTGTATACCTTTTTAATTATCTGATCATCATTCTTACACAGTGCAAAATATTTCATTTTCTCCAGACTCTTTAACCTGTTCTTTCTTATCTTGCTTATATATCTCCTTAAGGGTATATCCACACTGCACTAGTATTCCAGTTTGAAACTGGATTATTTGCCATGGCTCTTTTCTGTGGACTCTTTGGATTTGTACTTTGGTAAAGCACCAGCACTCTTTCACAGAGAAGGCTAAAGACCTTGTAAAACTACAAATCCCAGAATTCAATAGAAAGGAGCCATGTAATTTGGATTTGGACTAAATTGTAAATAGGGAAACCTGTCAAGATCTATACCATCTTTAAGGAATGCCTCTCTTGACTTGAGCTCCCAGTTATCTTGATCCAAATATAAAAGATCTTTATAAAGCATCCATGTCCACTTTATAACCTATTCTCTCTTTTTAAAAGCTCCCTGCAGCGAGGCACCTAATAATATTTTTGGAAAACCCTTTTCTTTATATTTACACCAAACTCACAGGAGAGGCTTTCTGATAATATTATTTTTAAAACCAGCATGTACTTTGGGTTTATCTTAACAAGGTACCCATGCCATCCAAATCTTAAAATCATGACCTTCTAAAGCCTCTCATTCCTAAGCAAGAATCACTCATTTGGTTACACAAAGCAATAGGCCTCATAATATAGTTTAAGATTAGATATATCTAAACCATCTCTTTCTTTGGCATCATACAGAATTACATTTAATTCTAGGCTTTGTCACCTGCCAAACAAATTTGGAAAAATCCTTCTGCCATTTCACAAATTGTTTTGCATTTCTTATTATGGGAATCATTTGAAAATAAAACAAAAGCCTTGGCAAGATGTTTTCTTTTATTGCTGCAATTCTCCCATATTCAGTTTTACCCACTTTTCCAAACATTTTTCTAATTTCTTTCCATATTTTTTCATATTTATTTTGAAACAGTCTACTATTGTTCTTCGTACTTGTACTTCTCATGTATTTTATCTCCTTTTTTCTGTTTTAAAATTAGTTAAGGCAATTAGTCCTCTTCCAAAGATATATTCTTGGTCAACAGTTTTGTTTTTTCACAGTTCATTTTAAAACCAGAACAAGCTTCACCTTTAGCTTCTCCAAGAGAGCTTTCAATGAATCAAATGAGTTTTGTTTCATTATTACAAGATAATCTGCCTAATCCCTCAGTTTAAACTCCTTTTTTTAAACCCTCACCCCCACATGTTCTCTCATTTTACAAAACTAATCTTAACATGTCGAGGATATGCACTTGTGAAAGGAAATTAGGTAGAATGTATAGGTCAATGTGTCAAAAAATTAAAGCTGCTCTTCTTCATTACTAGCAACATATCTGAGGAGATCTCTTTGAACAAATCCTTTAAAAGCATGCAATGGAGTTGGAGTGTCTAGAAATGAAACCAAAAACAACTCTAATGTTACCTTTAGCCAACGTTTCCTTCCATGAGTGGAAGAAGAGCAAATATTATGGAATGTGAATTGTTTGTGTTTGTTGCTTGTAGAATGTGATGACATGAAATGGGTTGGCATCCACCAAGGCATATACATGTAGCTTTGTAATGAATTGACATGTAGTTCAAGACAGGGATAGATATGAATGAAATTCTTTTTACTGAAATAAGACCATTTAAAAAAAAAAGAGAGAGAGAGAGAGAAGAAACACATGCTAATTTGAGGGGATGTTAGAAATGAAATGTACCAGTCCTTTCAGCTCAGCCATAATGTTTAGCAATTTGTCTTTCCTTGTTTTCTGCTTTAGACATTAAACTAGAATAATTATCAGTTTGTGATAATATTTTCTGTCCAAGAAGAATTTAGTCTTCAAATGCTTATGGGTTTTAGAAAAGAACATGTGTGCAGGTACCTGGAAATATACATATTTCCTGCTTATTGAGGACACGTCCAGATGGTGAAAATGTCTCAGGAGATGCCAGGTTTTATTCTTGTACAAAATGATTTTATTTTGGGTATCCATGTGTTGCTTTCTTCATCTTGAAGTTACTTCCTGGGAGCTCTTGTCATTACTAATTTTTTTATTCCCACTCCTCAGGTTTTTATTCCCACTCCTCAGGTTAATTTAAATTGACCCAGTACTTTCTGAAATGAAATGTGTTGATTACTTGCCTTGTGTGTTCCTACTGTCTTGGACCACTTAAACACAGCTATAGTTTCCAGGATGCAGAGTCAACAGAGATCCATGAAGGGAAATCATATCCATACTAAGGACTTTTTTGGACATTTAAAAAGCAACGCAAGCAGACTCATCAGCTTGCGAGCCTGCTGTGCTGCAAAGTGTCAGTTTCGGATGACGCTGCCCTCTAGCGGTACTGTTCGGTACCGCGGGGAGAGTTGAGTGTCATATTTGCTTGATTTTTACTCACGAAAGTTGATCATGAGTAAAAATCAAGCAAATATGATGCTCAACTCACCCCGCGGTACCACAACAGTACCGCTAGAGGGCAGCGTCATCCGAAACTGACACTTTGCAGCGCAGCAGGCTCGCAAGCTGATGAGTCTGTTTGCGTTGCTTTTTAAATGTCCAAAAAAGTCCTAAGACAAAATGATCCTAATGCTTTACTACTGTAATATTGCTAAACAATTTAGCATGTTGGCTATAATGTCTGAATTTTTAAAAAGTGGAAATTGGTGAAAAATAGTTTCTGAAATCTTTAATGAGACTGGGTGTGATCAGTGGGAGGGAGAGGAATGCAGCATATTTCAAGAGAGGACTTGATGCAAAGCTGTGAATATGCAGGTAAACTCAAAATAAAAAGAACAGGAAAATCTCAGTACTATGAGGTAGTCTGTTTGAGCTCTAACAGAAATATTTTGTTGTTGTTAACTGCTATCAAGTCAACTTTGACTTATGGTGACCCTACAAATGAAAGACTTCCAAGTCACTCTATCATCAAAAGCCCTGCTCAGCTCTTGCAAACTCAGCTGTGGCTTCCTTGATTGAGTCTATCAATCTGTAATGCAGTCTTCCTCTTTTCCTACTACCTTCTACTTTTCCAAGCATTATTGTCTCTTCTAGTAAGCCATGTCTTCTCATGATATGTCCAAAGTACCACATTCTCTGTTTAGTCATCTTGCTTCTACAGAGAGTTCAGGCTTGATTTGCTCTAGGAACCATTTACTGTATTTGTCTTTTTAGTAGTCTACAGTATCTGTAGAACTCATCTCTAGTACCACATTTCAAATGAGTTCATAGAATCATAGAGTTGGAAGAGACCACAAGGGCCACCCAGTCCAACCACCTGCCATGCAGGAACACACAATCAAAGGCACACCCGACAGATGTCCATCCACTCTCTGTTTAAAAACACCACACTCCAAGGCAGCACATTCCACTGTTGAACAGCTCTTACCAAGTTGATTTTCTTCCTATCAGCTGAAATATTTACTTAGTGAGAATTATCTACTTTTAACTCTTGTAGCAAACATACATCCTAAATATGTATTAGCATAAATATTGGTGATTGCCTGTTAGCTAGATGACTACAGTCTTGTTTCAAACTTCCTTATGGCTAAGCAACCCTCTGGTCATTGCCTCAGCTGCTGTGATCTCATGGATTTTTTATACAGATTTTAACTCCTCAAATTAATGTTAAATGTTAATGTTAGTGCTAGGAATGAAGAAAATCATGGTCATTTTCAGTTTCTATACTCTGACAGTCTTATACTAGTCACACCGTTTGTTCAATTTTGCCCAAATTTTGTAAGCAATGATAATTTGAAACTGTTTAATTTTTTCCATCGCTACAGGCAATAGGGTATGTAAATTTTTTGGAATTAAACATGTTGAACCAATGCAAGAGTTTTTATTTTTTGTTTTTTATTGTTGTTGATGATGGTGGTGGTGATTGTCTATGAACAAGATTGAAAAGATCAGGGTACCACCACCACCATTTGAGTGGATTTTGCTCAGAGCCCATTGGATTCTATGTCCTTTTTTCCCCACAAAACCACCATTTTTTTCATAAATCTCTTCATTTTCTGTTCAAAACAAGTTATTTGTGCAAAACCCAATAACATCTGCAACATTGTCTGCAGTTTCCAAACACAAACATAATATTGAAAAATGCACAAATCCCTCTTGATCCCCACCCATGAGGAGAACTGATTCTTCTCATGTACACGAATGAAATAATGAATATTTGCATCCCTTATTTCGCATAATCATTTCTGACATTTGCAGGTCTGCAATGATAACTATGTACAGTCGAAACAGGGGCTAGTCCTAATCAGCAGATATTATAGAACAGCATAGGGATGACATCAAACTACCAATTTTTCCCTTACAGTCCAAAATGATTTTGCAAATTACAAGATGGTAAAAAGAAATTATAAGAAGAATTCATACTTGTAATTTTCATTCTGCCAGAAAAGCATGGAAAGAGAGTGCTCTTGCATTTGACAAGAGCAACATGACCACACATTCATTTAGTTCAGGAGTGTGCAATTGTGGAGAGGGCAGTGACCATTTGTCCCCTCCACACCCCTGCTAGGCCACACTGCCTCATTTCAGCATTCTGGAAGTGACTTCACCTTGTTTCCAGCTGCCATTTTGACCAATTTTCTGTGCAGGGTTTCTTCAGGGGTTTGGGGTGGTCTTGGGAGCCATAGGAAATATGTTGCTTCCTTTTTTACTAGTTATGGGGAGTCTTGGATAGTTTTAGGGTTTAAATAATCCCAAATACATGAAAAATAATATTTTTAAAAAACATGAATGTGAGGGAGACTTAAGGGGGCTTTAATAGTCCAACTTTGGGGTCCTGTTGGGCTACATTGTGTCTACCCCGATTTAGATTAAGTGTGGGGAATCTTTGACTGACTGGATGACTAGACTACAATCTCCACAATCCCTTATCATTGGCCATGCTGGGTGGGACTACTGAAAGCTGTAGGTCAACAATCTTCAGAATGAAGATTCCTCACCCCTATTTTAATAAATGGGCCTTGTCATGAGAGATGTGGATAAGATTCCTCTTTGTATGTTGAACTACAAATCAACAAATTTGTTCTGCAAGTGATTTGCCCACAAATCTCAGCTTTTCCCATTATTTAATGATGCTCTGAGTCTGGCCAAAGTGAAAATACATTCAACTATAGATTTCCCCTTGAACAGAAGAACTTACAGAATAACAGCATTAGTAGCTATTCAGTTTTATCCTTGCAAGCACAATTATTAGGCGTTGCTCCTCTCTCTTTGCAGAGTGCTCCTCTTGATATTTAAAGTCCCCCACTAATAAGTTCAAAGATGTAATGATGCCATTATAGATAATTAGTTTGTGCCATTTACAATGCTAATCTGTTTAATTAGAGCAAATGATAGGTGCTTCAGCTTATGCAACTAAAAGAGCGAAGTAGTCCAGGTACTGAGACTGAAAAATGACAGCTTTCAGGTAATCAGCAAAAAGCCAGTATTTTTTGCATTAACCTTATAGACAAAAAGGTTGCCTTTCAAATAAGCAGACAAAATTGTTCCAGAAACTTTACCACCCTCAAAAAAGTGTGGCCTAATCAGCATTGCTACAGTTACAAAAAGATGAAAAACACTGCAGAGGAACCTGGTTAAAATCCACTTGGCATTTGTCTAGATATGGAAAGAAATGTGTAATGAGTTGATAGTGGGCAATATTTGTCAAAAAGAATTTTGGGACCTCTCCCATTTTCCATCTGTTCCCCTGAAATATGAATCAGCTGATAAAGCAGGTGCAGCTATTTCAGTAAAAGTTAACATTTGAGCCTATGTAAAAGGGAAAACTCTTATATTTTGTGTAGATGAGTTTCAGAGGATGTTTTTTCTACAAACAGAAAAGTAGTCAGTCCTCACTGTCAAATAGCTAAGAAATAATTTACATAAAACTATAATATGTTGAGATAAAAATGTTCTCCTGGTTTGGGAATAAATGGATTTAAGCTATTATAAGGATATACCCACATTCAGATAATGCTACCTTCTTTATTAGTATAATTTATTTCCTCAAAGAGCTGGAAATGCTCAGAAATAATGCACAAATTGAGATTTATTTATGTATTTATTTATTTTAAAATAATGGCTGGAATACACTCAGGCAGTTATGAATACATAACTACCATAGTTGCATAGCTACACAGTAACTCTTAGCCTGACCCTCCCCCATTCCCACTTACTGGGTAGGTTCCACTGCAATCGACAGAGGTCTGTTCCCCTGTGGACTGGAAAATGGATAGTCTCACCACATACTGTAAATAATCTCTGGAGTGAGAAGCAGGGTCCCTTTCACAATCCCCTTCATATGTGAGGTGGGTGGGACCATCAGTCAGCTGCTTCCCAATAAACAGAGGAACACACCCTCATTGATTCCACGGCTGCTATCTGGTAAGTGGGGATTTGGGGACTTCAACAGTTCTTTTTTTATCTCCTAAACTCAGGAATACATAGGAATCCTGAATATGCAACAGTCAGAAAGGCTTACACATTTGTTACTGACTTAGTGGATTCTGGCCATATAGAGTAGTTTAATTACAGTGATGGAAAGCCCTACGGTTAAAACCATGTCCACTGTTGTAGGCATTTACAGGTTGAGTGTTCCTTATCCAGAATTCCAAAATTCAAAATATTCCAAAATCCAAAATTGTCCACATGAGTGGCTGAGATAGTGATACCTTTGTTTTCTGATGGTTCAATGTACACAAATTTTGTTTCACACACAAAATTATTTAAAAATATGGTGTATAAAATTACTTTCAGGCTATAAGATGTATATGAAACATAAATGAATTTTGTGTTTAGACTTGGGTCCCAACTTCAAGATATCTCATCATGGCTATGCAAGTATTCTAAAATCCAAAATATTCCAAAATCCAAAATATCTCTGGCCTCAAGCATTTTGGATAAGGGAGACTCAACCTGTATTCAAACCTCCCAAGGTGCCTAGCCAGTGCCAGAAATGTGTATGGAAATTTTGTCATGATCATAGCAAAATGTCCCATGTATTTCGCTCTGTAATGGAGAGGGGGCACAGATTGCCTGCACCTTTCTTCCCATCCCTCCTCACTTGTCTCCACTGGTTCAGCTTTTTCCTCTCCCTGGAAAATGGGTAGGCTGTTTCCAAAGGTCCAAAGGCCAATTTTGCCCTCCTCAAGACCCAGAGCTTGAAAATAAACTCATTGATAGACAACTTGTTATATTTTTTTACCAATGTGGCTCAATTCACTTATTCCTTATACCTTATTTCCTTATTCTCAACCAAAGTTAATTTTGTGTTTAATAAATTAATTAATTTCAGATCAGTAGAATTCATTGGAGTAGAGGGATCATCCTCTGACAGATTATGTAAAATAAGGAGGCCTAAGAAGAAGGATTAGGAGTAGAAGAAAGCATTGTGTGGCTCTATTTTTAGACAGCAGCCCAGCAGAAGAAAACCAGAGAAAAATTGAAGAGTTGGGATTGAGAAGCAACTGAAAAGACAGCAGCCATGGAACATACAGAGAGTCAGAGCCTGAGAACCTGATATCTTTGTATCTCTTGGTTGGGGGATGCATTTGGATTATCTTCAGTTCTCCTCTAGTTCTGATTCTATTCTGGTTTCTAGCATATATTATTTTATGATATACACCATACTGTATATTATTATTTGAGGTGAGCTGCAATGAACCCTTTAGTAATCCTTTAGTGTGTTTATTATTACTCACACAGTAGGGTATAATTTAAATTATACCCTACTATATGAGCAACAATAAACACACTAGCCTGTACAAAAATGTAAAAGAGGGGAGGACAATCTACCATAAATGTAAAGGAAGGGGATATTTCAAACAAATAGGTGTCTCCCTATTACCCCAAATTTCAGCAACAGCTGCCATGGGGGAATCTCAGATGTTGGGTTTTTGTTTTTGTTTTTTGTTGTTGTTGTTGTTGTTTTGTTTTGTTTTTGTTTTGAGGTAACTGTTCCCTCTGCTCTTGGGTGTCTGGGAATACTTCCCATTACCCAGTGAAAGCAGGTCAATACAATCATGATTGCCACATACGGACTAACAGATTTGCTATAGAATGAGTTTTCATGGACTATAGCCCACATCATCAGATGCATGAAGTTTATTTAAAAATTCAAGTATGTATTGTATACCTTGCACATGCTTGGTGGTGGGACTGCAAACAATGAGGTGAGAGGGAAAATAAACCATCAACTTTCATGGATCTTACTTCCATGGTTTTGATTATTTGCATGCTTGTAACTGCTGCTTAACTAGCTCCTCATCCTCCTCTCCATCTCCTGCCCTGCCAACAGGCCCAACCTGTACCCCCCTTTTCCACCTTGGCACCACAACACTTCAACCAGATTTTCCAAGTCCGTCCACCTCCTAGGACACTGAAGTTGATTTCAGCAGCAGCCAGCGGTGGTAGTGGTAGATCAACTTCCTCACCCCCTCCTCTTCTCTGTCTCCTGTCCTGCCAACAGCCCCAGCTTATACCCAAGAAAATCTGGCTGAAGCATTGTGGTGCCAAGGTGGGAAAGGGAGGTATGGGCTGGGGAAGTTGTCAGGACAGGAGACAGATGAGGAGAAGGAGGAGGGGTGACAAGGTTGATCTGCCATCATTGCTGATGGCTGCTGCTGCTAAAATCAGAATCAGTGTCCTTGGAGGTGGAGGGGTTTGGAAAATATGGCTGAGGCATCATGGTGCCAAGGTGGGAAAGGGGGGTACAGGCTGAGGCTCTTGGTAGGAGACAGAGAGGAAGAGAAGGAGGGGGGAAAGAGTTTGATCCATCACCACCACCATGAGCTGCTACAGCTAAAATCAGCTTCAGTGTCCTAGGAGGCAGAGGGGCTTGGAAAATCTGACTGAGGTGACAGGGCAGAAAAGGGAGGTACAGTCTGGTGTTGTGGCAGGAAAGGAATCTGTAGCATGCGTGTTGGGGTGTGTATTATGATATTCACAGTTTTTCCACTTTCATGGGGATCCTACACCCCTACCCTCTGTGAAAGTTGAAAGCCGACTGTACAAATATACTGACAATGACAATTAAAATTGTAAGGCAGGCCATTCCTAAAACTAGTGCTGATAACACAAACATTCTAGTGTTAGGTAAGTCAACTGATACCTGTAGTTTTATAAAGAGCAATGATCTTGTTTATTCTGTTGCAGATCGGGGCACAGGTGGATGATGTTTTCACCTCCCTCCCACCAGTGAGTGTGGCTGTAACATGGAAATAACAACAGGGGTCTTGCTTCTGATTGTTGCAGCTCACTCACTGGTGGGAGGGAGGTGGAAACATCATCCATCTGCACCCCGATTGCCAACCGATTGGACCTCCTTCTCTTGGTGTGGCTGATGCCTTGTAAAATAGGCTTGAGGAGGGAGTTATGATTGTGCCAATAGTACCACAATCATGACTACATAAGGATCATGAAAACACATCAGTTACAGATGTGGAAATGTGAGACTTCATTCTGGCCTCTATTTGATATCTGCTGTCTATGGCTGGAATTCTGTTGGTGACTTACACTGATTTAAGAGGTACGTGTCTTTATGTTTTGTTTTTGATCTGGGAATAACAGCAGTGGGGAGGAGCAATACATGCCAGCCAAATCACGAGCTAAAGCTGCCTTGCCAGTTCCTGAGCACTCAGGATCCAAAATGAAATGCCTGTTTCTTAAAAGCTTTATTTTGCTGTCACACCACAATAACTGCAGCACCTACAGCCCTTTCCCTCTACTACTACTACTACTCCGTTAATTTGTATCCTGCCTTTCCCCCAACATAGGAACTCAAGACACTCCTGTCCATGTCTTTATTCTCTGCTAGCATATTTACTGGAAGACATGAAATAAACCCTGAAGTATTAATCACACCAACTAGGCTTGCTTAGGAAGAATATAGTGTGTAAAAGCATATCTACCACTCAGCTTTTATCACAGCTGCTGACATTGCTCTATTAAATGCATTCTTGTTCTGTATCAAACCCTATCCAAGACCTGTTTGTTGATTCTATATTCTTTTGAACAAATATTGAGAGATGCAGTTGTAATCAGTAATTGCAGGCAGCTGGGTTTTCAGAAAACTCTTAAATCAACCAGACAAGCACTGAATGCCCTGTTTTACAAATGAAAGCCTTGATCCATATTTGATGAAATGAGACATGGTGGGACAAATGCCGGACGAATGCTATTTTCATCTACTTTGCTGTGGATTCTGAATAAGTATCAAACCAATAGGAATGTCATAAAGTATGAAAAATGAGAGTGTGGCTGGAAGTCTGTTTTTATATTAATACTGAATCTTCTCCAGTGGTTGCATGTTTCCTTTAAATGCAAATATAACATCTTTGCTATCTTTAACATGACAATAAATCCTAAACTTAACATTAAATCTATCATTACTATAACATTATAGTAGTGTTTCACCTAATATTATATCCTAGTGAAACCTTTGAAATCAGTAAGAAACCTCAAAATAAAGCCAGAAACTGTTGTGCATGAACAGTGCCAAGTTTGACCAGTCTTAAAAATCTTTCAATGGATATGGCATATTTCAGAAACACCAAGACCACCTTGAATTAGTTCAGGACTTTTGATGTAGACTTTCATGGGGTGTAGAAATGAGGAACTGACAAAGTTTCCAGATCTGATCTGGAATCTAAGAAAGATTTTGACCAACTCCAGCCTAGGGATAGCTCTGTGGCAAACAGTCCATAAAAGGGGAAGTAAATAACTCTTCCTTCCCAAATTTGAGCACCCCTTGGCCATTTAAAAATAACTACAGTATATGCCAATTGTGCCTATCCTTTTGAAATGAATCACATATCTTAATGAGATCCTCCATTCTGTGGTATGCCATTTTTATAACAACTGGCTACCAAAGATCTAGGGAAAGCAACTTCTGTTGGAAATTCTCATTTGGAAAGGCCAATCTTGCTCAAAACTCTCTTCATCTATTCCTCTGAATTTTTTTCTAGTTCAATCTCCTTATAAGCGGCAATTATCCACGTAAATAGTTTCCACTTCTACTAAAAATGGAACAGCTCCTTTTTAAAAAGGCATTTAGCACAAAATCCCCTGCACCTTTGCTTCTGAACTTTACCAGACGTATCTCTTTCATAAGCCTGAAAAGTTCATCATGCTCTGGATTCAAATAACAAAACAAGATGTTATAGCCATTTGTTGATTTCAAATTATGATTACTTACTTAGAAGTGCTAAGATTTGGGTTCCCATATCAAGATTTGTATTTGAACCTGCATGGAACTGGGATGATCTCCTAACTGTCTCTATCCAAATCTGGCTGTTTTCCAAATTACTAAAAGAGGATTTGAACTGAGCCCTGTAGTTAATGAACACCCTGTACAGTCTTTCTGAAAGTCAAATTGGATTTTACTTTAATAGAAAACAATACCTGGAAAGTCAAATTTATTCGGCCACTTCCTGTGTGGGCCTGCTGCCCTGTAAGAGCATCACACAACACGCAATTTAATAGAGTTGGTTTAACTAATGCTTATGATTAATCTTCATTTTGTTAAGGAAATAGGTTAGGAATTTGAATGGATTACCACGATAGACAAGTTAATGGCCAGAATCCTCTTGGTGTCATACACATGCATAAGTTTCCCTATGGAGGCAGTTGGACATTTCTGCATTCAGAAGCTCAGAACTAACTGGAAGCTCTTGGCTATGACTGGAATTTGGCAGCACACCTACAGGGTCAGCCTTCAAATTAACATTTTGTTACCCTTAGGCTGCAGTCCTAAATAGGGACTAGGCTCTAAAGGAACAAATGTGCAACATCCACATTCAGTTCAAAGTCAAGGAAGCAGGATTTCACATATTGTGCCATTGTGCATCTGCATGTAATAAAGTGGGCCCTCCATTTCTGGGAGGAGTTCAGTTCTGGGATACCCCCCCCAATGTATGACAAAAACATGGATGATCGCATCCCATATTATTAAATGGCCTCAATGTGTACAAAGATGCTTCAGCACATCCGCATTCACGTTATTGCTATTTTAAGTATAGGACATGATGTTCTGCAGTTGCTTGAAATCACAGATCCAGAGCCCAAGGATCAGGAAGGACCAGGTACATCTGTTCCTACTGGAATGGGTGGATAGTTGGTGGTGATTTCTTACTTGTACATTTAGTTGCAGATTCCTTTGCTCATTTAGTTGCACATTTGCCTATATATTCATTTGTGCAATGTTACTATTGAATACAAGGGACACACAGCCCAATTAACACATAATGTTGGATGTGGAATTTTGTACTACCTGCTATAGTAATCCTGATATAGGATCTTGACATATATCTGTTACAACCATTCTACCATTCTGTTTACCCAATCAGTTTTCCATCTAGTGCATCTCACCATGCGTTGCCTATTGCACCAAGACTAAAGTGTGAAGAATAAAGATGAAGCTCAGTGAATATTATGGGGACCATGGTCAGAACCTGATAGATTTGGATGCATATGTATGAAGCTTGGGTGATTTTGGCACATTGTTGGATGAAGCCTTTTAGATCACAGAATCATAGAATTGTAGAGTTGGAAGAGACCACAAGGGCCAGTCCAATCCCCTGCCATGCAGGAAATCACGATCAAAGCATCCCTGACAGAGGGCCATCCAGCCTCTGTTTAAAGACCTCCAAAGGAGACCCTACCACGCTCCGAGGGAGTGTGTTCCACTGCCGGACAGCTTTTATTGTCAGAAAGTTCCTCCTAATGTTGAGGTAGAATCTCTGTTCCTGGAGCTTGCATTCATTGTTCCATGTTCTAGTCTCTGGAGCAGCAGAAAACAAGGTTGCTCCATCCTCAATGTGACACCCCTTCAAATTCTTAAACAGGGCTATCATATCGCCCCTTAACCATCTTTTTTCCAGGCTAAACATACCCAGCTCCCTAAGTCTTTCCTTATAAGGCATGGTTTCCAAACCTTTCACCATTTTAGTCGCCCTCCTCTGGACACGCTACAATATGTCAATATCCTTTGTGAATGGTGGTGCCCAGAACTGGACACAGTATTCTAGGCAGAATAGAGTGGCACTATTACTTCCCTTGATCCAGACACTATACAGTTGTCCCTTCACATTTGCTGGGGTTTGGTTCCAGGACCCCCCGTGAATACCCAAATCCGTGAATACTCAAGTCCCATTATATACAATGGCATAGCAAAATGGTGTCCCTTATATAAGATGGCAAAATCAATGTTTGCTATTAGGATTATTGTTTTTTTAAGAATAATTTCAAGCCATGAATACTCAAATCCGTGAATGTCAAGTCCGTGAATGTGGAGGGACAACTGTACTTCTATTGATGCAGCCCAAAATCACATTGGCCTTTTTAGCTGCCACATCACACTGTTGACTCATGTTCAACTTGTGGTCTACTAGGACTCCTAGATCCCTTTCAGATGTAGTCTTGTTCAGCCAGGTCTCCCCCATCCTATATCTATGCATTTCATTTTTCCACCGTAAATTCAGTACCTTACATTTATCCATATTGAATTTCATTTTGTTAGCTTTGGCCCAGCTTTCTAGTTTATTCGGGTCATTTTGAATTTTGATCATGTCCTCTAGGGTATTAGCTACTCCTCCTAATTTGGTGTCATGTGCAAACTTGATAAGCATACCCTCTATTCCCTCATCTAAGCCATTGATAAAGATGTTGAATAGCACTGGGCCCAGGGCAGAGCCCTGTGGCACCCCACTTGTCACATCTTTCCAAGACGAAGAGGAGCCACTTCTGAGCACCTTATGGGTTCAGCCGGTCAACCAATTACAAATTCACTTAACAGTTAACTTGTCTAGCCCACATTTTACAAGCCTGTTTGCAAGAATGTCATGGGGAACCTTGTCAAAGGCCTTACTGAAATCAAGGTATGAGATATCCACAGTGTTCCCTTCATCTACCAAGCTGGTAACTTTATCAGGACACAAAGTCAATGGAAAGCCAACCAACTTTTAGCACTTTCTTCTCTGGGTTGGTATTATAGTATGTCAGAGCTTGGGAAAGTTATTTGTGCAATACAGCCTCCAGAAATCCCATCCACCATGGCCACAGGCCAGAAATAATGTTTCCATACTCTGGACTAGACCTCATTAAGTGTACATCCAAGATTGACACAGCAACATGAGTTACCTCCATCATCAACATCCTTGTGCACTGGATTGAGTGAACCCTCGCTAAAGCTGTTTATGGAGTAACACTACAGAAAGATCTTCTCTAAGAACTCTCTGGATTCATAAGCACTTAGATATTACTGGAATTTGGCAGCATATAAATCCATGTTTGAGTTTAGCTTCAGCTGCAATCCTAAATACACTTACAGTGAGTACATCTACAGGAGCAAAGTGACATTTATGTCTGGATAAGGATACATAGGAGTTCACTGTGAAAAAGCAAAAGGCCAAGCCAAAACTGTAGGACTAAACAGCAGCTTGTCTGAGGTATCAAATATAAATTTAGCATGGTTTTTAGGAACATGAATGATGCCTAGCTGATGACAGTCATCACATCACTATTGTTTCTCTTCTGAAAAAGCAGCCTTTCCAGCTGTAAAATGGAGGCTTGCTGAATAGCAACTAAGCAGTATATTGGCCACTAATGAGCTCAGAGTTGCCACTACCAATTGGCGCTCTTCAATTCAAGGATTCAAGAACAGGGCTTTGAACTGATTGCTTCCTAACAACCCTCTTCAGAACAATGCTTTCCTAACCAGAAGGTTAGAAGAATGCAATCAAGTGCTCCTTAAAATAATCTTCTAAAGCATTACAAGTGGGTATGCATTTTGAAGATGTCATCTGGCAAAATTCCATAACCCTAAGGATGAACAATATCCAGGCCTCATAAATAATATCTTATACATATTGCTGCATGGTTGCTATAATTAATTCCCCTTTGTTCCAAAGGGAAGGAGTCAAGCAATTCTATATTGCATTTCCACCTAAAATTTTTATTTAATATGAATGTAATGTAATACCAGCAATGTAATACCAATTGAGCATCCACTTTTGCTCTTAATGATTTTCTCCAACAAATATATATTTGGTTGCATCAATGACAGATGAAGCATCTATAGTTTTAGCCAGATCAGACAATATTAGTATGTCACATAAGTTTTGTTCTATAAATGTGCTGTATAATGAAAAATGCAAAGATAGGAAATAGATCATTCTGAATTTCAAGTCAAATTCAAGTCAAAATCACTGTTTAACTACAAAGTGTAGATACACTATATAAAAATACTACTTAATGATAAACAGATGTTTGATATGTTCAGTTTCAAAATATACTGCGAAAACTATTAAGGCTCTTTATTTCAAGGTACAGAGATCTGGGTGGTATCCAGCTTTAACCATGCTTACAGTACATTCACTAAATCAGTGGTACAAATTAGGAATAAGCTAACTCCTATTGTTTTCAATGAGTCTACTCTAAGCATGACTAGGGGCTTAGCTACACAGGCCATTTACCCTGGCTTTCCCCTGTTCCATAGCCCTACAGTCCAAACAGCACAGGACATTACCCCGATCTGCCCCTGGGCAGTCCAAACAACCCCCACAGCAGATACAGGGCTGGAACAGGAGCAAGCCAGGAGAGGGCCTGATAAACTGTTCTAATATAATACCAAGTTTACCCAATTTATCCAGTAAAAACCAGATTGGACTCCACGTGTCCACAGGAGCCCATCCGGCATGCCCCTCCTCATTGCCTTCACCAGCTCCCTGGTGGAAGCCAGACAGTGCTCCCTCAGCATGTGACCCAAGGGTGCTCCCTCAGCATGTGACCCTGCAGTCACCTGTTGCGGGCCCCCTTTCTGGCTTATGTGTTAGTGTGGAAAATGGTGGTGGCAGTGGCTGCAGTGATGGGCCAGTGTTCTGGATGCAAGCCCATTTTCACCAGATAACAGGGGGTAACAGGCCAGCTCTGCAGTCACGATACACTGGAGAAGAATCAGCATATACTGCCTGGTATATATGAGCCCAGAGTCTAGATGCAAGCTTAGCAGTGTGCCCTTAATTCAAAAATAAGTCATTAGAGGGAAAACTCCCCACACATATTGAAACTAAAGATGCCACTAAAATCCCATTTCATATTTATTTATGTACTTATTTTTCCTGGGATTTTGTGAGCCTAACAAGAGAAAAAAACCATACTGGAGTAAGCCACTAGATAATATAGAGCCTTGTATAAAAGCTGAAATGAGTCCAAACCAAGGCTTTATATATAGATTCTGGTAATTAATAAAGTTATTGCCAGGCACCATGGCTTACAGCCTCCAGATGAGACCTAAAAACAGCCAGGCTGAGCTTGGTATTAATTCTGAGGGACTCCATGACCATTCCTTCAAGCAACAATTTGTATCTGGAGTTCTTCACATCAGTTGACATATTCAGCTGAAAAAAGAATGTTGAGTAATAGGATGCAAAGGCATGTGTTTGTCAGATGGCCCTTGAAGTCAATCTCATCAGTTTTTTCAAAGCAGTTTTTAGTCTTCTTGGGGGAGGGATAAGAAAAATGATCATATATGTGTGTGTATGTAAGTGTGTGTGTGTGTGTGTGTGTGTGTGTGTGTGTGAAGTTGGAAATATATTCTATGCATATTCCTAAATAACAACTAGTCCACATCTTCCATCCTGGGTATAGAATTTCTATTTGGAGAAAAACAATCTTCTCATGGGCTGCAGCCAGGGTTAGATTAAAAACAAAGGGGAAAAAAAATACCAAAGTGACATTTTACCAATTAGGGGACAAAAGCTTTCAGACAGGGGTGGGCAACTGTGTAGGACTCAGGCATCAATTCCCCCTTAACCCTCCCACAGGTAGCACTCTTCAATAATACTCCCAAATGCCACCTTCTTCATCTGCATCCTTCCTAAAATTAGAGTTGCCAGATCTTAGGGCGTGGCCCTAAGTCTCAAATTTTCAGAGGTAATCTCACTGCAGGAGACCAGGGTACAAATTCTCCAGAGGACAGTGCTATGTGCAAATCTCCAGTTCAGATAGTAGAATTGTAACTTGCTACAGTTTGCAAAGCTTAATCAATTAGTTTCTGCAATTTGCCAGGATGTTACTGGGGAGGGGGTTCCTGTATATTTACTTATTTGAGGGATTTGAAGGAGTAATGTCAGGCTTCAGGGGCCACAAAATTGGGTTCAAGGAGCCACATCCAGTCCCTAGGGCACACTTTGCTCACCTTTGCTTTAGGGAATCAATGGGTGGCATCTCGATCATTTTGGTGGAATGGAGATGTGACTAATGGATTTGGTGGCTCAAAGACTAGAAAGTGACAAGAGGAAACCTGACAGATTTCAAGATATCAGGAAGTGGAGATTCATAAATAGAATGAGAACATGCCTCATGTCAGTCTTGCCAACCTTGAAACAATCTGAAATGTGTGTGAGTCTTCAACTTTTCTCTTCAGAGCATCACAAAAAGAGAAAAGGCCCACTTTGATAAGGTAACCACGTACCATACTACACTAATCTGGATCTGGATCTTGCTATAATACTTTTCCTCTATAGTAAATTTGTAAGGATTTTTACAATCATTTGAAAGTTCAAAACAATGGCATTTTGACTAGTATGGATAGTGACAAAGTCTGATTAGAAAGATTCAGCAAGACATATATATATATATATATATATATATATATGAATGACTATTGATCTTCTCAAGTAATGAAAATCCAAATGTAATTTCACCAGCAAAGGAGGAAATAAGTTCAATTCCTAATGCACAATATATTGAAGAAAAACAGCACTATTTAGATAGCCTGTCAGATAACAAAACTCCAAGAAAAGTAAAACAAAGCAGGTGCATTAGAAGTTTGAAAGCAATTCAGATTTAATTTAAATTGGCTGCTGAGCCTATTCAATTTTATCTCCACATGTCTTTTAACACAGAAGAATCCCTTAGTGAATTGGTCTAATCTGCATAAGTATATTATTTGCTCTCCAAAAATCTTTCATAATTCACAATGCAAATGCTTCAAATCCAGCTTTTAAATTGTTGTTGAAATTCAGGGCACAATTATTAAAGGTAATGAAGAAATTCAGAGAGGGCAGAAAGTTGAAGGGTAATTGACAGAAGCAGAAAAAAGAATCCCCTAAACTGAATAAAGAGTACTTTGAGAATTAATTGTTGATGGAATAACCACTCTCTGGGATATGGAGATTGGTTTTTTTGAAATAATATGAATTAGGTAATTTCTCCAGATAGTTGGCATGTTTCTTCAAAGTTCTTTTGTCTTAATAAAGAATCTAATTAAATTATAATTAGATCAAATGCTTCTGATAGAAGTCCCAAATATTCAGGAATACCTTTAAAAAGATACTGTATGCTCAGGCCATTATTTGGATGAGATTATCTCAAACTGATTCACTGGCATTAACTGATTAAGTTGCACATAAGACTTAGGATATTGCCTTGCATCTTTATATAATAGACTAATGAACATGCATTTCCATAACTAAATCTAATCTTTATTCACATTGGCAGCTGCTAACCTGAGTGGGTAAAAATATGCTATGGACATATGAAACTATCACATAAACATGATAAACAATGAATAAATTTAAAGGCCAAAATCCTATGGGCATTGCATGCTTATGAGTGGACTTATGTGTGCGGGAAATAGAACTGCAAAGATGCACAATGTCCATATTCAGTAGATGACTCTTGCTTTGTAACTACGTAGCACAGCTGGCAAAGACACCACTGCACAATATAGCAGAGCTAGCAAAGACACCAATGCAACTTTGCAATTCATTAACTGGGTTTCTTAGCACTTCCGATACTTAGTTAAGTGCACACACATTTATATTGAAAGAACATACAGGATTCTGGCCAATATTTATTATAACAACTATAAAAAAAACAGAGAAGTGCCAAGGATATTAACCTTCTCAGTCTTGGTCAGTTTTTCTTCCAGTCCCACCTTCATTGCCTTCCCATTCTTTGCATCAGGTTGTGAGACTTTGCTTTTTTCTTCCTGCATAGAAATCCATAGACATCTTTCTTACACATTTTCCTAACACCACAGGGTTTTTAAAAATACATTTTTCCTAATGTATTTATTTTGTACACATTATCCCCATTGATCAAAGTGTGTTTGTGCATATTTTTTCAACTACATTCATTTTTGGCCCCCTATTTTTTTTATTTTTATTTTTTGAAAAAAAATGTACTCATGCTTTTGGGCCGTCACAAGCCTTGCAATTGTGTAGATTTCTAAACAAAATGTACTTTGCCCCACAACTCTTGGGAGGTGTGAAATGAAGATATTAGTGCTACAATACAATTCTTTTCTATCCCTAACTTTATCCTCCTAGTCCTGAATTCATCTGCAAGTGCTAACTAAAGGAAACTCATTGACTCGATTGCTGAATGGTAAGTCAATATCTTATGTAAACCTCATTAATTCATTGGATCTCCTCTAGTTGGGACAATCAATTGGATTTAGTGTCTGGAGCTGAATATATATATAACTGCTGGGTTGCAATTTGCTTACAGAGAAATGCATGGCCTGATCTACTTTGATTAGACTTTTGGTATACTCTGGTAAAGATAGAACAGTTACTTTTCTTGGACCTACATGGTGATCTAGAAAAGAGCATATTTTTATTTTATATATTATGAAATTTGATTTAACTCTGAACAAATGTTATGGTGGTCTTTGACCATAATAAAGTATCATTCATTCAACCTGAACAAATGATGAACAAAAAAAATATGGCCCTGGCTGTGGATTTACAATGTCATAGGATTATAAATATAAAAGGCAAAAACAAAATATCAGATAAAAGGTGTGAAAAAGAGAGGGAATGTGACCATTAGCTCTTCCTATTTTTTTTAGACTTCTCTCACTCTGTGTTCAAATCTGATTATACTGTATCGTTGCTTCTTAAATGTGAGGGAGTTGTATCATAATTTCATAATTGTACATTGTAATATTTAAATATTTTAAAAAGAATAAAAAAATTTTTTATATCTGTCCTATGTCAACATCCTATACACAGAAAAGATGTGCCATGACTATTCCTGAAGACTATAGTAAACCCACAGGGCAATCTCAGAAAGAGGGGAAATATCATGTTTAAAAAACAGCTCTATGATCCTTCACTTGCTCAAAAAGCCTTGGAAGGACTTAGGAAAGAATATGTTGTGAGAATATTTGGCACATCAAATCAAAATACGGGTAACAGCAGTAAGAACACAGAGGTAGTTGGTTTTCTATCAACCCAGGTATGTGAGAACTTCTGAATTTTCTTGTGTTTCACCCAGTCCTGCCTCCATTTCTTCCCTTCCTTGTTTTATTTTGATTTCTAGATAAGTGGTGTTCCACAACCAGGTTGGAGTTACATAAAAAGCCATATCTCATGTACTCACCATTTTAGGGTCTTTGAGAGGTGGTGTTACCGTGCCCTACACCACATCCCTAAAGTATCTTATAATTGGTAATATTAGACACTTCAACGGGTCTGGTAGACCAGGATGGACCAAAAAGGAGGTCAGATGGAGGTCACAAGGACCTGGGAAGGTGTCTTGGAAATATTTTAGAAAACACACACAAGACAGGATTACACGAAGCCCCTAGAAAATGATGCCATTATGGAGGTATGTACTAATCCTTTCTTAGCCCCCCTTTGTGATGAGTCATACATCATAAACAAACAACTGACCAAAATAACTCCTATCCCCAGGAAATATCCCTCAGCACACCTTCCTGTCCTACAATATGAGGCTGTCATAAACCCATCAATTCCTATCTATCAGCCATTAACAGCAATTAACAGAATTTCAGTTCCCTTTGTTTACCTGATGGGAAACCTATCTAAGCTTTCTTCTAAGCCCAAATACTCCTTCAGGACACAAAATATAGTATAAATATTAGCCCCAAATAATAGCAAAGTGTGCCTCTGTGGCCAAGACTCTGCTGATCTCTTTATCAGTGCCCCCTCCCCCTGGACTGAAGCTTCCAGTGCCACCCTCAGCCTTCCATCTGAGTTCTTATCAACTCTTCAGACTGATAACTGTTGTCCTATCTCCTGAATCTATTCCTATATCTAGACTTTCTGCCTTAAACTCTTCAATAGGCTTGTGTGGTTCTTGTGAATGTATGTTGCATGTGTGAGTGTTCTCTGTTATTCCCCCCCCCAAAAAATAATCCATTTATTTTACTTTAACGAGGAGTTCTCTGCAGTGATTACTGGTATACACAGGTGAGAAGGTCTCAAAATTACCCGCTTCTCACAGCATTCCATTTGAGCTATAATAATTCCCTCAGCTAATAATAGATCATGGGTGTGGCCCAGGCCCCCCTGCCTCTTTGTGTAACAGTGGAACATGCAGAAAAGCCTCAACTGAGGATCTCAAACTTTGGGAACGTTCCTATGGGAGGAGGTAGTCTTTCAGATATTGTGGCCCAGGCCAATTAAGGCTTTTTACATGTCAAAAATCTGGACCTTGAAATTGAGCACAGAAACAAATTCAAAGCCAATGCAGCTAGTACAAAACTGGTGATACGGGGCCTCAAAAGTACACACCAAACAATAATATGGCTGGTGCATTTTGTACTGGCTGTAGCTTCTGAACACTCTTTAAGGACAACCCCATGTGGAACACATTACACTAGTCTAATTGGGAAGTAATTAAAGCATGGACCACTTTGGCCAAATCCATATTCCTTAGAATTACACAGAATGAGTGTGTGCATCAGCAAAAGCAGGGCAAAGGCATTCCTGGAGCTATCCTATGTCTACCTAAATAGGTTAGCATTAACAATTGAGGTTCAGAAGCTGAAATATTAATTTGCAGAGGTTTAAATAGTCAATTCACCCACATTAGATTTATACAACATAAGACAGAAACTGTCAGCCTTTAGACAGCATGCTCAGAAACATAATATGGGTCCCAGACAGTAAAAACAATTATTGAGATTGCAAATAAGGGTCACCTTACTGCAATCAATAAGCTAGTTGGAAGGGAGAGTAAACTTACCACTTTGGATCTAGAAGAATAAATCAAACTTTTCATCTAATAATGAAATTAGCTGGCCTTGCTTGAGTTCCAATATAACACAACAGGCTTTCCACCTTACCGGTATATTTATACTACAGCCCAGCATTGAGAAGGACAGAGTCCAGGCCCAACCAGGAAAGTGGTTCTGTGCTCTGGCATTTGCAGAGCCAGCTGGGAGCATCTGGAATTTCACCATCGTCACTCCTGGGTCAGTCAGTTTCCTTACCTTGTGGGCAGGAAGAGCTCTGGCCAATCCAGAAAAGGGAGGAATTGTGTGGCTGTGCTTGCAGAGATGTCTCCTTGTATGAGCACTGAAAAGATACAATCACTCACACAACTGGGAGTTGCATGAGCATAACCCAAATAGATTCTGTATCCCCTATGACAAAAACTTTTACCATTTTAGCCTGACATCGCAAATAGAAAACTGGATTGAAGGGAAGAGCTCAGTATTTCCATTTTAATGTGGCCATCTACACAATGAATGGATGGATCAATGTGTAGAAGATATCATGGGCTAGCCCCACATTTAACTGTGGCTATAAGCTGCTGCAATGTTCCACCAACCAGCATCCATTTCACATTTTATCAGGAGTTCTCAGTGTATATTTCTTTGTATGGATAACTCTTTCTAGCAAAGTTCAAATGTTCATTCTTTCAGGCACATGGAATGGGGACATGAATGCTGGTTTGTTGGACAAAATTAACATTTCATCCCCTTGACACATTGATTCAATATGTTGGAAGGGACATATATACCCCCCACAACTAAGGCAAATCCTGCTGTTCAAAAACAAAGGCTTTTTTTTTGTTTGATATGTAAGGGAAGTAAATCCACTAGCTGATAATAAACACAAGTCCAGTTGACAACGCCAAACATTTTCTCCCATGCTGTGAGTCATAAAATAATTCTGGCAAAGACACTTGGAGCATTGCCAATAAAGCAGTTATATGCATGATTGATCTCTAGAAATGCCTTCTTTGCCAAATTATTAGAAATGTGTATTTGGGAAATCCAAAAAGATGATAATTATGAAACTGGGCCTCTTGTATTCATTACAGATATAATAAATAGGAATTAAATGTAATTAACATAAAAAGAACATTGTCTGTGATCATGTTTTTCTATTTTTTTTTCCATCCAGGTTTATCTAGCTACATGAACACACCCTGCATATTTCAGAGGCAGGCAGCTGTGTCTTTTGACAGCCAGCAAATTGAAACTACGGTATGTTGCCAAATTTTAGTGAAGGGACCAGGGACACTTAGCCAACACTGTAACTGACACATTATTGTTCCAGGACTCTGTAGGAATATCTTGTTCTTAGTTTTCCTCACACCATCTCTATCTCTATCTATCTCTTTTCCACAATACCCTCTAATCACTTTACACAAAGAAGTGGATTGATAATGTCAAATGCCAGTCTCTCCTTGTACCATGGCATGACCTGTGATGTCTTACAATTTTAAACTGTACAGCCAGTTTCCAGGAGAAAGGAAATGGCAATGTAGTAGGAAAATGAGGGAGGACCCAATCATGGATCAGTTTTCTGCAAGGTGAGGGTATGATTTGCAACCCGCTCCCCAATATTCCATACACCCCAGATTTCCAGTTTTCATTTTTAAAAAAACAATTACCTTTTGCCAGTGTAGATGTGACGCAAAATGTGTTGGCATTATTCTACCCAATTGTTCTATGAGAAGCAAACCAGAACTCATCTTTCATTGGCAGCTCCTGCCCACTAGGTTTGGTGGGACTTAGAACAGGGTTACTAGAGGTAGAGCCAAGTACTTCTGATTTGTTATCCAGTCACTTCTCTCATTAGTTCATTCATTCATTTACTTAAATATTTATATACTCTCCTCTAGCTGAAGGTCTCAGGGGGTGTACAATAAGAAAGTGTGATCATTTCAAAACAATGTAAACAGTAAGAAAGATTGTAGAAGGCAAAAAACATTTAAAGAAATTAAAAGAAGACAGATTAAAAGCAGCTAAAATATTTTATACCAATTTAAAACCATGTGCGTGTGTAAACCAGTGTGCAAGTAAAACCAGTTATGTCCAAAAGGCTTTGTTAACAACTATATACTCACTTGATGCTGAAATGATGGCAATGTAGGGACCAATCAGGCCTCTAAGGGAAGGGCATCCATAATTAGTGTGCAACAACCGATAAGGCCTCTACCACATCCTCCAAGGGCATATTGCTTTGATTGATGGTACACAAAGGAGTATCCCTCCAGCAGATCTCAAACCTAGGGCAGGGTTATTTATGGAGAGGATCTCCTTCAGGTAACAAATTTCAGTTTTAAATGTCATTACCAGGACCCTGAATTCAGATTGGAACCATATTGACACCCAGTGGTGCTGTTTTTTTAAGAACCTGTGCTATATGATTTCTGCATGATATTTTGATCAGCAATCTAGCTGCAGCATTTTGTACTAGCTACAGTTTCTGAGTCATCTTCAAGGGTAGCTCCATGTACAAGTGCATTGCAGGCATTGAATCAGGAAGTCAGTGCAGGGTCTACTGAGGCCAAATTACCCCAGTACAGTAAAAGCTGTAGCTGCTAAGCACTCCAAACTACAGTGTCCACCTGGGTCTCCAGTAACCAAAGCTACACACCTGCTTCCTCAGGGGTAATGCAATCCCATTCAGGGCAGTCACAGTTCCTGGATTTGAAAATCACAAATCAATAGAGCCTCAGAATTCAGCTTCAATTTACTGGCCTTCATCAGTCCCATTGTAGCAACCAGGTGCTTATCCAGCACTCCACCGCCTCAGCTGACTCCAATGACAAGGAGAAGTAAAATTGAATGTCATAAGCATACTGATGAGACCCCACCCCAAACCTCCTTATGACCTCCCACAGTAGCTACATATAGATATTGAACAGTATGAGGGAGAAGATGGAACATCCCACAGATGTGGCATTCATCCCACAGATAATGGCTATGGGTCTAAACAGGAGTCCTTTGATACTGCTCCCTAGAACCAGCATCACAGATAGCAGCAGAACCACTGTAACACAGTGTCTCTGCTCCCAGCCGATAGAGCTGATCAATAGTTTGGATTTTTTTAATATTTTTAATATTATTTTTATTCATGAACATAAAAACCTAGTATAGACTTAAGAAGATAATGCTACTGTACAAAGAAAATCTTACTATTTTCTTACATTCAATGTTTTTTACCTTTTATCATAACTCTCAAACTAGAGTTTAGTTAATAAATAAAATACAAACAAAAGATCAATGATTTGAAAAGCCACTAAGAGATCTATGAAGAACAATAGAGAAGTAGTTGCCCTTCCTTTCACAAAGAGTAAGTAACTGCCATGCCCAGACCTGAAAACAGATTGAAATAGGTTTCCTCCAAGAACTCCAGAAGCTGCCTAGCCACCACACACTCAAGTCACTTGCAGAGTGGCCATTCTCACATAACTCTGGGTTTAAGGAAGTCTTTTTCAGGGAAGGGTGCATCACAGCATCCCTCAAGGCACCTCCCCCTGGTGTAGTGAGACATTTACCACCCTCTGGACCTACCCAATCCATCCTTTCCTGCTAGATTTTATCAGCCAACATGAGTAAGTATTGAGCCTACATGTGGTGTGCTGAAACAATGCAAACAACTTGCCCAGACCATCAGGCCTCAGCAACAGGAACTGATCCCAAGAAAACTGAACAGACAGCACTGGACACTTCTCCAAAATTGGCAATAAGTGTGGTGACAAGTTCTGGGTGAATGTAAGCAACTATCTCCTCAAAGCCCATAGTAATTTTATCACAGCAGGGAACCTAAGGTTCCATTCCTTGCCTCTCTAAGCCTGATCCTAATAGACTCCTCATCACTCAGTACAAATCTACTGAGTGGCATGCCATTGATACAATATTGGAGGCATAATAAAATATTTTTCTAATCTCACTGCTACATAGGCACAATGAAGTTTTTGCTGGATACACAGGGGCCGTTTACATGACGAAAATGTCATGAGATGAATTTGTGATGAACTCAGGTTGTTCACACATTCATCATGACAATCTCAAGCTTTTCAGAAGGGAAAACCTTATATCTTTCAACAAGCGGGACTTTCTTTCCCGCGTTTTGTCCCATGTTTTTTAAAAAAGTCTCGGGAGGCTGCGGAAAATTGGATATATGAACAGATCAGGACAGGATATCTTGGGACTAGGTGATGCCCGGAAATTGAGGTGGGCATGGGCGGGCATATAGTCCTTAGAAGGAGGGGTCTGTGACCCTTTTCAAACTGTTTTTTAAATTGACAAGTTAATCTGTCATTGTTTTCCTACACCTTCACCTGAGAGGCCAGTGATATGGATGCCGAAAATGGTACACGAGCAAGGAAAGGTGGGTGTAGCATCTCCTGGTCCTATATGGAAACCATAGACTTGCTTGCTATTTGGGGTGAACAGAAGTTGCAAGAACAGCTGGAAGAATGTCACAGTAATAGAGACATTTTTGAAAAAAAATAGCATCGGAGATGAGACACAAAGGGCATGATCGCACCACTGAAGAGTGCCACATGAAAACTAAACTTATGAGGAAAAATTATAGGCAGGTAATAGATCACAATGCTAAAAGTGGGAACGATGCAGCAAGGATGCACTTTTTTAAAGAGCTCCATGAGATTCTCGGAGGTGATGCAAACTACGATCCAAAATGGCTTGCAAGAACCACTGACATCATCAGGGTTCCCCGTGGGTCAGTTGCTGATCCCCTCCCCAAAGAAGAGCAGCAGGTGTCATCTTCTGAATCAAATGTGGAAGGATTCTCTGAGGAACTGTTTGGATCCCTGGGTGGTGAGCATAAATGCACATTTTAAAAAAAGATTTGAGCTTTGTGAAAACTCAGAAAATTTTATTTCTGATTATTACTTACATATCATTTATTGTGCTTAGCATGCTGTGTTTATAAATGTTTATATGTAATGCCTTATACCGTAAGCTTTGCTTGGCCACTCATGCCATCTGCATGTAACCAACATCCTGAGATGTATTAACTTCATGTGAAAACTCTTTTATTTATGTTTTTGAAAATCACCTTCCGTTTACTTAATTTTTTAAAAAAGAAAAAAGGATGCTTACTACATCGGGTTACTAAAAAGTTGTTTACTGACTGCTGAGCATTGTAAATCACCAACCTGTTTCCGCCATCTAACTTCTGATGCTTATCATGCTAATGTCACCAGTATGAGGGAGTGGGTTTGTGTGTCACTGGGATAAGCACTCACATCAAGGTATGTTCATACTCGCACCTGGATGATGGAAGAAACCGATTTAATTATAAAAAGAATAGACTTTTTGGTTCCTGTTTGTATTTTGGGTTGCTAAGCATGATAAATTATAAAACCTAAACAGTATGTCTTTATTGGGGAATAATACCTACCCCCTTTTTAAACTTTTTTATTAGATGAAAACCTAGCACAAACTACAGATGAAGGTAGAGTGATGCTAACACTGACTGAGGATCCTGATGCAAGCTTAACTGTAACATAGATGGGTGATGTAAGTGAAGTGGTTGAAACTGAATTAGACACTCTTTGGGCCACCATCCCTCAGAAAATGGTAAATGTGCTTTGATATGTATATTTGGTAATGGACTTTTGGATTGCAACTGTATGGGAACTATTTTCTTGCACACTTTTAATCTAGATTAACTTTTTGGTATTTCTTTTTTCTTTTCCAGTGACTTCTCTTAGCAATCCAACAGCTTCACTTACCCCTGCAGAAAGGCTTCAAATGTATCGAAGGAAAAATGTTCTATGGAAATCACAGAAATCATTAAAAAAATCATCCTACAAGATCAGCTGACAGCGGAGACAATGGAAGAGATCCATAAGAGGATACAATATTTAAAGCAAAAGAATTTTGAATACTCGAACAAAGCAGGCAGATGGCTGGCCTACCAATTTAGAAAGCAAAAAGAAAGAAACTTTATATCCTCGTGTTTATATTTGATTTAATAGTCTGAATTTACATCGCTTCTCCCGATTTCTTATTAACTTGTACTCCATCTTAGTACCCTTTCGTCTCTAGGTGTACTACCTGTAGTTTCCAGCTTACAGCTGCTGCTAAAACAAATTACACAGTATCGCATACACAAATCTTTTCATTCTTTACCTTCAACAAATACATATATACTCTTAACAAGCAAACTATAATTAATAACCTAACTTGGTACCAGTCTTAGTTCCTATATTTTATACACTTTGTAAATTTCATATATTTTGATATACCTCCTTTGTGTCTGTCCAAAATTTAATTAATGCAAACCATTTCTTCTTCGTATATCCATTATCTTTATTTCTCAATCTATTTGTCAATTCATCCAACTCTATCATATCTAAAAGTTTATCTGTCCATTCCTCAACTGTCAGTATTTCCTTCGTTTTCCATTTTCTAGCCAGCACCAGTCTTGCAGATGTTGTCATATATAGTATAATCTTCCAGTATGATTTTTCTTCATTCCCTTTTAAACCTTTTATTACATTTAGAAGATACAGTTCAGGGTTAAATTCTAAATTAACTTTCAAAATCTGTTTTATATTGTCATGTACTTTTTCCCAGAATTTTTTGATTAACCTACAGTTCCACCACATATGGATTAGTGAACCGCGAGCTTTCCCACATTTCCAACATAACAAGTTCAACTTATTGTTCATTTTATTTAATCTCACTGGGGTATAATACCACCTTTGGCAGATTTTTATATAATTTTCTTTTAAATTCTGGCATGCAGTGAAAGACATGGATCTTTTCCTAGCTATTTCTCAGGAGATTTTCAGACAGGCAAAAATCGCTCTTTGCCGCGCGAGCAGCCTCCCGAAACTGCTGCGCGGCAAGGGTCTTCTTCGGACGACGCTGTGCCTCTGGCGAAACCGTCCGTGTCACTTCCGTGAAGCTTGGGACGGCTCCGCGTCATATTTCAAGCACGGAGGCTGCCCGTGATTGAAATATGACGCGGAGCCGTCCCAAGCTTCACAGAAGTGACACGGACGGTTTCGCCAGAGGCACAGCGTCGTCCGAAGAAGACCCTTGCCGCGCAGCAGTTTCGGGAGGCTGCTCGCGCGGCAAAGAGCGATTTTTGCCTGTCTGAAAATCTCCTCAGTCTTCTAGAAGTATACTATGGCCTATGTCATTTCCCCATTTCCCCATATAATCCTTTACATTGTCCAACTCTAATTTCCTGGTGAGTAGTAATTCATAAAATTTTGAAATCTGCTTTTTCTTCTTTGAGTCTCGAAGTAATTTATCTAGTTCGTTCAGTTCTGTTTGTATCCCCTTCTTGTTTAAGTCTTCTTTATATCTTGCATTCAATTGATAGTATGTAAACCTATTAACATTATATTTTATTTGTAATTGTCCTCTGGGTTTTAATTTTAAATTTTTGCCTATATCCTCTCCCTCCTCTATTATATCTGAGTATCTTAACCATATTTTTGTATTCTTCCCTCTTGACATGAACGCTTCTTGTGGAGAAGTCCAGATTGGGACTTTATGATAAAATCTATCTTTGACCCTTTTCCATACTTTTAACAGCCCCCTCCTTATACAGTAATTTAAAAAATCCTTATTTACTTTTTCTTTGTTATATATCAAGTACGCATGCCATCCGTAACTTGCGTCATGTCCTTCTACATTCAGTACTCCTTCATTATCTAGATTAATCCAATCGTTCAACCAAGTTAATGCCGCCGCTTCGTAGTAAGTTCTTATGTCTGGTAATCCACATCCCCCTCTTTCCTTCTTATCTATTAGGTAGTACCATTTGATTCTTGGTTTTTTCTTTTCCCATATAAATTGCTTCATATCTTTTTCGCAGTTTTCAAAGATCTTATCACTATTTATTATTGGAAGATTTTGAAAAAGAAAAAGTAACTTTGGTAAGATTACCATTTTTAGTGCTGCTATCTTTCCTAGAAACGATAAACCTAATATGCTCCATCTTTCCAAATCTTTTTTGATTTCTATCCATACTTTACATAATTGTTATTGAATAAATCCCTATTTCTTTTTGAAACCCATATGCCTAAATATCTGATTTTGTTCCTTATTTGACACTCCGATTTATATTCCAGCTCCTGTTCTTCTGTTTTATTCATATTCTTTGTCAAAATCATTGTTTTTTCCTTGTTTAGCTTAAACCCCGACAGCTCTCCAAATTGTGATATTGATTCCAAAATTTCTCTTATCTGATTCGTTGGATTTTCCATAATAATAACCAGATCGTCTGCGAAAGCTTTCAATTTATACACATGACCTTTTATTTTTACCCCTGGTATTTTCTCATTTGTTCTTATATTATTGTTCAAGATTTCCAGAACTATTATAAATAATAACAGTGACAAGGGGCAACCTTGCCTTGTCCCTTTCCTGATGTTAAAGCTCTCGGTTTTTTCGCCATTAATAATAAGCTGAGCAGTTTGTTCCTTATATAGCCATTGAATCATTTTCCTAAATTTCTCACCCATACCCATCCTCTTTAATATTTCCATCATGAAATCCCAATTAACGTTGTCAAATGCTTTTTCAGCATCAACAAACATCAACCCCAATTTTTTTTCTTTATGTACATCAAAATACTCTATCAAATCCAGTATAAATCTTATATTATGACTTAATTGTCTTTCCAGCAAGAATCCTTTTTGGTCTTCATGAATTGCTTCTTTCAGAACTTTCTTTAGTCTCTCTGCCAGAATTGTTGTGTACATCTTGTAATCTAAATGAAGCAGGGAGATAGGACGGTAATTTGATATTTCTAATCTATCTTTCCCTTCTTTTGGCATTATTGTTATATTTGCATTCGTCCATGATTTAGGGATCCCATTTTTGTCAATATCATTAAAAGTACGATAAAGGGGTATACTTAATTCATCCTCCAATTTTTTATAGAATAGGGCGGTATAACCGTCTGGGCCTGGTGCTGTGTTCATCTTTAATCCTTTAATGGCTGATGTAATTTCTTGCATGGAGATTGGTGCATCCAATATTTTCACTTGTTCTAAATTAACTTTTTGAAATGATTGTTTATCTAGGAATTCTTCCATTTTTGCTGTAAAGTATTCTTTTGTTTCATTTTGATTATATAAATTAACATAGATATCTTTGAATAGTTGTTTTATTTCCTCTGATCCTGTTATTATTTTCTCTTTCCTCCTAATTTCTGTAATTTGTTTCTTTTTGATTTCTTTCTTCAACCTAAAAGACATCCATCTGCCCATTTTGTTCGCATGTTTGAAGTTTAATTGTCTCACCCTCTTCAAATTTTTTTCTATGTTTGACATACTTTCCCAATTTATCTGTGTTTGAATCAGTTTTATCTGCCAAATTATCTTTACATTTCGTGGATTTTCCCTGAGTTCTTCTTTTTTCCTTAACTCATTATTCAGGAAGTGAAACCTTTCTGAGTACTGTTTTTTCTTCTCCCTTCCTCTTTTAATTAATAATCCTCTAAACACAGCCTTTCCTGCATCCCAGACAATCCTGGTCTGGCACTCTCCTGTATCGTTTTCCAGAAAATATTGTTTCACCTCTTTTTTTAGCTTCTTTACAAAGTCTTCATGTTTCAGGAGGTTTTCATTTAACCTCCAATTAAAGATACTCTTTCTTGTCTTCAGAGAAACCTTGATTGGAATATGGTCAGATGTTATTTTTGCAAGAATCTCCATATCCTCAATTTGGGTAATTAAATTCTTAGACACCATACACATATCGATCCGAGACATGGATTTGTATCTTTCCGAGTAAAATGTACAACCTGATTCATTTCTATATTTTGCACTCCAAACATCTTCTAAGACAAATTCCTCCATCATATTGAAAAAGCTTCTTAGAAGTTTCCCCTGTCCTTTTTTTTTTCCTTTTCCTGATCTATCCCTTGCTGTATTTATCACTCCGTTTAAATCACCCAGGATAATCAAATTTTCCTTCTCATATTCTCCTATTAGATCCTTCAATTTCTTATAAAACTTTTCTTGTTTCAAGTTTGGTGCGTAGATCCCGACTATTAATACTTTCAAACTTTGTAAATTCACCTCCACTCCTATTATCTGGCCTTCTTTATCTTTAAATAATTCTTTAGCATTGTATTCTGAATTTATATAAAGAGCTATCCCTCTCTTCTTCTTTTTCTTATGTGCTGAGTAGAATAGTTGTCCTAATTTCCTATTTTTAAAAAATCTCACCTCATCTTGTCTTATTTTGGTCTCCTGTATACACACAATATCATTTCTCAGTTTCCCTAGATGGTGAAATACCTGTTTTCTTTTATATTCAGAATTTAGGCCTTTCACATTCCAGGAGATAACATCACATGTCATTTTCTGTTACTATTATATTTCTTTCTAATTCTTCTTCCTCTTCTTGTTCCCTCTCCTTATCAAACTGGGTCTCTTCTTCCGGTTCAGTTAATTCCAGCTCACCTTCTGGGTCTTCTTCTACCTCTTCTTTCTCTCCCTCCTCTTTTTGTCTATAGATCTTCAGTACTGTTTCATCTTTTTTAGTCACCTTTCTTTTCCTTGTAGTTCTTTCTTTTTCTCCTTTTTCTTTATCTTTGTTTTCTTCTTTTTCTTCCCGCTCCCTCCTGGGTTTCTCTCTTTCAAATCTTTTACAGAATCCTCTAGCTTTATCAATCAAGTCTATTTTGTGTCTTTTCTTTTTGTAAGAAAATGAGATCCCTTCTATCCTCTCCCATTTATAATTAATCCAATTTTTCATTAGTAGTTCAGTGATTTCTTTATATTCCTGTCTTTTTTCAGTATAGGTATAGGGATGTCCTTAAAGATTTTGATTTCCTCTTCTTCAATTTTTAGACTTTCTTCATAGTTTCTTTGTAGAATCTTATCTCTAATTTTCATTTTATTGAAGGAAATTACTATATCTCTAGGTAACTTCCTCTCCCTAGCTATCTTTGAATTAATTCTAAAAATCTTTTCTGTCTCCTCTTCTACATAATCATCTGGGAGATCTACAAAATTTGCTAAAGCTGGAATCACCCTTTCATATAAATTTTCATCAAGTTTTTCCGATAAACCTCTGAGCTTTAAGCATTTTTCTCTATATCTTAACTCATGATTTAAAGTTAATACTTCTCCCCTTTCTTGTTGTTCCTTAATCCTGTTAGTAATTTCCTCTGTTTTCTTAGATTTTTCTTTTAAATTGTCTATTTCTGTTTTCCTTCCTTCCAAGTCTTTATTTAACTTATCTATCTTTTCCCCCAGTATTTCTGCTTCTTTTCTATAATCCTGTTTGATCTCTTTCCTTATGTCTTTCAGTTCACTCCTTATTTCCTGTTTAAAATTCCTATGTTCTGTTCTAAGTTCCTCCAGTATCAAACCGTGTATTTCCGGAATTTTTTTAGTTTCTAAAGATCCTCTTCTAGATGTGGATATTTGTGCCTGTTGAGTTGCAGTTGCTTTTCTCATACTATAAGCCATCTTTATTCTTTCCTATATTTCTGGATCTATGTATATTTTTAACTTTCAGCTTTTTTTCCCCCTTACCCTTTTCCTTTTATTTATTTATTTATTTATTTGTTGTTATTTGTTTATTATAATTTCCCCCCACTAGCAATACTTATATTCTTTGTATATGTCACTCTTTTTGTCACCCTTTAAAGCAACCCAATCCAGTACAATACAATACAATTATAATATAGTTATATAGTATAGTTATAGTTATATTGTAATACAGTTGTAATATGATATCATAACTTCCCCAAAATATAACAATGCAATATACCCTAGTATATTGTTGCCAAATAATTAATCAAAGAAGAGGAGGGGGGGAAAACCCACAATGTAATGTAATGCTCAAATGAGTTAATATAAATTTTCTAATCTCCAATTACAGTATATTTACTCTCAATTCCTTTGGTGTTAACTCACATCCTTTCTCCTGCATTTCTTCTTATATCTCCTCTTTTCCCTATTACAACAGCTATCTTCTTTTGTTTTATTTCTTCTCTTTTTGACTACTCCTGTTAACCCCCTTTTTCTTTATTCCCAATGTACTTTACAATATAGTTATATTTTAACTACTCTCTTTCACTTTTTGTCTCTCTCTCTTTTTTATTATTTTCCCCTCTTCTTTTCCCCTCTTTCTTTCCTTCTTCTGATGTTCCACTGACGCTGTAGTTACCTCCTATTTCTTTTCCCCTTCGTACTCCTAACTCACATCCGCTTAACCTAATTTCTTTCTTGCCTCCCAGCTGTAACAAGTTTCAATGTCCGTCTCCAATCTCAGCCTCCAGGTATCTTCGGATTGTTCTCGGTTATTCTTGGTTACAAGTTTATTTCAATTCTATTTTGAGATGGAATCTCTTTGTTTTTTTTCTCTTTCCTTATTTTCTTATGTTTCCAAGTAGTTTTGACTTTAGTAGAATAATTCAAGTCTTTTAAAGATTTTAACTCTGGAGGCTGTCAAACTTTCTCTTTTTGTACCTTTTCTATTATGCTCCTTTAATTCTGTGGAGCACCCACAACACAGAGAGAAAAAAAAAGCAGTTCAAAGTTGACTCTAACAATATCAGTTCAGGTGCCTCTTTTAACACACACACAAAAAAATGTCGAATCCAAAACAAAAGATCAGATAAAAGGTGTGAAGAAAGAGAGGGAATGTGACCATTAGCTCTTCCTATTTTTTTTAGACTTCTCTCACTCTGTGTTCAAATCTGATTATACTGTATAGTTGATTCTTAAATGTGACGGAGTTGTACCAATTAAGAAAGCAAAAAGAAAGAAACTTTATATCCAAAGTTAAACAAGGTGACCAGATCCATACAGATCAACAAAAAATTAAACAAATCTTTAAGAGATTTTATGAGACATTATATAAAAAGAAGGAATGTCAAGGGAATCTCCAAACATTTCTTAAAGAGCAGCCTGTACCGGAATGCACAGTCCAAATACTAAATCAACCTATAACAATGACAGAAATTTCAGATGTGATTAAAAAATTATAAGTTGGGAAACCTCCTGGCCAAGATGGATTTACAGCCAAATTTTATAAAGTATTGGAAGAACAGATACAGATGCCCTTTAAAAATACTTTGGAAGCAATAACTAAAGGAATATATTCAAAAACATGGGAAGAAGCTAACATTACATTAATACATAAGGAGAATAGAGATCCACAAGACCCAAAAAATTATTGCCCAATATCACTGCTCAATGTGGATTATAAAATATTTGCTTCAATTTTGGCATCCAGACTCAAAAGAATTCTTGTTGATTGGATTGGCAAAGACCAGAGAGGATTTTTACCTGGAAGGTACCTAAAAAATAATGTGAGACATGTCCTGAATTTAATTGAACACCATGAAATTCATAAAAACAAAACAAAACAAAAAAAGATTCTGATATTCTTAGACATTGAAAAGGCTTTTGATAATGTGAATTGGAGAACCTTGTTTGAAATTCTAGACCGAATTAATTTAGGCCATAAATTCATAAATTGGATTAAAGCGATATATCATAAACAATTGGCAAAATTAATAATAAACGGAGAAAGAACAGATGATATATGGATACAGAAAGGTACACGACAAGGATGCCCTCTTTCTCTCCACTTTTATTCATAATAATTATGGAAATATTAAGCAAGAAAATAAATGAAGACAATAAGATAAAAGGAATCGAAATTGGGAAATATAAATTTAAGTTAAAAATGTACGTGGATGATTTAATTATTTCATTAAGTAATCCACCTGTAGAAGTAAAACCTCTAATGAATATATTGGGAGAATTCAAGGCATTATCAGGTCTGAAGGTAAACAAAGAGAAAACTTTGATCCTTACTAAAAATCTGACAAAGAATGAGAAATCAGAACTGATGGAGAAAAAAGAATTTAAAATGACAGATAAAGTGAGATATCTTGGCATAAATGTAACAAATAAAAATCAAGATCTGTTTTATAATAACTACCAAAAAACATGGACACAAGTTAAAAAAGACATGAACAACTGACATCTGAATTTATCAGTTTTAGGAAGAATAAATGTAATTAAAATGAATATCCTGCCAAGACTCATGTATTTATTCCAGACAATCCCCATAATCTGATCTCAGAAGACTTTTAAGGAATGGCAAGCAGATATATCAATATTTATTTGGATGGGAAAAAGACCGAGAGTAAAGATGAAAATTCTTCAGGATGCCAAAGAAAGAGAAGGATTGCGGTACCTAATTTGGAAATATATCACACAGCTTGCTGTTTAACACGGATAAAAGAATGGGCAACATTGGAATATGATAAACTGTTAAAAATTGAAGGCGATGGAAACCGATTTGGCTGGCACGCCTATCTCTTTTATGATAAAGATTTGATAAATAAGGACTTTCACAATCATTGTATTAGAAGCTCTTTAATTAAAGTCTGGAAGAAGCATAAAAACAGGTTATTCCCCCAAATTCCAATCTGGGTTTCACCACATGAAGCTCTCTACAGCAGAGAGGGAATCCCAGCACACAAATGGTTAAAATACAGTGATATATTGAAAACAGATAAGGATCAACAGATATTGAAGACACAAGAGGAAATGGAAGAAGAGAATCTGGCCTGTCATTGGTACTTATATACCCAACTAAAAGAAAGATATAAAATGGATACCAAATTAATAGGAATTGCAGCTGACAAAACAGAATGGGAGAAAATTACAAAACAAGGGAATAAAAATATGATATCAAGATTCTATAAATTACTTTTAAAGTGGGACACAGAAGAAGAAATTATCAAAACCAATATGATTACCTGGGCAAAAAATATAGGCCACACAATAGAATTGTCAAATTGGGAAAAGATGTGGACCAGACAAATTAAAAGAACACTATGCCAAGATATCCGAGAAAATGTTTATAAGATGCTTTATAGCTGGTATCTATCTCCCCATAAATTATCATTAATGTATAAAGGCACTTCAAGCAAATGTTGGAAATGTGGAGAAAAAATGGAACTTTTTACCACATATGGTGGAATTGCAAAAAGACAACTAAATATTGGAAACAAATACAAAGAATAATTGAAGAAATTTTGAATATTAAATTATCATGGAAACCGGAACTTTACCTGTTGGGTATGGTGGAAGAGGAAGTGGATAAAGCCCACGGGAAGACAATTTTCTACATGCTAGTTACAGCTAGAATAACTTTCGCAACGATATGGAAGAATAAAGAGTGCCTGACGACAGATCAATGGCTGGAGAAATTTTATGAAATGATGCTTCCGGACAGATTAACAACATTGATAAAGGGTCAGAACGTAGAAAAGTATATGAAGGACTAGACTAATATATCAAATTATTTTGAAAAACGACGGGGGGGAATTGCAGCAATCAGTAATTTATAAAAAGACAAAGATTAAAGCAAAAAAGGATGAAAAAAAGAAAAAAAGAGAAGAAGGTCAATTAGTAAATTCTGTATAAGACAGAAAACTTGAGCCAAACTATATAAAAAAAAATTAAAAGATTCTGAGTGTGAGAAAGCTTAGAAGCAATAGAATACGTGTATAGGTGGAATAATTAACAAAAGCAAAAGGATCCAGGAAATGAAATATAAAAGAAATAATGAAAAGATGTATGTTATGTTAACATATATTCAGGGTAAGCAAGAAAGGAAGTTTAGTAATGTTAGGTACAAGAAGGGATACTACAGCAATGAGTAAAAGAGGATATACAGTTGCAATGTGATGTAATATCCCAAAATGTACAAGAAAAGATGCTATGTGAAGAGTTATCTTTGTTGTTCTTTCTAAATCATAGTTAATGCAAATGCATGGAATAGAGAGACATCCAACTCTAAACAAAGCAAATCGAGAATATTTACAGATGATTTTCTAAAAAATTCTTTATATTATTCAAACACTTTATGTTATGGTATTGTATTTGTATTTGTATATGTTTTTAAACAAATGGTGTTTTTCATAAAAATAAATTTTTTAAAAAAAGAAATCATAAAAAATTCAAAAACTTTGATGAACCAACTTATAAACCATCTTGATGCAGGAGCAGAGAAGATGGACCAGAGAGCTAAAACAATGAATGAATATTTGGAAAAATTTTATAACCATGACATTGAAGACAGCAGTGGGATGCATGAAGCAATTGATAGGCAAACTAATTTGTTAGAAAACTAATTGAACACATTACTTCTCCTGAAAAAACTCAGAGAAGGGTAGTTGTCAGTAGAGTTAAAAATAAAATTGGTAGCTTCTGAGCAGGAGAACTCCCAGCCACATGAAAATCAACAACCATGCACCAGTACAGCAGTTGGATGGCTTGGTTTAAATAGGCCAGTTAGAAAAATTAAAAAACCAGTTCCTCTTACATTGTAAAATGGATTTATAGGGAAAAACCTACAGCAGCTTTATTGGTGCATTACGTTGATGTTGTGGCAGTACATTATGTTGTAATATTTAGTCCATAGTGTATTGAAATGCCTCTTTCTAATTGTATGAATGAAGACCAACCTTTCCCACAATGTACTTTACACAGTGTTGCTAAACTTTACTTAATAGACAGATGTACCATCCCATCATGTCAAGTTGCACTAAACCAGGATTGTCTCCCTTTATTTCCCTTCCCCTGTATATTCTTTGTATTTTTATTTCTTAACTAAATTTTGAATTGAATTTAGTATAACCATTTTAAAAAACAAACTATTTTTAAAAGAAACACATTACAACTTTATGGAAAAAGTATAGTTTTTTTTTACAATGCATATTATTAATAAAGTATCTACACACATATACAAAGGAGTTATATTTACATATTTACAGATGTTTTATTTACATATTTACAGAAGAAAAGCAAAATAAGTAATAACAGTAATGAGGCAGAAAAGTGAAAAGTAATGTATACACACAAAACAACACAAAATAATGTTCATATACAAAAAAGTACATATGTTACATAAAGTAAAAAATATTTTCCAAAACACATACATCATAAAAAAAATACAAAAATATTTGTAAACAATAAATATAACTTAAACAATGGCACAACTGAGTAAGAAAACTAAATACCAAGGTGTCTTTCAATATTAACATGTGCCTCAAGGCTGTGGAAGCTTTCATTGATCATGTTTGCTGAAAATGGAAAAAAAAAAGAGATTAGTGTCTACTTTAATGCATGCACATGAATATCCCTCCCCACAGTACAAAGTATATCTTATACCTAGTTCCTCTATCCTACCAATTATATTCAGGCCGGCCAGTTGGGCAGCTGCCTCTCTGACTTCAGCCTGCTGCTGCAAAGGGAAAATAAAGGTACTTTACAACACTACCCCACATGCATGTAAAAAATAGTAGTGCGGGACCTACATTACTGTTCTTACAATCAGAAGCATCTTAGCATGAGGAGATGGAGCAGCAGCAGGGCTGGCCTGAACTTCTTCAACCCCAGGACCCTCCTCATTGTCAGAGGAGGAGGTCTCTGATATGGGCTGACCTGCCCCTTCTCTGCCTCCGAACCGCTAGGGAAAAAAAGAAGTACACTAAGTTGCAGAGTTAAAAAAACATTGTACACTACTAGCAGACACTTAAAAATATTAAAACCTTACCTCTGGGGAGTCTATCTTGCCAGCTTGGGTGCCCTGCACGGACCCAAAGGTCTTCTCAGGGCATGATAAAAAGGCGGACGCCTTTGGGGGGCTCCCGGTACTGGCCTCCAGTGCTGTGTAGAACCGTCTTTTCAGGTTCTTGAATTTTGAGCAGCACTGGAGACCTGTCCGGAGGAAGCCCCACTTCCGGAGGAACCGCGCCACCTGTATGAAAAAGTTGTGGTTCTTCCGGTTAGAGGAATGCATCAGGAAGTCTGGTGCACCAGCCTGCTGGGAGAGTAACTCCAATAGAAGGTTGGTCTCATGGGTCCCCCAGTAGGCAATGCACTGAGCTTCCTGAACACATCCTCTACCCCCTCAGCCATTGTAACGCCATGTGGCAGGATCCGAAAACTTGGAGTTTTTTATAGTTATGAAAAGACCATTATATTATGAACAAGCCTATGGGACAAAGTAAAATTTACAGTTCAAATTTTAAAAACCATCCCTGGTAAACAATTGCCTTTGTAGCAGAGGTTTCTTCCATTTCAGAATTTGCCACTTTTTTGAACCTTTTTTGAAAAGCTTAGGAGAATTTCAAACAGTGTTTAACAGTGCCTACAGTGGGATGAGGTCCCGGGAGAGGAACAGCACTCTTGCGCGGCAGGGGGTCATTTTTGGACATCGCCGTCCCTCTTCTGGAATCCTTCCTTGCATGTCCGTGAAGCTTTGGAAGTGGCTGCGCCATATTTTAAGCATGGGCAACTTCCGTGCTTAAAATATGGCACGGCCACTTCCAAAGCTTAACGGACGTGCAACGAAGGATCCTGGAAGAGGGACGGCGGCGTCTGAAAATGACCCCCTGCTGTGCAAGAACGCCGTTCCTCTCCTGGGACCTCATCCCACCGTAGGCACTGTTAAACACTGTCTGAAAATCTCCTAAATCCCTGTAAAAGGCACCAACTCCCCAACCCAGTCATGTTTGAAACAATGTATACTTTCCTGTTCATTGTTAAAGTAGCACTTATAACTGGGCTCTGGAAACAAATTGAGCAATGTAAGAAGTTCCAATTTAGTAGTGAGTATATATATATTTTACTTAACTTTAGCTTTTAATTGGGTGCCTGTGGCTTATTCCCTCCTGATTAAAGTAAATGATGTTCATTACAGACTTTAAAACACAATGACAAATATATTTAATTGAACTTTATTGAGATAAAATTATAAGAAAACACAACAAAGTGATGTTTTGAAACTGCATACAGAACATGGTTGGAACTCCATCATGATTCTCATGATGATGTAGCCAGGAGAAGTACTCCTTTAGGGTGTCATGGACTGCTTCACCTTTTTTTTTTTTTTTCATTGCCTCATCATTAACTAGTGGAGCACCTAGAGTGTCTAGGACAAATCATTGCACCCTCCTATTTTTATCCTCAAGTATTTTACCCCTAGTTTCACATATGTTATGCAATATAACACAAGCACATATCACAGAACATACGTTCTTCTCAGCCACTTTCAGACTAGATGTTAAACATCACCAGCGTCCCTTCAGATGACTGAATGACCTCTCAATAGTATTCCAAACCCTGTTATGGTATTTGTTGTACAGTCTGCTTTTCATTTATTGTTCCCCTGTATTGTGTAAGTGGCCAGTTTCTAATTGGGTGTGCACTATCCACCAGGGTCAGTGGGACTATCTGTTTTCCCAGTATAGTGATGGTAGGGTTTCTACGAACAAATATCCCAGCTTCCATAGTTTTTTTTAAAAAAAGCTGAATTCCTATGCAAAAGTGTGTTATGTATCTTGCCACTCCAGCCAATCTCTGTATCAATAAAAACACCTCTGTTATCACAAGTCCCTTGTAGTAGTACACTGTAGCTATTTTTCCTATTAATGTATTCATTTCCCTGGCACACAGGTGGAATAATGGTGACACGGCACCCATCTAGGCAAGCAATAACTTATGGGCATCCCAGGGCTGCAATGCCATTCATTACCTATTGAAGCAAAAAAGTAATGCACAGGTTAGAACTGACATATAATATTTCATTTAAATTGAGTATTCGAGTTTTCACATAAAAAGGTAGGGAAAATGTAAACAATCCAACAGGGATTCCTTTCTTCAATTGTCATGTAATTAATAGCATAGGCATATTAAAATGTACTTTGTTTCAGAGTAACATGGCAACACTAATTTAAGAGTTCCGAAAGTATGCGATTAATCACATTTTCACATATTACATAAAGATTTTTTTTTTTAAATTGAAGTCCCTGTCTGTGATCGCCAAGGTATACTGTACACTTCAGAAGTAACTTCTCCATTGCGAGCACCACCTCAATAAAGATCTTGCACACTGTTTAGTGTCTGACACCAAAAAGATTGCAAGCGGTCACATAAGAGCATCGGTGGGCCAGTAGCCAAAGAGTTATTGCTAGGTGTTTCTCAACAGATATCGCTTTCCTCATGTTCGCGTCCGATCTGGCTATCTGTGGATGGAAAATATCCACTAATTTCATGAAAATGTTCCAAGGCATTCTGAAGTGCATGATCCAACATTCATTGGATCAGATAGACAGTACAAATTTCTCCCACCACTTCTTTGTTGTTGGATAAACCCACCACCAGTGTAAGCGAGGGTCGGGGTGAAAACACTAAAACAGCATAGGTGTATTGATGCTATTGAATCCAAAAATCTCCCTCCCACGTAGATTGGAGAAGTGTTCCTTCTGCTTGAATGAGAATTATGAGAGGAAGCATTCTGCGTTGCTGCTGCCGACGTCACCTCCTGGAAAGCATTTCAAGGGTACTTCTGAGCAGGACAGCAATAGCCATACCACAGGCAATGGACGTTTCCATGGTGATAATAATGGTGGTTCAGAGGCTCTATCTAACTGGTAAATGGTTCCTGTCTAATGCCAGGTCTTGGCAATAAACTTGAGATAGACATTCGCAGCACTCATGGTGGGAAAGCGCACAGGAAGTACGTCAGTATGTATGTGAAAAAATGAGTAATCGCATCCTTGATTGACAGCTAAAAAAATATATCCCGGAATCTATTATCTCTGTAAACAAAAAATGATGGGATAATATGCCTTGAATCTTGTTTTTATCACGGGACTAACTATTGTGTAAACAATGATCCTGGGATATTGCTCATCCCTTGACAAATCATGTAAACAACAAGGGACGAATTCAGGATGAGGAAACCTCATTTCTCCCCATGATAATACCCACCGTGTAACCAAGCCCTAGGTTTTGTACTGGCAGGAGAACTCTCAGGCCTCTTGCTCAACCCCTTGCATCCATCCCTATTCAGCCCTGAAAGGAAAGCAGAAAAGGGAAATAATGTATGCATAATAAATGACACTATGCATCAAATATGCAATCTTGTGCACATTTACTTGGATGTAAACTCCAGTGAATGGATTGGGACTTGCTTGTTGCTTAGTATAGACTTGCATTAGCATGGGGCTGAAAAAATATATAGGAGGTAACTGTACAAAAATGGCTTACAAATATTTGAGGATGCACTGCAGGTATGGAATGATGTGCTACTGTATCTCATTGTTAGAAAGAGGAAATGGGAAGTCTGGATGGGGCAGGAGTGAACATATTTTACCAGAAGAAAAGGTGGGCTTGTTTGACTTGCTGGAACACAAACAGAAGCAATTTATTTTTACTGCAGCCCTTTGCCCTTTACTGAAAATAGAAATATACCAAAGATGAAGCAAAGAGTATTTACAAACATAGAAGTCACCCAACAGAGAAATTTTGATTGCAACAAGCAAGTGTTTGAGTCAGATTCATTCACCACACTAAAATACTCGTGGGCATCAAGTTCTGAATATCCAAAGTCTTTACATGAAATGATAGTAATGCTGCTGTTGTTATTACTGCAACTGATGCTGATGCTGAATATCCACATCTACACAAAATAACTTCTTTGGACTTTCAGTAAGCATGGGCTGCAGCTTCTGAACACCCCAAATGCACCTCATTACAGGAATGATAGCTATGATATTATTTCTATTATTATTATTATTATTACCACCATCATTCCATCAGTGTACATGGTGCTTTGCATGAATTTCAATCTTAAAAGGCACAACATACAAGGAAAAGAGGATGGCAGTGGAGGAAGGAATTAAGCACATGCCAGCTGCTGTTCTCTTTCCAAGGATGATCAATGCAACCATAACTGATGCTATTAGTCTACTGCAATCCTTGAAATTGATACAGGAGCTTGGTGGATAAATAGAATGATGCATATCACCTTAAATATCACCTTTGGATTGTAAATAGTGATGGGGGAACAAACCTTATCATAATTCATAATTTCCTCACAGAATTAGAAATCTAACATTATACACTCCGACAAAAGTTCTCTGTCATTCTGACTAGAATCCTGTTGGGGCACCATGATTGCATAAAAGATAGTTGTGCAAATGATTTCACTTTCTCGGGTGATATATGTGTTCCTAGAGCAGCAAATCTTTTTTTCCCCAAGTGCATACACAATGTCTCTCACCCACATGGTCTCTCTTTGAGGGAGCTCTCTCTCATTCTCTTTCTTTGAATTGGTGGGCATGGAAGCTAATTGACTGTGGTGCAATGACTGAGTCCAAGCTCATGGCACCCAGTGTGGAATCAGTTGCACAACTGTGGGATCCAGTATAACTATCTGGGTGTGTATTTATGCTATGTTAAATGTTTATAAGATCTTTGTTCAAAGAGTTTTCAAATTATCTTTCAATTTCTGCACACTCGTACATGTCACAAAATCACAACAAGGCATATGTCCTATGGTATTCTTTTCTACCCTAGCATCTCTTTTGTTGATTGGCTGCTATCATGTGTGTTTTTTACAATGATCATCATCAGTGCTTGTGCACTGGTGACAGCATGTGGATACTTAATCATGCAGAGTGTGTACGGCTATAAAATAGAAATTAGCCCACCATCTCAATATGAATTATGAAAATCTTGAAGTTCATTGAAATGAAGTCAGGGTTCATTATGCATTTGAGAATTACAAGCCTACTCGATTTGACTTACAAGTGAACTAATTCAGAATTTTGACAGCATTCCTAATTGTGAATGTAACAGTGAACTCCTTGAAAAGGGAGGAAGATAGTGGTGTTGTGTTAAAATGAAGCACATATATTGTAGCATCAGAATCAAGAGGAGAACTGAAGGTGACCCCCACCACACTGAAACTTGGGTACATGCACTTGCAAAAGTGGATCTACTACCCTGGGTAGATGTAGCAAGGTCTCACCAGGAGTGCTACTTCTGAGAGTTTGAACAACCCTTCATTTGGGGCTGAAGAGACAATGGTTTCTATTGGAGTACCAACATATGTTTAATATGAATTTCCCTGCCTGATCTGGGATTTCTGGCCTGATGTTGGAAAAGGCATGATGTTGGGGATTTCACTTACTTTGCCTGAATACAGGATTGCAAAAACTGGCAGACTGACAATGGTGAGGTGACCATTAATTGGACAGTAACAAGAGTTTGGGAAGGAATTACAAAGGCAATAATGATGAGCACCCAGAAGCACCTTTATGGTGAAAAGTAGCCTTACCCTTCAGGTTCTGACAGATTAGTCAGGAAAGAGAAGAGCCTTTGCAGTCATCCGGGTCCATTTCTTTACCACCACCCCAATGGCTATATCAGCACATCAGCGACGCACTGGATGTTACATCACATCACTTCCAGTGTCATTTTCAGCCCATTTGCAACAATCTCATGTGCTTTTTCTGGTGGTGTGGGGTTGCAAGAAAGCAAACTTTCAGCAATTTGAGTATGGCTTCAGCCCAAAATATTTTTAAATGGGGGGGGGATCTGAAGGCTTTGCAGATATGTCAGAGGTCACAAACATGGTATTTAGACTCTCCTCACCCCTGCCCTAAAGTCTTAAGACTTTTGGAGGACCAATTGAGATCAGTTGTTCTCCCTCAACAAGAGAGCCTGCTAGTATCAAAGGCAGTGATATTGTCTATAAGTGAAGTGGTTAACATGTTAGTACTTTGAGGAAGAGGCCCTGATGGCACATGTGCCTCCATACAGTTTGCTACTGTGTACAAACCCACTCTAACTTTTCCTTTGAATAGTAATGGACCTATTTAACCTATCATTTGTGTCTTCCATTTTTCTTCCAAATTTGTAGCTAAAATCTGGTTCATTTTAAAACTGAACACCCTTACCTCCAAATCTGCTGATATAATCAACTGCCAAATATCTTTTCTTGTCCAATTCATGCTGAAACAGCCTAAGAAAAAGTACTGAATCCCTAAAAATGCAACTTGCTCAATATTTCAGGCTACCTTGATGGAATTGTTGGACCTACCTTTAAAACAAACAATATTGGCTGAATTGAAGTTATGTTTAAACTTAAGGAGTTTTAAATGGAATATAATTTAAAACCTGCAGTTTTCAATGTGCAATTTAGATAACAAATATCGTTGAGTTAATGTCAAAACAACTGGCTTGGTGTGCATCTTCAAATGTCACTGGAAAATCAAATCCCCCACACACACAAAATGCACAGATGTAGTGATGGCTTGTTATTTTAGCACATTCTTATCAGACAAAATACCACTGACTTCTGTTAATGCATTCTGCTAAATGTGTGTGTAGTTTTTAAAGCCTTCTGAAAAGCACTTTTAAATGAGTCATTTCATGAAAACCAATTCTGAAACTGCCACAAAAACCTTGAACTGTTTTACATGCGAGGTCAATTGTGAAAGGAAAAGTTGTACTATCAATGGACATTATCAGACGTGGCAAAAATCCCAGGATTTCTACATTAAACAATCTTCCACACCAGTTTCTTCTGGAGGGGGGGGGTAGGAGAAAGACAAATTGTTGCCACTGCAAGGAGGATTTTGATATGAGATCAATAAGTGTCAATTGGTAGGTATTTGGTACAAAGTCCCATTATTTATCATCAGAACAGCTCTCTTGTTCTCCACCAAGCCAGTGCATTATACTGTATATCTGAACCATAGCTCTGATAACCAATCCTGAATACAATCAAGAAGATATATGAGGAAAATGGTGGATGGTGCCTCAGACATTTATCATGATTGCACAATAGCTACTGATTCACAGTTGTAAATAGCTAAAAGTTCTTCATTATCTAATACTGTCAGCACATTCCTCTGCAGCACCAGTATTTTATACCTAGTGTTGGCTTCCCTCTAACACTAGAGACTTTCTCAAAAGACCTAGATATAGAATTGATTACAACTTTTAATATTAGATCATTCCAACATAATATCTATTAGCCAGTGGGCATAACTGCAGAAGGGAGGAGGTTTTTGTTCTCTACAAACAAGACATTATCGTTATTTTACTGTTGCCATTTACAGGGGTTTATCAATGCTCTCATTGAGAATGGTTCTGACTTATTTTTCCCCTTGACAGTGGCAGCTGGAATGGGTACATGTGTGTCTTTAGGAATTATCTGCTATGGACTGTTCAGTTGTTACCTGCCCTGATACCCCCACCCTTCTAATAATTCATCAATTGGCTATATTTCATAAATTGGCTTATTTATTGGCCTTCCACATGGCTGGCTTCGTAAATGCAAGGCCTCAAGGTTTGCTCAGAAAACCTAAGGAAGAGGCCATCCCAAATTCCTAAAAGGTATGCCTAGAAAATAATTATGTGGATGCCCCCCCCCCCCCGGACTGGTAGTTAGGGTGGAAAGGTGCTAATATCCCCTGAATACTTGGAGGTGAGTCATTCACTAATTCAATAAAAGTGGCTGGACACTCTTTGCTCTGCAAATCTGGTTTTCCTCCCCACCTCTCCTAGAACAATGAAGGTTGCCACTCTATTCTGCCTTGGTCAGGCCTCACCTAGAATACTGTGTCCAGTTCTAGGCACCACAATTCAAAAAGGATATTGAAAAATTGGAGGGTGTCCAGAGGAGGGCGACTAAAATGGTGAAAGGTCTGGAAGCCATGCCTTATGAGGAAAGACATAGGGAGCTGGGTATGTTTAGCCTGGAAAAAAGACGGTTTAAGGGCGATATGATAGCCCTATTTAAGCATTTGAAGGGGTGTCACATGGAAGATGGAGCAAGCTTGTATTCTGCTGCTTCAGAGACTAGAACATGGAACAAGGGATGCAAGCTCCAGGAACAGAGATGCCACCTCAGCATTAGGAGGAACTTTCTGACAATAAGAGCTGTTTGGCAGTGGAACACACTCCCTCGGAGCGTGGTGGGGTCTCCTTCCTTGGAGGTCTTTAAACAGAGGCTGGATGGCCGTCTGTCGAGGATGCTTTGGTCATGATTTCCTGCATAGCAGAGGGTTGGACTGGATGGCACTTGTGGTCTCTTTCAACTCTACAATTCTATGATTCTATGATTCTATGACCTATCAGTCTTAATGTTTCAGCCATTAGCGATCATTAATATAGCTGGAGATGCCATCATCTAACTATGGGAAACTCCATCTAACATTGTATTCCACTCATAACTCCCCTTCAGGGGGAATACTGAATGTAAATATCACCCCAAAAGACAGCCAAAGTGTGCTCAGTTTCCCAGAGGCCATAACTTTGTTGGTTTTCTGTGACACCTGGTGCATCTAGACGTACTTCTTCTCTGCAAGAATCTCTGATCTTTGGACAGGTATAGTATAGCCCATCATCCCAAACGCTATCCCTCTATCCTAATACTTCCTCCTATTTTTTGCTAGCCTTGTGCAACTTATTGAAGCTTGAGTGGATTTGTGTGTTCCTGAGATCATTTTTCAATAAAATAATTTTATTTTATTTCCTGGCTTTGAGTCTTGCCAGTTAGTACAGGTATACATAAGTCAAAAGGTCCTGTAGTTACCCAGCCTCTCACTGCCATATTGAGCTAATTAATATTGCCCATATCAATATCTGACATGAGTGGGGCTCATACAAACCCCCAGTAATTCAGTAAAACAATGTTATTGTAGTTTCGGCACCCCATCATAAAGTGATGAGTACAAGAAGCTCCATATAGACTTCTGCTAACCATCTGGGATTATATGATCATGTGATCCCAACTGTGTTCTTTTAAAAAAAGGATATCTGGGAGTTGAACTGGCCTCCTCATCTCCTGACCAGCCTGAAGGTAGGTTGCAGGGGCCCTAGTTATGCCAGCCCATCCTGTAATGGTGCTCAATCAGGAGACCTGAAGCCTAGAAGGAAGAAGGGCTGCTCCTTTTCTTTATCTTCACAAGGCAAAAGTCTGGGACAGCAACACTTCACCACAGAGATGCTTTAGGATACACAACAAGCATACTAATCTGCTAAGTGCTACAAAGTCTCCAAAACTGTAACCAAATAGGCCAATTACCTAATTAGCCATGCCAATTAGGTGAATAAATCAGAACTGAGCAGGCTTAACAAGATATCAACCCCTACCACCAATAAGTTGCACTCCTACTAAGAGCCAGTGTGGTGTAGTGGTTAGAGTTTTTAACTGTGACTCTGGAGAACAGGGTTTAAATTTCCACTTGGTCATGAAAACCCACTGGACTACCATAGGCAAGCCACACTCTCTCAGCCTCAGAGGAAAACAATGGCAAACTTCTGAACAAATCTTGCCAAGAAAACCCTTTGATAGGTTCACCTTAGGATCTCCATAAGTTGGAAACAACTTGAAGGCACACAACAACAGCAGCCAGCAACAACAACAACCACTACCTGCTAAGTTGCAGACTGACAACTAGCTAATCTCACACTGTTATCGAGGGTGGAAGGGTCATGGAAGCAGTGGTGGCTTTCTTCTTTACAGGCAATGAATTGCCTCAGGTTTTATTAGAAAATATAAAAGACCAATCCACGGTGCTCAAGGTATTTTGAAAATAGGGTTTGGCACCTTGGGGATTGCTCCTTTAAAGTGTGGGCTAAAAGCCACAGCACTTCCTCACCCAATTGACTTGAAAGCCATCAGCCTTCTCTGGATGAAAGTGGTACCAAACAGAAAAGAGGCCACTTGGAGAGCAAGAGCAGATTAAAGATACATGGTTGGTCATCAGATTGGCTGAGCATTCCTGCATAGGGTATGCAACATCCCCAACTATATTTCTCCATTCTCAATATGCAGGGAGGTGACATGCTTGCACACACACACACACCCACACACACACTCATTGTTATTGTCTGCACAGCTTAGAAAAAAGAACTTGCACATACCACATTTGATTCCAAAGCAAGGCAATCTAACATTTCTGCAAGTGAGCTGCTTTTTGTAGCTAGTAAAATAAAACAATGACTTCACTGTTTAATTTGAGTTGGCATCTTATGCCTAACGGGTGCTAGAATACACAGACAACTTTCAGAGCTGGCAAACCTTTTAAATTCATTTCTGTTGAGTAGTGTTATTGGTATCACTTTAGAATGATAAAACATATGTCAATGTCTATTTGACTTCTAGATATATGACTCCAGAAGTTTATAATGAATGTGCATAATAACTTGGAGGAGGAGAACAAGAATTATAATAAGCCAGGATGTTTTTGTAATACTTTTCTGAAGCAGAAAAGAGTCTGGACTCAGCTGTGTTTTCCTTTGACACTAACATAAAACTGACACACAACTAATTATTCTGGTCATGAATCTTAAAATGTGTCAGTATAAAGTTAATGGATTGCATCCAAAGATGTTTTGCATATCACAGGGGCACTTAGGCTCACAAAAATGGCTTCCCTAATATTTGCCAGTGCCCCTTTCAGCTGCAGCCTATGCTTTTTCCAGCAGGCCCCTTGATCTTCAATAGCAGAATTTTTTTTTTCATGGTATTGACCGCAGTTGGGAAGAGGAGAAAGGAATGCTCATTCTATGAGCAGAAGGCCACTCACACTACTGGGAATCTGGTTCTGTGAACCTGAAGCAGTTCTAACCCTTCCAATAGCAGATAATATCCTATGCATGCAAGTTATCTGAAAACGCTGTAGCAGAATGCCTAATAACTACTACTCACTGAAACTTCACACTCAGTCTTCATTCTACCCAACAATCACAGTCCATTCTCTCCTCTCTTTAATAAAATCATCACTATCTATATTATGGTGATAACACAGAGATGATATACACCCTTGTTCACTCTATAACACAGTCTCACAATTTTTATGACAGATGCATACATCACACAACATAATAGCTGCCATTATCTTTTCTGGGTATTCTCCCTCCATTTCAGGAATCTTAATAAAATAGGAATGGAAATTACAGCGCTTGCTGGAATGAACCCTAGAATGGGAGGGGGCTCAAACCACCCCAAGAATGCTGCAGAAGGAAGACCCCATGAAATTAGCAAAATTGGACCACCAAGATTCCTATGTAGTTGAGGTTCCTCAGAAATTATCAATCAGAAGTGTATTAAATAATCATAATGATGATATAAAGACAGCTGTAGTTACTGAATCCTCCCTGGAGCAAAAAAGGCTGCCTGCAATTTATCCTACGCATACTTGCTTGGGAGTTAGTTATACTGAACACATGGAAGCGACTTTAAGCATACATGTGCTAGAAAGAGTCCTCATATTTAAGGATGATGGATGGGGAAAGTAATTTGCCTTCTCCCTGCAAGTAAGCAAAATTAATGACAACTTGCCTGCTGATGCTGAATTCCCCCATACCTTACATGATTCTGAGGTCCCTGATATTGGTACAACAGCAACTCAGGCTACCTATTTTAAGACACTGATTTCATTAATTTTTTTAAAAAAATTGAAGTATTCCAGAATGAGATAACAATTCCCCTCCCCATGACCCTAGATCTCTAGTTATAATGGTGGGGTGCATTTCCTCCAATTCACCATTAACACAGATGCCCTAAAATGTACAGTATAAGGTTTTTGTAGTTTTATAACAGATTCCGGTTAGGTGGATTTGTAATTGGTTGATGGGCTGAATCCAAAGGGTAGTCACCAATGGCTCTTCTTCATCCTGGAGAGAAGTGACCAGTGGGGTGTCCTGCGCCTAGCACAATTCAACATCTTTATCAATAACTTGGATGAGGGAATAGAGGACATGCTTATCAAGTTTGCAGATGACATCAAATTAGGAGGGGTAGCTAATACCCCAGAAGTCAGGATGAGAATCCAAAATGACCTTAACAGATTAGAAAGCTGGGCCAAAACTAACAAAATGAATTTCAACAGGGAGAAATGTAGGCTAGTACACTTGGGTAGAAAAAAGGAAAAGCACAGATATAGGATGGATGGCACCTGGCTTGATGGCAGTACATGCAAAAAGGATCTAGGAGTCTTAGTGGACCACAAACTGAACATGAGGCAGCAGTGTGACACAGCAGCTAAAAAAGCCAATGTGATTCTAGGTTGTGACAACAGGAGTATAGTGTCTAGATCAAGGGAAGTAATAATGCCACTCTATTCTGCTTTAGTCAGATCTTATCTGAAATACTGTGTCCAGTTCTAGGCACCACAATTCAAGTAGGATATTGACAAGCTGGAACATGTCCAGAGGAAGGCAACGAAAATAGTAGGTAGTCTGGAAGCTATGCCCTGTGAGGAGTGGTTTAGGGAATTATTTATGTTTAGCCTGTGGAAGAGGAGGTTAAGAGGGGACATGATAACCATGTTTAAATATTTGAAGGGATGTCATACTGAGGATGGGGCAAGCTTGTTTTCTGCTGCTCCAGAGACTAGGACATGTAGCAATGGCCTCAAACTACAGGAAAAGAGATTCTATCTGAACTTTAGGAAGAACTTCCTGATTGTAAGAGCTGTTCGGCAATGGAGTACACTACCTTGGAGTGTGGTGGACTCTCCTTTGGAGGTTTTTAAGCAGAGGCTGGATGGCCATTTGTTGGGAATGCTTTGATTGTTTATTCCTGCATGGCAGGGGTTTGGACTGGATGGCCCTTGTGGTCTCTTCCAACTCTATGATTCTATGATTCTAGTATAATTTTGGGCAGTGACGGGTGGAGGAGAGGAAAAAGTCAGCTACCCCAAACTTGATGGGAAGACTTTATTTATTTTGTTTTGATGGTCACCTTTACTTTGTGAACAATGATATAAAGTTAGTTCTGTTTTTTAAAAGGAGAATTGAATACTTCAGGTGGAGGCAGCGGTTGGTTGTTGTGCTTCCAACCTCTGCCCCCTTTGGGGCAGCTGTATCCTGTCCCAAGTAGTACCCCTGACTGAAGTTCTACTTACAGTGTTTCAAAAGTTACTTATGAGACACATATACTTCACAATGGGTTTTTATGGTGTCTACATAGACAAGATACAATACTTTGTCTTGTCATGATTCATTGGTGCATAGGCATCCCAGCTTGTGTGTTTTGTGTAGCAAACTGGTGGGCCTATTCATAGGAGACACAAGAGGATCTGTTCATTGAGAAAGTTCTCCATAAACCTATTCATGTGCAGGTCTACTTTCTAGGCTGCCTTTCCAATCAGCAAGGTGCTAATGACTGTTATGAATATGCTATTTGCTCCCGACAGCTTGCTGTTTGAAAAACCAGCCTGAGTTGCCTAGTAAAGTAGATGGGTGTATGAACAGCTATTTGTTGTTTTTATTTGCTGTCAAGCCAACTTTGACTTACAGTGACTTTATGAATGAGAGACTGCCAAGATTTCTGGTTATCCAACTGCCCTGCTCAGGTCTTGCAAACTCAGGGTTGTTGCTTCCTTGATTGAATCAGTCCACCTGTAGAATGGTATCACTCTTTTCCTACTTCCCTCCACTTTCCCAAGCATTATAATCTTTTCCATTGACTTACGTCATCTCATGATATATCCGAAGTGTGACAGCCTCAGTTCAGTCTACCTCAGTTCTGATGAGAATTCAGGCTTGATTTTCTCTAGACCCCATTCATCTTGGGTTTTTTTTAGCAGTCCATGGCATCTGCAGAACTATTCTCCAGCACCAGATTTCAAATGTATTGATTATCTTCCTATCAGCTTTCTTTATTGTCTATCTTTCACAACCACACATAGAAATTGGAAATACTATGGCCTGGTGATTCTGACTTTGGTTTTTAATGATATAGCATTGCACTTGAGAATATTATTTAGCTCATTCATGGTTGGCTTTCTAACACTTAATGTTATTCTGACTTCCTGACTACTATTTCCATTTTGCTTTAAGACTGAGCCTAGTTATAGTAAAACTTTACCTATTACAATAACTTTTTCTTTTTCTTTTTTGAATATTCAAAACAAGCAGCCCTTTAGTATACCTTATAATCTTAATAGTAGGCATTGGTTATAGACAGTATTTATATTCTAATCTCTTACATACCTGACAATGGTATAATAAGTCAATGGTATAAAATGAATGTCACATGATTGTATATACATAATGAAAGCCAGATCAAGTTTTATATCCTTGTAGAAATTCCTTCTGAGTAATTTTGTTTAGGATTTTAAGACCATGTTATAAAATTTATGTTTTCCTATTGTTTTCATATAAAGCTCCAATATCTTTGTTACCTAATTTAAAGTTATGTAGATAATCTGTAGTCATTATTTTTGTCTTTTTAATATTCAACTGCAACTCTTCTTTTACACTTTATGACTTAACTTTCAGCAGTAGTTGTTCCAACTCTTTGCTATTTTCTACAAGTAATATAGTGTCATCTGCATATCCTACACTGTTGAGCAGCTACTTGTTGTTGTTGTTGTTGTTGTTGTGTGCCTTCAAATTGTTTCCAACTCATGGTGACCTTAAGGCATGGAATTTTCTAGCCAAGATTTGTTCAGAGGGTATTTGCCTTTGCCTTCCTCTGAGGCAGAGTGACTTGACCAAGGTCACCCAGGGGGTTTTCCATGGTAGAGCATGGTTTTGAACTCTGGTCTCCAGGGTCATAATCCAGCGCTCAACCCACTACACCACACTTGCTATACTGGGGCATTTATAGGTAATCCTTGTTAGTAGGTCCAACTGCCTACCCAGTCTCTCTAAATTCCTATTCTTGTTGTGTGAAGTAGAATAGAACTTGGCTATATATTTTAAATTCACTTTAAGTCAATATTGATTTTTTAAAAATAAATAAATAAGTCTGTAGAAAAGTCTATCTACCTGGGAGCAGGGTTGCTTTGTTTGAATGACAAGCAACATTAATGATCATAAGATTGCCAAAGCCAAAGATAATTGCTATCTTCCATGGAAAGAATAACTGTTACATGTCAGAATGAGAGATATATGGCTTTAGTGCTTTTTTTTAAAAAAAAAAACATTCTAGTTAATGAGAAGTTATTTTTAAAATGCCCCTTTAAAGCCCAAAATGAGAAAGTGATAAGATATTGGCTTTTCGCTATGCCAGGGAACAAATTGTTCTTTTGTCCTTAATGAAGGGATTTGAATATCCTAGTCAGAAACCTGTTTGGTACTACTCAAAAGAGGCTTCAATTATTATTGCCACTGCAGATCCCAGAGTTATTTTTTTCTAAATTTACCTCATTAAAACCACTGACAGATACTGAGCAGCAGTTAAGTATTCTAAAAATTGACCTTGTCTGACACAGAGTGACATTTGCTTGACTCATCTGGAGCTTATTGCTTTTGCTGTACTGCTCTTGGTTCAATTCTGCTCTCTCTTGACAACACCCTGTGGACTGGGTCAATAGATTAATGTATTTCAGAGGTGGTTATGTGTGGTGGATCCACACATGGCTGTAATGGGCCATGGAGTAAGCTTGATGGTCTTCTCTATTGATGAAGTTCATAACTTTGAGATTTAGAATGTACAACTCAGAAACTCATAACCTTACCTTCAATACAAAGTAATCATTATGGGTTTCTTTCTCTGGTCTGGACTGTAATCTGGGCCTGAGAAGAACTCTTCAATCTAATTTACATCTACACATTCAATGGAGTCTTCTGCAATAGTTGCTATATTAGCAGAGATATCTCCCACCATATTTCCTATTTCCTCATCATTTCCCCTCCCTAATATTTCTAATGACATTGCTCTTTACCTGGAACTGGAAGGTTTTTTATTGTAACAGAATAGGCACAAACCCCCCATAAATATGAATTTTTTCTGGGCCTTATCCCACCCATTAAACAGATATTAGGTGTCCAGAGATATTTCAATTTCCAGTGTTCCCAATACCTAGAACTTTAGTATAATAGATATAGGCAAATTGAAGCCCATGAACTTTACATGCCACCCATTTAATCTCCATTCACCCCAACTAAAAAAAAAAATACAGGAAAAAGGAAGGTTGTGAGGGATATTTTACTAAATGAGACCCCCCTCAAATCTGGAAGAGATTTATGATAAATGAGCCTTCCTGGGATAGAGGTACAAGGATTATTTTCTAATTAAAAAAATAATAATTGAATGAAGTCAAAGGGAAGGTCAGCTATCTGAGGTCCAGCAGAGGAGTCTGTGCTGCCAGGTCCCTGAAGCTTAGGAAGTTTCCTACCCCTCCCAATTGTGTTGGAGTCACTACCACCAGGTAAGGTAAAACACAGATTTTAGAGGGCAAATAGTACACAATGAAGTTAAAATTTCTTCAACGGCACTTGCCATTTTCTAGCCAAAATATGAATTCATGTTGTAATTTTTGCTTTACTGAAGTCTAATCACCCCTGTGCTCTTATATTGCTTGTTTTACTTGTTGACTCAACGTTTTTAAAATACAAAAAACACAGTTAAATGCCTGTATCTATCTCTTTCCTTAATGGATTAGGAGAGACAGCACTCAAGAAAGAAGCAACTGAGTTTTCTAAAATAAAATAATTACCTATAATTCCAAGAAATGAAAGGAATAGTTATAATTTTTTTTAACATTTCACAAATATTCTAACAGACAGGTATTCTATGGGAGAAAAAGGAAAGTTTAATGAAAGGAGGGTTCACATTTGCCTAGATGTTGTAGGTACTAACCAGCTAAAATCAGCTCAGTGTTTGCTGCAAGGCAGTGAGATTATATAGCTGAGCTTCCAGAGGGAACAGGAAGTGACCTGGATATATTGAAGAGGAAATGGGAGATTGCAGGAACTGCTTTTCTCTTTATTGCCTGGCTATAAGAGAAGAAGGAGTTGCATAGCATTGCTAGACCTCTGTGGATCAGCTGTAGGGATCCAGTTTCATTCTCACATTTCAGGAAAAAAAATGAAAGCTGGAATCCACAGAGGATAGCTAGTTAGTAATAACTATCAAGTTATTTTTTCTTTACTTTAGTTATCTGAGAAAAAGCAGACATCTCATTTCCTGTAAGTCTAAACTGATTTCCAGAGAAGCAGTTATCAGTACTTTTCACATTTCAGAGTGTCTTGCAACCTCCAGTAACTTGTATAAATTTCTTTACTTAAAACAATAACAATAAAGAGTAGGATTATAACAGTGTTTCAACCGGAGATAGGAAACTTAGTTTTTTAGTTTACTGTCCTCAGAATCCCCCAGACAACATGATCAGTGGATATCAGTGGATCAGCCTCAATTTGTGAGTACCAATGACGAGGACAAGCTCCTTGGCAGAGTGAGGAAGATGATCTGTCCCCTCGATCCCTGTCCATCATGGCTGGCCACCCAAGGAGATGATGCAGTGAGAGTAGTCCATATGGATATTATCAATGCGTCCTTCAGGGAGGAGTTTGTTCCATCCTGTCTGAAGGAAGCGGCACTTAAGCCACTCCCCTTGGTCAGGAACAATTATAGGCCAGTCCCCTTGCTGCCTTTTTTAAGCAAGGTGATCAAGAGGGCGGTCACTTCCCAACTCCAAGCTGCCTTGGATGAAACCGATTATCTAGATCCATTTCAAACTGGCTTTAGGATGGGATAGGGAGTTGAGACTGCCACGGTTGCTCTGGCTGATGACCTCCACTTGGGTATCGACAGGGGTAGTGTGACCCTGTTGGTGCTCTTGGACCTCTCAGCAGCCTTTGATACAATAGATCATTCCATCCTCCTGGATCACCTGAGAGGGTTAGGAAATGAAGGCACTTTGCCTTGCAGTGGTTCTGTTCCTTGCTCTAGGGCAGATCCCAGGGGTGAGGCTCGGGGACAGCTGTTCTACTAGAATAGAGCTTAATTGTGGCATCCCTCAGGGCACCATTCTATCCCCGATATGAAGCCGCTGGGAGAGATCATTCGGAGGCATGGAGTGCGGTGTCATCAGTATGCCGATGACACCCAGATATTTTTCTCCATGCCTCAGTCATCGGCTTTGACTTCAGATGGCGTCTCTCCTCTCAATTATTGTCTTAAAGCAGTAATGGACTGGATAAGGAAAAACAAACTGAGACTGAATCCAGAGAAAATGGAGGTACTAACAGTTATGGCCCAAAACCAGGTCTGGGAATACAACTTCCAATCCTGGATGGAACCACACTCTCCTCCAAGGACTGTGTTCGCAGTATGGGGGTGCTCCTGGACTCATTGCTCCTGATGTCTAACCAGGTAAATGCAACAGTCAGGAGTGCATGTTATCAACTTTGGCTGATACGCAAGCCGCGCCCTTTCCTGGAAACCAGGGACCTCGAAACTATGGTACATGCACTGGTAACCTCCCGTCTCGATTTCTGTAATGCTCTCGACATGGGGCTGCCCTTGTGCTTGACTCGGAAACTTCAACTAGTTCAGAACATGGCAGCTAGGTTGATTTCTGATGTTTCCAGAAGAGAGCATATAACACCTGTGCTAAAAGCAATCCTCTGGCTGTTTATTAGTTTCCGGGCACAGTACAAGGTGTTGGTTATGACCTTTAAAGCCCTGCATGGCTTGGGGCCAACTTACCACTGGGATCGCCTCCTTCTGTATGATCCTCTCAGCATGCTTCAGTCCTCTGGGAGGAATCTGTTACAGCCTATGAAAACAAGGCTGTCGGTGACCTCCCAGAGGGCCTTCTCTGCTGCCGCTCCCAGATTATGGAATAGCCTGCCAGATGAGATCCATCTTATTACCACCTTAGGAGATTTTCAGACACTTCTTTCAGCGTCTTGCCACACAAGCAGCCTCTGGTGCTGTAACGAGGCTGCAGTGCGGCAAGGGGCCCATTTTGGATGACGACGTTTCTCTCTCGGCATCATCCATGACTGTTGCAGCTAGCATTGGAGGCAGCCGCACTGTTTTTTACTCACGGACAACTTCCGTGAGTGAAAAACAGCACGGCTGCGTCCAATGCTAGCCAAAACAGTCACGGACGACGGCGAGAGAGAAACTGCATCATCCGAAATGGGCCCCTTGCCGCACGGTAGCCTCGTTACTGCACCGGAGGCTGCTTGCGCGACAAGAGGCTGAAAGAGGTGTCCGAAAATCTCCTCAGACAGCTTTTTAAAACCTGTCAAGATGGATCTTTTCCAGCAGGCCTTTCCTGAATAACTATCCCGGCCCAAAAATTCAGCTGTCTTTTCCCCTTTGAGCTGCCATTGAATTTTTTCTTCTTCTTCCATTTTAATTGTTGTATGTTTTTTAATCTTTTCTAATTCAATATTATTTTAAGGGCTGGGTGGGTTAGGGTATTGATGTAATTATGGAGTTTTATACTGTAAGCCGCCCCGATTGCATTGCAGAGGGGTGGGATAGAAACAATTATTATTATTATTATTATTATTATTGGCTATCCTTGATGGGATTAGTGGATGGCTCATCTCCAGAGGTTCTCAGGAAGAACTCTGACCTGGGTATGACCTGTTTAAGGAATTTCAAAGGCCCCTCCCTAGGTTGTGCATGATTCCAGCCTTGGTATCTGGGGAGACCCTAGTTTACTTGCCAACCACATGGTGGGCCATAGCCAGCCAAATTATTAAATATAGGTTATTGAAAGGTGGGGGCTGTCAGGGCAGGTAACTTTCAGCTTCTGAGAAAAATTGGGGTTACATAGCATCACAGTTTAGGTTTGCAAAGTTGCATTTGAACAAACCAACAAGACTTCTGGAGCAATGTCCTTTGGACAGATGAGACCAAAATGCAGATGTATTGCCATAATGCAGTGAAAACCAAGCACAGCATAATCAGCACAAACACCTCATGCCAACTGTCAAGAACAGTGGTGAAGGGGTGATGATTTGGGTTCGTTTTGCAACCACAGGACCTGGGAACCTTGTAGTCATTGAGTCAACCATGAACTCCTCTGTATACCAAAGTATTCTAGAGTCAAATGTGAGGGCATCTGTCCTACAGCTAAAACTTGGCAAAAATTGGGTGATACAACAGGACAATGATACCAAGCACACCAGCAAATCTACAAAAGAGTGGCTGAAAAAGAAAAGAATCAAGGTGTTGCAATGGCCCAGTCAAAGTCCAAACTTCAACCTGATTGAAATGCTGTGGCATGATTTTAAGAGAGCTGTGCATAAACAAATGCCAGCAAACCTGAATGAACTGAAGCAATGTTGTAAAGAAGAGTGGGCCAAAATTCCTCCACAATGGTGTGAGAGACTGATAAAGTCATACAGAAAATTATTACTTCAAGTTATTGCTGCTAAAGATGGTTCTATAAGCTATTGAGTCATAAGGTGTACTTAGTTTTTCACATATGGCTTCCCCATTTTGGCTTTTTTTTTTTTTTTTTTGGAATAAACCATGACGTGGTGTATTTACCTAACCTAATTTTAAGACCTGCTAAGGAGCAGATTATTGTTATTATGTCCTGATATGTAAAGCCATAGAATTCAAAGAGGGTGTACTTTCTTTTTCGCATGACTGTATCTCTCTCTCTCTCTCTCTGGCTTTTCTTCACAAATGAAGATTTAGGAAGGACCCATCCCGCGCTTTCTGCAAGTGTGCTGATGACTAAAAAGGCCAATCTGAGATAAACAAGTCCGGTTGCAGAAAGCACAGCAGAAGGTCTTCTTGGGTGATGTTTCCAGGTTGTGATTCTTTCTGCGTTGCCGTTTCTCTTCAAGACTTGTTCGGCATGAATTCTCAAATAAGGCTGCAGCATTGTGGATAGTGCATCTCCATGCCTCCCGATGTGAGGCCAGGGCGGACTGTCACAATATTGATAGTAGGTAAATAAAACAAAAATAAACATTAACACTTCAAAAGAACAGTTGTAGAGATATTAGAATCGGTGAGTTGGTTCATAGGACCTCATTGGGGATTTATGATCAGGATTAGCTTTGTGGGTCCTTCCACAGCTTTTCATGGGTTTTTGTGGTTTTCTCTGTGTCTCACATTTATTAATAAAGGCAATACATCTATACCAGGTGTGAGGCGAGCCTCCTCTTTCTCTCTGTGTATGCACACCCCCACAGAGTGAAGAGGAAGGGCTTGCTGTGTTTACAATCAGTTTAGGAGTGCTCCTGCTGAGAACTCCTACCCTGATCTCTCTGAAACACACTCTAAGGGTTCCTTAACCTGGAAATCCCTTAGAACTATATCTCTCCTCAGGTAAGCTGCCACCACCCAGATGCAGTATTTTCTCAGCCCGCTGGGAAACTGATTGTATTCTATGGTTAACCAGTGGAACTACTCATTCTGTTAAAATATTACCAACCCCCCTTCTCTATCCCCAGAGAAGAGTCAAGATAGCCAGGACCAAAATAAGGCTCATGTAAAGTGTGGCTTAGTAAGGAAAAATGGAATGATAGAATCATAGAATTGTAGAGTTGGAAGACACCACGAGGGCCATCCAGTGCAACCCCCTGCCATGCAGGAAATCATGATCAAAGCATCCAGCCTCTGTTTAAAGACCTCCAAGGAAGGAGACCCCACCATGCTCCAAGGGAGTGTGTTCCACTGCTGAACAGCTCTTACTGTCCAAAAGTTCCTTCTAATGTTGAGGTGGAATCTCTGTTCCTGGTGCTTGCATCCATTGCTCTGTGTTCCAGTCTCTGGAGCAGCAGAAAACAAGCTTGCTCCATCCTCAACATGACAGCCCTTCAAATACTTAAACAGTGCTATCATATCGCCCCTTAACCGTCTTTTTTCCAGGCTAAACATACCCAGCTCCCTAAGTATCTCCTCATAAGGCATGGTTTCCAGACCTTTCACCATTTTAGTCGCCCTTCTCTGGACACGCTACAATTTGTCAATATCCTAAATCAATCACAGATGTATCAGTAAACCAGATATGAGCTAGTCTTCTCACCCTAACTTACATCTGCAGGTTTTATTTTTAAAGAGGAAGCATTCAGACTTGCAACTCACCCATCCAAACTCTGAAGTGATATGGAACAGCCCCACATGCTTCTACTGCATATATAGCTCAGCTTTTGGAATGTAAATAGGAGCACCATTACTTGAAGGAACACCTCTCCCTATATATATCTGCTCAATCATTAAGGTTTGCAGAGGGGGTACTTCTCTCTGTTCCACTGTTAGCAACAGAACACCATTCAGGGATGGGAGGGAAGGGCTTTCTCAGCTCCATTGCCTTACAGTAGAAAAGCCTCCCTTTCAAGGCCTGATCAGTGATGATCTTGACTTCACTTCAGCACAAAATCTGCCTGTTCAACCATGCTTATTGAGCCTGTTGGTCATAGCTTGGTTTCTGGTCTACTGGAACATGGGTGTTTTGGATTTTATTGAACTGTTTAAAGTTGTTTGATTGATTATAGTCCATCCTGAGAACTTCAAATCTGGGGTAGGATAACAATATTTTAATTTTGAATTAACAAACAAACATGCTAGTTAGCAAGGATTAGAGTTACACTGTGCCACCTCCATTCCACACATCTGCAAACAGGAACTTTTGCATTGATTACACTTACATAAGTTAACCTTCACAAATAGTTATTTGTACTTCTATAAGCTAGAATTCTTGGGCTTGTAGATCTGGAGTTTACACCACTGACCATAATTACATCAAGCATATGCTGAAGCAGTTAAGAAATCAGAAAAGAAATCCAGAGTGCTGTGTTCATAGTTGGGGGGCGGTGGACTTGCACGTGAAAGATGACATCCAAAGAAATGGAATGTCACTCACCCTTCTGATTTGATAGAGTTGGCTGCTAGGGATATGTATTGGAGATGATGATATCAGCATACTGTGCTGGTAGAAAGGCTTATTTTTATTCAAGCAAGTTAAAACAAGTTTAAGAGGGAAATTGTTTCATGAAGAAAAGGCTTGTTTCCCCAGGCTAAAGCTAAAAGTTACAGAGATAGAAAGCAGGCATACATTCAGTCAAGGCAAACAAATAAAAAGTAACCCTGATGCAAACTAACTAAATGGTTCCATGCACAAAGAAAACAATTTACATTACAGGGTCTATGAGGGTTAAATCTGGTGTTCAAGTTGGCTGGGCCACATACTTTTCCTAAGCCAGCCCCAAGCCATGTGCACACTCAGAGCATGGTTCTTTGAGGTACTTCCATTCCCTCAGAGAACTTTCTGTGTCTCTCTCAGGCCACATGGCCCAGGCTGGTATAAAACCTTTTCCAAATTACCATACCCAAATTTTCATTGGCCTAGTGTCAGTGTAGTGTCAAGTGATCATTCCCCAATTCTCATTAGCCAGGCCAGTTTCTGGTGATGTGATGTCATGATGATGTTATATCAGGAGATGATCTCCAGCTTCCACCTTGGTCTTAATCCTTAACCCTTAGTTTCCTGGTCCTGTTGATCAGACAATCAGTGTTTGCCGAAATGTAGTCATTGCAGAACGGTGGGAGTTCCACCACCTTTGCAGGAGGATGGGACTTCCACCATGACACCAGGTTTCAAAGAATGTGCCTGATTCTTTTCTGCGCATGATGGCAGCCTCCATATTGATCCAAGGAGATTAAGAAAAGGAGTAATTAGTAGTATCATATTAAAGAGATCATTGTGGATTTTTTATGAGAAAGGGTTTCAATGGTGGACCACATGCTTTGTATGCAGAAGGAGCCAGCTTCAATCCTACTGAGAAAGATCCCTTACTAAAAACCCCAAAGAGCTGTTACTAGACAACACAGACAGTAGTGAGCTACATGGGTCAATAATCAGGCTGGATATAGGCAGCTCCCTATGAGTAAATCTGATCCATTGTCAGGAAAAGCATCATACAGTTAAAAATGTTTGGCTGAATATGACTTTATATTAAGATGCAGGAGTCATGGTGGCAAACAACATGTCCCAAAACAGAAAAGTAAAGTACTTTGTTGGTCTTGGAGACATCAGTGTCTCATAATTCATACATTTCAGTCAGAAGAAAACTGTATCATTGTTGTATCAGATGTTCACTCAGGAGTAGAGAGGAAAAAGACATGCACTGTGTTAGCAGCCTTTAAATGTCAATTCATAGAATCATAGAATTGTAGAGCTGGAAGAGACCACAAGGGCCATCTAGTCTCTTGTGCCATTGCTATCAATTTAAGTTTTTATTTCTTGATTCCCATACCAATATCTTAAAAGCATTCTTTTATAAAATTTTAAGATGTAGGAGTGTGGGTGTAGGTACTAAAATAAGACATATATTCGAGGGAATAAGCATCAAATAGGGAAAACTCATGTTTTTAACAAAGTCACTGTGGAATAGGTGAAGAAGGGAATAAATTGGGCCTTTGAGGTATAAAAGAACATTGTAACTACAAACACATTATCCTTGCACATTGAAAATTGCTCCTGAAAACCTATCTCTATTGTGTGAATAAATGGAGAGTTTGGGAAGCAAAGGGCTTTTCATTCCCTGGTAAGATTGATTGAAAAGTTTAATAGATCTTGGTAAGCTACATACCTTAAAGAGATAAGTAGTCTCTCTATGTTTATAAGGGGCAACTCAGATTCTGACCGGAATCCTGTTTGTGGCTGTATTGTTAGAACTGTGTTTGGTATAAGTGGTGGTGGCAGGAAGTAAAGAGCTGTGAAGATGCAGAAGCTATGAAGGAAACAAGTCACTGAAGAAACAGATTAGAAGATTTTGGCTGCCTCCCCTGCCACTGCTGAATAACGCTGGAAAAAATGTAAGGACTAGCCTCATGCACCAGTTAGATTCTGGCCTCTGTTGTGGGTATTTAAATGCCATCTCCTTCACAAGTCTTCAAAATTTCAGGTCCTAAATCCTATTATCCTGACTAGAGAAGAGCCATTGAATCAATTGGATTTACTGTCTATTCAACAATTGATTCAATGGGTCTACTCTATTTGGGTCAAATCAATGTGTTTCCAATCAGAAATAGCTGTGCTGGATCAAATCAAAGGCTTATTTAGTCCAACATTCTCTTCCCATAAGAACCAGATAACTATGTGAAGCCAACAAGCAGCACATAAGGACAAAAGGGCATTCTTTTTCTTATACTCCCTTACAACTCTCATTGAGGGGTAGAGTCCCTCAGTTTCTGGAGGGAATCTGGAACTATCATGATTGGCAACAATTAATAGTCTTATCTTCCAGAAAATTGTCTTAGAAAACCATCCTGATTTCTGGCCACTATAGTATTTTTTTGTAAACAAACAAACAAACTACAGTTTAACTCTACAGTGTGAAGAAGTACTTCACACAGTTGGGGATTTACACCCCTAACACACACACATATGAGCACAAAAACACATATTATTGCATCACCCTCAGTTCCTCTCTGTATACCACATTGTTCGACTTATTTCTCACTCTGCCATGGATGTATCTCCACCCAGGACTCTGGCTGGTTGGCTGGCAACCAGAGGCCATCTGTCAGTCATAAGCTCACTAGGAGAGCAGGGCCATCAAACTGCTCCATCAGCAAAAGCTTTCCATTCAAGATTCCTTAGGGGGGGGCAGATATACTGAGTTCATCTGGGACCCCCATTCTATGCAGACTGAGGCTGGGGGACCTTGGAGACTCAGCTGGAGCCTTGGAAGTCCCAATGGGACTGATTGCAGAACCAGGCAAAGTAGTTGTCCCACACTTTTCTGGATGGTCCCCAGTGTCTGTTCATAGTTTCTAAAGGTCTCTCTTCCCAGGTTCAAGTATGCAGAGAATTCTGGGAGATGAGGAATCTTTTTGGACAACTGCCAGAATTCTTTGGCCAGAAAGCCTTGGATGCAATATAATATACAAATAAATTGTTGAGAATACACTGGCCACATTGAGCATGGGCATTCTATGAATTTTAGGGTTTTATCAGGTGAGCCCCTTAAAAGTGTTCCCTCTGAATTTATAGCACCCCTTAAAGTATTGGTGAAAGTAACTGTTAAAGTGGTTAAGTTATGTTAAAATCTGGCAGACCATAGCAAGTAAGCAATTAAGGAACATAGCAAAATAGAATCTGGATGGATTGTTTGAATTATTGCATACCAGCTTTAGTACCTTTTTTCATTTTTCATTTATTTAGCTTTAAGATATATACAAAATTGTTTTGACTCTCTGTGTTTTTGGTGTGTGTGGTATGCTTTGTAAGAGATCTGGAATTAGAAAACCCCAGTGTGACCTTTGAAGATTAATAATTAGAACAAAGAGGGAAAGACAGAAAGTATTTATTGTTGTGGAATGGTCTTGCCAAAGAAGACAAGAAGAGATTAATGCCATATTGTTGGACAGTTGCCAAGAGAAAGACCTTGGAAATGCTGAGGATCTGTGAGAGTAAGCTATTTGAAGAAGACTGGGAATGATAAAAAAATAAAACTGCAGTCACTTACCTGATTAGTAATATAAGCCTTCCAGAGTTTTTTAAAAAAACAACTGTTAATAATTGTGAACAAGAGTAGTAAAAAGAAAAGACATATTCTGGTGTTTTGGATGATTTTTTTTCTTTTTCCTTTTTTTCCCCCTTTCTCTTAGGATACATTTTTTTGTGGGTTTGTCTATTTTTGGATTTTTTGTCATTTCTGGACATTTTTTAAAATTTTATACATATCCTCTACTTTTACCTTTTGCATTTATTCTCATTTTGTGTAGCTTTTCTCTTTTTTTCTATTCTCTTTTTTGGAATTGTTTTAATCAAGCACTCTTTTGTGTTTGTGGGATCATGTAAATTTTTCTTTTTTCTCTTTGTAAGTTCTGAAATTTCTTGGACTTTTGATTTTTACATTTGGATTTTTGGTTGTTGGCTTTTGAATATTTTTGTTCCTCCTAAGAGAACTGGTGTGGTTTGGTGCTCTAGTTCTCCCTGTATTTTTATCTCTTAATCTTTGTCTCTCTATCTCCATCTCTCTATCTGTTATTACCTTTTATCTCTCCTTTTTTCTTATCTCTAGATCCTCAAAATTCCTTAAAATTCCTATCCTCTCTTTTTTTACCCTTTTCTACATCTATATTACTTTTCAGGTACAGACCAAAAGAAGCTAAAGGAGAAGCCAGAGGGAACAGAAAATACAGTGTAGGAAAGAAGAAGAGACTCTGCAGTTATATGGAAAAATAAGATAAAAAAAGATTGGAAAAAGACATTGGGAAGAAAAGCAGGAAGGTATTTTTCAAAGGAAAAGAACAGTGTAAAGTGTAGATAAAATGGCATCTGGAGTGAGAAATAAGAACAAGAAGGAACCCCAGGGAACAAGAAGATCTTCATTGGATGATGGGATACACCAATATATGCAGAGCTTTATGAGTGAAATGAGGGACTTCAGGAAGGAGAATTTTGAATTTAGAAAAGAAACCAGTAGACAGTTGGAGGACATGAACACCAAATTTAATGCACTGCATGGTCTATTGTGGTTGTTAAAACAGAAGTAAAAGAAAATATAGAGCTGAATGTAGAGATAGAAAAATTGCGAGATCAGCAAGCTCTAGCAGAACAAAGAGAAAAAGAGACTTGGATTAGACTGAGGGGTATGAAGGAACAGCCGAAAAAAGATTTCAGAAAGAAGACACAAGAAGAATTGGCCAGAAACTTGGACTGGGACATTGAATTTATTAATAAAGAGCTAGATCGAGTATACTGATTGAGCTCCTCTTATGCAGCAAGAAACAACCTTCCAACAGACATGATTATCCAATGTACAAGAAGGACAGTGAGAGATGCTATTCTAGAGGTTAACTTTAATAAAGGAATCTATATTGATGGAAGGAAAATGATTCTATTGAAGGAAATACCAACAAAACTTTTGAGGAGAAGGAAGGAATATGGCTTTTTAGCAGACTTATTAAAAAAAAGGAAAAGAAACTACACTGACTGAGATGTGGAGGAAGAGTAATGCGAAGTGGATTAATGAAATGTAGATATTGCTGGGGTGAGGAAAAATGAATTAAAGAACCAGTGCAGAAGGAGAAATAAGGTGATAAATAAGATAAGATAAAACCTTGGAAAAGGATCTATTCTTGTGGGATAAAATAGATAATTGATGTAGCATATAACATATAGTATATATGGGATTATATTGTATTGACGTACTGTGACTAGAAAAAAATGACCATGCTGAAGTGATTCAGGGAAGTAATTAAGGGAGCCCTGGTGGCACAGTGCTTAAATGCCAGTACTGCAAGTCACCATGTTGCAAGTTCGATTCCAGAGGGCTTCAAGGTTCACTCAGCCTTCCATCCTTTTGTAGGTCGGTAAAATGAGTACCTGGATTGTGGGGACAATTAGCTAATTAGCTAACACACATTGGAAACTGCTTAATGCAGTGTAGATGTGTAAATTGTTATTGCTTAAAACAATTTGTAAGCCGCTCTGATAGCCTTGTGGCTGAAGAGAGGGTTATAAATAACTAAATAAATCAATAAAAAAAATCATCACAGCTATACTGTCCCCACTAGCATGGACAGAAGACAGCAAAATGTTGACACACATACATAGTGCTATAGCTCTCTGAAGTTGTAATTCTGTATTGCATAACTTATTGCAAAAGAATAGCCATTGGGAAACATGAGGAAGACTACAAATACCCACTCACTAAGTCAAGGGGGAAAACAAAGGAGTACACAAACTAATGAGATGGACATGAAATATAAAGAACCACAGTTAGAAATATGAAACTAGAAGCAAATGAGCAGCAGATGGTATTGAAGAAACTCTATTCAGTAAGATATAATATACAGTTGGCCCTCTGTATCCACAGATTTGACATCCATGGATTCCATCATCCACAGCTTGAAAATGTTACAAAAAAATCAATCCAAGAAGCAAACCTTGATTTTGCCATTTTATATAAAGGACACAATTTTACTATGCCATTGTATATAATGGGACTTCAGAATGGATTTTGGTATCCATGGGAGAGGGTGGTCCTGGAACCAAATGCCAGCGAATACCAAGGGCCCACCTGTATACCAGATAAACAAAGAACCAGTGTTTTTCATTCACCACCCACTGTTCCATCCTCATCCATTTACAGTATAATCCTGTCCATGTTTCCACCAAAGCAAGCCCCACCAAGTTCAATGAATTTACTCCCAGGTAGGCAGGCACAAGAGTCCAGTAGCAACTTAAAGGCAAATAAGGCTTGTAAGGGGGGGACTCAGAAGGAAGCCCACAACCATATGAAGATGAGTGAATAGCTGAGCAATCTCTGGGAGTGTTACCAGTAATTCACTACAGTATATACTTATGTTAAAGCCTGTTTATGATTACTGTAGTTCTAGTAACTTTTGTTTAAGCTGAAATCGAATGCATGTCTTTCTCATTACATTTAATGCAAAATTATAGTAATTGGTGGGATTCCAGGTGGGAATCCCACCTGAAGTTTTGAAACACGGAGGTCAGGCACTCCACGATAAACTCCACGAACTCCTTGTGAATTGCTGGGAAAAAGGGGAACTGCCATCAGACCTCCGAGATGCAGTCATCATCACCCTGTACAAGAAAAAAGGAACAAAATCCGATTGCTCAAACTATCGAGGCATAACACTGCTCTCTATTGCTGGAAAAATCTTTGCAAGGATACTCCTGAACAGATTAGTTCCTGCTATTGCAGAAGAACTTCTTCCTGAAAGACAATGTGGCTTCAGAGCCAATAGTACTACAACAGATATGGTATTTGCACTTAGACAACTGTAAGAAAAATGTAGGGAGCAGAACAAGGGTCTCTATATAACATTTGTCGACCTCACCAAAGCCTTCGACACTGTGAGTAGAAAAGGTCTGTGGCAGATCCTGGAAAGACTAGGATGTCCCCCCAAATTCCTTAAAATGATTATCTTGCTACATGAGGGCCAGCGTGGTCAAGTCAGATATGGCGATGCTCTTTCAGAGCCCTTTCTAATAACTAATGGAGTGAAGCAAGGTTGTGTTCTTGCACCACCTTTATTTACAATCTTCTTTAGCATGATGCTCCAAAGGGCTATGGCAGAGCTTGAAGAAGATGACGGCATCTATATACGTTACCGTACTGATGGTAGCTTGTTTAACTTAAGCCGTCTGAGGGCTCGCACTAAGACTCTAAACTATCTAGTCCGTGAGCTTCTCTTCGCTGATGATGCTGCCCTTGTTGCCCACACAGAAGCAGCTCTGCAGTGCCTAACATCCTGCTTTGCAACAGCTGCAGAGCGGTTTGGGCTGGAAGTCAACGTGAAGAAAATGGAAGTTCTTTACCAGCCTTCACCAAAGGACGAACACCACCATCCCCACATTGCCGTCGGCTAATCTGTGCTCAAGTCTGTTCAGCAGTTCACCTACCTGGGAAGCATCATCTCCTCAGATGCCAAGATTGACAAAGAGATCGATCACAGATTAGCAAAGGCATATAGTGCATTTGGAAGACTTCACAAAAGAGTCTGGAGCAATAAACACCTGAGGCAAAGCACAAAAATCAGTGTGTATAGAGCCATTTTACTGTCTATTCTCCTTTATGGGTCTGGAACATGGGTCACCTATCGCCACCACCTACGACTCCTCGAACGCTTTCATCAGCGCACTGTATATGCACAATGCTAAATATGCACTGGACTGCCCATATGACGAATGTTGCTGTCCTTGAGCAAGCAGGGATCACCAGCACTGAGGCCATGATATTGAGAACGCAGCTGCGCTGGGCAGGGCACGTTTCTAGGATGGAGGACCATCGCCTCCCAAAAATAGTACTCTACGGTGAACTCGCCACGGGTCAGCGTAAGAGGGGCGCTCCAAAAAAATGATACAAAGACTCCCTGAAACAACATCTCAGGCTCGGCCAAATTGATCACCAACAATGGTCCACCCTGGCCTCACATCGGGAGGCATGGAGATGCACAATCCACAATGCTGCAGCCTTATTTGAGAACTCACGCCGACCAAGTCTTGAAGAGAAACAACAATGAAGAAAGAATCACAACCCGGAAACATCACCCAAGGAGACCTTCTGCTGTGCTTTCTGCAACCGGACTTGTTTATCTCAGATTGGCCTTTTTAGTCATCAGCATGCTTGCAGAAAGCGCGGTATGAGTCCTTCTTGAATCTTCGTTTGCGAAGAAAAGCCAGAGAGACAGAGATAGTAATTGGTGACTGGCCTTGAAGTATTAAGCTTTAGAATGCTGGATATAGTCACTGAAAAGAGCAGCAAGGTATACACAGAAAATGAAGACTTCAATGATACTCAGAACAAAAATCGTCATCCTATCATACAAATTAAGACCCAAGCAGCATAAGGCACTGTGTGGGAGGACCCACTTTTGCTGGCCTCCAATTGAGGAGAGGACATTGTTGATGACATCAGGCACAATGCACCATGATGCAAGCATTTAGGGGCAGAGCTAGGGTCTTTATTAGCTCCACTAACCCATCTCCATTTCCTCTTGGATGACATTTTGACCAATTCTCCCATCTCCAGTGCAGTGTGAGCTTTGTTGATCACTTTGGGGCCTGGTAGGAATATTTGCTCCTTTTACCTGGAGGTTTTGTTTTGTTTTGTTGTTGCCATCCCCACACTGTATCTGGGAAACTGTGACAATTGGCTTGGGATGGTATCTTTAAATAGGGGATCACTTGGCAGGTAGTGGAGCAGGGGAGAAATAAGAGTTACAGTGAACACTTTGGCACCCTTTTGTTGAAGGGGAAGCCCTGGAACTGTCTCTTTAGATCCTGAGACCTGGTGGTGGGGAAGGAGACTACCCTTGGGGCTGACCTGGGGAGACTTTCCCCCACTTAAGTCCTGTGACTTAGGGGCAGGGTTCATTGGGTCTCCTTTCCAATAGATGGTCAGATGAGGGGCAACCCATTGGGTTGGCCATGGGGTTCAGGTGGTTCACCCAGGGGAAGGCTGAGGATGAAATCATGGAGTGGCGCCTGCCCTCAGCTCATCCTGTGCTATGTTGCTCCCCCTTCTTGCACCTTTCCAGGTTCAATTCAGTTTAAATAGGTTCTAGGTTAAATAAAATGGCCCTTTTCAACCCAGTTCTCTTTGTCTGGCCTTGTTATTCCATGGTTTGTCAGCAAAAATATGTATGCCTTTAAATGTGGGTACTCTGCATTCTGATCCAATTGCTGATGTTCAAATAATTAAACCTCACCACTCACCCCTAAAAGGACATTTGTGAACTTGTAGAATGAAAATGGAAAAGGAGAAGAAATACATGAAGGGTAAAATAAATGCAAATATATTGCTAGCCAAAGTTTCAAATATTAGCTAAAATAGTAAATCTACTAGTCAGTACTTTTTCGGTGTTTGAACCTATTTCAGATATTGGGTGCGGCTATACGGTCATAAAAAAATCCGTATGGGGGCAAAAAAATATGAACAGCCTGTCGTTCGTATGCATACAAACCAGCTATACAATTTTTAACCCCCCTAAACTCCGAATGACTCCCTCTTCCTGAAGCTGGCTGGAGCGAGCAAGCCAAGCGGCAGTTTTAAATCTCCCGCCGCTTTTTTTTTTTTAAAGGTTCCTGGTTTGCAGACAGTCGGTTTTCCCTATTTACAATATAAAATAAAAATAAATAAACAGATAAATTCATGGACTTACCGGACGCTCGCTAGCTGGGAAACCAACATGGTGGCCGCTTCCAATTCCCCTCCGTGCTAGCCCCACCCCCTCTACTCGGCCAGCCAATCAGATTACCCTGCTTGTTCGTATGTGTGCGAATGGACCGTACAGACCCATCAGCCATCCGAATGGCGTACGGATTTCTCTTCGTGATCCACTTTCCCTCCTGAATGCCGGATGTGCATATTTCAGAGTGGAAAACCAGCCCCCCCTCTTTTGCATTCGTGTGCATCCAAATGGCCATTTGTACCGAAGCACAAACTTCCGCACGCCATACATATTATTTAAATCGTGTAGACTGGACCATTATTCTGAGCTGCTCTGCATTAACCTCACCTTTTCCAGAGCTGAAGTCTCATAAATATAATCTGTATGACTTCCACTAATTACAACATATATTGTGAGACTTTATTACAGAAATTGCTCTCAGTTTAGGTTCAGATTACAAGGATGAGGGAAAGTGGACTTGCTTCCCTTTCTTTTCCTCACAGCACCATTAATGGCCATTGTTGAAAGGCTATGTTATTGGCTGAAAATCCACAGGAATATGGAGAAAGTGGAGATAGTAATAATAATAATAATAATAATAATAATAATAAAATGTATTTATACCCTGCCCCTCTGTTAAAAACAGTCAGGGTGGCTTACAAAAATTAAAATACAAATACAGATTAAAATCCCTAAATACCACCCACCCCCACCATCCCCTATAAAAAGATATTAAATCAATATAAATTAAAAACAACTAATCTAAAATCACATTTAAAAAAAAATAATAAATAGCCAGCAGACTAAAAAAGAGGCCAGGAGCTCCTGAGGCCAGGATCTAATTAGGAAAGGAAAGGCCTGCCGAGATAGAATGTTTATTTTTTTTCTGCTTTTCATAATATTAGAATCCACAACCATCCAATGAATCTTAATAGTGAGAGTTTCAGAAAAGAATTAAAGAAACATTTTTTCATCCAGTAGATGGTTAAATTATGGAATTTGCTGCCACAGGACATGGTGATAGAAGAATCTTAGATGGCTTTAAGAGGATATTGCAGCATTTCATGGATTATAAAACTATTACTGGCTACTGACACTCAGGAGTAAATATTTCTATCTCCAATATCAGATAACCAACTGTGCCATTAATATCAGAGGAACATGAGCAGGAAGGTAACACTGCGCTCATCCTTTGCTTGAAGTTTTGCCCTAGGAATATGGTGGGCTCCAGTGGGAACATTATGCTAGACTAGATGGGACTTTTGTCTGAGTCAGCTCATCTCTTTTTATGTTCTTTAACTAATCTATACCAAAATGTATCATAAAATCCTGGTATGCTGACAGTGCCTGCAACATGACAATGCTCAGCTATGGTTATAAAATAGAATTAGTAATGTGAATGAATGTAGCTGATAAACCCATTTTAATGTCTCCTCCTGGAAAATATTGAGGACAAATTACAGGACAGAAGAAGAAAGCCAGAATGCACGATCCCAGTTTGAAGAATTGTTTATTCCAGAAGGCAATTAACAATACATTTAATTGTGTTCATTTGTCAAATACTTAAAAAGAAAGAACAATTTAACCACTGGGTGTAGGAAAGCAAATTCCACATGAAGTGCCTACACCTGCAGGTTGTCAAAATCTGGCACTAGATTACAGCTACTAGCATGAAAGCCAAAAATGGCATAGCATTTCTGCTTCTTGCAGAATCCGGAACAAGTAATTATATTATATATTCTTTGTCATCTGCAGGTTTGGTTTTCTGGGTAGAAAATTATAAGGCTAATATACATTTACTGCTACAAGACACCTGCTGAAGCATATTTCCTCCCCTAATAATATTGTGACATTTGTTCTGCCAAAAAAAGAAAAATACACATTGGACATAATTGTGAAAATAAGCTTTGGTATAACTTGTGTGCTTCTCATTAAAGCCTTTTTTTGTAATCACATCAATGAAAAGTCTGCTTTGGTCTGTGACCAAGCAGATTGTGTTTCATTGTCTGTGTTTTGTAACACAACACAGGGAAAATTAAGACAGTTTTTTTATTGCTTTTTAAAGATGAGAGTATGGCAACCAAGTCCAGCATCTGAAGATATCTGGCAACATAAATGTGGGAAGTATTCTATATATTCCCAGTCCTTTCCTCTCTATCCTTGTCATGGGGGATAGGACAAGGCTTTTGTCTGTTCCAGCTACAGAAGATAACAATGGAACAGCTACACTTTCTTCATGTAGTCTGGCTAATTAAAGTGGATGCTTGTTTTCCTTTTAAACTCTGAGGCCGGAATGCTGTTGTTGTGCCATGCAAACAGCTGCATTTATTCCAGTGTTGTACAGCAGTGGTGAAGGTAGGCAGAAAAAATATGCCAGTCATAATCCTGTTGGTAACATATGAGACATCAATTGCAGTATGGATGTTGTGGGAATTTTGTAGACAATATGCAATCCAGCTGGTGGTGGCAGAAGTTGAGGTGTGCACACAGAACCATTGTAGTGCCACACAAAAGTATTCAGAATAGCATAAGAATGTTCCTTGTGATTAAATAATGCATTTGGGCAAGGGCCTGTCTGCCATGATCGTTAATCACTTATCCATATACATTGCACTATGTTGTTCTCCTCTGTTTATGGATTTTGTAATGCCAGTGTAATGTAACTTTGGAAGTGGATATTCATGCTATACTCATGTAAGATCTCAGGCACTGTTTTCTGTTTCTTCAGCACTTTACTTCCTTTGAGGCCAATGCACCCACAGCTATGTTCTTCCTGACACTACTGAATTAGTTACCCACGGCCGCTCTCTGCCTCTGCAAAGCACTGATGTCTCCCTGTCCAGTCTTCACTGCACTGTTCTCCTTTACCCACCCTAACACTTGTTCTTCAGCTGTGTTTTCTTTGGTTAGTTTTTCAGCCATATAAAGCTTGAAAATGCCCTAAGACAGGGGTGGGGAAGATGTGGGTGGTGGATTGTATGCAACCCTGGAATTCCTCTTCTGTAGCCTCTAAGCCCAGTGTGATTGTTTTGCCCCCAGACCAACCTGAACACCCCTGAACTGCCTGAAAAAATATAATGGTTTAGCTTGTAGCAGACCTTACAATCCCTACCCTGCCTCAAAAAAACACAGGCTGAAAATTTGCTTGAACTTCCTAATGAGATGGATATGGGATTGCTTCTGGTCAGTTGGTGGCACACTAGAGTGTCCAACTGGGAGGGTAGAGGGTCAAAATTGCTCCCTGCCCCCTACGCAGTTGCCTACTCCTGTTTTAATGGTTGAAGGAAAGTGGTTCCAATATTAGGAGAAAAGTACCAGGACAAAAGTAGCAAGAACTGATAAGGCAGAGCATTCAATTGCGTATGCATGCTTGAAAAAGTCTTTTTAGAAGAAGAAGAAGAAGAAGAAGAAGAAGAAGAAGAAGAAGAAGAAGAGGCAGCAGCAGCAGCTTAGTACAACACACACAAATACCTCCCCCCCCCAATTTTCTATCTACAATTTGGGAGGATTAATTGCATTGCCATCTCTCATGCCTCCATCCTTCTTCCAGATGTGTATGGCAAAACACACACACACAAAGTATAGCCAGTTTATGCATACCAATGGGATGACAAGAAATCTAAATTTCCAAATCTTGATTAGGATTTAGCATGTGGATTGTTAGTATGCCCTATTATCCTTTAATATCTCATAATTGCAAATATTGGACACTTTGAAAGGGTCAGGTTGACTGGGATGATCTGAAAAAGGTCACAGGAACCTGGGAAGGTGTCCTAGAAATATTTTAGCAAGCAAACCCAAATTAGGATTGTGCAGAAGCGCCATGAAAGAGGAAAGTGCTAATTCCTTCTTCGGCCCCTCAGCAATGAGTCACCCAACCTAAACAGTCAAGTGACCTTTTCAATCCCAATCCCAAAGAAATATCCCCTTGGAACCTCCTCCTGTCCTGCAATGTGAGGTTGTCATAAACCCATCAATTCCAATCTCCATTAAAAGCAATCAACTAGCTTTTGCTTTCCTTTGTTTACCAGATGGGAAACAAATCCAGGCTTTGTCCTAGCCAAAGTACCCCTTCAGGGGTACCCCTTCAGGTTCCCCGACAATAGAAAGATGTGCTACTGTGAATGAGACTAGCCACTCTCTTCCTTGGTGTGCCCCCAGATGAGAACTTCCAGTGCCACCATCAGACTTCTGTCTGAGTACTTCGCTCATCAGGACTGGTAACTATCGTCCTATCTTCCCAAACCTATCCCTCTATCCAACCTTTCTGCCTTATTCATCTATAGCCTTATTCATCTATAGTGTGTGTGAATGCTTTTTGTTTATTTCCAATAAAAATATTTTATTTCACTTTAACCTGGAGTTCTCTGTAGTTAGTACTGGTATACATAGGTGAAAAGGTCCCAGCAGTTACCCTTCACTCACAGGCATACTATTTGAGCTAATAATTCTCCCATCTAGATTTTAATATCACGGGTGGGTTTCAACGCATGTCATAAACTGAACTGGGCCTAGTTCTAAAGAAATGAAATGGAATCTAAACCATATCAGGGGACTTGTGCAGCTTTGGTTAGTCCAGGAAAAGTGAGGGACAGGAAGTACAAGCTTTTTGGGGTCACCCTGAGATGCCACGGGGGGAGTACAAAGTGACATTCCTAGACCTGTCTCTCAGGCTATTTTGTTTAGATGGTGAGAAACTATATCCCCTTAGAAACAGTCCTCCAACATTAATAAGTTTGTGGAGGAAGGAAGAAATGGGGCATGATCAGTCAGTTTTCAGAGAAGTAGCTGTGTTAGTATCTTGCAGCATAAAAAGGACCTAGATGAGGGTTACACTTTCTTGGATTTGCTATAGTTTCTGATTTGGGGAAGAAGTAGAGGACTTTAGCACTACAGCCCAAGTGGTTCTTTCTCTATTGGAATTGATGATAAGCATAGAAAAATAAATTATTTTTATGAAATTTTCCAATCATAAATAAACTATAATCCTCATTAATGTAAGGCTGGTGTCTTGTCTCTTTTGGCCAGGGATATTAGTTTAGCTTCTCCTTAACTCAATTCCAACCTTGGAAGCATCTTTTAAAGAGAATATTTATCCCACATGTTAGCATTTTAGAAGGGTGTCATTAGAAATGAAGCTATAACTGCTGAAAGAAGTTAGGCTAGGTAGAAAATAAGCTCCTTGCCAAATGCCCAAGGGTTATGTAAGCTACCCTTTAAATAATGTCTACTTAGAAACCTCATGCTGTTCAATGGAGCTTAATTCTAGGAAAATAATGCAGCCTTTGACTTTTAAATAACAGGTTATAGAGCATTGAGGCCAGTCTGGAATCTGATGATTTTTTCCAGACAAAAGAAAAGCACTATAATTTGAGGTAGAGATTCTTAATCGGTCCATGCATTTACAGTTTCATTTCTCGCGGAAATGTACAGTACAATTATTCCTGAAAATGTTACACTGGTATGTAGATATCCCTGGTATATATTATTAACAAGTATAGAATGTATTGCAACATTCAGATTTCTAAAAAGTAACTATGTAGTAACTTTTCAAGCATTGTAACTATAATGTAAATTATGTTGGGGACTTATGTTTTAAAAGTAACTTCCCAAGCTTTGCTTCTCAGGCTTCTGTGTCAGAAGAGATTTTTGTCAGCATGCTTCTGATTCCCTTCCGTTAGCATTTATCTGCTGCCAAGATACTCTGTGTGTGTGTGTGTGTGTGTGTGTGTACAGGTTGATGAATTCTTTTAAACATGTATACAAGTAAACCTTTGTTATATCTTTTGTTAGTCTTATATCTTTTGTTCTTTCTTAAAATGTGAAAATTAAAATGAAAATGATTGGGGGTAGAGGGGATTAAAAAATAAAGTAACACAGAAACATCTAAAGTAAAATGTGTGTGTGTGTGTGTGTGTGTGTGTGTGTAGACAAAAAAAAAATCTGGTAATGAAATAATTCATGCTATTAACCAAGCAGTCATGCATCAGAGAGAAAAGAGTGAGCTACCAGTGCTTAGCCAGCATCACACCCATGGAAATATACTGATCTGAAGGTGATAGAAATGCCCTAGGGCTGTGCAAGAAAATACAATATATTGAGTGAAAAGTAAAAAAAAAAAGTGTTGAAGATTTTTATTAAGAACCACATCTTCCCCACATGATTATTAGTGTCTGAGCTTGCAGCTGTGAATCAGAAGCATCCTGGTAAATGTGACAAGAACTGATGCAGTATTGTGTAACTAACATTATGAGTTATGATAAAAAGTCTCTGATTCAATTTTCCCTTCTCATACACAGATTCACTAGGCAGCTTAAGGCAAGCTACCTTTCTGTCCATTTCCAACCTCAGTTCTAAAACAGGGAAGATGTTTTGATGGCTGAAACGTGCTAGATAAATGCCTACTAGTCTTATTCTCTTTGATCAAAACTAGCAGAAAACCCTAATGTTAAGATTGGCATGATGAAAACATGACCACGCTGATGACTAGTTCTCCAAGTACACAGAGGGAGTCAGTGCAATGAAAGTAATGTTACAATGAGAATATATTTAGAGAAATAGTTAAAAGGATAAATTGATCTGACACACAAAACCAAGGTAAAACAGCACTATAATATACTAGTTTCATACATGAGAAGTTCAGAAAAATGGTTGCAAACAGAAGTGCATAAAACCAAATGACAAATGATACCATAATCCAGCCCAAGCAGTGTTTAGCTGATCCAGGAGGAGGAGGTGGGGCAGAAAAAAAGCTGATGTATATCAAGTTCTTGATGCTGTTATCAAATAAAGATTTCTATTTCTTCCTCTAGTTCCAAGGTTGGTTGAACCACCATGTTTGTCATTTGAGGTCTCTTTCTCATGCTGGTCTTTGTCTCATGCTGGTGACCCATTCTTCATTCAGTTATGACAAGCATAGCCATTTAACCTGTTAATCTTCGTAGGGTTTGTCTACACTGGTCAAATACTCTAGCTTACCCCCATTCCAGAGCCCTGTAGTCCAAATGATGCAGGGCATCAAATGATGCAGGGCATGATCTTCACCCAGGTGGTCCAAACGATCCCTGTGGAGATACAGGGCTGGAACAGGGCAACATGCGATAGGGTCCTTTACCATATTTTAAGAAAATACACAGTTTACTCTGTTTCTGCTGGATCTGGCCCTGTGTGTCTGCAGAATGTCTAGAATGCCTCTCCCCACTGCTGCTGCCAGCTCCCTGGTTCTCCTGGAAGCCAGGCAGGGGTCCTGTAGCATGTGACCAACCTCGGTCATATGCAGGGGGCCTTCAGTCAGATGTTGCGAGACCCCTGCCTGGCATCTGTGTTAGTGAGAAAATGGCAGCAGTGGTGACAGCAGCAGCTTCAGTGATGTCCATTTTCTGCAGTTATAGGTGGGGGTGGGTGGGTGCAGACCATTTCCATAGCCAGGATATACTGCAAAGAAACCGAAGTATCCTGGCTAGTGTAGATAAGCCCAGAGAGTATCAATAAGAAAGGTAATAATGCCCAAGGCCTTTTAAAATTAAACAAAACCCTAACATTGTTTTTAAAATATATTTTAATGTCCTTCTTTGTTTTTGCTTTTAGAAGGCTAGATTAAAATTACTTGTTTTAAAGCCCTTATCACAAGCTCTGTTTTTGCTATTATTAATATTTCCCCCAGTACCTAGGATTTGTGAGACTATCAATTAACTACCAATAACTGATTAAGATTCATCATTAAATTACACCACAATTGGCAAGTCCAATTCTGGTCTTAGAACCTACCAACTCCATCCCTATTGTGGCCCCCAGTACTTCCATCACTTAAGAAATATGGATTAAAGATGACAGTCTTTCTCATAGAAGGCTCCAGGGGCTAACCATTTGATATTAATGTGTATGGGAGGGCACCTTTTAAGGCCCAGAATAGTTTCTCTTTCTTTTTAATGGAAGTCATATGCTGGACGCTTCCAGTTTGGGGGGGGGAGGGAAGGGTGGGTGGCCTGAGGAGATGAGGGATGGGAAATAGTGTGGATATAGTGTGGATATAGATCATGGAGCCTTTACAGTTGCTTACCTTTCACCCATAGGTTATAAACCTTTGGGTTGATAGCTACTATGTATAGCTAACATTATGAAATATATGAATTCTATACGCCTAGGTCTTTATCAGACACAGAAAATATAGCATCATCATGAGTCCACATAACCACGAAAGGGTACACAGTTCAGATGGTGTCGCCCTTTCACGGTTATGAAGAGCCCCAAACCTGTACCTTTTAATTGGCAGCTCAAGTTGTCAATAGATCTCCCTGACTTTTTTTTTTGTTGTTGTTGTTGGTCCAGCATTGACAGCATGTGAAGCTTCTGTCCCTTTAAATCTCATACTTACCCTGACAATGGCTGGACCAGTGAACACTTCCAGGTCAGATCGGGACATTCAGGTAAGTGATGAACTTTTTCTTTTTTTACCTTTCCCCTGTTACTTGGAGGTTTTTGTGTGTATGGGTGTGCTTGGTGTGACTTTTATATTGTTATTTTTATTTTTGAATTTCCCATGCAATGAAATTGTGCGGGATTTCAAAAGAGGAAGTGAACGGAGCTCCATTCACTTCCTCTTTAATGCTGGAGGAGCATTTGCCAGGAAAGGAGGTAAGTGCCAGAGGGGCGGGGGACATTCTCTTGCCAGCATAAAAATTGATTTTTTTTTATGCTGGCAAAAGAATGTTTTAACAGGGACAGCTGATAAAGCCCTTAGATAGGATAAATTTATATTTTTGGGAATCAGATTCATCAATTTATATGCAGAATTATTTAGGTATTTGAGAAAGTGAAAAATCTTGATTTCAATCAACCATTTATATTGGGCTTTCACTCTCCCCTTTCTTGTAATAAGTTTGCTTATTTTAAAATCAATCCTCTCTCTCTTGTACCATTTACATGCCACAGAATTATTTCCTTATCCCAGTGATGAAAATTCACAGTGCTTCTAATGCTACATGAGAAGCAGTCTTCACTTACAGCAAGATGGGGAAGAACAGTTCAAAGGAGCATGCTAGGTCTCATAATCTTCTTTGACCTGACAAAGGCCTTTTATTAGCCTGGGAATTAGGCAGACAGGCTGTCCTCTTGTAGACCAGTCTTAACTTTGTGTAATCCAGGCATTATCCATTAAGGACTGACATAGTAGCTGCCATTTGGAGGAGACAGCAGCAGTTACAGTGTAGAGAATTTAGGAGAAGGAAAAATTGAAAAGCAGAAAGCAAGTTATCACCACTTGCAGACCATGGCAATGGGCAAACTCAAAAGAAATGGTCAGTGTTTTCACAGTGCACCTTGAAGTTGTTGGAAATTAAAGCATAAATACTGAACCAATAGATGGAGATAGGTGAGCTCTTCCTTCCTGACCTGTTTGTTTCTCTCACACATATATCTCTTATCCCCACCCCCAACCCCGTTTCCTCATAAGTTAGTTTTTGCACTTCTTTGTTAGAGAGGCATAGTTACACAAAGGATCTCTTTTCCAGGATGTCTACCAGTGTACTTTTCTCCTTATAAGCCAGCTTTAGGAGTTTCTATAACCAAGTCTGTCTTTTCTTCTGTTTTTATGTCAATTTCTCCAAACAATAAACATAAAGGGTGGTGGTGGTGTTTTTGTTTTTTGCCCTTTTTACTTTCTATACACATCTGGAGTATTTTTCCTGTTTTACAGTTGTAACCTTATAGGACTAGCCCACTGTACTTCGATAACTTACAAGTTTTTTCTACATTTTAATCCTTTAGAAATAAGGAGCCAAGATAAGCTTGCTTGTATCAGCAACATATAAATGTCATTTTAAAAAAAAAAGCAGCGCAGGACTGGAGAAATGCTCGTTAGATATCTTGACTTTATATCCCATCAGCCTTAGCCATTTCAACCAATGGTGATGGATAATGGTGGTTGTTTATCAACATCTCAGGATGTTATGAGTTCCCCAAACCTCCAGTGAGGATGCACAGATTCATATATATCTGTTTTTTCACCCATGCCTAATTTTTTGTGTTGTTAGCATTAACGGTCTCTAAACAACAGAGACCGTAAAATTTCTCACTCTCTCAAATATATGAACACAAGCTCATACCTGCATAGATCTATAATCAATTTACTCTTCAATGACTCCCAAAGTGCCCATATCATGTGAGTGTGTTTCACAATATTGCACAAATCTTTGCTATGTCCTAATGAGATAGGAAGCTTGAGTCAATGGGCTTTATACTCTGCCATACTCCAGGAGTGCAATTTTTCCCTTCCTTTTTCCAATTACTCTCATTCCACAGCCTAAATAAATAAATAAATAAATAACATAAATCTGCATAAAACCTAGACTGAAAATGATGTTCAGCTACAATATATCATAATTATGGCAAACATGATCGCTCTTTTCTTCACACTCAGACATCAGAGAAATCTCAGGGCACTGCTTGCTCTTGTACATCAAGGCAAAAGCAACAAAAGAATAAATTAAGATTTGTACTTGAGTCTCTATCAAAACTATATCAGAAATATATAGGAATATTTTGGGGAAACTTAGTCCTATAAATTAGCTTTAGCTGCTGTAGCAAATGTATATTGCAGCACTTACAATAGCAACAGGTAGAGAAACTTCTCCCAACTTTCTCCCATTTTCTGCAGCTTCCTATGAAATTGCCTTAGGGTACCAGCAAGGAACCATATTTTATTTCTTCCCTTCCACAGCCCTCTGTGGGCTGGATACTGTCCAAGGTTACCTTTCTGATGTTACTGGATGTCTGAATGGAGTGCTGTGTGGGGTTTCTCCACCCATTGTATTTGGCTGGGACTTGTCTATCCCCTCCTTTCCCTTTCCTGCACTCTATTCAGTTAGTGCCTCCAGAGGCCAGCTGAGAGAAGCCAGCATTGCTTGTGCTCTCTATTTCCCATCTAGAAGATGGAAGAGGAGCCAAGCATTCTCTGGCAAGGTTTGCAGAAAATGGCTGATTCCCATTAGTGGCTGAGAGAACATGATCCACCTTACCTTTATGCCTTTCCTTGCCAATGTGAAGCTCTATCCAATGAAGCTGGAGTTTGTTCTGGGAGTTTGTGTGGATTCTTGTCTCTTTTTCTATTCACTCCAACCCATCAACGCTATTGCCTGTCAGCACAAGAGGGCAATAGGTTCCTAGTGATATTTTTTTGCATGTGTCAAGGGCTAAACCTGGATTCACTCCCCGGAGCCCCAGGTTAGCCCTCCTGTAAAGGATAATCCTACGTAGCCTCACTCCAGGATGCTCCCTACAGACCCCAAAAACAAACAGTAGCTGCCACCCCCCCACACACACTGAGTTAAACTGGGGGGGTCTTTCCCCTTGGAACCCCCCTTTCTCACACACAATGCAGTGGGAAATTGTGCGTAGTCTCTGATAACCAGTGGCACTCCTTGCCACTATACAATCAACTAACTCCCTCCTCCTAACCCCAGAGGAGACTCACAGTAACATAGTCAAGAGGTAAGGCATATGGTAAGCATCAGTTATAGGAAGATTAATAAAGTTACTTTATTCAAGTGAAAGCAGTCATGCAATTTCACATGAGGTAGGCTTCTCCCACACCTCAGGCAGGGTTAAAGTTATAGCAATTACAGAATATTAAGATCAAAGCATTACATTACTCAAGTTACATTCAGTTACTAATTTAACTACATTCAACCAAAGTAAAGAAATTAATTCAAACAATACATTGAAACAAACCATGGCCATAGAAAAGCATGCAACACCTGTCCTCCTTGACAGCATGATTTCTCTTTTAAGAATCCAAACAATCTCTGATGAGCTTCTTGAGTGATGAATTTACTGTCATATATATTTTGCAACTCAGAGAGAGAGAGAGAGAGAGAGTGCTTCATCAGATGCAGCAAATATAACAATGCCTCATGATCACGAAAGGGCATACATACCAGACAATGTCATCCTTTGATCATGTCAAGTCCAAAATCTGTTCTATTTTATTGATGGTCCAAGTCATCAATAGATCTGCCATGGCAATTTGTTGCTGGCATTGCTGCCATTTGAATCTTTGCACTATTGTGCTCACATGAATACAGCGTCAATGACAAAACACTTCTAGATGAGATCACGACAGCCAGGTAGGGGATGCTCCCAGTTTACTTGTAAGTTGTAAAGTGTGTTTCTGTGCTGGTGTGAACTTTTTGTGTTGTTGTTTTTCCCCCAAATTTGCCATACTAGTGTCGTCTCATGAGAATCACTAAGCTCTGGAACTCAGAAGTAAATGGAGCTCTGCTTATGCTCTGTTATTGCTGGGGCTGCATTTTCATGCCGCTGAAGGTATTTAGGTCTGATGGGGGGGTGCTTTTGCTGGGACACGTTCACTCTTAGTTTTAGCAGGACAGGAATGCTAATGGGAGGGGTTAGGTCTGATAAAGTCCAGAGAAAGAGAGAGAGCCAGAGAGAGAGACAATACAGTCAGCTAGGAGATGGCCTCATCTTTAAAGAGCAGTAAGCCAATTATCCCTGAACTTCTTCAGTAAGACCTGATTCACCATTTCCCCAGTTAAAACAATCCTCTACATAAAGTTTGCTTATATCCTCTTTAAGGAAGATAGGACAATTCTCCAATATCTTCCACATGTGTGTTCACTGAAGATGAGATAGCCATGAAGGAAAAACAACATTGTATTGCTGTATACAAAAATACACAAGTGATCATGTTGATGCTTTTTAATTTTTTGCATTGTGGTTTGATGTTCATATTGTGCTTGAGCGACAGGGTTTTTCCCCCTAATATGCCAGAGACCAGCACCATATTTATGCCCATTGATGACAACTGCCTCTTCCCTTCCTCGAAACTCATCATGGACCAGCAGCCAAAAGCTTGTGGACTTTCATAGATTCACAAACCATCACTTTGAGGAGCACTGCTTTGCAGTCTTTTAGTGCTTTAACTTCTATTCTGTTTTGAACACTTTTACAGCATAGGAAGCAATTAACAAAAAAAATCTAATAAGAAGTTTCTTAAACAAAATAAATTAATCAGAAGTTTCTTGTGCTCTTATGAGTGCTTTTATTTAACACAGTTTTGCCCAGCATAGCATCTTTGCAAGGTTATGTTCCATGATAGGGGTTAACATCTGCTAAGTGCACATCACCCTACATGTGGGGTTCCATGTCCTCCCACTGCATGGCAGTTGTCAAGTGCCAGGAGGTGCCCCTGCTGCTGTTGCTTACCTGTGAAAAGGAGGGAGGGGAGACAGTTCACACCATGGAAAGGCAACTGGCCTCAGCTTTTTTGGGGTGGGGGGAAGAGATGAGGGTGGTATATTAAATAGGATGCACCTTCTTTTTTCTTCTCCTGGGAGCTGTTAGCAGCCATGCTTCATGGTCCATGCTCTCCATTCGTACCACTTTGACAGGAAAACTCCTGATCAGTTCTCTGTTGTCCCATTTTTTTCAGCCACTTTTGGGGTATCTCAGTTTCTCTCTCTTTATCTAACTTACTCCCTTCTGGTTTTCCATGGTTTGTTTTTTTTTTTTTCCCAGGCTGTGAGGCCATGTTCTGGAAGAGTTTATATCTGACATTTCGCCAGCATCTGTGGCTGGCATCTTCAGAGAATGGTTGGGTAGGAGTGTGTGTGGGGGGGGTTATATACTGTGAGCCCCTGTTGGAGAGGATATTGAATTTGTGTATTTGAACAGCCAGTTTCTTGGTGGAGATATGCAAGGAGGATTAGTGTCTGTTTGGCTAATGGTCTATTGTCTGCTGGAAATCCCGCGGTCCCTGGATAGAGTTCATTTGCATGTGTTGAGTTTTGATTTTGGTGTTTTTCAAGACTGGTAGCCAGATTTTGTTTACTTTTAGGGTTTCTTCTTTCCTGTTGAAGTTGTCCAGGTGTTTGTGGATTTCAATAGCCTCTCTGTGCATTCCAACATGATAATTGTTGGCCTGGTCCAGAATTTCTGTATTTTTAAATAACATTTTGTGTCCAGGTTGGTTTATAACAACACCGCACACACACACATATATATATAGAGAGAGAGAGAGAGAGAGAGTTCACACTTCTCCCTTATGCATTCTGAAATGCCTGCCTGTCTATATAGGGTTACATTATCAGTTTCTCATGTGTGAGGCCGTTTTTGAACTGCTTCCCCATCACAGCTGTTGCTACCTCTTACTACTTTCATTTCTCATTCTTACAATCCTCAGTAGAGTGAGGTGCTATGAGAAAGGAAATGATCAAGTCCCTGCCGATCACATTAACTTGTGTTGGGAGAGTGGAGTGCAAGGATTATATAACCGATTGCTTTCAGGTCCAGCTCCATATGTTCTGTATGTACAGGGCCCCATTCCTTGTGGAGGTGGCCCAAAGAAAGGGGGTAGGAGGGGCCGGGAACATATCTGGAAGGGAAGGTCCAGGTGGTAGGTGGTCCTTAAAGGGCCCCCACTCAATTAAGCTTTACATTTGAATGTGTTCCACATGTTTGATCCCAATTGAGCAGTAGCTTGCTATTTAACAAAAGGTTTAGGGACAGTTTCACATTCCTTTTAAGGAATCTACCAACCTTATTTATTTAGTTTTAGGAATTTGCATTCAGTGGTTGGTAGGGAGGTTATAACCAGGTCTAAGATTGGCAGGGAGGTGGCAGAAGGTAAGGGATTGTTGGCCGTGAGATTGTTCACCTTCTGACCTTCCCCAAATGGGGACCCAGTGAATTACACTTTTTCAGTGTGATATTTCATTTTATTTCATTACATCCTAAGGATTTCAGTAGCTAGTGTTTGCCTTTGAATGGCTAAATCTTATTTGGACAGTACCGTACTCCTTTTATGGGGTTTGGTTCTGCGTTGAAAATAAATTCCTTTAGAATGGGCTCGGAAGTCATGGTCAGGGCAAAGGGTTGTAGTTCACTACCTAGCTGCTGTGGAGGATGGTATGTATGTTTTTGCACTTTCCTACAAACAGACGGAGTGTTTCAGTGAACTCGCCGCAGGAACAGAGGTATGTCCAGTCCCAATGCCTGTTATCTGGGAGTCTGATGGGGTGAGATTACATAGGATAGCTGTCTCTCAGCTTCTAGTATGAGGTCTATCTAGTGGGAGGCTAGCAGGAACTTGAAGGGATTTAGAGCTATAAGCGGGCTGCAGGCTACATGCCCAGTCCAGTTAATATTCTCCAGAATGCTGCCTTTTGAAATGCAAGGGGCTCACCTCTCAGTTCATTAGGAATGAGTTGCCTGCTTTGACATTTGCAGTTAGAACTCAAGGTTACCATGGCATCATAGTTGAATTTAGAATTTGTAAGATTGACCAGAGAGGTGGCAAGGGGACATAAGTAGTTTGATGTTTGCGATGACTGCCGTGTTTCCGGTCCTTACAATTCTTTTTGTTAGGCTGTGAGGGTCAGAGTCTGGATTCCTTCTGTCATGTTAATTTTTCTCTTCAACTAGGGGCAATATTGGACCATGATGTTAGAGGCCTCCATACACCTGGGTTTGCATGGGGATAAATTTGGCACTCTTTCTTTCAGGATTGGAGTGGCATCGACAGCTGAAGTTGCAGGCTTGATCTGCAATACATACAGCACATTGGGCATTGGAGATCCACAGTGTTTCAAAAATATGTATGTCCTGGTAAATGGGAATGATGCTCATACTCACGCTTGTTTTCTTTAGTTCCTAGGTGCTATACACTAATACATGGGGACCTGGTCTGCAGCAATTGCATGTCTGCTGGACAGCATGAGAGGTCTGAAGTTGTCAGCTTGGCTCAGCCTGTTTATTTATTTTTTATTTATTTATTTTTATTTATTTATTTATACCCCGCTCTTCAGCCACAAGGCTATCAGAGCGGCTTACAAATTGTTTTAAGCAATAGCTATTTACACATCTACACTGCATTAAACAGTTTCCAATGTGTGTTAGCTAATTGCCCCCCACAAGCTGGGTTTGAGCAATGCTGCCACGTGGAGTGGTTGCAGCATCTTTTGTTCAAGGAACACATAGACCTACTCTCAAAGCTTTCCAGGTGCAGCTCGGTGAGATATTAATATTAATAATAATAATAATAATAACCCCGCCCCTCTGTTAAAAACTATCGGGGTGGCTTACAACCATTAAATTACAACAATGCTGGCTAAAATCCCTAGGCACCACCCACCCCCACCCTCCCCCATAAAAAGATATTAAACTCATAGAATATCTTATAAGATATATCGTATAAGATGATAGGTCCTTCTCTGTGGCTGTAGCATGATCTACTGTGTTGTATTTTGGAGCTCGCCTGGATTTGAGTGGCATTGCCACTGTGGAGTGGCTTGGGAAAAGAGGCCTCCGGTGGGGCAGATTGGTGCTTCTGTTGTTTGAGGAGTGCACAGGGCCTCCTCCTGATGTATTGGTTATGCACTTGGGGGGGTAACGATTTGGGTTTGCTAAAAGGGAAGGTCCTTATTTTGCAGGCTCCGTACAACATGTGTTTCATACAGAGTCCGTGGCTGTGGTTTTGTTAATTGAGTCAGCCATACTGCCTTGTCAAGTTTGGTGGGGGAAAGGGGATCCCCTCTGGCTAGACCTGGGCCACCATAAGGTTTATAGGGAGATTATACATGCTCTTAGCAGAGGCTTGGGGCAATTTCTCCCTCATCCCAATAAAGTTTTCAGATGGCCAGAGTCTAATGACTCTAAAGAGGGGAATAACTTGTTCCTGGGAGACTTGCAGGAGGGGTGAGAGCTGCATTGGCTGGCTTGGTGGGGGGAAGGTACTAAGCAGATGCTTGACCCTTGCTAGTGGCATAATTGGGGGGCGGGGGTTGAGGTCAGTCAGTGTATACTTTATCACCCCCTTGTGATGAAGGGCTGGACTCTGGAATGGCCTCTTTGGATCCTGGGGGGTTGTGAAGAAGCCTGCTCTTGGGGCTAACCTGGGGAGTTTGCTCTCTCTTAAACAGTTCTGGGACTTGGGAGGGAGTGCCTCAGGTTACCTTCCAGTTAAGATCAGCTGGGATGAACAACCCAATAATGTTTGATTGTCCTCAGGGTCAGGTGTGATGCCCATGGGTGGCTGAGGAGGTGGTCATGGGTTGACACTTGGCTTCAGCCATATCCACATCAAGTTTCTCCCCCCTCCTAGGTTTTCTCCTAGGTACAATTCATTAATTAAGTTATAGGTCAAATAAAGTGGCCCTGTTTAAACCCATCTCTGTGCCTGGCTCATTATTTCCAGATTGGTCATCCAATAGATAGATAGATAGATAGATAGATGTTCAATATGGCAAAGTCATTTGCTCAGTTACAAGAAAGAATTCAGTTTAATACTAGGCAGCACTTGCTTGTCTTATTTGCAACCAAAATGCTGAAATTAACTTGGTTTTTATGCATTAAATATTATTTTTCAATCCATAAAAAAAGAAACACAGGATAATGAATAAAACCAAAATCCAATTTAGACTGAAGTGATGTTTGTAGAGAACTAAATGTTTAAATTATATTATCTTTTCAAACTAGAGCTAAAACAAAATGGGATGAGGTTTCCATTGCCAAGCAATTGATCCTGAAAGAAAAAATGTGCAATTGTGGTTTTCACATTTTTACTAACTTCATAAAGGGCAGTGTATAATTTATTAAAAACTAATTTAGTCATGAATATAAATCTTCTAGCAGTGGGGAAAATCTCTCTATTATGCACATTTTGCAACTGAACTTTTCCTGCGATCCTTGTTAAAATGTGCTACACAGGCATTTTTCAACATTAACATCTGGGTGTATAAATTATAAACCAGCAGGGACCATTATGAAACTCTCCACAGACACATGCTTGTGATACTCATGGATAAGGACACATATTTATAGTGCAATAAGATCTTGTATTAAAAATTAAGATTCCTTTTGACATTTCTGGTGTGTGCCTGTGTTTGGGGAGAGGGCACAGCCACCCCCACCCCGCAAAAAAGAGAAAGAAATAAGAATTTTGTATAGTCATAATTTTGCACTTCAAGCCTCTTGTTTATAGTGAGAGGATAAGTATGTTCCATAACCTGATGTTACAGTGTTATCTATACTTTCTTGAGAGCAAGTCCTACTGCCCTAAACAAGGCTCATTTCAGAGCATACATATGTAGCATTGTGCTATGATTGGTTAATCAACTAATGATAAGGTTACCAAGGTATTGTTTCCTTGTTCTTCTGGCTTTTTGACTGAGATGTGACACAATAATGACAAAATGGCTTTTTGACTGAGATGTGACACAATAATGACAAAATAGAGCGTCTGTCTGTCTGTCTGTCATTGGGATGCTATACTGGATGCCTCAAAATTTGGCAGAGTCTTTTCGATAATTGTCCAAGTTCCAGTGTTATTTCCAAGCCAGAAATAATTATCGTATTGAAAGAATGACTCATGAATAATTAGTAAGTTCTTTTGAAATGCTTTCACTGGTAGTTAACCACAACAGCAGTGTATTAGCTATTTAATAGTCTCAATCTTTCCATGCTTGTTAAAAGTCAACAGTATAGTGTATTGAGATGACATAAAATAACTCTCTCAATACTCTTTTCAATGTTATGTTGAATCCCCCCCCCCCAACTCCCACCCCTTCATTTAGGTTCTCTTCTTTTCTCTACAGGGCAAAACACAGTAGTTTGTAGGAAAAACCTCCACCATTTAACTTTCACCAATCTCTGAAAATTTGCTCATGACTTTTGACTGGAGGAGTGTCCAAAGTCTGCTCAAATATTCAAAGTCAAGTCTCTCATGCAGCACAACCCACTTCATATCTACTCAGATTAAGTTCCACATGTTTCAGTGGGACTTACTCTGAGCAAAGGGTGTTTGGCACAGCAGGCTTAGATGTTCAACATCTTTCTTTCAGATTTGTTGAAACGTCAAACAGGGGAGGAATAAGAAAATTTCTGATGTGCTTTGGACACAGTTTTGAGGTCTTTTTTTGGGGGGGGATACCTCTTTGGACATCAGTTTGGATCCCAACAATAATCTTTAGTGTAAACTAATTGAAACAATGGAGCTTGATGGGTCTGCTCTAAGTCTGGAACAAGTTATTTGTTTCTTCCACTTTGCTTTGACTTCTTGGTTGAGCAATGTCAAGAATTTATGGCCTTCTTGGATTGGCAGGACAAGGCATGTACCAAAATTGTCTTTACTGCTAGTTTTGAACCATGTTGATCTAGTTTTGAACCATGTTGATGGGAGAGAGAAAAAGCAATTAAAGAAGTGAAAAGGCATTTTCAATCAAATCTACCAGTACTTCTATTTGGTAGTGCTCCCCTACAAATCCTCTCATTAGTGTTCTTCTGAAATGTAGAATGCTAAGCAAGATTGTGTGCATGAACAGCCAGCATTCAGTAAAGCAGCCACTGAACATCATAAACTTGATAGATACATGTGCAGTGTTTTGCCTAACCTCAAAGTGAAACTCTTGTTGATTGTTGCCAAACTAGGAGACCTTTTGGAAAAGTACCAATCTGTGAAAAAATAAAGGATAGGATATCCAAACCATGAAGACCCTATGTTTACATTTGATACCAACTCATTTCTGTATATGGCATCAAAGCGTAATAAACTAAAATTCTGAAGCTGGAATTTGAAAAATGTCTCTGTATAGGACAACATCAATATACACATTCCCTATTACAAGGCAGAAGTCAGCTCTCACAAAACAATAAAGCTTTGTCCAAAATTTCGGATTACTGCTTATATCTTTATTATATTTGATTACCTGTACTGACTATTTTGTTTTATTCTGTATTATGTGCATGTGTTGTTTTTTATTGTATTTTCTATTAGTATTTTATATTATTGGAATAGTTATAATTATTTTATTCTGTAACCTTCTGTAAAGTGCCATGTACATGGATGGCACTATATAAATAAACAATAATCATTTATTTATTTTTAATTAGGTATTTATACCCCCCTCTTCAGCCACAAAGGCTATCACAGCGGCCTACAATTTGTTTTAAGCAATAGCAATGTACACATCTACACTGCATTAAGCAGTTTCCAATGTGTGTTAGCTAATTAGCTAATTACCCCCACATCTATGTGTACATAGATAGTTTAACTGTATAGATATAACATTAACAAGTGTATGCTGTACACAGTTGCTCAGCTGTATACTGGTACATTTATTCACATGTAATGGAGTGTGCCTGTGTCTATAAGAGCTTGTGTGTATGTTTCTATATGTGTCTGTTTTTCTAACCTCAGTCATTCCCTTTTGGTGGGTGGATGGGTGGGAAATCACATTTTTGCAAATAAATGCAGTTTCCATTTCTCAAAACAGAAATGTAGGGGAGAGGTATAAATCAATCCAATGACATTTACCTTCTTTCTGGAGTGGTTTTAGTGCGGTAATGTACATTGAAATACCAGGTTAGAATTAGTAAATAAGTGTCTATGTTTCAGTACAAACTTGATTAACATACTTTTAAAGATTTTTGTGTTGGCACTTTTCCACTAACTTTCCTATCTTAGATATAAAGGCACCATCAGTGTATGCCATGATGCCATCATTACTGAGAAATTAGAAGAACTTCACAGTACAGGTTGTCTGCTCATTCACTCATGATTTATTACAACAGAAGGGGCCTAGAATAAGCTGAACGAGAATGCAAAAACTGTGAAGTCAAAGGCTTTCATGGCTGGCATTCATAGATTTTCCTTGATTTTTTTCCTGGCTGTGAGGCCGTGTTCTGGAAGAGTTTCCTCCTGATGTTTCACCTGCATCTGTGGCTGGCATCTTCAGAGAATTGTTGGGTAGGAATGTGTGTAGAGTTTATATACTGTGAACCCCCGTTGGGGAGGATAGGTAAATTTGTGCATTTGAATGGCTAGTTTCTGGGTGAAGAAATGCAGGTATTAGTGTTTGTTTGGTTAATGGTTGGTTGATGGCCCATTATCTGCTGGAAATCCCCCTGTCCCTGGGTGGAATTCCTTTGTAAGTGTTGAGTTTTGATTCTATTGTTTTTCAAAACTGGAAGCCAGATTTTGTTTATTTTTAAGGTTTCTTCTTTCCTGTTGAAGTTTTTCAGGAATCTGTGGATTTCAATTGCTTCTCTGTGCATTCTGACATGATAGTTGTTGGCCTGGTCCAGAATTTCGGTGTTTTTAAATAGCATTTTGTGTCCAGGTTGGTTTATAACATGTTCTGCTACTGCTGAATTTTCTGGCTGGCCCAGACTGGAGTGTCTCTCATGTTCCTTGATTCATGTTTGTACACTGCATTTAGTGGTCCCTATGTAAACTTGTCCACAGCTGCATAGTATGAGGTAAATTCCTGCAGCTGTGAGACAGTCTCTTTTGTCATTTGCTGAGCGTAGCATTTCTTGGATTTTCTTGGTTAGTCTGTAGATTGTTTGGAGCTTTTGTTTCCTCATCAGTTTCCCTATTCTTTCTGTGACTGCTTTGATGTGTGATAAAAATACCTTCCCTTTGGGTGGCTGTTTTTCTTCATTCCTATGGTTTTTTTCTGGGTCTGGATGCTCTTGTGATGTCTGATTTGGAGTAACCATTATCCTGTAGGGCCACGTTTAGGTGCTTCAGTTCATCCTCCAGGTAGTGGGGTTCGCAGATCCTTTTTGCACAGTCTACGCAAGAGCTCCAATCATCACCCAGGACAAAAAAGGACAATAAAAACATTGATAGACCGTGCAAAAAGGACAACTTCAACAGGAAAGAAGAAACCCTAAAAGTAAACAAAATCTGGCTTCAAGTTTTGAAAAACAATAGAATCAAAACTCAACACTTACAAAGGAATTCCACCAGGGGCAGGGGGATTTCCAGCAGATAATGGGCCATCAACTGGCCATTAGCCAAACAGACACTAATACTTGAATTTCTACACCCAGAAACTAACCATTCAAATACACAAATTTGCATATACAGTTGTCCCTCCACATTCACGGAATTGGCATTCACAGATTTAAGTATTCACAGCTTGAAAATATTCTTTAAAAAATAATAATCCAAAAAGCAAACCTTGATTTTGCCATCTTTTAGAAGGGACGCCATTTTGCTATGCCATTGCATATAATGGGACTTGAGTATTCACAGATTTGGGTATTCACAGGGGGTCCTGGAACCAAACCCCAGCAAATGTAAAGGGACAACTGTACATCCCAACAGGGGTTCACAGTATATAAACGCCACACATGCTCCTACCCAACCATTCTCTGAAGATGCCAGCCACAGATGCAAGCGAAACATCAGAAGTAAACTCTTCCAGAACACGGCCTCACAGCCCAGGAAAAATACCAAAGAAAATCCATGCAAAAACTAATTGTTATACATTAAACTTTAATGTGTTCAGGTGGGGACAAGGAGGTGATAATTTTTGACGATGTAACTGCTTTATTTTTCTGAAAAACAAAGCAAACAAGGCTTTGTAATGGTGGCTGAGATTTAGCAGACAAGAGTACTAAGTCACAAGTGCTGAAGCAATTTGAAAATGGCATAGTGTTTTCCTCCCACAAAGTGGTAAATCATGAGCTATTGCAAGTAAGTAGATAGGTACATAAGGAAGGTAAATAGGTAGGTAGATATAGAGCATTATGTGGGGATTGATGACTGGTTATATGCTTTGTCAAATCCTGCTTATTAAAAGAAATGAACCTGGTGCTGTTTACATGGCCAGCTGAATCACAAACACTTGATCCCATAGGAAGCTGAGTGAATTATGTCAACCTCTTAGGATATTGTCTGGATAAAAATGCCCCCAGAACAATAAAGATATAAATTGATTGCTCCTCAACACCAGTCTCAAATCTGATATTACTATCCACCTTTGTTGTTTTCAACCCAGTTTTTTTCAGTTATTACCCAGAGGGGAGCTATGAAAAGAAATGGCTGTTCAGCAAGTGCTTCTTTGCTACAATTTTCAAAGGGAATTCATCTCCCATCTTCTTCTGTTTCAGTCTGTAGAGCTTTAAGAATTTTTCTTTGCTTTTTTTCTAGGTTGGCATCACTCTCACTTGAACTGATCTTTTAAGGTCAAAGAGACATAAAATGAGATAATTCAAATATCACGTTCCATAGTTTACCATAGTTGTACCCTGGTGGCACAGTGGTTAAATGCCAGTACTGCAAGTCACCACATTGCAAGTTCGATTCCAGAGGGCTCCAAGGTTCACTCAGCCTTCCATCCTTTCGTAGGTCAGTAAAATGAGTACCCAGCTTGTGGGGGCAATTAGCTAACACACATTGGAAACTGTGTAATGCAGTGTAGATGTGTAAATTGCTATTGCTTAAAAAAAAGTTGTAAGCCGCACTGATAGCCTTGTGGCTGAAGAGTGGGGTATAAATAACTAATAATAATAATAATAAATTTACACGTAGGCAGAAAACCAACAGTGCATTGTACATATAGAAAGGGGCAATGAATGGGCTTGCTCAAATTTTAGGAAACAAATACTGTACATGAGTAGCACCTAGTAAAACTTGGGAGTCTCTTGGGGGACAGGGGGAACATGAACACAGCTGGGAAAGTTGAAGTAATGATGTTGAAGTATTACAGAGGAGAAGGACTAAACAACCTAAACACATATATCTGAGAGAACCTTTCAGAAATTCCGTCAGTGGCACAGTTTACTCATTTTAAATTCTGGATTTCCTCATCTTACAATGTACCTCTTTTCCTATTTAAAAATTAATGTGTATTACTTCTAAACGTGGTAAACCAACCTATTGTGTTTTAATAGCCTCCTGGTTCTTCTGTTGAAAAAGACCTTGGGGTTTTGCCGTACAGTCCTTCCCTGATGGCAACACTGAACTCAATGTTATAGCCAGGCTAGCAATTAGTTGGGGTGAAATCTGATAGGGCAGCTCATTTCTGAACTGTTTGCAGAACTCCAATTTTAAATTATTTGTACTGAAGGCATCTACAATACACCCACAGAGACATAATCAAGCAATGAATCTGAGGTCACACAGAGTGACCATGTACCTCTATAATCTCACTTTGGTTGGAATATCTGACAATGAACCCCATGAGGTCACACAGTATATAAAACTATTAAATAGATAGAGTTAAATTGATAATATAGAAAAATCAGGTATAATTAAGCTCTGATATTTAGAAGTCTAATACTGATGGTTAGTTCAAAAGGTTTTAACAGATACTACTATACTCATTTAAACAATTTCATTTCATTAATCCAGCCTTCTTCCCCAAGCTTAAGCAGAATCAGCCCCAGTGAGTATTTGCATGGGAGACCACCAATGAATACCAGGTGCTGTAAGCTATATACGGTTGTCCCTCCATATCCACGGATTTGGTATCCATGGATTTAAGTATTCACAGCTTGAAAATATTCTTTAAAAAATAATAATCCAAAAAGCAAACCTTGATTTTGCCATCTGATATAAGGGACACCATTTTGCTATGCCATTGCATATAATGGGACTTGAGCATTCATGGATTTTGGCATCCTGGAACCAAACCCCAGTGAATATGAAGGGACAACTATATTTCAGAGTAAGGAACTGGAAAAATGCCTCTAGATATTCCTTGTCTAAGAAAACTCTATGAAGTTCATAGGGTCACTATAAGTCAACAGGCAGCTTGAAGGCATGCACACACACGCACATACACACATACGTACATGCACAATGTTCTGTTAAAGTCACATCCTATGCAAAAATAAACCCTACAGTCTGAGGCTTAATCCTCTGTTAGTGATCTTGAGGAGAAAAATAGCTTTTGACTTTACTTATGGTAAACTTGAACAGTTAGTTTGGCACTGAGAAAATGCACAGGACACTGTGGTAAGACTAATTCCAGAACAAAAGTAATGCAATCATGTAAAACACAGGCAGTTCTGTATTTCTAAGATATTGTTTAGCAGTTAAGCTGAGTGGGAGAGGAAAGAAGTTTGTAAACCATACATGTACATAAACAGAATGATTATGAAAATAAGTATAAGATAAAATTATAGGTTTATTTTAATATGTGAACAGTATGAACATCATAATAACTTAAATATCATAGAGGTAACTAGTCTGTAGTTCCTTTATCATCAGGCATTTGAAGCTTAGCATAGCTAAATATTACAGAGATGTTTAATTTTATTTTCATGTAAACCACTTTTTCCTACTGGCAATCCTAAAGCCCATCTATACAAGGTGGGGAGGGGACTGGAGTACCTCATAGTAATGGCATTTTTTGCAGCAGCTGTTTGTCTTGATGGTGGCTTTGACCCCAGCAGCCCCCATGAGCTTCGTATGCCAGAAGGCAGCGGCAGGTCAGTTACTTGCATTAGTTCTTTGCTGCCATTAAACTTCTTTTTTAAAAAAAACTTTGTCTGTGTGCTGAGCAAAAGGGCAATTTTCCAAGCTAAAGGGACAGAAAAAACTCCCCATTTTCTCACTTTAGCAATCGCTCAGTAAGGCAAAAATCCAACCTGTTGGCAGCAGGTGCTTGCCCTGTTAGCAAGGCCTGCCCCCCCCCCCCGTGTTCACCCGGCCAATCAGTTTTGCACTTCCTCCCATATGGGGAAATGATTCAAAGTGATTTGCTTGTCCCAGTGAAGAGGAATATGCACAAACCCTTGCTGTTTGTTTGTTTTTAAACTATTGTAAAGGCTTTTCCTGCATTTTTTTGACATTTTGCCCTCCCTCCTTCTGAATGCTATGGATTTATGCAGGATCCCATTCAGACAGGCAGGATTCCCAGTGAATTCTATGAGGTTTTATTTCACCAGTTAGACAACTCCCTAGAAAGACCTACACAGATGTAAGCCTTACTTAGTTCAATATGATTCATTCCCAGGAAAAACTATAAAGGACTGCTACCTAAACACCTCTGTTTTCCATACAAATCCTGTGTAAAGAGAAAAAAAAGCTAACTTTACTTTATCCAGGTGGTAGAGTTCTCCATGGAGCATAGGATTTCCACTGATTGTACAACAGTCATCCCTTCCTATTCGTGGGGGTTGTGGTGGAGCACCACCGTGAAACTGAAAAAAACCACAAATAAAAAATGTATATAAAATCTTAGGAAGGCCTTCGACTGCCCCCCCGCGAAACAAGAGACTTGGTGGCGAGCACTGGGGGTTTCCTTGGCCTCTGTACTCTCTTCTCCACGCGACTGTTCCAAGTTGCTGCTCCAAGTTGGCAAGCAGGCTGCTCAAAGCCATTAATTGTGAAATTGAAAAAAAATGCAAATAAAAAATGTATGTAAAATCTTATGGAGGCCTTTGTCTCCCCTCCCCCCACAAATGAGAGACTTGGTGGTGAGTGCCGGGGGTTTGCTTGGCCCCCGTACTCTCTTCTCCATGTGAATGTTCCAACTTGCTGCTCCAAGTTGGCAAGGAGGCTGCTCAAAGCCATCAATCAGGCCAATCCAAAACAAAAACAAAACCTGGTGCTCATGGCAAAGCTGCTCGTTCCCAGGAACTGCCAGGCACATCATCCCATGGTGGGAGGAAGGGAGTGGATGCGATTGCCAGGACAGCCCAAATCAGCCCCAAGGACCAAACATTCTCATGGGGGCTTGAGGGGGAGGCAGCTGAAGGCCCAAACACTCAGCAAAACAGCTCCTCCAGGCCCCAGCTACAACCCAGGCATCCCCAGAGGAGTGCTCCCTGTGCACCCACGCTGAGCACAGGAGGCAATTCACTGGGAGTGCAGGGCTTTTAATGACCAACACACGAAATAACGAGTCAGACACCGTAGCTGGGTTAAAACATGGGCCATTTTATTGTAACTAATCTATTTATTTGTTTGTTTCTTGATATATGCAAACTAGGGGGAGACCCAGTGCGGGAAAAACTGGCGCCGATGGTCTCACCAGACTCACCTCCCAGCTTCCCTGGGCGAAACACCTGAGCCCCAGGGAGGATGCCAGAGAACTTGGATGCCCCCCGGGCACCATCTACTGGAAGGCGAGACCCCAGGATAAAAACACCTCGACCTACCGAATTTCAGTCGTGTGTTCCCACCCGGCATCAGCCTCAAGGAGAGCTTATTTCCCTGCCCCCAGACACATGACCTGCCAGGTAGTTTGATAAGACTATCCTACACCCAAAAGGGGTGCCATAGGTGAACACCGAAATAATCCCATCTCCCCCTTACCTGCCTCTGATAAGGGCAAGTGTCCACTTAGCCCTTATCCCCCACCAGGGCGGCCAAAGCAGCCTTCACCCCAGTTTGTATATCCTCAAGAAACAGCTGGATCCCAAGCTCAGACAAGTGGACCCCGTCAACCCTGTAAAGCTCAGGCTTGTCAAACACTATCTTAGGGTGGTCAATAAAATGACCAAGCCCCGTAGCCATAGCGGACCGAATTTCACTGTTAACCCTTTTGCGGGCCACATCAATGCGTTTTGTGTCTCCTTCACCAGGATAAACCTGGCACAGGATTATGGCTGACCAAATTATGTGCACCCCGGGCCATAAAGACCTGATTCTGTGCATGTACGCTATGGCTTGAGTGATTTAAGCTTTCCCTTTCAGAAGACCTAGGTCATTGCCTCCTAGGTGAATAATCAACAAATTCGGCAGAGGTCCATGAAGCTCCTCAAACAGGGTGGGCATCAATCCGTGCCACTTAAGGCCTCTCTTGCCCAGCCACTCCACTGCAGCCAAACAGCCCAATCCCAAGTGGGCTCCAAATCTACTCGACTTGGCATGGCGTGCAGCCCAAAACACAAAACTGTGTCCACATATCAGCACTCAACTCCTCATGGACCCCAGTCTGTAATCTGTAAAATACAAACAGAAACATTATGAACATATCAACAGCAGCAACAGCAAGCTTACCAATACCATTATAAACAGGTGGGGCGGACATACTTCTTGTATGCTGTCAACTTCCATCAGCCAAGTTGCCTGATGGCATCGGGTGGCATACCCACTGCAGCCGCCGTGGAGGCCGCACCTATCCGAAAGGAATGTGTGCAAAAGCGAACCCTTGACAAACCCAGGTTAGAAAGTGCCATGGATGTGACTGTCCAAAATTGATAGCGAGTCAAAGGGGATCCATCTGCATGGCAAAACAGGAACCCTGTCTGTGACCCCTGAACTTTCATATATCCCCGCAATGCTTTGACTGGGCAAAGAAACGTATCGTGACATTTACGTAACACAGTTTTGGAACCTCTACCTAATTGATCTGTCTTTGATCTACAGATCCAAATGAGCACCCCCTGGGACAACCAAGTTATGTCCTCGAGTAGTAATGCTCTGCTGGATTGATCACCCTTTGACATAGCAACCAATTTGCTCACTCGGTGCACCAAAAATGCTATAAGCGAAGCTGCGTGGAACAGGAGCCGCTCATAATGATCTTTACAAATGGTTTGCCAAGCCTGATACAATCCTTTGAGAACTGAAGGGGTGAGAGGGCATCTATTATCCCTAACCTTTCCTTTCTCCCTAGCCCATCCCTCTACAGCCTTGCGGATGCGGAAATCATTAGTGTTGTCCCTGAAACTTTGTGCCTCGCTCCAAAAAGCCAAGGCAGAGAGGCGGGACTTAATGGACTATGGAGCTAAACCCCTATTCTTTTAAAAAACACAAAACTGTAGTATGTGATGGACTGGAATTGGCCACAAATCCTCCAAGCTATTCTCCTTTCTGAACTCAATGAATTCCTTAACCGCTCTAATATACACTTGCTGGGGGCGACAGAAAGGCTGATTGCTCATATTATCTCGGTCGTCCAAGGTCCCACAGATCCTCTGGCATCAAATCTGGCTTGTTGGCAGCCTCGGGATCCAATTGCCTGAAGCGTTCCATCTGCATACAGGAAAGAGCATCGGCTAAGCCATTGTCAATTCCCGCTATGTGAGTTGCAGTGAACACGATATTAAATTGCAAGCAATGTAAAGTAAATTCCCGAAGCAATGTCATGAGCCTGGGAGACTGAGATATAAGAGAGTTGATAACCTGAACTGTGGCCATATTGTCGCACCAAAAACGAACAGCCGAGTTAGAAAACTCATCTACCCAAATCTTAACTGCGACCCATATGGGAAAAAACTCGAGGAAAGTCAGATCAGTGGTTACCCCCGCGTCTGCCCAATCCTTAGGCCACTGTTCAGCACACCAACGCCTATGAAAGTACACCCCAAACCCGAGAGACCCTGAAGCATCAGATGCCACCTGAAGGGCATCTCTCAATTTGATCTCGTCCCGCCAGAATGATACCCCATTGAAATGCCTTAGGATTGTATCCCAGACCAATAGGTCTTGTTTAATATTTTGGGTAATCCGGGTCTGATGATGAGGCAGGGTCACTCCTGAGATGGCATCACATAGATGTCGCAAAAATGCCCTGCCAGGCGCCACCACCCTACAGGTGAAATTTAGATGTCCAATTAATTCCTGGAATTCCCTGAGGGTGGCTTTTTTACGGGTGATGAACTGAGATACCCTTAATGACATGTCCTCAATTTTTGACAAGGGGAGGCGACATAGCTGATTAACTGTGTCAATTTCAATTCCTAAGAACGTCAATTGTTGCGCTGGGCCTTCTGTCTTCTCATGTGCCAGTGGGACCCCTAAAATATCCATGAGGGCACCAAATTTCTTCAATAGCAGCTGACAGTCACCCGTACCATATCTCCCCGCGAGGAGAAAATCGTCCAGGTAATGTACCACTGCACCTATTCCCGTCTTATGTTGCACTGCCCATTCCAAAAAGGTGCTAAATGTTTTGAAAGCAGCGCATGACACGGAACAACCCATGGGTAAAGCCCGGTCCATGTAATACATGCCATCAAAGGAGAAACCCAGCAGCTCAAAATCATCTGGGTGTACGGGTAGCAGACGGAATGCTGATTTTATATCACATTTAGCTAATTCAGCCCCTGGCCCAAGGCAACGCACTGTTCGTATCGCCGCATCAAATGAAGTGTATTGGACGGAACACATCTTGTCGGGAATAAAGTCATTGACCGACTGGCCTTTGGGATATGAGAGGTGACGTATAAGGCGATACTCCCCCGGGGTCTTCTTTGGCACGATCCCTAATGGAGACACCCTCAAGTTAGGTATAAGTGGAGTATCGAAAGATCCAATGACCCTGCCTTCATTCACCTCCTTCTGTATTTTTTCTCTAACAATGTGCTCCAACCCCAACACAGATTTCAAATTAGGCGATCTGAACGAACGCCACTCCCCTTGGTAAGGAATGCAAAAACCATTGGTAAAACCCTCTTTCAAATAGATGGCAGCCCGAACGTTGGGGTAAACTGCCAACCAAATTGCTAAATTGTGTAAACCAATTGGGCTGGGCCCCTTTTGCAGCAAGAGGGGGGTTGCCTGGGCCCTTCTTCCCTCCTTGTTGCTCACGATTACCTCCTGCTTGCCCCTTTGCTCGAAAACAGTTTCAAAATGAATGATTCCCACTGTACATTGTACATTCATGTTTAAAGTTACAAATGCGCCTGGAGCAAGCCCCCTTTGAACTAAATTCCCAGCAAATCATACGCCGAGATTGAGTCTGCTGTTGGGGCATCGTGGGACGTGCAGTCCCCGTAACTTTTGCATTTTGCAGCAAATGGCCACTCTGCGCCCTTTCCCCCCAAACTGGACGTGCTGGGAACATCACCTGAAGCCATAGGTGGGAGTTGATAACATCCCATCTCATGGAGGGGTGAGAAGCTGCCATTAAACAGAAAGCTTCATCGTACTGTAGCCAAGCTGGGCCCGCAAAATCAACATATGCCCTGTATATGATGTCCATATATCTGATCAAGGCATATGATCTATGAGCCTGCATCTGAGCAATGACGCCTGCATAAATAAAGAATCCCGCCAGCCAATTGGCCCAAGTCCTATCAACCTTACGTTTTTTTCAATTTCTCCTTCTCCTTATCATCCAAATTGTCTCTCTCTGTCTTATCCAGATCCCTGAATAAAAGGGAGAATATATCTACATATTCTCCCCATAAAATTTTATCCCTAGTGGCAGGCGCCAAGTGTTCGTCTAGAGAAGGGGTCGGATCACCCATGTGAGATGGGACCGATGTGGGAGGCCAAGCCATTCCTCCAAAGTAGGCTTGCCCGGGCCAGGCATAGTTTGTGTAACCCGGCGCCCCAAAATAAAAGCCCGGGTATACACTCTGCAGGCCCCATGTACCTGTCCCATGAGCCGAACAAGGTTCTAAGCCTGGTACTGCGGGCTGTTCGGACTGTGTCCCCCATTGACCCCATGGCCATCCATAATGTACTCACATTGTTCCAACTCACCAGACATTGTCGAGGGCCCTGGTTCAGGCCCTGGTTCCTCCTGACTCACGTGCTCAATTGCTGAGCCCAACCTCCTCAGTATATGCTGCTGAAGCATCCTTCTCCAGGGCCTGTATGCGTGCGATAAGATTCCTAGTTAGAGAGGATTTGGAATCCCCCGCACCACCCTTACTCACTTTTGCTTGAAGCTCTGCCCTTGTGTGCTCCAGGGCTTGGACACATTCCAGAAGCTCTTGGGTGACATCCGTATTGTCTTCATCATCGGATGACAGCGGCATTGGTGGACGACACTTAGGTGGGACTTTCTTGGCTGGCCCTTTACCTTTTGGGCCACCCTTACCCTTTTTTGAAGGCATCTCGATCGTGCAGTTGACCCTAAAATATCCAATGTTAGCAAGGAATGGCACAATGGCGTTAAAGCAACTATTATTAATAAGTGATGTTGTTTTACTAAGGGTTGATTCCCACCTTTAATCGAAAGCCCGTTGGGTCTGCACTCCTGTAACTAGTAAGGGCAGTTATACTTGCGCCAAATGTATCAGTAATTTGAACTCAACCCATGCAATAGCCCCAAATGGCCACCAGATGGCAGTGTAACTCCAGTATTGCACTGATCAGTTGGGAATTTTAAATCTGGGGAGAAGTTGGTCTGAGTGGATCAATTATCCCAATGGCCACCAGGTGGCACCCTGCTCCTACTTTTCCAGATGAACAGTTTGCCACTGTTATGATTTGAATTCAAACAACACTCAAAAGTTGACACCAGGTGGCGCTGTGCCCTTTGTAATCACTGTGAATTGCAAGCCAAAAATGTTATTGCAAGCCAATACCACAAAACTAGCAAGGTTTAGCAAAGCTTTGAGTGATTGCTAACAAAGCTTTGAGTGATTGCTGATCTGGGATTTGTAAGAGCAAGGACAAGTGTTGCAAAGTAACAAGTGTTGCAAAGTAGGGTTTGCTCTGTTGGGATTTGCAAGAGCAAGGACAAGTGTTACAAAGTAGGATTTGCTGTGTTGGGATTTGCAAGAGCAAAGACAAGTGTTGCAAAGTAGGGATGCAGCTTTATGCCAAGGAATAGATTACAAAGCCTCCCAGTAGTTTGCAAACCCAGCTGCAGCAAAGCAAAGTTGTGCAGCACCATCCCTGTCAAAGCTTTGAGTGATTGCTGATCTGGGATTTTGGGATTTGCAAGAGCAAGGACAAGTGTTGCAAAGTAGGATTTGCTGTGTTGGGATTTGCAAGAGCAAAGACAAGTGTTGCAAAGTAGGGATGCAGCTTTATGCCAAGGAATAGATTACAAAGTCTCCCAGTAGTTTGCAAACCCAGCTGCAGCAAAGCAAAGTTATGCAGCACCGTCCCTGTGACTAAACAAAGCACGTGAAGAGCGCTCGTGGTTCCCACGTCCCTGTAGTCCCCAAAGAGGAGCCCCTAAACCAGCACACAGGCCACTTGCTCACCCACTCCCCGCCAGAGAGCCCGCCGCCAGCTGCCCCCTTCCCACCATGGCCATGCGCTAGCGCTGCAAAAGAGCCCACTGCCAGCCACAGCCAGAAACTGCGCCGCAAAGCCTTGCTCCCACAGTGCCGAGGTGCTCTCATGCAGCGGCTACTGAAGCCAATGGCAGCGGCAACGCACCTCGACCGAGGCACGCACACCCCAGCAACTGGGATAGCCAACCAACAAGGGAAGGGAAAGGTAATTGGCCTTTAAACCAGCAAGGTTTGTGCCAATCTCTCCCAAATCTCCTCCCCCACTAGGTTTGCCTCCAAACCGTGTCAACGATCTCTGGAGACTCGTTTCAGGAAAAGAGGAGGACGTCAGGGGCGGCAATGGTTTTGATAAAATGCTAACTCCACCCCTGCATTCTCCAAGCCATGGTGTGATTACATCATGGCCAATCCCTGACTCGCTTCACATGAGGCCACTAAAGCACCTCCCACTGCCAACTGTCAGTGGGGGTGGCATTAGTTGGGGCTGTGCTGCATTTTGGGACTCAGCCATGGGCTCCACTACCGTGTGTGTGTGTGTGTGTGCGCGCGCGCACGCGCGCATGCATTGTCTTTGCCAAGAAAAAACAGGCACATGCACACACACACGGAAGGTAGTGGAGCAAAATGGCCCATGCACCCTGGCACCTGCTCTCTCGCCCCTCCACCTTTAAACCTCCCCCCAATCGCTTCCCATAGCCCTTAAAGCACTTATTCCATCACTCAATTTGAACCCTTTGACTCTCTCCCTCCCACCTTCTTCCTATCCCTCCCCAAATCCTACTTGTATCCCTTAGTTCCGTCACCCAGTCTAAACTCCTTAATTCTCTCTCTCTCTCTCTCTCTCTCTCTCTCTATATATATATATATATAATTCTTAAATTCATACATCTACCATATTACACTTCTAAATAATACTTCTTTCTTTGACATAGATACATTGCTTTCATCTTAATTATTTACATTAATTTAATTATTTAACCCCCTACAAGTGCTCCCACCCCCAGGACCATCTATACCAATTATTTTTTCCATTTTCCAAAATTGCATCGATTCCCTTGGGGGTGTGTACCCCCCTTTTCTTAAAAACACATAATCTTTAAATGGTTTCCATATTTCATCAAATTTACAACTTTTCCATAATCCTTTTTTAACTTTCAATCTACATGTTAATTTATCATTAATTACAATGTCCCATACTTCTCTCTACCATTCCTCTAAATGATAATCTCCTTGTATCTTCCATTTTCTGGGTATCATTAATCTTGCGCTGTTAATAAATTTGTAATCAGATCTTTCATAACTTGGGTACAATTAACCTTATCATAAATTGATAATAATGCAATATCTAGAGACATTTCTAAATCTTGTTCTGTTATCTCTCTTATTTCTTTAAATACCATTTGCCAAAAATTCTGTACATATTTACAACTCCACCACATATGGACATAAGTGCCTTTTTCTTGACATCCCCTCCAACATAACATTGAATAATTTTGATCTATTTGACTTATTCTTACTGGTGTCAAGTACCATCTCCATATCAATTTATAATAATTTTCTTTTATTCTTACTGACATATTTTTCAAAATACCCAAATCCCAAATTTTCCCCCAACTCTCTGATTGCTTATTGAATGCCTTAAATCCTCCTCCCATATTATTTTTAAATAATCATTTTGTTCTTCAGTTTTCAACAATAATTTATATAATTCACTAATGGTACTCCTTATTATTTCATTCTGTTCCTTATTTTCTGTTTGTATGATCAAATCTTCAAATCTGGTATATTTTCAACATTCCTTATTTACTCTTATCCATTCTAATTGTATGCAATTGAGCCAGGAAATATTTAACCCATGTAATCTCTCTTTTATTTGTTCTCTTCTATTCATCTTTTTATCCATTCTTCTATTTTTATTATTTTGTTTTCTCTTAAACTCTTTTCCAATTCTCTCTTCAAATTTGCTGGAATTTTTTTCCATAACCACCACTGGAGTTAGTGGAGAAATGATAAGTAATAACTTTTCTTTATATTTTACCCATATCTCTAAAATATTCTTCAAAAAGGGATTATCTATTTTTCCAATTCCTTTCTTAGTAAATTTGTTAAATAATATATTTTCCAATTTATACTCTATTTCTGACATATCTGTTTCTAACCAATCTAATTCCCCTTTCTGCCTTATTGCTTTTATAATGTATCTAATCTGGTTTGCTATACTGTATAATATAATTTTAATTTAGGGACACCTAATCCTCCCTTTTTCTGATGTTTGTACCATCTTTTTTTATTAACCCTCACTTTCCTATCTCCATTACAATAATTATTAATTACAGTTTTCCAGTTCTTTAACTCTGATTCCCTTATCTTAATCGGTAACATCCTAAATAAAAAAATAATTTGGGGTAATATTTTCATTTTAACAATTGCTATTCTACCAAAGCATGACAATTTTATTTTCCTGAATTCCTCTAATTTTCTTTTAACCTCTTGTAACATTTTAATATATTTTTTCCTCTAAATCTTTTAAATTCTTAGTTATAATAATGCCTAAATATTTGAGTCTTTTACTCTAATATTAATTTTTTACTCCTCATGAATTCTTGTTCCTCTTCCCTGCTATAGTTAAACAACATCATCTCTGATTTATTCCAATTTATTTGCAAACCTGTCATTTCTCCAAATTCTTTTAAATATGCTTCTATTCTATTCATTTTCTCTAAGGGATTTTCAATCATTAATAAACTGTCATCTGCAAACAGATTTATTTTATTCTTCCTTTTATTACCACTTCCAATTAAGCCTTCATCCTGTCTAATAACATTTGCTAATTTTTCTATTACTATGTCAAACAAAATTGGAGAAAGAGAGCATCCCTGTCTAGTGCCTCGGGATAACTGAATTTGTTCAGTCATTCCATCGTTCACTACTACCCAAGCTGTATTTTGTGTATATAGTTGATTTATCAATCCCTTAAATCTTTTACCATATCCCATCGCTTCTATTATTGTTTTTCATGCTGACCATTCCACACAATCAAAGGCCTTGAAAATATCCAAGGCTAATATTCCTGCTTTCAAATTACTTTTTTGAATTTTATCTATTATATTAAGTACCCTTTCAGTTAGGCTCGACATTTGTCTACCCGCCATAAAACCACATTGATCTCTTTTAATATATTTGGATATGAAGTTTTTCATCCTTCTTGCCATTATTGCAGTCAATATCTTAGCATCTTGATTTATCAAAGATATAGACCTATATGATCCTGGATCTGTTACATCTTTCTCGGGTTTTGGAATTAAAACTATTAAAGCCTCTCCCCATGATGCTGGGATCTTATCTCCTTCTATTATTTTATTATATAACACCTTCAATTTAGGTATTAATATTTTTTAAACGTTTTATAATATTCTGATCCCAATCCATCCAATCAAGGTGATTTCCCACCCTTCAGTCGATCAGTAGCATCTGCAAGTTCTGCCTCTGTAATTAACTTTTCCATTTCATCCCTATCTTTTTCTAGTAGTCTTGTTTTACAATATTTCCCAATATACTCCCTAATCTTTCCCCTGGGATTCCCCCCTGTTGAATATAATTCTCTATAAAATTCTTGAAATATTTTTATTTTATCTTTCATCAAATTACAGCTTTTTCCTGTTTTATCTTTAATTGCTCCTATTGTACTCCTCTCTTTTTTAGATTGTGCGAACTGGCCAGCATTTTTGAATTCTTATTATTATATTCAAAGAATTCCCTTTTTAAATATATCAAATTTCTTTGGACTTCATCTATTTCTATTTTTTTCAGTTCACTTTGTTTTGCTTGTAGTTGTATATAATTTTGTTTATCTCTAAACTCTATATATTGTTTCTCTAATTCTTTTATTTCCAATCTAGTCTCTTCACATTATTTTCCTTTTGCTTTTTTAAAATATGTGCTTCTCTAATACATATTCCTCTCATTATCACTTTCATCGTATCCCAAAGTACAGCTTGAGAACATTGTCCTGTATTATTAATATCCCATATTTCTTGCCATTCTTTCCCAACCTTGTTTACAATGTTTTGATAATTAAGAATGTTTATATCCAACCTCCATCTCTTTGCTTCTTTATAATCTTTTTTAATTATAATATCCATATTGACTAACGCATGATCCATTACTTTAATCACGCCAATGTCTGTATTCAATAGCCTTGAAACCCAATTATTAGATACGTAAAACCTATCTATTCTAGAATATTTTTTTATGCACAGGTGAGTAATAAGCAAATTTTCTTTCATCTTGTCTTAATGTTCTCCAAACTTCTTTTAACCCTTTTCTTTTCATAATTTTATTTAAACCTGTTACATTATTGTATCTTTCTGCCATGGTGGGATTAGATTTATCCCTACTTTTATCCATTACCATATTAAAATCTCCTGCCATTACTATTACACCTTTCTGTATGGTTTCCATTTCTTTCAACACTTTTTCATAAAATTCTACTTGTTTTTCATTTGGTGAATATATATTCACTAGTGTATAATCTTCTCCTCCCATCACTCCCTGCAAAATTATATATCTTCATTTTTCATCCTTTTTTACCTTTAAAACATTAAAACCACATTTTTGATATTATCGTTGCTCCTCCCTTGTTTTAGAAGTCCCATATGCTTTCTCATAAATCGTTGACCATCTTAATCTTAATTCATTGGCCCCTTCTTTTACTTGATATGTTTCCTGTAAAAATATTATATCTGCCTTATCCCTGTTTAACAAAGCTTCTACTTTTTTCCTTTTCCATGTGTTTCCTAGCCCTTTGACATTTAACTTTGTGATTCTTATTCTGTTAACCATAATATTTGTATAATTCTTCTTTTATGGTCCCTTATCGTGACACATTTACAACCCTCATCCCCAACAAACTTTCACACTCCTCTTCCCCACACATACCCCTACCATATATTTTCCCCATATACCCCTCCCTCCCCACATACACAAATCACCCCCCTTCAATCCCTTAAGTAGTTTACCTTAAACATGGTTCCCTCGAACCCTCGGAGGGGGGGAAAGGATCCTCCGGTGTTAAAGCAGCAGTGAATCCTCACCCATCGGCCCTTTAATATATTTAGTACACCCCATCTCTTTTTTATTTTCAGGTTTTTTAAATTATAAATGAAGTGTCCTCTTGTCTTCGCGGCTTCACAGCTTCTGCAGTTGCACCTTGTTGTTCTTCTTGTTGTTGCTGTTGCTCTCCTTCTCAATCTTCTTTAGATTCCAGATTCAATTCTCGCAGTAAATCCATTCCCTGTTGTAGTCAAGTTATTTTGTAAAATTTCCCCACCCATTGAAATTTCAAAAAAACTAGATATCCCCATCCATAGGTAATCCCAGCTTTCTTTAACACAGTTATGCATGGTCTGATGCTCCTTCTCCACTGGATTGTCTCTGGGCAGAGATCGGTATAAATTTCCACTGCGATTGATTTATATTTCAATGGATCAGACATTCCATTTATTGCTTTCATTAGAAGATCCTTCTTGTAGTAACTCTCACATTTCATGACAATATCTCTTGGAATCAGTCCTCCTTTTTCAAAATTGTTGGATTTTCTCTGGGCAATTCTGGAAATCCACGAATTTTAAGGTTTACATGAAGTTCCCTATCCTGTAGATCAATCATTTTTAATTGCCACTTTTCAAATTGAATAGATTGTTCTTCTAAGCTCTTACGTTGAATTTCTTGTTGTTTCTCAAGGAGATCCAGCCTCTGCTTAACTTCTTTAATTTCTTGTTTCAATTCTCCTGTAGATGTTTTGATTATCATTTCAATCTTTTTAGACATCTGATCCATGAGAGCTTCATTATCCTGATGCATTTTTTTCATAGCATCTGAAAACCATGTTTTCAACTCAGACATTTGTGTTTGCATTTGAACTGGTTGGCCTTGCTTAGAAACAGCTCCCTCTAGTTCTTTTTCTCCCTTCCTTGTTTTTTCTGGGTCAGCCATTGTTTTGCTAATTTTAGCTTCTTATTCTTTATCTCTTGAATTAATTATTTCCTCTGATCTCACTCTGCTAAGACATTGAGCAGTGAAATCTGAAGGTCTGATATTTTTGAAATATAGTGTTTGTAATAGTCAGCTGTTGTTCTGCACACAACTCTAGCAAAAGGTGTCTGTTATCATTGCAATTTCCAACACCATGCTTGCCTAAGACAGCTTTCCAGGCTTTCGAGTTCTTTCCTACTCTGGCATTGAAATCACCAAGGATAATAGTTTTATCTTCTACAAAGACTTTTTGTATGAGTTGGCTTAGGTCTTTGTAGAATTTGTCTTTTTCTACAGAGTCGGCTTGAATAGTTGGGGCATATATACTAAAGAGAACAACATGTGGAGGCATAAGGAAATAATGTGATCAGAGTGTCCTGTTGGCAAGGTTTCAATCTGGAGGCAATTGAGTTTTTAATCATAAAGCCTCCTCCTGAAAGATGTTTTTTGGTTTTGGGTTTGCCAGACCAGTAAAGTGTGTAGCCAGGGCTGTGTTCTTTAAAGCTGCCTTCCTCATGGAGACAAACTTCACTAAGAGCAGCGATGTCAATATTAAGTCGTGATAGTTCATGGGCTATTAGAGCAGAATGATGCTCAGGCCATCCACTATCATGGTTCTGATGTTCCAGCATGCAAGTGTCAGTTTATTTACACCTTTGGAGGCCAGTGTGTGCCTTTGTTTCTTTGCCTTGGTTTGACCGCATCAGATGATGCCCGTTAGCCATGCCTAGCCAACCAGGTAGATGGGGATGAGCTTTTGTTAGGCCACCTTTTCTAGGCCCCTCTCCATATGGAGCAAGCAGTGCTCTCCTGAAAAAAAGGCTGCTTGGTTGTTCAGGATGCTGCCGAACAAGACTGTCATCTCCCGGGTCAGGCTTGAGCGACCAATGTCCTGAACCGCCTGCATGCAGAGTTGGGTCTGTGGCTTCCATTGCATCTTTACACCTGCCGTTTCATCCCTCGCCTATCGATACAGGGCTTTTTCAGAATTGGATTTGTCCTTTGAGCCTGTGCAATGGATTTTTCTAGCGGAGTGCAGCGTGCACAAAACTGGCCTCACCCTTTAAACCAAAGGTTCATCTGCTGTGGCCTTGCAAGCATGGATGGTAGCAGCGAGGTCCTCAGGTTGTAAGTTTGATTAGAGTTTCCTTCTCTTAGATGGTTGTCCTTACAGGGTTGGACGAGCACCATCTGCCCAGGTTTGGGATTAGAGTTTTCCTTCTCCTAGGATGGTTGCCATAAGGCTAGAGATCCCATCCTGCCCTTTGACACTCTTTGTCAGACCTTTCAGTTTTGACCTGTCTGGCATGGAAGACCCTACCAGTGGCTATTATGCCACCAGCAGCATAGCTCAAAACATCATTAGGGTATGCAAGCCCCCCTCCCATGACAAGGGGGCATCAATGGAGTGGTTAGAGTTCCGCAAATTCACAAAACCACAAAATAAAGAGATGCAAAAAGGAAGGGATGCCTGTAATTAGCACAATGAATGGTCACCAACTATCTAAAGTAAAGGATTATAGCCACATTGACTTATATTGACATTCAGTTAACATAATATTTTTAGTTAATATGTTGTCTTTGAGCTTTCATGTTCACTCAGACTCCAAAAAGCCAGGAAATTATAACTGTTAAGGGCGCTCTCCTTAACAAATGTTTCATTTAGATGCTATGGCTATCGGATGGTCACACACAAAGTCCTTCAGAGGAATTTAGTAAAACTATAAAGGAAGTCAGAGGCATGAAAGCTCAATGGAGAGGTTGACTATGATCCAGTCAACTGGATCACCAAAAAGAAGGCTTCACTAATGCCCCTTTCAACAGTATCCAGTGAGAGAAGTTTTTCTTTCAAGTTTATCTTAGAAATTAAAAGAATGTACATGATTTAGGGGCAAAATGATGGCTGACAATGGCCAGCCTTGTCAGGGTAGTTTCCTTGACCAATAGTCTAAGCCAGGATATCTAGCCCTTAAAGCAGTTTACCATTTGATGGCTGCAGGGTACTCTGAGTGAAAGTGATTCATTGGCAGAGTGTATTCACACTTCTGGCCACTTTTCAAGATTATGATGAGATGAAAAGCACTACCAAAATAAATTCAAAGAAAAATCCCAAGGGCCCTGAATAAGACAGAGAAATTGACACGTCTTCATAGAGGAAGAAAACTTACATGGAAATGAAAGGCAGATTGTTTTCCGCACAACAGCTGTTTAATACACTGAATCTTCTCTAGATATTCTAAATCTGTCATAGATTTAAAATGATTATTTGTTTGGGGTTAGTCCCAGCAGCTATTGGGAATAGCATGATTACTAGATGATTTCTACGATCACTTGCTGACCTCACTGATTTGCCTTTGGTGTTTTTCTGATGTATTTACATTTTGCCAAATTTTGTACTGGGTTGAAATGCATAAAAACACATGTCAAGACAGGGAAGATAATCATCATGCCACTTGTTACACTGTTTGTCAAAGATAAACAAATAGGTAGGTAGGTAGGTAGGTGTGTGTGCGTGTGCGCATGCTCTCGGGCTTAAAATCTAGTTATTTGCTGTAACTACTATAATATATTTAAAGTATGCTTGTACATTGTTTTCAAAATTCCCCTGGCTGTTTGTCTTCTTAAGAAATATTTGTCAAAGCAGAGACAGCTTGTGCTTTCAGATACATCATACAGTTATTGAAATTCTAAATATTGCCCATTTCTAATCTCTTTTAGAGCTTCACAGTCTATTTGGCATCTGCAAGAGCTGCTTAATTTAGAAGCAGTTAAATGGGGGGGTGGGGAGAGGGAGGAAGAGAGAGAATGAGAATGTGTTGGTACTCAGGCTCAAGCTATAGTATGCATCAGAGAGAAGTGTAATAATTAGAAATAATGTATGTGATCAATAAGGCAATCTGTCTTGTCAAACTGCAGAAACAGCAGATGTTTGCATCAATTTTGTCCTATTCTATTGCCTTCATTAATTTTCAGGCCATACTTAAAAATGTAGATGTCTCTTTAATTAGCATAGAAATATTGTCCAATTAGGGTGAGTTAAGACAACCAACATGATGGTTATCTTTCCACAGCTGATTACTCTGGGTCTAGGTACAGAAGCAAACATATGTAAGCTGTCTTCTTACATGTGCATCCCCTGTGGATAAGAAAACACACTTTTTTCCCCTTGCTTGTTTAGTCTTGTCTGAAACCACATGATCGATTAGCACATCAGATCTTACAGCAAAGGAAGAAAAGAAGAGGAGAGGGGGGGGGGAAGTAGCATTAGTGTTGTTAAGAAAGAAACTGCAGCTAATGACACCTGGCAACTGTACATAAAAGGTACTGTCCATTTGTGGATTTGTACAGACCTTTAGTTCTCTAAGCACATTGGTTGTTTTATCTTGAAATTGGTTGAACAGAGACCACTAATTTCCCAGGAAATGCATGCTATTACATGGGAATCTAGTTATCTATAATATATACCCATGTTGTGAGATGGAAAATTTGCATGCCACCCCAACCCACTAGAAAGGCTGGAATGGAATGCATTTGTACATATAGTATAATGCTTGTGGAAGGCTTTATAAATTATTAACTGACTATGTGACTGTAAATATAGCATTATAATTACTGTACTATCATCATCATCATCATCATCATCATTTACACCCAACCTTTTGCCCATAATGGGGGCTTAGGAGTAATTTAATCTATCATTACTCTTCAGCCACTGAGGCCCAATAATTATATCAAAAATTTCAATCATTGTACTAACAATGTGTAGTTTGATTCTTTGTTCCCTGCCAATGATTTACTTATCATGCTTGGAACTAATTTTAGCCTAACTACTCCATGTGTGAAATGAGAGCTAAAAATTTGGCTCATTCCCCCAAATATTCTTGACAATCTCTCTCTCTCTGGCTTTTTTTTGCAAACAAAGATTCAGGAAGGACTCATCCCACACTTTCTGCAAGCGTGCTGATGACTGAAAAGGCCAATCCGAGATAAACAAGTCCGATTGCAGAAAGCACAGCAGAAGGTCTCCTTGTTTCTGGGTTGTGATTCTTTCTGCATTGTCATTTTTCTTCAAGACTTGTTCAGCGTGAGTTCTCAAATAAGGCTGCAGCATTGTGGATAGTGCGTCTCCATGCCTCCCGATGTGAGGCCAGGACGGACCATTGTTGGTGATCGATTTGGCCGAGCCTGAGATGTTGTTTCAGGGAGTCCTTGTATCACTTTTTTGGAGTGCCCCTCTTATGCTGACCTGTAGTGAGTTCACGTAGAGTACTATTTTGGGGAGGTATTAAAGGGGGGGGGAAGTGTGTAGCATTCCATGCCCAAGTAAACCCTATGAAATTCACAGGTTCAGCAGGTATCTTGAAGGCACTTACACACAAACAAAATCTGTGGATAAGACAATGTGCTTGGTTTTTTGCCTTTGATTTATTGCCTTTGAGTTTTTCTCTGTTTGCAGCATTGTGCTGGTCTGGATTACAGTAGTTTATGAGGAGTGGACTCGTATCAGCTACAGAGACCTATCTTCACTGATTTGGGCCTCCATGTGAGGGGATGATGCAACCACCCTTTATGATGCAGTCTAGATACCTTTTTTTTTTAAAAAAAGTACACATCCTTTCACTCCACTATTTATGAATCTTATCTGGAGAAGGTGGTCCATCGCTAATGTCAACTTTACCTCTGAAATTAGTTACTCCATCCAAAGATAATATATTTCTGTTATTCCTTTCCTTATTTACAAGTCCCTTTGTCCTCATAAGCAATAGCCAGTAGAACAGAATATTAAAATAACCAATTAATTAAATCAATAACATAATGACAGCATATAAGGAGTAGGCTGAAGACTTTTCTTTGCAAATTATGCATTTAATTTATCACTATGGGAAAAACATCAAGGAAGATGAGTCAGTGCTGATTTTATTTGTGCATGAGTCACCAATAATTAAGCAGCAACCATGGCAGTTTGAACTAGCTTAAGTCCAGCAAGGTTAAATAAGACTGAAGCCTGAAGGTCAAAGCAATCTAAAATAAAAAGTTCAATTATACTATTAGCAGCAGGTGTAAGGAATAATTCTGCATCTTTTTTTTATCAAAAAGCACTATTCTTTGTTTTGAAAAAATCTATGAATTTTTGAGAGAAAGGTTGGGTGTTATTTCTGTAATATGGAATCCTTAATTCTAGACACAAATAATTGAACTCTTATGGCCGTATACCTATAATACACATTAGCTACAGCAGAATTTGATATTCCAATTGAATTTGCATCAGCACTAATATGTTTTGAGTTGGATTCAGATTATCTGTTTATGGGATGTTCCAGTGGAGGAAGGAGGGAAAATAATTCTTACCAATGGCTATAGAAAGTTAGAGGAATGGTCTCAGAAAAGAATGAGAAGTAGAGCTGGGGAGTTAAGGAGAAAAAGGGGGAAATAGTAAAAAATAATCTCCTTTGTCTTTTCCTGGCCCTGCTGTAGCTTCCACTGGAACTGAGTCACTCCATCAATGTATAGAGTCTTTCTGTTCACAGAAAGACATTGCCTTCCAGGTCAATGGGTCAGTAAATTTACTCCAGAGTTTATTCTGAATTTTAAGGGAATTATCCAGGATGCTTAACCCTATCCCCCAAAGGGGTCTAAGTACCTCGGGCAGCCCCTTTAAAGTTCAGTCTAAAACTTCCAAAAGATCCCTACTTAACTGATAAATAAACCACCAGCCACTGCTGTTCAGTATCCAGTCCAATGAACCAATAGAACATTATTCTCCCAAATGTTTTCAAGAAAGTGTTCTGATTAGTTATTATCAGTTGGAATGTGGTACATTTTAAAATAAATAAAGAATATATAAAAATAAATAACTAAAAAATACATTTTGAATTGTTCCACTGTAGCCATACATTTTATACATCTAGCTTGCTCAAAAAGATAACTGTATACTCATACACAATCCTCACGAGGCAGATGTGATTCACATGTTTTTTATTTTGAACTTCAATATCATTTTTTGCTTTTCCCTAAGTCTCAATTCATTTAATATTAACCCAGAGATTGTATCGTATACTTTATCTGTTACACAGCAAAATCCTATGTCTGTCTATTCAGACGTAAGTCTGGTTTTGGTTCATTTGGGCTTATTCTCAAGCATGAATATATAGGGCTGCAAATCTTTTTGCTTTCCCATACACATTTTCAAAATATAGTCATGCTACACTAACTACATTCATAATGCAAACAAAGTTGGCTGACTTTGGGTTATTGAAAGACAAGGACAATCTTGTTTCATATCATCTCTGTTGTCATACCAATGCATAGGTTGGCTTATTAAGACTGGAAATCACTAAATGAGCTTAGGCCTATTCATCCATTCCCAAACTGGGTAAATTCATGCAACTGAGATCTTGCCATGGGTGTAGCTACAAGGGCGGGGCAAAATGAAGGAAACACTCCTGCAAATAAGAATTCTTCTCCCCCAAAGAATTTTCCTTAAATTCCCAAAACTTATAGCATTGCAGAGAATGAGACACTGAAAATCATTCACACCAGAACTCTTATATTTGCTGTGTTCAGATTCCTGTGATAACTTTGCCTGCCCCTTTTCTGTGGATGCCTAAATTCTATTTCTAAATCTTCAACTGAAGTTTTAAGTTAGTGTAATACTAGACATTTGGGAACAGAAAGGAAATTTCATTGGCGGGGGAGTCTTATTTCAGGGGTAATGCCTTCATTTTGCCCCTCCATAGCTATCCCTTCTTGGTCCTCTCTGCCCAGCCCATTCTTCCAGGACAACCATCATTATCCCAGTCCTGTCAACCCAACTTTCCCATCCTTATTTTGAAGGACAGGGAGAAAATATTAGTATGCATCATTTAGGTAGTACATCTAATGCTGGTAGGAAGTAGATTTTTATCTCTTTCTTGGATAAGATATACAGCCTAATATGCTTTGTAGACCTTTACACATTGTTAACTCAGATCTGCAGTAAAGACAATTTTCATCTTCATAACTGTAACTTTCCGAGGGATTAAGAGCAGAGATGATCACCCAGCTTTTAAAAAAGTAACTTTCTTTTCTGTTCTGCTTGTTCACCTTCTCTGGTATGCAATCAAAATAGTTTTGAAATGCAGGAGGTAGCACTTTATAGTTCTACCTCTTCTATGTCTGTTTTTTTTTTAATGTAAACTACTCTGGGAGTTCAACCAACTGTATGCAGATATTAAAACCGAATGGAGAAACAGACAAGCTTATTTGTTGTCTCTAAAAGATCTCTCCTTGGTGACTTCACATCCTCAGTATTTGAATCATTCATCCTCATCCCATAACTTGACACACACATTGCTCCCTGTCCCCATTCAGCAATATCCATGTGCTCAGTCCTAATGCAAAGTAGTGAGATGATCTAAACTTTGACCCTAGCATTTGTGATGCAAATGCATCATACCGCTGAGCCCAAAAAGATTAAAATGGAACCTTCTATTTCATTTTAGGCTGTACTTTTGAAAATAGTCACAGAGGTGAAAAAAAAGTCCTTGCCTTACCCGAATTGAGTCACTCATCCTTCAAAATAAATGTCTTTGGGCCTTTTGTATCTCTTGGTGTTTCTGCCTCATATCTTTGTGGCATTAAAAAAAAGCAGCACTGGCATATGATTGCTAGTTTTAAAATGAAAAAGTGAAAATCTTTCTGATCGGACGGCTGTAAATGAATTTCAGAAAAATGACTTTGGGAACCATTCATTCAGACTGAAATGATTGGCAGCTTTCCACTATAAAATCATCTGTTCTTCTTAACAAAACAGCATATTTGCGTAACAAATATAAAAACTGCACATTCCTGAGAAAGAAGGGAAGGAAGATTGCTAATCTGAATATGAAAAGCTGGAATGAGAACTAAGCCAATTCCCATCTACACAAATGGGAATATTAGCAATTTGTTTATTTTAAAAACAAATGGACAATGCCAATTATTCTTAAAATGTATTATTTTAGAAATCTGTGGTTTCCATTTACCAAGTAGGAAAACATCATTACTAAGTCAAATGCATCATTAATGTTTCATCAAGAAAGCTTTTTGTGTTTTGTTTTCTTTCAATTATCCATTTCTCATTGTAATAAGTACTTTGTACAGTCTGACAAAGTCTGGTTCCTTAGCTAGCAATGATCAGCCAACAGCTATAATTTGCTAGGCATGAAATGAAATGCACATAATTCTAGTTTGGAACTAAACAGCAGCAGAAAGCAGACAATCATTTACCATATGGTAATTTACCATTGTGTGTATACAGCTACATATTAAACACAGTGATATCTCCTTATGCTTTTTGATCTGATCTGATTACTAATCCAGAGAAGAGAGACTGAAGATTCTCACCATCAGTGCAAATGGAAGTTTATCAAGCAGCAATAAGTACACTGTGATAAGATACTACTGGGCAAAAAAAAAAAAAAGTAGTGCTTACATCCATCCAACACAATTACAATAAAAGAAATGTGTGTATAGTCCTACACATTTTAAAGTGGTGTCACTTCACCAGATGCTAAACTAAAAGTAGTAAATATGGTTAAATGTACCAACCACTGGCTTGAAATGCTTCACAGTTGGGACAAATTCACATGACTTTTTCTGGGTACAGATCTTAATGAAAAAGTAGCCCCATTCATATATCTCTGTATAAGTGTATTTATGTGTTTTACTATTCTCTATTTAGTTTTTTTCTGTGAAAATTAGTAAGTCCTGACTAGCATATGATTTTGTGTGTTAGAGCCCCAATGTTCCCTAAATGAGTATGCATGAAATTAAAATAGCCTTCCTTCTATATTTTTTTATATTATGTATAAAAGGCAGTGGAAGCAGCAATGGCACGGTGACAGTACCATGTTCATTATTATAAATATGTTAATGTACATGCAAGATATCAGGAAATATTAGAAGTCTGATGCTAGAGGGAATGGAAACCAAATCTACCTGGTCTTGATATTTATAGCAAATCACTTCCTGAACTAAGGACTTTATCAGATGGGGGGAAAGGTGCCAAAAATATGTGATAATGACATTATGGGTCATCATTATCAGATGACATCATTCTTTTGTCATAGTCATTCTGTGAATTAGATGGTAATAGGGCACCATTTTCAATTGATGGCCATCAATAGATCAGCAGTGCCAGTTTTTTGCTGGCATTGCCAGTGTGTGAAACCTCCAGCCCTTTAAATCCCATTGCTGCAGAGTAAATGGCCAGATGGGGCAAACACTTCTGGGTGAGATCACGACATCCAGGTAAGTGAAGAACTTCTAATAACCCTCCCTGGGTTACTTGGAAGTTTTTTAAGTGTGTTTAAGTGCTTAGTGTAACTTAAAATGTTTTAGTTTTGAATATCTCATGCAATGAACTCTCATGAGAATCCACAAGATTTCAGAAGAGGAAGTGAACAGAGCTCTGTTCACTTCCTCTTCATTGCTGGGGAAACCATTGACGACGAAAGAAGGTAAGTGCAGTGGGGGATGTTCTTTTGCCAGCATAGAAATGGTTTTTTCCTATGCCGGCAAAAGAACGCTTACAGGGGCTCATCTGATAAAATCCTAAGAGAATCTTATTAAATCTACATGTCAAAGTCCAAATGTTACGTACTTTTGAACTCCAAAAGTTCACACAAAAATCTGTCTATTAAAGGAAACTTGATATACACATACTGTGTTGATTAGGTGTGTGTGTGTGTGTATGCACACATACACATTATATTCAGGAAAAAATATGCAAAAAATGTGAGCACTAGCAAAAGTAAATACAAAAAACATACATATTCAGACATAGGTACACGAAAATGCATATTAATGTTAACGTGGGTTTTGTTTATGAGGAAGCGCAAATTCAGAAAGTGATGCAGAAATGGTCCACATGGTGCTTGTCATCAGGAGAATGATAACATTCATAAAACTAAATTTAAATACAGATTTCCCTATCCCTACATGTAAAAGGCCCAGTCTTCTCAGAGATCAAGCACAGCCTCTCAATCTCATCTTCTTTACTTCAGGGCCACAGCCCTGAATTACAATGGAACTACAGTTAGACCCTCTTTCTGTTTCAGAACTGGATTCACACATCTGGGTTGAACACCAGACACAACAAGATAAGGAATGCTAGAAAACTGTTATGATTGGGGTTGAGACTGGAGGCTTTCATAACCCAAATTACATTTACATAGAGGTGGGGAGACAGTCCATTCTGTGTAGCCTCATCGCTGACAGTGTGCCATACGTACAGAATAAACATCTCCAGAAAGTAGAGCTATTCAGCTCACTGAGCCTACACAAACCATCTTCAACAGCAGAGGCACAAACTGTTGTCAATCCACCAGACTAAAAATATAGATGCTTTGTATCTTCCTTTATCTCTAAGCTTTGTACAATCACACTTGATACAGATTTTTGGAGAACCTGAAATTTGTGCCACTTCTGCACCATTTTTGTAAAACTTCACTGATCATAATAAAACCATATATGGTGTTTTTGCTTTTGTTTACATTTTGTTAAATGGATTTGTAATTGGTTGACTGGCCGAACCCAAAGGGTGCTCAGCAGTGGCTCCTCTTTGTCTTGGAAAGATGTGACCAGTGGGGTGCCACAGGGTTCTGTCCTGGCCCCAGTGTTATTCAACATCTTTATCAGTGACTTGGATGACAGAATTAGGGGCATACTTATCAAATTTGCAGATGACACCAAATTAGGAGGAGTAACTAATAGCCAAGAGGACAGGATCAAAATTCAAAATGACCTGGATATACTGGAGAGCTGGGCCAAAGCTAACAAAATGAAATTCAATACAGAGAAATGTAAGGTACTGCACTTAGGGCAGAAAAATGAAATGCATAGATACAGGATGGGGGAGACCTGGATGAATGAGACTAACTGCAAAAGGGATCTAGGAGTCCTAGTAGACCACAAGTTGAACATGAGCCAACAGTGCGATGCGGCAGCTAAAAAGGCCAATGCGATTTTGGGCTGCATCAGTAGAAGTATAGTGTCTAGATTAAGGGAAGTAATAGTGCCACTCTATTTTGCCTTGGTCAGGCCTCACCTAGAATACTGTGTACAGTTCTGGACACCACAATTCAAAAAGGATACTGACAAATTGGAGCGTGTCCAGAGAAGGGCAACTAAACTGGTGAAAGGTCTGGAAACCATGCCTTATGAGGAGAGACTTAGGGAGCTGGGTATGTTTAGCCTGGAAAAAAAGATGGTTAAGAGGCGATATGATAGCCCTGTTTAAGTATTTGAAGAGATGTCATGCTGAGGATGGAGCAGGCTTGTTTTCTGCTGCTCCAGAGACTGGAACACGGAGCAATGGGTGCAAGCTCCAGGAACAGAGATTCCACCTCAACATGAGGAGGAACTTTTTGACAGTAAGAGCTGTTCGGCAGTGGAACACACTCCCTCGGAGCGTGGTGGGGTCTCCTTCCTTGGAGGTCTTTAAACAGAGGCTGGATGGCCATCTGTCGGGGATGCTTTGATTGTGATTTCCTGCATGGCAGGGGGTTGGACTGGATGGCCCTCGTGGTCTCTTCCAACTCTGCAATTCTATGATTCTATGATTCTATGATTCCCTTCTTGGGCACCTCAGCAATGATTCATTTCACCAAATAATTACGTAAGTGACCATTTCCAAATCTACTCCTAAGGACATTTCACCTCATACCCCCTCTTGTCTACCATTGTGAGGTTGTCATAAACCCACCAATTCCTATCTCCCAGCAATTAATGCAATCAGTTACGTTTTGGTTTCCTTTGTCTATTTGGTAGGAAAGCCATCCAGGCTTTGTTCTAGCCAGAGGATATGAAATAGGGTTTAAATATTAGTCCTCTGACAATAGAAAGGTGTGCCCTGGTGGCCTAAACCAACCACTCTCTTTGTCAGTGCTCCCCTAGATCACAACCTCCTGTGCCACCCTCAGATGCCTGTCTGTGTATTTTTTCACTCTTCAAGATGGTTAACTATCTCCCTATATTCCCAAATCTTTACCTCTATCCAATCTCTCTGCCTTACTCCTTGTATGGTTCTTAGAAACATGTGTTGCATGTGTGAATACATTTTGTGTTATTTCCAATAAAAATACTTTATTTCACTTTAAGCAGGAGTGTTCTTTGCAGTTAGTACTGGTATACAACAGTGAAAAGATCCCCATGATTACCCTCCTCTCATAGGGATTCATTTGAGCTAATAATTCCCCCAGCTAATAATAGAGATTTTGGTATCACGGGTATCTAAAGCACCCCTACCTCTTAAGATAACAAAAGCTAAAGACCTTGCAAAACTAGAAATCCCAGGATTCCATAGGATGGAGAGATATCAATTAAAGTGGTGTCAAAGTGCATTATTTCTACAGTGTAGACACACCCCAAATCCCATCCCACCTGATGCCTCAGAAGGCTACAATGATTGATAGTATCACCAAGTCACTGAGAATAGAATTAACCTGGACATACTCCCCTTTCTTCAGTTCCTAATGAAAATCATCCATATTCTCTGTCTCATGATCAAGTCTGAACCCAGATTTAGATCATCCATCTCATCCAAAAACAAAACAGAACAGCTGGGTCATAGAATCATAGAATTCTAGAGTTGGCAGAGACCAAAAGGGCCATCCAGTCCAATGCCCTGCCATGCAGGAATCACAATCAAAGCATCCCTGACAGATGGCCATTCAGTCTCTGTTTAAAGACCTCCAAGGAAGGAGACCCCACCACGCTCTGAGGGAGTGTGATCCACTGCTGAAAAGCTCTTACTGTCAGAAAGTTCCTTCTAATGTTGAGGTGAAATCTCTGTTCTTGGAGCTTGCATCAATTGCTCCATGTTCTAGTCTCTGGAGCAGCAGAAAATAAGCTTGCTCCATCCTCAATGTGACACCCCTTCAAATACTTAAACAGTGCTATCATATCGCCCCTTAACCATCTTTTTTCCAGGCTAAACATACCCAGCTTCCTAAGTCTCTCCTCATAAGGCATGGTTTCCAGAACTTTCACCATTTTGGTCGCCCTCCTCTGGACACACTCCAATTTGTCAGTATCCTTTTTGAATTGTGGTGTCCAGAATCTTCCCTGGTATTGATGTCAGACTAACTGGACGATAATTGTTGGGATCCTCTTTTTTCCCCTTTTTGAAGATGGGAACAATGTTTGCCCTCCTCCAGTCTGCTGGGACTTCTCCTGTTCTCCAGGAGTTCTCAAAGATTATTGCCAATGGCTCTGAGATTATATTTGCCAGCACTTTTAATACTCTTGGATGTAGTTCATCTGGTCCTGGAGATTTAAATTCATTTAGATTAAGAAGGTATTCCTGTACTACCTCTTTACTTATTTTGAGCTGGATTTCCCCTATTGTGTCCTCTGTTCCATTATCCTCAGGTTGGCCCTCCTTCTCCTTTTCTGAAAACACTGAGGCAAAGAAGGTGTTGAGTAATTCTGCCTTTTCTCTGTCCCCTGTTAGCATTTTTCCATCTTCTCCACGTAGTGGCCCTATAATTTCCTTCTTCCTCCTTTTGCTGCGGACATATAAAAAAAAAACCCTTTTTATTGTTCTTAACCTCCCTAGCAAGCCTGAGCTCATTCTGCACTTTAGCTTTTCTGACTTTACTCCTACACATGTTCGCTATCTGTTTGAATTCTTCTTTGGTGATTTCCCCCCTTTTCCATTTCCTATACATGTTCCGTTTAAAACTTAGCTCCATTGAAAGTTCATTAGTCATCCATCCTGGTTTCTTGAGACACCTCCCATTTTTCTTCCTCAATGGTACTGTTTGAAATTGTGCCTTCAGTATCTCCCTTTTGAGAAAGTCCCATCCGTCTTGAGGTCTCTTCTCTTTTAGTATTCCTTACCATGGGATCACCCCCAGTATTTCCCTGAGTTTATTGAAATCAGCTCTCCTAAAGTCAAGAATGCGTGTCTGACTATGCCTGGCTTCTCCTTTCCATTGTATAACAAACTCCAGGAGAACATGATCACGCTCACCTAAGGATCCCACCACTTGCACCCCATTAACCAGGTCATCTCTGTTGGTTAGGATCAGATCTAAAATAGCTGACCCCCTTGTTGCCTCTTCCACCTTTTGGACCATGAAATTGTCTTCCAGGCATGTAAGGAATTTGCTAGACCTTGAAGTTTTGGCTGAGTTAGATTGCCAGCAAATATCAGGATAGTTGAAGTCACCCATTACTACTACATCTCTCCTTTCTGCATGTGTGTTCATCTGTTCTAGAAAGGCATCATCCAATTCCTCCGTCTGATTTGGGGGTCTGTAGTAGAGTCCCACAATAACATCCCTGTTGTTTCCCTCCCCTTTAATTTTTATCCAGATGCTCTCCACCTGGCTTCCAATATTGATGTCGTGGATCACTTCACTGGTATAAATATCACTGACATATAATGCTATTCCTCCTCCTTTCCTGTTTGGCCTGTTTCTCCTATAAAGGTTATACCCCTCTATTCCTACATTCCAATCATGAGACTCATCCCACCAGGTTTCAGTAATGCCTATTATATCATATTTGTTTTGTAGTGCTAGGAGTTCAAGTTCATCTTATTTCCCATGCTCTGTGCATTAGTGTAGAGACATCTAAGAATGTGTTCCCTTTACTTGCTGCCTGTGCAAGTATTTTTGCCTCCCACTGTTGGGTCCTTGGGCTGTTTGCCTTGTTCCCTCTGTGACAGTTTGACTATTTTCTCCAGCCCTTTTGCCTTCCAGAATACTGTCTCCCTCCCCCATTTGACTCAGTTTAAAGCCCTTCTGATCAAATTCTTGAGACTGTTGGCAAAAATGTTTCTTCCAACTGTTGTAAGATGCACCCCATCTCTTGCCAGAAGTCCCCCCTCATGGAAGCGCAGTCCATGATCCAAGAATCCAATTTGTTCTCGGCGACACCATCTACGGAGCCAGTTGTTTACGTCAGCTATTTTCCTCTCCCTTCTTGGACCATGCCCTTCAACTGGCAGAAGAGATGAGATGACAACCTGTGCATCCATTTCTTTCAGCTTCCTCCCCAGGGCCTCATAATCTCTTCTGATCTTGGGAAAGCTGTGCCTTGCAGTATCATTGGTTCCCACATGGACCAGAAGGAAGGGGTAATGATCCGTAGGCTTGACGAGTCTTGTTAGCCGCTCCGTCACATCACGGATCTTTGCCCCAGGGAGACAACACACCTCCCGAGTCATCTTGTCAGGCCCACATACCACTGCTTCTGTACCCCGCAGCAAGGAGTCCCCCACCACCACCAAACGCCTCCGCCGAGGCTTCGCAGCTGCTGTTCCTTGCGGTGGTACTCTCAAGGTCCCCTGCTCTATCCCTGAAGTCTGTCCATGCTGTTCTTCCTCGTTGTCCTTGATAAGGGAAAGGGCTTTGAATTGATTCTGTAGCTGCAAGCTGCTGGAAGAATCCCTGGATTTTCTTGTTCTGTGTGTGACATTCCTCCAGCTGTCTACTTCCTGTGTCTCTGAAGTGACCCTCTCCTCCACAGCCACTTCCTCTGTGTGGTCCCCATCCAAGACTGTTCGTTCTGTTCTGTCCAGGAAAACCTCTTGCTCGCGAATCTGTTGAAGTATAGCTACCCGTGTCTCCAGCTGCTGTACTTTCTCCTCCAAGAGGGCTACCAGCTTGCACTTGATGCATGTGAAGTTCTCCACGTCTGTAGACAAGAAGACAAACATCGCACAAGTGTTGCAAGTGACTGCTGCAGCCCCCTCAGTGTCCATGGTGAAAGCTTTTAGGTAATCTAAGAACTCTTAGTTAATGCTGAGAATGCTAAACTGTACTTTTAGGTATGCTGTATTTTTGTTTGGTTACAGAAATTCGGCGCGCGCCTCAGCAACAATCAGCCTCTCCCAACAGTTTAAAAAAAAATTCAATCTCCCCATACCTCCTTTGTTTACTAAGGGGCTTCCACACAATCCTAATATGGGCTTCCTTGCCATATTATTTCTATGACACATTCCAGGTCATTGTGACCTCCACCCGACCTTATTTGGTTTGCCTCAGACAATGTGACCCTGAAAAGTGTCCAATATTTCCAATTATGAGATATCATAGGGAGAGACATGCTAACACGTTCTCTGCCAATGACTGCTGGTGCCTCACAAAACTACAAATTCCAGGAGTATGTAGGATGAAGCCATAACAGTTAAAGTGGAGTCAATTGCATTATTTTTACAATGTAGATGCACCCTTGGAGAAACTATTCTCTGGGTGCTCTGCTCCTTTCTTGAGTTCAGAAAGTGGGACCAAGGGATTCATGTTTGATACCATGGCCATTGGCTTATTTTTTCCCCTCACGGTTCCATCTCCTCTCCCCACCATACACACATGGTAATTACAATGTACAATACAACCACTGTATCTGCGCAGGATGTATTCCCAGACTTACTGTGGATAGCAAAAATTGCAGATAGCAGCAAACCCTATATTTCTGGGAGAAGCATACCAGTGTTCTCTCTAAGCATTTGGAGGTCCTCCCACATGACTCCATTATCAACTTTTGCTGGAACATTACCATAGAATTTCATTGGAGGACCTAGAAAGTGCCTAGAGAGAACATACTTTTTCAGACACAGGTAAGTGAAATCGTGGGTGCTGGTCTTGCGTTGTACACAAAAGTACTGGGACAGATCTTTTGGTATCTAGGGGTTTGGTGATACCAAAATTAAAACTGTTTTCCTGGGTGTTATCACTTATGTCCCCCTCTAATAAATATTTAACAGTATTTAACAGTGTTTCCATAACATTGAATAAAAGGTAAATGTTTTACAATAATAAAGTCAACTTGCTGCTAGTTACAATGCAAGGTGCTATATGGCAAAAAAAAAAAGAAAGGGTAGAAGTTGAATAACAAAAGATTTCTCTAACATCTAAAGATAATCAAGTTTCCAACGGAAGTGTTCCCATAATTAGAATTTAGTATCACCCTTCAGAGAAAAACACTTGAGCATGTCATGGAGAATAAACTATATGATTAGAAGAAGAGAAGAGTTTATGACCTTCAAATCAGTTTTTTGCACTTACCACCTCACCACAGACATGATTTATCAGGGAAATAGACCAGATAATTAGTCTGAAACAGTACCATTTGGAAAGAGAAAAAGAAGAATACAAGATTTTTATTTTTATTTTGTAAGTGGTGTGAATCTCTGCCATCATAGCATTCCAGCCCACAGGGGAAATAAAATTAGAGTGCAGAAGGTAGGGCAATGCTTTAAAAACATTCACTCTTTTTTTGGCTTTCCAATTTGTTTGTTTTTAACTACCTTGGCTTCCTGAAACCCAATCCTACACATGTTGGCTTGGAAGCAAGTCCACTGGATAAAATTACATCCCTAGAGTGCAATCCAAATTACCCAATATTGATTGCAAAAGGTGATCAGGATATCATGGAAATTCCCCTCCACTGCTATTATGCTCTTGCTGCTTCCACTTCATCAGAGCTCCATAGGGAAAGGGCTATGACCAGGGATTTCTCTACTAACAGTAGCAACTCTAAGGCTCTGAAACAGATCATTTTTAGAGTAAGTTGGAGCTGGCTTTGATTACTCTCACTTATGCCAGTCTGGTAATATGAAAGTTTCCTTCCATTGTAACCAACCTAGGCCATGAATCTAGATTAACTACTTGGTTATGTAACTACCTTAGTTATGTAGCTAAGCAGTGTCTCTCATCTCAACCCGCACCCCACTCCAAATTCAAATGTAGAATCATAGAGTTGGAAGAGACCACAAGGACTATCCAGTCCAAGGAATAAACAATCAAAGCATTCCGAACAGATGGCCATCCAACCTCTCTTTAAAAACCTCCAAAGAAGGAGACTCCACCACACTCCAAGGCAGTGCATTCCACTGCCGAACAGCTCTTACTGTCAGGACACTCTTCCTACTGTTTCAATGGAGTCTCCTTTCCTGTAGTTTGAGTCCATTGCTCCATGTCCTAGTATCTTGAGCCACAGAAAACAAGCTTGCTCCATCCTCAGTATGACATCCCTTCAAATATTTAAACATGGCTATCATGTCCCCTCTCAACCTTCTCTTCCCCAGGCTAAACATGCCCAGCTCCCTAAGCCACTCCTCATAAGGCATGGCTTCCTGACCTCCCACCATTTTGGTCACACTCCTCTGGACACGTTACAGCTTGTCCATATCCTTCTGGTATTTTGGTGCCCAGAACTGGACACAGTATTCAAGGTGAGGTCTGACTAAAGCAGAATAAAGTGGCACTTTTACTTCCTTGATCTAGACACTATACTCCTATTGATGCAGCAGCCTCTGAATGATAGGGGTCTGTTCTCCTGTGGATCAGGATGAAACAAACTGATATTTCCCCCCTTCTGTCTCAAGCGATATCTAGTGCAACAGTCAGAAGCAGAATCTCTGTTATAATTCCCCCTCACACCAGAGGTCACTGGCAGGAGGGCAGTGGAAACATCAGTTGGATGCATCCTAATTGAAAAGAGAACAGAGCCCTGTCATTCACAGTTGCTGCTACCCAATAAGTCCAGATTGGAGGATCTTCATGATCCCTATGCATTCCTACACTATTGAATACGTAGGGCTCTTGAATATGAACCAGTTACGTATGTGTAACTCTAGGTTATGCATTCATAACTGTGATAGTGAATTCCAGCCCGTCTCTTAAATAAATGAATGAATCACATTATTACTCTAGTTTTACCTCTAGAGATCCTTGGAAGTAAATTTGTGATGACTAGTGGTTGTTTATCAAGCTGGTGGTGAATCTGCTCCAAATTATGCACAGCACCTTGGATAGCATCTTTAATGTTTGGGATTCAGTCCAGAGCAGTTTACCACACCACTGACATAGAAGTTCTCAGCAGCCACTGAAGTCAAGAAAACAGGAGGAGAAAATTACTATAAAGCCATTTTTCAGTCACCCATAGCACAAACCTCTTAATAAACTCTGTAATATACAGGTTGCCCCCCTTGTATCTTCAGGGGATACATTCCTGGACTTACCATTTATATGAGAAACAGCAGATAATAGCAAACCCTATCAAAATAAAGGACTTCCGGTACCAACATACCATAGGGATGTGTTAGAGGATTTAGCAACTCCTAGATTGGACAGCTCTCTGGGCATTTTCTAGCACAACTCTGTATATGTCCCTATTTTTTCCCCAGCTGTGGATCACTGAAACTATGGATATTTGTTCCACAAATAGGGTGGGGTGACCTGTAGTTACATTTTATAAAAGGATTCAGACAGTACTATGATTCTTATAAACTTTTGAAAGTGAATGTAGCTCAAATAAAGCTTTTATCAGTGGCAATCATCCTTGAGCCTGGCAGATGTGGATTCACATCAGCATAGGATTCAATCAAATGGCTTTTTTTCCATTTCCCTTTTGTAAATATATATATAAATATTGACTTCTACTGTTATGAAAGAAAAGAAGTCAAAGATTGTAGCATATTTTGCAAATTAAAATTAGTAATAATAAATACTGACAAACCATTTCAAATAACTGTAAACAAATTTAACAATACTTTTATACACATACACACTTTTTACAGCTTTAAAAATAATGCATTGATACTACTAGTGGAGAAAAATTTCAAATCAGAAGGGGCCAGAATATGAATATATAGTATAAGCTTGGAATGATTTAAAATTTTAGGGATACAGGCACAGCATAAGGATAAGTAAAATGAAATTCATTTTACAATTATAAGTATAAATCAGGAAGTGGGCTTCCGCTCAAAAAATAGCCTGCTGTTGCACTGGTTGATATGAAACCAATATTGCCAATATTGTTGTGGATGGTTTGTGCCAATTTTTATCTGGAAAGAGTAAGAAATGACATATTTGTAGGATTTTCTATCAGAGCTAACAACCAGGGTCTCAAAAATGTTGTCAAATCATCTGTATCTTTTATCAGTTGTGATATCACCATCCACACTAAAGTGTTGACTGCTGCACTGAGTGGCATACCTGTATGCTATATCTGGTGTGTGTTTTTTTAAAAAAAAAATACTATGCTTTGTTTCTAGCCAAACATTTGCATAATGAAATGTGGAAAATTAATCATATTACAGACTGCCATGCCTTCCCCTACTTTCTCCTTGGCTACTCTTTTTGTCTCTCTTATATGCTCCCACTTTTTTCACATTTTCCCATCATCTGAACTAATTCTTCTATTGTCCTGTGTCCTTTCATTCATCATTCATCTCTTTCATCCACTTTGCATCTCCCTCACTCTTAGGTTAGCTTTCATTTCCTTTCTCCATCTCTTACCTTTTCTGTTCACTTTTCCCTCGTTCTTTTTTTTTTAAGGCACCCTTTATACTCCCTCCTCCTCAACTATTTAGATATAGAGATTTGGAGGGAGGGGGCATCTGCTTTTCACTAGTTAGATCATTTAATTATTTATATTTAGAGAGAGGGTGCATCTGCCAGCCTGTCGCCTACCCCCGCCCATTGGGAGCTGCCTTGTAATGGCGTGGACACTCACAGGGCCTTAGATAGAAGGGAAGGGGAGGGGTTTCCAGCATGATAGTTTGGTGTGCTTGATCTTGGCAGCCTGGTGCATGTTTAAAAAGGGTTTTCTTCTTTCTTTTTCCCTCCCTCAAGTGAGTGCTGTGAAGGAGTTTTTCTTTTAGGGCCTTGGATTGATCGGGGGAGGTCTCCAACTGTCAGTTCGGCTCTTCCTTTCCTGTGGCCCTTCTGTGGCTGTTGGGTGTTGGCTGTTGCTGGGCAGATTAGCTTTGTTGGGGTCAGGTAACTGCAGGAACTGTTAAGAGGCTAGTCTGATGGCTGGGGTTCCTATGGCTGGGAGTTCAAGTCCCACTGTGCCCTGCTCTTCTCCTGCACCACCTTTTTCCTTGCTGTCTGCCCGCCTGCTTTGCTTATGGACTTTTTCTGGACCAACCTGCCTTTTAATGGGCCGTTTGCATAGCTTGCTGTTTGGCAGGCTTTTTACTAATTATGCTGGGCTTACATTCATAGCCTTTGCATTTTGGTATGCTTTTACATGTTAGGCCCCCTGCTAGTTGCTCTGTTCACAGGGTTTTGTTTTTTGTTTTTGTTTTTGGGGGGTAACTAAGCAGGCAGGATCAGCTCTGGTTGGAACTTGGATGGGAGATCATGGAGATTCCCAGATGCTGTTGGCTTTTTAGAACAGATTGGTGGTAGGGGCAGAATAACCTTACTGCCCCAGATCTTGTGTGATCTTGAAGTGCTAGGAGGGGTCAGCCCCAGTTAATGCAAAGGGGGGGGGGTGGAGCCCCTGAAAGAGCTGATTGTCTCTAGTAAGTTTCCTTTTTACCTTTGGCTACACTTTGGTGGGCCTGTGGCATATTAGGCCCCCTGCTGGTTACTCTGTTTGCAGGGATGTTTTCTCCCCCTGGATCCACCACGGCCATTGCCTGGTAGTTTTTTCTGGGTAGTTTTCTCTTTCCAATTAGTACATTGGCTTATTAATCCATATATACATACTTAATAAATAACCACTTCATTTTGTTAATATGCCACATGCACTTCAATAACTAATTCATAGCTGATGTTCAGTTGTCATCATCTTTTTGGGATCTGACTTGATCACATCTATCTAATTGGTGCACTAATAAATATATACACAGTTTAAAATATCTATTTGATATTGGATAATAAGTCACATTAATCATATATACGTAACTGATTGGCATAATAATACATGCTAAACAGGGTTGGATATGGTTTAATTTTGGATGGGAGCTGTGTGTATCACTACATAATTCTTCACTTTATATTACATTGCATTTTTCTATCTTATCCTTAATTTGTGGACTTTCTTAATAGTGCAAGATCCCATTAGATATAGCAAGCTAAGCAGCATCAGCTATGGTTTCTTCTTGGATGGGAGACCAATTATATTACTCCATAATTCATTCCTATAGATTGTGTTAAATTCTACTATCTATAGAGTATATTGAATTCTACTATCTTATCATTAGTTGGTGAGGCTTTACTAACATTGGATCCCATTGGACTTGGGAGAATAAGTTGGGTCCGCTATGGTTTATTTTTGGATGGGAGATTGATTATATCACTACACAATTTACTACTATAGTCTACATTAAGTTTTACCGTCTGATTTTAGTTGTTTGGCTGTTTATTTATTTATGTATTTTAACATTGCTGGATCCCATCAGGTCTTGATAGCTAAGTGGTATCATCTATGGTTTATTTTTGGATGGGAGACCCACTATATTACTACATAATTAATTACTATAGACTACATTGAATTCTCCTATCATAATTTTAGGGTTGGACTTTTTTAACATTGTTGGATCCCATCAGGTCTTCAGTGCTACATAGGGTCAGTTATGGTTTATTTTGGATGGGAGACCATGGATTATGTTGAATTCTGCTATCATATCTTTAGATAGTTGGATTCTGCTGAATTCCATTTGCTCTGGCATGCTAAGCAGGGTTATTTCTGGTTCGTTTTTGATAAGGACCAGTTCTGACCTTACACGATTAAGTAAGGTATTTCCATTGAATTCTACTATCTTAATTTCAGTTTGTCTGACCTTTTTGACTGTGCCAGATCCTGTCTGCTATTGGGAGCTAAGCAGGATCAGCTGTGGATCGCCCTTGGATGGGAGGCAGATCCCATCCCTACAAAATTCATTACTATTGCTTTCTGCTGTATTGTCTTTAACTAGTTTGACTCACTTAACAGTGCCAGATTCTGTTTGATCTTGAAAGCTAAGCTGGGTCTGTCCTGGTTGTTCTTGGTGGGGAGACTGATACTATTCCTACACAATGTATTAATGTAGTTGCATTAAATACTACCCTTTTAATTTATAGCTGACATTCTTGCATTTATAGCTATTAATCATCCAGGACACCAGACCACATTTGATCTGGGTTCAGGGGGGTTGGTCCTGCTTTGTGCTTGGATGGGAAACCTCAGGTACAGACTGCTTTCTTTTATTGTTGACACCATAGTTTGTTTCAGCCAGTCTTTTAGTGGGATGTGTTTTGGTGCCTGATTATTTAGCTTGAAGCAAGGGGTGCCAATTTGTTCATTGGCACTGGTGGCCATTTGCTGTGAGGCTGCAGGAGCTATTTTGTTGACTGGTACTCTGAATTAGCACTTGGTCTCTTGGATGTTCAACAGGGTCAGAACTGGTTGGTGATTAGGTGGCTGGCCACCGGTGAAAACTTGGTTGTGGATTTTCAGTTCTTGCTGACATAGTCATGCTAGCTGCCACATAGGTTCATCTATGTTTTGTTTCTGAATGAGAGATCACTGATTTAACATTTTGTGTCTTCACTTCTAATTTCTTTGCAGTTTCTTTGTGACACTAGAACTTGTGTTCTGTTTTCATCATCTACTGTATCACTCCATGGTAGCATTAGCAGAATCTGGTGGTGCAATGGTTGAATGCCAGTGCTGCACCCACAGTGTTGGGGGATTGGTCCTGCTGAGCTCCAGGTTGACTCAGTTGTCCATCCTTCAGTGGGTTGGAGAAGTGGGTGCCCAGCCAGTTGGGGGACAATTGGCTGGCACACTCTGGTCCACTTGTAGAGTGTTTGTCACTGTGGAGTGGTATAGCAATATAAGTGCTATTGCTATTGCTGAATGCTGTCTATTAGCTTTAATTAATTACAGTTCTCCCTCATATCCACGGATTTGATATCCACAGATTGGGGTATTCACAGCTTGAAGATATTCTTTGAAGAATAGTGATCAAGCCTTGATTTTGCTATCTTGTATGGGGGACACCATTTTGGTGTGCCATTGCACACTAAGACTCTAAACTATCTAGTCCGTGAGCTGCTCTTCACTCATGATGCTGCCCTTGTTGCCCACACAGAAGCAGCTCTGCAGCACCTAACATCCTGCTTCACAACAGCTGCAGAGCTGTTTGGGCTGGGAGTTAAACCTGAAGAAAACAGAAGTTCTTTACCGGCCTGCACTACAGGATGAACACCACCATCCCCACATTGCCGTCGGCAAATCTGTGCTCAAGTCCGTTCAGCAGTTCACCTACCTGGGAAGCATCATCTCCTCAGATGCCAAGATTTACAAAGAGATCGATCACAGATTAGCAAAGGCATATAGCACATTTGGAAGACTTCACAAAAGAGTCTGGAGTAATAAACACCTGAGGCGAAGCACAAAATTTAGTGTGTATAGAGCCATTGTACTGTCTATTCTCCTTTATGGATCTGAAACATGGGTCACCTATCACCACCACCTACGACTCCTCGAACGCTTTCATCAGCACTGTATACACACAATCCTAAATATACACTGGACTGACTATGTGGCGAATGTTGCTGTCCTTGAGCAAGCAGGGATCAGTAGCATTGAGGCCATGATATTTAGAACACAGCTGTGCTGGGCAGGGCACATTTCTAGGATGGAGGACCATCACCTCCAGAAAATAGTACTCTACGGTGAACTTGCCACGGGTCAGCATAAGAGGGGTGCTCCAAAAAAACAATACAAGTACTCCTGAAACAACATCTCAGGCTTGGCCAAATTGATCACCAACAATGGTCCACCCTGGCCTCACATCAGGAGGCATTGAGACGCACTATCCACAATGCTGCAGCCTTATTTGAGAACTCACACTGAACAAGTCTTGAAGAGAAATGACAACGAAGGAAGAATCACAATCCAGAAACATCACCCAAGGAGACCTTCTGCTGTGCTTTCTGCAACTGGACTTGTTTATCTCGGATTGGCCTTTTTAGGCATCAGCACACTTGCAGAAAGCGTGGGATGAGTCTTTTCTGAATCTTCGTTTGTGAAGAAAAGCCAGAGAGAAAGAGAGAGAGAGCATGGAGTGGGACTTGGGCGTTCATGGATTTTGGTGTCCATGGAGGTCCTGGAACCAGACCATAGTGAATATGAAGAGACAACTGTACTTAATTGATTAATAGATTTCTACACTTACTGGTGTAATGATTTTACACATTTTTAATTGATAAATTCATTGCTGTTCTTTATTCTACGTCATTTCTTCAAATACCTTAAACAGATACCATATTTTTAAGGACTCTGTATTCTGACCGATCTTGGGTGCTAAGCAGGGATTGTTCTTGGATGGGAGACCGTTACCTAAATCATTTCTAAACTATATATATTTTGTCTTGCAGGGCTATGCACCAAGCCCATCTGAGCCAGTTTCCCTTGTCTGATGGATGGAAGAAGAGGCCTGTGCTGCTATGCCCCTTCTGTTCCTGGAGAGCCTTCAGCTTCCACCCTATACTCTGTTCTTGTTTCAGGTTTGCCATGGACCTCCACCTGATGCTGCTTTTCTGTTCCAGGAGTGCCCGTGTGCCTCCCTGGAGTGGGAGTGCCTGTGTGCCTCCCAGGAGCGGAAGCACCCGTGTGCCTCCCTGAAGCAGAGAGCGGGTAATCAGGTCTCGGTGGCCTGAGGTTACCATCATGTGGTCAGCCATGCTGCCTAGGCAGCTTTGGCAAGGGAATGGGATCCCCATCTAATTGACAAGGACCAGAAAGGGGCTAATTGGGAAATTAAAAATGCCATGCATAAGGGGTTGGGATTTCACCTGGCACATCCAGACATTGTGTCCAAGAGACCCAAGCTCTACAGAGCAGATGGGGTGCATCTCTTGGACATTGGAAATTTGATATTCTTGGGTGATCTTCAGCAAGGGGTTAGGGACCTTTTGGGATGAGTTGTTGGGGGGGGAGGGACTAAGCAGATGCTTGCCCCCTTCTGTGGCAGAGAAGAGGGAGGCATAGTTTTGGTTAGCACCTTGGCACCAATTTTGGTAAAGGTAGGGTCTCTGGAAGGGCAACTTCAGGTCGTGTGGCCTAAGGGGACAGAAGGAGACCAACCTTGGGGTTGGCCTGAAGGATAATTCTTCACCCCAATCTGTGCGGCTTGGGTGAGGAACTTTTGGGTTGACCTTCCAGATGCAGGCCGGCTGGTGAGCAACCCCAGGGAACTGGGGTTCCTCTCCAGGACCCAGGTGTTCGCCCGGGAAGGCTGAGGGTTGTGGTCTAGCATAGACCTACTGCCTCAGCTGGTCCGTCACCAGGTTACCTCCCCCTGCTGAAGATCTTAGAGGGTATTAAATAGGTTGAATTTAATAAAATACTTTATTTCACCCGATTTCATGTTTGTGGTCTCGTTATTCCTACAATTGGCTTGCAAAACTCTTCACCATGAGGCAACCCATCAATAGCAGGCTCTCTTTTCCTGCTTTTCCCACCCTGCTGGCCTTTCTGCTGCCAGATTTTGCAACAGCTGATGCTGCTACTAGAGGATGCTAGAGGAGGAGAGCAAAGGTAGAAATAATATTTCAACGGAAATGTTACTTCCTCATATTATGCTCAGGAAAATGCCATAAAATTACTTTTAATCAGTGGAAAGTAATTTACATTTGATTTATTTTTTTTAAAAAAATATCTACATGCAATTAACATCAACACATTGGTTCTGATATCTGATTTCTGTTTTGTGAAAAGATCTGTCAAATTAGATCAGGCACAAAGTCTAGCAAGTGCCTCGTCCTAATGGTGCCATAAGATGAGTGCAGTTTTTATTCAAAATGCTTTTTTCTTCCTGGCCCATATTATGCTATGCAAGTTTGTTCCATGTTGGCCATGGGAGTGGACTGCATAACCTTCAAGGTCCCTTCCTGCTTAGTCATTCTATGATTCTTGGACAGCTCTAGCTTATAAGAAAGTCAGGGGGTGCCTTTTGTTACAGTCCCAACATCTTAAATTCATGTCAACAAGAAAGTATAGATGGGCATGTTCAGAAAGTGGCTGTTCATTTTTCCACTTTTGTCAGTATGACCTATTTTATGAGTTCTTTCCCTAATTCCTTTGTATTATATTTTCGATATAATTCAGTGTATATACCAGGCGCCTCATTGCTCATATGGCATCAGCTGATTTTGCAGCAAATCAACACTTATCATAGCAGGAGGAAGTTTTTATTTTATGGTACTTCACTTTAATAGATGATAATTACAAGTTTCATAGAACACCACAAGTGCATATGCAAATATGCAGTGTTTGATTAAGAGGAAAGTTGTGAACAGAACACTGAGTAGGTCTCCTAAATTGCATTCCCAGCTGTCTGAAATCATTTTAATTAAAAAATATAGGAAATATTATATGTGTTTGCCTACAATGCATAACTGTAAGATTTATCTTGAATATTTGATGAATATCTGGATAATATAATGTATCAATTTTCTCCCCCTCATCCCAATTTAAAGTAAGCAAAATAAAGTAAGCATTTTAAAATCCTGTTAATTTCTATCAGCAAGATTTATGCTTCAATTCTATATATTCTTACTTAGGAGTAAGCATAATTAAATTAGTGATAACTTACTTCTGAGCAGAGATCCATTTAAATTTCCAAATTAAATTAATGGGGATGTAAAGTTGTAGTACTAGCCATACTTAAGGGCAAGTCCTATCAAAAGTATGACATCATTCCAGATAGACATTGTATAATATTTCACCAATTGTTGTAGTAGTTTGGCAGAAGTTGTTTTGTTTTGTTTTTTTTAAAAAAATAAAACTGTATGATTTCTAAACTACAAGTCTCCACACCAAGGGAAGCTAATAACTCCATTTATTTCATTTAATTACATGGCAATTGACTCCATGCTTTTCAAAAATGTTGATGTACAACTTACAAAGAACAGAGGAGAAAGAAAAAAAATTAAAAGACACACATTATTGTTTCCTCCTCTATGCCTGCTGCCACATTGCAGAAATATTGCAATTTGATACTGCTTTAACTATCATGGCTCCATCTGATGGAATCCTGGGATTTGTAGTTTGTTGTGGTACCAGAGTTCTATGATAGAGAAGGCTAAATATCTCACCAAACTACACATTCCAAAATTCCATAGCATTGAGCCATGGCAGTTAAAGTGGTATCAAACTGTATTATTTCTGCAGTGTAGCAACAGCCTATGTGTGTGAGCAAGTATGTGCTAAAAAGGGAGATATATTCTCCTTAGTTTATAGATAGCCAATCTTTAATAGGAACGTGTGCTGAACAAAATTTGCACATGGCTTATTGCACAGAAATGCTATTTTCTACATAGAAAATGTTTTATGCACAAAAAACACACATTAGCATATTTTTGCACAGAATAAATTCAGAACCGTGAAGATTCTAATCATTCCATGATTCTCCTCATCAAGGTTTCCCAACACTTTGGCCATTTTTTAATACTTTCAAATATTATTTCCATGTCATACCTTTAAATTGCAGGATTTTTTACACAGCATCAGTTTGTATCTTCTAGGTGACGGTAGCACAGGCTGAAGTTGTACTGAAATGTCTGTTTGTTGGCATGCAGTGTTTATTGTAACAAGGATGGGTATGCTTTTAATATCAAGATGATTACAAAAGACAGTGGAGTTAAATCTATTCCCCTTGCTCTTCTTACCTCACTGTTGTCATCTGATTTATTCAATTTTCCTGGAATATCTCTAATGTTGTAGTTGGGCAGTGTGACAAAATTTTAAAGTAGCAAACTGTGACAAGGTGAGGGACAATGCTCTCACCTTACACACTCTTGCTGATATTACAGCCTGCCAAGCACATATGTCTTCAGATAGCTTTCATGGGATTGGTTTGTGTAGTTCTTCCTGAGTAGAAGCCAAACTAATGATAAATGGCACAGAAAGCCACTGTTATTCTGATTAACCGGAGTGACTCATTATTCAGGGTAGAATGGATTTTCAATTCAACTGAGAAAGTCATTCAAATTCACAGTGACCAAGAAGTGGCACTATCTAACTAAAATTTAATTGTCATAATGGAAATATAATTAAATACCCATATTCATGTCTAGGTCCTGATAAATCCACAGTGGCACTAACAGTAAAATCTCATACTGGTTCTCATTATTTCAGATTTTTAGACCCATGTTGATGAGTACTATGGTGTGATTCTCTTCTACCCTCTAATTGCAGATGATGAGCACATGACCCTGATCCTTCTTTTCTGAAATTAAAGATAAGAGAAATCTGAGGGACCAGTAATGAGAAATGAGTACGAAGGAAATGAAACACCTGTTTAATCTATTGATCACCCTGGCTTGAAATGTGTATCTTGTTGACAGGTCAGACAAGTACAGGTGGTGATCACAATCTCTTTTTTAGCATACAAATTGCATAAGAAAATGTGTCCCATTGAAACTGATATATCTGTGGCTTATCAGTGATTTATTAATTTCAATGGAATTTAAGGATTTCTAATTTTAATTTGGCCTTCTAAGCAACAACAGAAGTAGAACGAGCAAATCTGTATCTGTGTCAGGATCTGCCTGACCTCACAGGACTAAGCCCCTGGCTACAGCAGCCAGCACAGCCTCTTTGCAGACTCAGGCCCTGGCTGTGGGAGTCTTGGAAGAACCAGGGCTGAGCTATCAGATACAGCAGGCTGCAATGATGCAGCACTCCTGAAGCAGTGGCACTGCTTGCCACTGGACCCTCAGTCTTTACCACAGCAACATGGTCTTCTGTGCTGATTGTAGCTGTGCTTTGCTCTTGAACCTTGATCCCTTCCCTTGACCTGCCACTTATGTTCAGGCCTTCACTTGCCTCTCGATATCTGGTATGTGCTCTTATCTTGGACTGTTCTTGGACTTTGGCTTGCTTGACCTCTGATTCTTGTGTTCTTGACCTGGTGCTTCTTTTCTGAACCTCGCCTTGCCTCTTGGACTCCTCAGTATGTGCTCTGACCCTAGACTGTTTTTGGCTTTGGCTTATCTTTGACCCTGCTTGGACTTTGGACTCTGTGTCTTGTGTTCCTGATCTGCCCCTGGTGTCTGCTCCTAGACCCTGCTGCCCATACCCCTAATGCTGGAAATCTGGAAGATGTAATTTACTGTGATAAAATAAACCCCATCACAATGCATTTCAGTGTTTCATGGTCATTACCTTTAGAAGCCTTCAGATAGGGATGTAAATAATATCTGGAAGATTGTGCAATATAAATGAGAGAATCAGAACAGAAATCCAGTAGGGTGGGCTATGTGTAAAAATGTTTCATTCTTGCACAAAATACAATCCTTTGTGAACACATGAAATTCTCATCAAAAAGACCTGAACTGCAAAGTCTCTCTCTCTCTCTCTCTCTCTCTGGCTTTTCTTCACAAACGAAGATTCAGGAAGGACTCATCCCATGCTTTCTGCAAGCGTGCTGATGACTGAAAAGGCCAATCCAAGATAAACAAGTCCGGTTGCAGAAAGCACAGCAGAAGGTCTCCTTGGTGATGTTTCTGGGTTGTGATTCTTTCTGCATTGTCGTTTCTCTTCAAGACTTTTTTGGCGTGAGTTCTCAAATAAAGCTGCAGCGTTGTGGATAGTGCGTCTCCATGCCTCCTGATGTGAAATTTTAAAAGCTGGGGCAGGAGAGGGAATCAACATTTTTCCCAGTGGGGAAAAACACTTCTGAAATGGGAGTAGTTCTGTGGAAGAACAAAAGAAGCAGAGATTTACATCCATATTGGGAAGATGCACGTTGCATTGTCATTGTATCTATTCATTGATCAGCGATGTTCTGAAGCTTCATGTAGAAGTTTTGGAAAGCCCTTAGGTTATGGAAAAACCCTCCCAAACATTAAAGCGGTTCAGACATTTGGAAGCATGTGAGCATTCAAATGTGTGTTACTCACATTCAATGAAATGGCTGAGGGCCATTACATTTTTACTTTTTAAAAAAAGGTCCTGGCTTTCTGGGTACATTTCCAAAGCAAACTACAGCAGAGCTGCCAAGAGTTGGTCTGACTTTTTGCATGGTTAAAGACAGGTCAGCAACCAACCTCAAGCTGTTTCATGGTTGGCAAACCTCAGTTGAAAGTCAGACCACTTTCTAATTCAAGGACAAACACTTCCAAGTACACATGCATAGGCTCATACAATGAATCTAATTTACATGATGGTTAATGATTGATAATTATTCTAACTTATTACCTTGTTCCCTTAGCACAATTTTGGAGACTGTTTTGTTCAACTGGGATTACTGGAGTACTTTAAAATCATATTGTGACATTTAATTGAAGTGCAACCTCCCAATGCCACAAGAAGGTGGCTTTTTTCCTTTCTCCAATGTTTCTCCTACTCAGCTATTTCTAAATGAGTTCTTAAATGGTAGCCTCCAGAGAGAGCTTTCTATTCAATTCAACAGAATTTGGGGATATTATAGATGCTGACTAAAACCTCTGTTAGTCAGTAGAAATACACTAAGAGTCCGTCAGTGTTCATGTGCCACAGAAGAGTCTATCCTGATTAGAGTGATGTAGGAATAAATGTAAGAATAATATCTCCACATGAATGGTAAATTGCACAATCTCATATAAAGCTTTTCCTTGGATGGGTCTGTCTATTAGAAAAATGGGATTGCATTCACTGTGTTTCTGGCCCAGCTCTTTTCCCTGAGAGAAAGAGCACAGCCCTAATTTGACAATTGCTCCCAGAAGGCCACACTTTGCTGGAACAGCATTCTGAATGGAACCCAAAACACATACTCTTCCCACAGCTTGGAAAGTTAATTTTAAAAAGTAATTAGTTCTACTGATAGTTCTAATGGCTCCTTGGTGATTAGTAACCATTACAGAACCTTTTGCTTTCCTCATGTGCTACAAGATCCCTTTGTGCACTTTTTGCGTTCCTGTTTCTCAAAAGTAACCAGAAATATTACCATTTGTAATTATTTTTGATGATGATGATGATGATGATGATGCAAGCTGTTACTCTGTAGTTTAAATGAGAGCTTCTCGGGCTATCTGATGTAAAGGGGCACATTTTTTTTAATATGCTAGGGATTACTGTCCATTGCATACAGCTGTTTTCTTTTCTTTTCTTTTTTTCCTGGAAGCCTGTTGTAAATTGGCAGGTGATGGGCAATTTCTATAGTTTGAGAAAAACAAAGAAAAATTAAAGCAATTTTTGTGCTAGCTATCTACATTTACCAAACCTGAACAGGAGTCTTAGAAAAATTATAAGAATTAATTGGGCAAATGTTTGCAATATTAATTATAAAAATGGCAGCAAGACTTTGCAACAGAATGAATGTATAGACTAAAGAATACATCAGAAACAAGCACATATCAAGACAGTAGACAATGAGAGAGGCAGTAAAAATACATTATTAACATTAAATATGATAGGATTACATCATTACTGAAATACAGAAAAGTTAATAATGACCAAGAATGCACATGGGTAGGTGTGGGGTCTGATTCAGATGTTATTTCCAACATATATCTGGCTCAGAGGAAACAGAATAAAACTCTAGGGCATTGTTTTGCATTTCTAGTATCTGTCCAGAGAGAATGCATATTCTTTTGCTGCTGTTCCAAAATGATTTGTTTTCAGATTTTTTATAAAATAGCCAGCACAGCTATTTGTACAGCTAAATGTGTACAGATTATTTATTGATTTGAAAATGGAGTGGTCTTGGTTAATCCTTAAGCCCTGTGGCCTGACTCCCCCTGTCCAATTTAGCCAAGTCATGCCTACCAAAGATGCTGACAGCACATGAAAAATAATAAACAAGGGTAGGGATAGAAAAGGAATTCACCAAAATTAAGTTTTGTATATAAATATCAATTCTGTACCTTCCAAAACTTCCAATGGAAAGGAACATATCATGCTTTTGAAATACCATATTTGTGAGAGACACAAGGTGCATTGGGGGGAAAATAATGCTCAAAAGGCCTCATATATATTTCAGAAATGCACACAAACACACTTTAATGGATACAAAAATGCATATAAAATTCAGACATTAGAAAAATGCACAGAAAGTATGTATACATTCTGAAAGCAGTGCATGCATTTCTGTGCAGCAAACAAACACACAAATTTGCTACCAAGCACATAAATAGGACAAAACATAAATTCTCTTGGTAAAATAGGAAATTTGAAAGAATAAGACTGGCTCATTTGCACTCACCAAGCTGAGATGGCATCACAGAAACCAGGGAGGATGCTTCCCTGTTCAAGAGCCAACATGTTTGCAGAGTATTACTATGTAGTAGTTTAAAATTCAGTCACATTTAAGTCTCCAGCCCAGTTTTATATGGAAATATAACTACATGACCATATAAATAACCATACACAGTCTCAGTGATACCTATGCAATTTAACTGCTTTCCTTAAAGTAGTCTCCATTTTTCAGGCTTCATCAAAACATTTCCTTTACACCTTATGTAATCCCCAGGGGATGAAAACATGTACTAACTTCCTTCACCATTAAGATTGGTTTCCAACAACCAATCACAAAATAAAGTGCAGTACATGCAATATAGGAAGTGTGAACAATCATATGAGATGACAGACATCTTTCACTACCAGCTGCATCATTATCTCCTTTTTCCCTAGCAAAACCCAAACAGTTACACATACACCTGCCCACACATAAACTGCTAGGTACATTGTATACCAAGGCCACAGGAAAATAAGCAAAAATGGCAGGAACAGGAGCCAAGGGGTCCAGTCTTGAGAGTTGACAATATATCATTGTATTCTATCTTCTTAATAATTAAACAGGACATATGTACTCTGCATTATTTGTTTCATGTCACCCAGATCAGAAACTCCAGATCAGGTCCTGAACTTTAAATAATGTAGACATGACAACAAAATAGCTTGTTTGTCTTTAGAGTAATCTCTCTCCAGACATATATTTGATGTGTATTTATGTGCCCTCAAGTGCAACGTCTTGTTGCTTCCAAATAATCCACAGGGTAGGCGAAGAGGCATTTCCAGCAAAGGAACAATAGGCAGATGTCAACACCCTCCAAGCAATTCAGATTGCATTTCTAAAAGATACTTGTAAAGCCTTTGAAGTTTCAGCTTATACAAAAGTTTAAGCTCCCATACTTGAAGCTGCTACTTATTCATACAAAATTCATTATAGCATAATGTTGAATACTTTGATCTTTTGTCAGTGTCTTCAGATTGAAAAGCATCTTAATGAAACAGATTAATTTTACTGAGAGGGGAATGGAAAAGTTAGGACACCAGAGTAAGGAAGAAAGAAGAAATAAGAAAGGAGGAAGAAACAATAAAATTGACTTGTTCTTCATCAGGAAAAATATGCATTATATGAATTCATAAAAGTATTGCACATTCACTCATTTGCAAAGAGCGTCAAATCATCATATGGAGAGGAGAGTGTGTCAGCAACCCCATCTCCAGTTATATCACTCATCTCACGTGAAGAGCAATAAATCTGAACAGGAGAGCTTCTACATGTGGATGCTCTCCACCATCCTGGGAATCCATCAAAAGTTCTCAATCTTATGGAGAATGCCCATGCATAGGGAAAACTTTTCTGTTTGGGCTAATCACTCTTGATGTGAATAGAGTAACAAAACTGGAGATAGAGGGCACAGCACTAGCATGTCCCCTCCCCCCGTGCACATTGATACATCACATTTCTAAAGGAGTGAATAGGGGTACTGTGTTTGCAAATCTTTTATTATGGTTCCAAATCAGTAGTGCCTGGTGTCAGTGTCAGCAGGGTGTGAATCTACTCTGAGGTGTAGCCTGCACTTTAATGGATGTATCCAAGGTGCTAAACCCTACCCCAAATAGGTTCAGCACTTTCAACAGCTCCTTTAAAGTTCAAACCAAACTCCAGATTGGAGTCACCATCCTTTCTGATAAAGAAACCATCACCTATCGCTGCATCTGGTGTTCCATACCATGAATAAATCATATATTTGACAAACCTCACTAGTTCCTTAGCAAAATGGGTCTTTTCCCCCCTCTATAATTTCTAGATTCCTCTCTACTTTCATGCTCAGGTGCCAGTAGGGGTATAGCTACAAAGGGTTGGGATGGAGACTTCCCCCCATATAAGAATTCTGTTCTCCCAATTAAATTTTCATTCAGTCCCCAAAATTTTAGCATTGCAGAGACTGAGACGTTGAACATTGTTCACACCTAGAATTCATATTTGCTGTGTTCACATTCCGCAAGTAACTTTGCCTTTCCCCTTTCTTTGGAGGCCTAAGTGGTGTTTCTCAATGTTTAACTGAAGTTTTGAATTACTGTACTAAATGCTATAAATTTGAGGACTGAAGGAACATTTTATGGACAGAGTCTTTATGGGGGGGGCAATCTTTTGTCGTCCTCTATAGCTATACTTCTGGGTGACAGCCTGGACTGTGTTGCCTGTGCTTCCTTTTGAGTAAGGAAAAAAATACTGACGTAGCTTCACGATACAGATTGAAACTAATATGCAAATTAGGTTGGAACATTTAATAGTTCCAATATCTTCTTTACAAGGGTACCAGAAACATTTTTTTAAAAAAGCATTCAGTTAAGGATGGGAAAATATGTTGGTTTTAGTTTATTCAGATATTTTAAGCCTCAAATTCCTTCCACTACAAAGATGCAGTTTGCAAGTGGGTGAAAACTCTTCCAAAATGAAATGAAATAACATTCTCCTCCATTGGCACTAGCAAAGACAACTAGTAAAGCTGTTCCTATCATGGAGAGCATGTTTTGTCTGCCAGTCATGTAGATTTGAAAAATGAGGCATTTCTGAGAAAGAAAAAAACAAGCAGCCTTAGTTCAATATCAAAAACATGGCTGAATATACATGGATTCAAAACAAGCACTAATATTTTACACAGGCTATCTGGTTATGTATGTGTAAACTTAATTATAGTAACATCCATTTTTAAATTATGTGTTTATAACTATATTATAATAATGGAAATTTAATGCTTTTTTTAAAGTTTTGTAACTTGTGAGGCTTTAGTTGTATTATTTTAATTATTGTAACCTGTCTTGAATCCCATCTTGGGAGAAAGGCAGGATATAATTCAATAAATGAATGAATAAATACATAAATCTCCTGGCCTGACCTCCCTGATCACTTTAAGAGCCAGCAGCTGGATTGGATGAAGATGGTTCATTTGATCAGGGCACAAAGAGGATGACATTTCCACCTCCTTTCCACCAGCAAGCAAGGCTGAGACAAGGAATTGTGACAGGGGTCCTGCTTCTGACTGAGATAGGCTGGGGTGGCATCTACATAGTCTTACCATAAGACTACATAGTCTTACTGTGAATACACAGCAGTTAACGGATCTGTAACTCTATGTTACATGAATCACTATGTCTGTGGAAAGCCGACGCAAGATCTTAGCTTCAGTGGGGGATTAGAAGCATCTCAAATGGCTAGCAAGAGGCTTGTGTAACTTTGCAGGATCTTAACCCTGTATATTCAGGGGTAACATAGGAAATACATGGGAGATGGGTGTAGAAAACAATGGATGAAATTTTATTGAACTGAACTGAAGCATTCACACATCACACACATTCATTTTATCAAGCAGACAAGACTAACAGAGTAAGACAAGAAATAGGCTATAGGGTATACTATACCTGCTCTTGCAGCTTACATTCATGGAAAAACGTTACTTTTAAGTAGCAGCAACAAAAGTGGGGTGGAAGGGGCTTGGGCAAAGGAAGGCTAAGGTTACTGGAGAAGGGGAGGAATGCCTGAAGCCAGCTGGAAGCCATCTTAAGGTCCAGGGGACTCAATTCAGAAGGCCAGAGAAAGTGGGGTAAAGTAAGGAATGGAGAAGTGTGGATTGAGTTACGAAGTTGGACTGAAACAAAGAACTTATGTTTTTAATTTTTTTTCTTCTAATTTATATATATTTTAATTAATGCATGTTTTTAATCCTTTGCAATTTAATATTATTTTAAGGGGTGGGTGGGCTAGGGTATTGTGAGTATGGGGTTTTTATATTGTAAGCCGCCCCGATTGCGTTGCAGAGGGGCGGGATATAAATAAAATTTTATTATTATTATTATTATTACAAGAAAATACACTTTTGAAGATGCACTCTTGAACAAAAGGAATGTTTGATTTCAGATGGTTCTCAATTGTTTTACAAAGGGATTCTGGACAACCAGGACAATCTAGGAGCCTGGGGACAATCTAATATCTTATGATCACACATTCCTAGTCCCAGGTATCTAGATATCATATCCTAGTTTCTAGATATCATCTGGTAGATATAGCTGCAACTTGGACCAGGACTTAGAAAAGTTACTTTCTGAACTACATATATGAGAATCCCCCAGCCTGCATATCAAGTGACTGTGTTGGTGAGAAAGTCTCAGAGTTGTAGTGTAGAAAGAGTGGCTTTTTCCAAGCTTGGGTTTGGGCAAATGGAGGAAAAGGTCTCTTGCCTTGAAAGGGTTACAAAACCTGGTGCTCAGAATGAACAGAACTTACTTTGTTTTGTCTCTTTCCAACTCAGTCTTGGATCATTCATGGAAATACAGCTTGTGGTTGAAACAGATGCCAAGTTTCTGAGATTGAATAACAGCCGTAGAAGTCAGCAAAATTCAATGCACTTTGATAAATCTGGCCTCACACCGAGAAGTCATTACAGTAAAAGCCAAATTAATTAAAGCCGCAAGCAATCTGGCTCTAGCATTGGTTAAGACATTTGCTGGTTTTATTAAAGGAAATTTAAAAGTCAAGGAATCTTCTAGTCAAACCTCAAGGAAGTATGTTTTTTTTAAAAAAAGCCAATACTGTTCTGTATATCTGAAAACAAAACTGAAGCATTCCCTATGCAAATAATTTGCCTATGCAGGGAGAATTTTCATAAATTCCATGCTAATCTATATGAAACAACCAGTCTGTTAACAGTACATAATATAATCATTTATTGTGGTTTCTTGTTGTTTTTATGTGCCTTCAAGTCATTTCTGACTTATGGCAACCTTAAAAGATGAACCTGTCACAGTGTTTTCTTGGGAGAATTTGTTCAGAGGGGGTTTGCCATGAACTTTCCCTGAGGCTGAGAGAGTGTGACTTGCCCAAGGTCACCCAATAGATTTCCTTGGCTGAGTGGAGATTTGAACCCTGGTCTCCCAGGGCCCAGCACTCAAAGCACTACAGCACACTGGCTCTTACACACTATGTTGGCTATCTCAGTATAACCATATGTACTGTTTATAAGGTAAAATTCAATATGACAACTTTTCAATCCATCTTTTCAAGTCTTGTTTTCTCTAAAGAGCAATGATCCTGGCACCAGGCCTGAGTGGACCTGTTGGGTTAGGACAGCTGATGTTCCACCCCAATTCATCCAACCAAAACCACCACCATTGGTGATCTGATGACCTCAGTGACACTGAATTCCCCAGCGAGGCTTACCTGTAATGATTGATACCCTTATAGGATGTGAGCAAGTAACCACCATGTAGTGGTAGAATTAGAAGTAGTTACTATCTCAATTCCGCAGTCGACAAGGTGTTACTGAACTGGAGTTCAGATAATCAATGATTGGATTTCTATCCTGGAATCTAGGAATCAGTGAGGTATTGTTGGATAATGTGGTACATTTCAAGTAATGTCACTTTTTGTAATTGTGCTATTATGATCCTATTTACAGTGATTTAATTCAGTTTTTAGCAGTGCATTTGGGATTGCTTCTAGAACACCTATCACTACTGGAACCACCATTTTATTTTCCCAGAGGTGTTGAACTTCAGTTTGTAGGCCTTGTTATTTCATAATCTCTTCCTCCTTCCCCCCATTCCTGCCCCCATCCTCCTCCATTTTATCCCATTTTCCACCTCTTTACAAAAACACTTAAAGTGGCTAACAGAATCTAACAAACAGTTCAAACTAAGAAAATAGTAATCCACATTACTAACATAGTAAATGACGTTATACAACAGCTACCAAACTTAGAAACCCATTCAACAAATATTACCTAACATCTAAGGAATAACTGAAAGCTTACTGCATGGTCTAAGCAAAGGGTGCATTATCCTGCCATTTGGGGGAGAGAAAACCTCCTTGATGGTAAAAAAGTAATTCCTTTAAAGTTCCTTATAAAAACAGTAACTATAACAATAACTAATTTCATTTGGGATCTTTGGAACAGCCATTGCAATTAATTATTTTTCTAGGCAACTTTTCAATTTCTTCACTTCCTGATATGGATGAACTCCCCTGTAAAGGGAGTTCCAGAATGAGGGCACCACTTACTACAGAATTAATCACACGAGCCCATTAAAAGCATTCTTTTGCAGGCATAAAAAAAATCCATTTTTATGCCAGCAAAAGAATGCTCCCCATCACACTTACCTCTAATCCAGCAAAGGCTTCCCCAGCAATGAAAGACAAAGTGAACAGAGCTCCTGCATTCAAAATCCTACGTATTCTCGCAATAATACATAGTGCAGGGAATTCAAAAATAAAACAAAATACAACAGTACAAAAGTTACACCAAGCACCTAAGCACACTAAAAAACTTCCAAGTAACCCTGGGAGGGTCATAAAAAGTGTGTCACTTACCTGGCTGTCATGATCTCACCTGGAAGTGTTCATGCTGGACCAGCCATTGACGCTGCATTGATGTGGATACAATGGCACAAGGTTTTAACATGCCAGCAATGCCGGCACAAAAGCACTGTGGTGGATCTATTGATGGCTTAAGCCATCAATAAAATGTGATGGGTTTTGGTGGGGACATAAACATGAAAGGGCAACGTCATCTGATATGTACACCCTTTCGCAGTTATGTGGCATTGTTATGATGCCATATTTTATGTGTCTAATAAAGTTCTCAGTGTCTCTGGTCATCTGACTACTGGAATGAGAGAGGACATAGAGAAAGACCTTCAAGTATAGTATTAGAGATGGAAAAAGCTTGCAAAGTATCCCCCATGTTCCTGATTAAAAATATTGAAGGCAAAACCTGCAAATTCAAGAAATGGTGATAAATATCAAGTTAAAGATAATAATGGGGGACACAAAGAAGCTCTGCTGAGTGTCATAGACTAATGTGAACCATGTCTATTGTCTCAAGGCACCAATTTTTTTTAAAAAAATGTGTTACTCATACAGACTTATTATACAGGAGTGTTCTCATACATCAGCTATTATAATTGGAAGTTTTGTCCTTTCAAGTGAGTTATTGTATACTTCAAAGGAGTCTCTGTCCATTCTCATTTTTGAGAGCTGATGTGAAGGTTCACATTCTTTCTTGGAGGATAAAAAAGCAAGTCACCTATGGAACCATGACAAAGCCTATAAAAGGAATAACATCAGAGTCTGAAAAAGAAATATTGTTAGCCAAGTAACAAAGATTATGCTAGGCATAATCTTATGCTAGATTGCATGCATTTTTTCAAGGAGTTTCAAGCAAAAAAAAAAAATTCTTTACTTGTAGATGTACTTGCAGGCTTTCAGTCCATTCCCATCATTGCCTCTTGGCTCCAGCATTCTCCAAATGATAGGGTTGAGCTTCTGAAGTGGGGAATCCTCTCTATTGCATGTCAGCTCCTCGGGTAATAATCACATATGAAATCCTATGCATGCCCCCCCCACTTCCTCCTTGGAGAAGTACAGTCTACCTGGGGAAGGGAAGATGAAGCCACCCACCCATGCTTGCTGTTCACCTTCACACAATGGAGAATATGGGAGAAAAAAAATGCCTGAAGAAGATGTATGTGTATCACATTTTGCCCTAAATTCTCTTTTAATTCAGACTAGCGTAGGCCGATGGAATCCATTAGATTTATCAATGTGTTGACTCACCATTCAACAATTGATTGAATGGGTCTACTCTAGCTAGAACTAACAGGATACTAGCCTTTTTCTCATTTGTCCATGTTCTGCAGCTGCTGCTGTGTAGCATACCCAGAGATCATGCATACCTTGTTAGTTTGTAGAGAAGTCACATATATTCTAACTAATTGTAACATTAATGTAACATAATCAAATTTTCCCTATCTAGTTTTAAATAATATTTTATTTCAAAACTTTTTGCAAAAATGTTCAGCTGGACTATGAAAGAACCATGTGGAAGAAGGTCCAGGAAAGCATTTCTTCTACATGTTTGAACTTCCATTATATACCACTGGTTTCCTGAAGTTTACAATAAATAGAGATTACAAGTCTCACTCACATTCAGTATTTCATTTTAGTTTTATTTAATGAATGCAATACATTGGCAATCCATAAGATCTTCACTTGGTTTACTGCTCCTTTTGAAACAGTTTTATTACTATTAGGTTCAAATATTTCATATCTGTTTCTTCTTGTTTTACTGGAGACTCCCACTGTGTTCAGAAGATTTTTGTAACATAGTCTAGAACTTTACAGTATAGTTTCTGAAAGCATAGTTGTAAAATATATAAACCCAAGTCAAATGAAAAAAAACTACAATTTTTCTTTTCTTTTCTTTTTTTGGAGAAAAAAAATGTTTGGGCATCATGCAAACGGAGCCTAATTGTAAAAGATTCCTTTAGCTAACGTACAAACATTAGTGAAAGCTTTTAAGTTAATGGCCTGATTCCTATTGTTAACTCTAGCTACAGTATACTGAATCAATAGATTTTTCCATAACTGTTGGCAAGAGTTGATTCAATGGGTCTTCTCTTGTCGAGACAATTTCAGGTAGGATTCACTCCATTGTCGATCTTATATAATGGTATGTGTTGGTGATAAAAAAAATTAAGGCATTCAATTTCACTTTAGATAATCAACCCCTAACGAAAGCAAGAATATCTACCGCCAAGACCAAGCCAATAATCCTGACCATTGTACGCCACAAGTAGATATGAGATGAGAATTTTGTGGAAATTTCCTGCTGCACTGTTATGTTCAAATAGTTATTCACATATCCATGTGTATACCATATTTATGGAGGGGACTGTTCAACAGTCCTTGCCAGACCAGCCTCCAGCAACCATGCATCCCACCTCCAAAATCCAAAATGATGTAAGGGAGCATCTACATATATATAACTATATAGGCATACATCTTTCCAATCTTCAGCTTAACACATGATTTTGGGAATGGAGCCCAGGGCCAACTAACTTGTGGAGAGGGCCAGCAGGCACCTCTTCTCTCCTTCCATGTGCATGATGTACATGTAAACCCACGAATAGTCTTCAGCTGAAACAAGTAACTCAATTGCACAGCACAAGGGAAACTATGTTTAAACTCTAAGCATGTATTGAATCTGTGAGAGCTGATCCCTACACATCAGGCCATACTAAAAGGGAAGAAGGAACCACCCATAACCCTTGATTATCCTATTATTTTTTTTACCTGGCATTTTCCTAGTTCTTTTTCTTTTTTTGGCACCTGCCATTGGTTGGTCAGTGCTTTTGCTTGTTGTCTCCATGTTATTGTTTCCTATCCTGCTAGTGATAACAACAGTCAAAGTAGAAACCAGCTCATCCTATGAACTTTTTGTTCTCTGCTGAAGCTTTCATTACTCTTTTCAGCATCTCTGGAGTCCTTTATAATAAATGACTGCTCCCAAGTCTTCATACCTCATCCATCTACTCTCTTGTCATGTAGTGTTTCAAAGTCCTTGGTTTAAAATCTATCTCACTTGCTTCCTCTTCTTTTCATACAGACAGATCTGGAATAAGGATAAGAGCAAAAATTGCAGCAGTATCAATGACAGTTATGAATAGTGTTTGAATCTAGCAAGATAGAAACTTGATATCAAAATGGGAGAGCATTTGCAGAAGAAGGAGAAGGAAGCAGAGCTTGTCTACACCAGCCAAATACCTCAGCTTGCTCCCATTCCAGAGACCTGCAGCCCAGATGAATGCAGGGTTTTTGCCCCATTCTGCCCCCAAACAGTCCTCACTACCCCCAGAGCAGATAAAGGGCTGGAACAGCGGCAAGCTGGGATAGGGCCCTTTACTGCATTTTTTTAAAAAATAGCCAGTTTAATGCATTTTCACTGGGACAGGATGGATTGGGCCCCACATGTCTGCAGGAGCCCAACCCACCAGGCCAGCCCAAACTGCTGCCACCAGTCGCCCTTGTTCTGCTAGGTCTGGGCAGCAGACCTACAGCATGTGATCAAGGCTGGTCACACGCATGTAGCTTGTCACATGGTGTGGCTGGCTGCCCAGACCCAGCAGAGCAGGGGAAATAGTGACAGCAGCTGCAGCAATGAACCAGAGTTCCTGTGTGGACTCCAGCCCATTTTCTTTTCTTCTAGTAATGGAGGCAGAACAGGCCACCTCTACAGCCAGGATATGTCAGCAGGGAGCTGACATATCCTGGTGTAGATGGGCCTGAGGATGCATCCTTCTGTGAAAATGTGTGACACAAATGGAGAAAGAACATGCCACATTTTTATCCATAGCAATTTTCTTACCCCAGCACTGCTCCTTTCCAATACACACAAGTAACAACATATTATACTATGCTAAAAAACAAAACCAAGAAGAATCTCCACAGATAATCTCAAAAGGCCCTCAGTGAGTACTGGAAAAGGAGTTAATTATCTCTGAGATGGCCAAATAATATACAACTTCTGAAGAGAAAAAGATTCTAGCCACTTGGAATGGATAGTGATTAATAATTAGGAGGTGACACTCTGAGAATTGATCATATGCGATTGTGCACTAGAAAGATAATGACAAGCGAACTGTAAAATTTTAATTGATTTTGTGACTCAAGGTAATAATCATTGCTTTGCAGGGACAGCCTTACTTTCCTAGAAAATAAAGAAAATTCTCAATGTGCCATAGTCAGTCAAATTACAGCAGCAGCAGCAAAGGAACTTGCATTTTGAGGTGGGGTGGGGAATTGCCATGGATCCTTAGCAACAAATATACTTTATTTTTGACTCTAGAGAAAATTATTTACATATTAGCAAGGTAACAAATAGTCACCAATTTTCTCAACCATGGCCAGAAAGGATATCCAGAAAATTTGGACTACTGTAATGCACTCTACATGGGGCTGCCTTTGGAAGCTGTTTAGAAACTACAACGGGTCCAGAATGCTGCAGCAAGAATGCTGACCGCAGTTATAGGGAGCATATAACACTCATGTTGAAACAGCTTCATGGGCTACCAGTTCATTTCTGGGCACAATTCAAAGTGCTGGTCTTGACCTAAAAAGTCCTACACAGCTTAGGTCCAGACTATCTGAAAGATTATATCTCCCTCTAGGAACCTGCAAGGGTTTTAAGATCTTCAGAGGAAGGCTTTCTCTCGGTCCCACCACTATCATAGGTTTGCTTAGTGAGGACACAAGACTCACCGGGCTGCAGAGATTGAGCACACCAAGCAATGATACTGGAAACACCTCCCCTTCCCTTCTAACTAAAGCCCTGTGAGTGTCCATGCCATTATGAGACAGCTCCTAATTGGGAGGGGGGGAGATGACAGGCTGGCAGACACCCCCCCTCTAAATCTAAATAATTAAATTATCTAAATAGTGAAAAACAGCTGCCCCCTTGCTCCAAATCTCTATGAGCTAAATAGTTGGGGGAAGGAGGAATAAAGGGTGCCTTAAAACCCCATGAACAAAGGCCTGTCGAAGCACAGGCTAAAACTCTCATGTCTCTTCTCTGATCAAAGTGATGAAAAGGAGGAGGTGGGGTGGGGGGTTGACTTTAAATCCCTTCTAGCCCTGTCCTCTGCTCTCCTGGCAACAGCCTAGGGGCTGAGGCAAAGTTCCGGGTCTCCATCCTGCACTTTCTCAAAAGGGGCTCCTTCAGTGCAGTCCAACTGTGCTGGGAACCCTCTTCTCTCAGTCCCACCACTATCACTGGCTTGCTTAGTGATGACAGGAGAGACAGCCTTCTCAGTGACTGCTCCCACCCTCTGGAACTCCCTCCCATGGAAGACTAGTTTCCTTTTTTTCATTTTACCTGCAGGCAAAAATGTTTTTGTTCAAGCAGGCGTTTAATGTAGAACTGCACCTGTGTGGCTTTTATTGGGATGTGTTTTTTTTAAGTTGTTTTTAACTTTTTTTTAACTTTGTATGTTTTTAATTGCTTTCACTTGCTTTTATCTGTGATTTTAATTGTCTTGTGAGCCACTTTGAGTCCTGCTTCAGGAGAAAGGTGGCATATACATTCCACAGATAAAAATAATAAATAAATAAACCCCAAACCAAAAAAGAACAAAATAAAAAGTGGCAAATTTTTTCACAGCTCCTTTCATCAACAGCAAGGGCAGCAAAACATGAACATTTGGGCAAGGTGGAGAACAACACATTAGCACTGTACTTCGCACAAATCGAATGTTTCATGCTTAAAAATCTTTACAAAACCTTTGGGGGAAAGTTCAAAATGTGAAAAGTCATCAAAAATGTGGCATAACTATCATGAAGTTGTTCAGTTGAGGGAAGAAGTTGAAAAGTTACTTTTCTAAGATTTATATGTTAATCAAAAGAAAAAAAATTAAAGGTACCGGTAGATTTTGTAATGTTATAAGAAATGATTTTGCGGTGCATTATGAACAAAGAACTGGATAGTAAATACGATCACTTGTGGCGTTACTAAGGCTCAGGTCACTCGTCCTCCCAATGGTATCACCTGATGCAGTTTGGTCTCTCTGCACCCCTGTACTGCCACCACTGATCATTTCTTCTCTATTCACACACACACACACAGAGACACACATATAAAACAACAGCAGCAAGAATATTGTTTGTTGAAACTTGGAAATGGACTGAAGCACTGCCAATGGAAGAATGGATTATTAAGGTTGTTGAGTTAGTGTTAGTCCAAATGGTCAAATTAATCTGGGTTCTAAAGGAGAAGCCAATTGACTTTTTTGAAAGATGGTAAACCATTTATGGACTTTTTGAGCAATATGAAATCTAGCAGTGGAATAATCTGGCTATGGTTATTAGTAATGTTAGTAGGATTATTTACTTGGATCTGTAATAGTTGAATAATATTTTATTTTTCATTACAGTCAGGATTGGTGGGTCAGGACATTACTGTGTATTAGTAGTATCTCTCTCAAACACACACACTTTTTTTTGGCATCTCTGTTTTTGATTACATCTTACTTTGATTGTAAATTACATAGTTCATATCAAAAATTAATAGAAAAAGAAAAAGAAAAAATAAAATCTTTGCAAACAAGCAACCTTTTTAAAAAGCACAAAGCAGAACAGTTTTCCTATACTGCCATTTCTCCTATACATCATTTCTCCCCAGATCACTTCTCCATACATCAAGAACAGGCACACTAAAATTGCTACTCATTGAATGATATGAGAACACCTCTCAGAGAGCCTTGGCTTCCTACAGTGCCCATCAGCGGGATTTACAGATTGCTGTAGTAATCAGTGATTAATGCATTATGACTGCCAGTGAGGCTATAAAGAAGACCAGTTGAAATCAGAGCTCAGAAAAGTTACTTTACTGGATGGCAGTTCCCAGACTCCCCCTCCCTCCCAGCAGCATGGCTACTGGCTATGCTGGCTGAGAGATTCTGGGAATTAGAGTTGAACAAAATAACTTTTCTAAACTCTGGTGGAAATGTCCTGTTTTGAAATACAGGTCACCCACAGTATCTGCCAGGGATACATTCTCGGATTTACCATGGATACCTGAAACTGTGGATAACAGTGAATGCTATTGAAATGAATGGCTTCTGGCACAACATCCAGCAGAAGCATACCATAGAATTGCTTGGGAGGACCTAGAAAATGCCTAGGTAGGGCACAGTTTTTTCCAGATATGGATAAGTGAAACCATGGATAATGGTCCCGCTGATACGGGGTCAACCCGTATTAACAACTTGGGCCTAATACAACATTGGTGGAAGCAAGATTTTTGGTCACTCCTCCTTCTAGCCTTCCAAACTCCCCCCGCCCCAAAAAAACCCACAGCTGTGGTGGGTTTTATGTTCCTCCACAGCATATTTTTAGGATGTTGAGAGCTGAAAATCAGTGCAGATTGTACCCACTACTTAAGCTGGATTGTGCTATTATAGGAACAGAAGTCCAGTATTGTATATATGCCTTAGAAAGTAATTGGTACAAAAACAAAATCTAAACTTCCAGGTTTGAGTAGGTCTAAGGTAGAAGTTCCCTCTGGTGGGTTTTGTTACCATAAATGCTCGGGAGTCATGAAGACCCTCTGGATATTGCTATTAAATTGGGGAATGTAATATTCTCAGCTTGGCAATGTGAGAGGGGGCAGGACCTTTTGACCTATTTATACCAGTAATAGGGAGGAGACATAAGCTAGATAATACAATAAATGATCTTTATTTGAGAAAAACAATAATAACATTCACACACATATTCAGACATCAAGCATTCATGCAAGGCTAGCAAAAAAAAGTGGGAAGATGTTCGGATAGAGGAATAGCAAAGAGAGTGATGGGTGATACAACACCTTTTTCCTGTAGAAATAAGGTCATGGAAGAAACCAGCAGAGTGGGGGTCCCAATCAGGAGTGGCTACACAGTTTGACGTGGAATCGAGAGGAAGATGGAATGTGCACACTTGAGTGGAATTTTGGAAGGGTTTTTACAGTCAATATTTGCCTTCTGGGAATGGCAGTTAGAGTAGGCCAATGTTTCTCAAAGTTGCTCAAGGTGAGACAAAGGCACTCTGAGCATAATAAATCAGAACATTGTTTTCCTTTCCCTTTTTGTTATTCTTGTGATTGTGAGGTTCCATTAAAAATAATCTGATTATTAAAATGTGTTTCATGTTGCCCTGTGGTCCACATCATGGTCTACACAAGTTATTTGTCTAATTAGGAAATATTCAGTTCTCCCCAGTGTCTGGAGATGCTACAGTGAAAAGCAATCAAGTTTGAACTCACTGATGAGGTGATTATACTGTTCAAGTAATCTTTCCCCTTCTTCCATTTCATGCAAGGTGAAGGTGTTATAAGAGAAAAAAACTGCAAATTTGTTATCTTGTAACAAGTATTTATTTTTTAAAAATACTGATATGGCTCAAATTTGTTGTTACTGTTGTGTGCCTTCATGTCCTTTTCAAGTTATGACAACCCTAAGGTGACCCTATCACAGGGTTTTCTTCATAAGACTTGTTCAGAGGGTGTTTTTCTTTGCCTTCTATTGAGGCTGAGAAGGTGTGACTTGCCCAAGGTCAACCAGTGGGTTTCCATGGCTGAGCGGGGATTCGAACACTCAGACCATTACACACTGGCTCACATTAGAAATACACTATTTGCTTTTAGGAGGTATTTCAAAAGGAAGAGGGAAGGAAGGAAGGATATGATCTTTCATCTTCAAAAGCTCAATAGAGTTCTATTTCTCTCTTGTTCCCCTTTATCCATGTGTATGGGAATACATATGTGAAACATCAGCATAATCCAATTCGGTAGAACTTTGCATAATAACTTTGGGGAATGGAATACCATTTGATGTTCTATCTGGAGCAGCAAAATGTCTTGAGTGAGCCATGGTTAATATTGCCTCCTGAAGTGTTCGCTTGTCAATCTTCTATATCCAACTTGACATTCTCTCTTTCTGTTCTTCATATGAGCCTGAGATACCAGTCTTCAGTATCTGCCACCTCCCAACTCCACAAAGCTCCCCTCATCTCTTTGTTGGATTTGAGGTTCTTTTTTTTCCCTCCGAGCCAAATGAATTCTTCACTTCCCTCTTAGAACCTGTTTCCAGCATTCTTGCCTCTGAGCTTTCTCTCTCAGCAACTGAAATGAATATTCAATAAGAAGCAGAAATTATTTATAAGATATCAGAAACATTTTTGCAACAGTAATTGTACTCAGTACCAATTAAATTAGGAGTGGAAAAAATTGCCCATTTTGATATCTCACTTAAAGCTCAAGTTCTTGCTATCCTTAATATGCAATTGCATATTAAATGAACTGAAATGCTCTCAAGTTTGTAATGACTAAATTCAATACATACTGCTATTTTACCTACTTGCCACATACAATAGGTGTTAAAGATAAGGAGCCTCTTATGTAACAGAGATGGGTCCTCTGACTCAGTGTGAACACGATTCAATATAGAGGGAGTCAGACTAAGGACTTTTTCGGACAAGTAAAATGCAGCGCAAGCAGCCTCGCCACGTTGCGAGGATGCAGCGCTTCAGGGCGTCCCTTTCGGATGACGCCCGTCTCTGCCGGTACTGTTGCGGTACCGCAGGGACATTTGAGTGGAATATTTTGGCGATTTTTACTCACGATCAATGAGTAATTATTGATTTTTACTCACGTCATCCGAAAGGGACGCCCTGCAGCGCTGCAGCCTCGCAACGTGGCGAGGCTGCTTGCACTGCATTTTACTTGTCCGAAAAAGTCCTAAGACTTTAAAAAGTTAAGTATTTAAAGCCTTGATCCTGCTTTTTTTTTTTTAAACCACCCTAAGTTTGTTCCATCTTAAATATTAAGAAATTTGCCAATTTTGGAAAATTCTTGTTGGAAATGAACTTTAATAATGGTCATCCAACCTTAATGCAAATGAATTGTACAGTTGTAGAAGAATCTATTCTTAAAATAATAAAAAAGATAACATATTACAAGAAAGAAAGAGAGAGCAAGAGAAAGATCTTATAAATGAACTAGTACATTTCCCCTTTGCTGTAGCTCATTATGCCACCTAAAAATATGTGGATCTCAGGTACTTCCACCACCACCATCATTTCAATTAATTCTAGACCCTATAGATAAAATTCCAAATAATTCATATAACTGACCCTGTAATGGAGTAACTGTCATGATGGCAGTTCCCATCATCCTGCAAGGTGATGGCAATCCCATCATGCTGCAAGGACTACATTTCCCATTATCTGCAAACAGCGATTGTCTTGCCAACATAGTATCAGGTAAACCAAGGGTTAAACTAAAGGTGGAAGGTGAGGGGACATCTCCTGAGTTAGTATCACCAATGACACTGAACACAGAACTGGCCAATCAGAATCTGAGACTGGTAATTTGAAAAAGGTTTTATACTTTGCCTCAGCCATGAGGCAAGAGAAACAAAGGGAAGCCCTGAGGTGGGATAGCATGTACCTCAGAGAGATGCCTCAGAGAGGCATGTGGCATGTACCTCAGAGAGATACTCTAAATGAGCAGATACTGCTGAGCCTGGCCTAGAATAAGCATTTTGCTCAGCCCAGCCCTAGGTACAAGAGGAAACCTTCTTATTACTTCAAGAAGGTAAGTAGGTTCTTTGTTTAGGGAACAGTTCTTAGTTAGTTGCATCAGGGTTTTTTTATTATTATTATTTTCCTTGGCTGAATGTAGCTGAATACCTTGATAGCTTTGCAACTTTTAAGTCTGAACCCAAAGAGAAGACTCTTTCATGAAATGATTTACCTCTTAAACCTTGCCTGAATAAAATAGGCTTTTCTATTTTTCCTAATAAGCCTACACCAGCACACACCTTATTCTTGGTCATTGCTGCATTGGCCCTCTCTCTGGGAAAAGAGGGAGGATTGGGATTAGTTCTACAGTGGCAAGGAGTTCCTCTGGTTAACCATAGGTCCTGCACAGCTTCTTGTTGCGCTGTGCAAAGAAAAGGAGGAACTCAGAAGGGGTGGTGTTCTTATAAGACAGACATAATTTCTGGGATTTCCAGGTTAGAAAGATCCAGAGAGTGTGTCTTGGGCATATCAGCATAGAAGTTCTTGGGAGAAGCACTCTTGAGCTGGTTGTAAACATGTACAAGCCTCACCTCTCAAGTCTGTGCCTGTGTGCATGCACAGAGGAAGGGGCAGGGGCTTCATGACAGTAACAATCAATGTACAGAGCGATCTTATGGCTCTAGGAATGTGTCCAAGGACAACAAGAAATAGTAGCTATTCATCTCTCAGGGGAAAAGATAGGTGTGCCCTCAAATGCCTCTTTCCCAGCTACCATAGATATTTACGTGGCTTCATTCGAAAAAAATACCCATGTTGGAGGAATGTTGGCATGTCTGAGGAGGAGCTGCTGTGTTTCCACAGCCCTCCCAAGCTAAAACCACACCCCCAACAGTCATAAATATTTAAACTAATCTTGAATGGGACAGATTTCCTACCCTCGAACAAAATAAGTAACACAATGGGGGGGGGTGGCCCTGTCTACACTTCTTTCCCTCATATTGATCCTCACTTCTCACAATAGTCCAGCAAGACATTTTTGTTAAAAAAAATCAGATGCTCTGATATCCATGTGCACCATCAAGGACCACAGGTTTGCTCTCTTAATCTTTCTAAGACATTTCTCACTAGGCATTGACTCATTGATTAGCTTAATGATACGTAAATTGGAATTTAACTGATGGTCAATGTGGTTGGATCCTGTATGCTTAACTATTGCTAAGAGACACAGGAACACTTTCTGAATTCATTCCTCAAGGAAGGAGCAGAGCCACCACAGAAAATTTCTTCCAAGAGTGCATCTACACTGTAGAAATAATGTAGTTTGACATGACTTTAAGTGCTATAGCTCAACCCAATGGAATCCTGGGATTTGTAGTTTTCCAAGTCTTCAGCCTTCTCTGCCAAAGAGTGTTTGTGCCTAACAAAACTACAAATGCCAGGATTCCATAGGATGGAGCTACAGCACATACAGGAAAATAGTGCCAAACTGCATTATTTCTACAATGTAGATGCACCCGCAGACTCTAAGCTGGAAAGAGAAACATTCATCAGCCATCATTCAATGGCAGGAGATCTCACTGCTTTGGCTACATGTCTGCATCTATTTTACTTTGGGCATTATCTTCAAGAAACTGTATGTTTGGACATATGGGTCTGAAACCTATTAGCTAGTCCCACCTAGAGTAGAGCCATTTAATCATTTGCTGAATGCTGAGTCAACAATAGGTAAATTTCTTTGCTTTAGTGGGTCTGCTCTATTCGGGATTTTTAGGCAATGGGCTTCCCACACTGACTTCCTATATGATTTTTTTGCATCACAAAATCAACTGTCCCCTTAGTTTTAAGAAGTATTAGCTATAGTCTGGCAGGGGACAGTTTTTCAAATAGCATAAACCTCTGAGCATGTGAAATTAGCTCCTATTCTTTGGACTCTTTCCATTAATTATACTGTTTCTATTTTTTAAAAAGAGCAATAATGATTTCAGGGCAGCAGACAATAATCCCTTATCTTGTAGCTTCATCAACAGCAAAAGCAGCTTTCAGGAATTAAAGGATTTCATTGGATTTTCAGGTGAGTCATGCACGTTCTTTACTCTTTATGTCACTTAAGACCACAAAACACTTTTATGACAAATTAAGGGAATATTCCCCACCCTCTGGCATTATTCCCACAAGTATTTTAGAACTGTATGTTTGAAATTGTACCTTGATCTCAGCCATTTTGACAGGTGCTTTCATGGTCTAAACCTGTAATTCTATCCACCCTTTGGTGGGAGTAAGCCCCAATAAATTCAATGAGGCTTACTTCTGCATCAACAGGTATAAGATTGCAGTGCACTTCAGTCTGAATGTTTTATCTTTTTTCCCCCTTTCCACTTCTGCATAGAGGAAAGGGAAGCAATCCACTTTTCAGAAGACAAAAGCACAAGAGCAAAAACACTGAAAACATTCACACAAGGAAGCCTGAGGGGCATTATTGCTCTTTCGTGACAGTGTTTCTTCTTCTTTCTCTCTTTAAAAATGAATGACAAGTGAGACATAAGGTTACCAGAAGGTAAAAACATCGAATCCCCCTCCACAAAGGAGATCTTATCTCTGACAAAAATTAAAATAAAAACATTAATATATACAGGGCAAAATCTATATTCTGCAATTCTAGGGATACCCTGTTGTGTGGAGCAGATTATAGCTCTTAGCATACATCACAGTCCTCTTCATCAATCCCCAGATGGATTCTTGTTAGTGAATAAAGGCCAAACTGCACCAAGGTGCAGCATACGCTTTTGGCAACTGCACTGCAGTTGCTGTCGCAAAGCAAATTATGTTCATTACTGATGTTTGTCACTCAGAACAATTCTACTATGCTAGAGAAATCTTGGAGGAACTGGAGAAAAGTTGTGGCCAAATGATAGAAACAAAAATGTAAGCACCCACACAGGACACATGCTAAATGTATAGGAGTCCTTTACCAGAATCATATAAAATGTCTCATGTTTAACATATAGCCAGAAAAAGAATTCTGAGAAAATAAAAGAAGTCTTATAATATACCAATAATTTAGCTGGTCCTAGTAAAGATTCCCTATGAGGAGCAGCTTAGGAAGCTGGATATGTTTAGCCTGGAGAAGAGAAGGTTAAGATGTGACATGATATCCATGTTTAAATATTTTAAGGCATGTCGCACTGAGGAGGGAGCAAGCTTCTTTTCTGTTGTTCCAGAGGAATGGACTCAAACTACAAGGCACAGAGATTCCACCTAAACATTAGGAAGAGGAACTTCCTGACAGTAAGAGCTGTTCAGCAGTGGAATGTGCTGCCTTGGTGTGTGGTCGTGTCTCCTTCATTGGATGTACTTAAACAGAGGCTAGATGGCCATCTGTCAGGAATGCTTTGATTGTTGGGGCCTGCAGGCGCAACGAACTGAGGCGGAAGGCCACAAAGCCAGCTATCGGCCAGGGGGGGAGCGCCAAGGCCTGCCAGGCTGAAGGGCGAGGGCCTGGAGGGTCCAGAGGATGAAGGGCTGCCGAGGCCAGAGGGACAAAGGGTGGTGGGGGTGCAGCATGGCTGCTAGGCCACTGGAGCAACATATCGCTCAGGCGGTGGGAGGGTGCTGAGGCCTGTCATGCCAAAGGGCTCGGATCACCCAGATGGAAGGAGGACGATGGCCACTGAGGCCAGTAGGGATGAAGGGACACTGAGGCCAGTAGGCCTGAGGTGGGTGTGGTGCAGCTGCTGCTGCTGAAGCTGGCCAAATGAGCTGCCGATCACCCAAGCTCCAAAACAAAACTAATAGGGGAGGATGGGGCAATGGACCAAAGGAGCCACCAATCACCCAATTAGGCCCATGGGGGGGGGCGCAAAGACCAATCGCCAATCACCGAGATGCTGGAAAAAGGGGAGGGGTGGTCCAATGGGGAGGAACATTAAAATAAAATTAATTTACAAATAACTAAAATCAAGGTTAAAAGCTTCGTATGCACAGCTGAAGGCTGAAAAGAACCACCCACTTCAGCCCCCCTCCTCCTGGGGCCCTCGTGGTACTCCCTGAAAAAGCTGGAGCTGCTGACGCTCCCTCTTCTGTATGGCTGTGCCATCCGGGAGGTGAGCCAGATGATTGTGTATTCCTGCAGGGCAAGGGTTGGACTAGATGGCCCTTGTGGTCTCTTCCAACTCTACGGTTCTATGATCCTATGAAAGACAATTATCTACTGTGGTTTTTGGAATTGTTTGTAAGGGATAAGCATGATGACCCATGGTTTTTATATTTTGTACAGGTCGACCCCATATCCACAGTTCACTTATACAGATATTAAAAAAATGTCCTCTCTAGGCATTTTCTAGGTCATCCAGTGTGCTTCTATGGTATGCTTCCACAGGAAGTTGGGTCAGAAGTCATTCATTTCAATAGGATTCACTATTATCCAAAATTTTGCATATCCATGGTAAGGCCAGGAAAGTATCCCACATGGATATAGAGTGGGACAGCAACCTGTATTAGTATTTAACAGCAATTATAGTTAGGCATTGTGTATTTTTACAAAGATTCAGAGCATAGAAAAATTACTTGCTTGGACTGTCACTCACAGAATATACAGGCAGCTCCAGCTGGGGATTATGGGAAATGTGGCTCAAAATTAACTTTCCTAAACTTAACACAGATTGTACTTTATTATCATTTTTATAGGAAACAGTAATCCAGAACATTTAGACAGTTGATCAGACATGTGTCTATTTTTATTTTTATTTTTTACAAAAAAATAACATCAAATGCCAAAAATATTTCTGGCAATCAAGAAGCTGATTTTCAATTTGAACATAAACCTTGGCCAAAAGAAACTAATTTGTGGATCATACCTTACTAATATCTTTTTTTTTTTTTACAATACACAAGTGCAGCTAAGTTCTTAAACTTCCTTTGTGCACTGCAGAAACATCTGATAATTAGTCATATTGTATCATTTTATGCATGAAAAAATGTACAGCCTTCAGTGTCACTTACTACCTTGAAAGTATGCTTCAGACTGAAGTTTTAAATGCTTTAGTGTTTTGATGTTTCATTTTGGTTTCAGCCCTTGTAGTTCCAACAAGCTTCAATGTCCAAAATTCCAAGTTTGGTAGCTGTTTTTAACCAAGATGCCAATAAATTTAAAAAGTCCTAGCAGGGACATTTGACACCATGAGGTAACTAACTCAGGGTGCAACTTCTGGTGTGTGTGTAGAGATAGTGGCAGCAGACCTTCCAACAATTCTTACCCCAAGACTTGTGTGTGTGTGTGTGTGTGTGCGTGCATGCATGTGTGCCAGAGCTCCTAACCTAACATTCTACCCTTAAGTGCATTGGGGAACACTGTTTCATCACCAATATTGAAGTAACTTATAATAATAATAATAATAATAATAATATTTTATTTCTATTCCGACCCTCTACAACGCAATCGGGGCGGCTTACAATATAAAAACTCCATAGTCCCAGTACCCAAGCCCACCCCCCCTTAAAATAATATTAAATTATAAAAGATTAAAAACATACAGTAAGTTAAAAATATATAAATTAGAAAAAGATTAAAACATACAATAGTTTTTTTAAAAAAATCTGTTACAGCTCAGGGAGGACAGCCGAGTCTTATGTGGAAACAGAAAGAGGACTAGCAGTAGGATGTAGGAAGATGCTTAATCACTACACAGGAGGAGGTGCAAGAGAAGAAGGAGGTGGTAGTCGAGGCCGCCATTAATATGCTATAGATGAAACATAATTCTTTGTTTTAACTTTATTGGAATATTAAAAATATACGTAACCCCTTTTGTTAGATGATAGGAAAGATCTGCCAATGCAAAATGTTCATGGTAATAGCTTTCTGGTTATTCTCACATTAGCATCTCAGCATTACTAGTGAATGGGGGGGAAATCACACTTGCCTACGCATACTTGTACAATCATTTCTCCTCCCAATGCTGTCTTCCTTTTCATTCCTAAAGCTGTCAAACCTGTTCTTAAATAATAGGCTTTGATAACTCCAGGGTTAAGAATAATATCTTGCCATTCCAGTAGACCTATGCTGGGCAATTTATCACATTCCAAAGACCAGGGTTGTACCAGCTCTTGTTAAAATTTAACAATTAAATGATAGAGGTTTATCCCTTACATTTGCATGGTTTTGGTTTCAGATATTATTTATTTACAGGTTATTTTTTTAAAAGTGTTTCTCTTCCACCAGCCAGCACCTCAAATCTCTAGACAAAAGCATGTGCTAATTAAAGTAATGCTCTTTTGTTTAGCTGAGGTGATTGCAAATATAGTAAAATCCTAGAGGGAAAGACTCTTCCTTTCTTGTCAATGTGTGTTATGAGCTTAGAATGTCAATTTCTGGTCTGTGAATATTACTGGTTTGCCACAATGTTCACCATTTGCTGATATATGCAGGAATAAGGAGACCAGACACAATAAAGAGATCATACATATGTAGCTGGGTTGTAAAGGGCCACTTTTATTAAGCTATGGCCTATTTAACCTCTTTCTGAGAGACCTGTAATGGACGGAGCAACCTCGTATGGGAATAGTTAGGACTGGGAGGTCAACACCAATCCCCCTCCCCAACCTCCCTTGGGCAAAAACACCTGAGCCCCAGGGAGAACCCATAACCTGATTTGTTCCCAGCCAGTCCATATTAGGAAGGCCAAACCAAAAGCCCCTCCCTCAATTCACAGAAATTAAATGGAGGGTTTATCCCTCAGGCCAGCCTCAAAGGAGGTCACTTTCCCCACCCCTCAGTTTGCAGGATTTAAAGGGGAAGTTCCAGATCCCCCCTTTACCTCCAAAAAGGGTGGGATGGCAAAGGTCCACACCGAACTACCAAATCACCCCCTCTACCTTCCATAGAAAAGGGGCAAGCATCTGCTTAGCCCCTTTCCCCTAATTGGTAGGAAAGTCTGCTGAGAATGCCTCTCAGTTGTCTGAGGACTCCTACTCTATCTATCAGGCAACAGCAAATGAAAAAAAGGCCAAGCAGCAGAATCAAAGGCTCCTGCTGCCTAGCCTCTCCACTGGCAACCACCCGATCAATGAAACAGTTTCCTAAGCCAAGGCCTGCTGTAAACAGGCCAGATGCTGTCTCTATCTTGTGAAGCGATCTGTGATGAGCAAGCACACACAAGTCCACCTGCAACAGCAGCCTGTGTTAAAACAGGCCAATGCAGTTTCATCCCCTCAGGTGCACTTCTCCTCAACCCAAAGCTGGATCGAGCATCAGCAAGGAAAAGACCAAGCTGAGGAAATGAAGCTTCCTGCTGTTCCACCTCTCCTCTGGCAACCACTTGACCCAATGCACATTGTCTTCAAAGCTGAGGCCTGCTTCAAATAGGCCAGGCACTACTTCTGTCTCCACTCTGTTCAAATGATGAAAAGGAGGACACTCTCCCAGTGATGGTGCAGGGGCTGAGGCCACGTTAAAGGCCTCCATCCTGTGCTTCATCAAAAGGGGTTCCTCTAGAGCAGTTGTGAAAGCACTGGGAACCCTATTCCTCTCGTTGTTGTAGATTAATTATAAGCAACAAATTCACTGCAATTATAATTGTCATAAAAACACCTCAAAATAGCAGGGAGGGGGTTTCTTGCACTTAAAGACTTCCTTGGCATATTTGATTCCTATTCAGCTACAAAATGTTTTGTTTTGTTTTTTAATTCAAGCTTCATTTTTAAATTGAAATTATTGTTGTTTGGCTTTAAAAATGGCATTCAAATTTTGAGCGATTCATCACCCTCTTTCCCTTCTTTAACATCTAAAGACATCTGGAATGCATCATCTTTTTTTACATACTGCAGACTTTGAATAGGTGATTAAACATCAGCTTATGATCTATGCGCACTTTGATGTATGGACATTGTTTCGGAACACATAGATTTGCCCCCATTATATTTAATTGAGAAACAAGTGTATGTGTATTGGATCTATTGTATTTGAAATAATTCAAAACTCAAATACATTTTGAAATCCTGCCAGAAATTTAACAGTTCTAGCACATGTGTGAGACGAATGCCATGCATATATCAGACTTCCCCAGCTCATTTGGCCTAGAGACTCATTGTTAAGGTCATCACTGCAGTTATGAAATATAAATATTGCATCTCAAACTCCAATCCACCATGAAGCAATAAAAATTAAGTTCACAGACACTGAGATCATTTTCAAAAGCCCAAACTGACAGACTTATGAAAATAGAAGATCCTCTATGGAGGGGGAAAAAATCTCACCATCATACATTATTGGATCTGACCCAGGCTAGTCAGTATGAACAGAAGTCTTAAATCAATGCTCCAATTTTAAGTTCTCACTCAAGTTTATTGGATTAAATGCCATTTTAAAATCAATAAATATAGCATTCAGCCTGGTGGCATTCAGAGAGAGTTTATGCATCCAATGTGGGATCATAAAGCAATTGTCAGCTGCAGCTTTCCTTCCATTTAAAGTCAACAGTTCCCCTGCTAACAAATCTTTGTTCAATGTAGAAATCTAAATAAAAATCTCAAATATGTATTTTCCTGAGCTGTCTACCAAGCTTATGAGGACACTAAGGTTATTCCCCCGCCCCTGTAACCCTCAAACAAAAGGCTGTCAATCAAGTCTTGACAGATAAAACTGAACTAGAATAAAGTCTATGCAGCGGCTTTATTATGCCTCTCAGCCAATATTAAGGACAGAACCTTCTCAGGTGTTACTGAAAGCTCATGGTGGAAATAAATCGAAATCCTATATTTATTTATTTTGCTTAAAGGTGGTCAACCATAAATAGCACATTATAGAGGGATCTGCAACCTAGTCAAACATTTTCCCATATCCTTGGGAAATGAACTGTCTGGTTTTTGGTTTTTTTGTTTTTTTTAAAAATCACACAACAGTTTCATGCCAGAAATAAGAACTGATGGCCATAGCGGCATGCTAATGGATGGCAGCAGAATTCATTCCTCCCACCACCCCAGGAGATAAGCAAATGTTATCTAGTTCAGTTGGTAGCTAATTGTCATGTTATTTATTTGTTTATTTACATTCTATTTCCTCACGTAGAACCCAAGGCAGCTCATGACATAAACTGGAACTGAATATTCCTAAAATCAATCATAATTGTTTTTTAAAAAAACTATTAGATTCAAACAGAACTGAATTAAAAACAAAGAAAAACAGATGAGAAAAAACAATTATACAATAACCAAAACTCTGTCTAAATAAAAAAAGATGTTTGCCTGCAGGTAGAAAAAGAGCAGAGAAGGTACCAAGCTAGCCTCGCCCCATGGTGGGAGGAAGCTACACAACCTGAGATCACCCATTAAAAGACCTTTGCCAAGTTCTCACCAAATATGCCTGTAATAGCGGTGTGGCTAAGAGAAAGATCTCTGGGAATCTCAAAACTTGGGTAGACTCACAGAGTAATACGGTTATTCATATAGTCTGGACCCAATATCTGTAAGGAATTTTGAATTGCATCAGGTAATGGACTGGTACTGAATGAAGCTGTTTGGCAGAAGAGTTATATTTTCCCTGTGCCATCCCTAGCCAATCGTCTGAGTGCATTTTGGACCCACTTGAATTTTCCAAAGGCCACCCCACAGAAAGTGCACTACAGTAACCTAAACAGGATATAATCAAGGCATGTCTTACCATAGTCAGATCAGACATTTTCAGAAAAATGGTGCAGCTGGCAACTAGTTTTAATCATGTAAGTGCATTCCTGGTCACCACTGATATCTTTGCATCCAGGCTCAGTTCTGAGTCCAAGAATAAACACTACCAAAGAATGTGAGATTTCAGGGGGAGTGTAGTAACTCCATCTAGCACAGTCTACATAACTCCTCCCTAATTACTCTTTCAGCTGATCAGGAGCACCTCTTATCTGGACTCCTTTCCAGTGTACAGTATGATCCCTGTATCCACAGGGAATACATTCCTGAACTTATTGCAGATAATAGCAAACCTTATTAAAATGAAACACTTCCACCCCAAGCATACCATAGAATTGCACTGGAGGATCTAGAAAATGCCTAGACCATATTTTTCCAGATGTGGATAAGTGAATCCATGGGTAACAGGCCTGTAGATATGGGGATCATATACCTTCATTCAGTCTGTTACAACAAATATTGGTTGTGTTACAAAACAAATGTGTTTTTGTTACAAGGTTAAAATGGCTTCCTTGAAATTAGATGAGAAGCAGATAGGGTGTTGAGAAGTATGCTGTAATGCATTCCTGGGCCTTTCCAGCATACAGGAATATTGGACAGACAGTAAATGGGAAGGAACTATGTATGGTGTAAATTCCAGCTCTCTGTCAGAGTAGTCAGAATGTGCAACTGCTAGTGCAACAGACTCTGTGGTGGCACAATGATATGATTAGATATAGGCTAGGACCTGCAGAATTATCGGTATAGGCCAAGGCAGCTGACTTTTTTGGTCCTTCTCCTCTATGTCATTGCCATGTACTTGTATTCCCAGATGCAGTGACCAGCAGTTTCAGAGTTAATCAGAAAACTTTATTGGCACAGGAATCCGGAAAGTCTGTCATGCAAGTTTGTTGCTCAGAATTGAAACTTAGAGGACACACAGTATGCTAAAAGCATATTACAATCTATGAAATCAGGCGGGCTACAATACTATTGGTTATCCATCATCCCCTGACTTCCTCTTCCCATACAAGGTCCATCCCATTTTTTTCCAAGCAACTGCTGGTTTATCTCCCCATTGCCATTAGAATCCATTATTGCTCCCTTCCATGGTTAGCAAGGAACACTCTTTAACAAGTACAGAGAAATGAAAACACAATTAGCACCAAGGTTACAGAACAATATAGAAAATGGCAGGAACAGGCAATGTCAAGGGCCAATTCTGACAGTCATAAGCAATGAGCCATTAAGCCCTATAGATTTTCCTTGGTTTTTTTCCGGGCTGTGAGGCCGTGTTCTGGAATAGTTTCTTTTTGACGTTTCGCCTCTGTGGCTGGCATCCTCAGAGAATGGTCGGGTAGGTGTGTGTGGAGTTTATATAAAGAAGAAACCTTAAAAGTAAACAAAATCTGGCTCCCAGTTTTGAAATGCAATAGAATCAAAACTCAACACTTACAAAAGAATTCCACCCAGGGACATGAGGATTCCCAGCAGATAATGACCTATTAACCAACCATTAGCCAAAAAGACACTAACGAGCCTTGCATTTCTATACCCAGAAACTAGCCATTCAGTTACACAAATTTACATACACTCCCCTACAGGGGTTCACAGCATGTAAACCCCAGACACATTCCTACCCAACCATTCTCTGAGGATGCCAGCCAGAGATGCAGGCGAAAGGTCAGAAAGAAACTATTCCAGAACACAGCCTCACAGCCCGGAAAAAAACAAGGAAAATGTATGGATGACGGCCGTGAAAGCCTTTGACTTCCCATTAAGCCCTGGTTAGAAGCCATAAGCCCACAGCTTGCTTCTGGCCCACCACATTTTGCTTAAATTGTTATTAGCCCTGATTAGGGTAGAACCATTGAATCATTCTAAAGTGACTATATGAAGCCCCTGCTGAACTCCAGGGTAGGGTGGAGCAGAAAATACCGATGTGCATAAAGGGTCAGGACAGGCCTATGTCCATTATAGCCCCACACAGAGATCTAGCCTCACACAGTGGTTTGAGCATTGGACTATTGACTCTGGAAACCAGAGTTTGAATCCCATGGAAACCCACTGGGAGACCATGGTCAAGTCACAGCCTCTCAGACTCAGAGGAAGGCAAAGCCATGCCCCCTCTGAACAAACCTTGCCAAGAAAACCCCATGAAAGGTTCATCTTAGGTTCACTGTAAGACAGAAATGTCTTGAAGGCACACAACAGCAACAACCCTACATTTTGCCAATATCCTGACATCAACTATTTCATTTAGAAACCTGGCAAACACATTACTGTAATGAGATATAACCCTGATGATAATGTGACTTAATATGCTGAGAATGGCATCAGCTTACATACAGTGCTGGCTCAACAACATTTCTCCCCATATCTACTGTTCACATTTGGCAGCATGGGTGGCTCTGTGGGGAAGAATTGGGATTCTGTCCTTCATCCATGGACCATCATCAACAGAACCCATTGACAGTTATCATTTTAACATGCTTCAGTGCAAATCTACAGTACTGTAAAGCTTTAAATAATGCATTTATTTCTTGTCCAGCTGTTCCTGGACAGCTGTGCCATTTTGTCAATATGCCTTGAGAATTTTTCTTGTTTTAATAAATGTGCCCTTTGTGGTCCCACAAGCAAAATGTCCTCGCTTTGAAGAGAAGGAAAGCCATCAGCTTTCCTCAATAGCTTTTCTGCCTCTTTTGGAAAGTTGTTACCTGAATGCACGGGGTCTGTGGGGACCCACTCATGGCACAAACATTATGATATTAAATTGGGAGATTTTAATTAGCTCAAAGGTGTATGGCTGCAAAAGGCTGGGTAACTTGTGGGACCTTAGCACCTGTGTATACCAATACTCACTGCAGAGACTCCAAATTTAAAATGGAATAAAAATGGGTTTTATTGGAAAATAAACACAGAAGCATTCACACATACACACATACACTCATGCTCAAAAGAGACCACACAAGGCTAACAAAGAATTAAAGCAGAAAAAAATTGGATAGGAGAATAGATGCAGGGAAGTTCTGGCTATAATTATCAGTCCTGAAGAGCAGATGGTGGTACAGCAAAGAAGACTCAGTCAAGAGTGCTCAGCAAAGGGTGCTCGGCAGTGGCTCCTCTTCGTCTTGGAAAGATGTGACCAGTGGGGTGCCACAGGGTTCTGTCCTGGCCCAGTGCTATTCAACATCTTTATCAATGACTTCGATGATGAAATTAGGGGCATACTTACCAAATTTGCAGATGACACCAAATTAGGAGGAGTAGCTAATACCCTAGAGGACAGGATCAAAATTCAAAATGACCGGGATAGACTGGAGAGCTGGGCCAAAGCTAACAAAATGAAATTCAATACAGAGAAATGTAAGGTACTGCACTTAGGGCAGAAAAATGAAATGCATAGATACAGGATGGGGGAGACCTGGCTGAACGAGACTAACTGCAAAAGGGATCTAGGAGTCCTAGTAGACCACTAGTTGAAATGAGTCAACAGTGTGATGCGGCAGCTAAAAAGTCCAATGCGATTTTGGGCTGCATCAGTAGAAGTATAGTGTCTAGATTAAGGGAAGTAATAGTACCACTCTCAACACACTCTCCTAAATAGGATTAAGCAGAGCCCCTTAGATCAGAGTCATCAGGGTGGAATGTGCTAATCACCTCTTGGATGCTCTTGGCAGAGTCATACTTGAAACAAACAGTGACCAGAACCCCCATTATCCATAAAATGTCTTTCCTCACACCTTTTCCTATACCACAATGAGGAGGCTGCCATACTGCTTTCCACCCACTCCTGCCTCTTCAGGGGGGAAAAAGTTTGTATTTTTAAAAAAGTTTTCCAAATTACTTCTATTTTCCTATCATTTTCTTGAGTGATAGGCAGTTCTCAAAAGTAATTCAAATTGACTTCAATTGTATTTAATACTGGGCAATTTGTTGCACAGGACTACAAGCAAGACATCTATGAAATATAACAAAATGAGTAGATTGAAGAGAAGTTCATTGGCATTTGTGTTGGCTCACAAGACAGGTTTGGAAAATGTTTTTCAATGGAGTGAGAACCTTCTGATTTAAGAAATGTGGACCTCCTCCAATCCACATATATTAGAAAAAAAACTTTAGGAATCAGGTCTCATCTTCCAGCCATCCTTCCTAATGCACTGTAAACACAACAAAGTGACATTTGGCAGGCATCCATATTACATAAAGATACAATTGTTGTATTGGTGGATCTGTTATCATGGGAATTGCAAATGTACTCTCAATTTTACAGCTACTTCTTCTGCAGCTGCTCTGGCTTGTACAGCAGCTTTCCTGATGCCAAATCTCTCGTGTGAATACAGTCCAGCACCTGGATGGCCCTATACAATCCAGAGCTGCTACAGTAAGAACAACCATCAAAGCAAGAGTAGATTCACCACCCCCATGGCAACAGATCCACCAGTCGCTGATAGTCCAGTTTAGGGTCTACCTGGGCCAAGCTCTTTGTGTCACAATGACACTGATACTATTTATCACTCTGAGCTGAGGTTATTATGAATAGGTTTTCTGTGAGGTTTTTTTGAGGCAGTGAGGCCATGTTCTGGAAGAGTTTATTCCTGATGTTTCACCTGCATCTGTGGCTGGCATCTTCAGAGAATGGTTGGGTAGGAGCGTGTGTGGAATTTATATACAGTGAGTCCCTGTTGGAGAGGATATGTACATTTGTGTATTTGAATGGCCAGTTCCTGGGGGGAGATATGCAAGGAGGATTATTGTCTGTTTGGCTAATGGTCCATTGTCTGTTGGAAATCCCCCTGTCCCTGGGCGAAGTTAATTTGCATGTGTTGAGTTTTGATTTTAGTGTTTTTCAAGACTGGTAGCCACACTTTGTTTACTATAAGTGTTTCTTCACCCAGGAACAATAATAATTGTATTGCAATTATCAATTCATAACCTAGAGTTACAGATCCATAATGGCTCCATATTCACTTATACTATGAATTCATGACATCGTTGCCATGATTGTAAATGCCCCTCAAATGCCATCTTAAACTCGAGGAAGCTGCTCCAAGTGATGGAGGTCTGTTCTGCTGGCTATCAGGGCACCCTCCAGTCAGTAATCTCCAAAGTGGCAGTCAGAAGCAGAACTGCTGTTACAATTCCTCATTGCACCTCAAATCCCTAGTGGGAGGTGCCTGGATACATCAACCAGCTGCACCCAATAACCAGGAGAACAAACCTCCATCTCTTGTAGCTGCTGGGTGTTAAGGTAAGTTTGAGGAATTGGGCCAGGAGACAGTAATATGTTCATAACTACATCAGTATAGTAGGATCTCAGCCTCTGTATTTAAGTTTATGTATTAAATCAAATGAATATTTATTTGGTTATTAAAATGTTAATATTTTACCCCATAAGCTGAGCACTACACAAATAAGCACTACACAAATAAAAGCAACTGAAGAAGTTTAAAACAATTTAAAATGTAAAGCAATACAATCAATTTAGCATCTTAAATGGATGCTAAACAATTTGACGGATTAAAACAGGGGAAATAATATTCAGACAGCTTAAAACCATGTGTATGTACACTTTGGAATACATCAATTAAGTCCCAAAGACTTAAACAAAAAGCTATGGCTTGCATCCCGTTGGTCACTCCTAGCTAGAGTAGGCCTGTTTAATAAGTCACCACTTGAATGGTGTGTCAACCCTAAGATAAAGCTAATGGATTCAGTTGGTCTACTTTATTCAGAACTACAAGAAGATTTGGGCCTATAATTTTATTTGATATTAGAATGAAACCGACATCAGTTCCTCCAAGGAACTGGTCTCCAAGGAGAAGGCATCTACAACTGGGGTGTCACTGCACCACCACTGGGTTCCTAAAGCCATCACACACATTTAAGCCCTCATCAAAAACACTCCCTTTCTTTGCCTCTAAAGTAAGCCCACTGGAGAAAGGAATCCTTGCTTTGTTTCCTGAATGCCAAGCAAAGCAAAGACAACAGCTGAGAGTTTGAAGACCTATAATTATGCAGGCTCCACTCTTACCTGCCCTGATACCCCAGCCCTTCCAATAATTCATCAATTGGCTATGTTTCATAAATTTGCTTATTTGGTCTTCCACATGGTTGGTTGTAGACCAGAGCTTTCCAAATGCATGGACTCAAGGTGTGCTCAGAAAACCTGAGGAAGAGGCCACCCCAAATTCCTAAAAGACATGCCTGGGTAGTAATTATGTGGGCCCTACTCACCCCTTGGACTAATAGTTAGGGTGAAAATGAGCTAATTCTCCTGGATGTACACAGAAGTGAGTCATTCACTAATTCAATCCAGTGACTGGACATACTTTGAAAACTGATTTTCCCTCACACCTCTCCTAGAACAATAGAAGGTTGCCTGACACCCATTCATCTTAATGTTTCAGCCATCAGTAATCATTAGCACAACTGGAGCTTCCATTGCCTAACTATGGGAAACTCCATCAAACATTGTATTCCTCTCATAACAACACTTCAGGGGAAATATTGACTATAAATATCACTCAAGAACATTGCCAAAGTGTTCACTAGTTTCTCCTACCTTGTTATCTGCCAGCTTGCTGCATGACCCTCAGAATTACATTCTGAGTACACGAATCTCTGCTCATCAGATAGGTAGAGTATAGCCCTTCATCCTGAACTCTATTCCAGTACTTCCTACTCTCTTTGCTAGCCTTGTGTGACTGCTTGAAGCCTAAATGTGTGTGTGTGTGTATTCCTGAGATTATTTTTCAATTTTTTAAAAAAAACCTTTATTTATCCCCTGGCTGTGAGTCTCATCAGTTAGTACTAGTATACATAGGTCAAAAGGTCCTGCAGTTACCTGGCGTCTCGCTGCCATTTTGAGCTAATTATACATTCCCCATGTTAATATCTGGACATGTGTTGGGTTCCTATGAACCCCCTGTGATTCGGGTAGCACCACCTCTCCCCCTTTGTGCTTTGTATCACATGCACCAGCACACCAACAATTTTTTACTCACTCTGTTCTCACCCTGCAATTGTGATTCACCACATAGGAATGGGGCCTGATTGCTTTTATTTGGCACCAGAATAAAACTGATATTGGTGCCTATTGAGTCTCTAAATGGTGGGCATTCCACAATGGGAATGCCATCATGGATGATGATGAAGGGGGATGCAAATAAAAAAGAAAGTAGAACACATTTTTGTGTATTAAAATGTATATGTGGCCTCATATTAGTGTAATTTTTAGAAAAATGCATTTATTTAGTGTATTATTTTCCAACTGAAATCTTCCAGCATGAAAAAGAATCTAGAAAGATTCCTCTGTAAACAATGGAACAGATGAGAGCACCTGCTTACTGAACAAAGAGAGGGTAGGTCATGCCTGATTTGTACATCACTTGCCCTTTCTCATCAAGAGCAAAAACTTTTTTTAAAAAAATCATATCCCTATTTTGAATCCAAATTTCTAACAACTATTCAGAAATGTTAAGGTTTGAATTTTGTATACTTTGGAGTCTGACTTCAGTTTGGACATGTACTGAATCTGTCTAAATCCATCCAATTTGTTAAGTATTCAGGATTCATCTGAAAGGGTTATAGCCCTAGTGTTAATACATTCCTGTCAGGCATCCTTAACTGGTGCTTGGAATAGCAGATGCATTCTGAAACTACATAACACAATTTTTCAAGAAACATTAGGTATTTTGGATCTAGATATTTTTTGACAGCCAAATATTATCATGAGGCCTCAGGAGGGGAAAATAGCAATCCACTGAGTTGTAAGAGAGCAGTATTTCACTTCAGGGCCTTAGTTTCCATCTGATTGCAAACCCATGTTAAAAAGCCTTCTTCTCTTATTCAGCTCTGCAGACCCCAGAGCTAATCATAAAGTATTCTTTCCCAAAACTTCAAAGAGCAATGCAATGATTGAAAGATTGCTATTTACCCTACAATCATAACTGGAATGATTCATTTTTCAGATGGCTACAATAATTAACTTCCAGCTCCTCCTTCCATCTAAATGAAGTTATTTATCTGCCTTTGAAATTCCCCTAGGTGGCTCATAATGAAATCTCATGTTTCTTTAAGTGATGCTTACTGATAAGATATACCTGTCATGTCATTCCTATCGAGTGTAGAGGGAAATAAAAATGCATAGCAATTGATTGCCCTGTGTAGCCACAGATCCAGATGCTCTTTCAAATATTCATAAAGATTTTTAAAAGGGTCCCTGTGGGTTCCATTTGTCTGCTGTATATTTATATACCTTTCCAGTCTTCAGGAAAATTGTCAAACAAAAGGAACTTTTGCAACTACATATTATTGACTCTTGTTACCTTGTGGAGTTCTGAATTCCCATGCTATAATCATTCTGCTGTGGAGAGTACATAGGGAACAAAGAAGGAATAAGTTAGCGGAATGATTATGACAGTCATTAAACTGACGTATTAAAGTTAAAGATTTCAGTGGTGTCAGTTTTTAAGTGAATGAAAAGAAAGGCAGAGGGAATTGATTGTGAGGGAGGACTGAAGGGCAAGGAAATTGAGAATGGATGCTAAACTCAGGACATGAAGTGAAACCACATTGCACAGAATATTAAAAGTATTGGTTGGATTATTTGTGCCTTTAAGGATGATCACTCTGACCTTTTTTTTTTGCTTGCTATGTATGTTTGTTTAGCTTCACAAAGGGGGAAATGCTAAATCCATTTTTGCACAATTTCTGCGAAGCAAAAAAAGATGGAAGAGTGTTTGTTGTCATTGTGCTGGATGTAAGAGCTCTTGCAGGAACCATGTCAAGACAGCCTGTCTCTGACATTAAAAAATAAATAAATAAATAATAATGTTGGCAAAACTATCCTGCCATCCCTAATAAAGACAAAAGTGACATTCTGGGTTTGTGCCCCAGAAACTGGTATTGGGAGATACATTTAATGATCCTGTTTAATCATTAATAATACCTATTAATAGGTCTATCCTACAACAATTTTTCCAGTCCTCTTTAAAGCTCTCATATCATACATCAATGAATTTCATAAGCGTATCACAACATGGGCAAGGGATGTACATAGAGAAAAAAATAGTGCATGGAAAAAATAGTTGGTTATACTACTGTATGTACATCAGACATGTAGTAGCCTAATCCACTTCACATATGTAATTTCCCCCTGTACCATGTCTTCAGCTGGTTTTCCTCTAGAGCTTTCCCCTGTACCATGTCTTCAGGTGGTTTGCTAAGGATACAGCAGTGCCAAAGATAGAATCATAGACTTGGAAGAGACCACAAGGGCCATCTAGTCCAGCCCCCTGCCATGCAGGAATAAACAATCAAAGCATTCCCAACAGATGGCCATCCAGCCTCTGTCTAAAAGCCTCCAAAGAAGGAGACTCCACCACACTCCAAGGCAGTGCATTCCACTGCCAAACAGCTCTTACTGTCAGGAAGTTATTCCTAATGTTTAGGTGGAATCCCTTTCCTATAGTTTGAACCCATTGCTCCATGTCCTTGTCTCTGGAGCAGCAGAAAACAAGCTTTCTCCATCCTTAGTATGGCATCCCTTCAAATATTTAAACATGTCGATCATGTCACCTCTTAACCTTCTCTTCTCTAGGCTAAACATACCCAGCTTCCTAAGCTGCTCTTCATAGGGCATGGCTTCCATACAGGGAGCCTTGCTAATCTATTTCACTTTAAAAACTGGAAGTGAGTAGTCTTGTGGCAGAAATTGGAACACGGAGCAATGGATGCAAGCTCCAGGAACAGAGATTCCACCTCAACATTAGGAGGAACTTTTTGACAGTAAGAGCTGTTCGGCAGTGGAACACACTCCCTCGGAGCGTGATGGGGTCTCCTTCCTTGGAGGTCTTTAAACAGAGGCTGGATGGCCATCTGTCGGGGATGCTTTGGAAAATGTTCTAGAAAGCATGCTGTCTATTTATAGTAGCAAATTCAGGGCAAAGAAAGGACATGTAGCATTTGGAGAAGGTAATGGTTGGTTTTGCAATATAATAATTCATACCAGATGCTTGAGGCAGCCCCTGAAAAATCTGTTTTCTGTACTCACCTCTATCACCTCTCCCTCTCCTTGTGTGGTGATTTCTGGGCCTGCTGTAGTTCCTGTGCCCACTGTATCATGGACAGAGAAGACAGTAGCAACAGTTCCTCATTTGGTCACATAGTCATTTGGAGTGGAGAAATCCTGGGCCGTCGTATTTTCAACTCTTGCTGTTCCTTTCTGAGAGCCATTTGACTTACTATATAGATCAAGCACACAAGCTTTGTCTGTGCTGCATTCATGTGTCCTACTTTACAGAGGATAGAAGACTTCTGTTTGAAGGTATCTTTATTTAGAGGGCCATATGGTTAAAAATAACCATATAAGAAAGGAGAGCAAGGACTTCGAAGTGGGAGCACCTTGACAGCAGATCAGACAAACATACAAGTAGCCTGATCAAAGTCTTACCAACTATGATAAGATGTATATGTTTTTTATTCAAAGTACATATCATATTTATTTTACAATTTGCATCTATGTATATGCATTTACATATATCAGTTTTAGGAAAATTGGTGTCCTTTAAAAAAAAAAAAGCAATCAACTTCCTCTATATGAGCAATGCACATGTGGTCACCCTTTGCCTGGCATCCAATTAGTGGCATATGCTAGTGTAAGTCCACCTTACATTTGTGTATGCATTTTATTTGGTCATTGCAGAATTTAATACTAAATTTCTTCCTTTAGCCATATCCAAAAAATCCCTTCTAGGAGCCACTGCTGTGCTGCAATAGCTCCTTCTCCCATGGTCATTCTGTTGTCGGTGGCCAATGGAGGGACATGGGAAAAGCAACTGGCTCTTCTCATAGTCAGACACAGACCAGTCACATCACCTGTTGAGACCTCTGGAGGACCCCAGCAGATCTTGGATGAAGATGTCCCCAGTTTGCATCTGACTAGCCAGAGACTTATTTAACCACCTCCTGCTCTCAACCACCAACAAAATGGAAGTGGGGAAGGGGGGCTTACAATAAAATAGTGAATCCTCTGGGTGGTAGCAAGGGAGCTGTAATGTAGTCCTGGAATTCTTACACTACTCTCAGCAGTATAGGATCTCTGGAGATTATCAGGCAAGCCTCTAAAAACATTTTTGCCCCACTGTATTTAATAATGTAAGTGTCCCAGCATAATAACACTCTTTATCACACATTGCTGTAATAATGAGGAAAAGCAGCCCCAGTGTTATCGGAGCATGACCGCTAGTGCTGTTTACTTCCACGTTTACTGAGGTGCATGATCTCGGTGGTTCTTGCAAGAAGACATGAGTGTGCTTAAAAGTCTAAAAACAACAAAACTAACAAATAAGATGAACACACAATCACTGAAACACACTTTAAAAATTGCCATAAAAATGGGGAGGTTCATAAAAAGAGCGTCCCGTACATAGTTTTTGCATTCTTACCCAGAACTGTTCTGGTGGGTACAGCCCATTGACACTGTATTCATAAAAGCATAATGAGACGTGCCTTCGGACACTCGCAATACCACACAAAAAAAATCATAATTGGTGATCAACTGATGGCTTGGCCCATTAATAAAAATGAATGCCTTTTTCACAGAAGCTGAACACTTGGAGAATGAGAGGAGATGACGTAGTGCGATAGGAAAGCTCTTTCATGGTATTGTGCTGTCGTTATCATGCCATATTTTCTGCATCTGATAATCTCCTCAGTCTAAAATCAGAATTCACATGGGTACTAAGGGAAAGCCAGTATCCCCCCCCCACATCTCTAGTTGTATAGTATATATTGTAAAAAAATATTCATTTATTTTGTCCTCACAGGGATAATATTGTATCCAAGCAAATATGGAATGATGTAAAAATTAACTTTTTTCATAGGAAGGATAAATAAAATGAACCTCCTGAATTATTTGGAGTGTTTGGATTTGTCACCTTAGGTTTTGATTTATTTCTCTTCAATATGTCATCTTTTTATTAAAAAGCATTAAACATAAGCAACTGTACTCCTTTCTTACTGAAATGACACATTTTCATATAGGTCTATGGTCTATAGTCTGTGTTATTCCCTTAGAGAACATAGCACAAGGAAGATACTCTGTTTCTCACAAGAAAGTTCATTGATTGAGCTTCTTTCTATGTAGAACTGAAGTCCAAAGTGGTATGAGCTAAATGTTCACTGTACATGAACCACTTTTGCTGTTATTTAAGAGGGCATATATAAAACTGTAACACTGGCAAGGGCTGGCAGACCACCTTGATAAAGAATAGCCAAGGAACCTGATGCACACTGTCTTGAGTTCCATGGTGCAAGTGGAATATAAATGTATCAAGTAAATAAAAATGAGAGAGAAAGCTGATATTTTTGGACAAAGGAGGGCAAAGGGAAAATATAGCAATATAACTGTTAATTTTCTTCTTGAATGTAGCAACGTGTAATGTTAGCAATTTTCTTCTTGCTGTGAGAAAGTAAGTCTTGGAAAATGGTGAAGTTTTTGAAGACTATTTGCAATTCAAGTTCTTTTGCTACACAAAATTCACAAATGGTATTTCCCCAAAGAAAATAGCATTTTCTGAGCAGAAAATAAGATTCCTACACAGAAATACTATTTTTGGGCAAAAAAAAATTTCTGAACAAAACAACCACATGCACATTTTGTATAGACTAAAGGGTCATTTACATGGCAAAATAAATCCTCTAAGAATTTGCAGAGTCCTAATAGTTCCCACATGTTTTGGATCAAAGTCGCTGTATACAGAAGGATGGGGGCAAAACCCCCCATAAGTTGCACAGTATCAGCTTTCGCTATTTTCCCTGACTTTTTTGATAAAGTTCGCGAAAATGCACATAATGAGTTGTGTGAACTACCATTTCGCAAATGGCTGTGTGAATTACCAGCAATCTTCCCGAAACAGCCACAACAGAGCTGAGCTGTGATTAGTTGGACTGACCACGGAGGGGGCAGACTTGTAAGAGATGTGAGGAGCCTCAAACGAAAACATCCAGCCAGCAGTCTGGGTGGCTCTGATGTCCCCCCCTCCCTCCCTCTCCACCAAAAAGCTTAGGATTGGGGGAGAAGGAAGCAGCAGCAGCCAGACATGCCTCCTTGCTGGGGGTCCCCAATGGTTCAGAGCTGTGCCTGGATGGAGGGATGGGTGGATGGAGGGAAGGAGGGATGGTTGTCTGGCTCTGGCAGTGGGTCTCCCCCACTCTCACTCTCTCCCCCTTGAGCTTTGCCTTCTTCTTCTCCACCTCATTCCTCCTTTCTCTGTTGTTCTCTGGCTGGAGCTCAGCTGTCTGTCTCCTTGCTTGACTGCTGCGGCTGAGGAATCCCCACTAATTACTGTTCCTCTGTGTGTGTAGTGTGTGTGTGTGTGTGTGTGAGAGAGAGAGAGAGAGAGAGAGAGACTGACTGACTGAGTAGCGATCTGCTCCGCCGGCCGTTCACTCCCTTGCCCTGACATGATCGCGTTTGTGTGTGAGAGAGAGAGGGTGAGAGAGAGTGGGTGAGGGGAAGAGGGGCTTGAGGGAGACTTCATTGCTTCTGCCGACTGGGTGATCATCCCCCCCACAAGACCTGTCTTCCTTCCTGCCAGCTCTCTGGCAATGGGGAATGGCCCCTCAGTGGCTGAAAGGCTCCCTCCTTCCTCCCACCCTTCTCACTTTGAGAAGAAGAGGGACAGAAAGGTACCAGTTTTTTTTCTCTCTCTCTCTCTCTCTTTCCCTCCCTCCCTCTCAACTTCCTCCAGATGTGCTTGGGAGGCCATGCCCCCACCTTTGTCTGTGTGAACTACAAAGCCAAAAACTAAATAGATCAACCAATTTCACACTAAATCATGTAAACTATCCAGCACTGGTGCAAAAAAGCACCAAAGCACAAATTACCACAATAAAAACTGCTGTGTAACTGACCCCCAAGTCTCAAACTGTGAAGATTCTTGTCAGTTTAGGATTCTTTTCATCAGGGTTTCTTGATACTTTTTCAACCAATTTGAATATTCTTTCCATCCCTAATACCTAAAGCTTACTGCTATATTTGAGAGACAACTGTCCATCACCACATTTTACAGAATCCTCTCTAAAGAGCCCACTGATGAATATCTGAAGGAACTGTACAAATTACTCAGAGAGTTTTCCACCAATGTACATGAATTCAAATGGACATACCCGCCCAACCACCCCCTGGAGCCCAAACCAGGCCTCTCCTATCTAGTACTCAAAATACGGAAGTGAGGCAATCCGAAAGACCTGTTGCCTCAAGCATTAGAACCCTCATTGTTTGGCTATCCAGATATATGGACTCGGTTTTCAGACCATATGCTATCAACATTCCAAATTTGAGAAGGATACAACTGATTTCCTGAAGAAAATAAAGTCAATCTACAACCTCCCAGAAAACACCATCCTAGTCACTATAGATGTGGAATACCTATACATCAACATCACATACCAGGATGGACTATAAGAATATCATCCTGAATGAGGCTATAGTACACATAGCCACCAAACTCTGCCTCTACATACATACTCATAACTACTTTGGGGGAATAATATGCACCTCCAGGACATTGTACTGCCATAGGCACTCATATGGCACCACAGTATGCCAACATCTTCCTGGCTTATCTGGAACAACACTTCCTCAGTACATGCACACACACACCCCAAGAAAAAAACCACCCTCTCTTCTGCCTATAATTTATTGATGACATCTTTGTAATTTGGCCACATAGAAAGTAATCACTTGAGAAGTATCACCAGGTTTTCAACAACTTCCACCCCATGATCTACCTGAGTCTGAAACAATCCACACAACAAATTCACTTTCTTGACACCACTGTGCAACTGCACAATGAACTTCTAAGCATCACACTCTGTCTAAAACCCACTGATCACTATACATACTTACATGCCTCCAGTTTCCACCCAGAGTATGTGTGCATATGTGCCTTCAATTTGCTTGTTGACTTATGGTGACCCCATGAATTTCATAGGATTTTCTTAGGCAAGGAATACTCAGAGGTGGTTTTGCCAGTACCTTCTTCCGAAATATGGCCTACACCACCCATAACATACTACCATAGAATCATAGAGTTGGAACAGACCACAAGGGCCATCTAGTCCAACCCCCTGCCATGCAGAAATACACAATCAAAGCATTTATAAGCCACCTTGAGTCCATTTGTAAGCCACGACAGATGGCTATCCAACCTCTGCTTAAAAACCTCCAAAGAAGGAGACTCCAACCTACTTCGAGGCAGTGCATCCCACTGTCGAACAGCTACCAAATCTGCAGCCAGACCCTTCAATACAACCGCATCTGCTCAGATCCACAAGACAAAAACTTCAAACTCTTGGATTTACAACAGGTACTTCTCATACCCCCTAAAGAGGGGAAGAAACAAATCAGCAAGGCATGATTAATACCCAGGAACCTTGTAGTACAACACAGACCAAATCATGAAGTGACAGAACATCCCTAGTGGTCACCTACAGTCCCCAGCTGAGACCACTCAAATGCATCATCAATGAGCTACAACCAGTTCCAGAGAATAACACAGTCCTCTCACAAACTCTGGGAGGCAGGCCTTTATAAGCCTACAGACAGCCTCCAAATCTTAAACTGCACACTTATAACAGGGTACATAATATGGATGGAACTACAGAGAACCCAGATGCCATGAACCCAGATGCTAACTCAGTCCCCACATCTACTATGGGAGCAATATTACAGGAGCCAATAACATCACCCACAAACATCAGAGGTGCATTTACTTGCCCTTCTTCCAATGTGATTTATGCCATCCTCTACACTCTACATTGGACAAACAGGACAGTCTTTATGCAAGAGGATAAAACATATAACAAAATGACATCAGTAAGCAGATTGATTGATTTCACACATCAATACTAACTGATCATCAGAAAGATCTGAAAGACCAGTATTACCACTTCCAGCCCTTTGAAAATTTAGGGCAAAGGATATATGATTTGCATCTTTCTGGATCCTATTACATTCTGTCCCACTCCCACAACTGTATAAATATGCTTTATACCTGAGGCTTTAATATCACTCTGGCTGCTGCCACACTGCGCAAATGATGCAGTTTGGCACCACTTTAACAGCCATGGCTCAATGCTATGGAATTCTAGGATTTGTAGTTTTGTGGGATATTTAGCCTTCTCTGCCAGAGAGTTCTGGTGCCACAACAAATTACAAATCAGGATTTCATAGCATTGCGCCACGGCAGTTAAAGTGGTGTCAAACTGCATTATTTCTGCAGTGTGGCAGCACCATCTGTACTGCATCTGAAAGAATGGTTTTATATTCACAAAAACTCAATCTAAAATAAAAACCAGTTAGTCTTAAAGTTGCTGCCACCCTTTCCCTTCCCTTCCTGCTTTTACTAAATTTGAGTATCTCTTCTTAAATATCCTTAAGGTATTGAGGACATCTAAAAGTTAAAAGCAGCTGACAAACAAAAGTTGTAAGCACCAGGACACTTCTCATTCATGATAAACCAAGGGCCTGTTCGCACTACAGAAATTATAGCATTATGATTCCACATAAACTCTTGTGTCTGAATTCTATGGAATCCTGGATTTTCTAGTTCAGTGAGGACTAAAGCTGTCTGACTGAGAATTCTGAGTATCCCTCCCTAAATTGAAAATCCCAGGATTCCACAAGATGAAGCCATCTTAAAGATGAATCACTGAGAATTGTGTAGTGTGAAAGGACCCTTGATCTGATCTGGACAGATCAGTCTGAATCAGCTTGTTTCAGCTCAGGATTCAGTCCAATTGGTTGCACAGCTTTATTGTGCAGCAGTAAAAGACTGGGGTCAAATCATTCAGGAGATACGCTGACTTTTGGCTTATCTACACTAGCCAGGATATGCCAGCTCCCCACTAGTGTATCCTGGCTCTGGCTCTGGCCCATCCCTCCCCTGTTACCTGGAGAAATGGGCTGGTGTCCAGACAGAATATTGGCCCATCACTGCAGCCACTGCCATTTACTCTACTGATGCAGAAGCCAGCAAAGGGGCCCACAACATGTGACAGAAGGACCCCTGTATGTGACCAGCCTTGGTCACATGTGAGGGACCCCTGCCTGGCCTCCAGGAGACCAAAGGAGGTTTTGTTAGCTGTGAGGGGCAGCCTGTTGGACAGGTTCCCATGGACATATGAGGACCTGATCTGGGTTTTGGCAGCCAGAAACAGAGTAAAATGGGTATTATATTGTAACATTTGTCAATCCCTATCCTGGTTTGCCCCCATTCCAGCTCGGTATCTGCCCTGGGGGTGGTGGAGACTGCCTGGGGACAGATCAGGGAAAATGCCCTGCATCATCTGGACTGCATGGCTCTGGAACAGGGGAAAGCTAAGGTATTTGGCAATTGTAGATAAGCCCTCTCTCACCACAACCCAATGTCTCTGTTAAATCCTACTGAAATGTGATTTCCACTATTTGTCTGTACATTGGTTTCTCAAAATTTAATCATGAATTTATGCATAAAATACTAGAAATTTAAAATTTGGTAAAATTTTATTTCATTTCCCCATGAGAAACCAATATGTTCACCCTACTGAAATGGTGTTCATGCTACTACTGGAATGGTTTGCTGCCAAAGACTGGGGGCAAACTGCTATGAGGGCAATGTTGCAAGATGGCAAAAATAGGAAAGACCTTCTCACAAGCCCCAAAGGAAGAAGAAAAGGATACTAGTGGAAGTTAGTGACTTCCAGCTGTAAAGTGACCAGTAGTGGAAGTGAGAAGAAAACAGCAATGATTTTAGGTAGCAGTGGGGAACTGACACAGTAAATTTAAAGCAGCAATCAATTTAAAGTGGCAATCAGTGCTCTTCTTTAACTCATCAGCAGTTAAAAGAGAAAGAATTGAAGCAGGGATGCAATTAATTACAGAAAGGAATCAATTAATTCCTGTGAGCCTTTCCCAAAATATTTCTTGTCCTGAAATAAGGAAGAATTGTCCAAGCACCACAGCACTTCCTGGGGGTCAGTTACATGGCAGAATAAAGTGCATGAAATCCTGGCTTACCATCCTTTCACACCAGCACTGCATAGTTTACATGATTTATTGCTAAATTGGTTGATATGGTGAGTTTTCAACTTTGTAGTTCACACAGACAAAGGTGGGAGGGGGGAACATGGCCTCCAGATCACGGTCAGGAGGGATCGAGGAGGGGCAGCGAGCGGGAAAGAGGGCTCCGAAAGAGGCTCTGCTAGCAGCTCCAGCCAGAGAACAGCAAATAAAGCAACCAAAAAAGAATGGAGACCACAGGGGGGGGAGGAATAATGACAAAGGGGGTAGCTTCCCTGAAGCCCCCCCCCCTTCCCCTCACCCACTGTGACATGTCAGGTGAGCAGATTGCCTCTCTCTCTCTCTCTCTCTCTCTCTCTCTCTCACACACACACACACACACAAGAATGGGATCACACACACACACACTGTCAGGAAGTTCTTCCTAATGTTTAGGTGGAATCTCTTTTCCTGTAGTTTGAACCCGTTGCTCCGTGTCCTAGTCTATGGAGCAGCAGAAAACAAACTTACTCTATCCTCAATATGACATCCCTTCAAATATTTAAACATGGCTATCATGTCACCTCTCAACTTTCTCTTCTCCATACTAAACATGCCCAGCTCCCTAAGCTGCTCCTACCTTACATTTCTCCGTATTGAATTTCATTTTGTTAGCTTTGGCCCAGCTTTCTAGTCTATTCAGGTCATTTTGAATTTTGATCCTGTCCTCTGGGGCATTAGCTACCCCTCCTAATTTGGTGTCATCTGCAAACTTGATAAGCACACCCTCTATTCCCTCATCCATGTCATTGATAAAGATGTTGAATAGTACTAGGCCCAGTACAGAACCCCACTGGTCACATCTTTCCAAGATGAAGAGGAGCCACTGCAGAGCACCCTTTGGATGACTGGTGTCATGAAATGAATTTGAATAGTGAGAAATAATAAAAATAATAATAATAAAATTTATTTATACCCCGCACCTCTGTTAAAACAATCGGGGCGGCTTACAGAATTTAAAATACAATACAAATAAAATCCCTAAACACCCCCACTCCCACCCTCCCCCATAAAAAACATTAAACAAATATAAATTAAAAACAACTAATCTAAAATCACATTTAAAACTATAAATACAATAAAATATAATAAATGGCCAGCAGCCTAGAAGAGGCCAGGATCCCCTGAGGCCGGGATCTAATTAGGAAAGGCCTGCCGAAAGAGATCCGTCTTTAGTGCTTTTTTAAAGCCACTCAGGCTCGTTATCTGACGGATCTCATTCGGCAGGTCATTCCACAATTTGGGGGCGACTACCGAAAAGGCCCTCTGGGAGGTTGCAGACAGCCTAGATTTTTGTGGCTGAAGCAAATTCCTCCCAGAGGACCGGAGTGCGCGGGGAGGATTGTATGGGAGGAGGCGGTTCCGGAGATAAGTTGGACCCAAGCCATTTAGGGCTTTAAAGGTAATAACCAACACCTTATACTGGGCCCGGAAACTGATTGGCAGCCAGTGGAGAGATTTTAGTACTGGAGTTATATGGTCTCTGCGAGATGTTCCTGAGACCACTCTGGCTGCCATATTTTGTACCAACTGAAGTTTCCGGACCAAGCATGAGGGCAGCCCCATGTAGAGCGCATTGCAGAAATCTAGACGGGAGGTTACCAGCGCGTGCACCACAGTCTCGAGGTCCCTTACTTCCAGGAAATGGCACAGCTGGCGTATCAGCCGAAGCTGATAACAGGCGCTCCTGACTGTCGCATTCACTTGACTCGTCATCTGAAGCGATGAATCAAGGAGCACCCCCAGACTGCGAACACAGTCCTTAACGGAGAGTGTGACCCCGTCCAGGACTGGAGGTTGCAACCCAACTCCTGGTTTGGGGGCCGCTAGCGTGAGCACCTCCGTTTTATCTGGATTTAATCTCAATCTGTTTTTCCTCATCCAGCCCATTACTGCTTTAAGACAATCATTAAGAGGAGAGACGCCATCGGAATTCGAGGCCGATGATCGGGGCAAGGAGAAATAGATCTGGGTGTCATCAGCGTACTGATAACACCCAGCCCCATAACTGCGAATAATCTCACCCAGCGGCTTCATATAAATGTTAAACAGCATCGGGGACAGGATGGCACCCTGTGGAACACCACAAGTAAGCTCCTTTCTGCTGGAGCAGCTGTCCCCGAGCAACACCCTCTGGGACCTGCCCGAGAGGAAGGACCGGAACCACTGGAGCGCAGTGCCTCCGATTCCTAACCCCCTCAAGCGATCCAAGAGGATGCTATGATCTATTGTATCGAAAGCCGCTGAGAGGTCCAGAAGCACCAACAGGGTCACACTACCCCTGTCAATGCTTAGACGCAGGTCATCAGTCAAGGCAACCATGGCAGTCTCAACTCCAAATCCCGTCCTAAAGCCAGTTTGAAATGGGTCTAGATAATCGGTTTCATCCAAAACCACTTGGAGTTGAAGCGCAACTGCCCTCTCGATCACTTTGCTCAAGAATGGTAACATAGAAACCGGCCTATAGTTGTTCATGTCCAGGGGGTCAAGGGAAGATTTTTTCAGGAGCGGCCTAACGGCTGCTTCCTTTAAACAAGATGGAACACATCCTTCTCTGAGGGATGCATTGATGATGTCCTTAAGGAACATCATCAAGGCAGCCCCCCCCTGGATGGCCAGCCATGAAGGGCAAGGATCGAGAGGGCAGGTCGTCTTCCTAACCCTACCAAGTAGCTTGTCCACGTCCTCAGTACTCACAGATTGAAATTGATCCAGTAAACTGACATCAACGGAGTTGCTGGACACCTCGTCAATTGTTTCTGCCAAATTACTGGTATCTAAGTCGGCTCTTATCTGAGAGATTTTATCTGCAAAGAAATTGTTAAACGCGTCACAGCAGGCCGTCGTTGGGTTAAGCAACGGGTTCTGCGCAGGAATAACCTGCGTCATCTCCCTTACCACCCTAAACAGCTCTGCTGGACGGGACTCTGCAGACGCAATACGTGCAGAGGAGAAGGATCGCTGTGCTGCACGTATTGCCTCTCGATAGGACCAAAGAAAGTTCCTATGACGAGTCCTGTCGGATAAGAGTCGAGTTTTCCGCCAGTTGCGCTCTAGTCGTTGTCCAACCCGCTTCATTTTCCTAAGCTCTGCTGTATACCATGGCTTACGGTTTGAAGCGGGTTGGAAAGGACGCTTGGGAGCGATCGTGTCGATAGCCTTGGTAAGATCGTTGTTCCAGGTATTAACCAAAGTTTCGACAGGGTCACCGGCGTTACCAACCATTAAACCCTCCAAGGCTTTCTGGAATCCTATTGGTTCCATTAGCCTTCGAGGGCGGACCATTCTAATAGGTCCACCACCCCCGGAGGGGCAGACAGTGGCTCTTAGTTCAGTCTTGACCAGGAAATGATCCGTCCATGACAATGCGGTGGTTTTTATAACCTCCGCCCACGGATATTCCTGTTCCGTGCTGAAGACCGCATCGAGGGTATGACCCGCACAATGTGTGGGCCCGATGACCATTTGGGATAGGCCCATGTTTGTCATGGTTTCCATGAACTCCCGAGCTGCACCAGTCAAATTTGTCAAGCTGTTCTCAAGTGTAATGTTGAAGTCCCCCAAAACTAAAAGTCTGGGAGACTCCAAGAGCAACTCTGAGACCAGCTGTGTCAGCTCGGTTAGGGAGTCTGCTAGACAACGGGGTGGTCGGTATACTAGCAGAATCCCCAAACTATCCCTGGTCCTCAGGCTAAGGTACATACACTCAAAGTGGACTGTGTTTCGGACAGGTATCCTGGTCAAGGTCAGATTGTTCTTATAAACCAGAGCCACTCCGCCCCCCCGCCCACTTCCCCTCACCTGCTCACTGACAGAATACCCGGCTGGGAGGGCCTGCGCCCATGTGACAGCGCTATCCTCTCCCAGCCAGGTTTCTGTGAAGCAAGCCAGGTCGGCATCCTCATCCAAAAGTAGATCGTAAATAATATGAGTTTTATTCTTAACCGACCTGGCATTGCAGAGGAGCAAAGTAAGGTTCTGTGGAATGTTTGGTACGCTCTCCAATCCATTCCGGGAAACAGGGTGAACTGAAGGTGGGATAGCTAACAAACAGCGATCCCGCCTTCTTTTGTAACATCTGTTCACTCTGTTCCGACCATACCTCCCTTTCCCCAGCACAACTCCAATTTCCGCCCCCACTCCATCCCCGGCCTCAGCTGACGCCAATTGCAAGCTTAGAGTCCCTCTGGCTGCTGGCTGGTGTTCCTGAGGGGTGTGGGAGTGGCTTAAAATGCCAGCCACTCCTGGCCACGCCCCCTCCTGCTGCTGCTCTGCTTCCAGAAGTCCTCAGGGCCCTCCACAGCCCTCTGGCCCGGTGGAATGGGGAGAAGAGGCTGCTTCCGGCTTAGAGTCCCTCTGGCTGCTGGCTGGTGTTCCTGAGGGGTGTGGGAGTGGCTTAAAACACCAGCCACTCCTGGCCACGCCCCCTCCTGCTGCTTCTCTGCTTCCAGAAGTCCTCAGGGCCCTCCACAGCCCTCTGGCCCGGTGGAATGGGGAGAAGAGGCTGCTTCAGGCTTGGAGTCCCTCTGGCTGCTGGCTGGTGTTCCTGAGGGGTGTGGGAGTGGCTTAAAACGCCAGTCACTCCTGGCCACGCCCCCTCCTGCTGCTGCTCTGCTTCCAGAAGTCCTCAGGGCCCTCCACAACCCTCTGGCCCGGTGGAATGGGGAGAAGAGGCTGCTTCAGGCTTAGAGTCCCTCTGGCTGCTGGCTGGTGTTCCTGAGGGGTGTGGGAGTGGCTTAAAACGCCAGCCACTCCTGGCCACGCCCCCTCCTGCTGCTGCTCTGCTTCCAGAAGTCCTCAGGGCCCTCCACAGCCCTCTGGCCCGGTGGAATGGGGAGAAGAGGCTGCTTCAGGCTTAGAGTCCCTCTGGCTGGATAGATTTGTGGAAGTAATTTTTCACACAGTGCATGGTTAAACTATTTGCTTCACTCCCACAGGGTGGAGCAATGGCCACTAAAATAGATGCCTTTAAAAGGTAGAATACATTCATGGAGGAAAAGGCTTTCAGTGGCTACCAGACATGATGGCTATGTGCTCTCCCAGGATGAGATGATGCCTCTCAGTTCCAATTGCTGAGGGACATTAATAAGGAGGTGCTGTTGTGCTTCTGCTCTGCTTGTGGGCTTCCCAGGTTGGCCCCATGAGAAAAGAATGTTGAGCTAGATAGGCTTTCATTTGATCTGCAATCGCTAGTCCTATGTCCTTTTGATGCTAAACATGACAGTACAACTTTTGAGACAGAATGTAGGCCTGTGACTCTAATATCTTCACTTTTTTTCTCCTTTATGATTTTTAACATCTTTGCCGGATGAAGAAGCCAGTGAAGCTTCAAAAGCTTGCATGATTGATCTTCTGCATTTTGGTTGGCCAATAAAGGCATTGCTCTTTTGTGGATTTTGGATTTTGCTATATTTTGCTGTATGGCCAACACAACTACCTCTGAATATACTACTTTCTATGAATCTTCAAAAAAATCTCTAAGTAGTAGGCATTGGCAGCAGCCGAAAGTAGGAGAAGGGCACTCAGGGAAGGACTTCCATTTCTCTTCCTTTGCCATGGTTCTGATTATTCACAACCCCAAAAGTGGTGTCCGTTCTTTGGCAGAGTAGCTGTCAAATCAACATCTGCTCAGTTATACTAGTAGCTGATTGATTTGGATGCCAAGAGCATGTCTATTGTATCTGTTACATCAGATTACTTTAAAACTTTTGCTTGGAACATCAAAGCAGAATGTAAATTTCTTCCTTGAACTTGACAGCCATGCCATTCATTAGACAACAGGACAGCAACATGAACATTTTCAAAGCAGAGATATCAACTGAGATATATGATCATTTTCCCAATTGATGCATCCTTCCTTGTGTTGGCCTCACCCATCCATGAATGTCCAACTCTGGAACCACTTGGCTTAGTGGACTTGGCTGAACTGGGGGGGGGACAAGTTGGCACAACTCGGCTCCCCCGTCGGCCGCGCAGCCTCCGAGGGGGAAAGCCCATTTATGGGCAGCCTCAGAGATGGGAGGCCCCCTTTGAACTGCGTCACCGGCAAGCGCCGGCGACGCGGAGAGAAGGGCGGGGGGCGAGGCTATTTAAGCCTTCCCGCCCAGAGCTCCAGCCTCTTTCTTATTTGGCGAGCGGGGAGGCAGGAGCCAAGCGAAAGGGAAGGAGCGAGGAGCGGAGGAGGCATTGAGCGCGGGCACGAGTGCGGCGAGCGGATCGGAGACGGACGCCTGCGCGGGCACACAAGTGCAAGTGGCAGTGGGCGGTTGGCCTTCGGGCCGGTTTTGAGCCCCCTCGGGGCGGGGGCGGGCTGAGAGGGTGTGCAGCGCGAGGGGTCGCCACGCGGCCCAGACGGGCCTGGGAGGGCCTCGTGGGTGGGTGGCCATTCGCGGGCCTGGGCGGTTGGGCCTCTTGGCGGCCGGGTTCAGGGCCACGGGTGCCATTGGGCCTTTTGTAGTCAGGCCGCGGGCACAGTGGTGGAAAATTGCTGGCTAAAGGGTTGGATACCATCAGTGACTTTGGATTTAGCAGCACTAATAATCTTAATTCATTGTTTGTTGGCCCAGTCAGGCCTGAGAAATAGTCAAATAATAATAACAATAATAATAATAATAATAATAATAATACTCACACTTCGCTGTCTGGGTTAGTGGTGCGATTGTTACAGGCCGCAGCCCGGCTGGGCCTAGTAGGCCCGAGGGGTCTTTCTCAATAATAATAATAATAATCACATGGGCTCAGGCAGGCCGGAGGGGCTTTTTGCCAATAATAATAATAATAATCACATCGGCCCAGGCAGGCCTGAAGGGCCTTGGTACCAACAATAATAATAATAATCACATGGGCCTTGGCAAGGCCTGAAGCCTGGCAGGCCTGAAGGATCTTAGTTTCAATAATAATAATAATAATCACACGGGCCTAGGCAGGGCCTGAAGCCTAGGTAGGCCTGAAGGATCTTGGTTCCAATAATAATAATAATAATCACACGGGCCTAGGCAAGGCCTGAAGCCTAGGCAGGCCTGAAGGGTCTTGGTTTCAATAATAATAATAATCACACGGTCCTAGGTGAGGCCTGAAGCCTGGGTAGGCCTCAAGGATCTTGGTTCCAATAATAATAATAATAATTACATGGGCCTATGCAGGCCTCTGGGACCTTTCAATGATACTGGTATATTCACACGGTTTGTGAGTTGGGGCCTGACGAGTGGTTGTGGCCTAGCAGGGCCGAGCGGGCCCTGGGTGCTCAGTTCGCTGTCCATTAATAATAATAATAAACTGGTGAGTGGAACATATTAATATAGGGTGGGATTACTTGACTAAGGGATATCCTTCAGCAGGGGTATAGACTTCTGGCTAAGGGATCCTTTCGTGGGGTGGATTCCGTTGGATTTAGTATAGAGTTCTTGCCCACCTCATTGTAGTTGGTCATTGGACTTACAAGTTTTTGGGAATGGCTCCCAAAAAGGGGAAGCCAGGGGGCAAGGGTAAAGGCCCGGCCCCTAAACGCCCTGCACCCCTCCCTCCGCATCAATCGAGCGATGAGGAGGAGGACATTCCTTGGCGGGCCATACTGGATCGCATTCAACATTTGGAGAGGTTACAGGGTGTAAAGGGGGGGGATGCAGGGCAAAAGGGTGAGCCTTTTGAGAAAAAGAAGTTTGCTAATCAACTCCTTGCTCGACTAGATGCGTTGGAGCGGAGGATCCAAGGGGATGATGCTTCTGGCTCTAGGCCACCACCGGGGGGCACCACTCCACCAATGGATCCTGGAGGGGAACCGGAGCCAACGGAAATTGCGACGCCGGCTGGTGAGTCTGCTGATTTATCTTGTCCTAATATGACACCATTGTGGCCATGGGGCGGATGGCCCGGGCCTCATGCAGTTCAGGGGGCAGGATCTCAGGGTGTACAGGGGGGATGGCCGATGACTCACCAGGCTTTTAATTGGGCCTTGCCTCAGTGGTCCCCATGGGGCACGGGCATCGCGGGGTTTAGTGGACCTCCGGTTCAGGATTGGGCTTTAATGGGCCCCTCTCGTAGTATGGGATATGACACGGTGGCATATGCAGCGATACCATTTGGGGAGATGTCTCTCCCTTTGGGTGATCATCTACTCCAGTCCACGAGGGACAAGATACTGAAGGGGGAATACGTTGATGTGTTCTCCCTTCTGTATCGCGAGATGGAGAAGAAAGATAAGGAGGATCTGGATGACAAGGAACGGGAAAAAATAAGAAAAAGAAAAGTAGAGCGCACCTGGACTAATTGGCTATCGGGTTTTCTTATTTTAGCGGGGGTGATTGCAAAAGCTCAGCCACATAGGGCAGCGGCCTTGTTCCAATATATGGACATCATTCATCGGGCTTATGTAGATTTTGCGGGCCCTGCTTGGTTGCTCTATGATGAGGCCTTCCGGATGCGAGCCGCAATTTACCCCTCTCTTCGCTGGGACATGATGCACCCACAGTTGTGGATGCAGCTTATGACACCAGCGCGGCCTATTCAAGGGGAGCGGACCCATAGTGGACATCTAATTAAGTATTCAGGAGCCAATACGCCCAAACCCCAAGCTGTTCCAAGCGGCAGTCAAAAGATGCTATGTTGGGAATTTAGTTCCCACGGGTCCTGTTCCAGGAAGCCCTGCAGGTTTAGCCATGAGTGCTCCATCTGCAGGGCTTCACACTCCTTTCGGAACTGCCCAAAGGGGAAAGGCCAGTTTAGGGGGGCAAAAGGGACTGGAGGAGCAGGCAGGGGAGGCGGTCCCTCTGCACCACCTCCAAAAGGGCCCCAGTCCAATTAAGTTGGATGTCCTACGCCGGTGGCTTGCCGTGTACCCCGACAGGCAGGCAGCCGGGTATTTATCACGGGGTTTTCAATTTGGCTTTCGTATCCCTTATCAAGGGATTCGGCGCCCATTTTGGGCAGACAATTTGCAATCTGTAAAAGGAAAGGAGGGTATAGTTAGGGAAAAAATTAGGAAGGAGGTGGCTGAGGGAAGAGTCATTGGTCCCTTCAGCCAGCCCCCGGTACCCAATCTTCGGGTCTCCCCCTTAGGTATAGTTCCCAAAAAAGCCCCCGGGGAATTTAGACTGATACAGCATTTGTCCTATCCAAAAGGGGCTTCTGTTAACGATCATATTCCACCCGAACTTTGCTCGGTTAAATATGCGTCTTTCGATTATGCGGTTCAGGTAGTTCGACGGCATGGGCCAGGTGCTGAGATGGCGAAATGTGACATTAAGTCTGCCTTTCACCTTCTCCCGGTTCATCCCGAGGACTTTGAATTGCTGGGCTTTCAGTTCGAGGGAAAGTTGTATATGGACCGGGCCCTCCCTATGGGCTGTTCTGTCTCTTGCAATGCCTTCGAGACCTTTAGCACATTTTTGGAGTGGGCATTGAAAGCTAGGACGGAATTGGGGGGGGGTCGTGCATTATCTTGATGATTTTTTGTTTGTGGGACAGGTTGGCAGTGGGTCCTGTGAGTATCTATTGCGACAATTCGAACTCCTTGCAGGGGAACTTGGGGTGCCTTTGGCGCCGGAAAAGACTGAGGGACCATCGCAACAATTGACCTTTTTGGGTATTGAGATAGATACTGTGCGCGAGCTATGCCGACTCTCAGAGGTTAAGGTCCAGGAATTGCGGGAGCGGGTTAGCCAGTTTAGGCGAATGCGCAGAGCTACGTTGAGGGAGTTTCAGGTACTCATCGGGCATCTAAATTTTGCTTGTAAGGTGGTCGCCCCAGGTAGGGCTTTCCTTCGCCGGTTGTGTGATGCTATTGTGGGTGTCCAACGCCCTTATTTTAGGGTCAGAATCACGCGGGAGATTCGGGCGGACCTGGAAGTTTGGCAAGAGTTCTTGGATTCCTTCAATGGCATGTCATTCTGGCGGGAGGAAAGGAAATTGCAAGGCGTTTTTCAAATAGCATCAGATGCAGCGGGTTCGATAGACTTTGGAGTGTTTTTTGGGGGTCGCTGGTGTGCCAGCGCATGGCCACCGGAGTGGGCTGGGACAGAAGTTACCAGGGATCTTACATTCTTGGAGTTTTTTCCAATTCTGGTGGCCACTACCATTTGGACACACGAGCTGGCCAATTCAGTGGTCCACTTTTGGTGTGACAACTTGGCCACGGTTCACGTCATAAATAACCTGACATCAAAATCCCGGCGAGTTATGAGGCTGGTCCGGGCCTTTACTCTCCGATGCCTTCGGCATAACATTCTGTTTTTAGCGCGGCATGTGGCGGGCGTTGACAATGAGATTGCTGACGCTCTTTCCCGCATGCAGATGGAGCGCTTCAGAGAGTTGGCTCCGGAGGCGGCACTCATAGGCGACGAGATGCCGGCAGACCTATGGCGACTTGGGAATCCGAATTTTGCAGGGCCTTAGGTATGTCGGTGGCTCTGAGTACCCGGAAAAGCTATGCAAGGGCAGTCCAGGAATTTTGTCAATTTAGAAGGCAGGAAGGGCTAGGTCAAGGTACCATGGTCCCGGTGACACACCTGATGCATTTTTGCGTGCATTTGTACAACAGGGGCCTGTCAGCTCCATCAATTAAGGGCAGGCTTTCTGCCTTGGCCTTTTGGCTTAAGGCCCATGGCGCCATGGATCATACAGGGGATTTTCGTATCCGTAAGGCTTTGGAGGGTTGGACTAGAGAGAGGGGAAAAAGGAAGGACAACAGACTGCCTCTTTCGCCCAATGTTCTGAAGGGCTTGCGGCAGTCATGGGCGGGGATTTGCGTGTCACCCTACGAGGCGATTTTGTTCCATGCAGCTTCCCTCATGGCATTTTTTGGGGCCCTGCGGGTAAGCGAACTGGTCTGTGGCTCCAGATCTGATACCTCGGGCAGGGCTCTAGAGTTTAGGGACGTTTTGGTGACTGAGAGGGAGGTTATTTTCACTCTTCGATTTTCAAAAACGGATCAGGTGGGTAAAGGTAGGACATCAAAGTTGACACGCTGCAGCGATCCCGAGTTATGTCCGGTTCGGGCCCTACATGACTACATTCGGGTCAGGGGTGTTCATCAGGGGCCTTTGTTTGTCCACATAGATTCTTCCCCCCTAACTAGGTATCAGTTTTGGAAAGTTACTTCCAAGGCTCTGGAGAAGATGGGGTTGTCAGGTGTACACTTTGGGACTCATTCTTTTCGCATTGGAGCCGCCTCCACGGCTGTGGCTATGGGTATGTCACAAGCAGCCATTCAAACCATTGGGCGTTGGAGATCCTCCGTTTTTCGGAGGTATGTTCGCCCTCTTTTCTACTAATGCTTCTTCCCCTTTTGTCTTCCAGGTTCTAGACCTTTGATGGTGAGACAACGGGTGCTGATTTGTGGCCACAGTATGGTGTACTGGGCGGCACGACAGGCCCGAATGAGTTATTTTGGATCTCACCTCAGCCTGGGGGACTGGGTTACCATTGAGTGGTTGGGGAAGCGGGGCCTTCGTTGGCATGGCCTTATGCCCCTTTTGTTTGAAGAAAGACGGGGGCCTCCACCTGACATACTTGTCATTCATTTGGGGGGGAATGACTTGGGCCTATTGAAGGGTAAGGCTTTAATTTTGCAGGCGACCCACGACATGAGGGTAATCTGGTCACGGTGGCCGGGAGTTGCCCTTATGTGGTCGGCCATTTTGCCTCGGCAACTGTGGAGGGGGGAGGGGAACCCCCATCTGATTGACAGGGCACGGAGGACTGTCAACAGGCAAATTAGCAAATTTTTGAATGAGGGCAACGGATTTTATTTATCTCATCCGAATATACAGTTTGAAAGACCCGAGCTCTACAGGGCTGACGGGGTACATCTTTCGGATCCTGGGAATATTCTGTTTTTGGAGGATCTTCAGCAGGGTTTGAGGAACTGGTTAAATGGCCAGTGGGGAGTAAGGGACTAAGCGGACGCTTGCCCCTTATCAGTGGTGGAAAAGGGGGAGGCGTAGCTTACGGTGTACACCTACGGCACCGATTTCGGTGAAGGGATGGTCTCTGGAAGGGTCTCCTTAGGCCGTACGACCTGGGAGAACAGAAGGAGACCTACCTTGGGGTTGGCCTGAAGGATATTTCCCACACCTTAACGTGTACGCCTTGGGTGTGGGACTTTCGGGTTGACCTTCCAGACACGAGCTGGCTAGAGAGCAACCACAGGGCATGTGGTTGCTAATCAGGGCTCAGGTGTTCGCCAGGGGAAGCTGGGGGCATATGTCCAGGAGGGACAATCCGCCCTAGCTGCTCCCACACTAGGTTGCCTCCCCCTGCTGAAGAATTAAAGGGGATTTAAATAGGTAGGGTATTAAATAAAAACCCTTTATTTCACCCATATATCTGTGTGTGGTCTCGTTATTTCTCTGGGTCTGTCCATAAATATATTCTAACAGAAGCAAGTAGAATTGTAGACAGATTAGGAAAGCGGAGGGGAGAATCTGAAGCTTACTTTTATAGGCAGTCCTCTTAGACTATGGTCCCAACTGTGGAAGAACATGTGCTAGCAAATTCACAGTGACCATAACATTTACCGTATATTCCTGCATACAAGACTACTTTTTTAACACTTGAAAATCTCCTCAAAAGTGGGGGGGGGTCTTATACCCCAGTAGACCTTTTCCCCCTGCTGTGAGAATGATTGAAGTGTAAAATGGCCTGGGCAGTTTTCCCAGCAGATCCTTCCTCCTGCTGTGAGAATGACTGCTTTGCATTTGAAGAGTTAAATGGCCCTCTATTTAGCTCAGGAGAGTCAAAATGATGTTTCTTTTCAGGACAAGTTAGCCTAAAATTAGAATTTCTGGATTCAACTTCTCATTTTGCATCAAGTTTTGTCTATGGTGAAATTCTCTTGTCTGCCAATGTGGCTCTAAAACCATTAATGTGATCATTCATTAATGTGCTCATTCAAAAATTTGGGATTTGATAGCTTCATATTAACCAACTTACAGTACTAATGCAACCTTACTTTCCAAAGATTGAACACCACAGAGATTTTTCAAAGTATCCCATGCTTTTTTAGCTGTTCTCAGTCCTTTAATTTCACAGACTATTCCATCATCTACAGCCACTGAGCTGGCTGGCTGGTGGGGAACAGGCTTTCCAGCCAGCTGGCTGGCTGGCTGGCTGGGGGGGCAAACTCTATATTTTAACTTAAAAATTGGGGGGTCGTCTTATGCGCCCAGTCGTCTTATACGCCGGAATATACGGTATGTTGCTGCTATATTTCAGGTACATCTGACTGAAATAACTCATTTTTCTCTTTCTCTCTGAAACTGTCATACAGAGAAAGAGAGTGTGTGTTAATTTACTGGATTCGGTCCTCATAGTTCAGAGTCATTAAGTGTTCTCCGAAGGTTAATATTTGCTCTGTTAATTAACTTAGTCATTATGTAAACTCACTCTGAAGTACTATAATTATTTTCTGCATGAAAAAGAGGCTGGAAAACATTAGCCATTGTTTCTATAAAAGTAATCATTTAAACTACTGCATCTCTAGGACCAATGCTATACCAAAACTCTGTTCCACTGAATTGATTGTAAGAATGCCATGTGGCTGGAAGCCCAGAGTACATACTGTGATTAGGAGCTCATCATTCTCTTTGTTCTATTTGTTTGAGTTTGTTCTTATATACAATCTCTTGGATCCTTATGCTTACAGAAGGGAATTCATTCCAGCATAGGCCTCCAGTGGAGGAAATGGGATAATTTCCCCGATTCCTCCTTTCCTTTGCAACCATTAGTGCTGTCTCATATGCTCTGCAGGAGAATTTATGTCCTACAGAGCAGAATTGCAGGGAGGCTCCTATAGAGCAGAATTGCAGAGAGAAGTAGAAATTGGCAAAAATAATCTCCCTCACTAGAGCATCCCAAGCCAAGAAGGTCCAAGCCATTGACCTTCATGAATAAATTAAATACATTATGGCTAGAATTCTGTTAGTGACTTACAACATTATTTGTTGTTGTTGTTGTAGAGATTAGACTTCTCTACTGACTTTACACAATAATCCAAATCCCCCCAGGGTTCACCTTTTAGCTGCTGCAACCCCCAGCCTCAGCAGTCCTGGTGGATGATGTCATGCATTCTGTGTCTAGCTGTAGGGACATATCATCATGTAACTGAGTCTTCAGAGTCAGTGAACAGTAGCTGCAGGGTTAAACAATAAGTTTTATTGTCACAGTAGAAAACTAAAGAGCCATACTATACAACAGTGTTGCTTCGAATGAAGGTCAAAGGAAAAGCAATGTAATAAAAGGTATTTACAACCAGCTAAATCTGGAGGGCAACTTATTCACTGATTACCCAAATACCCACACTCTCCATTCTGCTGCTGTATCCTCCCAACCATTTGTTCCAACAGAACCCATGGCTATTCTCAGCACATCAATTTGTTACCATTTCAAAGGATTGCAAAACATCAAAGGTTACATAGCACACACAGTTAATGGTAGGAAAAAGTCACTTTATGGCCTGATCCTGACACATAGCTAGATGCATCTCCAATGGTCTCCAACAGCCACTAAATGGTTGTGTAGTGGAGGCTGCAGCATTTAAAAAGATAATCTTAGAGAGTGTGAAAGGGCGGGGCATATCGTAGTTGTGTCTGTGTTAAATTCTGCTATATATTTTCCAATGCAGGAGCATGGCCTATAGTTTGTTTTCATTTATGCTACTTTTGATTTTTTAAAGAAAAACAAGGGTTATGATCTAGCCAAATGGAAGCAATTTTTATTACCATGTTTTTCAATGGGAAATATTTTAGTGCAAAACTCCTTAACTGAAATCACCAAGACTTTAAGGTCCTTTGTTTAGATAGAGAGTGCCCAATGTTTAGAGGCCTTAAGACTTTATCAGACAAGCCTTTCTAAGGGTTCTTTTGCCAGCATATTTTAAAGCATTTTTCTGCTGGCGAAAGAACCCTTCCCCCTACTCATTCTTTATCAGCATGAATAAGCAGCCATCAGCGTGAACAGAGCTCCATTCACTTTCACACTGATAATCTCACCAATTCTCACAAGGAGACACAAGTGCAGTAAATTCAAAAAATAAAGAAAAACAAACACACAAAAAGTACACACAAGCACAGAAACACACTTTACAGCTTACAGTTGAACTCAGTGAACCAAGGGGGATGTCATAAAAAGAGTGTGTAGTACCTGGCTGTTGCGATCTCACCCGGAAGTGTTCTGTCATTGACGCTATATCCACGTGAGCAGAATGGCACAAAGTTTCAAACGGCAGCAATGCCAGCACAAAAGCACCAGGGGAGACCCATTGATGGCTTGGCCCATCCATTAAATAGAATGGCTTTTTGACAAGACATGATCGTGAAAGGACAATGTCATCCGATACGTGCACCCTTTCGCTATCATTAGGCATAGTTACAATACCATATTTGCTGCATCAGATAAAGTCCATAGTTTACCTTTCTGTTTTGATTGTGAGAAAACGCTCATTTTTCACAATAGGTTAGGTTTTCCACAGACTCTTATCCAGCTCAGCTTCTTTTCATTTCTCCCCCCTCCCTTGTTAGGCTTCACTACTAAACTTCTCTCTCTCTCTCTCTTTCTCTCTCTCTCTCTCTCTCTCACACACACACACACACACCCCTATTCCCTCTGGACTCATTTTTTTTTCATCTGAATTTTTCCAGATCAATCTTCCACATTGTGTGAGTCTTCAGGGACCTATCTTTTGGAACAGGTAGCAATAAATCTTCATTCTATAAGGACTCCTCCTGAATTTTTGGGCCAAGTTCAAATTATTAAATGGCTGGGAACATAGCTTTAACTAGAAGGTTGTTGGAAGATTATATACAAATATAGTATTCTAATAAGGACTAACGGTGGTTAATTTTGCATGTTATAAATCTTGTACATAAAAGAAAACATCTGACTTGTTAATCCAAGTTGTTTTAACCATTAGATTATATTTTATCATAAATTCGTTGATTTTCCTCTGATTTTCGATATATTGTGCCTTCATCACATGGACTTAATTTCTTGGCTTTTCACTTTAAATGCTATAGCTCCATCCTATGGTATTCTGGGCCTTGTAGTTTGGGGTGGTAGTTAGAATTCTCTATTTGAGGAGGCGCAATAGCGAATTTTAATACCATATCAAACTACAAATCCTTGGATTCCATGGTATTATGACAGTTAAAGTGCTACGAAACTGCTATGGTTATGTAGCATGGTATCTGCTGTGATTTAAATAAACCTTTGCATTTATTGTATCCATGAATAGCCCAAGGTCATCTCTAGTTACATCCTCACAAACATAAAGTTTCATTTTCAAGCCATTGTTTATAAAGAAATATTTGCAAACACATACACAATCAGTGCAAGAATAAAAGCAGGAGAATATTCAATACATAGGTTCCTGATTATAGTTCATGACTGAATGGTTTATCAGATTCCACACTAAATGATCATTTAAATTCAACTTTATCTTTACTAAAGTTATTGGCAGAACATGGCTGCTGCCTTCCAGAACAAACTAGTAGTACGGACTGAAAAAGGTAGCAGAAGAAGCCAGTTGTTCCCACCAGATTTTCTACAAATAACAGTGTGCTGAAAATTCAGAAACATTAGGCAATTAAAATAATGCTTAACCAACTAACACAACATTGGGCTCATTTAATCCTTCTGCTTTTGATTCTCAGCAGCACCTGCTGTGTTGTCGTCAGTTAGACACATTCAATTTGAATCAATAGAACGAAAAAGTCAGAGTGTAGGTGGTATATATTTCCACAGTGCATTAACAGCTTACTAAAATGCTTGGGGATTCAGCATGATTCATCCTTTCATGACTGCATAATCACCCTGGAAAAGGGCTGAAAACAATCCACTGTATTACTGATCAGGCTGATCTAAACAATTGACTAGAAGCAAAATTGCCCTATCAGGAATAGAACAAATAGCAGAAGGACATTTAAAAAAAATGTTGCTCCTAGACTTTATCAAATATCTTTGTGTAAGACAAAATGAATGAGCAATTATTTGAATTTCAGAGCCTTTCTTCTGCAAACTTTAATGAGAACCACAGAGGTTGTGTACCAGAGATGTCACCAACGTCATAATTAACTGGTGCAGCACAGACATTTGTCCAACTTTTAAGGCTCTGCTCTATTGAAAAGAAATGTGATTCTGGGCATACTGCTGTGTGTGATCAGCATGCCCTGCAAATGATGTGCCATTCCTATTGAGAGTCTCATCTAAAGTAGACCCATTGAATCAACAATTCAACATTCAACATTGCATCATTTATTCCATGTGTCTACTCTTGTTGAAATTAAGCAACAGGATTCAAGGCCCGGTAACCAAAACCAGATTCTTATAGATCATAGATTCTTTAGTGCCTTAATTGCTTGATTGCTGAGAAACAAGTGAGACTCTTCTCTGACCTTTGGAAGTATCTTCTCTACTTTAGTTCTCTTGGGTCTCCTCCTCTCCCCTGCAAATCTTTTATTTCATCCACTACTTGGATATCAAACCCATGTTTGTTCCTGGGTTTCTTGCTTGGTGCTATGAGATCCAGTATGTTATGAGTAGCAGTATCCAAGTTAGAATGCCCAGGGGCAGTGCTAACATGTGCGAACACCTCTCTAGCATGTGTAGTACTGTGAGGTGGAATTAGAGAAGCTGAATCCAAATTGCAATGCCTTTTAGGCTACTGTGTGGTAATTTGCAAGCATCCAACAACATCAATATGCAGCCACCAGTTTTACAAATTAGAATACAACTCTCTGAGGAGAACTTTTTGAAAGCAACTTTTTCCATTTACTTTCCAACAAAACTCATACATATTGAGCCAAAATCCAAATTCAGTGAATGGAAAGTTGACAATCAGCAATACACATCATTACATGAGTCTTTACTTACTTCTTATATCAAATCCTACCTTTCTTCCATGGAATGCAAGGCTGCATATTAGTGGGTTCTATAATATGGTTCCCAGGATAATTAGAACCTATTCTGATATCACCTTAATGGTAACAAAGTCAGTTTAAAGTTGCCTCTCCTGCACTGCTCTAGTAATGTCAGATGACCTAAGCCAAATGACAGAAGACCGCAATGTAGAATCATTTCATACCACTGTTACCACTTCTGAGAATTGGGGTGATGGTAACAAGAGGTGAAGACTCATCTCACATAGACTAGATCTTACAGCATGACCAGAACAGCAGCAGGAAAAAAAAAAAAAACACATTACAGCAATTCCCATAGTGTTAAAGATAATGTGAAAAGATCTTGATTAAACAGTCCCCATAAATGTATTTTTTAAATATAAGATCTCAAAATTCCGTTATCAAAAATATTTTTGAACAAGGAGATTGAATAAGCAATCTATTCCATAGAGGATTTTTTTCTTCTTCCTCTGTATACTGTTATAGTTCTACTAGCTGGACCCGGCATACCATACGCTATTAAAAAACTCCCCCCAAAATGCCCAGGATACCTCATGACAACCCTTTCAGGTAGGCTGGTGGGCTTAACTCACCTACCCACCACTCATTCTGCCCCCTGCTGGCCCCCACTCGTTCTACCCCTTGCACCTCCCCCACCGCTTGTTCTGCCCTCTGCTGCTCCCCACTACTCGTTCTGCCCCTCCCCCACTCAATCTGTCCCTCCCACCACTCAGTTTGCCCTTCTACCACATGTTCTTCCCTCCCACCACTCATTCTGCCCCTCTCTCCATTCATTCTGCCCACCACCACTCGTTCTGCCCCTCCCCCTCACACTCTGTCCCTCCCACTACTCATTTTGCCCCTCCCCCACTCATTCTGCCCCTCCCCCCACTCGTTCTGCCTCTTCCAGCACTAGTTCTTCCCCCTGCTGCTCCCCACCACTTGTTCTGCCCCTCCTACCGCTTGTTCTGCCCTCTCCCACTCATTCTGCCCCCAAACAATCGTTCTGCCCCTCCCACCCCAACCCCTGCACTCCAGAACACACACACACACCACATCCACCCCCATATTACTCACCCTCCAGGTCCAGCCACCATTTTTGAGATCTACATGGTCCCACCCCCAGTGTGCTGATTGGCTGCCCAACAGACCTGTGATTGGTTGGTCATTTCCCTAAGCAGCCAGTCAGCACACTGGAAACGGCAACATACCCAAGAGAATTATACATATAGATTATTCCACTTTAACTAATCTGTCTGCCTCCTGCGGAATCCTGGGATTTGCAGTTTAGGGAAGGGCATTTAGAATTCTCAGCCAGAGAGTTCTTAGGTCTCACTAAACTACAAAACCCAGAATTCCACAGGAGGCAGCCATAGCACTTAAAGTGGAATAATAGCACTATAACCATGTAGTGTAATAAAGAGACAGTGTGAAACAGTGATATGATTAAAAATGTATGAAAATGACAAATGTATTGACTGATAACCTCCACGTTTGTTTCCCTGATTCTCAGCATTTTGAAGAACAACTCCCACTGACTTTAGAAGGATTTACTGTTAATCTCTGCCCCAGTGCCTGAAACCAGTGCACTCTTTTTCCATAGATCTCTTTTTGAATGAAGTATTAAGTTTCTTGGAAGACATCTAGATATATTTCATAGTTTTACACACACACACACACACACACACACAGTGAATCAAAACAATGCATTTTAATGTGCATGCAGTCTTTTGAAATGGTCATTTTCACTTCACTCTAACTCTACTCTACTAGTAGTTCTAGGTGCAATCAGTGAATGACCTGATTCTAACTGAAACATTTCAATTCAGGAAAACAGGATGTATATTTGGTATCTGAGAATTAAAACTGAACACCTTTGCCAATACATCACAGATCTATTATTTTAAATAAATATGTGAAAAGAAGCAGACAACAAATCTTATTAAGTTTCCTTTTCCTTCCGTTTCAAGTTTCCAAGCCACACTGTTCAACTACAGTACACGGCAGTGATTATCACTAAACCCTTGATAAGGATTTGTTCTCACTGTTCATTGCTACATTTTCTTCTTGGTCCCACCTACCTGCCACTCCATCTGTGCTCGATCCATTTCTTTACCATTCTTGTGCCATCCCAATTGCCTACGTACTTTATTTCCCTTACTCTCTCCATTCTGTCTCCATGGTCACCTTCATACTAAACCCCGTTCTTAAGCATTGCTGTTTTTTTCTTTCTGTCCCTTGTTAGACAAACTGATTCCTAGTTTTGGGGGAAAGGCGAGGCATAAAATAAAGTTGAGAATAATGGTAACAATCCAGATGCCTCATAAGAAGTTCACTAATGGTCAAATCACATACTGTTTTAAATATGTAACTAGTAGTTATGATTTTGTTTCCCCCTGACTCCAAAGGAAATGTAGGGAACTCAATCCAGATTGGGACCCTAGGGTGTGGATAGGACAGGCTTGAAAATACATGGTGTATTCTAAACCAAATTGTGCACTGGTGAAGTACCAAATTAGGCATTTGTCACTTTCAAATATTACTCTTTATTTTGTTTACCATCTATCAGTGAAAAGCAATTAAGGTCTAGCTGACAAGAGAAGTGGTTGGTTATATTTTGAAGCAATCTGCATTCAAGGGAATTCTCACGTTATATATTATCCAGGCAACAAATACTCTGAGGGGGAAAAATGAGCAAGGTACCAACCTTGCAAGTAATTAGAGTGCAGCTGACAAGGTAACTGACACAAATGGTTTTAAGAACTATCTTGGACACATTTAGACTACTAAAAGTACATTTTCAATTGCTTTGCATTACAATGCATGTGCTGCTGCTCATATAACGTCAATTATTTCTAACTCCAAGATTGCTTGGTGTATTTAAATAACTTTTCTTTTCAGATAAATTTAGATCAACAAGAACTCTTCTTTTGTATCTTGAGTAAAAGCTGTAAATAAAATGGCAGAAGCAGAACTTAAAAGTGCTGTTGCTGCTTTGATATCCACTAACAACCGAGTAATTTACCAGAAGCATCCAGGAAAGTCCATAAAATACATTCCGTTCAGAACATTTCCTGTTTATAAACTTTGTTTTATTTTTAAGAAGAGGAGTTTAAAGACATGCATTCAATTCTTTGAGCCAATACGAAGATAAAGTGCAGCTAGAGCAACAAAGGTTTCCTATGTGTGCGTGCACACACACGCACCCAAACACACATACATTCTCAGAAATAAAGGCAATCCATTTTCCTAAATATAATTGGAAATTCTAATACCACATGTTTCCAGCACCATTTTTGTTTACAAAATGGTCTGTAGAATTGTGCTGCATTGTGGAGATAGCATAATAGAATTATAAGGCAGTAAGCATAATGGTCAATTGCAATATGGAGAAAGATGGAGGTGAAAGAAGCAGCCGTGCTGCTCCAATTACCCCCCAACATACACATGACCTCAATATTCATCTCAATAATAAAACATGGGATACATTTTTAATGAAAATTAGGGCTAGGTGTCCCATAAGGTAGGGTGAATTGTTTGCTTCGGGTGACAGAATGGGTGACAAAATGTACCTCCATGTCATAGACACCACTTCTTCACTGAAGTGGCACAGCAGGTTCTTGGGAGAATCCCACCAGTCTTACCATAGCATGAGAGAGGTTATCAGTGCTCCCCAGAACTTTCATCCACCAAATTCCTCTCAGATATTCCTTCCTGAGCAAGAGATCTCCCTTCAGGGCCAGGTCTACTACCATAATTCCTCTCTTTAAGGAAAGCACCCTCAGAGAGTTGCATTAGGGCTTTAGCAATTTTGTGGAGAGGGAAACAACTTGTTTTTGTGACTGGATGTGGCGTCCAGAGAGCAGACCTACCAGACTGGTGACTTTATCACACTACACTGTTATAGTGCTATTATTCCACTTAAACAACTAGACTTGTTTATCTTGGATTGGCCTTTTTAGTCATCAGTGCACTTGCAGAAAGCGCGGGATGAGTCCTTCCTGAATCTTTGTTTGCAAAGAAAAGCCAGAGAGAGAGAGAGATTCCACTTTAACTGATCTGGCTGACTCCTGTGGAATTCTGGGATTTGCAGTTTTGGGAGGGGCATTTAGCATTCTCAGCCAGAGAGCTCTTACGCCTCTCTAAACTACAAACCCCAGAATTCCACAGGAGGTAGCCAATGCAGTTTAAGTGGAAGAATAGCACAATAACATTGTAGTGTGATAAAGTCCTGGGTGAGTGATGTCAGTGTGGGAATGACAGTAGCAATGGAAGGCAGCAATCCCAGGATGGGAAACATCTTTTGCCATGGCCAGGGCCGGTTTAACCTGTCTGCCAAATCAGCATTGGCAGGGGGCCCCGAGGTCAAGAGGGGGCCCCGAGGTCAAGAGAGGGCCCCGTGTTGGCCTCCTTAATATGAAAATAATGGGATTTCTGGTTTAAAATACCATAGAGTTGCCTTGGAGGGCCTAGAAAAGGGCTAGGGAAGACACATTTTCTAGGAAGACTCTATGGTAGGTGTGCTGTTTTGTGTCCCATGGATAATGAATCCAGGGATACGGGGGTCCTACTATAATCTGAACATCCTGTACGGTGAATAGGTTAGGTTACATTGATCTGAGATAAACATATGGGGGCCCCAAAGTAAAGCATTGCAGGGGGCCCCAAAATTCCTTAAACCGGTCCTGGCCATGGCTGTTTAAATGAATATTTATGCCAAATATTGAAGTCCATCACAAAGTTCCTAGGCATTGGAATCAACATGGTTTTATAGGTTTTCCATGTGTGTTTTCCAGGCTGTGAGGCTGTGTTCTGGGAGAGTTTATTCCTGATATTTCACCTGCATCTGTGGCTGGCATCTTCAGAGAATGGTTGTATAGGGGTCTGTGGAGTTTATATACTGTGAGTCTGTTGAAAAAGATATGTACCTTTGTGTATTCAGATGGCTAGTTTCTGAGGGGAGATATGCAAGGAGGATTAGTTTCTGTTTAGCTAATGGTCCAATGCCTGCTGGAAATCCCCCTGTCCCTGGGTTGAATTAATTTGTATGTGTTGAGTTTTGATTTTGGTGGTTTTCAGGACTGGTAGCCAAACTTTGTTTACTTTAAGGGTTTCTTCTTTCTTGTTGAAGTTGTTCAGGTGTTTGTGGATTTCAATGGCTTCTCTGTGCATTCTGACATGATAGTTGTTAAATAACATTTTGTGTCCAGGTTGCTTTATAATGTGTTCTGCTACCACTGTTTTTTCTGGCTGGCCCAGTCTACAGTGTCTCTCAGTAGCAGAACATGTTATAAACCATCCTGGACACAAAATGTTATTTAAAAACACCAAAATTCTGGACCAACAACTATCATAAACAACATTTGGCTACCAGTCCTGAAAAACACAAAAATCAAAACTCAACACATGCAAATGAACTTTACCCAGGGACAGGAGGATTTCCAGCAGACAATGGAACATTAGCCAAACAGAGACTAATCCTCCTTGCATATCTCCACCCAGGAACTGGCCATTCAAATACACAAATTTGCATAATCTCTCCAACTGGGACTCACAGTATATAAAACCCAGAACCCCCTACACAACCATTCTCTGAAGATGCCAGCCACAGATGCAGACATAATGTCAGGAATAAACTCTTCCAGAACATAGCCTCACAGCCCGGAAAAAACCCACAGAAAACCTATGGATGCCAGCCATGAAAGTCTTCAACTTCACAACAAGGTTTTCATAGAATCATAGAATCAGAGAGTTGGAAAAGACCTGAAGGGCCATCCAGTCCAACCTGCTGCCATGCAGGAATAAACAATCAAAGCATTCCCAACAGCTGGGCAGCCTCTGATTGAAAAACCTCCAAAGAAGGAGAGTCCACCATATTCCGAGGCAGTGCATTTCACTTCCAAACAGCTCTTACTATCAGGAAGTTCCTCCTAATGTTTAGATGGAATCTTTTTTCCTGTAGTTTGAACCCACTGTTCCTTGTCCTAGTCTATGGAGCAGCAAGAAAACAAGCTTGCTCCATCCTCAGTATGACATCCCTTGAAATATTTAAACATGGCTATCATGTCACCTCTCAACTTTCTCTTCTCCATACTAAACATACCCAGCTCCCTAAGCCGCTCCTAATAGGGCATGGCTTCCAGTCCTCCCACCATTCTGGTCACCCTCCTCTGAATACATTCCAGCTTCTCAAATATCCTTCCTGAATTGTGGTGCCCAGAACCACAGTTGTGGTGCCCAGAACCAGAGTATTCCAAGTGAGGCCTGACCAAAGCAGAATAGAGTGGCACTATTACTTCCCTTGATCTAGACACTATACTCCTATTAATGCTGTCTAGAATTGCATTGGCTTTTATAGCTGCTGCATCACACTGCTGACTCATGTTCCATTTGTGGTCCACTAAGACTCCTAGATCCCTTTTGCATGTACTGCCATCAAGCTAGGTGTCACTGATCCTATATCTATGTCCATATTCTACATGGAAAAGAAATAATAAGACTGTAACCCAGTACGCATTTACCTGTCCCAGTGAACTGATACTTGTTTTTGAGCAGACCCACAAAGGATTCTGCTGCAAAGATTTTTCATATACAGTTGTCCCTTCATATTCACTGGGGTTTGGTTCCAGGACCCCCCCCCCATGGATACCAAAATCCATGAACACTCAGATCCCATTATATGCAATGGCATAGCAAAATGGTGTCCCTTATATAAGATGGAAAAATCAAGGTTTGTTTTTTTGGATTTTTTTTTAAAGAATATTTTCAAGCCATGAATACTTAAATTCATGGATACCAAATCCATGGATATGGAGGAACAACTATAACAGTATTATAGGGGATTATATTCCTGAGATTAAGCAAGCCACCATTTTTTAGAGTCTCTTCAATCCTGCAAAATTCTAATCTTGACTGCTTTTTGTGTCTCCAGAGGGTCAGGAACAAGTTCAAATTATTTTCTACCTTACAGTGTCTCTCAAGGCCAAGAGGATGCAGTAGGTTACAAATAGACATTATTCTTGTCAACAAGATTAGTTGTCAAAAGCGCATCATCTTAGCACTTTCTTCTGCTCAATCATTTCCGCTTCACTTTTAGATCCAATCCAGATACCTAAATGAAGCATGATCCTAAACTGAGCATGATGCATGTAATGGCAGGAGAACTGTAATGAAATTACAGCACCAATAGAAATGGAAATAAATCCATAGAAATGAAAAAAAATGTATCACAGGAGTAGTGTGGGCAAAGTTGTGTCCTGTGAGTCTTGGTTCTGGATATGATTGATCAAGACTTTATGATAGTTAATCACAAAGGAAAGCTTGAGGAATGATCCCCAAGCATTTTAGGAAACTTTTGATACCCAGATTTCCTAACTACACTGCTGACACAGAGACAACATTAAGCAGCAATGACACAAGCCTCCTTTTTGGAAATTCACCCTTGAGATTTACAAAACAGACAATTTTTAAATATTTTAACTAATTTCTTGCTTATCAAGACACCTAAGGAGAGATTTATGAGATAAAGTGGCATTACAGCAATGACAGGAGATCGCAAAAGGGGTCCCTTTTTCAGACAACATAATTCCCCCCTAGTTATTCACCCGTACTGCTGTTGTTCTGCCGGCGCTGCTTTTTATTGATGTGAGAAGTTGTCGATAGATCCCTCATTCCATTTGTGTTCCGGATTTGCCTGTGTGCAACAAGGTGCACTATTATGCTGGCGAAATCCCAGCGTCAATGGGAGGTCCCTGTCAGAACAGTTTCAGGTGAGATTGGAACATCCAGGTAAGCTGCCCTCTTTTTTGGTAAGCTTGACCACACTGAGTTACTTGTAAATTTCTTAGTGTGTGCATGTGTTTTTCAAAATGTTTTGGTGTGTATTTTTGTTTTTACTTTTGAATTTCCCGCAGCTCACATCTTCTCGTGAGAATCCATGGGATTTTGATCCTGGAAGTGAACAGAACTCCATTAGAACTCCTTTCACTCCTGGGCTGCCCTGTTGACCAGAGAGGAAGTAAATGTGGAGAGGGTGATTGTGGCGGGACAGGGATGGAACAGGGGCTGGAGTGGAGATTGTGGGTCAGGAATGCTTTTTTGTTCCTGTCTGCTAATCTTCTTCAATGCAAACAGTGCAGTTAACTATTGTAAAGTATGTAATATACTTTCCTGTTAAGATGATATTTCATTCCATGAAATATAATTAGTATTGAAGAGGCATTTTTCAGCAGCTATAAGCAATGGATAATATTCATCTTTTAGAAAAGGTCATGATTGATTACTGTGAAAATTTCATTTAATTAAAGTTATTCTGATAATATTTGAAAACAAAGTAGCACAAGTTTGTATGAAAGTAGACTTCTAGGTATTGCAGCTGAATTAGGAACAGTGACTTTAATCAAGTGTCAAAGCATGCATTGAAGTGCATATCAGACTGCATTGCAAGTCAGACAGATGTTTTAAGATAAAATATATTTTGAAATACAGATTTGGACCAGGATCTAACTGTGTCTTTACCCTCATGTAAGAAGTCAATTTTTCAAAACCAGCAATTCAAAACCTGCTACTGGACCACTGCAATTACCTATTATAGCTTTAGAATATACCCTTAGTGATATTTCCACGCACACCTACAGGACTGAAGTCTCACAGTACTAGAATCGTAGAATCTTAGGATCATACAGTTGGAATGCTGCACAAGGGCTATCTAGTCCAACCTCCTTCTATACAGGAATAGACAGCTACAATACTCCTGATAGATGGCCATCCAACTTTTGTTTAAAGACCTCCAAAGGAGAGTCCATCACCTGAGACAGACTATCCCATAGTTGAAGAGCTGCTACCATTAGGAAATAATTACTGATGTTAGGCATAATCTCTTATCTTGCAATTTGAATCCAGTTATCACCTCTGGAGCAGCAAGAAACAAGTTAGCTCCATTTTCTACATGGACTGTCTCTGTGTAAAGATGGCTATCATGTCACTTCTCATTCTTCTCTTCTTTAAGCTAAACAAATCCAGCTCCCAAAGCCATTCCTCATAGGACCTGGTATTAGTATATCATACTGCCCCTCCCCATGTGATTCCATAAGTGGATGTGTTAGACACTTTTTGGAGACACATTGACTTAGGCAGACTGCAGGTCAGTTGAAGGTCCCAGTGACCTGAGATGTGTCTAGAAATATAATGGTGTGAAAACCCAAGTTAGGATTGAGCAGAAAGCCCCATAATGGGTTTATGCTAACAACTCAGTTGTTAAAGGTGTATGTGCTAATCCTTTCTTCCAGGCCTGGGCATTTCCAGCAATAATTCAATCAAGCAATCAAGTGACCATTCATCATTCCATACCCTACAGAAATCTGCCCTCATACCCCCTCCTGTCCAACCTTACAAGTTTGTCACAAGCCCATCAATGTTCTGCCTCTAGCAATTAAAGCAATCAGTTGAATTTCTGTTTCATCTATTCCATGGGAGAGCCATTCAAGCTTTGTTATTATTAACTCACCCCACCAAGGCATGGAATAGAGTATAAATATTAGAGTCCCAACAATAGCTAAGTGTGCCATAGTGGACAGACCCGGTCAATCTCTTTCTCAGTGTGCCCCATATTGGAACCTCCTGTGCCACCCTCAGATGCCTGTCTAAGTATCTTCGCTGCTCTTTGAGACTGGTAACTATCACCCCATCTTCCCAGATCTCTCTCCCTCTGTACAACCTTTCTGCCTTACTCTGCTATAGCTTTTTATGGTTCCTAAGAATGTGTGTTGTGTATGTTAGTTTACTTTCTGTATTATTCCAATAAAATACCTTATTTTACTTTACCTTATTTTGCCCCCCCCCCACAGTTAGTATTGGTATACATAGGTGAAAAGATCCCTGATGTCAGCCTCCTCAAGCAGGCCTACTGTTTGAGCTAATAATTTCCCTACCTACAGTAGATTTGGCATCATAAGTGGGACTTTAACATACCCCCACCTCTTAGGGTAATGTTGGTTTTGAGACATTTAACTAGCTTGATCACCCACTTCTGAACACATACTATTCATTTCATTGAAATGTGTATTTGAATATGCATACACCATTCACATCCTGGAACAATAACAGTCCATAAGAATGTTTTGTGACTGAAGGTACAGATGGAAAAGAAATCTACTGTGTTTGCATTTCCCTATGACAATATACATTTCATGCCTACTGAGACTGGCAATGGGGTGAAACATCTTGTCTCAGAAATCTGTATATTTCAGAGACTTGCAGTGGGATTTAGCAATGAAAACAATCCGTTTGAAAAATACATGACTAAACATATCAGGAATTGAAAAATACATGCAAATACACTTTAGTCAATTCAATGAGAAAATACATATAAAAATGCAAAAATTTCAAAAAGTACACACCAAAAGAGCACAAAATCCTGTGCATTTTCTTCAGTGTGGGAACAAGGGGTGGGGGGAATCTTGCAACCTGATACAAAATTGGGATAGGAAAAGGGTGTTGGTGAGATTCTGTAAAATGCAAAAATTAAATTGATAAATTTCCCCATCCCTAACTTAAGATGACTCAAAGTGCGGGACTGTCTAGCTGCTGACCAAAGAGAAACTTAGGGGCTGTTTACATGGCAAAATATATCTTCCAAGAATTTGCAAAGCGTCCTAATAGTTCCCACATCTTTCAGATCAAAGTCGCCATATTCAGAAGGACGGGGGGGGGATCCATAAGCCACGCAGTAATAACTTTCGCTATTTTCCCCTTCTTTTTTAAAAAAGTAGCACAAGTTAGCGCACTATTGATTGTGTGAACTACCATTTTGCTTACAGCAGTGGGAGCTACCAGCAGTCTTCCCAAAACAGCCGCATCAGAGCTTAGCCCTGATGGGTTGAATTGACCAAGGAGGGGGTGGACTTGCAGGAGATGAGCCTCAACTGAAAAGATCCAGCCAGCTGGCTTGCTTTCTAGCATAATTACTGTTCCTCTCTCTCTCTCTCTCTCTCTCTCTCTCTCTCTCTCTCTCTCTCTCTCTGCGTGTATATGAGAGAGAGAGAGAGAGAATAGCAATCTACTCCACCAGCGAGGCTGATCACTCTCTCGCCCTGCTGTGATTGTGGTCATGTGTGTGTGCGAGAGAGAGAAGCAGTCTGCTCAGCTGGCATGTCACAGTGGTTGAGAGGAAGGGGGGAAGCTGCCTCCTTTGTCATTATTCCTCTCCCCCCCAGGTCTCCCTTTTTTTCGGTTGCTTTACCTCCTGTTCTCTGGCTAGAGCTGCTAACTTTGGGGCCCTGTTTCCCTTTCCCACCCCCACCCCTCCATCCCCACCTCCTGCCTGGCTTTAATGACAGACAGCCTGTGGTCTGGAGGCCACACACCCCACCTTTGTCTGTGTGAACTATGGAAGTTGAAAATTCATCAATATACCATGTTAACTATGCAGCGCTGGTGCAAAAGGACAGTAATCTGGAATTTCGTGCACTTTATTCTGCCATGTAACTGGCCTCTCTGCCTAGCATTGGAAATGTTTAAAGTGAGCAAACAAGTTGTTTCCAGGAGATGCTATCAAAGAAAATTTCAGAGTTTCTGATAATGTATATAGTGGATATTGGATGATATGGAATAGATAAATCACAGGACTGACTGGGGTTGAGGCTATCTCCAAAGGTCTAGTTTTTATTCCTAGTATGGATTTCATTGCTAAATTTTGTATTTAAACATCAGGGGCAGAAATGATCTACGGTAAATTGTAGCTGAGAAAGTAAATCCCAAGAAATGGAAAACTAATACAGTAATCTCTAGCGCAGATGAGATATAACACAATAGTTGTTGTAGCATTTGTTAAAGTGAGAAATGAGAAGTTCCTACCATATATTCTAGGTGACAAGAATTGTACTAGCCTACATTATTAACCCAGCAGAGATGCCTTGGATTAGGAAGTTTCTTTCATTTCAACACAGGATTACAATTAATCTCTAGGTAATCAGACATCAATGTCTAGAACAGTAATCCCATCTGGGTAATGGCAAGTGCCAGTGACTAATCATCAGTGTTGTACTTTTTCTTCCACCTTCTGTGAAACACTTTAATCAGGTGATTGCAGACGAAGAAGCATCAAGTAGGAAAAGGCCTACATGTTTCAACAATTATTATCCGGACAAAACCATAAAAAGAGACAGATGCATTTATAGATAAAGAGACAGGCAGACAAAGAGGAGGGAGGGAGAGAGAGACCAGAAAATTTTGAAGGATTCTAATCCTGTCATTTTGAAATTAGTATTTTAAAAGAAGCCATCAAGCTAGATTCCTAAAAACAAATGCAGTGCAGTGGAAGCAGAAATAAGGAACTGGGATGCAATAGCCAACTGAGTTTCACACAGCTGTGCAGCAACAAGGATACCATGTAAGCTAGGAAATGATAGTGACTAATTATATTTTGTACATTTATATTATGTGTGTAACTTCTCAGTGAAGTTATAATGTAACCAATTAGACCAACACTTTGCTTTTACTACTGTGTATGTGGTGTAGTGGTTTGAGTGTTGGACTATGACTCTGGAGACTAGGGTTTGAATCCCTGATCAGCCATGAAAACCCATGGGGTGACCTTGGGCAAGTCACACACTCTCAGTTTCAGAAAACCCTATGATAGGTTCACCTTAGGGTCACCATAAGTCAGAAACAACTTTAAGGCACACCAACAATCGAGAAAGAGGCTTCAGCTTAATAATTTCCAAAATGACTACAGGAGAAACAGTCTTTGTTTATGTTCCTGATAGATAGTAAATAGAATTTGGATTAGCCAAGAAATTTGGTTAGAAATCTAAATTGTTGGTTAGAAATTTAAAAGGAACAACTGATCACTTATTAAAAGAGTGTCAGATGGTAAGAACATGATGGTCGAAAGGCTCTGAACAGGATGCATTTTAGAGGCCAAAATTAGCAGAAAGGGCTTAAGGAAGAGGAAGACCATTTCAGAGCATTTGCTCATGACCCTGGCATAGCATTATGACACAAATGACTGGCTGGAGTGATGGTTAGAAAAATCCTGCTTTAGGGAAAAGCTATGGAGAGCTTACTTTAGGAATAATAACTAAACAAATTTAGCTTAAAGATTGTTCATTTGGTCCTGAGGTATAAATCTTTTATCCTTTCAGATGTTATTGGACTGTGACTCTCAGTATTCCTCACCACTTATTATACTGGCTAGAGCTGATGGAAAATGCAGTTTAGTAACTTCTAATTCCCACCCCTGATTTAAGCAATTAATTTATAGCATTTGAAAAACAATACCTCAGTCTCTTATGTGAACAGCTTATTTGGTTCACTTTATAATCATGTCTCTAGTGGTGGTCCAACACTAACAAAGGCTTTGGGAAAGTCCAGTAAAAACTTATGTCAGTGAATGAACTGACAGACTACATGAATTAATGGGCTAACATTTTTACAAAGGATGATGCACCATGGCAATTTGATAAATACTTTGGCTTAGATCCCAAACATCACAGTAGAGGTAGGTGACTGTCAAGAGTTGGGGCACTGCATTGCCTTCCAGGGGACCTTGAAGGGCCAAATAAACCCTTATCCCTCAGAAATACAAAACAGTTTTTTTCTTTCCAATACTCACTAGGGAGTCAACTTTTCTTCCATTTAGGTCCTTGTGGGAGCTAAAACAACTCATAGGGGTGGGGAGGGGGGCCAGGAGAAAATTTGGGAGAAAAAAACTCCCATTTCCCCACATGTTTTTCATAAAACTTTTTGGGGTGCTGGTATAGAGCTATGTGAGCCTACATTAATTCAGTCCATGTACCATACTTTCTCCAAACCTTGTTTACAGACAAGTTCAATAAATCCAGTCTATTTGTCAAAAGCCTTCTCAAAATTATGTGTTTAAAGAAATTAAGTCTGGCATCATCTGGCTCATTAAAGTTGAACTTTATACATCAGTCTGGAAGGTAGGAGAAATACAGCATCCAATGTGAAAGATTGTCGAAACTATACGTAAGCAGGGAGATAAGGAGTAATGGAAAAGGAGGAAATGGGACTTATTTGTAAGTCATTGCTTGTGAATTAAACATAATACTTTTAGGTTTACCAAGTAATCATTTTAGCATCTGAACAGCAGCTTGTATTACTCCTTATTTATACTTGCCTACTCCTTATTTCTATTCCTGTTACATATATTTATATTCATATTTATGTTTACAGTTTTTGCAGTTAAGTCAGCTTGCTGTGAAATGTAAGGACTAAGGCAGGGTAGATAGTGTCCCTGCGGAATGATTCACACATGCATTTTTATCTTCCTGGTTGCAATCATATGCATAGTTAGGTAATAGTGGGAACCAATGAACAGAATGGAAATTATCTCTCACTAAACATGCATAGGATTGTCCCTTCAGTGTTTCATGGCTCAGTGGCCCTCAGCTGAATGTGTATATAGCCTCCACTGAAAAATAGGTGATAGCAAATCCTTTTTAAAATGGTCATTATCCATGATAACACAAACCATTATTGGATGTTATTACATTTTCATGAAATAAATGCATACAAGAGAGGTGGGCTGAGATTCCTTACCACAGGACCATGGAAAGAAATGGAATCTCTTAAGGCAGGGATGGGTACATGTGGTCCTTTCAATATTGGACTACAGTTCTCATCAGCCCTCCCCATTGGCTATGTGGCTTCGAGGGCTGATAGAAGTTGTAGTTCAGTAACATACGTATGGCTTTATTTTCCTTATCTTTTTTTAAAATGGGGTCTTATGAAACTGCAGCTTAAAAGACTTTACTAAAGGAACCAAGCTTCATGCTGATAGCTCTGTGTGACATTCCCAAATTGAAATAATTTAGAGAAATTCAACTAGTTATTCAGAATGATGTATGACCATTCTAATATTTAAAGTAGAATAATCTCATGGCCTGTGGAACAGTTAATTATATGGAAATCTCTTGATAAGAGCTAATTTTAATACTCCTTAGCTCAACCAACTTTTTTTTTAATTGCATTAATTCCCCTGGCTTTAACAGGAGGAAATTGTGTGGTTTCTATTATAGTCCAAAGTGACCTCTTGACCAGGAAATCTATGAATATGCATCAAATATATTTTTGGTAAGTAATAAAGGGGGAAAGGGAGAGATCATGTCTTCAACTTTTGTACAAAGGGTACTTGATGGTATCCCTTTGTATAACTTTACTGCATTTTTTAAACTTCCTTTCTTTTAGTCATTGAAACAGTGCCTAAACTGTAATAGGAGAATGCCAAGAGCAACCATGCAGGTGAATTTCATCCTTTGTCCTAAAATATCTGTTCCTTAATCCTAGTTTTTTTCTTTTCTTTTTTTCCAGTTGGGGCAGGAAGCAGATCTCAGTGGTCACTAGTGTTTCAGTTGCACTAGGTGATGAACACAGGCTGGATTACCTGTTGTTATTAATTGCCATCAAGTTGACTTTGACTTATGCTAACCCTCTGAATGAGAGACCTCTAATCCACTTTATTGTCAGCAGCCCTGCTCAGGTCTTGCAGACTCAGGGCTGTGGCTTCTTTAATCCAGTCTATCCATCTGGGATGTAGTTTTCCTCTTTTCCTACTGCCTTCTACATTATGAAGCATTATTGTTTTTTCTAGTAAGTCATGTCCTCTCATGATATGGCCAACTGTACAACAGTCTCAGTTTAGTTATCTTGGTTTCTAGAGAGAGTACAGGTTTGATTTGCTCTAAGACCCATGACAGAAACATGCTGGTATGGAAACAATCACTATCATACTTTCTTTCTAATAGCACTGTGGTGCTACACATTCCTGCAATCAGTCTTCTGCACTCCCTCGTTGACCCTGCCTTCCTCCCCATGTCTGCCCTACATAGTGCATACACAGTTTATTTAATTTTTTTGCCACAATTGGAAACTTGTGAACTTGAAAATTGCACTGTTTCAGCACTTCTCCATTAATTTTTGTTTTTTGTTTTGCCATAATTGTACAATTACAGCAAAAGTTTTTTTTAAAAAAAAATTCTGGGGAAGTTGAAATCCAGAGAAATTCAAATGTGTTGGAAGTGGAAGGAAAAGGTAATAGAATTACCTCATTTAGATAAATTAATGAACTTGGTATAAAAAGAAACTCATTAGAGGTCTATTTAAAAATGTGGGAACCGTGCATAAATTATATCAAACAAACAGAAGGGGATACTAGTACAATAGGTTTTGATAGCTAAATAGATTCCCTTGTTTTCTTATTTTTCTATTTATTTATTTATTTTATTATTTACTTATTTATTTACTTCTTTTTCTTAGTATTATAGGATGAGTCCTTCCTGAATCTTCATTTGCAAAGAAAAGCCAGAGAGAGAGAGAGAGAAAGAGAAAGAGAGAGAGAGAGAAATTTATAGGTATATATGCAATTATTTATTTATGGTATTAATTATATACTCATATTTGATATAGTTATAATATATAGATATTACTTATATTTTAATTATAGAGGTAATCAGTTAATGAAAAGAATGCTGATTATTAATATGTTGTTTAATTAGGTTAAAATAAGATAATAATAATTAAAGGTGGTGAAAATAACTTTTCTAACTATAAGACAATTAGAGAATAGGTGGGAAGTTTTCATTTAATTTTCTCTTTATTAGGATGGAGGTAGTGGGGAAACTGGAGTAAAAAATAAAGAGGAAAAATAAAATAAAATACTGGGGAACAGATTAAAAGCTACAGAAGGAGAAAAAGAAGCTGAAGGGAAGGGTGTTATTAAAAAATGCATATGTTCAAAATGATGTGATGACTTGTTTGTTTAATTAAGGCAGTTGCAAAGGCAAGGTGAGAGTCAGTAATCTTCCTCAGCATTGTACTGCCACACTGGGTGAGAGTGGCAATTGTGGTAGTTTGTAAAAAATTCTCACTCTCCTTCTGGTTCACCTCACTCTCAAGTGCAGCTGGTGATGCAAATAACTCACTATCCCACCCACCTCTCTCTCTCTCTCTCTCTCTCTCTCTCTCTCTCTCTCTCTCTCTCTCTCTCTCACACACACACACACACACACGTATACTCTCAGACTCACACACTGTGGAGAAGAGAAAACATGAGCATGAGGCCAGGCTGCTAGAAATGAGGGGGGGGGGCAACAAGGCAGTAGAGCATTAGATTTTACCCAAACTGCCTGGGAAGCTGCTGGGAAGCCTGTTGCAGGGGATCTTCCCTTGACTCCACCAGTCGTGGACTGGCTTCACCCTACTTTGGGACAGGGAAGGAGAGAAGAGTAGAATCATAGAATCATAGAACTGTAGAGTTGGAAGAGACCATGAGGGCCATCCAGTCCAACCCCCTGCCACACAGGAAATCATGATCAAACCATCCCCGACAGATGGCCATCCAGCCTCTGTTTAAAGACCTCCAAGGATGGAGACCCCACCACGCTCTGAGGGTGTTCCACTGCCGAACAGCTCTTACTGTCAAAAAGTTCCTCCTCATGTTGAGGTGGAATCTCTGTTCCTGGAGCTTGCATCCATTGCTCCGTGTTCCAGTCTCTAGAGCAGCAGAAAACAAGTCTGCTCCATCCTCAACATGACACCCCTTCAAAACTATCAAGTTTATAGTGTCTAATAATAAATGCTGAGGATGACTTCCACATGGCCACCCTGCAGATTTTTATTAAGGGGTCATTGGTGGCCAGAGCTGCTGATGTGGCTGTGATCCTTGTGGAGTGAATGACTATTTTTCTTGGTGGAGGAACTCCCAGGGACTCCCAGCAGGCTGTAATGTAGGCCCTGATCCACCTGCTAAGAGTGGAGACTGATGCCTTCTTCCCCATGGAGCGTGGCTGAAAGGAGATAAATAAGGACTCAGAAGAGCAGAAACTACTTGCCCTTTTGAGGTAAATGTAGATGGCTTGGCTAACATCCATCCAGTGTATGCCATATCTTCTCCAGTTCTTTGGACCTCCAAGGGGAAGATCACTTCTTGTATTCTCTGGAAGGCAGAGTTCACCTTAGGGATGAAGGTGAGGTCCAGCCAAAGCACCATGGGTCTGATGATGCAAAGCTCTTTTCGTACTGACAGGGTGCTGAATTCCAACACCCTGCATGCTGAGGTGATGGCGGTCAGGAAGAGCACCTTCCAGGACAGATGCTTTAGGGAGGCCTCATGTAGGGGTTTAAAAGGTAGAACTGCTAATGCCTTTAGAACTGTGTGCAGGTCCCAGAAGGCTAGTAACCCTCTCTTGCCCCCAATTTACAATGCAGGATAGGTTAAAATAAAAGTGGGTGAGAAACCATGTATACCATTCTGAAGATTTTTGGATTAGTATTTCCCTTTTTATATTAAGTATTCTCTTCAAAATAGTGTATTTGGACATTTAAACTGACTTTTGTATTTTTTGAAACTGCATGTTTGAACAATGTATTTGCTATGAAGAAACTGATGGAAAAATCCAATCATTTGCTGTCCTGTGTCATTTCTTGATCCTGGGCAAAAATTTCCTACTGTCTTTGATTCTACTCTGTTTCCTACTTTTGCATTCCAATTGCCTATAATTAACAAGAAGTCCTGTTTTGGTGTGTGGTCAGTCCTGGACTCCAGCATAGAATCTTTCAATTTCTTTTTCTTCTGCCTCTTGGATTATAAACTTGGAATAAGGTTATATTTCCCTGAAGTCTTATTGACATGATTTGGTCAGACTTTGCATTATATCTTGACTACTTTTCCTACATCTCTCCTCACTATAAGTGCCACCCAATTTCTTCTTAGATTTCCATTTCCTGAGTAAAACACTGTGCAGTTATGTGACTCAAAATGTCCCATTCCTGTCCACTTTAGCTTGCTCATCCCAAGTATTGCAATTTTTATATGTTCCATTTCTTTTTTTACTATGTTTATCCCTGATTCATGTGCCTCATATTCCATTTTCTTATAATATGTGTTGTGCAGTTTCAGGCTTTCCTTTCACATCTGACCATGTCAGCAGCTGAATGTCCTTTCAGCTTGAAACCAGTTGCATCATTAGCAACAGTGCTGCTTGTGGTTGTCCTCTGCTATATCCCAATAGCTCATTTACTGCCATCCAACATGGGAATGTATCTTCTGGCACGATCTCTTGTTTCATTTTTATTGTCACATCATAGGGTTTCCATAGTAAAAGACATTCAAAAGGGTTTTGTCTATTTAGTTATTTAGATATTTATTTATATCCCACTTTTCTCCCAAGACAGGATTCTTGTATGTTTGTTTTACTGATTCTTTGGTTTACTATGCCTCCCTCTGTGCAGTACTAAGTGTCTTAGGCCTTTATCAGACACATGAAATAACCTGTTATAACAATGCCACATAACCACAAAAGGGCACACAGATTAGATGATGTTGCCCTGTTGTGGTTAAAATCAGTCCAATATCCATACAGCCATCAATAGACCCCCATGGTGCTTTAGAGCTGAAATTGCTGGTGTGTGCAACCTCAGGCCATTTTAACTGTCATGACTGCAGCGAGAATAGCTGGTCAGTGCAAACACTTCTGGGTGAGATCGAGACATCCAGGTAAGTTTTGCTGTTTTTATGGCCCTCCCCAGGTTACTTGGAACTTTTAAAGTGTGTGTGTGTGTGTGCTTTTTACAACTTTTCATGCTTTTTTGATTTAATTTTTAAATTTCCCACACAACAAAGTCTTGTGGGATTTCAAATGTTCCGTTCACTTCCCCTTCATTGCCGGGGCTGTCTATGCTGGGAAAGGAAGGTAAGGGGGGCATTCTTTTGCTGGCATAAAAATGTTTTTTTATGCCAGCAAAAGAATGTTTTAAGGTTCTAGTTTGATAATGTCCTTAGTGTTTTAGCAGAAGCCATGAAGCTGAACTATTTGGGGAATAGGGTTCAGCTCATTGGACAGCTCCCTTAAAATGCTTCTGTAAAACCCACCACCCTGATGGAATGGAGCAGCCAGCCACCCTTGCCAGATCTACAACAAAAGAAGGCTTTGCTAGTTCTCAGCAGACAGCCTATGGCATGTCATTTTCCCTATAGTTGTTGTTGTTGCTGCTGCTGGTGGTGGTGTTGGTGTGTGCCTTCAAGTCATTTCCAACATATGGAGACCCTAAAGTGAACCTATCCTGGGATTTTCTTGGCAAGATTTTTTTTCAGATGGGTTTGCCATTACCTTTCTCTGAGGTTGTGTGTCTGATTCAACCAAAGTCATCCAGTGGGCTTCCATGACTGAGTGGAATTTGAACCCTGGTCTCCCAGATCCCTAGTCCAATATTCAAACCACTATCCACATTAGTTCTTCATCTTCCCTGACCTTCTCTATTTTGGGGGCCTGTCACATTCAGGAATTCCTGACGATGTTGCCCAGCTAGGAGAGATCCTTAACTAACCCCTGGTTATGAATAAGGGGAAGCAGTTACTACTGTTTATAAATTAGGAACTTTTGAGGGGTGTAGACTATAGCTATGAAAGATTGTATCTACTTCTGTAAACCTACCCAAGTCTTGAGATCATCAAGGAGGGGTTTTTCTCAGGCCTACCACCAGCACAGGTCAGGACATGGCACAGGTTAAGAGACAGAAGAGTACTTTCTCAGTGGCTGCTCCCAAGCTATGGGATTCCTTTCCATGGGAGGATTGATTATCTTCCTCTCTGCTCTCTTTCCCCCAACAAGTGAAGACCTTTTCATTAAATAGGGCATTTGATAATTATTTGGTTGTGGGAGAGTCTTTTTGATGGGAAGTATGCCATGTATTTTGTCTTTATTGTTATGTTTTTAAATAATTTTATATTTTTAAAATGAATGGTGTTTTAATATGATAGCTTGTTTGGTTGCATTTTAAACATTTTAACATTAGGTTTTTAGCTCTATGTTGTTTAAACATTGTTAACTGGGGAAAAGGTGAGATATAAATGAAATAAAAAATCAATACTCTCAAATGTATATTTTCCCAAGCTTTGGACTGTTCATACGTCAAACTATCAGTATCATTTTTGACAGGGAAAAAAAAGGAAAAGGCTATCTTCCAGTCTTAAACAAATCTTGTTGCCATATTTCCCATTCAGCAGCAAACCTCACTTTGAAGCTCACAACTATTATCAGTATGTCTCTGTTATCTACTTTCTGTCATGGTTCATTTGGCTAATCAAAAGACTCTGGCAACCAGTCATGGATTTGTACCGTAAACCCATCTGACAAGAGATATAATGCTAAAAAAAATTGAGATATTTTTTCTATGCATAGCGGAATAGGCATCTGTTGTGTTAAATACACATGGGGTTCTTTAGAGTACAAGCTCACCTCATTGAAAGATGGTTGGCTTTTGGAGCTGTCCAGATTCCATCACCCCTTCTTGACAAAACATCTCCTGAGCAACCGTGTTCAAATTTTCCAACATGCTTTGTAGATTTTCTAAAAGGGATTTTTTTCATGTCAATGTTCTTTGCACTATGATGAGAGTGATATACTATTTTCAAGTCCATTTGCAGGGTAGGAGTGGAGGATAAAACCATTATCAGTATTCAGATGTTCCATTTGTTATCTCAGGACAATTATGCTAGATGCATTTGCCATAAAATATACAGTGAAGGGAAAGAAATTGTTAGGCACAAAGAGATTGGCTGTGGTTACAAATAACAAAATGGGACAGGAGAAGCTTCATGGGGAAAGCTGAATGGTAAGATGTCCCAGGATGTAGCCAAGAGCAAAGATGGCATAGGTAGCAGCGGAGAGACATCCAAGCAGCTGCAAAAGGCTTGGTGGATGAAAACATCATCTGGGAGAAAAAAGGTGTCACTGGGGAGATTATCAGATGCATCAAAAATGGTGCTATAACAACGCCAGATCACAAAAGGGCTTCCTTACCAGACAACATCATGCCCCATCATTATGCACTCATTCTGTTCCAGTTACAAAGGAGTTCTTTTTATTGATGGAGAAGAGCCATCAATAGATCTCCCATTCCATTTCTGTTATGGATTTGCCAGTGTGCGAGAAGGTGCCCTGTTCTGCTGGTGAGATTCCAGCATCAATGGGCGGTCCCTGCCAGAACACTTCTGCATGAGATTGGGACATCCAGGTAATCTACCCTCTTTTTTGTACCCATCTTGGGTTACTTGTAATTTTTTTAAGTGTGTGTATGTGCTTTTAAAAACTTTTGTGTGTGTGTTTTTGAATTTCCCTCAGTTGCATCTTCTCATGAAAACAAGCAGGATTTTGATCCAGGAAGTGAACGGAGATCTGTTAGAGTTCTGCTCATGCCTTGGCTGTGATTTGGAGGTGAGAGAAGGTAAGTGTGGTGTGGAGGGATTGTTTCGGAAAAGGAGATGGAGTGGAGATTGTGAGACAGAAACACTTTTTGCATTCCGGTCTGATAATCTCCTAGGACTAGGAGTTAAGCAAAGGAAGCATTAATTATAAGGGTATGCATTCAAACAAAGGTTAAGTACGTGGCAGGCTGTGTGCTGCTGTTGGTAGAACCAGGGCTGCCAGGAGTGGGTTTGGCACCCAGTATTTTTTGTGGGGGTACTCCCTTCTTCATCAGCAGCATCACTTGAGTGTTACGGGCAGTGGCCATCCATGGGCAACTGCAGGTTGTCTGTCTAGCCAGCTAGCCAGCTGGGTGAGTGCCACTGCTCTGGAGGCACATGAAGGGGAGGGATCCTAGGAAGGGACCCTTCTTCTCCCTCCCTGGCTTTCTGTGGCTCAGGTAGAGATTCCAGAGACCTACCTTGGGAGAGGTTCATAGTGTGCACACCTGCAGCATTCCTGGAAGGTGGGGGAGAAGGGATGGGGAAGAGGGAGGTGGCTATTTGGTGCAGTGGGTGTGGGGGGGACAGGGGAAGATCTCTGGTGCCTATAACAAACATAGAGCTTGGCTTGGCTGAAGCCAGAAGGACTCTCCTTTACTCCTACATTTGCACCACTTCAATCAATCAGGTTTCTTTCCTGGCCCACCTGCTGACAGTTTTGAACCCCTGGTGAACCAGCTAAAAACCTTTACAGATGATTTCAAATTTTGTATATTATCATCATTTTCCATGAAATTCACTGAATTTACAACTGATGTCAAAAACAATTGAGAAATAGTGATATTGCCAAGAAAGGCTGTGCAACACAGTCAGCCCCTGGGACCACCCTCTGAACCACCCAGCCCCAATAATTTGTAACAAATGCCTCTCCCCATCAACACTGGTAGGACAAAATGCATAAAATGGGGATTTATTGGTAGTCTGGTATCTGGCCAAGTCCCAGGATGGTGACTAATGAAAACTAGATAGAAGAGGCAGTGGATTTTCAAAGGCGATCTCTGGGGAAACAATGAGATGCACTAGAGAAATGAAGCATCAAAGAGACTAGCACCAAAACAACAAATATCCATATTGCATGGGGCAGGCAGAGGCTGTGTGTATTTGGCAGAAAGAGAACGGATAGGCAATGGAGCTTTGGATGCTGGACTAGTGTGGCACACATGATATCCAAATCACTGACATTAAAGATTGGCTTGAAGGGAGAATGCTAACAGCTGTCATTTCTACTGTCACTGCACACTCAGCAGGAACAACCAACACCTTTGGAAAAACCTAATTTCTGTGTAACTCTGAAGGGGATGGAATACCAGTCCGTTTCTCACTTTGCTTGTGTGTAGGATAATCACAAATGAAATGGGAAAGGCTGTAACATTAGGCCTATCCCTGTAAAATCTCTTACTACTAGACACACAATATTTCATTATATTTTAACATAGCCCTATGGCAAAGATCTCTGAACATAAAATTTATCATATATAGAAATACCTTCTGGTGAATTCCCATGGCAAAATGCCAATTCAATTGCAAAATGCAAATTAAACTGGCATACTCCTCCTGAGAATGCAGACTTCCTCCAGAGAATTGAACAGAAAAAGAAGTACCTTGATGAAGTTATTCATGATTCACATGTGTCACTGAATGAATCATACTGGCTACAGTCGTGTGTGGATATTAGATGACATCTCAATCACCCTCGCATAAGCATACCACATTTGCATTCACATTGGGATATGTTTGAAAAATTATTGCCTTACAAAAGGGGAATAACACTTTAAAAGGGATACAGCCTAGATGAAATGTAGCAACCTAAGCCATACCTCTCAGGGGATAAATGAAACTATATCCCAATCATTCCATTTTCTATTTAACTACTCCTTTTTCTAATTCTTGTAAAATGATTTTACATCCTATTTGGCATACCCTCCAATATTCAGTGCTCCATTTATCAGCACATACTCTTACTTCAAGAGTAGCCTGCTGGGACTGATAGAGCATCCATATAAAGCCACAGAGCAGACAGGCCGTCAAGAACTATTTTTTATGCATATTTTTATGCAGAACAGAGATTCATTTTTTTTCTTTTTTTACATTTCTGTGTACAGAACTGTTTTGTGACACTTATTCAGGAGTAAGGATGTAAAGAAAGCCCACAAAATTTATTACCCGCAATGAAAATAGGTATCTTATTCACATACTCCATTGAGAAAATGTTTAACCACTGCAGAGATTGTTGTTGTTGTTTATGTTGTTACTATTATTATTGGGAGGCGGGGCTTTGTGAAAACAACATCCATTCATGTAAAAAAAATCAGCAACAAATATTTTCTGAAGAAAATACTATTTTAGCCACAAAACATGGTGATTCTTTGTTCAAAACCAACTATTTTTGCACAAAAAGTAACTTTCTGTGCTTTTTTTTTACCCTACACATCTAAAGGTGCAGCAATTAAATTTCTTGAAATAATTTGTTCTTACATGTGAGCATGAAATTAGTAAAGATGTATAACCCTGTTCAAGAATAAAAAGTGTGTTTGTGTGGGTGCATTAAAATTTGCTATGTACCCTTATCCCTTAGAGAAATTCACCTGTTCAGAATTCCAGTGAACCTAGAACTAAAGCTTTGAATTCTGGAATTACTATAAGGTGAAAAGAGCACACACACACCTCTTTCCCACCCACCATGAAAGCTTTCCTTGCAACCTCATACAGCTTTCTAGAGAGTCCAAGTTTGGGGCTCACTGGCAAATTTGAACTGGATACAAGGATTTCAAAATGTCTATGTCTCAATTTCAATGCATTCCCCACCAGCATTTCCTTCTTCTTGATTGGTATTCAGGAGTGTAGCTACTGGAGAGGGGTTAATGAGAGAATTTCTCCCCCCCCCCAATAATAATTCTGAAACTTTTCCTTCAGTTCCCAAATTTCTAGCACAACCAATGTAAGACTTCTAGATGCGAAAGGTTTTAATGCCTCACTCTCTCTGTGATGCTAGAAATTTGCGGGCTGAAGGAAAAGGTCATTAGGGGCAGAATTCTTATTTGGGACAATGTGCTCATTTTGCCTCTCATAAGTGCACCCCATTCTGAAAGACTTAGGGGAGGGGTCACATGGAAATGTATGCACACTTTAATGCTTTTCTCATAATGTGTAAATTTATTTATATACTTTATTTAATTTTGTTCTTGTCTTTTTCCCACCTGTATGCACTTTGGACACATTTGTTTCAAAATGACTGCATTGCTTGTTTTTACACATTTTCTTCAAAATGCTCTATAAGCCTCACAAATGTACCAATTCTTCCTGCAAGATGCACTTTGTATCACAAATCTCAGGAGGTCTAAAAACACTACCTTCAACATGACTGTTAAAACCAACAAAATTCATTCCCTTCCCTAACCTGAGCATTTCATACTGATATTGTGGGAGGCTGTGTGGCTCTGGAGAATTAAAAAGGGCAAAGGAATCTCTTTGCATTTCCATGTACCTGAAATAAAAATGGAATGCATCCTGCTTAACTCTACTCTAATTCTGGATATTTATGTTGGTATTTTAGGATAATGGTAAGAATCATGCACCGCAGCATTCTTTACCATTGGCTGTGCTGACTAGGGCAGCTGGAACTTGTTCTCCAAGATCATCTAGAGGTACACGTGATGACTGACCAACCCATTCTTGCTTCTTCCCCTTTTCCAGATTCCTCCTGCCACTGTTTCAAAAACACCCCATATCACTGGAATATTCTCTGCATTTGGAAAGCCCACAGACCTCAGTCAGGTTACGTACTTCTGCACATCGAGGGAATGACTGTCTATAAACCACTGCCTTCTTTGGGGGTGGTCTCAGTTTGCTTCCAAAGTGACTTTCAACCACACAAATGTACTGTTAGAAGAAGTTATCAGAAATTATACACAGTCATAAAAACATAGAATCATAGAGTTGGAAGGGATCACAAGGGACATCTAGTCCAAGCCCCTGCCTTGCAGGAATACTTAACTAAGACACTCCTGAAAAATGGTCATCCAACCTCTGTTTAAAGATCTCCAAAAACAGAGAGTCTGCCACCCTCGAAGGCAATCTTTTTCACTGTCAAACAGTTCATACAATAAAAAAAATCCACCTCTTTCTAATATTTATATGGAATCCCTCTTGTCTTTTGAATCCATTGTTTCATATTCTAGTATCTGGAGCAACAGAAAACAAGCTTGTTCCACCCTCTACATGGCATCCTTACAGATATTTAAAGGTAGCTATCATGCTATCTCTTAGTCTTCTCTTCTTTAAGGTAAACATACCAAACTCCCTTAGTCTTTCCTTATGAGGCTTGGTTTCCAGGCCTTTGATCATCTTGGTTTCTCCTATCTGGACTCATACCAGCTTGTTGGTATCCTTCCTGAACTGTGGTACCCAGAACTAGACACAACATTCCAAGTGAGGTCTGACCAAAGCAGAATAGAGTGGCACTACTCATACTACGAGTATTCCTCTATCTTCACACTATTCCTGTTGATGCAGTCCAGAATTGCATTGGCTTTTTTGACTTCAGCATCATGTTTTGCCTGTGGTCTGCTAAGGCCCCTAGATCCTTTTTGCATGTATTACTTTCAAGCCAGGTGTCACCCATCCTATATTTGTGCATTTCAGTAAAAGAGATCTTCTTCTAAATGGAAGTCCATTGTTTATTTTATACTAAAAATTTTAAAAAGTTATTTGAACGTTTCTAGCCTAGTATGGGTTAGGTTCTGGCCAGAAAAATGGTGCTTTGAGTAGCCTGAAGATGTTAATATACCCCCAAACATGCATGTGGCCCCAGAATCACATTTTGCCCCCACTTAATTAGAATAACCTTTGTCGTATGATACACAAAACCTTTAAGCCACATTAAGGTGCTGTCCCATTTGGACCCATTGTCTCCATCAAGTATGAGTGAAGTCATGGGCTCTAGAACCTTTAGGTCTCCTGTCTTCTTTTGGGGGGGTGCTTCTTCACAGCAGGTATAGCCACAGCAAAGTTGGTATAGCCACCAAAATTTATGTCATGTACTTGCACTCCCAGACTCAGTGAACAACAGTTTCAGAGTTCTTCAGAAAACTTTATTGTCAGAAATTCAAGACACATACTATACAAGCTTGTTGCTGAGAAGTGAAACTTAAGGAGCACTATATTAAAAGTGTATGACAATATCTACACTCTGGCAGGCTCTAATACCATTGGCTAACTATCACCTGCTGACACGACATTCCCTTACACTGGCCAGACTCCTTTTACAAGGCTGACTTTGCAGCTGCATCCTTATGTTTCCAGTCAAGACCATTGCCTCCACCCCACAGTTGGCAAAGAACACTCGTTAGCAAGCACCAAGAAAAAAATTACCATGAGTATCAAGGTTACAAGAAAATAACTGAAAATGGCAGGAGTGGTCGCCATCAGGGGCTGATCCTGACAGTTTCTTCTTCCCATCTGATTGTGTAGCAATGCATGCAAGAATCTAACACTGAGCCAACTAGAATTAACATATCAGAACCATAACTCAGGGTCAAATTATAGTAGAATGCATGATTGTTTCCCTATAGCTTCCTCACCATCAGAGTCCTGATAGCAATCAGATTCCTACATCTATTTACTTTTAAAAGAGCCATTCACACCTTTGCTAGTTGTATAATGGATCTTTAAGCAATTTTGGCCTTCAATCTAGCTTAATACAAAAACAGCTGTCAATAGTATAATCAAGTCAAAAACTAGTTGTGCTTTAGACAAGTTGAATGTAATACTTCAAGAGTTAAAACCTTGGGCATTTGATTTGATTTATTAAGCATAAGTAACTCACATCAAAGCAAATTAGTGCAGAGAGCCTAGAGATAGTTAGATATTGTTCTTAAGGATTTTAATTGGGATTTTAAAACATTATATTCTACAACAAAGTGATTCTTATAGAGGCTTTGTGTGCTCTCTCATACTGCAATATACCTGATCAGAGAATCTGACTTTTCCCCTATTAGACAGACCAAAGAGCAAGCATTATGTTCACAAACACATGTAAATATGGGGAAAGGGGAAGAGGAACTGAAGGGGATTAAATGAATACATTTTCTGTGTTCAGGTTTAAATTCACCCAATTATTTTCAATATGTTGGAAGTTCTGAATAGGACTGGGACTGATGGGACTTGGGTTGGTACTGGGAATATGGTTTCAAACACAGTTTTGTTGTTTTTTAATTAGACAAATCTACCAGATGGAAAGCTTCAAAACTTTAGATGAAATGGAGGGTAAATCTATGCTGTATGTAATGCAGCAACTTCGCATAGTTTGTGTAGCTTCATTGCCTCTGCCTATACCTCCTCTAACACCAGCCTATGGTGATGATCAGCTTCATTTCCAATTTAAATCTATCTTGCTAAGATTATATTTAACTAAACTACTACAAACTATTTCTTAAACCCAGGAGACATCTGACAGTTTTGTACAAATGCAGATGGGGGAAGGGGAAAGAAATGTATGCACAGCCTAAAACTTACCATGACCAAATTTCTCACATGAGTAATTCTTGCCCTGAGCCTTACAGATTCCCCACCCACACCATGCTATATACTTGTATAAAAATAGTGCATTACAGAACCTTGGACACTTTGGAAAATGTTGGTTAAATTGTGATGTCACCCAAAGTGTTCTTGGAAATTCCATGAAAATATCAAGTTTCTAATATGTTGGGGAAATTAGCAGCAACTCAACTTTAGCAATGTGAAAGGGGGCAACAAGGGGATCCTTACACCAACTGTATACCCCTACTAACTCTGAGCTTGACGTACAAACACACAAGATAAGAGTTAACAATGATATTTATTAAAGACTTAAAAATAATAACACCAATCGCATACATATTCATATGATAAAGCATTCATGCAAGGCCACTAGGAACTGAAGAAGAGAAGTTGCCAGATGAATAGATAGGGAGTTTTCAGGAAAAATACGATACCTGTCTTGTAGTCCGAAGTTTCAAGGCGGACCGGCAGCATGGATGGGTGAAGCAGGAAAGGCTAACACAGAGAGACGTAGTGTCCCTAGGAAGACATTATGTGTGCCTGGCAACACAGTGAGAGACAGAGTGTCCCCAGGAAAGAGATCTGTGTGCAATGAGGCATGATTTTGGAGTAATTTATACCAAAAATGTGCCCTTGGGTGATTGGCTTTTGTGTGTGGAAACAATGGATTTCAGCTGTCTCTCAGAGATTGAACAATGGGTCTCAAGAAACTCCTGGTTTTTGAACAATGAGTTTCCTGATGATGTTAATGTGTTGCAAGTACTCTTAATGTTCTGGTTATTAGTTTCCCAAAGCTTCAGCTGCCTCCTTAATGGCTGGGTGTGTGGTTAAGGGAAGGGGATACCTCAGATAAAGGATTACTCCATTCGCTGATGATGGGATCAATTGTCTGTCACTTAGGGTGTGTGCAGGCAAATGTCCTTTTGACCTCATTATGTTTCCTCACAGTTTGGAATTTGTTAATAGTCCTTCCTTGGGCAATACATGGCTTGACACGTGCCTTTTGGGATCCTTACAGTGATTCCCTGATATTTTACTGCTCTTCTCCGTGGAAGACCACATTAATATGTCAAATTATTAATAAGCTAATTTTGGGGGTGTCACGGGCTCAAAACTGAGTTCCTTTCCCAGGAGATCCAGGTTAGCCCTCCCTGTAGGGTTAGTCCTGAGTATCCTCACCCCAGGATGCTTCCTACAGCCCAAAACCATCCAGTAGCCACCACCACCACCACACACTGAGTCAAACTGGGGGGGGCTTCTTTCCCCTTGGGACCCCCCTTTTCTCACGCACAACACAGTGGGAAGTTGTGCGTAGTCTATATTAATCAGTGGCACTCCTTGCCACTATAGAATCAACTAACTCCCTCCTCCTAACCCCAGAAGAGGCTCACAGTAGCATAGTCAAGAGTAAGGCACATGGTAAGCATCAGTATAGGAAGATTAATCAGTTTACCTTATTCAAGAGAAGTAGTCATGCAATCTCACATGAGACAGGATTCTCCCCTACCTCAGGCAGGCAGGCTTAAAGTGATAGCAATACAGAGTATCAAGATCAAAGCATTACATTATTCAGGTTACATTGAGTTACTAATTTAGCTACATTCAACCAAAGTAAAGAAATTAAAAAGAATTCCCTAACGCAACTAAACAGGCCCTAATCTCGACTAAATACTTGCATTTTGTTGCCTTGAGATGTTATTCAGGCGCTGGGAGTCAGCCAGAATGGAATGGCCTTGCTCTACCAGCATAGCAGTCTGTGTTCCTTCACATCTTCCGGAATCTCTCTCTCCAAATCTCACTCACACTGGTTTCAAACAAAAGCAGTTAAATCCTCTCCAGATTTCCCGGGCTTAAAGCTATAATTGGTCAGTCCAGTCACATGGTGTTATGGTAATGATGTCATCTCATTACCTCTGTGAAGGTGGTGCTTTAGACCCTTCCCATTAACCCTTTTCTTACCTGATACTATGCTGGCAAGACAATCTGTTTACAGACAAAGGGAGTTATAGTTCTCTAGCAGAATGATGGGAGTTGCACCTTGTGGCAACATGATGGAACTCCATCATGACAGGGGGTCTCTGGAGATGGGGCTCATTGGGGGCACTAATAGTGACACGAAATAAATGAATTTATTTTCCTTTAGGCATAAATAGACATGTCAAAGAATTAAAGATTTTGATTTCTCTGAAGTCATACTTTCATGTTACATTTGATGTGGTTAAAACTTCCATACAATGACTTATGGCATTTTTTGTGTCCTGGAAACCCACTGAAATCTAGGAGTGTTTCCAGTAGAACAGTTCCTTGTGCTAGCAGTTAGAGGGCTGCCAGACTTACTCGGCAGCTTCATTGAGATCTGAGGTGGACATGCCAGCATGCTGGGCACGTTCTTCCCAGCAGGTCATATGGCTCTGCCTAGCTGCTGCTCCAGAGACTAGGACACAGAGCAATGGACTCAAACTACAGGAATAAACATTAGGAAGGTTTTCCTGACAGTAAGAGCTGGATCCAGGGAGATAGGTTTCCTGTGCTTTGGACACTGGGAGGTGATGGAGGGTCCCCCTATGGGACTCAGGGGTGCTGGTCAGGAAGGGTATGCCACTCCGGACATGAGCCTTCAGGAGTTCTCCTGGTAGGGTAGGGAAAGGCCTATGGGCACCGTGCCCAATAGGAGCCCCTCCTTGCTCCCAGGATGCCAGCAATGCGCCAGCAGCAGGCTCATCAGCCAACAGGTGGATTGGTCGATGCCTGGATCCAGAACCATGTGTGAGTGTCAACCTATCCACAGCTATAATCAATAAAGTTGTGGCCAACTTTTTTCCAAATGCAATTGTTGTCTGTGGTTATTTTTGGTGTGGCCTCACCATTGGACATGCAAGGAGGCATTGTTCATTTATTCTGTCTTTTACTTCTGGATTGATTTTCCTGTAAAGAGAAAAGATGGAACAGAAAAGATGGAATTGTGAAAGAGCAAGGAATGGTTACAAATAGAGTATGCCAGTACCCAGAATCCATGTAAAATTCAATGAATGTGGCAGAGTGAGAGCTAAAGCCTCATCTGTGAGCATCTTAGGTCACTCTTTTGTAGACAGTCAGGAACGAATGCATGATACATTCTTCTCACTACAATCAAGACTAAAAGCAAAAGAACCAAGCCCAATTTATCAGTCACATCTGAGCTACCAGTGTCAAAAATTTGGTATTTCCAATGTCAAGAACTTGGCAAATAGAGTTGCAATTATTTGTCAATCTGATTCTCAAAAGAAGCAATGAGTGATTTTAGCAATCTTCTTCCTACTGTGAGAAAGTCTTTGAAACTGTGCAGTTTTTGAAGACTACTAGCAGTTGGGATTTATTCTGTGTAAATTCACACATATGCAGAAATATATGTTTCCCTCTGTAGAATAATCCATTTCCTGCACAGAAATACTATAGTTAGTGACTTACTTTGCACAAAACTTGCACAAGAATCTGCAAAGAATCTCATCAGTACAGGATTCTCCCTGTCAGATTTTGATGGCACTCGAGCAAGCAAGTTTTTCAAACATTTTTTATTTTCAAATATTATTTCAGGCCCTAATGAACACAAAGTAGAATAAGCTGTACAGTGCAACAGTTAAGGACAGTAGATATAGTCTGTTATTTCAGCACAGATCATAATATATTATGCTATACTGACACAGCTTGGAAATAACTCTTTACTATTCATATGCATTAAAATTTTCAACCAGTATTTTGTCATTAATTTAATCAAACACCAGTAACATTGCCTGGCATTGTATTCAGTATTTACAATGTCATAAGCCAGACTTACAATATCATAAATAATGAAATTAACATTTACAATCATTTGCAGCAGTGCAGTGACTGACAGTGCCCCCACAAACCCACCTAGAAGCCAGGCAGCTGCACCAACTTAGGGATTTCTAAGGTGCCAGGGAATGGGCAGTGAGTGAAGAAGCATCCAGCTCTTTTCTGGCAGCAAGGCACTTTGTAACAAGCAGCTGCAACAGGGCCCTGGCTTCCAAGGTGAGTTTTATGGGGCCACATTGCAAAATGCATCTATGACAATGATCTTTGCCATTGTAACTACGTCTGATTGCAGGATCTTGGATGTTATTTCTAAGTAACATTTGCTGAGCTCATTCATTTAATTTGTTACTATTTAATAAATTAGCAAGAAAATAAACAAGAAATACATTCTGTACATTTTTTCCTTAATGTTTCTTAGTGGTGGCGAATTAAAATTCTTCACTGGTATACTGTTGACATTGAAAGCTCTGTGTATTTCCATACATCAAGGTAGGCTACTAGTTTATTAATGGAGTCTTATATCCGTTGGATGTAGGTTTAATTGCAAAGTTTACAAAAAAAAATAGTCTCTAAATATAATCTTCAGTAGTGTTTGTGACACACACACACACACACTACATAATTTGTTATAGACTGAAAAGTAGAATACTTTTATCATTCAGTTTATATTTGGTCTCTAGGGGAGAAACCTCATGAACATTAATGATGTAAATAGCAGACTACTGAAATCAAGTGCCCAAAGAAATTTGCATTTGTGAGCATAGTCTGGATTGCTGAAATAAGTTACTTTCTGTTGAATGGAGTGAAAGCAAAAATATTATTGCACAATGTCTGTCTGATGTGATTTCATATTTCTATAAGAAGATAACAATGGGAAACAGTGCAACATTCCACACTTTTAATAAAACATCACTCATCAGAGCTATTTTGTATGTTTTCTCAGAAGTAAGTTCTACAGTGTGCAATGGAATTTACTCCTGGGAAAGTGTATAAAATATTCCAGCTTCAATTAATCAATTTATACCCATTAGCTAGTTACTAATTCGTCCACTTGGGGAATGAGAGACTTTGTGCTAGTTCTATCTATGTTTTTCGGCAACAAAGAGGGTAAAGATCAGAAACTCTCCCTTGACCTAACACTGAAATATGGTGGAGGCCAGCAATAGCTTAATTGCATCCATTGGGGTTCCATAGATCCCAAGCAATTAAATCGAAGGTTGTATCCACAGATCTAAAATTGAGAGGCATCTGTTTGCAGCTCTAAGTAGAGGGCAAAGGGCCAAACTTATTCAGATTTGAATTTAAAATTCACCATCTCCTAGCATTATACTCCTGACAAAGTTTGAGGTTTTACCATAAAAAATGTAGGTGTCTATAAATCCATTCCAGCTAACTAGTGGGATGCTTAAAGAAAGGCTGTCTTGTGTTCTCTCTGGCAGCTAACATTCATTGTATTTTTTTTCTGCTTTAGCATCCATGAGGGGGAGTAAATGGAGAATCGAGTGAAAGTGAAACTCAGCTGCATTGGGGCAGGAGGCATTATGTGCCCCTCCAGGTGTTGATGAACTGGAACTCCCATCCAGGGCCACTTTAAGGCACCAGCGGTGTCAGTATCTGCAGGGGGGTCCATCATTGTGGGGAGCCCGTAGTAACCTTCCTCCTGCAAAAACATTATTAGTAATAATCTGAATATCCTGTACTGTGAATAGCTTAGGTTGAATTAGGTTACATTGACCTGAGATAAACATATGGGGCCCCCAAAATAAAGTATTGCAGGAGCCCCCCCAAATTCCTTAAACCGGTCCTGTTTCCAGCAGGCCTAAGGGAGTATAGCTAATGGTGATAAAGGCTGGGAGATGTAGGCCAACAACTTCTGGAGAGCCACACAGTTAGGTTCCTGCCTTGGCTTTCATCCATTTTCTGATTCCAGCTAAAATCGACCCATTTGGATTGATTGCTGAATCATTAACTCCTACTGATTCAATGGGCATAGTTAAAACAAGCATGAGGGTTGAAAAGTACATACATAATAAACAGTCTGTTTTCAATTTTGGGGAAGAAGCACAGTGAAAATTTCCCAGGCACAATTATGGTACCAAAATTTATAGAAAAACTTGGTGGTGTAAGAATAAGACTTTTTAGACAGCTCTGTTTTGGAGTAACTAAAGTATTCGTACCATTTTCAATAAAGCCCCTCACCACTGAACATATTTCAGCAGGACTGGAAAGGGAACATGGCATGAGGATTGCAGGAAGTGTCCCCAATGTGTGATCAGGGTGGGTATTTAAACATGTTTAGACTTAAAATACTCTACACAGAGCTGAGGTGTGCCTTGTAAGTAACGTGTGCTTTAAAGATAGACAAAACAATTGGCTTCTCAGTAGACATGCATGCAACTGGCCTGTGTTTTGCAAACTTGGTGGAGAAATGCCCACATTGGTAAGAATCACACCTGTTCCCTATCCACAATGCTTTTACCGTACTCAGCTTACTCTTTCATTAGCACCACCTACTATTGAATACAGCCCTTGAGAGCCTTCACAAATTGGATTTAGACCCTGAGCCCCTGAAACAGTTCACAGCCCATATGCTATAATAATTTTACATAGGCTTTCAATGGTTGGGGAGGGGAGACAAAAGTTTAAAATGTATTTTCACAACATAGATAGGGCATGGAAACTGATAACAGAGCATGATACTTTTTCCATTGCAATAGTTCAAATAATCATTGCATTATATCTTTGCATGTTTATTCTTATGTTATACTACCTGCAAGGCTATTTACTGCATTTAATTTTACTTTAAAGAAAATATATGTTCTCTCCCCACGACTCAGAATGTGACTTTCTAAGGACATGCATATCTGCCCTGCTCCACTGTGTTGATATCATAAAAAGGAAGAAACTTTATTTCATGGATCTAGCAACACCAGGACATTGGAAGGAAAGTAGTAATAGTAGTGGATAGAAAAAGAGATTTGAGTGAATTGAAGGCTATTACAGGGGGAAATAAGTAGGATTTATGCCTCAGTAAACAAAATATTGATGCACAAAAAATAAGATTCTATAAGACCTTGAAAGGGTTTCCTTTTAGTTTCTTGTCTATTTTTATTCAACTAAATAAACTTCCATATGAACCTAGCATTCAAGACATCAATTAAGTGCTCCCTTGCTAACAACTTCCAACTCATCCCTTGAGGTGCTAGTTTTTTCCCCAAACAAAAAGAAAGAAAGAAAGAAAAGAAAGAAAATCCACTCCAAAACAATTTAGGAGCACTTCTTCGGGACAGAATGCAATGCAGAAGCTGCCATCTTCACTTACACTACAGTCATAGAAGTGATACTTCACAAGCTTTACAGTACAAAAAACAATCACCAGACAAATATCAGGCCCTAAAAAAAACCCCTTCTCCTTGCTTGTTATTTGTTTCCCTTTGCTCTCTTTATAGTTCATTCAGTCATTATTGACACTTGCTGGGTAAGCTCATGAGTTGGCACCCTGGGAAAAGGACATTCCTCAATTCAGAATGTTGCCCTGCACATGTAGGAGAGCAATGGAAATGACAATGGAAAGGGCAAGACTAGCCCACTCCTTCTGCCCATGTATTTACGCACACTCTTCAACAATGACTGAATGGAGCCTATAATGAAGGTCAAAGGAGAAGCTCTATCCTATTCTCTGCTGTCTATCTATTTCAAAGCATTGGAGCACACCCAGAGCTCCCAGAAGTGGTTCAGATGGAGAGTTTCTTCTCTTTTCCCAGTATAAAGAGATACCCTTTCCCCCCCTGAACCAAGTCAAGATTGGACAACTGCTGAAAATTGTTCCCATGTGTTTGGGGACTCACATAGTTTCAGCATTCAAACCAATATTTCTCATAGGGATATCAAGCAAGATGCGAACCACAGTGGGAGACAAACAGATAGCCCCCCTTTTCTGCCCCACACACATATACACACTGATGTCTCCATCTGGACAAGGTCCTCTATCTTACTTTGGAGTAAGAATGAAAATATGTAGCAATTAGAATACATACTGCATTGCCAAATTTGATCCTAAGAAACTCTCATCATACATGAACTTAGAACTGCAAAAGGGAAGAATAAACAGCATTATCTGATACACCTCAAACTAGATAGAGATTGTGTAAGATCACAGTGTCATCTGCATCTAGTGAATCAGAGCAATAGAGATTTTTAAAAAATCTTGCTTTAAACAACTGAATTGTGGTTTGAGTTTCTTAATATTGTGAGATTCACACTTAAATTAATGAATGTGGGGAAAGACTAGTAAACAAGATTCTGCCCCCCCCCCATACCTATACTCATACAGAGTGGAATCCCTTGTATATTTTTGGAGGGAAGAGAAATAATTTTTACTCTGTGAAACTCATGGAAGTTACCAGCCACCATTACCTGATACTATTGTCTTGTTCAGGCTTCAACATAACAGGAACAAAATTTGTCATTCAGGAATTTACCACAGTAAAGTGGTCTTTTAAATTGGCAGTCATTACTAAATACTTAAATAAGTATATTTAAAAAAAAAATGGCACTCATTGCTAAAGCTTATAGTAGGCATCCTGTTAGTGATATTTGTGCATGGAAGTGTGCCTAACATGTGTGTGTGCCCCTTTTCAATGGAATATAGGTTTCTTGACCCTGCACTCCATCCCACCCCTCACAGCAGCTATCAAGACCCTGTTGCTGCTGTTTACCAGTGGAGAGGGGACAAATGAGAGCGGCCATTCAGACCATGAAGACATGGCTGCTCTCAGCTTCTGAGGGAAGGAAAAGGAGGGTGTGCTCCATCTGTAAGGACAACCTTGTTTCTTTCCCACTCCAGTGAGTGGACCCTAACTGCTACCCCTTCCTACCCTCCCTATCAGTAAGCAGTAGCAGACCCTCCTAGGGGCTGACAGCTGCTGGTGTGTGGAGAACATAAAACTGTGTGGGCAAAGCTATGATACAGATACTCAGCCAGTATCTCCAAAACTGAAATATAAAACTACATGTATAGAAAAGGGTTTCAGTTAAAGAGTCTAATACACAGTGGCTTTAGAAAACAATGCCAAGCAGCATGCACTGATAACAGACAATGTCTTAGTAAGAGCTATCTAGCAATGGACAGAAGCATTCAGTTAAAAGAGATAGATAGACATACAGATATCTGATGCAAATATCATTACTTGGGATTAGTTTAACAGAAGAAATAAGAAAATGGTGTTTGGGTCCTTAAAAAAATAGAGCAGAATGTAAAACTGGAAATAAACATAACATCTTGTTCGTCACATAGTCAGTCCAGTGTATATTTAGGATTGTGCGTATACAATGCTGATGAAAGCGTTCAAGAAGTCGTAAGTGGTGGCAATAGGTGACCCATGTTTCAGACCCATAAAGGAGAATAGACAGTACAATGGCTCTATACACACTTATTTTTGTGCTTCGCCTCAGGTGTTTATTACGCCAGACTTTGTAGGGTCTTCAAAATGCACTATATGCCTTTGCTAATCTGTGATCGATCTCTTTGTCAATCTTGGCATCTGAGGAGATTATGCTTCCCGGGTAGGTGAACTGTTGAACGGACTTAAGCACAGATTTCCTGACGGCTTTGCAACATCCTACTAAATGTCTAAGACAAAATAAAATGTGAAATATCACTTCTTGCAGTTGCATCCCTAGAAAAATGAAATTTGGTAGTGCTTTTGATTTTTCCTTTTTCTTCCTAGAGTGAAAAAAATTAGAACCTGAACTTTAAAAAAAATTGTTCTTATTTTTCTCTGCATCTGAATATAGTAGAAAAGAAGAGCCTTCTCTGCAGAGAAAAGTTGCAGGAAGAAGAGTCATACTGTGCAGAATGGCAGAATCATTATAATTGTCTTTGACTTCCAAAAGCCGGGTGACTACTAAGCACAGCACATAAGCAGAAAGAGCTGACACAGAAAGGCAGTGGGATTCTCTCTTCGCAGATCTAAGCATATTCATGCACGAGGCAGAAGAACTGACAATGGTGAAAAAAAGACTTCTTTGGAAGAAAAAAATAGGCAGCTACTTTCATCTAGATAAACAATACATTCTGGTGAAAAGAGATACCTTTATATACTCTTGAAAAAGCTGCAGTGGAACACACTTTCATAAACATGAACATTTTTGCGGGGGGGGGGTATCACACTACGAACATGCATCTGTGAGCATCACATATATCTGTTTTGTTTCTGGGCCCTATGATGATCAAGCACATTAAACGCATAACAAAATAGACACAGCCATCATCCATACAGTTTAACATACATGAATATATACATTTGTGAATTCCAACAACCAACTTCATGTTGGTTGTTGGAATATTTCATGTCCTGAAATATGAATGTCATTAGCATACTGATGGCACCTTGTCCCAAAACCACTAATGTCTTTTTCCACTGCGGATTAAAAAAAAACAACAGCTTCTCTTGTGTACTTCTTAGAACAGCTCTTAGTAAGGCTGACAACATCTTTTTTCTGTTCTAGCTAAGCACTTACTTGTCTGGGAGTGGACAGAAAATATTGTGATTCCTGGCAATTCTGGGGAAACAGATTATCTGGACTCATTTTGGTCTGGTTTTAAGCCCAGGTGTGGGACTGAAAAGTGGCCCATATTTCAGCCCAATCTTCTGTGTCTTGTCTCGTTATTCCATGCATCAATCATTAAATATTAGAGTCCTAACAATAGTAAGGTGTGCCACAGTGGACAGACCTGGCCACTCTCTTTCTTGGCACACTCCAGATTTGAACCTCCAGTGCCACCCTGAGATGCCCATCTGAGCATTCTCGCTGCACAGAACTCTTCCCTTCAAGACTGGAAACTATCACCCTATCTTCCCAGACCTCTCTCCCTCTATCCAACCTTTCTGCCTTACTCTGCTATAGACTTGTATGGTTATAAGAATGTGTGTTGTATACGTTAATTTACCTTGTATGTTATTTCAATAAAATACTTTATTTTACTTTAACTGGAGTGCTCTCTACAGTTAGTACTGGTACACATACATGAAAAGGTCCCCGAAGTTACCCTCCTCTTGCAGGCCTCCTTTTGAGCTGGGAATCCATTCAGGCACCATCTGCTGGAAGGCCCAGCACCAGGTCGCAAGTCCTCAAGCCGTGTAGCTTCTGTGGAGGATCTCAACCCGATGCTGGACCCAAGGATAGCATATCTTGCTTCACCCCATCCATTAAGATGCCAGTACAGTTCAGTGAGGTCCATCCTTCCACTCAATTTGAGGTTGCCATAGGTGAATGCCAGATCTTTGTCTCCCCACTCCACAGATAAGGGGCAAGTGTATACTTAGCCCCTATCCCCAAGGTAGGCCAATATGGCCCTCACCCCTGTTCACATACCCTCAAGAAATAACTGGATCCCCCTGTCAGACAAGTGGACCCTGTCAACCCTGTAAAATTCCAGGCATTTGTAAGAAATTTCTGGGTATTGGATGAAATGGCCAAGGCCTTCATCCATTGCCCGGTGAACAGCCTTGATCACCTTTCGGGCTATGTCCAACTGCTTGGTGTCCCCCTCGCCGGGGTAAGTCCATCGTGGAATGATGTCTGACCAAATCAGGAAAACGCGTGGCCATGCCGCCTTGATCCGTTGCATATCTGCGAGAGCCTGGAGGGTCCAGACCCTGCCTTTCAACAGGCCCAGGTCATTCCCTCTGAGATGTATCACCAGTACATGAGGAGGAGGTCCACGACGCTCCTGAAACAGAAAATTGATCAGACCATTCCACTTCAAACCCCTCTTGCCAAGCCATTCAACCATGGCAATGTCTCAGAGACCCAGCTGCGGACCCAGGTGGCTTTTTCTGGCATGGCGTGCCACCCAATACACAAAGCTGTGGCCGCAAATCAACACTCAGAATCTCACATATGTAAAAGAGCACACAGGCAGTCCACAGACCATAACATATCTAGTCAATAGCAAATTGGTCAGACATATCCCTTATAAGCACCTAACTTCCATCGTCCCAGTTTTTTAATTGCCTCTGGCCGCATACCTATCGCAGTGGCCATTGAGGCAGCCCCAATCCTGAACGAATACGAAAAGAAATGCACGCCGCCCAATCCCAAGCATGCCAAAGCATTGTTAGTGGTTGCCCAAAATTGATACCATGTCAGGGGAGATCCATCGGCATGGCAAAATAGGGGTCCAGACTATGCAGGCCTCAATTTCAAATAGTCTCTCAGAGCTGCTACCGGGCAGAGGGTCCTATCTTGGCACTCCCTAAGTACAATATGCACACCCTTCCCCAGCTGATCAGCTTTGGATCTCCTAATCAGGATAGTTACTTCCTTGGCGCCCATGCAGATGTCCCCCAAACTAAGGGCCAGACCGGATTTGTCCTGTTTAGAAGCGACCACCAACTCACTGATGTATAGGGCGCCAAAGAAAGCCATAAGTGAAGCTGCCTGAAGCAACGCCACTTCAAAAGGGGTTGCACAAATATTGGGCCAGACTTGTAAAAGCCCTTTCAGAATCACTGGAGAGAGGGGTTGCCTATTGTCTGTTGTTTTCCCCCTCTGTCTAGCCCATCCCTCCAATGCCTTCCTAATTCTAAAATCCGATGTGGTATCCTGTAAACCTTGCGCCTTACTCCAAAACGCCAAGGCTGCCACTCTGGACCATATGGATTGCGGGGCAACGCCTTTGTTCCTAAGGAAGACACAGAAATGGAGAAGGTGTGGGACAGGTTCCGGCCAAGTGTTGGGTAACTGCACACTGTTGCGAAATTCAAAAAATTCCTGAATAGCTCTCCTATATACCCTTCTGGTGCTAGGAGCGATGGAAAGACTGATAGCCTTAACTATTTCGCTCGTCCAAGCTCCCACAAACCCGCTGGCATTGGATCCGGCATCTCGGCGGCTCCTGGTGCTAATTGCCTGAAGCAATCCATCTGCATGTGGAAGAGATCATTAGCAATGCCGTTGTCCACCCCCACCACATGAGTCACAGTAATCAAAATATTATACTTCAAGCAATGGAGTGCCCCGCCCTGCCTCCTCCTAACCAGGGCGTGTCTACGGCCTGGCCAACCCCTGCGCTCGTCTCCCTGCCCATCATTAAAACACCTCCCCCGGATCTACCATTCTTAAGATCTGGGGGGTGTCTGTTATACCCTATTCCGTTCCTTAGAGCAGCGAGCTTGGATAGTTCTCCCATGGAAAAGACAAAGGAAATTGAAACTCAACTGATTGCTTTAGTTGTGGAGAGATAGACCATTGATTGTTTTAATAATAATAATAATAATAATAATAATAATTTATTTATACCCTACCCCTCTGTTAAAACAATCAGGGCAGCTTAAAAAAGTTTTTAAAAGTTTGGACAGGAAGAGGGTGTGAGGAGAGATTCCTGTAGGGTATGGATTAAGGAATGGTCACTTAACAGTTTGATTGAATCATTGCTTGAAATGTCAAAGGCTGGAAGAATGGATTAGCACATTCCCCTTTAACGACTGGGTTGTTAGCATAAACCCATGATGGGGTCTTCCCGCTCAATCTTAATTTGGGGTTTTCCACCATTATATTTCTGGACACATTTCAGATCATCATGACCTCCAACTGACCCCGAGTCTGCTAAAGCCAAATATGACCCCCAAAAGTGTCCATTATTTCCGGTTATGGAATCACACGGTGAGGGGGTGGTAGAGCATGCTAACAAGCTGCCTGATGGAACCTCAAAGGGGACTAAACCAGACTCACCTCCCTTGGCAAGGGGAGATACATTTGCACTTGGGGTGCTGCTACTGAAAAAGCCCTGTGATATGTCTCCACCAACCCAACTTTGTGGGTGGCTACAAGAGTTAATTGGATAAAAATAGATGTAGAATAAAAGCCAGCACAGCAACACTTACAGACTTCCCCAGAGCATCCATGGAAACATTACCTCCACTCACCTGTCACTTGCCAATGAAAACCCTGCATTATCCATACAAAAAAGATACAAATCAACAGGTGGAAACAATAGGAAATGCATGATGCCATTAACCAGCAGACCAAAAATTATCCTACTTCTAAGGTGCATGTAGTGTGAGGAATAGACAAGAGTGCTTCAGCACCAGAATCTCTCTATGACCTCCTGCCCAGGAAGCCTGTGTTCTGTCTCAGGGGCTTCAAGGAAAGGCATAGAGTACCACTGGAGTGCTAATAATTCTTCACACTAAGAAGACTTCACAGAGCACATTTGTATTGCTACCTTTGCTAGTTTGCTTGAGAAGAAGAGGAGTACAGTTGTCCCTTCACATTCATTGGGGTTTGGTTCCAGGACCCCCCATGAATACCCAAATCTGTGAATACTCAAGTCCCATTATATGCAATGGCATAGCAAAATGTCCCTTATATAAGATGGCAAAATCAAGGTTTGCTTTTTGGATTATTATTTTTTAAAGAATATTTTCAAGCTGAGAAAACTTAAATCCGTGAATGCCAAATCCATGAATATGGAGGGACAACTGTAATGGAAAGGAAGCTTAGCTAGTGGGAGCAAACCCTATTGCAGTGCCTCACAAAAATATTTACGCCTTTGACCTTTCTACATTTTGTTGTGTTACAACCTGGAACTGAAGAACTAAAACAGGGTTGTTGGGGTTTTTTTGTTTGTTTTTGGCATTGTTATCAATCAGTGTACATAAGATACGCAACATGGTGAAGGTGTGGAATTTTTTTATTGTGCCACACAAATTAAGTAAACAAAAACAAACCAGTACTGGGTGAAGAAGTATTCTTGCAGAAGTATTCACCACCCACCACAGTCAATACTTGGTGGATATGCTTTTGGTAGCAATTATAGCTGTGCACTTTCCTGAGTAAGTCACTATTAGCTTTGTGCATCTGCATCCTGAGATTTTTTTTCCCATTTGTCTGGGCAAATTGCTCTAGATGTATCAGGCTGGATGAGGGCTGCTGGTGAACAGCAATGTTCAAGTTTTACCATACATACTTAATCTGTTTGAAGTCTGAGCTTTGACTGGGCCATTCTAAGGAGATTATCAGATGACCCAAAAAATCCATAACAGGGATGACAGGAGATCGTTAAAGGGCTCACTTATCACACAACATCATCCCTGTCCCGTTATGCCCCCATGCTGCTCCTGTTCCATCTGTGTTCCTTTAGATCACTAATTCCACTTCTGAAACAGAATCATGGATAAGTGATAAGGTGCCCTGTTCTGGTGGTGCAATACCAGCTGTGGTGGGAGGTCCCTGCTGAACACTTCTGGTTGAGATCGGGACATTGAGATAAGTGACACCCTTTTATTAAACCTTCCTCAGGTTACTTGGTAAGTTTAAAGTGTGTTTTGGTGCTTAGTTGTTGTTGTTGTTTTGACATGTAGTTTTCTTTTTATTTTTAAATTTTCCACATGATTGTTCTCTTGTGAGAATAGCCAGGATTTGCTTTCCAGGAAATGAATGGGGCTCTGTGAGAATACCATTCACTCCTGGACTGCCGGAGGGGAGGGGAGCACTGTGTATGGTGCAATTAAAGGTAGGTCTGATAATTTTTAAAATGCTACAGGGATGGGAGCGGGGCAGGAAATAGCTGGTGAGACAGGGATGCTATATTTTGTCCCCATCTGATAAAGTCCTAAGACATTCAGGTTAATTTGGGTCAACAGTGGCTCTGTCACACTACATAGTTATAGTGCTATGGTTCCACTTTAACTTCCATGGCCACATCCTATGGAATCATAGGATTTATAGTTTAGAGCAGGGTATTTAGTATTCCCAGCCAGAGGGCTCTGGTGCCTCGCTAAAGTACAAAAAAACTGAATTCAACAGGATGTTCCCATGACAGTTATCAAGTGGAATCATAGTACAAACATAGTGTGATGTGAGTGAGCCACTGGTATTCTGAATCAGCAAATTCCACAATTGGTTCCCATCACAAGGGACATGGAAATGATTCTCTGGAATAATCTCATTTCTATGAGCAGGAAGATTCAGTTCTGTGATGCCAATGTTTCAGTTCAAATAGTCCACAGCAACTTTTGTTCCTTTCAGTTTTATAGGAGATCCATATATGAACTCAGGTTTTTCTGGTTTAAGGTCTATGATGCCAAGTGTTGCACCAACATTAATGTGAAAAAACTGTCTTGAAAGAACACAGTGAAACATAATATAGTTTATTCTAAAAACTGAGTAATTATCAGTTCATTGGGATCCTGGTCAATAGCAGCCATTAAGGAAAATGCATCAAAATATAAAAGGATAATAATGTACACTAGAGTAATCCCATCGGCATAAGCAGGGATGCATAAATGTAAATGTTAACTGAATTTTCACCACAGTATGGAGGATTTCCCCCATTTGGCTCAGTGGAAGTGTAACACCAACTGATGTTTAATGAGAGGATTAAAAACAAATGATCATTGTAATGTTATGAGAACATAGAACCTGTAATTAGTCTGTAGCCTAGACTCTCAGGGTGACCAATTTTAGCTTTCATAAACCTATTATTTAAGATAAGTGCACTAAAGCATTTCAAAACTCTGAATCAGACATTATTATGTCTGTCTTCTGCTTATCCTGCACACTTAAAAGCCAAACTTTGGAAAAGTTATTGCTTGGGACTACAGTTGGCTATACCAGAAAGAGGATGCTGGGAAACATTATCAAAAAAAGTGTGTTTTTCACTAGTTGGTTTTTTCCCAGGCTGTGAGACCCTGTTCTGGAAGAGTTTACTTCTGATGTTTCACCTGCATCTGTGGCTGGCATCTTCAAAGAATGGTTGGGTAGGAGTGAATTCCACCCAGGGACAAGGGGATTTCCAAGGGACAAGGGGATTTCAAGCAGATAATGGGCCATCAACCAACCATTAGCCAAACAGACACTAATCCTCCTTGCATATCTAAACCCAGAAACTAACCATTCAAATACACAGATTTACATATACTCCCCAACAGGGGTTCACAGCATATAAACTCCACACACACTCCTGCCCAACCATCATCTGAAGATGCTAGCCACAGATGCAGGCGAAACGTCAGAAGTATACTCTTCCAGAACACGGCCTCAGAGCCCGGAAAAAAAACAAGGAAAATCTATGGATACCGGCCATTGCAACTTCACAATTGCAATTTTTAAAACTATTTGCAAATTACCTCATGGTACCCCAGTAACAATGCAACCCATTCTGTAACTACATAAAGCACATATATAAATTTCCCCAAAGTTTCATGCACCCAATGAGCACCAGTTCAGAGCGTGCTTACAGAAATCTCCAGCATATATAGATTGAAAGTTGTAGGCAAGACTTTTATGGCCCTTAAATAAAAATGTAAGATAGATGCAAACAAACAAAAATATTACAAGGAATTACCCTTTCATTCCTCATTACACCCATAAATTGCAAGCCTGATGCCTAATGCAAGATGACAAGAATATAACTTTTTGTTTTTGTGTGCCTCAAGTTATTTCCGACTTCTGGCAACCCTAAGATGAACCTATCACAGGGTTTTCTTCATGAGATTTGTTCAGAGCAGGGTTGCTTTTCCCTTCTTCTGAAGCTGAGAGAGTGTGATTTGCCCAAGATCACCCACTGGGTTTCAATAGCTGAGTGGGGATTCAAACCCTGTTTTCCAGAGTCATAATCCAACACTCAAACCACTACAGCATTCTGGCTCTGAACTTAACTCTTATTCCCCGCCAAACACAATTCCTTTTGTCTCCAGGTCTCACTTTCTTTCTCAACTAAAATATGATCCCTTTATTAAAATATGACCCCTTTGTGATGAATTAAATCAATATTTCACAGGGGTTACATTTGCCCTGTCAAATGTTTTTAGAAAAGAATAGAAAATGAAATCATACTTGAAGATGCAAGGTAGAATAGAGGCTCTAGCCACAGATGCCAACTTGTTTTCTCAGTCGTGTCAGCTGCAACCTCTTATAATACCCATATGTCAGGAATACACAGATAGATATAGATATAGATATAGATATAGATATAGATCTTTATCAGACCAGGCAAATATAGAATCATAGAATTGCAGAGCTGGAAGAGACCACGAGGGCCATCCAGTCCAACTCCCTGCCACGCAGGAAATCACGATCAAAGCATCCCCGACAGATGGCCATCCAGCCTCTGTTTAAAGACCTCCAAGGAAGGAGACCCCACCATGCTCCGAGGGAGTTTGTTCCACTGCCAAACAGCTCTTACTGTCAAAAAGTTCCTCCTAATGTTGAGGTGGGATCTCTGTTCCTGGAGTTTGCATCCATTGTTCCATGTTCTAGTCTCTGGAGCAGCAGAAAACAAGCCTGCTCCATCCTCAACGTGACACCCCTTCAAATACTTAAACAGGGCTATCATATCGCCTCTTAACCATCTTTTTTGCAGGCTAAACATACCCAGCTCCCTAACTCTTTCCTCATAAGGCATGGTTTCCAGATCTTGCACCATTTTACTCGCCCTTCTCTGGACATGCTCCAATTTGTACATATCCTTTTTCAATTGTGGTGCCCAAACTGGACACAGTATTCTAGGTGAGGTCTGACCAAGGCAGAATAGAGTGGCACTATGACTTCCCTTGATCTGGACACTATACTTCTATTGATGCAGCCCAAAATCGCATTGGCCTTTTTAGCTGCCGCATCACACTGTTGACTGATGGTCAACTTGTGGCCTACTAGGACTCCTAGATCCCTTCGCATGTAGTCTCATTCAGCCAGGTCTCACCCATCCTATATCTATTTCATTTTTTTGCCCTAAGTGCAGTACCTTACATTTCTCTGTATTGAATTGCATTTTGTTAGCTTTGGCCCAGCTCTCCAGTCTATCCAGGTCATTCTGAATTTTGATCCTGTCCTCTAGGGTATTAGCTACTCCTCCTAATCTGGTGTCATCTGCAAATTTGATAAGCATGCCCCTAATTCCCTCATCCAAGTCATTGATAAAGATGTTGAATAGCACTGGGCCAAAGGACCGAACCTTGTGGCACCCCACTGGTCACATCTTTCCAAGACGAAGAGCAGCCACTGCTGACCACCCTTTGGGTTCGGCCGGTCAAACAATTACAAATCCATTTAACAGTTAACTTGTCTAGCTTGCAAGCTTGTTTGCAAGAATGTCATGGGGAACCTTGTCAAAGGCCTTACTGAAATCAAGGTATGCAATATCCACAGCGTTCCCTCCATCTACCAAGCTGGTGATTTTATCAAAAAAAAGAGATCAGATTAGTCTGGCATGACTTGTTTCTCTGAAGCCCATGTTGACTTTTTGTGATTATGACATTGCCTTCTAAATGCTCACGGACTCTCTGTTTAACGATCTGCTCTAGAATCTTCCCTGGTATTGATGTCAGACTAACTGGACGATAATTGTTGGGATCCTCTTTTTTCCCCTTTTTGAAGATGGGGACGTTTGCCTTCCTCCAATCTGCTGGGACTTCTCCTGTTCTCCAGGAGTTATCAAAGATTATTGCCAATGGCTCTGAGATTATATTTGCCAGCTTTTTTAATACTCTTGGATGTAGTTCATCTGGTCCAGGAGATTTAAATTCATTTAGTTTAAGAAGGTATTCCTGTACTACCTCTTTGCTTATTCTGTGCTGGATTTCCCCTATTGTGTCCTCTGTTCCTTTATCCTCAGGTTGGCCACCCTTTTCCTTTTCTAAAAACACTGAGGCAAAGAAGTTGTTGAGTAATTCTGCCTTTTCTCTGTCCCTTATCATAGTGACTCCCTTCCCTTATGTTTCTGAGTAATCTGACTAAAGTTGTAGCTAAGTCTCCAACTCTCTCCAAGGAAGTCACTCCTATTTGGCTACAGGAACTTTGGGACCTATTGTTTTTAATTCACCCAGTCCTCATGGTCAATACATCAGAAAGAACAGAAAACAATCCCTATTCTGTTCAATGAGGGTTTTTTTCCTTTTCCAATACTTACTTATCCTTTTACATATGAATGAATAAATGAAGGAAGGAAGAAGAGGAGAACTAAGGATGGAGGGAAAGCTTTTTAAGGGCTACACTGACTTAGGATGTATTCAAATACACTAGCAATAGAGGTCATTAGCATCCATGTTGCCTGTCAAACAGCCCAAATTATTATCAGCAGCATCTGCTGCCAAGCTACTCAAAGATCTCTCCAGGTTGATTTTTAATGAACAGGTGCATGCTTCATAAGAAATGTATTTAAAATTGTTCTTCTGTCAGTCTCTGAGCTGCCAACAAGTAGGAGGAGGCTTCAGGAATACAAATACGAGGCACTTAATGACACTTAGTGCAATTGGCAAGTGAAGGCAGTAATAGGAAATGACTGCATTTTGCAGAGGGTTCTCAGAAGCATATTTTCATGCTCAAGGTAATGGGGATTCTCTATCAGAATTGTGAGTCCATTCCCTGATGCTTAACAAAACAGCAACAACTACCCATGCCTAAATGAGGACCTAGCCCCCCAGGATTAGTTAGAAATACATATATCAAGGGAAGGACAGACATTCTAAATGCCTTAAAGTAAAGCAGGCTGAAATAGGCAGAAGAAAGCTCCAAACTTTCTTGTTCAAATATGCTTTTTTTTTTTTAAATGTCTACCATGACTTACAATTTTTAATTTGAGAGATACAGTGGGGCAATTGGAGGGTGCAGAGAGGCCGAACCACACCAGGTGACACCGTTAGTGGGAGGGGTGACACTGGCCTTAGTAACGCCACAAGAGAGATAGTAGTCATAGTTGTGTGCCTTCAAGTCATTTCTGACTAATGCTGACCCTAAGACCATCCTATCACAGGGCTTTCTTGGCAGAATTTGTTCAGGGGGGTTTGCCTAGTGTGAACAAAATGCCACCAAGTGGCTTCTAGAAAACATGGGGGAAATTTTGCCACATTCTGGGACCCCTCCTTGGGAGGGGGTCGCACTGTATGCACAGGAGAAACCTTTTTTTTAAAAAAAATGGAAGGTATGAAAAGGGTCACCTCCCAGTGCAAAAAGGATACTCCTTGGCCTAAAATGGCAAGGGGCCCAAAACATGGCAAAATGCCTCCCCACATAGAAGGTGTTTTGAGACCTTTGGGGGCATATATTGGTTTTTTGTTTTTGTTTTTTGTGGGTGGTGCAGGATGAGCGTGCAGCCCTCTACTCTCTGACAGCTGCACACCACATTTCTAGATTAAGGCACAGGAACCTGATCAAGATTGATATCACAGCATAGGTAGTAGGTTTGTTTTAATTCTTCCCCACAACCACCAACACCACTGAGATACTGATCCAGATTAGCCTGAACTCCAAAAGCTGCATATTTTATTTATTTAGTGATCCGTTTCTTTCAATAGGCCCATCTTGGAGGCAATACAAATTCTTGGCACCTCTACCCCGATCCAGACTGGAATCAGAGTGGAAAGGAAAAGATTCAAGCTCCATAGCTTCTGGATTAGTCTGGATTCCTATGGTTATTTTAGAATATGAATGGATAACAACTGTGGAAGGCCAGGGGATGCACCAACCCCATTTTCACACACACACACACACACACACACAGAGAGAGAGAGAGAGAGAGAGCAACCTCCATTGGCCTCCCCTGACCACTTTCTAAAAATCAGAAGTGATTGGATTTAAAAAACAGATTCCTAATTTTTAAAATCTGCTGTTTGGAGGGCATTTTAAGATGCAAGGGGGTAGAATAGCAATTAAATAGAGAAACATGTGGCCTGGAAGCCTCTGGAGGTGTGCTTCTGTCATTTTGATTGAAATATTTTCAATGATGAAGGAGTTGAGGCTCCATGGCCTTTGAGAGACACACAAAAGCTCCCTGATGCAACCTGTTGGCTATTCTAGAGTGCAAGTGTGGAACTGTAATTTGTGCGGCAGCCCATCATCTTGCCCTTCTTTCTCCTTGTAGGGAGAAGGGTTTTATCAGGAGCATACCTCATCCATTCATATGTGATTATGAGGGGGCAGCAGCATATCTGAAACAGTCACTGGAGTTTGGAGCCAGAGATACAACAGATCTAGCACATATGTCAAATGCTCCCTAATTTACTCACTTGCACTCTCATAATAAAACTACAGTTATCCCTTCACATATGCATATTTCACATTCATGGTTTTGTGTATTCACGGTTTATAGCTGCTGCTCAACTAGCTCAAACTCCAAGACCCCACCCTCCTCCTCCTCCTCCTCTTCCTGCCAGCAGGTATCGGGTCCTGTTGGCGGAAGAGGAGTCTACAGTACTGTAGTGTAGTATGTATGTTGGAGCGGGGCTTAATTTATTCACTTTTTTTTCCACTTCTACAGTGGTGCTCCACCCTTAACCTCAGCGAATGTGAAGGAACAACTGTATATTCAAATGCCAACCATGATGGAAGCTTATAGGAGCCTAACTTTAGAATATGGTAAACGCTGATCTTAAGTATATCTGTTTGGACAATGAGCCACTCCCACAAGCAGCCAGTGATGCAAGAAAAAATATCTGCAAAAAACTGTTTCAGCTGGGGGGATAAAGAACCAATTGGTTCCCATCTGATCACAGGAGCCCAGATTGACACACCGTCATGTTGCTGAAGCTGCCATCCACGTCACTCTCTCTGCAACCAGGAAGCAGGGCTGGTCACATGCAGGGGGCATTGACATGTTCTGTGGGCTTCCTGCCTGGTGTTAGAGTACAACATAGACATCAGCGGAGACAGCTGCAGAGACAGACCAGCATGCCTTTCCAGACTTCATCCCATTCTGTGGAGGTAATGGGGGAGCAATAGTCATGATCTGGGACCAGAATATGCTGGTGGAAAGCTGGTGTATTCTGGTCAGTGTAAACAAGGCCTTTGTCACTTGTGCAGACACATTCAATTGTCATACCCAAGAAGGGGGGGGGGGAGTCTCCAGAACATGGTACTTTATCTTTGTAGTCTAATGAAAGATTGTCAATATGTGTTGTCAGAGAAAGCAAAGCACTAGAGCAGCAGATAAATAGTTAAGCAAATAAAAATATACCATGTTTCATTTTATGCAATTCAGGCCAAGCCATCAGACATGACATGTTGGTGTTAAATTTGCCAAGTTGTTCATCTGGACTCTGGAGATAGTAGTCACATTGAGGGGAAACACATATATACCCCAGTGCAAACAAATGCTTTAGGGAGCCCATATCACTCTTTCAGCTTCCAGACCAAAGATTCTTTCCATAGGGGCTGACATTGGATTCTGGTTGCATCTCTACATTGAGATATCTGCCTGGACTGTTGGAGAGAAGAGTGAAGAGGTGGTTTCTTGCCCAATGGAAGGAGTGAAGGAATATCATATCCCAGCCTCAGCCTCAATGCAATACAGTGGTTCTCCTGCTAGGCAACATTTAATGGAACACAATATTAAGTAATGTTAAAGAGGAAAATGTGCTTCTGAAAATACGAAGGTGTCTCTGTACCATCACAAAGGAGGCCTTATCTACATGGGCAATTTACCCTGGCTTTTCCCCATCTGAGAGTCCTGCACTCCATACAATGCAGGGTGTGTGCCCTGACCTGACCCCAGGCAGTCCTTATGAACCCCAGGGCAGAAACAAGGCTTAGACGGGGGCAAGCTGGGGTAGGGCCCCATACCGGGTTCTAAAATTATACCTGGTTTACTTTGCTGCCTCCAGGAAACAACAGAATGGGCCCTGCATGTCTACAGGAGCCTGTCCCTGCAGGCCAGCCTGTTGCTCCAGCTGTCGGTCACCCTTATGCTTCCAGGTCCTGCAACATATGACCAAGGCTTGGTCACATATTGTGGTTGGCTTCTTCAATGTCATGAGAGAAAATTGTTAATGGGGGGGACATAGGCCTGATTTGCAGGCAGAATATATCAAGGGGGAGCTGCCATAACCTGACCTAAGTAGATAAGCCCAGAGTCACTGCAGCTTTAATTTTACTGAGTCATTAAGAGAAATGACTCAAAGTCCGTTCAGCAGTTCACCTAGCTGGGAAGCATCATCTCCTCAGATGCCAAGATTGACAAAGAGATCGATCACAGATTAGCAAAGGCATATAGCGCATTTGGAAGGCTACAAAAGAGTCTGGAGTAATAAACACTTGAGGCGAAGCACAAAAATCAGTGTGTATAGAGCTATTGTACTGTCTATTCTCCTTTATGGATCTGAAACATGGGTCACCTATCACCACCACCTACGACTCCTCGAACGCTTTCATCAGTGCTGTCTATGCACAATCCTAAATATACATTGGACTGACTATGTGATGAATACAAATAAAATCTTCCATCAGCTACAGAGATGATAGAGCACTGCAATCTAGGTAGGTGCACTCCTAATGAATCCCTCTTTTTCCTCCATCTACCATCTTTTCTTCTTCAGCCCATTTACATTTACAGTCTGTTTTGATGGATTTCAGCCATACTTTGATTGTGATTCCTGCGTGGCAGGGGGTTGGACTGGATGGCCCTTGTGGTCTCTTCCAACTCTACAATTCTATGAGTCTATGAGTCTATAAGATGTGTACAAAGCTTTCAGATGCATTTGTTAATTTGTAAACTGCCAAATGCTTTGAAAAGTTTCACAGCAACTAAACCAACAATCGTATATAACCTAAAGAGCCATTTAAAAGCACATAATTTTGTAGCATTCTTCAGTTATGGTCCAGGTATCATTTTACTGCTACAGGAAGAAAAAGTATTTGGACACAGGAAAAATATATCCCCTGCCCTTATTTATTTGATGGCTTCTACCTTTTAAAAATAATGTCCTCTCTACCATAACAGCAACATATTTGCCATTACAATGCTGCCTACAACTCTGATATTGTTCACAATTCATAATGTGGAGCCATTGGAAGTGAACCAGTGACTGAGAGCAATACAAAAAGAGGGAAGAGAAGGCAGGAGAGTCAAGGCAGAATGAATCTATTATTTTCCCAGTGCTCATTGGGAAAGATGGAGAGGCAATGATGCATAGGAGCCAGCAAACTTTAATGGAAGATAAAACTCAACATCTGGCATCATGTTCCATGAATCTATTTGTCCTGACAACTTCAAGAAAATTCTCAGATAAAATCCAAGTACTCTGCCATAATTGGCATATGGATCAAGTTATTAAAATGCTAACTTAAAATCTGAATGGCAAATTATGGTACAAAGAAAAATAATGAAATGGAATGAGGAAGAAGGTAATACCTGAAAAGAGAAAGATGGGATGGGGAGGGAGGAATGAAATTCAATCAGTGTAGCCATCTCTGAAATGGGGGGAAAAAACCTTTTGTCAATTTCACTTTATTTTATTTTCTGCCAGTCCTGGTGCTATCAGAATAGCCTCCTACTCTTTATTGCACAAACTCTTTTTTGTTCATGAAATAATGCCATGGCATATTTCCTTAAAAGTGCTTAATAATTACACATCATTTGACAGTGACATTGTGAAAGCTTGGATCCTCTCACTCAAGAGCTTGTTGCTGCCTAAGTCTATGAAGAAGGATTACATCTCACACTGTAATCAGCAGTCAATGAGAATACTCTCTACAAGTAGCCTTGCTACACTGAGCGAGAGTTCTCATATGAAACATACTATCAGACTACCGTATGTAGAAGCAGCTGGATTCAGCCTTGTGGACAGGGGAACAAATGAGGGAGCAGTCACAGATGGAATGCATCCTCCTTTTCCTTCTGGGAGCCAAGAGCAGCTGTATCTTTAGGGTATGAATTTCCTTTTCCCTTTTTTCCACTCCCCACCAGTAAAAAGCAGCAGAGGGGGGATGCTTTTGGGAGAAGCAGAAGGACACAATAATAACTCCATACCCCCATCCAAAAAGGGACATATGTGTGAGTAAGCAGCACATACACATGCATGTGTCACGAACAGGATGCCTGCCAATACTTGTCATACTCTCAAATTACAAGCATATGTAATATCCCAACAAGGAAAGAAATATGTGACTTTGCAAACAACTCTTGGTAGAGGGGGCAGTTTTCTGTATGTATGTATGTTTGTATGTATGTATGTGCATATGTACAGTGGGCCTTTGATATCTGCTGGGGTTTAGTTCCAGAACCTCCTGTGGATATCAAAATTCATGGAAGCTCAGGTCCCATTATATACAATGGCATAGCAAAATGGTGTCCCTTATATAAAATGACAAATGCTAAGGTTTGTTTTTCTGGAATTCTTTTTTTTTGGGGGGGGGATATTTTCAAGCCATTTATGGTTGAATCTGCATTGATGGATGCAGAATCTGTGGATATGGAAGGCAGACTATGTACATTTTGTCAGTTATATTCTTGTGCAGTAGCATTCTTTTGCCAATTATATTCTTCAGCAATAGTATTACTGTATTTCAAGGGATGTCACAAATTTTGGCTCTGTGGGGCCTCAAAGCAAAATACTATTAGATCTCAATTTGTGATTAAATTATCTAATTGCCCTTCCCCCAGGAATGATGACAAGCAAGAACAGCCCTTGTGTCATAAAAAGGTGCAGCATTATTGAATAGATAACCTGCAGTGAGGAGGACAAAAAAGGCTAAATTCAAACAGTGCAGGAATCTGAAACAGTGAAATTCAGATTCATGGTCACAGAATTGAAGGAATGCCTTCACAATGTCTTGGTTTTCCCAGCTCCATTGCAATGCTAAAGGAGGAGCTCACCATATGGCACTCAGCCTGACTGCTTGACCCATAGATGTGGCTAAGGTACCCAGTCTTTAAAATATTAGACTACATTAAAGCCCTTCCCATTATAAGGGAGGGGGAAAGTCTCTGGATGCATAAATTCTTCTTATGTGAATGCCTTCAGGTACTTAGTAAAGCTCTAATAAATTTCTCTCCCACCTTGCACTGTGCCACCAGAAGTGCCAGCTGCATGTAAGAACAGCCAAAACTGAATTCATGAACAGTGAGACAGCCAAAATGAAATTTAATTAAAATCCAAAGAGCCAAATCAAATGGATTAATTTGATTATTCTTCCACACAAAATACAGCATGAAGTAGGCACACACACACACACACACAAGGATGAAAACATAATTTAACTCAAGAAACACACACACACCTGCATCACCATTATTATTTTCCCCCAGAACAGGTACTGGAAACCCATGCTGTCACTAAGAAGGGGTGGGAGGGTGGTCTGCTATGAAGCAGCTCTCTAAACTAGATTGCATGGTTCATCTTGAATATGTGTCAGACAACTTGTGGCTATCCCAGATTGTTCCCATGGGCAAGAAAATAACCAACAAACCACCAGTCAATTCTTTTACTTCCTCCTCAGTGGAGCAGGGAAATCAAAAATCCCTCCCCTGCTCAAGTGCATTGGAGGGGGGAAATCAAAAATCCCTCCCCTGCTCAAGTGAAGATGGCACTTCAGGTGAAATAACTTATTCACTTTGGGAAATTACATTGGGCTGGCAAATGCCATTGTTTTCACTCTGCCCAAAAATCACTGCATGGGTTTATTTAGACTACTACTAAGGACAAAATAGCGAATATTTAATATTCTCCCACAATTCTCCCACAATATATTATCATTAAATGTAATACTCACAATATATTCTGATATATTTCAAAATCCCGCTGTTTGTTCAATTTGTCATTGACAGACCTCTATATTGTGTACAGCGCACAGCTAATAAGAGTTGAGCATGAAGTGAAAGTCACACTGATCACGCGCTACTGCACCAACTACCTAGAGAAGTCTCATCTCTGTGGTATTGCCCCATGGACTCTTTTGTATTTAACTTATAGTTGGTAGCACCAGGCTTAGGTGGAATGGTGAGCATTTTTCATAGTTCATTCCTGGCCTGCTTGGCAACTGGTGTTTAAATAGGAAGTAAAGGCCTCTGGAATATGCACAGAAACATGGGAAGCAATCTTTTGCTGAGTCAAACCACAAGGTTCTGCTAGAATAGTCAGAAGGCAGCCTGTAGTTCTAAATGCAAAGACAGCCCGGCAAGGGGTAAAGTAGTCCGAAGAATGGGGGACAGGTTTATAAGAGCCAGTGTGAGAGCCAGTGCAGTGTAGTGGTTGAGTGATGGGCTACAACTCTGGAGGCCAGGGTTTGAATCAGCCATGGAAAATGATTGGGTGACCTTGGGCAAGTCAACCTTTCTCATCCTCAGAGGAAGGTGAAGACGAACTTCCTCTGAACAAATCTTGCCAAGAAAACCCTGTGATAGGTTCACCTTAGAGTTGCCATAAGTTGGGAATGATTGAAGGCACAGAACAATAACAACAACAACAATGCATAAACACTATTCCAGAACTCTCTGTCTACCAGCACAGGCTTTCAGTGACAGATGAAAAATGGTCTGCTCATGAGGATGGTTTGGTCATGAGTAGCCCTCTGGCACACCACTGAACTTCCACATTTAGATATTTCAACTCCCTAGAATTAGGTGACCACTTGGCTTCCACCATGATTTAGAATGGGAAAGCTGTCCACTGTTTTGAGGAGAAGGTGTGATTGTCATCTCCACTGAGGGCCCAATAACCTTTGATCAAGGCCTCCCAAGTCTCAGTTAATATGTCAGACTAGGGTATCTGGTCCTTTCAGCATTGTCCACATTGACTTAGGAAGGGCCTTCATGGAACTTGTTCCTTTATATGATGTTTGGCAATGGGGTGGTCTGCCTCAAAGAGTGCTGTACTTTCCTTCATTGGAGATATTTAGGCAGAAATTGGAGGGCCATCTCCCAGGAGTGCTTTAGCTGCATATTCCTGCATAGAAGGGGGTTGGTTTAGACGGTCCTTGGGTCCCTTCCAGTTCTATGATTCTAATTCTATGCACTCATTTTCCCCCTAATTGTGAATAGAGGGAAGGAATTCTGATTCTGATTCTGATCCCAGTAGAAGCAAAGTTCCAAATCATGTCACAAATATAATCTGTACTATAAAACCTGAAAAGAAAAAAAATATCCCAGAATGTTTCTAAAATGTTTTTAATGGTAGGTTTTAAAAGTAACTAGAAACTGTTAATTGTTACACTGATAGCACAACTTTGTGCCCACTCACTGCCTTACTTTCCAAATGTGACAGAGGAGTTTATCAGATGTGGCAATAACCACATCAGAAGAATGCTACAAGAACAAAAATGGTCAACATTACCAGACAACAATGTCTTTCAGCTGTTCTGGGTAGTGTGGGTATGAATAATGGATTCCTTTTTGTTGATGACTTAGCCCATCAATAAAAAAGGGACACTTTATTCACACCCATACTATGCCCTCAGAGTAGCTGAAGGACATGGACATCTGGTAATGTTGCACTTTCTGTTCTGAAATAGAAAAACCAGGAATTGTTCTGGCAGCCTGCAGCTACAGAATTGATTTGAAGCCCTCTCCCTTATCAAGGACAATGAGGAAGAATAGCATGGACAGATTTCAGGGGCAGAGCAGGGGACCCTGAGAGTACCACCACAAGGAACAGCCACTGCTAAGCCTCGGCAGAGGTGTTTGGTGTGTCGTGGTGGTGGTGACTCCTTGCTGAGGGGTACAGAAGCAGTGGTTTCTGGGCCTGACAAGATGTCTCGGGAGGTGTTTTGTCTCCCTGGGGCAAAGATCCATGATGTGACCAAGAGGCTGAAAAGACTGGTCAAGCCTACTGATCATTATCCCTTCCTTCTGGTCCATGTGGGAACCAGTCATACTGCAAGGCACAGCTTTCCAAAGATCAGAAGAGATTATGAGGCTATGGGGAGGAAGCTGAAAGAAATGGAGGCACAGGTTGTCATCTCGTCTCTTCTGCCAGTTGGAGTGCATGGTCTAGGAAGGGAGAGGAAAATAGCCGATGTAAACAACTGGCTCCGTAGATGGTGTTGCCGAGAACGATTTGGATTCTTGGATCGTGGGCTGCGGTTCCATGAGGGGAGACTTCGAGCAACGGGTGGGGTGCATCTCACGACAGTTGGCAGAAACATTTTTGTCTACAGTCTCAAGAATTTGATCAGGAGGGCTTTAAAATGAGTCATATGGGGGAAGGAGACAGTATGCTGGAAGGCAAAAGGGCTGGAGAAGAAAGTCAAACTGTCATAGAGGGAAGAAGGCAAACAGCACAAGGACCCAACAGTGGGAGGAAAAAAACTTGCACAGGCAGCAAGTAAAGAGAACACATGGTCTCAGATGTCTCTACACTAATGCAAAGAGCATGGGAAATAAGCAAGATGAACTTGAACTCCTAGCGCAACAAAGCAAATATGATATAATAGGCATTACTGAAACCTGGTGGGATGAGTCTCATGATTGGAATGTAGGAATAGAGGGGTATAACCTTTAGAAGAGAAACAGGCCAAACAGGAAAGGAGGAGGAATAACATTATATGTCAGGGATATTTATACCAGTGAAGAGATCCATGACATCAAGACTGGAAGCCAGGTGGAGAGCATCTGGATAAAAATTAAAGGGGAGGGAAACAATACGGATGTTATTGTGAGACGCTACTACAGACCCCCAAGTCAGACGGAGGAATTGGATGATGCCTTTCTAGAACAGATGAACACACATGCAGAAAGGAGAGATGTAGTAGTGATGGGTGACTTCAACTATCCTGATATTTGCTGGAAATTTAATTCAACCAAAACTACAAGGTCTAGCAAATTCCTTACTTGCCTGGAAGACAATTTCATGGTCCAAAAGGTAGAAGAGTCAACAAAGGGGTCAGCTATTTTAGATCTGATCCTAACCAACAGGGATGACCTGGTTAATGGGGTGCAAGTGGTGGGATCCTTAGGTGAGAGTGATCATGTTCTCCTGGAGTTTGTTATACAATGGAAAGGAGAAGCCAGGCATAGTCAGACATGCATTCTAGACTTTAGGAGAGCTGATTTCAATAAACTCAGGGAAATACTGGGGGTGATCCCATGGTCAGGAATACTAAAAGAGAAGAGACTTCAAGATGGATGGGACTTTCTCAAAAGGGAGATACTGAAGGAACAATTTAAAACAGTACCATTGAGGAGGAAAAATGGGAGTTGTCTCAAGAAACCAGGATGGATGACTAAAGAACTTTCAAGGGAGCTAAGTTTTAAATGAAACATGTATAGGAAATGGAAAAAGGGGGAAATCACCAAAGAAGAATTCAAACAGATAGCGAACACGTATAAGAGTAAAGTCAGAAAAGCTAAAGCACAGAACGAGCTCAGGCTTGCTAGAGAGGTTAAGAACAATAAAAAGGGTTTTTTTGGGGTATGTCCGCAGAAAAAGGAAGAAGAAGGAAATGGTTGGGCCACTACATGGAGAAGATGGCAAAATGCTAACAGGGGACAGAGAAAAGCAGAATTACTCAACACCTTCTTTGCCTCACTGTTTTCAGAAAAGCAAAAGGGTTATCAACCTGAGGATAAAAATGGAACCGATGACACCATAGGGGAAATCCAGCACAGAATAAGCAAAGAGGTAGTAGAGGAATACCTTCTTAATCTAAATGAATTTAAATCTCCAGGACCAGATGAACTACATCCAAGGGTATTAAAAGAGCTGGCAAATGTAATCTCAGAGCCATTGTTACCATTTGTAACAATGGTACCATTTGTACCACTCTGATAGCCTTTGTGGCTGAAGAGCAGGATATAAATACAATAAATAATAAATAAATAAATGGCAATAGTCTTTGACAACTCCTGGAGAACGGGAGAAGTCCCAGCAGACTGGAGGAGGGCAAATGCTGTTCCCATCTTCAAAAAGAGGGGAAAAGACTATCCTAACAATTATCGTCCAGTTAGTCTGACATCAATACCAGGGAAGATTCTAGAGCAGATCATTAAACAGAGAGTCCTTGAACATTTAGAAGGCAATGCCATAATCACAAAAAGTCAACATGGGTTTCAGAGAAACAAGTCATGCCAGACTAATCTGATCTCATTTTTTGATAAAATCACCAGCTTGGTAGATAAAGGGAACGCTGCAGATATCGCATACCTTGATTTCAGTAAGGCCTTTGACAAGGTTCCCCATGACATTCTTGCAAACAAGCTTGTAAAATGTGGGCTAGACAAGTTGACTGTTACATGGATTTGTAATTGGTTGACCAGCCGAACCCAAATGGTGCTCAGCAGTGGTTCCTCTTAGTCTTGGAAAGATGTGACCAGTGGAGTGCCACAAGGTTCTGTCCTGGGCCCAGTGCTATTCAACATCTTTATCAATGACTTGAATGACGGAATTAGGGGCATGCTTATCAAATTTGCAGATGACTGCAAATTAGAAGGAGTAGCTAATACCCTAGAGGACAGGATCAAAATTCAAAATGACCTGGATAGACTGGAGAGCTGGGTCAAAGCTAACAAAATGAAATTCAATACAGAGAAATATAAGGTACTGCACTTAGGGCGAAAAAACGAAATGCATAGATATAGGATGGGGGAGACCTGGCCGAACGAGACTACATGTGAAAGGGATCTAGGAGTCCTAGTAGACCACAAGTTGAACATGAGTCAACAGTGCAATGCAGCAGCTAAAAAGGCCAATGAAATTTTGGGCTGCATCAATAGAAGTATAATGTCTAGATCAAGGGAAGTCATAGTGCCACTCTATTCTGCCTTGGTCAGGCCTCACCTAGAATACTGTGTCCAGTTCTGGGCACCACAATTCAAAAAGGATATGGACAAATTGGAGCGTGTCCAGAGAAGGGTGACTAAAATGGTGCAAGGTCTGGAAACGATGCCTTATGAGGAAAGAGTTAGGGGGCTGGGTATGTTTAGCCTGGAAAAAAGGCGGTTAAGGGGTGATATCGGGAGGTGTGTTGTCTCCCTGGGGCAAAGATCTGTGATGTGACCGAGAGGCTGACAAGACTCGTCAAGCCTACAGATCATTACCCCTTCCTTTTGGTCCATGTGGGAACCAATGATACTGCAAGGCACAGCTTTCCCAAGATCAGAAGAGATTATGAGGCCCTGGGGAGGAAGCTGAAAGAAATGAATGCACAGGTGGTCATCTCGTCTCTTCTGCCAGTTGAAGGGCATGGTCCAAGAAGGGAGAGGAAAATAGCCGACGTAAACAACTGGCTCCGTAGATGGTGTCGCCGAGAACAAATTGGATTCTTGGATCATGGACCGCGCTTCCATGCGGGGGGACTTCTGGCAAGAGATGGGGTGCATCTTACAACAGTTGGAAGAAACATTTTTGCCAACAGTCTCAAGAATTTGATCAGGAGGGCTTTAAACTGAGTCAAATGGGGGAGGGAGACAGTATGCTGGAAGGCAAAAGGGCTGGAGAAAATAGTCAAACTGTCATAGAGGGAACAAGGCAAACAGCGCAAGGACCCAACAGTGGGAGGCAAAAAAACTTGCACAGGGAGCAAGTAAAGGGAACACAGGGTCTCAGATGTCTCTACACTAATGCACAGAGCATGGGAAATAAGCAAGATGAACTTCAACTTCTTGCACTACAAAACAAATATGATATAATAGGCATTACTGAAACCTGGTGGGACGAGTCTCATGATTGGAATGTAGGAATAGAGGGGTATAACCTTTATAGGAGAAACAGGCCAAACAGGAAAGGAGGAGGAATAGCATTATATGTCAGGGATATTTACACCAGTGAAGTGATCCATGACATCAATACTGGAAGCCAGGTGGAGAGCATCTGGATAAAAATTAAAGGGGAGGGAAACAACAGGGATGTTATTGTGGGACTCTACTACAGACCCCCAAATCAGACGGAGGAATTGGATGTTGCCTTTCTAGAACAGATGAACATACATGCAGAAAGGAGAGATGTAGTAGTGATGGGTGACTTCAACTATCCTGATATTTGCTGGCAATCTAACTCAGCCAAAACTACAAGGTCTAGCAAATTCCTTACATGCCTGGAAGACAATTTCATGGTCCAAAAGGTGGAAGAGGCAACAAGGGGGTCAGCTATTTTAGATCTGATCCTAACCAACAGAGACGATCTGGTTAATGGGGTGCAAGTGGTGGGATCCTTAGGTGAGAGTGATCATGTTCTCCTGGAGTTTGTTATACAATGGAAAGGAGAAGCCAGGCATAGTCAGACACGCATTCTTGACTTTAGGAGAGCTGATTTCAATAAACTCAGGGAAATACTGGGGATGATCCCATGGTCAGGAATACTAAAAGAGAAGAGACCTCAAGACGGATGGGACTTTCTCAAAAGGGAGATACTGAAGGCACAATTTCAAACAGTACCATTGAGGAAGAAAAATGGGAGGTGTCTCAAGAAACCAGGATGGATGACTAAAGAACTTTCAATGGAGCTAAGTTTTAAACGGAACATGTATAGGAAATGGAAAAGGGGGGAAATCACCAAAGAAGAATTCAAACAGATAGCGAACACGTGTAGGAGTAAAGTCAGAAAAGCTAAAGCGCAGAATGAGCTCAGGCTTGCTAGGGAGGTTAAGAACAATAAAAAGGGTTTTTTTGGGTATGTCCGCAGCAAAAGGAGGAAGAAGGAAATGATAGGGCCGCTACGTGGAGAAGATGGCAAAATGCTAACAGGGGACAGAGAAAAGGCAGAATTACTCAACACCTTCTTTGCCTCAGTGTTTTCAGAAAAGGAAAAGGAGGACCAACCTGAGGAGAATGGAACAGAGGACACAATAGGGGAAATCCAGCTCAAAATAAGTAAAGAGGTAGTACAGGAATACCTTCTTAATCTAAATGAATTTAAATCTCCAGGACCAGATGAACTACATCCAAGAGTATTAAAAGAGCTGGCAAATATAATCTCAGAGCCATTGGCAATAATATTTGAGAACTCCTGGAGAACAGGAGAAGTCCCAGCAGACTGGAGGAGGGCAAACATTGTTCCCATCTTCAAAAAGGGGAAAAAAGAGGATCCCAACAACTATCGTCCAGTTAGTCTGACATCAATACCAGGGAAGATTCTAGAACAGATCATTAAACAGAGAGTCTGTGAACATTTAGAAGGCAATGCCATAATCACAAAAAGTCAGCATGGGTTTCAGAGAAACAAGTCATGCCAGACTAATCTGATCTCTTTTTTTGATAAAGTTACCAGCTTGGTAGATGAAGGGAATGCTGTGGACATTGCATACCTTGATTTCAGTAAGGCCTTTGACAAGGTTCCCCATGACATTCTTGCAAACAAGCTTGTAGAATGTGGGCTAGACAAGTTAACTGTTCAATGGATTTGTAATTGGTTGACCGGCCGAACCCAAAGGGTGCTCATCAGTGGCTCCTCTTCGTCTTGGAAAGATGTGACCAGTGGGGTGCCACAGGGTTCTGTCCTGGGCCCAGTGCTATTCAACATCTTTATCAATGACTTAGATGAGGGAATTAGGGGCATACTTATCAAATTTGCAGATGACACCAAATTGGGAGGAGTAGCTAATACCCTAGAGGACAGGATCAAAATTCAGAATGACCTGGATAGACTGGAGAGCTGGGCCAAAGCTAACAAAATGAAATTCAATACGGAGAAATGTAAAGTACTGCATTTAGGGCGGAAAAATGAAATGCATAAATATAGGATGGGAGAGACCTGGTTGAATGAGACTACGTGCGAAAGGGATCTAGGAGTCCTAGTAGACCACAAGTTGAACATGAGCCAACAGTGTGATGCAGCAGCTTAAAAGGCCAATGCAATTTTGGGCTGCATCAATAGAAGTATAGTGTCTAGATCAAGGGAAGTAATAGTGCCACTCTATTCTGCCTTGGTCAGACCTCACTTAGAATACTGTGTCCAGTTCTGGGCACCACAATTCAGAAAGGATATTGACAAATTGGAGCGTGTCCAGAGAAGGGCAACTAAAATGGTGAAAGGTCTGGAAACAATGCCTTATGAGGAGAGACTTAGGGAGCTGGGTATGTTTAGCCTGGAAAAAAGACGGTTTAGAGGCGATATGATAGCCCTGTTTAAGTATTTGAAGGGATGTCACGCGGAGGATGGAGCAGGCTTGTTTTCTGCTGCTCCAGAGACTGGAACACGGAGCAATGGGTGCAAGCTCCAGGAACAGAGATTCCACCTCAACATGAGGAGGAACTTTTTGACAGTAAGAGCTGTTCGGCAGTGGAACGCCCTCCCTCGGAGCGTGGTGGCGTCTCCTTCCTTGGAGGTCTTTAAGCAGAGGCTGGATGGCCATCTGTCAGGGATGCTTTGATTGTGATTTCCTGCGTGGCAGGGGGGTTGGACTGGATGGCCCTCATGGTCTCTTCCAACTCTGCAATTCTATGATTCTATGATTCTATGATAGCTCTGTTTAAGTATTTGAAGGGGTGTCACATTGAGGATGGAGCAAGCTTGTTTTCTGCTGCTCCAGAGACTAGAACTTGGAACAATGGATGCAAGTTCCAGGAACAGAGATTCCACCTCAACATTAGGAGGAACCTTCTGACAGTAAGAGCTGTTTGGCAGTGGAACACACTCCCTCGGAGCATTGTGGGGTCTTCTTCCTGGGAGGTCTTTAAACAGAAGCTAGATGGCCATCTGTCAGGGATGCTTTGATTGTGTATTCTTGCATGGCAGGGGGTTGGACTGGATGGCCCTTGTGATCTCTTCCAGCTCTACAATTCTATGATTCTTGTAGTGTTCTTCTGACACATTTGTGGACATGGTTTTGTGCCGTATTCCCTTGCATCTGATAAAGTCCTTAGTTGTATTCTCCATTACAAAAATAAAAAATAAAATTGTTGCATTGCTTGTAATTTCTTACTTCCAAGATCTGGGAATATTAAGAGTGAATTCATACACTGGGATGTAATACATCATGGACAGTATAAAGACTAGAATCCTCTTTGGGCCTTATGATAGTGTATCCAAGAGTTAAAATAGTGTATCCAAGAGTTAAGCAATGGCTCCTTACATAACAGTTTTGCATGGCAGTGGGCTGCTGGACAACATCTGAGCAGAGTTCTTCCCCATCCCAAATAGTTGCTGATTGACCACAGGGGTATATGGGGAATTTCCTTCACACTGCCAATGTGGCTGTCTTTGTCCTCCCTCTCTGGTACCAAGATCTTTGGCTAAGTATCTGTCAGAACTCAGCCACTAGCTTCAGGACGTGAGACCTGAATTAAAATCCTCAACAGATAGGTGTGGTTTCTTTTACCTACAAATGTATTTGCTTGAGTGCCACTTCTTCAGTGACCTGTGTTTAGCACTAGCAGCCCATCTTTATTGCAGTCATGCTGCCCTTGTATGTGAGAGCAGTTCAACTGTTGTTGTCTCTCTGCTTGTATATTAATACTGTTCTATAACTGTGTCAGATGATACATTGACATCTATGAATCCCCAAAGCTGTTCTATTTCCATCCACTTAATCTGTAGCATGCAAATGTGGCAGAAAATTATAATATTTCCCTTCTTCTGACAGAATCAGAACAATATTTTTTTTAAAAAAACAGAAAGAATAATGTCATGTCCACCTTTTTTCTGGATTCACCTCTTCTAAGCAGATAGGGAACTCTTTACCATCATTGGCAGCAGCAGAATGTTACATGCACTTTCTGTCATTTAATGAAATATCACTTTTGTTTTTCCCCCACCAATGGCACTTTCTTTCTTTGCTGGTAGGACTGCATGTTCCTGTGAGGCAAGAGGCTATGCTGATGGCAGCACATCTGCTGGTAGTGTCTCCCGTGTCATACGGGCTTTTGCTGGGGAGCCAGACTAAATATGACAAACAGCTACTGGGCAGCAGCAGTAATGGAGGGTGATGACACTGGTGGAGGATCTCTCAGAGACAATGACAGTGACATCATACCTAACACTTGTTAGTACTGCACAGAGGGAGGCCCAGTAAACCTCCTTCTGAAGATTTTTTACCATGAAAATCCTATGATGAGACAATCCAAAATGAAGGATAGTGCCAAAAGATGAAACTTCCAGGTCAGATGGCACTCAATGAACTATGGGGATACAGTAGAGGACAACTACAAGTAGCACTGGGGCTAATGATACAACTGGATTCAAGCCAAAAGGATGTTCAGCTGTGGACATGCTCAGAGGTGAAAGGAAAGTCTGAATGTGTACAACACATATTATGGGAACATGGAATGTGAGAAGCATGAATCAGGGAAAGCTACACATAGTAAAACAAGAAATGGAATGTATAAACATTGCAATATTTGGGGTGAGCAAGCTGAAGTGGAGAGGAATGGCACATTTTGAGTCAGATACTTACACAGTATTTTACTCAGAAAATGAAAATCTAAGTAGAAATGGTGCTGCATTAATAGTGAGGAGAGATGTAGGAAAAGTAGTCAAAGGATATAATGCAAAGTCTGACTAAATCATGTAAATAAGATTTCAGGAAAAACCCATTAAAATAACCCTAAGAACATCCCCAACAATTTAAAGCTTATGTGAAAAATAGATTTGCACTATTAAGCCTAGTTAAAGTCAAACAACTATTTTATTTGAATTAACACAGGGGATATGCTAACATACAAGAACATACATGCTTAAGAACCATACAAGGCTACTGGAAAATAAGGAGTGAAGGGTTGGCTAGAGAAAAGTTGGGGTTGGAAAGGTGACAGTTACCATTCTTGGAGAAAGAGGTCTGCACAACAGAGGGATTCAGACAGTGTCTGAGGGTGGCACAGATGAGTTCAGCAGAATGGAGAGGTATGTCAGTCTGTGGCATACTTAGCTGGGGTCTAGGCTGGGATATTTATACCCTATTGCATATCCTGAAGGAGTACTCTGTTTACGACAAAGCCTGGATGGCTTTCCCACCAGATAGACAAAGGGGACAAAACTCAACTGATTGCTTTCGTTCTGGAAAGACAAAACATTGATGGTTCTGCAGCAAACTTCAATGTTTTGTCAGGTAGGAGGTACAGGAGGGGTATGGGTTGAGGAAAGGTCACTTGTTTGCATGATTGAATTATTGCTTGAAACACCCAAGGCTGGAAGAAAGGTTAGCCTATACCTCCTTAATGACTGTGTTTACTAAAGGGCTTTCCACATAATCATAACTTGGCCTTTTTCACCCTTGCATTTCTCAACACATCCCAGGTCATCATGACCTTTGACTGACCTCCAATCTGTTTAACCTTCCAGCCAAAGTGACCCCAAAAAGTGTCTAATATTTCCAGTTTGGGAATATCACAGGGAGGGGTAGTAGGGCATGCTACAATTCCTCCTTCCAAAATGGAACCCTTGTGGTGAAGTCACATGGTTTCATTTTTGCCATTATACTGAATGACCAAGAAACAGGATTACAAAAACAACACATTGGGTGGGAGGAATAGGAGCAAGATTACCACAATTCTATCAATCTAGAAAAAGGATGGTCACTTCTAACAAAAAGGTCTTAACAAAAAGGCTTTAACGAAACAACAAAAAAGTTTGCTATGAGGTAAGGGTTTCAAAAGGGGTGTATATATACAAAAATTTGGGCAAAACGAGAGAGAGGGATAGGGATAGAGAGAGAGACATAGGGCATGCAGCAAATGCATATATTCACAGTGGAGCTCCAACAGTTGGGACGGTAGTAACGTCAAATAGCAAAAAACATAGAAAGGCTGTACAACAAAGTTCTAATAAATGTTAAATGGCAAAACAGCATCATCAATTGGGTGTTAAAGTAAATACATGGCATGACATGACACAAGTGGCTAAACTAATATATAAACTTTCTAAGAGGCTGGTGCATGTGGGTGAGGACAAATGTGTTCCCCCCCCCATTATCCGAAATAATTCAGGAATTCACCAATCAAGATGTATGTTCGCAACTTGAAGATAACAGTCCAAGGGGTGTCTTGAAGGAGATGTTCTTCCCCCACCCAGAGTATGAAATAATCCAGGGGTGTAGGGATGCAGCTGTTGGTCGTTGGAGATCTTTGGTTTGCTGGTCAGTGGAACTGAAGGCTTGAGGCTCATTAGCAATGGAAACTTGGTTGCCACAAAGTCTGTCCAAAATAGGGCTCCTATCTTAGTGGGAAAAACCTAGAGAAATTATTCATGGGGCCTCTCCAGCTGAAGTTGGGAGCCATGGAGCAAAGCCTTCTGGGCACTGAAAATGTGAGTGAAAAGCTAATATTTACCATTGAAGAAAGAGTGATTTACAAAAAAAGTAAGGCAGCTTTTGGTTAGCTGAAAGGAAAATTATTATCCTATTTCTAGCAAAGCAAAGGGGAAACTGTATACATTTGGGTGATCTGTCAGGAGTCATTCCTTCAAGAGGGTTTCTGACTCCTTGAGATTCCTGCCAGATCCACTTTTGGCTTAATGCCTCCACAATCCAGGGAGAGCTACCAGGGGTCGGAGTGGCTATCTCATCTTTTGACTACCCCAAAGAGGATGGGGTAGCCTCTCATTGGGTCCTACCCTTCCATTCTAGCAGCTTCTTAGGAATGGCATGAAGAGAATGGAATTTCCCCACCACGGGCTTAACAAAGTCTCTAGAAGCACTGGTGGTTTCTGACACAGCCTTAAGAGAGGGCACATCCATGGGTGTTGCAAGTTTGGAAATAACTTCAACTTGCTGTAGATCTGGGGTCCTGCCCTTGGTTTGGTGATTGCAGCTATGGCTCTCAGGACTGCAGTTAGGGTCTTGTTGTAGTCACTACGGAAGGTAAAGGAGGAGTTGTAGCATTGAGGGTGCGAAAGTCTATTGTCATTTGCCGTGTCATTACTGAGGAGACAGGCTGAGTTTTGCCTTGAGGACAGGCCCTAAGGGCACATTGCAGATGGATTGCATGGGGGTGATAATATCCCATTTTAACATCCCTTCTATAGAATTTCCCCTTCAATTAACACACACTTTTATGGGGCCACACTCAGCCTTACCCAGGATCCAGACTTCTAGGAACTCTGATACCCAGGGATTGTTTGCTATAGGGTGGAGTGGCTGTGGTGCCTTAACGGCTGCACACCTGTGGTTGGCAGAAATTTTGATGGGGCCACCTTCCTCTGTCAAATGGTGACCACGGCATACCTAAAATGTCATTATCCTCTTTCTGGTTCTCACATGCACTTATTTCAGTCTGGACCTTGCCTATGTCTAAGGGAATTCTGTCCCAGATCTTGGCCTTCTGTGAGCCTCCTCAAAGCCCAATAAGTGCCATGGTCTTGGAGGTGAGGTTTCCACTTGCCGCCACCCAGGATGAAGAACATTTTGGGCTGCTATGGTATCTACTAGGAGCTTAATGGGAGTAACCCATGTGGGAGTAACACATTCACCCATGTGGCCCCAATACCCATTTTTACTATTGGCCTTCCCTGGGCATCTGGCATTGCATTGGAAGTGCATTGGACCAAGGGTGTCCCTAGCATGAACGACTGAAGTGCAGTCTGTGAGTGTCTGTTGTCTGTGCAAGCAGGACTGTGTCTACATGTTGGGGCCCCTGTTCTGACTACTGTGCAGCTTAAGGAGGGCATCCATGAGCTCAGCAGAGGTATGCTGATCTAATTGGGTTGTCTGCACCTGTGCACCTTAACATCTCCCAGACATGTGTCCTCTCCTCACTGTAAATGGCTCTATGGGGATCATACCCTCCTGACTGTGTTCTTTCTCCAGATGGGGCTCTATTCGTGTTTCCTGCACCCTGCTGAACCATGGGGACAGGCTGAATTTTGCCTCTGCCATAACCAGGGCTATGAAGGGAGCCACCATGCTGGTTCCTCCAACTCTGGTTACATATACTATTACTGGTGCATTCATCTTTTCCTCCCCAGTTACCACAGGGTGCCTGATTTCCCATTTCTCCTATCTTTCGGTACTGTGTGTGTGGTCCATGGCTGTTATAAATTACTGGCTGAACAGGTTCCTATGACTTCCATATTATTCTGTGTGACTTAAGGGTTCCTGACTCCCTGAGGAGATCTGCCACCTTCTTAAGCCTGTCTAAAAGGCATCCCAGGCTTCTTTGTCAGTATCAATAGTGTCCAGTGTTATTCTTAGTTCCATTCTTAGTCTGGGAATTCAAGCCTCCATAAAGAAGTGCCTAAGTCATGTCATCATCATAGTTCTAAGCTCCTAGCACCTGATTGAAATCTACCTTCTGTGCCAGAATAGCCAGTAATTTCTTTCAGGCTATGAAAGCCTTGGGATTCTGCCCTGGATTCTGGTGCTTCATTAAATACAGAACATTTGCTGTTTGTCCTGGCCTGTCATGCTCTGCTTTCAGAACTTAGAAATGGACTCTGACTCAGAGACTGAAGCAGTGGACATGCCAGGACCTGCTGAACCAGAACAGGAGGATGTTCCATAGCCACAGGCCTCAGACACAGATAATAGTGCAGTACCAGCTCTGGCAGAGGGTCCGACCCCTTCAGATACAGAGGACAACTTACCTATACAGTAGAACCCCTGCATCCACTGATTCACCATCTGCAGATTCAATTATCCATGGATGGTGATGGCAGGGTGGGTGGGAAGAGGAGGGAAGCTGGAATTTTAAGGGGTTAGGAATTTTTTATTGGAATAAGACCATTCTACTGAAAAATACACCCGACCGCAAAAGGCCATAACAATAACACAAAAATAATATTAATTGTTTTCCTCTTTTCTTACTAATACAAAAATAAAACTATCTATCCTAACACTAATACATTTTTCCTCTTTATCTAAACACACTATAATCACATTATATTTACACAATACAATTATACTTATTTGGAAAAGAAAATAATAATAATAATAAAAGATTTATTAAAAAATAATACAAAATTATACAACAATACAATAATAATAATAATAATAAAATATTTATTTATTTAAAATATTCTTTTAAGTTGTTGCTGGGGTTGTCTCACTAAACCACGGCCAATACTTTTTTCCAACAATGGTTTGGCAATTTCTCTTTTTCACCAAGAGCTAAATTTTCAATTACGTTCTTCACATAATAAGCAGTGCCTTTTACATCATGATAGGTGGGTGGAAGTAGGGTTTTGGCACCACAGAGCTGGCACACGGGAAAGGGATGGAGGAGGTGAGCTCTTCCCCCCTTCTCTGTGGGGGTGGGTGAGTTTTGGCATGGCAGGTGGGCAGGAAGAGAGTTGTGGCATGACAGAGCTGGCAGGTGGGGGAGTGAGGGAGGAGGTGAGCTCACCTCCTCCCTCCCTTCTCCAGGAGGATTCTGGTGGTGGTGGTGTCCACTATTATCCATGGATTTCACTATCCGCAGTGGGGCCTTGAACCAATCCCCTGCAGATATGGGGATACTACTGTACCTACATTCACAGCACAGAGACAACAAAAGGAGGATTTGAGGAAGTCTCAGCGTATTTATAGGAAGCAGCAATTAGTTAAGCAGCAACTGTGTTAGCTGCTGCTCTATAAATATGCAGCACTGCCCTCCAGGGATTGTCAGAGATTATCTGACCTACCTGAGTACTCTTTGTGTTCCTGCTCACTGTGTTCGACCTGGGCTGTGTTTGTTTACTCTGGACTCTGTTTGCCTGATCTGGATTCTGCTGGACTATCCTGAACTCTGTTTGCTGGACCTGGACCTTGTATATTGGACTTGGCTTGTGGACTTGCATTTTGCTTGCTAGTAAACCAAGTGTCTGACTTCACGCTACCTTGATTCCTTTGTCCGTAATTAGCTTGACTGTTCTGTGCCTTTGCTATCAGCTGTGTAGTAATCAGGCTTTGGCTGGTTGCCCTGACATTCTTTGGACATGGTCTCATGAGTCGAATGAACTACCTCATTCATGCATACATGTCTATGATTGGAAGGTCTCAGGAAGCTAGCACTGACTCTAGAGCTGGCAAGTCCACTGAAGAAATGCACAACCAGGGCAGTTGTGTCAAGTCTTGGTCATTTGCAGTGGGGGGGGGGGGTGCCATGGCATTCAGCCACACAATCCCTGTCTCCCTATTCATTGGACCTAACTGGTCTGAAATGGCTTTGGTCTCTTCTGCAGTCCAAGTGACTTTTTTCCTTAGTATGCTGGTGTTCGCATTGGTAAGGTGACTATTGGGGAACAGTGCCATGGCCTCTTTCCAATCGAGATTGTATGGGGTGTGAGGGACAGCTTCCTCGGGCAGTGACTCTGTTAGAGTATACAGAGGGTTTTGGGGAAGTGTCTCAGGGCAAACAGTGGAAATAATTGCCTCCCTTGTCTCTAACCTCTGAACTAATTCCACAATTTTCTTATTACCTGTCTCATGGCTGGTGCTGGCATGCTCTATTTTAGCTTTACTAGCCAGATACTGGGCAGCGTGCTGTGCCCTGGCATGCTCATCCTCTAGCATGGCTAGCCTACACTGTAGTGACTGAAATTGTATAGTAGCCTCCTCTAATTTAGCACAGGCTTCCTGTACTGCAGAGACAAAGGCCAATTTGTCTGCCAGCAAGACACTGTTTTCTGCCCACAGTTGCTCTAATTCCTTGCCCTGTCTTTTGGCCATGCTGCTAAGATCCTGGATGGTGCTTGAAGCATCACTTAGGGACATCCAAAAAATCCCATGATGCAATAGACTCTTCGGACAGGCCAAAAAGTTACCTCTCCTTGCATTGCGTACAAAAGTATCACACAGGGTTTCAAATGGGTCTGGTGTCTTAAAAGACCCCTTCTTCCATGAGTTCCTATCCTTACAGGTGACCAATTTCTCCAGTTTGTCCATTTTCAGGCTGATCTCAATCATATTGCTCTCCAAAATAAAACTCACTCTGTCTCTCATTGCTAAAGTGTGAAGGTGCTTCTTCAAAACACCCCCGCAATGCTCCTGCAGCTCTAAGTGTGAAGACATCTCTCTAAATGTCCCCACAGTTACTACGCAGCTTCAGATGAGGTCTATATCTCTCTAACTGGGAAAGTGGCCCAGATACTTAGTGATGGGAACATTGCTGAGGGCTTTGGGGGGAAACTCCATGCACCTGCACCAAGCAGAGCTGCAAGGGGTGTGTGTGATGAACTCTAAGGAACTTACTATCACTTGGCTGAGTGGTAGGGAAAAGAAGGTTTAAGGTCCTGTCAGCCAATTATAAGCTACGTTTTCAGAAGACAGGTTTACAGTTGAACGTTAAGAAAACAAAAATAATGACCACAGACAATTTACATGACTTCAAAGTAGACAATGAAGACATTGTAAAAGTCCAAGATTTTCCATATCTTGGCTTAGTCATCAATCAGAATGAAACCTGAAGTCGAGAAATCAGAAGAAGACTAGGACTTGTAAGGGTAGCTATAAGGAACTAGGCAAGGTTCTGAAGTGTAAAGATATATCATTGATTACTAAAAGTTAGGATTGTCCAAGCCATCATATCTCCCATTTCTATGTATGGCTGTGAGAGCTAGATGGTAAAGAAAGCTCGTAGAAAGAAGATCAACTCATTTGAAATGTGCTGCTGGAGGAGAATTCTGCAGGTACCGTGGGCTGCCAAAAAGACAAACAAATGGGTCCTAGAACAAATCAAGCCTGAATTCCTCCTAGAAGCCAAGATGACTAAACTGAGACTGTCGTACTTTGGCCATATCATGAGAAAACATGAGTTGCTATAAAACACAATAATGCTTGATAAGGTAGAAGGCAGTAGGAAAAAAGGAAGATCACATTCCAGATGGCTAGATTAATCAAGGAAGGCACAGCCCTGAGTCTGCAAGACCTGAGCAGGGCTGTTGGTGATAGGGTGACTTGGAGATCTCTCATTCATAGGGTCAGCTTAAGTCAAAGTCAACTTGACAGCAGTTAACAAAACACAAACATCAACTTTGTTTTTCATTTGTTCATTATCTCTTGATATTTTTGAAAGCAGACGCTTGCCCTCTTATTGTTTCAATATTGCATAGCAGCTACCATGATATATACAGTATTGAAGATTTCATTTAGATAGTTGCACTGTCTCTAGATGACCTTTTGCTGCTTATAACACATTCATGACAAAAATATCATTGTTCTTTTGCCTTTTTTTCCCCATCCTCATAAGAACAAAAGAGCATGAACTTAGAATTGTACTATTGCAAGAACTCCGCAGAAATTCAAAGTATAAAGGAGAAGGGAGACATGGAGCAGCCAACGTAGACATTCAATCCTTCGCTAAGCATTTATTATGTGTTGAACATACTCAGCACTTCACAGGAAGGAGCCACTAAGTGAGAATAGATGTTTTGACCATGAACCTGCTAATGAGAACATAATGCATACTGTAGCAGAGTGATTGTTCATGAGATATAGCTATGATCATGAAAGAACAGAGAACAGGAGGTGGCAGGTAGCAAAAGTTCTGAATTGATGAGTGGGGGGAGGGAATTATATTTTGGAATTAGTAACAGAGGAACAGCCTGGAGGGAGGATTTGTTATAGGAGACTGCAGAAATGAGGATACAAAGGGTTGGGTTAGTATTTGTTATGGGAAAAATACTAATGGAAAGATGGGACCAAAGAATGCTTCAGTACTTTCATCTTCACAAATTCCTGTATAAAATGACCTATGTACCTCTTTTGAACTAATATGTTTACTGAAACATAATTATCCACCATATTTTTCATTACTATGTATCTTGTGGCACAGTTCTTAGCAGTTTAAACACATCAAAATAAACATTTGAACAACTGATTTGAGAGAAAATAGTAATTTAAATAATATTTTAAGATTTTTTTTTAAAGCGTTCACAAATTAGTTGACAGATTAGTGTGGAAATGAAATAGTATGAGTAAAATACACAGAATTGACAGCAACCTGAAAGAGAGAAATTCACAATTAAAAAGGCAGGATGAAAATATTTTTCAGTTGACAGCCACATTGTATCATGAGTAATCTGCCAAGGGTAATATACTGAGCATAGGGCAGGGGTGTGTGGGGAGCCAATGGTAACCTGAACCAGAAACAAAAGCGGGTGGGAACCAAACCTCTTCTAGAAGGTGCACATCTGAGGAAGGGCCAGCTTGAAGAAAGAAATGGTTGTATCTAGCTTCAGACTTTGAAGAGATGAAAATTCAGTTAAGGCCCAAAAATCTGTAAACAAAGGTCATGCATAATTTACTTTGAAAAAAGTCCTCAGAGGCTAGTTTCTCTCATTTCTGAAACACCAAAAACAAGTTTTGCCCATGGAGCTGCATTCTTCACTGGCACTTTGACTTGTCTCTTTGATCTGCTGGTAGAAAGGATGAATTCTCCAGTTCTTTCCAAACAAATAGCTTCTTTTCTGTAACTGAAATGATAAGCAGTGCTACTGCACTGGAGGAGAAGGACACCTTCATTAGCACATTACACTGAGAAGCCTTGGGGACAGCAATGACCTCTTTTCACATCAAGATTTAAGTATCTTATTCCCATGAACCATCTATGTGTGGAGGTTAGACAAATTTAAGGTACACATGTCCATACTACTGACAGTCATTTACACACAGAATACATTATTGAAGATAAGAAGTTAAGAGAATAGCCACAAGGATGCTTTGGAGAGGGGGGGTGTCTGATTTTGCTGGGAGTATTGTTTCACACTGTTGGGGATTTCCCCTCAGAGAAAAAGACTCTCCTTCTTTTTTCAGGTTACTAGGTAAAGCCATAATGGAATTGAAAAAGAAGAAGCTATTTTAACTTGTCAGTGGCATATTCACATTGATAAGTTTTTAAAAAATTGCAAAGAATATGTTAAGAATGAAATATAGAGATCACAGTCTCGAATGTGTTATCATTAATTGAGATTGTTGTATATTCTCTACATCAACCGTTTCACAGTTTGTCAGATCTGACTTCTGTCTCAGAACTGAACAATCTAAGGACATTATCAGACTAGTGTCTAAAAACACTGTAATTCCACAAATGAAAGATAGCGGGAACATTGTGGCATTATAACACTTATTATCACACGTAGCTGTAATCACTCAAAAGAAATGCCACAGAATTATTACTAGCACTTCAAGAATGGGAGTTTACTTCTGCGATTTGGCATGGGTGAGATTTCAGTGGTTCTTGCGAGAAGATGTTAACATGCTTAAAACTAAAAAAGAAACTTAATTAACAAAGTAAATGAACACACAAGCATGGAAACAAACCTAAAAATGTGGAAACTAAAGGGGACAGTTCATAAAAAGAGTGCCATGTGCTTTGTTTTTGCATTCTCCCCTGGAAGTTTTCTCATTGAAGACAGCCCATTCATGCTGTAATCTCACGATTACAATGGGGTGTGTTTTCACATGCCCCCAATAGCACGAAAAAGAACTATTGATGATCTATTGATGGCTTCTCCTAACAGTTAGAACTGACACTTTTTTTTGTGGCTGGAGCATGGAGCAATAACATGAAGATGACAACATCATGCGATAGTGGGGCCCAACTGGCAAACATGAAGAGAGAAGCTTAAGAATTTGTCCTCACAATCTGGTGAAAATTGGGGCTGGTCCAAGATATTTTGCTGCCTCAGGTACAACAGTGAAACACCCAACCACCAAATTCTAGATGCATCCTATTCCAAGACAGCCAGGTTAATTTGGGCTCATCTACATGGGCCAGAGTATGCCGGCTCTCCACCAGCAGATTCTGCCTGCAGATCAAGCCCCGGAAGTCCAGACCACCATGCTGATCTGTCACTGAAGCCACCGCCTCTGTCCCATTCTCTGAAGGCAGGAAGCTGGCAGGTGGGTCATGAACAAGGCCACCTGCACATGACCAGCCTGGCCACATGCTGTGGGCCTGCTTCCAGGATATGGAAGAGTGACAATAGATGGCAGTTGCAGCAGCAGGCCAGCAGGCCAGAATGGACTCCTGTAGTCACACAGGGCCTGATCCTTTTTTCTCCAGCTGGAGACTTCTTTACCAGGTATTATTTTTTTAAAAACATTGTAATGGCCCTTACCTCATCTTCCCCTCATCTTATTCCCATCTGGGGGGGGGGGGCAGATGACATAAGAAAATGATGAGCAAGGATCAGGGAGGCTATATTCTCTCCACCCTTGTTCTGATAGTTGATCGATGATGATGCAGATGTGGAAGTTATATTATTCTCCTCACTGGGCTGCCCTGCCTCCACTCTCCTTGCTTGGGGAAAATAGGAAATAGGAAGGTCTGGTGTAAGGAGTAGTTGTAGCCCCTGGAGCTCTTTAAGGACTCAGAAAAAAATTATATAAAAGTGGCTTGAAAATAATTCTTCTTGTCAGGGTTTTTAAATACTCAAAGATAATTTCTCTCTCTTTTGATTTTTCCTTAGAAAATTAAAATATTCTTTTCATCCCTACTACATATTTTCCTTCTTCTTTTTGACAAACACTTTCCTCTGCAGCTGCAATAATGTGGCATGTTTGGGTAACTGGACTCTTGCATTTTATGTGGTCTTCATCCACATTGTGAGGCCCTCTCCAAAAGTACATCCTTCTTATCAAATATAGGGCATAAAACATAGCATCATTTTTTTACTATTTCAGATCACAAGTTTTCTAATAAATTCACTAAGTTTGATTTAAAATAGGGAAGAAGGGCAGAATGCATGAAAAGTGGTTAGGGTTTATGTGACACAAGTACTACCTAGAGGTACAGTAGGGGACAACAGAGGACAACAAAGTATAGACCAGGGTCAAAACATGGCATCCAGGTTGGTAGGGTCTGGAAGTTTAGGGGCAAAGCAAGCTTCCTCCCACCCACAAAAAATATTACTGTCCTTTAAGGATTAAAATTGAGATATTACAGAAAGAAGCAGGTTTTTAACAGCTGGAGAATCTTGCAGGTGGCATGCTAAGTTGAGCTATAAAAAGAAAGTTCAGCTCCAAAGAGCTGCCTATTTTGTGTTGAACTGGTGAAAAGCTTACTGGTAGGACTTGGCCTTATTTCTGTATAATCTTAGCTATGATGAGGCTGTTATGGTTTCAAACACAGAGCCATAATATATCTATTTGACTGCTTCATGGCCTACTTTTAATGAGGGAAAAATGAGCATGTTAGTAGTCAGAACTAAGTGAGAATGAAAGTCCACAGTTCAAAGTCCCTTGGGCTGTTTTCCTTCTACCTTTGAAGATTGCTAAAAGGAGTGTGAATTACTGTACATGTTTTGAATCTTTTATTCTATCGCATGGAAAGACATTTTTAGCAGTGAAACTCACAGAACTGCAATAAATGAAAAGCTATTGATCACATTTAGCTAATTACCTAATCAAGTTCTTGGCAGGAATGAAAAATTAATCTTGATATTGGACATTCCTCAGGTTTTTCATTTTCCCATATGTTACTTCTCTCATTTTTTATTTCTGAATGAGGTCACAGGGGCTGGTGCTGCATGCAAGTTTAACTGGGAAATAGCTTTTCAGAAAAGGAGGTTTGCAAGTATACTTTATCTTGCAGACAAAAGGAATGAGTACATTGTGTGTAAAAGAATTTTTTTTAATTATGTAGGACCTTATTGCATCCAGCATACCATGGTGCAGAACATAATGTATAAGAAGCTGAGACAAAGTTCTGAAGATCTACACTGAGTAAAACAAAAATGGAATGGCAGACAAGGAGTTCTAGGCAGTTCTGCTTGACAATTATATCATTTTTTGATGTCTCTTTCCTGCACAATGTGAAATTCTGGATAGCTTTTTACAATGTGTTCATTTCATTTAGAAAAGAGAATTCTGCAGTCTTGTGGACTTTTTATAAAAATCTCTATGGACGCACATTACAGCAAGTATTCTGGGTGAGCAGATGACAGCACACCACAGGCAGGCAGTACTAGCTGCAAAGCAAAATTGTTCAGCATCCTAAAATCAAAAAAGCTGTTCCTCTCTGGACAAACCTTAGCTACCCTGCAAATCAAAAGTGAAACTTGGGGTGTTTCCAGAAGAGGAAAAAGTCTCTGGAAGAATCAAGCTTCTGGTTCATTCATTTCTCCCGTCTTTTTTTTTTAACATGCTTATTCACAAATTGCATCCAGCATCTTTCTTAAAATATGTCAGGTTTCCCTCCTTCCCCCCTCCTTTGTGTCCTTCCCTCCCCACTCCCACTATTCACATGTCACATCTAGACTCATGCAATGTTTTGGAGGGGAGCTGCCAGACTCACCCACTTGCCCTGGCGGCTGGATTTGCGGGTCTGGTCTGGTCTGGTCTCTCCCCCCCCCCCGGCTCTACTCCCCACGTGACGGCTGGTGTGGGTGCCACCATATTTGTCTTCACCTTCCAGGCCTGCTCTGCAGTCCAGGAAGGGACACAAAAAAGGGAACCATTTTAAAGGGAGTCAAAACACTGTTGCATTTTGCAGAAGTTTTGTAGCAGTTTTCTTTATGGTGTGGAGGTTGAATATATATTCCTGGCTGCCATGCTGCATTGGCCAGTGGCTCTCCAGGAGCTAAAACCCGCCCACCCTCCCTTTGTCTCTTGTTTTAGGTTTGCAGGTAATTTTATATCATGTATTTACTCTTTATCACAAATTTGGGGACAGTTGGCATGGGTCCTGATCCAAGGTCATCGATAATGAGAGGTGGTTTCCATCAAATTCATGGTCAAGGTTAATGGAGACTACACCCTTCCCAGTGGTTGGTGGGAAGGGGGAGGGATCAATAGGCATGTGAAGCCTGGCCAAGACTCCTCCCCCTTCATCAATGGTGAATGTCGGTGGTGAACCGACAGCGGTCTCATTGACCAGCATTTGTGTTGGTCGATGTCTGGATCTGGACCCATGTGATTTGAGCCGACCATTGCAGCTGTTATCAATAAAGTTGTGCCCTTTATTGTTAATATACACATCATTATGTACCAATATAGCTTTCCAACTTCTACATTGTGTCTGTCATTATTTGGGGAAGAAGGGCGGGGAGAACATCCAGCCTGGACATGCAAATTGATTTCCACCTATTTGCACTGAGCCTTTTAAAATGTTTAATCAGGTGTTATAGTGAAAATGCTAAAGTGCTTTAGCAATATTACACTCGTTAAGAGGCGGGAGACCAAAATGGTGAAAGGTCTGAAAGCCCTATGAAGTGGGGCTTAGGGAGCTGGGTATGTTTAGCCTGGAGGAGAGAAGGTTAAGAGATGACATGATAGCTATGTTTAAATATTTGAAAGGATGTCATATTGAAGAGGGAGCAAACTTATTTTCTGCTGCTTCAGAGACTAGGACATGGAGCAATGAATTCAAACTATAGGAAAAGAGATTTCACCTAAATATTAGGAAGACCTTCCTGACAGTAAGAGCTGTTTAACAGTGAAATACGTTGCCTTGGAGTGTGGTGGACTCTCCTTCTTTGAAGGTTTTTAAACAGAGGCTGGATAACTATCTGTCAGGTGTGCTTTGACTGTTTATTCCTGCATGGCAGGGGGTTGGAATGGATAGCCCTTGTGGTCTCTTCCAACTCTATGGAGTTTTTCAAATGGGGGGGGGAATCTGTGGAGATCAGGAGGAGGACGGCGCTGTCCTGCTTACAGCGCTCCATTTCAGACGATGCCATTCTCCTCCCAACCTTCCCCCATGCTTCCTCCGTGCTGCAGACATGAGAAACACACCACTTTTTATTGACGGGGGGTTTCTGTTAATAAAAGTGGTGCATTTCTCATGCCTGAAGCACAGAGGAAGCATGTGGGAAGGTCAGGAGGAGGACAGTGTCATCTGAAATGGAGCGCTGTAAGTGGGACAGTTCCTTCCTCCTCCCGACCTCCGGGGGGGGGGTGTCTCCATTTGAAAAATATAATTCTAAACATTAGGATAATTTTGTTTTACACTAGCATTCCTCTTTCCCTTACTTGATCTCTTTTGAATCTGTGTCCTGAAAACAATATTTGTTTTAAGTAGTTCTGAGAATGTAGAAAAACACAAGTGAAAGTACAGGTACGTTTCATTTCAGAAAATACTGGGATAATTTAAACTGACCTGGGAAGTAAGAATGGGAATTCTTTGTTAATGCCAGGAGCTCCCAGGAAATACTTTGGGATGAAATAAATATCACATGAGAGCAAGTGTGGTGTACTGGTTTGAGCATTGGAGTATGACTCTGAAGACCGGGGTTTAGACACTTGCTTAGCCATGGAAAGCCACTGGGTGACCTTGAGCAAGTCACAATCTTTCAGCCTCAGAGGAAAGTAAAGGCAAGCCACCTCTGAACAAATCTTGCCAAGAAAACTCTGTGATAGGTTCACCTTAGGGTCACCATCAGTCAGAAATTACTTGAAGGCACACAAAAACAAACAAAAATGTCACATGGATCTCCAAAATAAAATTGGAAAGCATAGGTACAACACTTGGAATTTCCAGCGTTATTTTATCCATCTAAATTTATTATCTCCCATCAAAGTTGCTTTAGTCCCTAACTTGAAAAGTGACTTGGAATTATGATCTAAGAATAGTCCTATGTAGTACATACCTGTGCCAGTGTCCTCAAAAGTAAGTCTCACTGAATTCAAAATTAGTCTCATTGTATTCAGTGAATGATTATCTAGACGTTAAAAAAAAAAAACACCTCCTCATAGCATTTGAGGAGACTACCTTTTGTCCCAATGAGATCCTGTGGTAATTCACCGTATTCAGAAGGAGGATGTCAAAACCTCCAAAAGCTATGCAGGAAAAGTCTTTGCAGCTTTCCCCAAGGTTTTTTTAAAACATAGGCGGAAAAGTGCATAACCGCTTGTTTGGACAACCAATTTACATCACTGCATAGGGCAGAAGTGGAAACCTGATTGGTCAGAAATGAACAGGGGCAGGCTTGCCAGCAATTAAATGGCCAGAAGCACCATTTTGGAGTTTCATGTAAGTAATTGTATGCTTTCTCGCTGCACTGAGGTGACCAAACAGCTTTTTTAAGTGGAAGGTTGCACTTACACACCTTAGATTTACATTTTTTAAAAAAAAAACCTGTGCAGCAACAAAACTTGTGAAGAATAATAATGTGAGCAGTTCACTCCCAGCCACCATCTTGATTTGCAGGCATGGTTACATGTGAGCTTCAGACAATGCTGTCATGCCCTGCTTCCAGAACTTGGAAATGGACTCTGACTCAGAGACTGATGCAGTGGACATGCCAGGACCTTCTAAACCAAAGCAGGAGGATGTTCCAGAGCCACAGGCCTCAGATACAGATGATAGTGCAGGTTTATCAGTACCAGCTCTGTCATTATTCGTGGAATTTTCACATTCGCGGGGGTCTATGGAACCTAACCCCCACGAATGTGAAGGGACAACTGTACAATATAAATTAAAATTCAAAAATAACATAATATCATTAAAACACAAAAATCATTAAAAGGAGGAAGAATGCTCTCTCTTAAGGTCAACAGTGACAATCTCCATGTCAATATGTGTAAATATCATAGCTTGACCCCACACAAACATTTTAATTGAGTTAATTACAAATAATTTAACAAATTAAATGATTTCCAAATTTCCAAATCAGTGTTTATTCTAATGAATAGACAAATGGATAGCTTCACATACCAGCAATTTTGCCAAAGGGCCATGGATACAAAAGAACGCTGCTGCGATTTTGGGTTAATGCACAGGAAACAGCATTATATCCTCTCATCTAGACAACACCTCAGACTTAATCTCAGGAATGTGCACATAGGATTGCAACCTCAGAAGATTCTTCTTTGAGCCACCTTGGGTCCCACTCTGGGAGGTGGCATATTAGATAGATAGATAGATAGATAGATAGATAGATAGATAGGTGTTTTGTCAAAAGATCACACCATGCTGAACAAGCTTTCAACAGAGCAACACACCTGCCATATTGTGATTTATTTCTCTATGCAATGTGATTAAGCATCTCATTTACATAGTGGTTGTTTCCAAATCATGAAGTGACTTCCCTTAGAAACTAATAGATAAAACTGTATACAACTGAGTGAATGTACAGGTAGTTTGGTAGGCAGTAAACAACAGACCTCCAAATCTTTTAGAGGCCTGCACCTGAATACGTCTGTCTATTGTTATTTAACAATGTCATATGTACAAGTAAACAGCGAATATATTTTCCTGTGCCAGATGTACAGTATGACCCAGATATCTATGGGGGGATATGTTCCCAGACTTACTGTGGAAATGTGAAACTGTAAATAATAGCGAACCTTATTGAAATGAATTACTTCTGGCCCAACTACTGGTGGAAGCATATCATAGAATCATGCTGAAGGACCTAGAAAATACCTAGAGGACATTCTTTTTTGACGCAGGAAAGTGAAACCATGGATATGGGTCCCATGGATACGGGGGTCATAAGGTACACTATGTATGGCTGTATCTCAATTGAATGTGTTATTTTATATGCTATGGCCTAAGTTCAATTTGCTAGTCTCAGCTAAATGAATGTGTTATTTTATATGCTATGGCCTAAGTTCAATTGCTAGTACTTTATCAGATGTGTGAAAAAATACATCAGAAGATCGTGACAAGAACACAAACCAGCAAAATTATCAGACAATGTTGTCCTTCAGCCGTTCTGGGGGACACAGTGTGGGTGTGAATAAAGCGTCTCTTTTTATTGATGACTTAGCCCATCAATAAAAAGGGGATACTTTATTGATGCTCGTGCTATGCCCCAGGAATGGCTGAGGCCACATGCATCTGATGTCGGTCTTTGGACTTTTTCGGACTTTTTTGGACAATCCAAAAATAACGCTAGCAGTGTCACCAGGTTGCTATGATGCAGCGCTAGAGGGCGTCAGTTTCGCATGACGCTCCTTCCCAGTGGTACTGTTGCAGTACTGCTGGGACATTTGACCGTGATATTTTTGCTTTTACCGTCATATTTTACTCACGATCAATGATTTACTCACGATTTACTCACGATCATATTTTACTCACGATCACGTAAAAGCAAAAATATCATGGTCAAATGTCCCAGCGGTACTGCAACAGTACCGCTGGGAAGGAGCGTCATGCGAAACTGACGCCCTCTAGCACTGCAGCGTCGCAACCTGGCAACGCTGCTAGCGTTATTTTTGGATTGTTCGAAAAAGTCCTTTGTGTTCTTGTCGCAATCTTCTGGCACATTTTGGAGTGCAGTTTTGTGCTGCATTTCCCCACGTCTGATAAAGTCCCTAGTGTCAGCTAAAGTAGACCCATTGAACTGATTACTGAACTTCTGTAAATCCTACTAAATAAATTGATCTACTGTAGCTGGAATGTGACAGTTACAAAATGTGGAAACTGTCTGTATTTGTCCATGCAAATCTATCAATGCTCTTCAAACATAGAGTAAAGCAGTAATTCTATAAACATATTTTGAATGGTCAGAATCAAAATAAGACTGCAAAGTGCAGTTTTGAAGTATATTTGATGGCAGCCATAACAACATTTTAAATGTATATTTATTTCCCTTAACATTCAATCACATCTCCACTTGATTAAGCATGTCCAGATTAGCCCAGAAACTACTTGTACATATAAGCTTTACAGGACATACTACCAAATTTCAAAATGTAACATTATTATTTATGTATTAAAATGTTTTTCTCTTAAAATTTACATACTGCTTATGCACCTCCTTCTCCAGATGTTGTTGGTGGACTGCCCATGTCTACACTGGCATATCCTTTGCTGTTGCAAAACCTATGGCAGCTGACACTTGCCACAAATTGGTGTTTGCCATAACTGTATGGAGTAAATTCTACACAAGTTTGTGCCTTATGACTAGCATTCAGTGTTCCCAATCTGCAGAAGAAATAAAGGAAAAAGAATATATCTGTTTCTGATCTTTATACATTTTTAATATTGTGAGCTGACCTCTCTTGACTACTGGATGTTTTGCTGCATGGCATTCAATGGCATTTGTTAAGTTTATTGTTTGCAAGATAACTAGGTTCTGAACTGGGATGTCATGACCAACAGAGACTGAACCATAGATCAATTCAATATGAGCACCCACCAGACCTGTAATTTAACTTACTCAGTAGCTATTGGTTCACCAATCAGTCCATAGCCCTCCAAGTGAAGCACACAGTTCTTGAGGTCCTCTTTCAGGGGATTAGAGAAAGTGATTTCTGTACAGCATGGCACATTCAACTTGGGGTGATCTAAAAACTAGTAAAAAAAATGAAGGAGTGCTTGTTTTGACATTGTTCCCAAATCTCAAGTTTTTATACTGATTAACACAATGTACTCTTATGCAGATAGTTGTTTTAAGAGTCTTTAGAAGGAACTGGATGTCTTCTCATCATAACTAATGGTTAGGAAGGACCCTCTTGAAAAGAGATCTGTCTCTGATGTTTGGAAAGGAAAAGCCATCAGTCCTGGGCTAGTGACAGAATCCACAGTTTCCAGCTAAAGTAAGGAGGGCAGATGAGACTGTGTACAGAAAATCAGTTTTGGAAAAGTTGGAGGGGAAGTGGGAAAGAGAGATGGGGGGAAAGAGATGAAGGCACCTTGGGGTGCAGATGCCTAATGGGAAATGGCAGATAATATGCTGCAGGGTAGAAGTGCATGCCATTTTTTTCCACTTGTGGTCCACTTGTGTATTAGTAGTGGGGAAAAACCCAAATACTAGGGGGAAACCACTGCACATACTCCAGCTCAAAATAAATCAAAACCCAAGTGATACACCACCAAGAATTTGTGACAACTTGGAAACCTGAAGAACATGCAGCTCTATACATGGTTAAATAAAATGGAAATCGATGTCTTATATATTAAAATTTACAATGAGACAACTATATCAACATATCTGGGTAGCATGCTGCGAAACAGAAACACTTAGCCTGTTGGTAACGTGTTTCTGGATTACTGTAAGAGCATCAAAGATCTTTACCTTTATCTCAATGGGTAGACTGTTGATCAGGATATCCCTCTCCACCATCATGATTTCCCCTTTGGGCTCTGGCATTGAGACTGCTGTCACTCTCATGATATTATCATCACAAAGGTAAGGTCCATAACTATCATATGGAATATCTATCAGGATTTTCTTCACTGCAAAACAAAATTTATTAGAAGGTTCATGCCTGATTTGGGAATGGAAACAGCTTTAATTAAATTAATGATCCTAGGAGATGAATTAATAGGACAGTGATTAATTTGAGAATTAATAGGACAGTGTGGTCCTAGATCTCTCAGCAGTTTTTAGTACAATTTCTTATGGTATCCATCTGTATTATTTGTTCAGAATGGGCATCAGGGGTCTAGTATTATGATGACTCTAGTTCCACCTAGACAAATGCTCTGAGAAAGTTGTGTTTTTTTTATTTCTGTTCTACCACATGGCCACTGGTCTGCAAAGTACTGCAAGGTTCCATCTTGTCTCCTGTGTTATTCGACATCTACATGAAAACACTGGAGGAAGTCATTCAGGGCTTTAGCTTAATGCCATCAACATGTAGATTACACTCAGCATTAACTCTTATTTTCATTTAATGATCCCAGACATCTCAAGGAGGTTTAGGGAAGATATGTTATTGGATACGTTACAGTTTGTGAAACCTGAGGATCTGGAAAAGATCGTTGGAGAGATGAGAGCATACTGGACTCATGCCCTTCCAGGCTGTTGAAAGCAGCCCAAGAGGAACTGGTGGACTGGGTAAGGGGAGTAGTGAATGCTTCACTATAGCAAGGCAGGTTTCCATCTTGTTTAAAAGAGTCTCTGTGTGGCCATTTTTGAAAAAATCCTACCTGGATCCTACTATACTGGAGAACTATTGGACAGTCCTCAATATCCCTTTTTTGGACAAGGTATTGTAGCATGTGGTGGCCTCCTAGCTCCAAGGGTTCCTGGATGAAGCTGATTATCTAGATCCATTTCAATCTGGCTTCAGGACAGACAGCTTGGGCCACCTTGGTAGATGACCTATGTAAGGAACTAAACAGGGGGAGTATGCCCCTGTTGGTTCTGCTGGACCCCCTCAGTGGTTTTCAGTACCATTAACCATGATATCCTTCTGTGTCACTGTGATGAAAAGGCCGCTCTTTTAGCCAATCTCAGAGCAGCAGGTGCCCAGCCAATAGGAAGGCAGCTGGGCATGGCTATAAAAGGGGCCTGACAGAGAGTGAGAGGGGTTAATTGTTTTGAGGTCTGACTGGAAAGAAAGAGTTACACTGAAAGGAGGGTGTGCTCTTAGAGCTCCTGAGGGAACTTTTCAGTCTGATGACCACAGAAGGGTCTTAAGGGTCCAGAGAGGGACAGAATAGACTTGGAGAGTCTAGTAGGGAGAGGTTCAGAGCAAGTCAAGTATATAAAGGGGATTTAGGACTTTGTGCCTGAGTTAGTAGTGCTGGTGCGTCTAGACTGAGGTTATTATTTTAAAAGGAATCAGATGTAACTAAGCCTTAAGAAGATTAACAACTTTAAAACTCAACTACAGTTTATTTGTTTTATATTTTTCAATAAACTTTTGTTAGTGTTTAAAGCTGCTTGGCCTCCGTTTAATTCAAACCACGCTATCTGATATCAGGGACACAAAGGGCTGTCCCAATAAAAAGTGCTTGGTGCTTCACCCATTCTTTTGGGGGCAGTAGTGGGATGCAAGAGACCCCACAGGACTGCCATTCTAAAGTCAGAGTGTTAAGGTGGTGGGTTGACTGTGTACGGGTCACCACAGTCACCTCTCTGGGATGGGACGCAGGATCAATGTTTCACAGTAGCTCCAGTCTTTCTTGGAAGGTGGTGCTGGGGGATGCCTGTTCAACACCCTGGCCACTATCCTCTGGGATACCAGAGGGCTCGTTCTGTCCCCTACGGTGTTTAAAATTTATATGAAACCACTGGGAGAGGTCAACCAGAGTGTTGGGGTTCAGTATCAGTATGGTAATGACACACAACTCTATCTCTTCTTCGCATCTGATTCCAAGGAAGCTGTTTCAGTACTAAACCAGGTCTGTTGTCAGTAAGTGACTGGATGAGGGTGAACAAATTGAAACTTAATCTAGACAAGACAAAAGTGCTCCTGGTCAGTCAGGAGGCAGATCAGGGAATAGGGATCCAGCTTGTGCTAGATGGGGTTATACTTCCCCTGATATCTCACATTTGCAGTTTGGGTGTACTCCTGGGTTTGGATGTGAGGCAAGATGGCCTTTTCAGATGTGACCAGGAGTGCATTTTCACAGTTAAAACTAGTGCACCAGCTGCACTCATGTCTTGAGAAGTCAGATCTGGCTATGTTGACACATGCCTTGATTACATTCCATTTGGACTACTGTAACACACTCTACATGGGCTGTCTTTGGAAACTGTTTGAAACCTTAAGTAGAGCCAAACTGCTGTGGCCAGGCTGTTGACTGGGGCTGGTTACAGGGATCATGTGACTCCCCTGTTGAAACAGCTTCATTGGCTACTGGTCCATTTCTGGGCAGAATTCAAAGTGCTGTTTTTGACCTTTAAAACCCTACAAGGCTTAGGTCCAGACTATCTGAAAGACGTATACAAACCAGTGTGAGCTTCAAGATCTTCCTGGGAGGGCTTTCTCTCAGTCCCACCACCTTCACAGGCATAGTTGGTGAGGAATTTGGAGAGAGCCTTCTCTGTGGCTGATTCCAGGCCGTGGAACTCTCCTCTGTAGGAGGTCCACTTGGCCCCCTCCCTGCTGTATTTCTGCCAGACGGTGAAGATGTTTTTATTCAGACAGGCCTTTGAATTTTAATTATGGAGCAGCAATGTGTGTATAAAATGATGTGCTGTATTTTTAATGTTTCACTGAAATTATGTTTTAAAAATGTTTTAAGTGTTTTTTAGCATTTCGTATGCATCCTATGACCCTAACAGCATTTTGGGCCATATGTCTTACATTTTACTTTGATTTGGAAGCACCACTGAGGGGCAATATATGATTATTTGTGGGTGGGGTGGGATAATTACCTTCTTTTGGGCCAAGTGTTACATGCATATTTTCCTTCCAGAGCTGATCCAATGAACTTCCATTGTGCCTTATTCCCTGAGCACTAAGGTTGAATTTCCTTTCTTTGATCTCATCATTCAGGTTTTCAAGCACCCAGTTGATTTGAACATTTTGACCATATATGGGACAAGTAACCATCTTAAATTTCATTATGATCCCAGCATCTTTCAGACTTCTGTTTCTGTTGGATAATATATCTTTCTCTATCTCAGAATTGGGAGCATTGAGGTACTGAGGATTAATTTTCTTACAAGCTTTATAGAAGGCATTTTTCTCTTGCAGAGAACCTAGGAAAAAATAACAATATCAATTCTTCATGAGCAGCTAAAACAATCAGACTCACATATTGAAAGATGGTTTAATGTCTGACATATAATTACTCAGTAAAATGTTTCTCAAGTCAACACAAATCTTTCTGAGAGGACTCGAATATTGAAGAATTTAGTATGATTTTTAATTCAGTGAATAGCTGTCTTAATGTCAATGTTCAGCTTTGGTTATATGTGTATTGTACTCTTTTCTTTAGAGTTTTTTACCATTTTGTTTCATTAAGCATTTCTTTGGGGAAATATACCGTGAAATTATGATGGCCACAATCTTTAAGAAGTTTTCATGTTACACTATCAATGTTATAAAATTTCAGCTACTCCCAGTAAAATTCATAGACTCATAGAATCATAGAATTGTAGAGTTGGAAGAGACCATGAGGGCCATCCAGTCCAACCCCCTGCCATGCAGAATACACAATCAAAGCATCCCTAACAGATGGCCATCCAGCCTCTGTTTAAAGACTTCCAAGGAAGGAGACCCCACCACGCTCCGAGGGAGTGTGTTCCACTGCAGAACAGCTCTTACTGTCAGAAAGTTCCTCCTAATGTTGAGGTGGAATCTCTGTTCCTGGAACTTGCATCCAGTGCCCCATGTTCTAGTCTCTGGAGCAGCAGAAAACAAGCTTGCTCCATCCTCAATGTGACACCCCTTCAAATACTTAAACAAGGCTATCATATCACCCCTTAACTGCCTTTTTTCCAGCTAAACATACCCAGCTCCCTAAGTCTTTCCTCATAAGGCACGGTTTCCAGACCTTTCACCATTTTAGTCGCCCTTCTCTGGACATGCTCCAATTTGTCACTATCCTTTTTGAATTGTGGTGCCCAGAACGGGACACAGTATTCTAGGTGAGGCCTGACCAAGGCAGAATAGAGTGACACTATGACTTCCCTTGATCTTGACACTATACTTCTATTGATGCAGCCCAAAATCACATTGGCCTTTTTAGCTGCCACATCACCCTGTTGACTCATGTTCAACTTGTGGTCTACTAGGACTCCTAGATCCCTTTATTAATTAATTAGTCATTACCTAATTCATGTTTGTAAGCCTCAGTGACATCTTCACGTACATCCGTACTGACACCCTTGGTGCTGATACATTGGCCACAAGGCCAGGTATCGCAGTGAAGTTTTGTCTTCTTGCCTCTTCCATGAGAAATCCATGCTGTATTCCTTGCATTTACCATACAAAATACACGGTGGCCATCAGAGTCAGTATCCACATCTCCATCTTTGATGCTTTTTACCAATATAGGCCCACTGCACATTGACCCTAAGATAAACAAAGAAAGATCAATTAATCATTGGTATTCTGAATGATTATCAACTTGATCTTTATCTTATCAATAGGCCCCGATAGCCCAAAGGATTCAGGTTTACTGAACTTGAAAAATGAACTTGAACAATGGCTACCAAGATTTTCATGCATCGCAGAGAAACTCAACTTGTGACTCACAAAGCTCAATACAGATGTCTAGGAATTATGGTTGTGCTTTCTATAACTCCTGTTTTTGAAACATGGAGGGGATGCAAAAAGTTAGTAGTCAAAGTGACTTTGGCTGTTGAGACACTGCAGAAGTACTGTGGTTTGATACTGCTTCAAGTATCATGGCTCCATACTATGGAATCCTGGGATTTGTAGTTCCAAAGCTCTCTGACAGAGAAAGCTAAATCTCTCACAAAACTACATATCCCAGAATTCCATACAATAGAGCCATGGCAGTTACAGTGATGTCAAACTGCATTATTTCAGCAGTGTGTCAGCAGCCATAGAAGGCACTAAATTCCCATATTGCTGGAATAACAGTAGGAGTCCCACATCATGTAGACATAACCCAAATTCTTTTTAAACTAATTCTTCTTAAACCAGAATCAATCCACTTTCTATAGTGTTGACACTGGTATAGATAGGAGTTATAGCAGCAACTCTTTTCACATAGACCAGAGCTGCTTATATGATTTGATCCTCATTGGAAGAGTCACTGCTCCAATGCTACTACATTAACTTAAGAATCAACTCTGATTCACCTGGCAGACCTCAATAAATAATGTATTCAAGTTGGTAGGCAACAAGCTGTGTAGGCAGGCCTATCTTGCAACTTACTGCATGTCTGCTCTTTAATTTGCCTTGTGTGGAAACCTACATCCTTGCCTAGTGGGATTTGTATTTGAAATCTGTGTGTGGAATAATTATTGTCTGGAATAATCTGTATTTGGAACAATTCATATAGTTATACAAACCTGCCAAGACACTAAGGAATGGGAATGGAAACAATATTCAAAAATATTCATAAAATGTTCAAAAAACATGTTTGTCAAGTATTGAGAAACCCTAAAAAGAAAAATCATGGACTAATGAGAATCTTCACAGTTCAGGACTTATACTGTGCAAAGTTTGCACATGGTTGTTTGTGCAGACAACAGCATTTTCTGCACAGGAAACAGTATTTTCAGTGTAGAAAATAGTATTCCAATACAGAAATATTAATTCCTGTGCAGAAAATGCTGTTTTCTGGGCAGAAAATGCTGTAATTGGGCATTTATTCTGCATAAAATTCTCACATGGTTGATTTGCACAGAAAACAGCATTTTATGTGCAGGAATTAATATTTCTGCATTGAAATATTATTTTCCATGCAGAAAATGCTGTTTTCTGCACAACAACAACCACATGCAAATGTTTCCACATGCTAAATGAATAGGTTTCAAAACTGCATGGCTTTCAAAGACTTTCTCGCAGTGGTAAGAAAATGGCTCAAATTGTTCATTGCTACCTTTGAGTAGAAACTTAGTGAAGCATTATATCCATGCTGTAGGTAAGAGAGCTGCCTTCTGGACTTCTATCAATATTGCTTCATTTCATGAGCATAAGACAAATGCTCCCTACAAACAGAGATGCAGATTTGGTAGAACATGTATAAAAATAAGCATATGGAATTCCCAATGTAATTTCCACTAACACTGAACTGATATCTAATCAGTTTGTAAGCCTAATAGCATAATCTCATCTGATATTCATATTGTTATGTCCTTTCTGAGTCTACCAGTTATTAATTTCAAGTCATTAATCACATACAACACATGTCTATGTTTGGATTGGGGCAGAGGTTTGATTTACCTTTACTGGTTTCTACAGGAGTCGGATCCACATATTGCCAATCACCCCCAGATTGATTTAGGTCTTTTCGGGCCATCCAAGATTCATTCCAGCAATGATATACCCTACACCACATAAAAGGAGAGATACTTCATAGGGCTGCAACCAAATTTTGCAGAATTAAGAATGGGTGTAACATACAAAACTGTTCAGCAGAAGCTGGAACATTCAGTAGTAGTGTATGATCTTTTAAAAATAAAAATACCAGTTTTACCATTCAAGTGACCATATGGAGTCAAGTGACCCTTTCTAGTAAAAAAGATTTCCCAGTTGGGTCCAGACTACGTCTAACTTCTCTTCATGGTACAGCCTATTAAAGTCAGAAGTGATTTTCACTGGTTATTGATTTACCCTGTATCACGTGAAAGACCCACTATAAAGTGGGTGTTGGAGGTTTCAAGGATGAATGAATGAATGAAAAACCACCTTCCCAGCTTCTCCAAGTAGAGAGACTCTAATGGGTCTTGGTACCTGATGTAACAGAAGAGATTCTTCCATTTGCAAAAGAGCAAGAATGAAATAATTGCTGTTGTATTTGATTTGTTTATTCAAACTTGACTTTAGGGCTCCAGAGCATTAACATTATTTTTTTTTAAAAAAAAAATCAAAATATATCCATTCTGAAACATGCTGACAGATAATTCTGATGGTAACTTAAGTTAAATTGTGAGGAATCTTCATTTTCAAATCTGCTTCAAGAGCTTTTGGTCGATCTATGATTCCATAACTTCCGTGCCCATATCTAGCAGCCCATCCACTAGACTGCTTTGATTTTATTCTAAAATATCTGATAAAAGCCACAACTTCTTCTCCATCACACACTTACCAGACATATTCTTTGCCATTTATAGTTTTGCCTGTGTAGTCAAAAACCTCCTGAACTATGAGAGGGTTGACAGCATTAAAAGGACAGTAGAAGCCTGTAACAACTCGGCTCGGGATTCCCAAACACCTCAAAACTGTGGGGGGAAAAGTGATACTTCAATATTGAACTGTAGAACTATGAAGAAAGGAAATATTGGACAATCCAGCAACAATGTGACAAGAACCAAGGCTTGTTATTTTAGAAAGACTAGTGATTCTTGGAGTTTTGGTGTAAATACAACACATCCCATATTGATTCAATCTCCCTAGATTTGATAAGCAGAAGGTTTATGGCACAAGGAGAGTTATGTCATTTTGACAAACTACCAAACTGCATGAATTAATTATAAGAAAAATCTAGTCCATCCATAGTTAGGACAGCCTTATACTACAGAAGAGGACCCTAGTGATTAAAATATTCTAAGCACATTTCATTTTTTGAAATCAGTTTCATCAAGCAGGAGCTGCAGCAAAATGTCACATTTCTTATAACTTTAATGTCAGTGCTACTGCCAAGAGTCTAAATCCAATGTTGGCAGTAGCATAAGGAGCTTTGGCCCATCCCTTCCAATAGACCTCTCCCAAGTCAGAAATGAGCTCTATGAGGACTACCAACCTCCAGAGCAGGTTTCTGCGGTGCTCAGGGGACTGGGGAGATTGTGCCCCCCATCTAGTTATGGTGGATTCCATTCATGCACAGCAGACGTTCAGCACTGGATATTGCAGAGGTTCCAATCAACCATGCTCTTCTCCAGAATACTATCAGCTGTACGACATTCAAACAGGCCAATTTACTCTTTGATTCATGCCCCCCCACACACACACCTAAATTGTCCATGTTTCTTTTCCAATTAAAATTCCATGTCTGTTGCTGGCCATTAAGCATGTTCAGTTTCTCAATGAGCTTTTGCTCCCCTCCCCCTGCTCTATTTTTATTTTCAAATTTCCTTCTTCTGCATACCTCACATTTGGTCAAGAATTCTAATACCACCTTCCTGTTTCTCATTTGCCCCATTCTGTTCTCATCCCATTAGCACCAAATCATTTGAGTTCACTGTTAGAGGAAATGGTGTTTTACATCACAATGTAGGCTTGATTTTAAACAACCAAAGTGTTAAGTAAGCTATAAATCCATTGATGCATTTGCAAATTGCTTCTAAATTATAAGATTTTTTTTCAGATTGATTTCTATCTTTATTAGTAATTAGAATGCATTAAGACACATGCATATACTTTTAAAATATTTTATGCAAGCAGCCTGATTTTTCTGTTCCCTCTGTAGAAGTGGTTTTATATTTTATGACATTCTAAGAAAGCAGGCTAAATTAGCAAGCCTCTTTCTCTGTCTGTCTCCTTTCCCTTTGAAAAACCAAAAAACACCCTCTCATTTGTACATAGTTTTGCATTTTTCTTATACATACAATTTAATTTCCTTATTCTTTTAGATAAGGGCAACCTAAAGAATTTTCATTATTATGCAAAATATTCACATTAAACTCCAAACAACTCTATTATTTTTAGTTAAATAATTACATTACTATGTAGTTTTCCGCCTTTCAAAGGGGCCTAAAACTTCCCATTTAAAGGGAACAGCTTAAACTGTTACAAAATAGCTTCATTCTGAGTGATTTATCAAAAAGCCAGTGAATTAGAATGTGACTATTGTGATGAATGTTTCTGTCCTTGAGCAAGTAGGGATCACCAGCATTGAGGCCATGATATTGAGAACACAGCTGTTCTAGGCATGTTTCTAGGATGGAGGACCATCGCCTCCCAAAAATAGCACTCTACGGTGAACTCACCACGGGTCAGCGTAAGAGGGGCGCTCCAAAAAAGCAATACAAGGAGTCCCTAAAACAACATCTCAGGCTCGGCCAAATTGATCACCAACAATGGTCCACCCTGGCCTCATATCGGGAGGCATGGAGACACACTATCCACAATGCTGCAGCTTTATTTGAGAACTCACGCTGAACAAGTCTTGAAGAGAAATGACAACGCAGAAAGAATCACAACCCGGAAACATCACCCAAGGAAACCTACTGCTGTACTTTCTGCAACCAGACTTGTCTATCTCGGATTGGCCTTTTTCGTCATTAGCGCGCTTGCAGTAAGCGCGGGATGAGTCCTTCCTGAATCTTTGTTTGCAAAGAAAAGCCAGAGAGAGAGAGAGAGATTGTGCCTTCCTGCCTAAGTCGATTGGTTTTGCATGCATACAGACCACGTATGCAAAGTGTTTTTCAAAACTTTATCCAGTAGCATGCCTCAAAGTATCCATGAAGTTTCAAATAGCCACCAATGTTCAATATGCCTTTTGTTAAAATATTTCCTTTTATCTTTAAAACATTTATTTCATTTGTTTTCAGTTTTCATTCTTTAACAAATTAACAGAGCTGGGTGGCCCAAGGAGGCAACAGAAGAAGTGCTGCTGTCCTGGTGGAAGTCAATTTGTGCACTCTTTTTTCTAAGTATCTAAATAGTATTCTACTTGATGTATAGTTCTGGGATCTGAAATCACACATTACCCAGGGGTGTAGCTACATTGTCCACACATATAAGAATTATGCAGCCCCAAATTTTTAGCATGCAGTAACTTAAAACTTCAGTTAAGCATTTGTAAATATAGTTTAGGCATCCAAGGAAAGGGGGCAGGCAAAGTTATGAAGGGAATGTGAGCACAGCAAATATAACAGTCCTAAGTGTGAATGATTTTTAATGTTTAATTCACTGAAACGCTAGAAATTTGGAGGCTGAAGGAAAATTTCATTGGTGAAGCAAGCCTCTTAGTTGTGGGTTCAATGCCCCCAGTGTCTTCAGATGTAAAGCTGTATCACTAAATACAAAAATCAGGATTGTCTATGCCATAGTATTTCTGATTTCTTTGTATGGTTGTGAAAGCTGGACGGTGAAGAACGCTGACAGGAAGATAATCAATTAATTTGAAATATGGGCCTGGAAGAGAGTTCTATGGATACCATGGACTACATACATGAACAATAAGTAGGTCCTGAACTCTCACTAGAAGCCAGAAAAACCAAACTGAGGCTATCATATTTTGGCTATATTGTGAAACACCATAACTCAATAGAAAAGATTATAGTGCTTAGTAAAGTGGAAGGCAGTAGGAAAAGAGGAAGACTATACTACAAGCAGATAGACCTGTATCAAGGAAGCTCCAGCCCTTAGTTTGCAGGATCTGAACAGGGAAGTTGATCATAGGGTGACTTGAAGATTTGTCATTGATTGGGTGCCATAGACTAAAGCTAACTTGATGGGAATTAAAAAGGCCCTTATTTTGTTCCCACTCCTGTAGCTACACCATAGAGGGTACCATTAATGGTCTCAACAGTAGGGATGTACTGATTCCATTCAAGCTTGCAAGAATGAATTTTTTTCATTTTTTTTCTCTCTTTTGGGCTAGAGCCAAAGGGGTGTTATGCATTTTTTTTAAAAAAAATACTTCACATTCTGGGACTTTTTTATGAAAATAATTTTGCAAAACAACTTGGGTATTGTGCAAAAACATTTTTGAGCAAATAAGACCATATTTGTATGGAGCACCTTTTTTTGCAGAACAGACTCTTCTGTGAAAAAATACACAAAATACATGTTTTGCACAGGGTTTTTTTTTTTGAACAAATGAATGTTTCTTATATAATTCACACAGTGCAAAAAAAAATCTCATGGAAGTTGAGCACTATAATGTTTTGAGATACACTTTCTTATCAAGAAAAAGAAAAAAATGTGTACCTCTTAAAATGATGTTGGATTTGGGAGCTACAGATGGGGACCACAATCTTGTTACTAAGCTAGCAGGTACACTTAATCAGGAGTCAAACACAGTGGTGGCCAGGGAAGGCAGACAAAATCTTTCAGGTCCAACAAGACTATTTCAAACAAGAGATACCTCCTCAGTGTACCAGTAAAATTCCTGACAAAGACTAGAAAAGGACATTTCTCTCTTGGGACCTTTCCTTACATTTCTTACCTGTGCATAGTACAGAAGCAAATGTTCCACAGTCCCCATATTTGACAGGTTTGTATTTGCTTTGATACCACTGCTGAAGGATAGGAATGCTTCCATTCCACATTGAAGGACTCAGTCCCTGAATAGAGTTATTGTTGGATGGAAACTTTAGAATGCTTTTCTTCTTGTGACAACCAATCTGAAAACAGAGAGCTGTTGATGTTAAAGGGTACGTCAGTTCCCTGCTATATATCCATCTTGGACACGCCACAAAATGAACATACATAATTTCCTGCTTGTCGATCATTCTCTGTCTTGAACAGAGCAATTCAATGGCATGTGACTAGAATAGGTATAAAAGAATTACTATCAAGCATAGAAATATGCATGTGAATTTTACATTGTACACTAGGTATATTATGCAGAAGCTAACCTGCTTATTTTCTCATTGTCCTATATAATAGCATACATTTCATTGCCATTTTCTTGTGTGAGAAGATGGGACTTACCAATATTTCTGTTGCTTCAACCACCAACAATAAGATTAAATAAAATAGATTCCTCATAAAGTTGTACAGGCATTTTGAAAACAAGGCAACAAGGAGATGTCAAAAGATTAAAGATAAGAGCAAATGCCAGTGTTATACTCACCCCAAAATTAGCACAAGAAATTGTGGTTCCTTTAAGGCAACCTCTGTAGATCCAGAAGCCATGCAGTATTTTCCCACCTCCATCACCAAATCTGCAGGGGTCTTCATTGTGGCACTGTTGCTGATTTTTTCACTGAAATTTGGCAGCACAGCCACAAAAAAAGCAGCACTTACACAAGAAAAGCATCTCCCAGTAGTGCAGAACAAGGTCTGCAGGCTATACACAGACTTTATTTAAATGTAAAATGGGGAGGGTGAGGTGAAAGTGCTGTTTTTCTCACTGCCAAACTGCCCAATTCCAGTGGCAAAATTGGTGTCAGTGGAGAACCCTGATATGAGAAGGGACTGGATGGGAGCTGCATGAAATCCATGGGCTGTGTACTGCTAACCTTTGGCTTAAACTGACACTATGCTTCCAGCTTCCAAACCTACCCCATGTCAACTAAGTTAAACAAAGGCACTGTGCACTCCTTGAATATTTCCAGTTTGTTTACATGCATAAGAGGATTTTTCTTTTATTAAGGAATAAAACCTGACTAGAAAAAGTTTTAATATGTTTTTTTTTAAAAAAAAAAACTTAGGGTGCACCAACACTGTAGAAATACCGTAATGTAGTTTGATGCCACTTTAAGTGCTGTAGCTCCATCCTATGGAATCGTGGGATTTGTAGTTTTGCAAGGTCTTTAGTCTTCTCTGCCAAAGAGTGTTGGTGTCTCACAAAACTACAAATCTCAGGATTCAGTAAGATGGAGCCATGGTAGTTAAAGTGGTGTCAAATTGTATTATTTCTACAATGTAGATGCATCCTTAGTTCTGAATAGCAGGGCACCTTTATTTCTTCTCTTTCTCTCATGCTTATTTCACAAAAAGTTCAGAGATGTTTCCACTGAACTTTTATTGGCCCTCATCTTGACACTGACCAGCTCCATATCCTCTTAGCTTTAATTATACTGCAGCACTGAAAGCTGGCAGAATATGTGTTGAATTCAAGATTTTCCTGACCCAAACAAAGGGAGTCCTGTCAGCAGTGGGAAACCAGAACAGCTTTCTCTCTAGAATAAGAACACGGGGTGCTGATTTTCACCAATTCTTCCTTTCTTCTACAGTCCTCAATAGCATTTCACACACTCTTCTAGAAGGTCCCCTAACCTTCCAGAGCAGATCAGGGGATACACAGGGCAGCTGCAGGTGGAAGGAGGAACTAGAAAAAAAATACTTTCCCTCATCCACTTTTGGGATCATTGAGTTTTCAGAGTTCTTATTTGCATCCATTCCCATATCTTTTTCTTTTCTCTCACTGTCACCCAACGCTCTGTGGTATGGGGAGGAATCTATTTAACTTCATAGTTTGCATTCTCCTGATCTTAATCCTTCAGAATGCTATTCAAACTAGAGCCTCACCTGCATATCCTTTAAAGATGATGGCTGGTTTTTTAAAATATCCATTTAATTTGTTGTAGACATTGTCATTAGGAATTTAAAAGAAGTTTGGCAGTTGCCATTTAAGAGATGCACTACAGTTCTCCAAACTATCACCATCACTTTCCCATTTTCAGTTCCCCCCCCTTTTAAATACAAGCCCCACCCTACCCCAAAATGTTAGCTCTGTCAGCAGCTCTCTAGTGATTAAAGCAATCACAAACCATATTTTCTAGGAATTTATCTTTTACACAAGGCCGATTTTGAGATATCCCAGCCAACAGTGATGGTCGGAGAAACAAAGCCAGATTAATGCCAGAGATTATTATAGGAAAATATACCCACATGATTCAAATATGTACATTGTCCCACATTTTGCTGAGGAAAGTGAAATGGAAGAAAACATACCATCATTTTTTATATAATAAAGCCTTACCATTGTGTTCAACACCCTGCTAATATATACAGGATCATTACGACAAGAACAGTCCATCCCAGGGTCACGCAAGAAATTTGTACTTGTGTCCAGAATTTTCAGACAGATATCCAGAATATCTTCTTGGAACTAACACACAATTATGAACAATTATTCTGAAGTCACACATGAAACAAATATTTGGTCTTAAGATTTTCTATCAAATAACTGAAGAAGACAACTGCTGGGGAAATATACAGATTACAAATGTGTGTGGAATTATCCAGAAAGAAGTGAGACAAAATAATGTAGCCAATTATGCTGGCACCAAAATACGTAGATTAAATGAATATAAAGATAAATAATGTTGACTTCCAAATCAACTAACGTTTTAGATCAGTTGGTCACATATGTAAAATGTAAACATATTAAACTGATACTAACTACTGGCCCACATTCCCCCCCCCCTCAACCTTATAATGATTAGACAACTAATTTGTACACTACAAGTCATCAATGCAGGTTTAACTATTTCTTTGGGATTCTGAAGTAAAATGGCAGTTACTTTTAAGTATTACCATGACAAAGGGCTTATCTACACTAGCCAGGATATGCTGGAGCCTCGTCTGTGTATCCTGGCTCCAGATCTAGCCCATTCTGCCCCTTTTACCTGGAGAAAACAAGCCAGCATTCAAACAGAATGCCAGCTTGTCACTGCAGCTACTGCTGCCGTTTTTTCCACTGACATGGAAGCCAGCAGGGGGGGCTGAAACATGTGGCTGCAAGCACCTTGCATGTGATCAGCTTTATGCACATGATGGTGGACTCCTGCCCGGCTTCCGGGAAAGCCAGGGAGCTAGCGGTGGCAGTGTGGAATAGTGTTCTGGGAAGGGCTCTCGCAGATATGCTTCCATAGACCAGATGAAACCTGGTATTTTCTTATACCACTGTAAAGGGTCCTATCCCAGCTTACCCCCGTTCCAGCCCCAGGGGTTGTAAGGACTGCCTGGAGGCATATTGGGATAAATGCCCTGTGTCATCTGGACTGCAGGGCTCTGGAATGGGGCACGCTGGGGTATTTGTCCTGTGTCAGTAAGCCCAAAGACTTCTATGGCACCATGAAAAGAAGGAAGTTTATTGTACCTTATGTCTGTCTAGAAATCCTGAATCCTTAGATACATGTACTGTATAGCAAGATTATCGCTCTAACACACACATTAGAAATCAGTAGAGTATTCTTCAGATTCAGCATGCTCAGGACTATATTATATTACTTCAGTCTCACAAAACCAAGACTGCAAGTCTAACCATGTTCTCTAAGGAAAGAGGTGAATTAAACGTATTTAGGTAATCACGTACAGGATGGTCTTATGTTTTATAGCTAATTTTATTGGATTTACATTGGAATCTATCTCATATAATGAGCTTTAATTTATACAGGATCTACTTGTCTTCTGTATTCTCAAGAACTGGAGAGTTACTGGCATGTTCTGATACTTTTAGTATAACTTAACTAATAACACTTCCACTAAAACATGGGAGTAATTAACAGCCCAATGTGAAGTCGAAGGCTTTCATGGCCAGCATCCATAGCTTTTCCATGGGGGTTTTCTGGGCTCTGAACCCATCTTCTGGAAAAGCTTATTCCTGATGTTTTGCCTGCATCTGTGGCTGGCATCTTCAGAGAATGGTGGGGTAGTCCTGTTCAAACATTGCCTCACCACAAACTACTTCCAGTGGGATAACAAATTCTATGAACAAATAGGTGGGGTAGCCATGGGCAGCCCTCTGAACCCCATGATAGCAAACTTTTAAATAGAACATTTTGAAAAGCAAGGCCTGGAAACAGCATCAAAAAAGCCCACAACATGATTCCAATATGTGGACAACACTTTCACAATTTGGAGCCATGAAGAAGAAAATTTGGCCGCATGAACAGCATCCACCTGAACAGCATCCACCTGAATATCCAATTCACAATGGAAAAAGAACAGCACGTGAACAGCATCCACCTGAATATCCAATTCACAATGGAAAAAGAAAAGGAAGGAACGTTGCCATTCTTGGATGTCCTAGCCATCCGCAAACCAAACACAAGGTATACAGAAAACCCACACATATGGACACATACCTACACATGAACTCCAATCATAACCCAAGACAAAAAAGAAGCACAATAAAATCACTGATAGGACTTTTTCGGATGCATGAAATATACCGCAAGCAGCCTCGTCACGTTGCGAGGCTGCTGCGCTGCAGAGCATCTGTTTTGTATGACGCTCGCCCCTGGCAGTACTGTTGCGGTACCGTGGGGAGAGTTGAGCATCATATTTCCTCGATTTTTAAGCACGAAAGTTGATCGTGCTTAAAATCGAGGAAATATGATGCTCAACTCTCCCCGCAGTACCGCAACAGTACCACCAGGGGCGAGCGTCATGCGAAACAGACGCTCTGCAGCGCAGCAGCCTCTCAACATGACGAGGCTGCTTGCGGTATATTTCATGCATCCGAAAAAGTCCATAGACTGAACAAAAAGGATCTGCAAACACCACTACCTGGAGGATGAACTGAAGGACCTAAACTGGGCTCTACAGGCTAATGGTTATTCCAGATTGGACATCACAAGAGCAGCCAGACCCAGAAAAAAAACACAGGAATGAAGAAAAACAGTCACCCAAAGGGAAGATATTTTTAACGTACATCAAAGGAGTCACAGACAGAATAGAGAAACTGATGAGGAAACACAACCTCCAAACGATCTGCAGACCAACCAAGACAATCCAAGAAATGCTACATTCAGTGAAGGACAAAAGAGACCCTCTCACAGCCGCATGAGTTTACCACATACCATGCAGCTGTAGGCAAGCTTACATAGGAACCACTAAACACAGTGTGGAGACACAAATCAATGAACATGAGAGACACTGGAGATTGGGCCAGCAGCAGTAGCAGAACATGTTACAAACCAACCTGGACACAAAATGTTATTTAAAAACACCGACATTCTGGACCAGGCCAACAACTATCATCTCATCTATTGAAATCCACAAACACCTGGACAACTTCAACAGGAAAGAAGAAACCCTTAAAGTAAATAAATTTTGGCTACCAGTCCTGAAAAACACCAAAATCAAAACTCAACACATACAAATGAACTTCACCCAGGGACAAGGGGACTTCCAGCAGACAATAAACCATTAGCCAAACAGACACTACTAATCCTCCTTGCATATCCTCCCACACTAGGAACTAACCATTCAAATACACAAATTTACATATCGTCTCCAACAGAGATTCACAGTATATAAACCCCACACACCCTTACCCCACCATTCTCTGAAGATGCCAACCACAGATGCAGGTGAAACAGCAGGAATAAACTCTTCCAAAACACAGCCCCACAGCCTGGGAAAAAAACACAGAAAACCTAACAACCCCATATTATGCATGTTTACTTAGAAGGACACACCTTCTAGTTTTTATCTGATCCATCAGGAGTCCTGCTTTCATCTCCCCACTCTGCACCTTGGTTTGGTCCCTTTTGTGGATGTAGGTCTAGTCATTTCTAAAGGGGAAAATTTTGAACATGAGGATGAATAAAAATATATGTGTTGTTTATTGTTGTTATGTGCCTTAAAAATCAACTCTTTACTTTTGGCAGTCCTATCATAGGGTATTCTTGGCAACATTTATTCAGAGAAGGTTTGACATTGCCTTCACCTTAAGCTGAGAGAATGTGTTTGCTCAAGGTCACTCAGTGGTTTCCATGGCTGACGAAATATACGTGTTACTTTAAAAGAATCTCATTCACTTGATAGCAACCACTTTACAGACATCTCTTTCTGACAGTCAGTTTGGGTCCAAGAACAAAGTGACACCAAAGTAATTCACTATACACAGAAGGCCCAGCATGTTGCATTTACCTGTCCAAAATGCCATGGATGAGTGGTTATATGTTTAGGAAGACCCTTGAATATAATCCCATCCTCATTCAAGACATATTCTTCTCTGTGAGCTTGGTTGTCTAAATACACAGCATCATCTGAGAAAGGAGGATTGACAAAGTCTCTGAGAAAATAAAATAAGCAGACCTAATACCAAGGGGAGGATTTTCATATAACTCATGCCCCCTTAGAAATAAGACTTTTTCAACTGAGGCAGTTCATATTTTTGGCTATGAATCACTGGGTACAGAGAACATTCAGCAAAACAAATGCAGGCATGAACCACCAACAGAACTGCTGTGTGACAGTCCTTTAAGAGTAAGTGTGGTAAGAATATGAGGAAATAATTTGGATCTATATACCACACAAAATAAAATACGTACCCATCAATCCATGTTACGTAAGTTGCTGCTTGTTTAAATATAATTTAAGAAGAGGTTGGTAAAATTTAATAGTCTTTCCCAACAGACTTTTACTGTTGATTAGAAGATACATCAGCATGCAATGCCAGTACAGAACACTTGTTTCTTATGTGTACAAATATGTGATGTGTTGATGCTCCTTTACTCAGAGCCCAGTTAATTCATGCTCACAGAATTAAGGTCACTGATTCAAGTCCCTCAGAAAAATCCACTGCCTTTGGAATTGTGCTTATTGATTCAATTAGCAAAGTCCTCAACATATATTCTTAGGAATTTATTCTCATTTATCTTATAGAGTAGGACCCCTGTATCCACTGATTCATTATCCACTGATTATCCATGGGACTCAAAACAGCACACCTACCATAGAGTCTTCCTAGAAAATGTGTCCTCTCTAGCTATTTTCTAGGTCCTCCAAGGCAACTCTATGATATTTTAAACTGGAAGTCCTATTATTTTCAATGGTGTTCACTATTATCCACGGATTTCGGTATCCATGGGGCACCCCGGAATCAATCCCCAGCAGATACAGGGGTCCTACTGTATTCACTTAGCTACGATGTTCTACTGTGCAAGTTTATATAGAAACTTACCAGAGCACCAAGGATTGAAAAGGACATAAAAGTCTCCCAGATATTGAGAGTGTTTGTGTCCACACGACGTTAGGCACATAGTCAGACTGTAGCAGCCAATACAGGCATTGACAGGTGGAAACATGTTCACACAAAGACATCTTTCAGTATGGAGTTTGTAGCAAGCATTCCAGTGGCTCTCATCAGGACATCCACCCAGAGGAAAGATGCTCTTTGTACCAAGGGATTCACAGGGTTTGGGACCTATTAAGGAAAGATTTTGTTTAAAAAATAACAAGTCTAAAGTGTGAGTAAGCAACACTTCATCTAAATGTATTTACAATGGGCAGTCTGTAAAAGAATAAAGCAGCAAAACTTTTATCTGTGTTCTATGAAAGTGAAGTAAGGGTCAGCTACCAAGTAGTACAAAAGAATGAAACTGAATACCGCTTTCCAAAGAAAAACTCTAATGTAGGGATATAAGGAACAAGGAAATCCTATCATATTTACACAGCAGTGCTCCAAATATTTAAGTTGTTTTTCTTTTCTTCTTCTTTTCTGTTTTTGTAATATTGTTGATGGTGTTGGCATTGCTCATGCCCTCATATGTGCAATGCTGATGCAACCCTATTCACATTTATTTGAAAGAGTGTATCTTTGTATATGAGGCTGCCAAAACCTTAAGGTCCTCAGGTTTGTCCATGAGGACATGTGAGAGGGTCTTCTGTTGCTCCAAGGCTCTGGAATCTCCTCCCATGGGAGGCTAGGTTGACTCCCTCTGTACTCTCTGTTGTGAGTTGTGCAGAAGGTTTTTTTAACTGGATGTGTGTGTGTGTGTGTGTGTGTGTGTGCTGCTTATTGAATGAAATTATGGATGTTTTCACATGATAGCTAACTTAATTGCTGCAGTTTCCCCTCCACATTTACTGGGGTTAGGGGTGCAGGACCCCCATGAAAGTGAAAAATCTGCAAATATTTCTAGACACTCCCCCCCCCCACAAAACCAGATTTAACACAGAAAAAAAGTATGATCCATAAGTACAACAGATGCCTTCAAAGTGGTGGGGTTCCTTCGCAAGGCAGAAGTGGGTGGCTGGCAGGGCCTTTGCTGTTGCCCTACACCATTTTTGTTAGGGACTTACAAGCATCACTGCACATTTGCAGTCTCTTGTGAGGCTTGCTGATCCTATTAAAAATGACATAGGACAGCAGCAGATTGGAAGCAAGTAATCTGTGAATAATCAAATCAGCAAAAGTTAAACCCGCAAATGTGGAGGGTTGACTGTATTTAACTTTTGTGTCATCAGGTTTTCAGTTGTTATCTTACATAAGCCCTACTGAACTCAGAGAAATGCACTTTGAGGAACAAGTGTAGTTTCAAGATATGCCAAGCAACATATACACAAATAGATGACTTGTCTGAACACTTTAATGAGCAACAAATAAGTGATCTATTTAGAAGATACATTTCTCTATGTTTAGTGTACTTTGTTCAAGAAAACTTGTGCTTAGCTTTTAGTGAATATTGCCATCTGATACAACAATGGTCAGTCAGGTAGATCACTCCTATCATCTAATACCCTGAAAATGACATTTGAATTGTCCAAAGATCTTCAGGCTGTATGAGCAATGAATAACTATTAAGAATGCAATCAATAGAAGGTTTCCACTTGAAACCTCACTCACTAAATATTTGAATAATAGCAGAAGGATTTCTAGTGACTTCATGGAATATACTCATGTATGTGAATTACCTGTCTCCACTGTAAAGGTGATCTTGTCATTATCATCATCCCATTCCCGGTTTTGGAAATGCACATAGAACCCAAAGGGTTGGCCTCGTCTCACTATGAGTTTATTAGCACTAAAAAGCTGTGTGGAATGGTTGCTGGAATTCTGAGCAATGTTTAATTCCACATTTCTCACCTCGAGAGCTGCAGGAAAACAAAGGATTAAAGAATCAATTAATTAATTTAAAATTTATTTTAAAAAATTATTTATAAAATACCAGCTTGACAAAACTTTGAGTGGTGTTGTCTTCCTGGACTGGAGTGCAGCCATACTGGTGCCTCCACTACTCCTTAAAAAAAACTAATCCTGAAGGTTGGAGGGACGTAAGGAATGGTTAAAGTGTGTTCTTATCATGTAATGAGCTTTTGGATCCAGGCCAATGAGTGTACATTAGTATTTTTTAGTTACAAAATCTGCATCAGAAAAATTCCATGAGTGGTGTTTTATTCACATTTCTTACAGAGCAGTCCTATGTGGGGCAGAAGAATCTGGAACTACCACAGCATCTAGAGGTACACTGTACACAAATGGCCAAGACAACAGGAGGTATATTTTTGGTTTTCTCTGGTTCTTTTCTCTTTTTAAAAAACAACAACAACAAAACCCATACAACTAAAATATATAAACCAGACTCAGACTGGAAAGGAAAGGACATGGACCTGATCTTTAGAGAGGAACTCTGGAATGAAGTCACCCTTCTCACTTCAAGAATGCCTCCTTTCAAGGTCTTATACTGCCAGTAGATTTATACTCATGGAACTCTTCAAAGATGTAGCTGAAGCACATGGGTAGAGCTTCTTTCTGCTGCTCAGGGGAGCATTTCCACCTCCATCCTAACCCTTCGCTTTTGGTTCAAGAGTATGAGAAAAGCAATCTGTACATTGTGTTCATGAAAGTGTTCGACATTTAATTAACTTGGGGTGCAGCTAGATGCGAGAACTTGTAGCAAAAAATATCACCTTACCTCCCTATCACCGCAATGCCCACTTGTACCAACAGCTAATTCGCAACTTTCTGGAAAGGAATAGTTTGCAGTTTGCAGTTTACAGACTTTTTCGGACAATGTAAAAATAATGCTAGCAGCGTCGCCAGGTTGCGACGCTGCAGCGCAAGAGGGCATCAGTTTCGTACGACGCTCCTTCCCAGCGGTACTGTTGCAGTACCGCTGGGACATTTGACCGTGATATTTTTTCTTCTACCATCATTTTTTACTCACGATCAATGATCGTGAGTAAAAATATGATGGTAGAAGAAAAAATATCATGGTCAAATGTCCCAGCGGTACTGTTGCAGTACCGCTGGGAAGGAGCGTTGTACGAAACTGATGCCCTCTTGCGCTGCAGCGTCGCAACCTGGCGATGCTGCTAGCGTTATTTTTACATTGTCTGAAAAAGTCCTACATGACAGAAAAAAAATGGTGGCCACAAGTGGGTAGCATCTGGAAAATCTCCCCCCATTCTCCCCCCTTCTTTTTTTTTTTTTTAAAAAAATGACAGATGTGGAAGAGCTGTTTTCCGCTTGAAAAAATATTTGGACTTTAGCTCTGCTGCTCTGCTGCTTGAACAATCAGCTATTAAAAAACAACAACAATGGCAGCTCCAGCATTGCAAGCTCTACCTTACAAGCCCCCCACCGCTGAGGTTCAACCCATCAGTTTTCAGCTCTGCTGCATCTTCTTTTCGAATTAATTGTACAGATGACATATTATGCACATTTTCACACACTTTTCAAAAAAGATAATGAGAAACAGCAAAAGCTGTCATTATGGTCTATGTGGATTTTCAGCCCCCTTCCTTCTGAATATGGTGAATCCCAGCAGAGGCTCATCTAAACTAAAGGTATTCTGCTTGCATTCTTGCCAGATTTTTTTTTTTTGTCATGTAGATGCACCCTTGGTGAATAGGATGCATTTTATTTTGCAAATCTTTAATTCACAATCATAAAAAATGGAAAAATTTGCAATATCTTTTCATAAAAACCCTTATTAAATAAGTCATAACAGAGTGTCCAATTGTATGTACAGAGCTTATAGATTTACACACAGAAACTCTGTGGATATGAAGGCTATCAACACATGGTTTGGGTGTGCAGTGAGAAAAAATCCTGCAGTCAAACACTGACAACATAGATGTGGAAAGGGTTAAGGGAAGCAATACACATGAGCTAATTTCCATTTGCCTTTTTTTTCTTCCATTATTCTTTTTATATTTTCAAAGTATAAGGTAACTAACAGTGTCCTTAATACAATAGATTCTTTTCCTGATTTTCGCATGCTTTGTGGGACTATACTGAAGATCCCAAACAACTAAAACATATAATGGAATCCTAATGCTTCTTTGAAAGAACATAACTTGAAGTTTCTTGTTTTTGCTGTGGCAACAAATCTCATCTGTCACTAAATTGGCTTTATTCCTTTATTTTTCTGGCTATCCACATTTTCATGCATGGTTGTTTTAATCAACAAACAGTTGTAATATTGAAAATGAAGTTCCTCTGTTTGTATTTATTGGAAGATAGTAATCAACAGTTGCTCCTGAGGATGTAAACTGTTTTTCATTATCATCCATATTGCTTTTCCATAAAGTAACTAAGGCCTTGTCTACATGGGTCAAATTATGTGGCCTCCCTCCATTCATGCACCTGGCTGTCCATAGAACACAGGGTTTTGGACCTGTTTCTAGTCCAAATTGTTCAGATGACATCCGGGCAGTTCCAACAAGAATCTAGGGAAAAATACCCCTTAAAATAGAACAGACATGTGGTTAAACGACTCATTGTTTGCTGTGGTTCTTCCAGAGAAAATGGTGAGTTCTGTTACTGCAATGGCCCATGCGGTGCCCAGTGCAGCCATTTCCCAGCTGGGTCATGTACATCATGTCTGTTGAGGTCACCGCAAGGTGCCTAGCCATGTGACCACGGCCAAGCACCTCATTTCTGGCCTTGGAAGACATGACCAGCACAGGAAAGTGAAGCGCTGGTTTGTACACAGGCTGTGGGCAGGTAAAGGGGGGAAATGCCATAGGCATGTGGCTGGAATACTCCTACCAGAATGTGGAGTATTCTGACCAGTGTAGACAAGCCCTATGCTACACAACTTTTGTTAGTTTGGGTTTAGTACTTTTGTGGGAACTGGGGTTAAAATTTATCTTCAAGGGAACGTATAGTGCTCTAGGAACCAGCATGGTGTAGTGGTCTGAGCGTTGGACTATGACTCTGGAGACCACGGTTTGAATTCCTGCTTGGCCATGGAAACCTACTGGGTATCCTTGGGCAAATGACATTGTGTACCCAGATCGTATGCCCCACTCCCCTCCCTTAAAGAAGACACAAGCTACAGGCTATGATTAACAGTTGTATTGGGTACAAGATAAACATAGTGATTAAGTTCAGGTTAGTAAGATGATAGTTGGCAATAAAAGGCCGCAACTTGCTGATGGCTGCAAATGGTTGGCACTATTGCATGGGTCCGGATCCCCTCATTGCCCAACCCAGTGTTGGCCAATGGTCCACTGTCGGTTGCTACCAACCCTCCTGGAGGGGAGAGCTCTAGGCCAAGCCACTCCGCTCGACACTCTCCCTTCCCCTGAAAACAAGGAGTTAATCTTTAAGCAGGGGAGGGGTATCCGTGAACTTGAATTTCAAATTGAACTTAAACTTGAACTTGATGGAGACCCCCCCATTCCCCCTTACCCAGATCAGGACCCATGCCATCCGCCCCAGCAAACTGTGACAAATAAAGCAGAAGCAAACATAATAATAGAGGGAAGGTGGGTGGGTCTTCGACTCTGACTGAGCCAACTGGGGAGCCTGTGTCAGAGGCCGGCTTATATACCGGCCCTGTCGAAGGCTCCCTTGTCATCCAGCCACGCTGGAAGCACGGCTGGATGTCCTGCCCTTTCCACTGTAGAGGGCCAATCAGGGTGAGGCAGGATCACCCTGATTGGTCCCCGCCTTCCCACTCCTCCCATCCACAAAGCAGGCCAGGAGGGAGAAGGCCTACAGTAGCGGCCCCCATGCTGGCCATGCGGCCACGGGGGCCGCAGAAGGAGGAGCAGCGGGGGCGCCGACTGGGCTGCAAACTGGCCTACCATCTAGTTGGTGAGCCCCCTTATCTCAGCCTCAGAGGAAGGCAAAGGGAAACCCCTCCTGAACAAACTTGCCAAGAAACCCCCATAATAGATCCGTCTTAGGAGCATCATAAATCAGAAAGAACTTGAAGGCACGCAAAAGCAGCAACCATATACAGATACAATATAACAACAACACAAAGCCATGTTAACAAGAAAAGTTAGTGGCCTTAAAGTGCACAGAGAAGGGACCAATATAACTTCAAACAGGGGGCAACCACAAAGAAGGTCCTGTTATGTGTTCATACTAGTTCATACCTTTCTTGATGATGGGACATACTGAAAGGGCTTCAAAGAATATCTTAGACTACAGGCAGCTTCCTGTTGGAAAAGGTATTCTTTCACAAAACATTATTAACTGTTAGCACTGGACACAAGAGACTACAGTGTCTTAAGATATAAAAGGATCACAGCCACTGGTGGCACGGGGAGGGGGGGCAGAGATGTCAAATCACATCAGGTGACACTGTTGGGGGGAGGGGTGACACCATATTACTGATGCCACACATCACAGCTTCCCAAGAAGAATCCCCTGATCCATAGTGAACAATGTATATCAGCAACCAGCATGCCACATACCCTTTCACAGGCTTCCTTCTGAGTTCCTCTATTTATTGGTGGGTGTAAGCCGCTGAAATGCTCCAGCTGGCTTTGGTTGACTTTGTGTCTCCTCTGCTCCAAGTGTATCTGCATTACTAGTTATAATAGGTTGATTTCTGTGGCAGGATACCCTGCTGCAATTCATTGGAGAGTACCAGAGTTCTCTAGTACAGAGTTCAAAGGACCTCACCAAACTACATTCCAATTTTTTTTAGGATGGAGCTACAGCAGTTAAAGTGATCATGTAGTGACAATGCACTCTCTTTCTTGAAACTCCTTGATCAGGCATGATCTGCTCCATGTACTACTCAGCGAGTGGTGCTCTAAGCAAGCATGTAGTAGGCAGTTTTATATTTTCACCCACACTAGAGCTTAATTGGCTGTCATATAATAGAATCATAGAATCATAGAGTTGGAAGAGACCACAAGGACCATCCAGTCCAACCCCCTGCCATACAGGAATAAACAATCAAAGCATTCCTGACAGATGGCCATCCAGCCTCTACTTAAAAACCTCCAAAGAAGGAGACTCCACCACACTACAAGGCAGCACATTCCACTGACGAACAGCTCTTATAGTCAGGATCTTCTTCCTAATGTTTAGGTGGAATCTCTTTTCCTGTAGTTTGAGTCCATTGATTCATGTCCTAGTCTCTGGAGCCACAGAAAACAAGATCACTCCATCCTCAGGATGATATCCCTTCAAATATTTAAACATGGCTATCATGCCCCCTCTTAACCTTCTCCTCCCCAGGATAAGCATACCCAGTTCCCTAAGGTGTTCCTCATAGGGCATGGCTTCCTGACCTCCCACCATTTTTGTCGCCCTCCTCTGGACACATTCCAGCTTGTCGGTGGGTGGTGGCAGATCGATGGTTTTTGGGGTTTGTAGGAGGATCCTGGGGTGAGGACACTCAGGACTAACCCTACAGAGAGAGGGCTAACCTGGAGCTCCTGGGAAGGGAACTCAGGTTTGAGCCCCTGACACCATGTCCTTCTTAAATTGTGGTGCCCAGAACTAGATATTCTACTGGTAATCTATAATGTCATGGTTACACTTTTTGGCCACTCAGATTTGTCACATAACTGCACTATATAGCTCTTGATACATACCCTCCGACTGTCACAATTTGGCAGGGACTGTCTCAATTAACCCTCTGCTGTCCCATTTGTTAAGCTTCTTTTAAAATATTGCAATTTCTCTCCCCTCCTGCTTTCTCCTTCCTCCTCAGTTTATTTCACTTACTCCAAACTGAGTTCAAAGTGTAAAAGTAGTTTCCACTCCATTCACTCAACATTGTTTATGGGCTGCTGTCCCTCTCCAGTCTTCCTCGGGGTTGCAAGTATCATGCTGGCATCTCTTTTTGTCTTTATTTTATCACTCTGGATTTCATTACATTTTTTCCCTTCTATCTTAGATTTAATTTCTATTTTGCTGTTAATCACTGTTCAGGGCAATTTTATAACCCCATCTCTTAACTCTTCATAGTTGTTAGAGCTCAGATTTCTCAGGAAAATACAGAACATGCAGTGAATAAGAAAATCAGAGCACTTACTGGGATTTTCTTATAAGAAACAATGTAGTAGAAATGATGTTCTGACTACTTAAATTTCCATCTTGGCCAGGGCTGGGGTGCACTTGTCTGTCCTGGTGGTGTTATTCTCACCAGTAAAGCCCATAGGAAGGGATACTGGGAGCCACAGCTGAAAGACATCAGGAAATCCAGGGCCCCGTTTACATGGCAAAATATTCCCTTAAATAAATCGCTAAGATTCCTAATTGTTCCCACACATCACACCACAGTATTGCCTCATTCAGAATGGGGGGGAGCTCAAAAACTCAAAAAGTAGCATGCTAGGGGATTTCGCTACTTTTCCCAACTTTTTTGAAAAGTAGCATGACTTAACGCATTATTGATTGTGTAAATTAGCATTTCGGAAAAGTCTGTGTGAACTACCAGCAATATTTCCAATACAGTCACTGAAGATCTGGGCTATGATTGGTTGGGCTATCCAAGGAGGGGGTGGACTTGCAAGAGATGGAGGAGCCTGAAATAAAAAGATGAAGCCCCTGTTGTTTTCAGCCATGGAAAAAATCCAGCAAGCTGTCTGCAGCTTGCTTGGCTGTGGGTGGGGGGAGGGAGGGAGATTGAGTAGCGATGGGCTCCTCCAGTTGTTCACTCACTTGCTCGCACTCCTCTGATCACATTTGTGTGAAGGGGGGCTTGATGGAGGGGAATAGCTCCTCTGTGGATGAAAGAGCTTTTGGAAGAAGAGGCATAAAAACTAGCAGGCATTCCTCAGAGGAGGGAAAGATCACAGCACTTTCTCTCTCTCTCTCTCTCTCTCTCTCTTTCCCTCCCTCCGTCTCATCTTCCCCCAGATGTGCTTGGGCGGCCATGCCCCCCCACCTTTGCCTGTCTGAACCAGAAAGTGAAAAAATAAACAGAGCAACCGATTTCCCTATAAATCATCTAAATTCTCAGCACTGGTGCGAAAAAGCGCTAAAGCGCAAATTATTGCAATAAAAACTGCCATGTAACTTAGCCCCAGATGTTTCCTGGTTTTAAACTGGGATAGGATTATTCTGGTCCCTGGCATTATGCAGGCCAAATTCCTCACCCAGGTCCCCCCCTCCGAATTTCTTCCATACCACCATATCCTCCAGCAGCCCCAATTTGGCAGGGACAGTCCCAATTAGTCTTCTGTTATTTCACTTCTGCTTTTAAATATCCCAATTTCTCTCTCTCTGCCTCCCACTTTTCCTCTTTGTCCTCAACTTATTTTAATTGCTGCACACTGACTTCAAAGTGCAGAAGGAATTGGCACTTATCTACAGCAGAAAGTGGGAGAGGAGAGGAGGGGGTAGGTTTTTATCTTTCCCGGGAAGTTCAGGCAACAGCAAACTATTATAGCCTCTCCTAGCTGGTGTGTTTATCCTCATTAATAACTTTTTCACCCCATGTTGACCACTCTCTGATGTTATTGGGGCACACATATTCCAGTTTTCACCTGTGAAATGTTGGAGGGTGTGCACCACTCATCTGGCTTGGTCATGCTGGGCTTTGTGGATTGCTTTTTAAAAGATTCCAAACACAACAATGAATAATAAATCCCTACAAACAGAAAGGGTTGTGGGAGCATGAGTATGCATTGCTACCTAATTCAAGGGATGCAGCAAACTTCATTAATTACATCTTCTATCATTCATTACATCTTTTTCCCTCAAAAGATGACAAGCACACACCTATCAGAAGCAATTGGTGAAAACAGCAAGAAGCAAAATCCACACATTCAAGAAAGTTATAGTTTAGGCTGAGGACAAGGGATAAGTATTACTAATGTTTCTTCCTTTTGAATTTGCCCTTGGACATTTGGTTAGCTAGAGCTAAATAGATTTCTGGTTTGGCTCACAATAACAATGTTTATGTTATTTGCATTATGTTTGTGCATCTGCCACTTCTGTGGAATAACTGCACCAACAAACAGCATTTGGCATCCAAGTCTTGTAGACATTCTGACATCTTGTACCATTGCCGCAATAATATTATGACAAAACAAATATTTAGGATCAAGATACTAATGCATAATGCTCAAAATGACTTACCTTCCATTGCAAGTGGGTTTTCAGCTAGTTCAGATACTCTGCTATGAGGCTGATGATCACCAGCAAAAGTTTGTTTGATGTCTTCTGACTCAGCCAAATACACTCTTCCAGTGGCATTTATACACCTCATAAAAATATCTCAAGCCTATCAAACAAGCAAAAGCAAACTGGTTAGGGTGAGGTTTTGCTCAGATTCCAACTGAAGCTCATGAAATATGACAGAAATTTATTTTAAAGTCTAGGAAGGCTTTTTACAACTTTGCAATTATTTCTTTCAGAAGTCAGAGTTCTCTTATAGAGTTCTTGCTTGCCAGCTATAAGTGAAAAACTAAGGACCATCTGATATAATTACTTGTTTACAAGTATGTTTGAAATTTTCTGTGTTTCACTATGTATGCAAATATTTTTTGCAGACATTCAGTTTAAGACATAAAAACAGCTTTTGAGAAAATGTATGCGTAAATCTAAAGAAAACACAAATTTTAGACATAGGGCTCATCTACACTGGCAGAATATGCCAGCTACCCACCAGCATATTCTGCCCGTTGATTAGGCCTGTTATTCCCCCACTACCAGCACAAAAGGGATGGAGTCCAAACCATCATGCTGGCCTGTCACTGCAGCTGTCACTGCCACCCACATCCCACTCTCTGAGGTCAGGAAGGCAGCCCGCAGTACATGAGCAAGACCCCCTGCATGTGATTACCCTGGTCACATGCTGCAAGCCTGCTTCCTGGCTTTGGAAAAGCAATGTCAGATGGCAGCTACAGCAATGGACTGGTGTGGTGGTGGCTCTTGTGGGGTCTGATCCATTTATTGCCAGGTGAAGTGGTTTTCTCCAGGTATTTTTCAAAAGCAGTGTAATAAGCTTTACCTGTCTTGGTCCCATCTTGGCCCTAGGGGTCATGTGGACTGCCCGAGGGCAAAACAGGGCAAATGTTCTCCATCTTCTAGACTGCAGGGCTCCAAGACAGGACCAAGATGGGGTAAACAGCCCAACTAGAAAAGGCCATAATTTCTTCATATTGTAAATGGGTTTTTGTCCCAGGTAGCTGATCAATGTGAAGGAAATTATCCCTATATAGATATAGTCTTTTTATACAGATTTGATTAAATTTCGAATTTTTGGAAAATATAAATCCTTATACCTGTTGTTTACTGAAAATAAAGTCCTTTTCATCTCTGATTATCAAACTGCATTGTGGACCCTAGTTTGGGGCTGAAGAGCATTCTAGAAATATTCTTACTCATAAAATAAAATTTGGGGGGAAAACATTTCAACTTATTTTGAAATGTGACAACAATTTGTTCTTTATACCATGATATTTCAGAGGTTCATATTTTCCTCCATTATTCCTTGCAGATAACATACAAACATAGGGATGTTTGACAACTAAATTTTGAAATTTAGGTTTTCTAACACTTCAAGAAATTAATGGCCTCTTCTTCTGGCCGGATGCTTCAGCTCTGGGATTATTACTGCTTCCCAATTATTTTCCACTTTTTAAGGATTCCCTCAGTATTTAATGAGAATCCTCATTCTGCTTTCCAAGGGAAGAAATGATATTTAGATTTTAGGTATGTAAATATTCTTGAATAGGGTTGTCACATCAGCAGCATCACATTCCCTGAGATTCCAGGGCCAAAACCTGAGACCACAGGGCAGGTCTCTGTGACATCACATGGGTGAGTCCTTGCAATATCCTGGGGCAGACTCCTGTGACATCACAGAACCAAGGCAATAATTAGTTTGGAGCAAGAAAAGAACTGTGCATGGGCCAGATGGGGTGTGGAAATAATCATGAGGGGAATCCAGATAAAACCGAGCTGACTGGATAATATAGCAATCGAGAGCTAAGAAAAGAGAAAAATATCCTTTTAGTGACTCTTCAGATGGCAAAATACACCAAGCAGCTACAACAATCACTGGAACCCCTGTTGTTTCCATCTCTTGGGTCCTTACTTACAGAACACATAGTATATGGCATTTTTCCAGGCCAAGCACTATTGGAGTGGTTTGTGAAATTATCATCGCCCTCACCCAGGGATTTCCCCCTCCCCAGACAATGCAGTGCTTCTGCCAGGGTTTGACCAAAGGAATCTTGCCTTCCTCTAGATGGGCTAAAGTGCTTGTCCACATTGGTTCCCTCTGCAGTTCATTCCCCCACTACTGGCTTTTCGGTGTGGCAATGTTACAGAACCTCATCTCATATTTATCACCTCCATGCTAAGCTGTCATGTCCAGTAGCAGCTAAGAGTGGATAAAAATGGGTGATCAGGCTTTAAAGTCACCCCACAAACATGGGAAAAAATTATCCAACTTTATTTTCTTTCTTTCTTGCCACTTGCTCTAAGATTTGTTGCCCCAGCTTATCTGGGAAACACAGCAATTTCCCAAAATTTCAGCCAGAACCCTGAGATCTGACCACTCTAAATCAGGCTCACTCTAGAGCATTAAATGAGACAACAAGGGGTTAGGCAAAAAAAGCTCAGGAGCAATTGAAGAAGAATATCATTGGTTCTCATGTTCGGTGGGCCAGATACGCACTATTGGGAAGGAGGGTGGCTGAAATCTCCACATAGACTGAGATAACAGCTTTCCCTGTTTTTCCCGGTCTTTTTTAAAAAGTGTGGGAAAACCCATATAATTTGTTGTCTGATCAACCAGCAATCATCTCAAAAAAGGGGCACACAGTAGAGCTGGAATGTGATTGGTCAGACCTTGGAGGGGGCGGGCTTGCAAGGGATGCCTTGCAATGCAGGATCCACCATTGCTGTTATTATATGGAAAGGTCCCCCCACTTTGCCACTGCCACTGCAGCCCTCCTTCTGCCTGCTCTGCTCCTTTCTCCCTTCCCCCAATGCCTTTCCCCATGCTTGCTCCTCAGATTGGCAACAGCCAGCAAGGGAGCAAGGGAGCAGCTGGGGGGCCCTCCCCAGCACCGATCCCCATTGGACCCCCAGGCCCACCCATCTGTCGGGCAGTCATGAAGGCTGAGCTCTTGCTCGCTTCCTCCCTCCCTCCTTCCCTTAGCCCAGCCCTTCGGCTTGGGGATGGGGCAGCAGCTGCCTGTTGCCTGGGGCTCAGGGGGCGAGCCCTTTTAGCGGTGGTTTTTCAGCTGCCCTTTAGCAGTTGCGGCAGCTCCGCCTTTCCCTCCGTGTCCCTGGTAGTGGCAGCTTCCTGGGAAAGGTGGTCCATGTGGTGCACACCGGGTTTTCCCCACTCAGCCCTTGCCCGTCCCATCCAGCGCCCGGGTCCTTGGCAGCTGCTGCAGCTGCTGAGTCCAAGGGCTCAGCTTTCGTGACTGACTGATGGGCAGGTAGGTGGTGGGTCCATCAGGGCCAGTGTGGTGGCAAGGGGGGCCTGGCTGCTCCCTCGCTCACTCACTCGCTGGCTGTCACCAGACCAAGGAGCAAGCATGGGAAAAGGGGAAGGGAGTAGATCCAGGAAAGAATCCAAATTCTGGAGTGAATTGTGGAATGCAGAGTCACATTCCCCCTTGAAAACAGGCTCAGATTAGCTCCAGAGTCCTTAGCATCACTCCCTTGATGTTTCAAAGGGGGTGGGGGGAGGGGAGAGGAGCAGAGCTGGCAGACAGAGGGCTGTGGCTGTGGCGGCAAAGTGGGGAGACCACTTTGGAAGAGTCTGTGGATATTAGAAGCCTCCAGTCAGCACACAGATCAGGTCAAAAGAAGCTATTACCTTATCTCTTGACCTGAGCCCCCATCTGTAGTTTAAAGTGACTGTTTTGGTTTAAAAAAAGCAAGTTGCGGCTACCAGCTTTTCAGGGGGGAGGCATGCTGCATGTGAACTACAAACTCGGATAATTTCAGCTACTGCTCGTTCGGATGCATCATGAGCACAACTGGGGACCTCATCAAAAGGGAGGTAAGCCGATATTTTCTGGAATTAATTCTTCTGTGTAGCTGAGGCCCATAAGAATTTTTTTCCTTGCCACAAGACAGAGATTATTTTTGTTTGATTGTTTATTTCTGTAAATAAATATGCAAAATGTAAAATTGCAGGAACTGTTCTCTTACTGCATGGCCTATTAAGGAGAGATGCCACCGAATTTGTGCCTCTGTGATCAATCGGCCTGTCCTTTTGTTCTTGCTGTGTTTTTATGTGCTCAGGTTTATAAGTGGAGAAATTATTAATGTTGCTCAGAGGCATCGTTATGCAATTTGTGGATAAATTAGGGAGGGGAGAGATGTTTCACATCTCAGACATGTGCTGGAGAGAAGACCTCTTGTTGGTGCACTCTGGGAGGATGTCTACACACACATCCTTTCTGTGTTGCCCAGCTCTGCCACTAGTGCAAGTCATGTCCTCTGAGGCCAGAAACGAGGCACCCAGCATTGATTGTATGGCTGGGCATCTCATTGTGACTTCAGAGGACATGACTCACATGTTTATGGGACTACTGTGGATCAAAAACTTCAACAGCAGCTACGAGGCAGGTTCGGCATTTCTCACCAGTGTAGACAAGCCCATGGTTGGAGTGTACAAGTACCTCTCATCCCCTCTACCCAGCATAAGTGATGATGACTAATGCTGTGAGTTGCAAGTCAACAATATATAGAGGGCTGCCCATTTCCCATCCCTGCCTAATTAGAGGGCCAATCCCATGTTCCAGAGCGATTTCCCATTGAGCAACATCAAAGTAGGCCTGCTGTGTGATAGAGCGGTGACCGATGCTTCCATCGGTCCACTTCCACTTGAATCTCCTCCAAGTTTTAGTCAATGTTTTAAGGGGCTATCCAAGAGGCGAAATCCTATCCCCAAATTGCTGGCCAATTTTCAATATACAGGTGATGGGCTGTGAATCTGCCCTGTAGCTTTTAAAGGACTGGAGCTGCACTGAGACTAGCATTGTATGTGTCAGACAATTCAATCTTCCCTTTTTACCTTAGCTATTTTCCAATTAAACAAAACAACCATAAGTTTCCTGTACTGTCAGGCCAGAAGGAAGGAGAGCCTATTAAAGGCTGCTCTAGATCTTTCTGCTGCTGGGTACATGGGAATTGAAAACACTACTAAAGAAGGAATTTCTATTCTTAATAGGGAGGAACTTAGGCCATAGCAAGTTTGGCCATTTTTCAGGTAGATTCTTTGATGATATTATTTTTAAAATCATAAAATAAGGAGGAAGCTAATAATATAGGGCAGAGTTTGCCATTCCCTTTCTGATTCAGCTGGTAAAATGCTTATTAAATGAAAACTAAGAGAAAGTAGTGAAACATATTTACCATCATAAACCCCCCTCCCAGATTACAGAAGAGCACCATACAACAAAGGAGAAGAAACAGTTTTCTTCTCTTGTTTTGATTTGCAATGAACTCACCTGGAATGTGTTTTGTTCTGCTTACTTTATGTGTGTGTAGAGGTACAAATTGTGGACTAAAATGACAAGGAATAACAAGGTGATGTGGGTTTGGGGTTGTTGGGTTTTTTTTACCATGTTTATTAGTTAAATCTTGAGAACTCATGGAATAACTCACAATGATAACCATACCCTCCAACTGCCCTGATTTAATCTTAACTGCCCCACTTTTCAGCTGCTTTTTAATTTACCAATTTATTTCATCTCCTCCCACTTTGTCCTCTGGTCATTTTAATGGCTGTAAACCAAAGAGATTATCAGACACATTAAAAATGGTGTTATAACGACTCCATGAGATCGCAAAAGGGCTTCCTTATCAGATGATGTCGTACCCCAGCATTCTGCAAGTGTTCTGCTGCCGTTACAAGGGAGTTGTTTTTTTTTTAATTGTCGGGGATGAGTTGAAAATTGATCTGCTGTAGTGTTTGTGTTCCAGATTTTTGTGTGTGCGAAAAGGTGCCGCATTCTATGTCAATGGGCCATCCTGCCAGAACACTTCCAGGAGCGAATGGGAAAAGTAGGTAACATACACTTTTTTTATGACCCGCCCCATCTTGCTTGGAAGTTTCTAAATGTGTATCTGTGCTTTTCTGAGTGTTTTCCTTTTTAAATTTTGGTGTTTGGGGGCTTTTTAGAGTGCTTGTGTCTTCTCGCGAGACAACACCGAAATCCAGTTCACAGTGAGATGTGGAAGTAAGTGGAACAAGTGCTTGTATTGCCAGATTCTTGCGGTGATTTTGTATCATTATCATAGCAGTGTGTGAAAACAAGTGTCATTATGCCAGAACATGAATGTTGTAAAATATAGTGCCATAATAATGTTTTAGGCACTCATCTGATAATCTCCCAAGTTCAAATTACAAAACTAGTTAGCACCCTTCTACGTCAGTAGTGGGGAGATGAGGGGAAGAGGCAGCATCTTGCCCTTCCCAGTAGGCTCGGGCAACAGCACAATGCTGTAGCCTCTATTTGTTTATGTGTTCTTCCTTATTAATAAGTTTTGCCATCTTGACCACACTCTGATGTTGCTTGGCTATACATTTCCTAGTTTTCATCTGTGACATATTGGAGAGGTATATTAACACAATCAACCTGTGTTCTCCAACAGGATGATTCAAACCATTGAAAATTAAAGCAGCCTAATTTTTATAAATTCTTAAGAAAGGCTACTTTTATTTTATTTACAAAAGCAGGCCAGGCAAGCACAGATCCTACATCTAATATTTCCCCAGACAAATTTGAGAGGCTTTTTTTTTTTTTTTGAAGCAGCAGCTGTACAGCTGGAACATTTAAAAATACTGAGCCAATCATATGAGGTGTGGGGACTTTCCCACAGGACTGGCTCCAAACATGAGGGCTGGTCATTTTATTTAAAAAGAAAATTCTCCCAATTGTGAAGAGCAATTCACTGGCCAAGGGCTCACACAAAGTAGGTGGAATATGTCAAGGATATCCCAGTCTTGACCCCATGGGGCAGTTTATGTCTCATTAATAAGATTTTGAAAATATTAGAGCAATGACTGCACAAACATTTCTTACTTTCCCAGATTAAATGTAATTTGAATTTGTATAAAAAGCTCCAATTAATGGGAGCTTTCTCTCCATTGCAAATCGCACATACTGGAGTCCCAATCCACACCGAGACTGGAATACTGATAAAGGGCCAAAATCCTCTGTTCCTCATGGCAGTTTCCCAATCTGTACATAAGCTCCTACATTTTTAAACAAGCCATTTTTTAAAAAAAAATGAAACAAACTCCCTGTTTTTAAAAAGCAATTCAGAAATTGCTAAATGCATAAAATCTAGTTTGACTCTAAAATGACATTCCCTGTCACCACAGATATAGCGTCCTTTTAAAGCATTATGATTCCACTTTAAATGCCATGGCTACATCCTATGGAATCCTGAGGTTTGTAAGGCTTGTCATCCCATCTTCCACCCTGCTTTGGAATCCTGCAGTCCCGATGATGCACGGCTTTTGCCCCGTTTTGCTCCTGAGTAGTCCTCATGGTGGTGCTAAGATGTGGGGGAAGATGGGGTAGGGCCTGATAAAACATTTAAAAATAATACCTGTTTAAACATGTTCCAGCTGGCCAAAAAAACCAAAAAACAGATTGGACCCCACATGACTGCAGGAGCCCATTCCAGCATGCTTGTCACTGCAGCTGCCCTCTGCCTTGCTCTTCCCCTGCTTGACAGGAAGGGGGCCCGCAGCATGTGATCAAGGCTGGTGACATGCAGGGGGGCTTCCTCATGTGTGCGGGCCTGCTTCCTGGCATCAGAGAATGAGGTCCCGTCTACACGATTTAAATAATACGTACGGCGTGTGGAAGTTCGCGCTTCGGTACACACGGCTGTTCAGATTACCACACATCCAAAAGACCGGGGGTGGTTTTCCACCCTGAAATATGCACACGTGGCATTCAGGAGGGAAAGAGGATTGCGATGAGAAATCCGTACGCCGTTCGGATGGCTGATGGGCCTGTACGGTCCATTCGCACACATACGAACAGGCTGTGTAATCTGATTGGCTGGCCAAGTAGAGGGGGCGGGGCTAGCACAGAGGGGAATTGGGAGCGGCTGCCATGTTGGATTCCCGGCTAGCGAGAGTCCGGTAAGTCCATGAATTATACATTTATTTATTTTTATTTTATATTGTAAATAGGGAAAACCAACTGTCCGCAAAGCAGGAACTTTAAAAAAAAAAAGCGGCGGGAGATTTTAAACTGCCTCTTGGCTTGCTCGCTCCAGCCAGCTTGGGGAAGAGGGAGTCATACGGAGTTTAGGGGGGTAAAAAATCATGTGGGTGGTTCGTATGCATATGAACGACAGCCTATTTGTATTTTTTACCCCCAAACAGATTTTTTTATGATTGTATAGATGCACCCTGAGACACAGAGGGCAGTGGCAGCAGCTGCAGGGATGGGATGGTGTGATCATCTGGACTCTGGCCCATTTCGTGCAGGTAATCGGGGAGGAACAGGCCTGATCTACATGCAGGATACAGTGGCAGTGAGTTGGCATATCCTGGCCCATGTAGATGAGCCTGTAGTCTGGGGAAGCACTAGAGCTCTCTGGCTGAGAATTCTAAGTGCCCCTCCATAAGCTGCAAATCCCAGGATTCCATAGGATGTTGCCGAGGCAGTTAAAGTGGAATCAGTGCTATAATTGTGTAGTTTGAAAGGTTACTCAGACTGCATGACCCACGCTAGCTTTACAATTGTCCCCCTATGACACACAAATCAATGGTATAGTACAGCAGTCGGGAACCTTGCAATAAGCGTTCAACCCTTTCACTGTCCTCTGTACAAATATACCAATCCTACAGATTCAGCTATTACTTTCACATCTTACTCATGCACTTAAAATTCAGCACACATGGTTATTTCACATGAACAGAATAAAGTAGGATGAGAACACTGAGACTGGACCAACTTTATGAATAGGGTGCATTCTAAAATCCAAAATGCCTATATTGTGGATTGTGCAAACTCACATCTTATCTCTGTCACATGAATCCACTAATGTAAGCTAGCAAATGTGGAACTAAGGACCAATTCATAGTATGTAGTCATAAACCTGGCCCCAAACCTATTGGTCTCAATCCATACATCTTATGACATTCACTTTTCCTGGTCTTCTTTACTGAACCATATCATGGCCACAATCCTACATGGCTCAGAATACACTGAGCCATTTAACGCCCCCCCCCTATACTAAGGACCAATTCATAGCATGTAGTCATAAACCTGGCCCCAAACCTATTGGTCTCAATCCATACATCTTATGACATTCACTTTTCCTGGTCTTTTTACTGAACCATATCACGGCCACAATCCTGCATGGCTCAGAATACACTGAGCCATTTAACGCCCCCCTATACCTACTGTGAACACAGCTGCACTGGGCAGGGCATGTTTCTAGGATGGAGGACCATTGCCTCCCAAAAATAGGACTCTACAGTGAACTCGCCATAGGTCAGCGTAAGAGGGGCACTCCAAAAAACCAATACAAGGACTCCCTGAAACAACATGTCAGGGTTGGCCTTTTTAGTCATCAGCGTGCTTGCAGAAAGCATGGGATGAGTCCTTCCTGAATCTTCATTTGTGAAGAAAAGCCAGAGAGATAGAGAGATACCTACTGTAAACCCACTGAAGCCCTCCCATCCATTCCATGTCTGGTGTGGAGGAAGAGTCACAAAAGTATCTGCCTGTGCCCCAATAGCCAGACATGAATCATTTACATCATCTGCTGGAGGCTCCTGGGATCTCCTGAGGTTGCCATTTTACATCTAGTTACAGGGACACCACCAAATGTCTGTGATTTCCCTCCCCGCACTCCCTAACAGGCAAAGAATGGTCATGGGTATTCAGCAGATCTCTAGTTGGTGTGGGGGGAGGGTCTTGCTGAGATAGAAGGAAATACCAACCTCCACGGTGACCAAAAGTAGGTTAATTTACATCTGTGTATGCCAGTAAGAAGATGCCAGCATATGACTTCTGCTTGTGTTAACAAACCTCTTTGGATGTAGATTTAAGAGAAGACTGGAGAACTGAAAAGTCAGGTTTAGGCATGCAACAGATTTCTCAGAGCCATTGGTAGCTAACTTAAGCACTCTTACAATGAAACAAATTCACCCTATTTCAGTGGGATTTATCACTGAAATAAATGGGTTTAAGATGAAAATGATTACATGAAAGGATGGTTAGGAGTGTGAGCTCAGACACACATTTCTTCAGGTAGTGAATATCTTTCCATGGGCAATCTCATTACACAAGACATGCTATAAACATTTCAAGACATCAGAATTCTAATTTGCAATAACCAAACACTTGGTCAATTGTATATAAATAACTAGCAGTAATCATTTGCCTAAATCTCATTAACATTTAATCAAACAAAACATCTTACCACTTAAGAAAACAGTGCTTGTGTCTCTTCATTAAGTAAGAATGGCTCATTCAGAATAACAATGTTACCAGCTTATTAGGTGCAATTTATTCCTTAATAATCTGTGACAGAAACAGTAATACATCTGGTCACATAAGCTCTTGACAACACAATCTGGCTTTACTACCTGACATTGGTTCATCCTAATGTAACATTATGAGAAAGGTACAAATACACATGCAAACATACATGACAGCTCTCTTTGGAGTATTAGAAATGTAAGTTCCCCCATTTTAGTGAATGCTATACTACTACTATCCTGCTTTTTTTTTCCAGTGTAGGGAGATTTTCACACAGGGCCAAAATGCCCTGTTACTGCCCTGCCACCTCCTCTCCCATTCCTGCCACGGAATAATGTAAATCTTTCACAACTTACCTTAATTCCGTGGCAGGAACGGGCTCCCTCTCCCCTCGCTGGCCAGCCGTAAATGCAGCTGTCATAAGGCTGCTTTTATGACCGGCCATCTGAAACATTATCACGTTATCGTGTGATAACGGCCGGGTGGTAAATTAAAAAAATAAAACTCCCCCAAACATAAAAATAGTTCACCAAGCACAAAAACACGCTTTAAATCACACAATCAAAACAGGGAGGGTAAAATAAAGGGTTCCACTTACCTTGATGTCCAGATCGTACCAGGAAGTGCTCGGAATGGCCCTCCCTTCACGGCTGTCATTTCAGAACAGGAATGGGGCTCCTGTTCGTACACCCGTAACTGCGTGATAGCGATGGAACAGGAGGTCTATTCATGATGAAAAATCGTGATTACATTGTTCTGGAACAGTCACGGGAGCAGGATGGATGCAGGACAGAATGGGGTCAATGTCGTCCGAAAGGGAAAACCTTTCCTGACCCTGTTCTGTTCCTGCCAAGGGAAATATAACTTGTGTGAAAATCTCCTAGGACTCAAGGAGGCTTACAACAGTTAATAGAAACATAGCGTTAAAATATCCCAAATACTAAGAATATAATTAAACTATCCATAAAATTAAAACCAGTTGAAAACCACAGCTATTAAAAACAAAAATCAAAAAATAAACAAAACTCAGATAAGACAGCACAGCACAATTCTGGGAGGTCCATTCCGCCGGAGCAGTCAAGTCTTTAAAGGCCTAGCAAAATAAAACTAGTCGTCACCTACTTGCAGAAAGATAGGGAGGGGGTTCTTGAGCCTGGGAACAACCACCAAGAAGGTGTTTTTCTGTGTTCCCACCAAATGTACCTCTGAGGGTGGTGGCAGAGAGTGAAGAACCTCCACAGAGAAACATGGGAAGGCCCTTTTCCCTCTCAAAATTAAGGAACTTATCCAGGCTGGGAATCTACATTGCCCCCTCAGACCTTTCGGAGACCACATTCTCTCCTCTCTCCTTCTGAATTTGGTATCACAAAAACATCATGGCTACCCTAAATGCTCGGAGGTCTTAAGGACCCTCCAAGTATCGATATTAATTTGTGGAATTAATATACTTGACTTAGCAATACAAGAGGGGGCAACAGATAGCAGAATCTTTTGACCTATCTTTACTAAGGAGGAGACGTTAAGCTAGATGGAAAAATTATTTGATCTTTATTTGAGAAAACAATGATAACAGCACTCACACACAGTCAGGCTTCAAGCATTCATACAAGGCTAGCAAATAAAGTAGGAAATATTGGGATAGAGGAATAGAGAAGGGAGTTGTTTGTGGGATATATGACACCTGTCTTGTAGAGATGAGGTTGTGGAAGAAACCAGCAGAGTGGGGGTCTGGAACATGAACAGCTGCACAGATGACATAGTGTCCATAGGAAGGAGATCCAAGAGTATTTGAGTGGAGTTTTGGAAGTGTTTTTATAGTCAATAACTGCCTCCAGGGGATGGAATCTACAGTAGGAGACAATACTCACAGTTGCTCATGGTGAGACAAAGGCACTCTGGATTTGTTAATGGCATCTTAATGTGCAGATACTTTGCAATTGAAGGAAGGAAGCAACTTCCTTTGGGGAAAGGACAAAGTTATGAGGATCATTTACAGGTTTGAGTATCCCAGCTTTAGCTGATGGGATTAGCCAGGTGTTTGGACCTTCAGTTGCCTTGAAAATTAACATTTCTTTGGAATTTTGGGCTGGCCCCTCCTTAAGTACATACCTGACTGAGTCTGAACTCTAGTCTTTGGGATTTCTTGGAATTTTCCAGCTTTAATGGTCACACTACGTGGAAAGCCATATTTGACCTAATTATTAAATATTGCCAATTTAGTGTAGATAAATATGGGACAGGAGGTGTCAGAATCAGTAACATCACTGCCTAGTGTCTTGCACACATTAAAATGGTGTTCATTTTCAGGTCCTCTACACAATCCAACCCTAGAAATTCCACTGATAACATTTCCCAGAAGGACTACGCTCCTGCTGAATTACTTGGCAGCCTATTGTAAGCATGTTTCTGCTGGGAAACAAAGTATGTACATAAACACCCCACTGCCCTATTCCTGAGAAAAAATCATGGGATGTCTGTAACTACAAGGGAAAGGAAGAAAAAACAAGATGCTTTTGCAGCCTATGCCACTTGCCAAGAGAGAGAGCAACTTTAGTGGTGATATGAGAACATCTTGGGATGTGGCTAAAAACATGCACCTAGTATTAAATAGTCAACAAAATTAAAATAATTTAAAAATTGATTTTAAAACAAAGAATAAAAGTAATAAAGTCATGTGGCACTCTAAAGAGCCAATTTCATGTGAAACAAATCAGTTCCCTAAAGCATGCTGGAATAAAAAAGGCCTTCACCTACCAATGAAAGGACAGCAAAGAGGAAGCCAGTTTAGCGTTCATAGTAAGGGATTTCCAGAGTTGGGGGGCACCCACAGAGAAGGCCTTGTAATATCACTGGACTGGATCCAGAGTTGTTCCTTTATAAATGGGAGCTTTCCTTCCTTTGCAGGAGGAAACTGGGATATAGTGGAAGCTCCCCACACACACACACACACACACATAATGGATGGTGCAGCAATTCATGTTGATTTCTCTTCCTCCTGCAGGCCTCGGCATCCTGCACGCCTCCACAGCAGATTTTGAGAGGGCATAGGGGGGACGAAGCAAAGGGGAAATGGAAGAAAATCATCTCAGCTCTGCCACCTCTCATTCACATCCAGTTTGTATATAATTTTTCCCTTGTAACTCTGGATTCAAGCTGATGTTTATTTGTACGTATAGAGGCAAGGCTTGTATTTACAATAGATCATTACCAAAGGATGAGGGTGGGGAACCTGGAAGATGTATGGATATGCCATTATATTTTTCCACTGGAAAATTTTAGGAAAATTGCATTTAAAAAAAAAAAATTGCATTCCTCTTTTACAAACCATACCATTCAGTGAAATGGAAACTCAGGGGTTTTAGAACACAAATCGTATGCATGTAAGAGGGAGGGGCAAAAGTGAATGAGAGAGAAAGCATTTTTAATGACTGGTTGTAACATGTATTATATAAGATCATAAAAGAAGGAAACAAAGACATACAAGGCCTGCTGTTCTTAGTGCCTTTTAATCATCATGTAGAACAACATGATTCATTATTATAGACTCGAAAACAGTCAGAGAAATCAGCTGTAGTAATTTTAGTAACATCTGTGTTTAAAAGCTTCTAGGCAATTATAATGGAACTGTTCTGTTTATTGTGATGAGTAAGGATGAATTAATCAAAAGAAGTCAAATTGACTTTTTAAAATAGCAGAAGAGAGAAGAGATGACTCTGGCAAATCAAACTCCTCTCTGAACATTGCGACAAAGTGCAACTTACCCCTTTAAATATTTTCACACTAGAGGCAAGAGCGCTTAAAGATTGGAGAAGCCTCAAGGATTTATCATGCCAACATGGATAGCGTTGACTAGAACCTTGGCAGTGGCAAGGTTTCTTCAAACCCCTAAATGATTCATTTGGAGAAATAAGCCTTACCACCTGATGAGACCATAAACCTTCAGCACACATGATTAAAGGGGGGCATGTAGTCCTCCTGAGGTAGCTGCTCTATAATTCTATCATCATTGGCTATGCTGGCTAGGCCTGATAGGAGTAGCGGTACACACATTGTTCACCTCTACATTAGAGCCTTTGGAAGGAAAGAAAATCATGATGCCTACTGTACCCCGGGGTGTAGATATGATATTTTTTTCTTCAGTCCCTAAATTTCTAGCATTGTAGAATATTAGACATTGAAAATTGTTCACATCTAGAAATCCTGTATTGGCTGTTTGCATTCCACTCGCAACATCACCTGCCAATTTTCTTTGGATGCCTTAAACTGTATTTTTAAATTTCCAACTGAAGGTTTAAGTTGCTGAGTGCTAGAAATTTGAGGACTGAAGGAAAATTTCATTTGGGCAGAATTCTTTATTTCCAGGGGAAATGCCCTCATTTTGTTCACCATTGTAGCTGCATCCTTAGCCTTAGCACTTTGAGATTTTGTCCTCAGTATTGGAAGAATGTATAGATAAGTTCCAAAATAAAAGCTGAGGCAGAGCTCTTGCCTTGTCAGCAAACTAGAAGAGCTTTCTCACTGCTATTGCAAAAGAAGAAATGTTTAGAGGCTGAAGACAAGAAAAGTATAGCTATAAAACAAATCTTTTTTGATATGAATTCTAAAATACTATTTCCTAGACACTGTCCTGCCTGCCTTCATGTATGAATACTGCTTTATAGATTTAGTGGTTCCATCCTGACACAGACACCAAGGAAGTTGTTGAAGAAGGAAGATGGTGGAGGGACGCTTAGGGACTTTATCAGACCACTCCATGTAAATGTCCTTTTGCCGGCATAAATTGTGGCATTTTTATGCTGGCAAAAGAAAACCCCATCACCACACTTACCTTGAGCAGCGTCCATGAGGCTTCTCCAGCAGTAATGGAGCACAAACTGAGCTCTGTTTACTTCTGGGGTTGAGATTTCACAGATTCTCACGAGAAGGTGCTAGTGTGGGAAATTTAAAAATTAAAGCAAAAAATCCACACAAAAAGTTCAGCAAAGCACAAAAACACACATTTAAAGTCCCAAATACATGAAGGGGACATAAAAAGAGCATCCCCTACCTGGCTGTTACAATCTCACCCAGAAGTCTTTGCCCATTGATGCTGCATTCACATGAGTTCAATGACGCAAGGATTCAAATGCCGGCGATGCTGGCAAAAAAGCAGAACGGGAGATCAATTGATGGCTTTGGCCATCAATAAAATAGGATGGATTCTTAACTAGATATGATCTCAAAAGAACAACATCGTCTGGTACATGTGCCCTTTCGCGATCATTAGGTGTCCTTATGACACCATATTTGCCACATCTGATAAAGTCCTAGATTTTGTACCAGATTTATATTTGTTGTGTTAACTGTCTTTGTATCTTGTTTTGTTCAGTTTCTGAAGACTGATTCACTGAACAATATGATGCAACTCTCAACACACATCAGAGTACAGAAAACTGATGTCAAAACTGCCAACAATAAACCTTCCAAACTCCATTGCCATTATGCCCCATCCTCACCTGCCTCCACCCTCTAGCTGAGAATACCACAGCTATCTCTGATAAAGCAGACTCTAGTTCACAAATTGTTTGCTACAATCTAACTGTTTGTCTTTTAAAATTGCACAAGAGACATTGCTGTTCTTGGTATGACAGAACAAAATAACTAACAACCCCTCTGGAATTTGCTGTTGTACTGCAGTATGACTTCATGGGCTAACAAGACAGCAATTATGACAACCATTTCACATCTCCTAGAATGGTTTATTACTAGTTGTCTAGATTACAAGAGTGTGACAGCTGGCCACAAATATTATCACACCCATACTCTGGTTTGTATATTTTAAAATCACAACATTAGTACAATTGCCACAGTCATGTGTGGATAAATTTCCTGCAATCCCATGATGTGGTACTTTGGCCACATTGTGAAAAGGCATGACTCACTAGAAAAGACAATAATGCTTGGAATGGTTGAAGAAGGTAGGAAGAGAGGAAGACTGCATACCAGATAACTGCATACTCAGGAAGACTCCATAATCAAGGAAGCCACAGTCCTGAATCTGTAGGACCTGAGCAGAGCTGTTGAGGTGTCTTGGAAGTGTCTCATTCACAGAGCTGCCACGAGTCTGGATAGACATACCCAGACAACAATCATATGAAAGCCCACTCATGAGTCACCTCACCCAATTTATTAGTGAGAGAGAAATCAAAGTGTTTATGACTTCAGTTGGATCAAGTGTACTGTTCCCACATAGTGGAAATATTCTTATTGGAGAAGCAGTCACTGTTAGCAGTGATTAATGCACATGTTTCATACAATTTCTGCGACATTCAATTAACATAGTGCCTTTCCCCTGCTCAAAAAAGTGCTTGAGTCCCATGTTTTATGGACCAAATTATGTTGGGTTACTACCCTAAATAAAACCAACAGTGTTTCCCTAATTTTATATTCCAATGTGATACACTATATTGAGTTTTATTTCCCTCTATAACTAGCACTCAGTAACAAGTCGGTTCATCAAATTAGAAAATTCAATATTTTTCTGCACAAAAGTGGGAATATATAAAACTAAACGACACTTCAATCCAATAGATTGGAGTTTTAAGCAGTGTCACTGATAAGAATTAAAGAATGCACAAAAAAAGCAGTAAAGATTTGATCAAAGTCACCATACACTTTAATCTTTATCATCTGCGCTTCCATGCGGGGGGACTTCTGGCAAGAGATGGGGTGCATCTTACAACAGTTGGAAGAAATATTTTTGCCAACAGTCTCAAGAATTTGATCAGGAGGGCTTTAAACTGAGTCAAATGGGGGAGGGAGACAGTATTCTGGAAGGCAAAAGGGCTGGAGAAAATAGTCAAACTGTCATAGAGGGAACAAGGCGAACAGCGCAAGGACCCAACAGTGGGAGGCAAAAAACTTGCACAGGGAGCAAGTAAAGGGAACACATGGTCTCAGATGTCTCTACACTAATGCACAGAGCATGGGAAATAAGCAAGATGAACTAGAACTCCTTGCACTACAAAACAAATATGATATAATAGGCGTTACTGAAACCTGGTGGGACGAGTCTCATGATTGGAATGTAGGAATAGAGGGGTATAACCTTTATAGGAGAAACAGGCCAAACAGGAAAGGAGGAGGAATAGCATTATATGTCAGGGATATTTACACCAGTGAAGTGATCCATGACATCAATACTGGAAGCCAGGTGGAGAGCATCTGGATAAAAATTAAAGGGGAGGGAAACAACAGGGATGTTATTGTGGGACTCTACTACAGACCCCCAAATCAGACGGAGGAATTGGATGTTGCCTTTCTAGAACAGATGAACATACATGCAGAAAGGAGAGATGTAGTAGTGATGGGTGACTTCAACTATCCTGATATTTGCTGGCAATCTAACTCAGCCAAAACTACAAGGTCTAGCAAATTCCTTACATGCCTGGAAGACAATTTCATGGTCCAAAAGGTGGAAGAGGCAACAAGGGGGTCAGCTATTTTAGATCTGATCCTAACCAACAGAGACGACCTTGTTAATGGGGTGCAAGTGGTGGGATCCTTAGGTGAGAGTGATCATGTTCTCCTGGAGTTTGTTATACAATGGAAAGGAGAAGCCAGGCATAGTCAGACACGCATTCTTGACTTTAGGAGAGCTGATTTCAATAAACTCAGGGAAATACTGGGGATGATCCCATGGTCAAGAATACTAAAAGAGAAGGGACCGCAAGACGGATGGGACTTTCTCAAAAGGGAGATACTGAAGGCACAATTTCAAACAGTACCATTGAGGAAGAAAAATGGGAGTTGTCTCAAGAAACCAGGATGGATGACTAAAGAACTTTCAAGGGAGCTAAGTTTTAAACGGAACATGTATAGGAAATGGAAAAGGGGGGAAATCACCAAAGAAGAATTCAAACAGATAGCGAACACGTGTAGGAGTAAAGTCAGAAAAGCTAAAGCACAGAATGAGCTCAGGCTTGCTAGGGAGGTTAAGAACAATAAAAAGGGTTTTTTTGGGTATGTCCACAGGAAAAGGAGGAAGAAGGAAATGATAGGGCCGCTACGTGGAGAAGATGGCAAAATGCTAACAGGGGACAGAGAAAAGGCAGAATTACTCAACACCTTCTTTGCCTCAGTGTTTTCAGAAAAGGAAAAGGAGGACCAACCTGAGGAGAATGGAACAGAGGACACAATAGGGGAAATCCAGCTCAAAATAAGTAAAGAGGTAGTACAGGAATACCTTCTTAATCTAAATGAATTTAAATCTCCAGGACCAGATGAACTACATCCAAGAGTATTAAAAGAGCTGGCAAATATAATCGCAGAGCCATTGGCAATAATATTTGAGAACTCCTGGAGAACAGGAGAAGTCCCAGCAGACTGGAGGAGGGCAAACGTTGTTCCCATCTTCAAAAAGGGGAAAAAAGAGGATCCCAACAACTATCGTCCAGTTAGTCTGACATCAATACCAGGGAAGATTCTAGAACAGATCATTAAACAGAGAGTCTGTGAACATTTAGAAGGCAATGCCATAATCACAAAAAGTCAGCATGGGTTTCAGAGAAACAAGTCATGCCAGACTAATCTGATCTCTTTTTTTGATAAAGTTACCAGCTTGGTAGATGAAGGGAATGCTGTGGACATTGCATACCTTGATTTCAGTAAGGCCTTTGACAAGGTTCCCCATGACATTCTTGCAAACAAGCTTGTAGAATGTGGGCTAGACAAGTTAACTGTTCAATGGATTTGTAATTGGTTGACCGGCCGAACCCAAAGGGTGCTCAGCAGTGGCTCCTCTTCGTCTTGGAAAGATGTGACCAGTGGGGTGCCACAGGGTTCTGTCCTGGGCCCAGTGCTATTCAACATCTTTATCAATGACTTAGATGAGGGAATTAGGGGCATACTTATCAAATTTGCAGATGACACCAAATTGGGAGGAGTAGCTAATACCCTAGAGGACAGGATCAAAATTCAGAATGACCTGGATAGACTGGAGAGCTGGGCCAAAGCTAACAAAATGAAATTCAATACGGAGAAATGTAAAGTACTGCATTTAGGGCGGAAAAATGAAATGCATAAATATAGGATGGGAGAGACCTGGCTGAATGAGACTACGTGCGAAAGGGATCTAGGAGTCCCAGTAGACCACAAGTTGAACATGAGCCAACAGTGTGATGCGGCAGCTAAAAAGGCCAATGCAATTTTGGGCTGTATCAATAGAAGTATAGTGTCTAGATCAAGGGAAGTAATAGTGCCACTCTATTCTGCCTTGGTCAGACCTCACTTAGAATACTGTGTCCAGTTCTGGGCACCACAATTCAGAAAGGATATTGACAAATTGGAGCGTGTCCAGAGAAGGGCAACTAAAATGGTGAAAGGTCTGGAAACAATGCCTTATGAGGAGAGACTTAGGGAGCTGGGTATGTTTAGCCTGGAAAAAAGACGGTTTAGAGGCGATATGATAGCCCTGTTTAAGGATTTGAAGGGATGTCACGCTGAGGATGGAGCAGGCTTGTTTTCTGCTGCTCCAGAGACTGGAACACGGAGCAATGGGTGCAAGCTCCAGGAACAGAGATTCCACCTCAACATGAGGAGGAACTTTTTGACAGTAAGAGCTGTTCGGCAGTGGAACGCACTCCCTCGGAGCGTGGTGGGGTCTCCTTCCTTGGAGGTCTTTAAACAGAGGCTGGATGGCCATCTGTCGGGGATGCTTTGATTGTGATTTCCTGCGTGGCAGGGGGGTTGGACTGGATGGCCCTCGTGGTCTCTTCCAACTCTGCAATTCTATGATTCTATGATTCTATGATCTCACACTTTCAAATATGGCTTCTTCTATCATTTTGCAGCCTATAACTAAACACATAAGACTGTAAACTGAGTTATCATAGGTAATAGAGTTTGCTATTTGTTTATTATGGTAAAATATTGTTCTGTTTTAAAGAAATTCAAAATGTAGTGTTCCATTATGACTAACAACATAACAAAGCAAAACAAAAAATTAATAAATGAAAACTGCAAAACAGAATTAACTTATTTTTTATCATCTTTGTATAATCCCCACCCCCACAATATGTATAGGTTTGGCACAGACTTCAAAATTCATCTTTCTGGTAAATGATAACGTCTAAAAAAAAACCAAAGCTATTATTACTTATTTATTCATCATTTTCATTTTGAGATTTTCGCTTTTCATCTAACTAAATCTGTTAGAAATCATTATGACACACCCCCTCCCCAATTTTACAGATATTGAGGTGAGGCTGACACTTTAATATCTGTAAAATATTGATGGTCACTCAGATGGGAAACATTTCCATCCACAGTTTTCTTTGACTGCTCATGACATGGCAATTGGTGGGGGAGAAAAAAGAGTCTCCCAAATTTAAAATTTAGAACTACACTACTGGGAACAGGAAGGAAACTTAAGACCTTTTCATTTTAAGACCTTTTCGGTAGCTGCAATGTTCGGTCAAGTTACCCTGATGTACCCCTGAATTAACTGCTAAGGAAACCATATTTAATTCAATGAGACATTGAAGATTCTGTTTGAATGTATTTGGATGTGTAACTATTAGATTTCTTTTCCAGCTACCCATTCTGCAAATGGTTATTGGTGAGACATCTTCTAAATGTTGTAAAGTGGTGGTTCTTAACCTGTGGTCTGCAGACCCACAGGGGGTTACGAGGTCATCACAGGGGGTCCAGCTCTCCTCCTTTCACCCTCCCAAGGCCTATCAGGCTCAACCTCATGCTAAAAAGTGGAGAGTGAAAGAGGGAGGGAGGAGGAAGAGGAGAAGAGAGAGAGCCATCCCTCCCACCAGCCCAAGTAGCAACAGCATGGCTCCGCCTCCCCACTCTCTCTCCCTCTCTCACCTCCCCCTTCCCAGCCCTCCTTGCCTTGGCTATTTCCTCTCAGGTTCCTCCAAGAACTCTGAAAGAAAAGAACTAGAAGACATCTGTGTGGCAAAGACGCCTTCGCCAAACAAGCTAACAAAAGCTAACAAAATGAAATTCAATACGGAGAAATGTAAAGTACTGCATTTAGGGCGGAAAAATGAAATGCATAAATATAGGATGGGAGAGACCTGGCTGAATGAGACTATGTGCGAAAGGGATCTAGGAGTCCTAGTAGACCACAAGTTGAACATGAGCCAACAGTGTGATGCGGCAGCTAAAAAGGCCAATGCAATTTTGGGCTGTATCAATAGAAGTATAGTGTCTAGATCAAGGGAAGTAATAGTGCCACTCTATTCTGCCTTGGTCAGACCTCACTTAGAATACTGTGTCCAGTTCTGGGCACCACAATTCAGAAAGGATATTGACAAATTGGAGCGTGTCCAGAGAAGGGCAACTAAAATGGTGAAAGGTCTGGAAACAATGCCTTATGAGGAGAGACTTAGGGAGCTGGGTATGTTTAGCCTGGAAAAAAGACGGTTTAGAGGCGATATGATAGCCCTGTTTAAGTATTTGAAGGGATGTCACGCTGAGGATGGAGCAGGCTTGTTTTCTGCTGCTCCAGAGACTGGAACACGGAGCAATGGGTGCAAGCTCCAGGAACAGAGATTCCACCTCAACATGAGGAGGAACTTTTTGACAGTCAGAGCTGTTCGGCAGTGGAACACACTCCCTCGGAGCGTGGTGGGGTCTCCTTCCTTGGAGGTCTTTAAACAGAGACTGGATGGCCATCTGTCGGGGATGCTTTGATTGTGATTTCCTGCGTGGCAGGGGGTTGGACTGGATGGCCCTCGTGGTCTCTTCCAACTCTGCAATTCTATGATTCTATGATTCTATGAAACAAGTCTCTGCAGCCCCAGTCAGGCATCTCTCCTCGCTTGCTCTCTGGCTCCCTCCCTTCCCTCCTGCCTGCCTCCTTTTGCCAGCTGCCATCATGCAAAGCTCCAGTGGCATGCCTCATAAAGGTCCCTTGGAGCCATGCTTGGCTGTGTGACTGGGGCTCCCAGGCACATTCTCTCTGCCCTGCTCTCGCTGTGCAAGTGTGTGTCCATGTATCTCCATGTGTGGGTGTGTCCCCTGCACACACACTTGCTGCTATTCAACCAGAGCGGAACAACTGTGTTGTGAAGAATGACAGGCTTTGGGGCTGCCAGTGTGTGCAGAATCGGAGGCAAAGAGAGACGGAGAAAGCTGGCTGGCTGACATAACCGGCAGCAGGAGCAGCAGCAGCAATTCTAGAGCAGAGGGAGCCTCGCTCTGGATGTCTGTGAATGAAGGAGTGTATTACATGTGTGTGTGTGTGTGTGTGTGTGTGTGCACATGCTCTACCTTCAGGCATCTCTCCCATGTGTGCATCAAAGCAGAGCACAGGGTGGAATAATGAGAAGCAAGCTTGATACCTTTGCATTTCATGTGCACATGTGTGCATGCCCCAAAAGTAAAGTCCCAAATTCTCATGCAACTTGACACTTCTAGATTCATCAGAGAGGTATTTGGTGGCCAAAAAACATGGAGGAGGTTAGGGGGGTTATAGATAGGATTAGACCCTAAGTTTTGTTGGACGACAGCAACAAAACATATTTAAAGGGTGTCTGTGGTAGTGAAAATGTTAAAAACCACTATTGTAAAGAATTTATGTCATCTATGATTTCTTCCATAACATGGCCATCTGTCAGGGATGCTTTGATCGTGATTTCCTGCATGGCAGGGGGTTGGACTAGATGGCCCTCATGGTCTCTTCCAACTCTGCAATTCTATGATTCTATGATTCTATGATTACACACGTCCTTATACACATTATATCGCCTGCTTATCCTTACCATGGGTTTTGGTCTCTTAGGACATTATCAGACACAGCAAAAATCATGGGATTATGATGTTAGAGTTGCACAAATGGGCCCTACTATCACACAACATTGTCATCTTTGCCCTCTTACACAGTTCTCCAGCCGTGAAAAAGGCTTATTTACCATTCACCGGACAAGCCATCAATAGATCATCAATAGCTCTTTTTTCACACTATTGATGGCATGCGAAACCATGTCCCATTGTAATCACAAGATTATATCATGAATGGGCAGTCCTCTTTCCCCCCTCCTCATTCTCAACAAGAACACAAAAACGAAGCATGGGACACTCTTTTAGTTTGTATGTTTTTTAGGTTTGTTTCAATGCTTGCGTGTTCATTTACTTTGTTAATGAAGGGATTTTTTTTTTTTTTTTTTTAGTTTTAAGCACGCTTGCATCTTCTTGTGAGAACCGCCGAAATCTCACCCATGCCAAATCATGGAAGTAAACTCCCATTCATAAAGTACTAGTGGTCATCGTGCAATAATTTAGTGGCATTTCTTTCACATGATTACAGCTATGTGTGATAATAAGTGTAATAATGCCATGATGTTCCCACTATCTTCATTTGTGAAATTTCAGTGTTTTTAGATGCTAGTCTGGTAATGTCCTTAGAAAAGATCTCCATTTCCCCAAAAGTGTATGGAAAACTCTTTCTCACTTGCTGCAAATGAAGAGATGCTATGGAGATCATGTCCCCATAACTCCTGTGATTAAGTAGGATCAGACAATGCAGTTATGGTTTGATTAAAAAGAATCAGATGACATTATTATTACCTTGTTCTTTTGATGAAAACCAAAGAATTATTCTAGGGCTTTGGTAAAGTAACATCACATACCCAAAATTCTGTAATAGGCTTTGAAGTGATCAAGAGGTCTGTCTGTCTGTCTCTCTCTCTCTCTCTTTCTCTCTCTCTCTGGATTTTCTTCGCAAACGAAGATTTAAGAAGGACTCATCCTGCACTTTCTGCAAGCGCGCTGATGACTAAAAAGGCCAATCCAAGATAAACAAGTCCAGTTGCAGAAAGCACAGCAGAAGGTCTCCTTGGATGATGTTTCTGAGTTGTGATTCTTTCTGCATTGTCGTTTCTCTTCAAGACTTGTTTGGTGTGAGTTCTCAAATAAAGCTGCAGCATTGTGGATAGTGTGTCTCCATGCCTCCCGATGTGAGGCCAGGACGGACCACTGTTGGTGATCAGTTTGGCCGAGCCTGAGATGTTGTTTTAGGGAGTCTTTGTATCGCTTTTCTGGAGCGCCCCTCTTACGCTGACCCGTGGCGAGTTCACCGTAGAGTATTACTTTTTGGGAGGCAATGGTCCTCCATCCTAGAAACGTGCCCTGCCCAGCGCAGCCGTGTTCTCAATATCATGGCCTCAATGCTGGTGATCCCTGCTTGCTCAAGGACAGCAACATTAGTCACATAGTCAGTCCAGTGTATATTTAGGATTGTGCATATACAGCACTGATGAAAGCGTTCGAGGAGTTGTAGGTGGTGGCAATAGGTGACCCATGTTTCAGATCCATAAAGGAGAATAGACAGTACAATGGCTCTATACACACTGATTTTTGTGCTTTGCCTCAGGTGTTTATTACTCCAGACTCTTTTGTGAAGTCTTCAAAATGTGCTATGTGCCTTTGCTAATCTGTGATTGATCTCTTTGTCAGTCTTGGCTCTGAGGAGATGATGCTTCCCAGGTAGGTGAACTGCTGAACGGACTTCAGATCAAGAGGTACTCCTGAGCAACTGGTGTATAATTGCAAGGTTTACATAACCTAATTAGAAAGGAAATAATACCTGAATTGAAGGAGAATTGCAATAGTATGAATACTGGACAAGTGGGGGAATACAATTCCACATTTGAGAACAATAGACTAATCAGAGAAATCAATACAAGAATTAAATCTTTTGAGAAGTAACATAAAATGACACTGCTATCACAATATATGCAAATTGTCATTTAAATTGTGTGATTTAAATTGTGCTCTTGTGAGAATGTTGACACTGGCACAAAAGAGCAATGAACAGAATACTATGGTGGAAATGCATTCTGATAATGCTACAATCAGATACATAGCCTCAGACTAGGACCAGGGCCTATTTGTCAGTTAGCTTCTGGGTAGAAATGGCTACTGTGGGCAGCCTGAAAGGCTTGACAAATATTAAACATTATTCAAATCTGGCTGAATACAGATGTTATTGTTATTGCTGTGTGCCTTCAAGGCATTTTGACTTATGGCAATCCTAACGCAAACCTAAGGGGAGAAGAGGAACCAGCTGAAGCTCACCTGGAGACAAGATGCTTCAGGAACAAGAGGCCAAGGCAATGGCTGCTGGAAGAGGGAAGGCAAAAAAAAGAGGATGGGAAAAGTGGATGCTGGAGGGCGAAAGGGGATGCAGGAGGAGGCAAGAGGAAGAAGAGGCAGCTGCTGAATGAAGCCTGCAGTCTGAGCAGCAATACACCGTAGACAAGAAGCTCCAGGTCAAGCAGCTCTGGGAGAAAGAGGCCAAGGTGATGGCTATGGAAGGAGGCAAGAGGAAGAAGTGTGGGAAGCATGGAAGGAGGGCTATGCAGCAGCAGCAGCAGCAGGAGGAGGACAAAAAAATGTACAGAAATAATGTTAGCCCTTTAAAAGCTGAGTAGTAATAATTGCTTAGACTGAAGTAGACTCGGGGGCAAATAAGATGGTTGACTTGAGGGGGGGTTGGAATGTTCTCACTCACCAAAATGGAAAGTGGTAGCATGTTTTTTATTTAGCCCAGCACATCATTTGATGGATCTATTGAGGTTAAGGTGTCAACTACTGGGCAGCAGCATTAGTGGTGGGTGACACTGGTGGAAAATCTTTCAGAGAAAATGGCAGTGGCACCATAGCTAATGCTTGTTAGTATCGTGCAAAGGGCAATGATAAACCCCCTCTTGAAATCTTCCACAGAAACCCTATGATGAGACAATCCAAAGTGAAACTAGATGTAGTGACAGTATTACTGCATGTTCATACCCAGCTTGGGCTGACTGTATCCCACATATGCCCTCAGTTTCCATCTGCCCAATTTCTTGATTCAGGAAGACCACAATCTGAATCAATCTGCCATAGCTGCCCCTATTCTAAAAGACTGACCCTCAAATTCATCCACTGGGAGCCCCAATTGACCCAGAGCTTTTCTCAGGATGGATATCAGCTGGACTCCATCAGGGAAGAGGAGGGAATCCACGTGAGAAAAGGTGGGCTGGACACTGGAGGCTGCCTTTGTAGAAGACTGCACAGTGCTTTTAGCAGACAAGGGTCCTTTCCCACCAAGCTGAGAAGCCAAATCACTGATCCTCAGCTCATCACACTTGGATTGCCTAACATGAATGTTAACAGTTTCCCCTGTGAGGAATGGGGAAGAACTCAAGGAAAGCGAGGTCACAAACTATGTCACCCTCCAGCCAACCCTTTGGCCACCACTGTGTATACCAATGTCCCTGAAAGTACATCCCCAAACTCAATGCTCCCCACTGTGTCTGAGTGCACCTGCAATCCTGTTCTAGGCTCCCAAGTTCCTGCTGCACAGACACCCCATTATACCCATTGAAGAACTTCAACCAATATCGTCCATATCTTCCTTCACACCCTGAGTGATCCATATCCAGTGATGTGTAGCCTCAGTGACCCCATCTATGATTCTAGCATGTGTGGAACGCCCTACCTAGGGATACCACCTTGTAAGTGAAATTGAGGTGTCCCAACAAGACCTGAACCTCCTTGAGTGTCACCATCTTCCATTACAACAAAGAATTAAGCTGCTGCCTCAATGCCTCCTACTTCTTCTTGGGCAAGCAAGACACCCCACACACTGAATCTATCAAAATTCCTGAGTACATTACTGCACTAGAGGGTTCCTCCATTTTTCTGCACCAGTGGGTTGCTTAACTCTCTAGCCAAAGCCTGGAAGGAAATGCTGCAGTCTGTCCTGGCCCTGCCAATCATTAAAAAATCATCCAGGTAATGGGTAACAGAAGATGACCTGGCCCTGAACTTAATTGCCCATTCAAGAAAAGTGCTGAGCATCTCAAAGATTGCACAGCTAATGGAGCACCCCATAGACATGACCTTGTAATACCACTGGCCCTGGAATTTAAGGCACAGGAGATAGAAGTTGCCTGGGTGAACCAGGAGGAGCCTAAATGCCAATCGGATATCACATTTTGCCATGAGTGCCCCGGGGCCACAAGCTTACACCAGGCAAACTACCTGATCAAAGGAGGCATAGTGAACTGAACAGTACTCTGGCGGGATGGCATCATTGACTGATGCTCCTTTCAGGTACAAGAAATGGTGGATATGCCTGAACTCCCCTGGGGCTTTCTTGGGAACTGCCCCTAATGGCATCCTCAAATTAGCCATGGGTGGCTCTGCAAAAGGCCCAGCCACCTGCCCAGCCTTGTACTCCTTATCTATCTTCTTCACTACCACATACGGCAATTCCCTAGTTGACCTGAGATTGCCTGATATGAATGCCACCTAAGGTCCCTCAACCCACTAGAAAAACCAACCCTTAAGTACATAGCTGCTTTTTAGTTAGGGTAATGCTCCAGTGCGAGCCAGCCTCTTCCCCTTGCAGGAGCCCACTACTACATAATTTGGTGCCGCCTGCTCTATTAGTGGCCCAGGGGTAACCCCCTTCTTTCCTATTGGCTGTTGTGCTGGGCCATGGTGGACAAAAGGGATGCTGCCCACTAGAAGGGCAGGGGCATGAGAGCCATTATGATGTATGGTTGTCAGAGTTGGAGGTTGAAGAAAGCTGATAGAAACAAAATCAACTAATTTGAAATGTGGTGCTAGAGAACAGTTCTGCAGATAGCATGAACTGCTAAAAAAAACTAAAAACAAATGGGTCCTAGAACAAATCAAGCCTGCACTCTCTCTAGAAGTCAAAATGACTAATTTGAGACTGTTGTACCTTGGACGTATCATGATAACACATGACTCACTAGAAAAGACAATGGTGCTTGTTAAGGTAAAGGACAGGAAGAAAAGAGGAAGACTGCATTCCTGATGGATAGACTCACTCAAGGAAGCCACAGCCCGGAGTCTGCAAGACCTGAGCAGGGCTATTGGTTATACAGTGACTTGAGGTCTCTCATTCATTTCCTTAGGTGTTCTATATAAGGCTTAGTTCCCAGATCATTTACCATCTTTCTTGTTCTCCTCTGGACAAGTTCCAACTTGATGAGCCCCTTTAAAACTGTGGTGCCCCAAACTGAACACAGAACTGCAGTTGAGGTGTTAGCGAAACAGAATAGAATGGTACTTTTATTTCCTTTGATTTGTTTAGCTTGGGTTTCTCTAAGCCTGATGATACCTCCTTATTGTGTGCAGATGTTGCCATTTTGACTACATGAAGAACCATCACTCAGAGAACAGAAGACACTATTAGTATATATCGGGATGCTTTTTTAAAAAAGTATCTATTTCCTTCCTTATTAAAAGAATCCTTTGATCCAACAGTGTCCTTTCCTGAGTTATTATGCCTGGAGTTTTATCTACTATAGATGCTATCAACACCAGATAAATGTGTTGACAGAATGAAAAGTAAAATAAACTGAGAGAAGGCAATTCTGTTTAGCGTGTATAAACATTTGGAATGGGAAACAGAAAGCTTGTTTGTTCAATGCTAGCTATAACTTAAGCCCCAGGATGACTTTTTGTCAGTGGTTGTCTACAGTTTATGGGCTTGCCTAGGGAGCAATTGTACAATGGAAGCACATGTCAGTCAGTCCAATAATGCTCTCAAGCAATTCAAATAGCTACCACTTATATCTCAAGTTTCAATTCTTTGCAGTGTATACTGTAAAATATCAAACAGTTAAATATTTGCCCATCCTTTTGGCAGAAGGTAGACTATTGTATATTGTTATAGTTCCTTGGAGCCATTACTGAAAATGTATCTTTTTGCTTTTCCATTTACTTTTCACTTTTCATCACATAGAACACTTTTATCTGAGTCTAGCTGTTCTTGGAGTGATAACAGATTGTTTTGATTATCATCAGCTTCACTAAAGGTACTTTGTTCTGTTTTGTCTACCCACTTTACGAAAACTCACACTGGTCCATTTTGCACCAACATAAGCTTTGGAGTGAGAGCAAAAGTAACTCTTATGCTACAAAAGTAAAACAACAGAATCCTATGGCACCTGTCTAGCATGACATTTAAAAGGCAAGAATCGTGTTTGTCAGACAGCATGCACAGAGAATGTAGTAGGAGTAGAAAGAGACACAGGAAAAATAATCCTAAAAACAGATCAGACATGTATGCAACTAGAAACTGTGGTTTCCTGCTTACAAGGTATAAGCCACTGTGTATACGAGGGTGTAAGGGCTGAGCACTAGAAATGCCTTCTCCCAACGCTTATGGAGGGGGACCTGTTGTGCTGAGCTCTGAGAGGCAGGCACCATCATTTATTTATGTATGTATTTATTTTCTTCCCATGCCAGATCCTGTAGGCTTAGAATGTGATTTGTCAGGCATCTATAGTGATAATTGTTTTGTTCTGTAACCTTTTGTAAAGTGCCATGTACATTGATGGCACTATATAAATAAATGATAATAGTAATAATTATATGGGCCTGGCCACATGGCAGCTGGCCATTTTTGGGTAGTCCTCAGCATGAACCACCCACCCTAGTTGTATGATGCTGCTTCAAGCATCTCCAGGCCTTGGCTGGTTGCCTTCGAGGGTCAGGAAGGAATTTTCCCATGTTATTGGAGCATGGGGTTGGCCTTCCCTGGGTTTTTTTCCACACTGCTTGTGGACTTCTTTTATGGTTATTGCTGATCAGCCTTTTGTATTTACTGTAGTGCTCTATCTTTGTAGCTATTACAAAGCTACATTGCATTTTGCTTTCTATGGTTTCTGCTGCTAATGGTGTTCATGTGTTCATCAATCAGCTTCTTCACATCTATCGTTCTGATTACCTTGTCACTTTGTCACAAGCGGCAGATATGGAAGGGAAGAGGGGACATCAGGAACGAGTTAAATTAGGGGGGAAGACCTGGTGGTAGACAAAGGGACAGAAATGGGGGGTGCCTACAGTCGAGGCAGATGCAGGTCACCTCACCCCCACCAAAATGTTTGGATATGACACACAGATTGGCTAATTTCATAAAGCCTTGGCCAGAGTTTCCACCCCTGTTTAGAGCATTGGCTGGCCCTGAGCTATTGGGGCCTATGCCCCCTCAACCTTAGTTAGCATACATTTTGTATACTGGGCAGTGTTTGTTGTGAAGTTATATGATTATGACTGCTGTATTTGCAATAAAATTGTGGCCAACCTTTCAATGAATAATACAGTGTCTAATCTCTATCTCAGTGCAAATAGCAGCCAGGGGCTCCTTTCCATGTGATGTTGCTGGACTGAGGTTGACTCCAGATTGTGATGGTTGGTTTCTGGGTATGGATAATTGGAGACAGGCATAGGATGGGAAGGTCCTTCTTTGGCCTCCTCCTAAGACATAAATTAATGTCTCCAGCAAGTACTGTTATGGACTTCTCCCTAAGTGACCAGTAAACAAAACCAGGGAAGATTTTTTTTCCCATAGGCAGGATTGAAAGTGGATCTGTGTGGGCTCTGTCTTTCACATAGCAATATGAAAATACAGGCAATTCATTGCATACTTTCCTGTACTGGCATTTGGCTATATCCATTTCCAGGTTAAAGTTGGGGTGGGTAGATTCTCTGCAAGAGTGGGTCTTTTCAAGGTATCTTGGGAGAGGAGCCTTAAGACTCTGTTACCCTAAATGCTCAGAGATCCTTAAGGACCCTCCAGATATCAGTATTAATTTGGGGAATTAATATACTCAACTTGACTATGAAAGAGGGGGAAACAGATAGCAGGACCTGTTGGCCTATGTAATAAGGAGGAGGCATTAAGTTAGATAGTACAATTATTAATTTTATTGAAAAAGCAATAATAATGTTCACACACACATTCAGGCTTCAAACATTCATGCAAGGCTAGTGAATAAAGTAGGAAATATTGGGATAGAGGAATAGAGAAGGGAGCTTGTTTTCACGTTATATTATACCAATCTGAGGAATTGAGATGGTGGAGGAAATCAGCAGAGTGGGAGGATCCACAAAGCCGGCTACACAGTCTGATGTGGAGTCGATAGGAAGATGAACTGTGCATCTGTCTACACAGATGGATGCACACTTGAATGGGTTTTGGAAGGGTTTATATAGCCAATCATTTCCTTCAGGGGATGGAATTTAGAGTGAAAGACAATGCTTCTTGGAGGTTCTCAGGGTAAGACAATGAACACTCTGGATATGTTAACAACCTTTAATATGTTGATACTTTGTAACTGAACAGAGGAACCAATTCTCTTTGTTTGGGAGAAGGTATGAGGACTCTTTACAATCTTGAGTATCTCCGTTTAGGCTGATGAGATTAGCCAGATATTCAGGCAAGAAGTAGCCTTGCAGGTTATCTTTCTTTGGAATTTGAGCTGCCCCCGCCTTAGTGCATACCTTAAGGAGTCTCAGCGCTAGACTCTTGGAATTCCTGGTTCTTGGGAATTCCCAGTTTACTGGCCACACTGCATGGAAGGTCACATTTGGCCAAATTATTAAATATTGCCAATTATTACCGATATGGGGCAGGGACTGTCAGGGTTGGTAACAATTGCAGCCTTCTTTAAAGCTGTCATGCCTGACACAGACTGAGGTTGCAGGAGAGAACGATATAACCCAAAAATTTCTTACTACAAAAAATTTGGTTGTGGCAAAGAATTAGGCAGCAGTCAGGATAAGCAATCACAAGATACATGCCCATGACACACACAAATTCTGTGAGCTAAAAGCAATAAACTGGGGCCATTTAAACCACTTTTATGGCATATGGTCTGTTTTCTGTCTTCCTTCTTATTTTCCCTGATTTCTTTATACAGTTGATGCAAATCCTATTAAGATAAATCAATACACTTAACAAGGTAGGCATAAATGGAAGAATGCCGAGGTTGTAGAATGGGATGCCCTGTAGGGATGTCAGTTTTCACATACATCATTTTCAAATGGCAGAATGAATAATTTCAAATGTTTTCTCCCTACTGGGTATGAAATTTATTATCAGTATTTTCTAGTGATATTTCGCATCTAGGGAGGGTTGTGGGGGGTTTTGCAAAAAAAAAAAATGTGCACAAAACTTATGCAAAAATGTTCATTTTTGTGTAGTTCAAGTTTTTCTTGTGTGCAAAGTAACTACAGTTGTCCCTTCATATTCGCTGGGGTTTGGTTCCAGGACCCCCCCCCCCGGATACCAAAATCTGTGAATACTCAAGTCCCATTATATGCAATGGCATAGCAAAATGATGTCCCTTATATAAGATGACAAAATCAAGGTTTGCTTTTTGGATTATTATTTTTTAAAGAATATTTTCAAGCTTTGAATACTTAAATCCGTAGATACCACATCTGTAGTGTATTTGGCTAAACTTCTGTGCAAAAATATTGAGACATTTGTACAAAAGTTTATACAGATCTCAAAGTCCCCCCCCCCACTACATACAATTATTTTTTTTTAAAAAATGTCATCAGATATTAAATATGTTTCAGTTGTTGAATATTTTCTTGACAGATTTGTGAAAACAAGAAGTTTTCTGGATATTTTTAACATCCCTGGTGGCCTCCTACATACTACAAGTACAGGGATTTGTATTTGAATTGTTCTGCCACATAACATAGTCCCCACAAATATACAAAACTAGGACATACAAGGCAACAGTTCTAAATCAGGATTTTGCTGTAGTGGTCTTTTATTTACAGAGATTTTTTTTTAAAAAAAAATATGACTGATCTTTCAAAGATGCAGCTTTCACATCATTATGTGGATCAGGATGCAGAACAGGCATCTGAAGCCTATGGAACTCCAGGTGTTAATGGATTCCAGTGACCATCATCCTTGGCCATTGTCCAGGCTGACTAGAGCTGATGGAACTTCAAGTTAAACAACATCTGGAGGACCACTCGTTGTCTACCTACATCCTGGAGAGTAAAGAAGTCCATAGATTAGATAGCCTTATGCATACATTATCGTAACAAGCCCAAATTGGTGTCTGCCTAACACCAGTTCTGAGATAATCAGAGCATCTTCAGCATCTCCAGTTTTTCTCTCTGCGCACTCCATAAAGATCTTTTGCATCAGCTACATCAGATGTCAAATGGCATCACACATCAAGTCTCCTGAAAGTTTGGCATTGTTGTTGTTTTATTCATTTACATCCCATGTTTCTCTCAGTAATGGAAATCAAGGCAGCTAACAACATTTTTAAAACAATTGTTGTTGTCTGCCTTCAAATCATTTCCAACTTATGGTGACCCTAAGGTGAACCTATCAAGATTTGTTCAGAGAGGATTTGCCTTTGTCTTGGTCTGAAGCTAAGAGAGTGTGACTTGCCCAAGGTCACCCAGTGAGTTTCCATGGCTGAGCCAGGATTCAAACCCTGGCCCCCAGTGTCATACTCCAATGCTCAAACCACTACACCTTGCTGGCTCTCTATTGTTTTAAAATAATACAGATTAAAAAGCTGTACAAAAACTTTGACAATAGCATAAATATAAAAGTTAATTAAAAAGTAATTAAACAATTTACAAAGTTGAAACATTAAACAGTACAAATATTAAAATTCATTAAACAATTATTCAAAGCATAAAACTGCACAGCACATCATCAAACACCCACTCCATCAGATTTCTAAAAGCCTGGAGGCACAAACGTGTTTTCAGTTGCCAATGGAAGGAGAGCAAGGAGAGAGCCATCCTGGTCCCCATAAAGAGGGAGTTCCAGAAACTGGGAGCAGCCACTGAGAAGGCCCTCTTTCTTGTTCCCACCACATAAGGGAGGACTGTGGCAGAGAGAACAACAATTTTAGAGTGCTAATGTGCTTGTAAAGGGAGATATGGTCTTTCAAACAGCCTCAGCTCAAGTCATACAGCTTTATAGATCATCCCCAGCACTTTGACCTGTACCTGGAAGTGAGCTGGCAGCCAGTGAAGCTGCTGCAACAACGGAGTTACATGCTCCCTGTAGCCAGCCTCAGTTAGCAATCTAGCTAAAGCCCTTCAGACCAATGGAAGTTTCTGAGCACTTTTCAAAGGCGGCCACATATAGAGCACATTACAATAATCTGAACATGATGTAATCAAGGCATGTGTCACTATGGCCAGATCCAACTTCTCCAGGTACAGGTGCAGTTGGCACACTAGCTTTAACTGTACAAATGCACTCCAGGTCATCACTGGAACCTGGGCCTCCACGCTCAGGGCTGAATCTAGGAGTACCCTAAAATGCAAACGTGTGTTTTCAGGGAGTGTAACTCCATATAAAACAGTATGAATTCCTATTCCCAGTTCTCTCTTCCAACTGTCCATGAGTACCTCTGTCTTGCCTGGATTAAGCTGTGATTTGTTTTCCCTCATCCAGTCCATTACAGCTGGTAGGCATCGCTTTAACACAGGAACCACTTCCTTGGAATTACGTAGAAAGAAGTAATATAGCTGGGTATCTTCTGCCTACTGGTGACACCTGACCCCCAAACCTTGACAACCTCTCCCAGCGGTTTCATGTAGATGTTAAGTAGCAGAGGGGACAAGCCAGAACCCTGAGGGACTCCACAAGCCAATGGCCAAAGACATTGTACATCAACTCCCTCTGAGACAACCTCTCCAGGAAAGAATGGAGCCACTGTAGAACAACACCTTCAAGCCCCATCCCAACAAGGGAACTCAAAAGATACCATGGTTGATGGTATCGAAAGCTGCTGAGATGACCAGCAGAACCAACATGGACACACTCCCCTGTCCAGTTCCCAAGGAGACTAAATCTTTCCCTGTCCCACAACCAGGCCTGAAGCCAGACTGAAATGGGTCTAGATAATCTGCCTTATTCAGGAACCCCTGGAGTTCCAAAGCCACTACATGCTCCAGTACCTTGCCCAAACTGGGATGTTGGGGACTGGCCTATAATTATCCAATATAGTAGATCCATCGAAGATTTTTTTTTTTAAAAAAAAGAGGTCTTACAGCTACCTCTTTCAGGCAAGATAGAACCCTGCCTTGTCACTTCCCTTATCCACCCAGCCAGTGCTCCTCTAGCCTGTTTAATTAGCCAGGAAGAGCAAGGGTCTAGTACACATGTGGTGGCTTTCATCTCTCCAAGGATCCTGTCCACATCCTCAGGCTGTACAAACTGAAATGAATACATCAAAACTGGACAAGCAGGGGCCAAGGTTATATCCACAAGACCTGCGTCTTTTCTGGCATCCAAGTCAGAGCAAATCTGAGCTATGTTATCTTCAAAGTGGTGGGCTTAAATTGTCCTTTGGGGCCAGATTATAACAGATCCTTGGCCACTCAAAACAGCTCCACTTGACGGCTCTGTGTGGATGCAATTGTGTTAGCTAGAAAAGCCTTTATGCTACCCTTACCAAGCATAGACCTTCTGATAGATTTTAGCCTGTTTTCAGTTGAACTCACTCTGAGTTTTCTGCCACTGTCACTCTAGTCTTCATCTTACTCGTTCATTGCTGCCAGCTCCTTAGAAAACAAGGGGGGGGTGTCTCATTCCAGGTTTTCTCTTCCAGCTGATCATGGTTCCTTATGGCAGGACATGTTCTCTGATGACATTTTAGCCAGCTTGACAACAGGATGATGCAGTCTAAATCAGTTTTTCATGGGACAATCATGCTGCCCATCTTGTGCTGCCTATTGTGGAACTCCTACAATCTATAAACATGCATTATTTGAAGACCACATTTACATAATCATTATATCTTGTCTTTTTTGTTGTTGGTCTTTCTTTTTTTTATTTTTCATTACTGTATTGCTATTCTGGTTCATCACTGTTCATTATTGATCACTTTTCTCAATAAAATAGTCATAAAAGAAAGAAACAAAAGAAAACAAGTAGGGAGGTTTAGCTCAGCTCTATGATCAAAGACAGTTAGGAGCTGTGGTGTCATTGCCCTGATTATTTCCCTATTCCAGAGATCAACCAGGGTTTCAACAGGGTCCCATGCTGAGGCAGTAGGAAACTCCCCAAGAATCCATCTGGATCCATAAGCCTCTTGGAGCAGACAGTCTTAATGGTTCCTCACCTCTGCAGAGACTCTGATTTCCAGCAAGTCTAAAATTGACCAAGAAGTAACCTGACCATGACAACGGAACAATAAAAAGTTCCTTTATTCCCAAATCATTCTCATCCCATCCTGTACAGAAAACAAGGTCTAGAGTGTGCACAGCAGCATGAGTGGTGCCAGATACCACTTGGGACACATCCATGGTTTTTATGGTGGATATGAAGTCTTGAGACACTCCCAATAGGGTAGCCTCAGTATTGATGTTGAGGTTCCCCAACATCAGAAGCTGCAGGGACTGTAACATCACCCCCAACACCACGCTGGCTAGCTCAGGAAGGGAGACTGTTGAGCAGCAGGGTTGGTGGTACACCAACAGAATCCCTAATCTGTCTTGGCCACCCAAATAAACACACTCAAACCCTGACTGAGAGAAAGGGTACCTGGTCAGGGGGATATTATCCCAATAGACCATTGCAACTCCACCTCCCCACCCCCCATTCTCATCTCCTGCTGCACAGAGAATCCTGGTGAGCAACGTTGAAAGATTATCCCCCACTCTCCCAGGCTCATCCGACCAGGTCTCTCTAATACATGCCAAGTCAGCACATTCATCCATGATCAAATCCTAAATGGTAGCTGTTTTACCATTCACCAGCCTGGCATTAATCCCCAGGGGGATTTCTGCCACAGCTATCCAGATTATTTGGAATGGGAAACAGTTTGTGAGGAAACCAATGCCCTTTTATGTCTTCTTCCCCTAGAATGGTGCAACTGTCTCTCATTTCTGTTCTCCCTCTGCACTGTGTAACTTGGATGGCCAGTCCCTGAGCACCATTACCTCCCTCCATGTGTTGAAAACACATCTCCCCTCCCCAGTTTACTACCTTCCACCCACTTTCTATGGAGAGGGCTCATAAAAGTGTTTTTTTCTAGACTGATGTTAATATATAGAATGGATTCTATACATTTTGATATAGTATGCTTAGAATATAAGAGCATTGCTAGGGCTATCTTCTAAAAGAAAAAAAATCATTCCATTATATTTTAGCTAGTGATTTAGGACTTTATCAGACAAGACCCTCCAAGGGTCCTTCTCCTGTACAATCCGCCCCATACCCTAAGGTCTTCTGGAAAAAAAAATACTTCAGGTTACAAAACTAGGACCTTTTCTGCTACCGCTCCCAGACTGTGGAATGGCCTGCCGGAGGAGATCCGACACATTGACAATCTGGGGGATGTTTAAGAGGGCCATTAAGACAGATCTCTTCTGGCAGGCCTTTCCAGATTAGAGTAGATGCCCGGCTGCCACTTTCCGGTTTATTATTCTGTCATTTTTAAAAATGTTTTATGTCTTTTCTTATTTTAAGTTATTTTAATAGTGTTTTTATAGATAAAATTTGAATAGTAGTTTTAATGATGTTATTTTAATGTTTGTAGATTACGGATATTTTAAATTACGTTTGCCACCCCGATCCTCATGGAAGAGGCAGAATATAAATAAAACTATTATTATTATTATTATTATTATTATTTGGAATACTTTACAAAAGAGTCTGGAGTAATAAACACCTGAAGCGTCTTGAAGAGAAATGACAATGCAGAAAGAATCACAACCCAGAAACATCACCCCAGGAGACCTTCTGCTGTGCTTTCTGCAACCGGACTTGTTTATCTTGGATTGGCCTTTTTAGTTATCAGCGAGTCCTTCCTGAATCTTTGTTTGCAAAGAAAAGCCAGAGAGAAAGATGATGATGATGATGATTACTATTATTTTGCCAGTAAATTTTAAAGTGTTTTTCTGCCAGCAAAATACCCTTTGTACCAGACCTACCTTGATCATGGTGAATAAGCAGCCATCAGCATGAATGGAGCATGAACGGAGCTCCATTCACTTCCACCCTCATGATTTCACAGATTCTCACGAGAAGCTGCAAGTGTGGTAAATTCAAAAAATAAAGAAAATAAACATACAAGAAGTACACACAAACACTGAAACACACTTTACAACTTACAAGTGAGTTGTGGAGGGGTCATAATAAGACCATACGGTACCTGCCTGTTGTGATCTCACCTGGAAGTGTTCTGTCATTAACGCCTTATCCATGTGAGCACAATGGTGCTAACTTTCAAATGCCAATGATCAATTGATGGTTTGGCCCATCAATAAAATAGAATGGCTTTCTGACTTGAAATTATCATGAAAGGACTACATCATCTGATATGCACATCATTTTGCAATCATTAGGCGTCATTATGACACCATATTTGCTGCATTTGATAAAGTCTATACACTGATTACTACACTTTGAAAATGAACTGCAAATGCGCTGCTCTACTCAGTTCCTCTTCGTTCTCCTTTCCCTCTTTCTTTCTTTTGTTCTTTCTTTCTTTTCTGCCTCTGGGATGACTAATATTCCCTTAAGTATGCCAGCTTTCCTGATTTATATTGTTTTTCGATATGTTGGCAAGGGAAATATTTTCAAAGGTCACAGTGCAGAGAATGCAGAATTTACTAGTGTGTGTGTGGGGTTGTTCTGGGTTGTTGCTGTTTTTTGCAAACTGTTTCAGAAAATAATATATGAATGGACTATACCAATAAATGAAAATATTAAATCTGCTACATCTAAAGCAGATATTATAAATTGCTTCTAAAGATGTTAACTGTGATCAATAACTCCCTATGCTAGAAGGAGATATTTCATGTAGGTTGGCTTAGAAGCTGTTGATTAAAAATCACTAAGGTTTGATGTGCATGATCAAAAATTAGTGACTTCAGAACACCTGTCTGGCAAAGATGGCCTGTGTGCTGTCCAGCAAAGGCAACCCAATGATTGACTCCTTTTCAGAAATCCCTTTGCCATGTATGCCATGCTCAGTTTTAAAACAAAACATCTAGCACTGCATGGTGAAGCAGACCAGTGTGTCCATTCTCTTAACAGATGGTCATCCTGGGAAAGTAGCAAGACTGAAACAGCTCCTTCACTCCTCTCTACTTCCCTGTCCTGCTCACAAACATCATGTTCACCAAAGCTCAAATATGCTCAGTGTTATTATACAAGCTGCCTGGCTGACTGCAATGTAACAGCAGATCATACATGTGCAAATAGGGTTGCCATAATTCTCTGCCACAAAACCGGGAGAGAGCACCTGTAGGGGGAGGGGGAAGGAGGAGAGAGCCCTCTTCTTTCCTCCCATCCCCACAAGGAGGGTACTCAGAGCACCCATGGGGGGGAGGAGGGAGCCTTCTTCTTCCCCCCCATCCCCACGAGGAGGGTACTCCTTCCCGGTCCAGGTCCATGGGCACTTGCCCACCAAGGGAGGGGGAAACTGGCCATGCTGTGGCCTTCCCAGACTTGCCTGCTCAATCGTTGCCTCTTCTTGGCTCTGCTCAGCCCTCCCGCTCTGGCAGCTCCTCTGCTGGTACTGCTCGGATGACGGTGACTGCTCCTGCTGCCTGCAGGTGACTGCTCCTGCTGCTGCATCTCCACATGGCACTTACTTCACCATGGTGTGCCAGGGTGGAGAGGATGGGTAACGCTGCCTTCAGCAGAGGAAGCTGGACTGGAATCCAGGTTCAGCTGATTCAAGCAGCCCAGCCAGATTTCCCTCCAATCCACGAGTCTCCTGGATTTCTGGGACTTATAGCAACCCTATGTGCAAAGGAGGTGACCAAAACACTTTGTGTGGATTCAGACTTATATTATTAAAATGAATAAAAAGGAACAGGTGTATATTTTAGCTGGCATGGCCAAATCTTTCAACACAGAAAAAGTAAGGTAAAGATGTAAATTAACAAATGATGACCCTATGACACGCAGGTAGAAAAGGGGCAACTAAAACTAGGGTGACAAGAGCATGAAGCCATGAACACAAAACCTGGAGGCTTTGTCTGGCTGTGCAGGCAGCTAGAGAGCTAATCATTCATAGCTATCGAAGCTAGAGATTTAATGGTCAATCTAATGGTATGTAGCTTTCATTTTGTGGGAAATGTACTAAATCAGCATCCAATTCATCTTTTGGCCCCAAAGAAATGCAAGAGCTATCACAGTATTTCATACTATATAAGAGCGGTATTATTTGTACAGATGTGATTAAATAAGATGCGTATGGCACAGATTTACTAGGGCCACATTTTATTAATTAACATGAACCAGAGGGGAAAGAAACCTGTGTGGGAATGTGATTTTAAGAAGGCAACTAACCTAAATAAAGAAATGGGCAAGTATATCAGACCCAGAGAAGAGAGTCACCAGATGCATGCCTCCACTGTACCCAGTCCACATCAATGCTGATATAGAGGACTTTCTATGACAACCAGATCCACTACCACAGAATGTTGAACGGGTAAGGAAAATTAGATTGAGGCTGGTTATAAGGAGAATATACAGTCAGCCCTTCATTTGATTATTTGCTACTGCCACTGCTGCTGCCCTATGTCATTTTTAATAGGGACCACAAGCTGCATGAGACTGAGAACATGTGGCAAGCCTTGTAAGCCCCTAATAAAAATGGTGTGGGATAGCAGCAGAGGCGACAGCAAGCCTTGCCAGTAGCCCAGCTCTGCTTAGCAAAGGAATCCTGCCACCTTGAAGGCATCTGCTATGGGTTGAATCTATGGATTGTACTTTTTTGAGGTTAAATATGGTTTTTTGGGGGGTAGAGTTATTCACAGTTTTTCACCTTTCGTGGGAGTTCTGCACCCTTAACCTGAGTGAATGTGGAGGGCCAACTTTTGTTCCCTTGTTGAAACAGTTTTGCTGGCTACCGGTTCATTTCTTGGCACAATTCAAAATGCTTGTTATGAAGCTCTAGGCCCAGACTATCTGAAAGACTGTCCAGGGCTAACAATCTTTTGGGGAGGGCTTTCTCTCAGTCCCACCAACCTCAAAAGCTCATGTGGGGAGTATACTGGAGAGGTCCTTCTAGGTGGCTGCTCCTAGGCTATGGAACTCCTCACCACAGAAGCCTTGGTTGAACCCCTATCTGCTCACCTTTCCCCAGCAGGCAAAGACCTAGTAGACCTTCAGCTTCAATGTCTTTTTAATTGGTTTAAATTACTGTTGTGATTGGATATTTAATGGTCTTTAAGTTTTTTACTAGATATTGTTTTCCTGTCCATTGACGCCCCTTTGTCGTGGGAGAGAGGCTAGGGTACCCTAATGATGTTTTAAGCTATGCTGGCGATGGCTCAATAGCCACTGGTAGGGTCTCCCATGCCAGACAGGTCAAAACTGAAGGGTCTGAAAAAGGGCGTCAAAGGGCAGGATGGGCTCTCTAGCCTTATGGCACCCGACCTAAGAGAAGGAAAACTCTAATCCCAAACACGGACAGATGGTGCTCGTCCAACCCTGTAAGGTCAACCATCTAAGAGAAGGAAACTCTAATCAAACCTACGGCCCGAGGACCTCACTGCTACTGTCCATGCTTGCAAGGCCAGCAGATGAACATTTGGTTTAAAGGGTGAGGCCAGTTCTGTGCACGCTGCACTCCACCAGACAAATCCATTACACAGGCTTGAAGGACAAATCCAATTCCAAAAAAAAGCCCTGTAGTGATAGGCAAGGGATGAAATGGCAGGTGTAAAGATGCACTGGAAGCCGCAGACCCAACCCTGCATGCAGGCGGTTCAGGACTTTGGTCACTCGAGGCTGACCCGGGAGATGACGGTCTTGTTTGGCAGCATCCTGAACGATTAAGCAGCCTTTTATGCTTACTGCTTTTTTTTTTACTTTTTTTTTTTTTTTACTGCTTGCTCCATATGGAGAGGGGCCTAGAAAAGTTGGCCAAATAAAAGCTCATCCCCACCTACCTGGTTGGCTAGCCGCAGCCAACGGGAATCTTCTGATGCGGTCAAACCAAGACAAAGAAACAAAGGCACACACTGGCCTCCAAAGGTGTAAAGAAACTGACGCTTGCATGCTGGAACATCAGAACCATGCGAAACTCTGAAGATAGTGGACGGCCTGAGTGCCGTTCTGTTCTAATAGCCCATGAACTATCACGACTTAATATTGACATTGCTGCTCTTAGTGAAGTTCGTCTCCATGAGGAAGGCAGCCTTAAAGAACACGGCGCCGGCTACACACTTTACTGGTCTGGTAAACCCAAAACCAAAAAACATCTTTCAGGAGTAGGCTTCATGATTTGAAACTCCATTGCCTCCAAACTCGAAACCTTGCCAACAGAACACTCTGATCGCATTATTTCCTTACGCCTCCCACATGTTGTTCTCTTTAGTATACAGGCCCCAACTATGCAAGCCGACCCTGTAGAGAAAGACAAATTCTACACAGGCCTACGCCACCTCATACAAAAAGTCCCTGTAGAAGGTAAAAATTATTATCCTTGGTGACTTCAATGCCAGAGTAGGAAAGAACTCTGAAGCCTGGAAAGGTGTCTTAGGCAAGCATGGTGTTGGAAATTGCAATGATAACGGATGCCTCTTGATAGAGTTCTGTGCAGAACAACAGCTGATTATTACAAACACAAACTTTCAGCAGAAAGATAGCTTGAAGACAACCTGGATGCATCCCCGATCCAAATATTGGCACCTCATTGACTATGTTCTAGTCTGCCAGAGAAACATTCGCAATGTCCGCCATACTTGAGTGATGCCCAGTGCAGAATGCCAGACAGATGATCGCCTCATCAGATGTAAACTAAATCTTCATCTTAAGTTCAAACCTAAGAGGGGTGGCATGTTAAAGAAGAGACTCCAAGTCAACAATCTTCAACAAGCTACCATGAGAGACAACTTCCAGGCAAACCTGCAAACAAAACTTGAAGACCATCCTATAGATCCCTCTCCTACAGTGCTTTGGCAACATATCAAAAACAGTATCCTCCAGTCTGCGGAAGAATCCCTTGGGTTCTCCCACAAGAAAAACCAAGACTGGTTTGATGAAAACAACCAAGAGATCCAGGAGCTGTTGGCAAAGAAGAGAACTGCTCACCAGGCATACCTCGCCCAGCCAACTTGCCATGTAAGAAAAGTAGCTTTCCGTCTCACATGTAGTAAACTTCAACAAAAACTCTGAGACATGCAGAACAAGTGGTGGATCAATATAGCAGAAAAGACACAATGCTGTGCAGATCTGGGGGATTCTAGAGGATTTTATGAAGCTCTTAAGGCAGTGTTTGGACCTACTTATCAGGTCCAAAGCTCCTTATACAGTACAGATGGTCAAACATTAATTACTGATAAAGCCTCCATCCTGAATCGATGGGCTGAACACTTTCAAAGTCTCTTTAGTGCCAACCAAGTAGTCCAAGGCTCAGCTATCCAACATATAATAGAAAAACCAATGAAAAATGTATTGGACATAGCTTCCACTTTGGAAGAGACCCTTAAGGCCATACAGCAGTTGAAAAACAGCAAGGCAGCTGGGATTGATGAAATCCCACCTGAAGTTTGGAAACACGGAGGTCATGTACTCCATGATAAATTCCACAAACTCCTTGTGAATGGCTGGGAAAAGGGGGAACTGCCATCAGATATCCGAGATGCAGTCATCATCACCCTGTACAAGAAAAAAAGGAGCAAAATCCAATTGCTCAAACTATCAAGGCATAACACTGCTCTCTATTGCTGGAAAAATCCTTGCAAGGATACTCCTGAACAGATTAGTTCCTGCCATTGCAGAAGAACTTCTTCCTGAAAGCCAATGTGGCTTCAGAGCCAATAGGAGTACTACAGATATGGTATTTGCCCTTAGACAACTGCAAGAGAAATGTAGAGAGCAGAACAAGGGTCTTTATGTAAAATTTGTCGACCTCACCAAAGCCTTCGACACTGTGAGTAGAAAAGGTCTGTGGCAGCTCCTGGAAAGACTAGGATGTCCCCCCAAATTCCTTAAAATGATTATCTTGCTACACAAGGGCCAGCGCGGTCAAGTCAGATATGGCGATGCTCTTTCAGAGCCCTTTCTAATAACTAATGGAGTGAAGCATGGTTGTGCTCTTGCGCCAACTTTATTTACAATCTTCTTCAGCATGATGCTCCAAAGGGCTACGGCAGAGCCCGAAGAAGACAACGGCATCTATATACGTTGCCGTACTGATGTTAGCTTGTTTAACTTAAGCTGTCTGAGGGCTCGCACTAAGACTCTAAACTATCTAGTCCATGAGCTGCTCTTCGCTGATGCTGCTGTCCTTGTTGCCCATGCAGAAGCAGCTCTGCAGCGCCTAACGTCCTGCTTCGCAACAGCTGCAGAGCTGTTTGGGCTGGAAGTCAACCTGAAGAAAACAGAAGTTCTTTACCAGCCTGCACCACAGGACAAACACCACCATCCCCACATTGCCATCGGCAACTCTGTGCTTAAGTCCATTCTGCAGTTCACCTATCTGGGAAGCATCATCTCCTCAGATGCCAAGATTGACAAAGAGATCAGTCACAGATTAGCAAAGGTACATAGTGCATTTGGAAGACTTTACAAAAGAGTCTGGAGTAATAAACACCTGAGGCGAAACACAAAAATCAGTGTGTATACAGCCATTGTACTGTCTATTCTCCTTTATGAATCTGAAACATGGGTCACCTATCGTCACCACTTACAACTCCTCAAACGCTTCCATCAGCGCTGTTTACGCACAATCCTAAATATACACTGGACTGACTATGTGATGAATGTTGCTGTCCTTGAGCAAGCAGGGATCACCAGCATTGAGGCCATGATATTGAGAACACAGCTGCGCTGGGCAGGGCATGTTTCTAGGATGGAGGACCATCGCCTCCCCAAAATAGTATTCTGCAGTGAACTTGTCACGGGTCAGCGTAAGAGGGGCACTCCAAAAAAGTGATACAAGGACTCCCTGAAACAACACTCAGGCTTGGCCAAATTGATCACCAACAATGGTCTGCCCTGGCCTCACATCGGGAGGCATGGAGAAACACTATCCACAATGCTGCAGCCTTATTTGAGAACTCACGCCGAACAAGTCTTGAAGAGAAACGACAACACAGAAAAAAATCACAACCTGGAAACATCACCCAAGGAACCCTTCTGCTGTGCTTTCTGCAACTGGACTTGTCTATCTCGGGTTGGCCTTTTTAGTCATCAGCGCGCTTGCAGTAAGCATGGAATGAGTCCTTCCTGAATCTTTGTTTGCGAAGAGAAGCCAGAGGGAGGAGAGAGTGATATTGTTTTAGCTATTTTGTTTTAACTTATATTGTAAGCTGATTTGGTTCCGATTTTGGGAGAAAGGCCATATTTATTTATTTACTTATTTAAACAGTCCCTGAGCTAAAGGGCGTGGGAAGCACTCATCACCTTTAATTTGCTTCTAGGTGCTCATCAGCCCTAAATTCTACAAAATTCCCACACACCTCTAATAAATGTGACTGAATCAGACAAACACGTTTAAACCTTGAAGCATGATATCAATCAAATATGACCAAATCTAGCCACTGTTACTATTAAACTGTTGATCCATTCTGTTAAGACCAAATCCCTAATAAAGGCAACCAAACTTTACCTGAAAAAAATAACACTGCCTTCCTTCACTTATATTCAATACAGAGCAGATAAAAAGGCATCCTCCTCTAAGCAATGGGGAAAACTTAATGTGAACAAAGGGAGGGTGAGCAATGACCTTGAACCAGAAGGGGTAAGGTGAAATAAAGTGATAAAATCTCTCCAATCCCACCTTTCACACACATCCCCAAGGAGCCCTGTGTGCACTTTGTTGCTAGAACATCATGCCTCCCTCTTACCAGATGTGACATTTGCCCATTGGCTGGAGGTTCCTGGAAGGCAAATGTCCTAATGAATAATGAGTGTCATTCACTGCAAGGTGCCTAGAGGTTGGAAATGTATGTTTTGTCTAATTAATTGCCTTTACTTACTTTATTGTTTTAAAAGTAATCTGTAGTTGTTACTGTTGTATGTGGGGAAATAATCATTGTAATGTAAAAGCAATCTTGTGTACCTCATTGACAATCTTAGATAAGTCTAGGGTTTTTTTTTCCCTGCATGCATTTTGTTCTCCCAAAATTCCCTTCTCTTACTTCACTGGGCACTTCTAGCCAACTAGAAGTGCTGGATGATTCACACATGACCTAATTTGAATTTTATTGCTTTTGTGTGACTTCTCTTCTGAATCTGACTCTCCATGAGAATGGAGGCATCTTAAGCTTTCCTGTAACCATGCCATGATGCATCGGAACCCAGCCAAGGCTGGTGAGTCTTTCCTACCCATTCTTAGTCAGTTTAGGGACCTTTTCTTATGTTTGTTTTAGTATGTAGATTGAGACTGATATACCTTCAGTAAACTTTGTTTTGCATTTTAAACTGACTCCTTTGTTTTGTAATGAGTCTAATTTAACTGGGGGATCCCAGATCTCTGAATACACTTTCAAATGATAATAGAGCTTAAGTCTGCTTCTTAATCGCACTCTGCATAAAGCGTGAAGTCAAATGTGATTGAATGATTTTACCTTTTTTAAAAAGGAGATAATTCTTGTTGTTTTTAAAGGACTAGATCCTGCAATTTTATGTTTAGACTCATTACCTTCCTACAGTTACTCATGAAAGTGTTAGGAAAGTAACTTGCTGTGCTATTTGTTGCATTGTTTTTTGCTTTTTCTTTACTTTCATTCTTGTTCCTTGTTGGGGGGAAAAACCCTTTAAGATTAATAAGAAAATGACATAAAACTTGGGAAGAAACCTCTGAAATCCCTCTAAAATGCCTAAAATATACTTTAAAAGTAGCTAAACCCTTTTCGAGCAACCCTGTGAAAGTAATTAAAGTAATTAGTAGACATCATTAATTTTACATGCATTTTATTACTAGAGGTTTGTCTAGATGAGAAGATATATTGCTGATTGCTGCACATTAATGCAAATTTGCAGAAGTGTTCATTTGTCTCCATGGTCCTTTCGCAAACTTGATTGTATACAAAGCTATCAGTGTTTGAAGTGCACACACAGCCATGGACTGAGAATCAAAATGGTGGTTGAGTAAATCACAGTGTGTTATTATTCTCCACATGTTGTCACGCATCAGGAGGCATGGAGATGCACGATCCACAATGTTGCAGCCTTATTTGAGAACTCACGCCGAACAAGTCTTGAAGAGAAATGACAACGCAGAAAGAATCACAACCCAGAAACATCACCCAAGGAGACCTTCTGCTGTGCTTTCTGCAACCAGACTTGTTTATCTCAGATTGGCCTTTTTAGTCATCAGCATGCTTGCAGAAAGCGTGGGATGAGTCCTTCCTGAATCTTCGTTTGCGAAGAAAAGCAGAGGGGATTATTCGCCACATGTTGTCATACTGCACAGTATTTTTTTAAAAAAAAAACTTTAAATCAAAGGTGCTCAAGTGCAACCATCTGCTTAAAAAAGCTATTTGGTCACCTCAGCACAGCAAAAAAGTGCACTATCAATAACACAAAACTCCAAAATGGCACTTCCGGCCACTTCCTTGTTGGCAAGCCCACTCCCACACAAGTCTGAGCAATCTGCTCTCCACTTCCATCCTCGCTGAGAATGTGCAGTGTCCCAAATTGGATGTCCAGATGTGCAATAATGTGCAAGCCTGCACATTATTTGAAAAAATCCCGGGGGAAACCACAAAGGCTTTTCCCATGTAGTAGATGGATTTTTTGCCACCCCGCCCCCTTCCAAATACCACAAAATCTTGTTTACAGCCTATTGGGATAAAAGGTATTCTCCTTGAATTCTATGAGGGGTATTTTCATAATCTAGACAATCCCTTAGAAATGTACATTCATTGCACCTTTGTTAACCAGAAATGTAATTTATTGCAGGTAACAATGCCACTTTAAATCATTACTTCCACACCCTGAGATGCCCAAGAAAGCAGCATCTGTGTGCTCCCAGTAACCATTTCTTCTGTGTACCTCATGCAGCTGTGAAATGTTGTAACCATGCAGATCCAGTCCTGCTATTAAGCAAAATGAAGCAGAAACTAGGAGGCAGCAAAGTATTAGATGTGAAATCTGTGTGCACTGCATCTTACTGTGTGCTGTTTTCAGCTTTGGAAGCCGATACTCTCCCATTACAGGTGCTGAGGAAAGATTTAACTGGCAGCCCAGGTTGCTTTTGTGCACAGGAAGCAAGAGGGTACCATCTTGTTTTCCCTGCCTTGAGCAGCAAAATGTTTTGAGCTGGCCCTCTGCTTGTGCATATTCACTCTTCAGGTAACTTTTGCTATGGCTTCAAGGTCTGTAAGATTTGTCATTGCTGCTTCTGTTATTGTACCAGAATTGGATTATTGTACTGTTACACCTCTGTAGTCATTGAAACTATGGACTTTATCAGACCACCCTCCATAAAAGTCCTTTTGCTGGCATATTCTTAAGTGTTTTTATGCTGGCAAAAGAACCCCCTTGATCAGACCTACCTTTAGCAGCATTCACAGGTAGTCCAGGCACTAACGGAGAGCAAACAGAGCTCCGTTCACTTCCTGGTTCTAGATTTCACCAATTCTCGTGAGAAGATGCTAGTGTGGGAAATTAAAAAATAAAAACAAACACATAAAAAGTACAGCAAAGCACAAAAACACACTTAAAAAGTCCCAAGAACTTTTTTTAAGGGGGGATGTTCATAAAAAGAGCATTCTCTACCTGGCTGTTGTGATATCAGCTGGAAGTGTTTGCCCACTGATGCTGTATTCATGTGAGTACAATGGCACGAGAATTCAAACACTGGCATTGCTGGTAACAAAGCGCCATGGCTGATCTATTGATGGCTTGGCCCATCAATAAAAAGGAACGGGTTTTTCACAATACATGATCACAAAATGTTGTTGTCTGGTATGCGCACCCTTTTGTGATAATTAGGCATCCTTATGAAGCCATATTTGTCTGGTCTGATAAAGTCCTATGTTAGCTATGTGTTAATAACTCAGTTTTAAAAACTGTCTGTGCAGGTTTGGGTTCTTTTTATTGTTGGGTATTATTGGCTCTAATGAGTTATTGGTGCAACTATACTATTGTTTTATGAGAAAAAGAAAGGCCTCAGTCAAGGCAAGGTGTGTTTACTTGCAAATGGTATCATGTTTAATAACTTTTACCAGGTATCTTATTTTTATGACACAAGTTGTGGTACTGTAGCAAAACTTAAGACTCCACCTTCCAATAAAACGTAATGAAAATGTTACACAAAGCAGAATAAATACAAAAACAGGGGATCCATTTGACTTAGCTAACAGATTTTCATTGGTACAGTCATTTTTTACCTTATCAACAGAGACTTATGCAGACTTCAGACCATGCTCAATTAAACTACAAACAAACAAACAAACAAACATCTGCTGTTGAGGTTAAAAGAGAACTATACAAGGTTTTTCTTTTTTAATTTTAAAAGAAATTTGCTATTTGTTGGCCATTAATTTTGCACAACGAATATACTATTTGTTCCTTGTGTGTGACTTATTATTTCCCCCCAAACACCACTAAAATGGTACAAAAATGGACACTGTCCATAACATTCCAGCAAAAATGAACAAATGTTATTTATTTTGTAAAAACCTAATGCTTGCCTCATTGCTATTATAACATTTAAAAGTAACTGACTTGAGTAAGGTGTGATGTTATTTTTAATGTGTACTGTACTTGAGAGCACCAACTGATTGTATCTAGATAGTAGAACAGGAATATGCAAACTCATTCCAATCCAATCTTCCATAACTTTTGGAATACCAGAATAACCTCCATCTGTCCCAATTAATCTTCTGTCCCACTTTTTAGCTGTTTTTTTTTAAAATCCCCAGTGTCCTTCTTCTCCTCCCACTTCCTACCTTTGTTCTCATTTCAGTTTCTTCAAACTGAGTTCAAAGTGTGAAAGTAGTTTGCATTCAGTTACCTCAGTAGGGGATAGAGGACAGGAAAGCAAACGTCTGCAGCCTCTCTGAGCTCATGTGTCTTTCCTCATTCATAGCTCAATAATAATGTGGCTTGACCACATGTGTTCCAGTTTTCATCTGTGAAATGTTAGAAAATATGGAACAATAAGGCCTGAATCCTATTTTTAGTGCCAACTAGAGTAGACCCATTGAATACAGTCTTGTATGGTGAGTCAACACATAGATAAATCCCATCAATTCAATGAGTCTTTTCTAGTTTGGATTAACAATAGGATTCAGGTCTAGGTTTGTGTTGGGGATCCCATATAAAGCAGAAGCCTTGAAGAGATTGTACATTTTTTCATGAACATAGGCACTTTCAGAAGTTATGCTGACCATGAAGCTATACTGAATGTGCATAGAGAAAGGGCAGAGCCAGTGAATCCAAGTGGATGCATACATTCACTGTGCATTGTTAGAATGTTTGCACAGTCTTTATGAGCAGTAAGAACAAATCTTTCCTAAATAATGGCAGTGCCAAAGAGTGACATTAAGTGTACTTGAAACTAAGTAATTAAGCTTATAAAAATAAACACTGAAAAAGGTGTTTGCAAAACAAGATGTTTTGTTGTAATGCATGGCAAAATCATGTGATCTCTTCTTCTCCAGTCACTTTTCAATCTTGGTAATGTTGGGGTGTTTCCGCATTTTTATAAGCTTCTTCACTTAGGCTGGGCTGCACTCCAGATTGCCATAACTGGCAGAAGTTTCATTGCACTATAACTTTGCTGTTTATTATGCTTTGTGTAACATTGTCATGATGTTTTATTGGAAGGTGGAGTCTAAAGTTTTGCTACAGTAGCACAACTTGTAGGGAAACTTAAGAAAGTTATAGATTCTCAACTTCAATCAGCTTGGAGTTGCCTTTTTCAACTGCCATCCAACCCCAGGCTGTAATTAGAAGTAATTTACCAGTCATGTTGTGTTGTTCAAAGTGCATGGAACCCTGGAGTTTCTAAGAATTAAAACTGTAAGTGACAGGCAAGGAGTTGCCTAATCTTTCCTTGCAAAACACAATCCCAGGGAAATCACAGACTAGGTCACACTTTCAATTGATGTGGCATAATGAGGAGAATCCATAGTTTTCACCCAGCCTACTCACAAGAGCTTTGTAACAGCATTCAGCCAGATGTAATTACAAAGCCCTCTTCAGACCTTCACATTAAATGCAAAGAGGCCCAGTTCATATTCAGGTGCTCAAAGATGTTGGGGAGGGGAGCTTATATGCCACCCGTGTTCCCATCCAAAGTCATAGTTCTATATATTAATAGGGCTCAGGGTTCAAATGGCTTTGGCTTTATTTATTTGTCTTGCACCTTTGCAAGGCCTATACTTGAGCTGTTGGTATAGGTCCAGCTCTGTATCTTTTTTCAACAATGGCTGGCTAACTTAATTTTTGTGACCATAAAGGGCCATTATTCAGTATTGTATAAAAACTTAAGCAGCAGAAGACCCCTGCTTGGTTGTTTGCTTTCATATACTTTGGATCTTTAAAAGACCATGAAATTCCAGTAGTCAAAACAGTGGTGGCAAAATAACAGTGGCAAAGTAACAGATTTTGTGGAAGTGAATTTTATACATTCTGGAATGACAAGGGCAGAACTATAACTGTCATCTCAATCTGGTAACAAACCATGGGTTTTGCTGTTATGGGACTATGTACCTTCAAGTTGTCTGTCATCTTATGATGACCCTCTGAATTTGATAGGGTTCTCTCAGGCAAGGAATGGCTGGAGGTGGTTTGTCATTGCCTTCCTACAAAATATAGCCGACATCACTGCAACCCTGATGGCCTTCATTTCAAGTGTGCATGTGTGTGTATCTCTCCCAACACAGAACCCAAGGCAACTCAGCTCACAGCGAGGATTGAAACAAAGTTCAGTAGGACTTCTGTATCCACTTATTCATTATCCACTGATTCAAATATCCACGGGACACAAAACAACACACCTACCATAGAATCTTCCTAGAAAATGTGTCCTCTTTAGCCATTTTCTAGGTCCTCCAAGGCAACTCTATGGTATTTTAAACCGGAAGTCCCATTATTTTCAATGGTGTTCACTATTTTCAATGGTTTTCAGTATCTATGCCCCCCCCCGAACCAATCCACAGCAGATATGGGGGTCCTACTGTAGAGCTAAAAACGACTACAATAAAAATATTTTTTTTAAAAAAAATCCTGATTTAAAATAATTTAGACATGTTTGCAACATAACAATGAGAATAAAAGTTCTGTGCAGATATCTAATTAAAAAAAAACCCTCTGCAACAATCAGCTAATTATCGAAAGCCTATCTAAATCAAAAGGTATTGACCTGCTGGCAGAAGAAAAGCCAAGAAGGGCCATCCCAGAGAAGATGCAAATGCCTGGGAGCAGCCACCAACAAAACCTTCTCATGTGTCCTCACTAGACATGTCTTGGGACAGTGGTTAATCCCAAACATAGCAGACCAATTAAAATCAATAATTTACACAAGTGGTGACTAACAAATTCATTTTAATTGTGACTCACATTAGATTTAGCCTACAGATAGCAAGCTAAATTAGTCCTGCTTGGGATCCAGGTGTAAGTATACATGCAAGCCTGTTGCCTCCCATGACCCTGAACACTTTGGAGTAAGTTAGACCTTGACATATAGGGCATGAACATCTAAGGAAGACTCTATAACTGTTTATCTGAAAGTGAGTACAATGCTCCAGTGATCAAGCATTCTGCCTTACCAAAGTTCCCAATCATAAGAATTCTGTAACCACACTCAGCACAAAACCATATGTTGTGGCACTACATAGTTTTGGAAACTGGTGCCAACCTAGGACTTTTTCAGATGGGGACTTTTAACCCAACTCCTGCCTCACTACTCCTGTCCCTGCTACAGAATAAATAAAAAGTTTTTGCACACCTACCTTCTGCCATGACAGGAACGTCCTCCCCCTCCCCTTGGCTGGCCAGGAGTAAATGCAGCCATTGTAAAGCTGCATTTATGACCCAGAAAGCAAATCCTGCCCACTCTCACGAGAGAACAATCGAGTGGGTTATTTAAAAATAAAAGTAAAAAATAAAAGTTTAAAAAGTACACCAAGCACAAAAACACATTTAAAAAATGCCAAGTAACCCAGGGAGGGGGGGAACAGGTGCCACTTACTTTGATGTCCCAATCTCGACAGGAAGTCTTTGGCATGGACCTCCCCCTGCGGCTGGCATTGCACCAGCATAACAAAACAAGAACGGGGCACCATTCAGACCACCCGTGATTCCGTGACAGGTGGTCTATTCATGACTTTTCCCCATGAACAAAAAATTAAAGAAGCTGCATGGGGGCAGCACAGGACAGGGATGATGTTGTATGAAAGGAAAACCCTTTCTCGACCCTGTTCCGTGCCTGCAACAGTGTTTTAATCTTGTCTGAAACAGTCCCTAGTCACAATGGCTATATGGTATTAAGTTTTAAATGAAATAATTTGCCTTAAGGTTTGTTTGTTTGTTTGTGGGGGAGAAACTATTGTTGTGTATTCTATGCAGGGATAACCGGACTGACTAAATTCACAACTGTTGTGGCATTTCTTGGATATAAAAGGACTCCAGAATATATGAAGTATTGAAATTCTTATTCTGACATGCCAAGATGTTGGTAAGCATCAGTATTTTGCAGTGTTGTTATTATGTCAGCATATGTGTTTTTTGGTTTTTTGTAGTTAAAGTATCTGATATTTTAAGTCATGGAACCCTTAGGATGATATTTCAATAATAAATTGTTACAGAAAAGTACAAAGTGCTGGTAATTATATTGGCTTCAAAGTAAGAGCATTCCAGCAAAAATATTTATCAGAGAAAGAATACTTTCCTTCCTATACTTAGTTCGATTTTAGTTTTCACTTACACAACATTACTTCAGGAGTGAGTAAGAAAGGAATACTGCAGTAGTGTAGTTCTGCTTGTGGGACTTTTATACTATGCTGCCTGGTACAGGATCTTATCCAAATTTCTACCCACCCAGCAATATACCGTGTTGGCCTGTAATATGTTATGCTGTCATCACATCAGGATACCACCTGATGTATCTTCTTCACTTGAACTTTATTTTTTAAAATATATCTGACAAAGTTTAAATATGGCTTTATTGTTATTTTATTTAATATAATATAAAAGCAGGAAGGGGAGGAGTTAAAATCCTGTTTAGTTTTAAACATGGAAAAACTGTACATATTCCTGTAGTGGCTGCTTTTCTCCCAGATGGTCCAGTGTTAAACTAAATTTGGACAGGGTGCTTGCTGCTGTACAATATTTTAATTACATGTCTCCTTTTTGTACTGTACTTTTAAATTTTGGATCCAGTGGAAAAAGCAAGGGAGATAAGAGGACGGGTGTTGAAATGTACAGGGCTCAAACCATAGCTGTATTAGAGCAGTATTCAATGATATTTTGTGGGAGACTGTGTTTGTGTTTATGTGTTGTGTCTGTTGTGGGTGTGAGTGCATGTGTGTGAAATGGTGGGGGGTTGTAGTATGGTTGGAAATATTTTTTTCTTTTTTTATTTTCTTTTTTTTCAAGTTACATTACAAAGCCAGCTCAAAGTTTTTCTCTTCTCCTTTTTTTTTACATATTCTCTCAAAGTATATGCAACTATTATATTACATAACTAAAAGTAAAACATGTAATAAAAGTAGGACCTGAAATTTACTTTTAATTAAAAAAAAATCCCCAAACTCTAAAGTAGAAATTCCATTCTCATATAATTATAATTTTTTGTTATTTACAATACATAAACTTCTAGTTTCTCCCCAGTTTTACAAGAAATACTTAAAAATTGTATTTTTCTTTTAGTACGTCCTTTCATCTTACTTTTATTGTGTTTCCTCTAAACTTACGGATTCTACGACGTCAACTCGACTTAAAGTATTCTAACAATAAGTAATTATCATTTATAAGTCAAGGTTATCCAGACTTCTCCACTTATTTCTCCAATATTTTTTAACTGGAGCCCATTCTATTTCCACAGTTTTATCTGTTTTGTCCTTTAATAATGTAGTTAATTTATCCATATCCATCATGCCTTTAAGTTTAATTGCCCATTCTTCTATAGAGTTTCTTTCTTTTTCCATTTTGCTACATACAGTAATCTCGCCGCTAACACCATATATAAGACTACTCTCCAAGATCCATTGTTCAATTTATCTCTTATTTCATCCACCATATTCAATAGATATAATTCTGGTGTCATTGCATATTTTATCGTTAAAATTTCACTTATCGTGGTATGTATTTTATTCCAAATTTTTTTAGCCAATGAGCAATTCCACCAGATATGGAATATGGTGCCTTTAGCCTTTCCACATTTCCAACAAACTATATTACCAGTATTGTACATCTTATTAAGTTTAACAGGTGTTAAATACCATCTGTAGAAGATTTTAAAGTAGTTTTCTTTTAAATTTTGGGATAGAGTGAATTTTTGTGTAACTTTCCATGCCTTCTCCCATCTTGCTAGTTAATAATAATAATAATAATAATAATATTTATTTATATCCCACCCCTCTGCGAGCAATCGGGGCGGCTTACATCAGTTCAATCACCCGGCCTATATCTTGTGCCTATTTAACCATCTGCACTTTAATGGTCTCGTATTCCATTTCCCACTGTAAAAGTACTTTATAGAATTTTGCGATGCAATGTTTTACCTCGCAAAAGAAAATTTTATACAATTCATTCTTTTCTAGCTCAAAATTCTCCAGTCGATAATCCATTTTATATCTCTCCTGAAGTTGTTTGTAAAGGAACCAATTCATATTAAAGCCCTTTTCTTCAAGTTGTTCTCTGGTGTTTATTTGTAGATTTTCGTGAGCTCCTATTCTTAGATCTTCATATTTTATCCAATTTTCATTTTTTCTCTTGGTTCTCCCAAAAAAGGCCTCCTCTGAACATACCCATAAAGGTTTTTCTCATTGTGGGCTTCATAATATTCCAACAAATCTATAATAGTTCTAATATTGTTTTTAGCATGCCTGTTCGTTAGAAAACCATTCTGATCTTCCTGTATTGTTTGTGAGAGTACCTTTTTCAGTCTTTGGGCCAACATGGACATAAAGATCATATAGTCACAGTTTAATAGAGAGATGATCTGTAATTCTGGGGGTCTCATATTTTTTCCATCTTTTGGCAGCAAGGATATATGGGCTTCTTTCCATGTTTCAGGAATTCCTTCTTCAATTATCTTATTTAACATCTTATACAGAGGAATAATAAGTTCATCTTCCATTTTTTTATAATATGTTGAGGTAAATCCGTCCAGTCCAGGGGCTTTTCCATTTTTTAACTTTCCAATTGCTTCGACTATTTCTGCCATTGTAATACTTTTATTTAAGCGTTCTTTTTGTTCTGTTGTTAGCTTCATAATTCGCTGATTATTCAAATATTGTTCTATTTTCTTCTTATCTATATTTTTAATGATTTATCATTATATAAATTCGAGTAGAAATATTGAAAGCTTTTCTTAATCAAGTTGGTATCTGTTACCAATTTTCCTTTAAATTTTATTTCATGAATGACTCTCTTCTCTTTCAGATTTTTAAGTTCTTGTGAAAGCCATTTCCCAGATTTATTAGCCATTTCAAAATATTTTTGTTTCAACATTCTCATTTTTACCTCCATTTCTTCAACTATTTGTGTTTGTGTTCGTTTTGTCAACAGTTTGATCTCTTCTCTTAATTTTTCATTGTTGGGTGTTTTTTTCAGTTTGTCTTCTCTAATTGCAATTTCAGCTAGAAGGTTCTGAAGTTTTTCTTCATCTTTTCTTCTTTTCTCATTAGATTGTTTTATAAAGAACCCTCTCATGACTAGTTTACTTGCTTCCCAAATCGTCTTTGCTCTCATACCATCAGTAGAATTCTCTAAAAAATATAATTTCAGTGCCTCTTTTGCTTTTCTCAATATCTCCTCATCATTCAATAGTCTATCATTAAGTCTCCAGCAGAATTCTCTTTTTTTTTCCTGTAGTAACTGTAATTGAATCGGATTGTGGTCGGAGGTCCATTTAGGTAAAACTTCCATACTCTTTACACATATTATTAAACTTTTAGTTATCAGGAACATATCAGTCCTGGAGTATGTATGATCAGCATCTGAATAGAAGGTGAAAGCTTTTGCTTCTTGGTACTTCCATCTCCATACATCCAGTAAGTTTTGTTCTTTCATTAATTCAAAGAAAGCTTTAGGGAGTTTACATTGATTTTTTAAAAATAATTTTAGTTGACATTCTATCTATTACTGGGATTATTACACCATTCCAGTCCCCCATTAAAATTACAGTTTCTACCTGAACCTTTTCAATTTCTTGTTTTAATTTTATAAAGAAAGCTTCTTTGTTCTCTAAAGGGGAATAAATTCCTATTAGTAAAATTTGAAAATTATCCATTTTAATTTCGACTCCTATATAGGAGCCTTCAGAGTCCTTAAAGAGTTCTTTTGCATAATATTTTTTACTTATATGTAAGAGCACCCCTTTTTTCTTTTTTCAGTTTGATGAGATGAAACTTTGACCTAGTTTGGGGTTTCTGAGATACTTAGTATGGTCTTCTTTAATTAGGGTCTCTTGTAAGCATATAATTTCATTTTTTGATTTTTCTAAATAATGAAAGATTTGTTTCCTTTTGTGATTTGAGTTCATACCTTTCACATTCCATGAGATTATTTTTGTATCCATCTTTTTTCTCAATTAATATTAATATTTTTATTAATATTGTATATGTATGTAAATATATATTTTCTATCATTTATTGATCCTCCTCTTCTATCTCCCCTTCGTACTCTTGTTCAGTAAGTTCTCCCTTACCTTCATCTTCTTCACCTTCTTTTCCTTGCTCTTCACCTCTTATTTCTTCATCTTCTTCTTCCTCTCTCACTTCCCCTTCTTTATCTGAACTTTCATCTTTTCCCGTTGTGTTAGTTTCTTTATGATGTTTTTCTAGTTTTTTATGATGTTTTTCTACTTTTTTAATTGAAAAAAATTCCCTCACTTTCATAATTGTATTTAATTCTTTTCTGTCTGTAGGTAAAAGAAACACCTTCTAGTCTTTCCCATCTATAATTAATATTCCTCTTCCTTAATTGCTGAGTAAGGAATTTATATTCCTGTCTTTTCTTCAAGGTTTGTACAGATATGTCTTTATATATTATTATTTCATCTTCTTCAATTTTTAACTTGTTTGTGTAGCTTTTTTGGATAATCTGTTCTCTTAATATACTCCTAGTAAAGCAGACAATATTCCTAGGAATTTTTTCTTCTTTTGCTATTGCAGAGTTAACTCTAAACATTTTGTCTATTTCAGAATCAAGTTTTTCAGTGGCAGATTTGAGGTATCTTGCTAAATGTGGTACAATTCTTTCTTCTAGTCTTTCATTAATATCCTCAGATAGTCCTCTCAATTTTATACATCTTTCTCTATATCTAACCTCTTCAGTTAGTAAACTCTTTTTCATTTATTCCTGTTTAAGAGATATTGATTGTGTGTTATTTTCTAATACTTTAGATTTTTCTTTTATACTTTCAACTTCCTGTTTAATTGCATTCATATCTTCTGATAATCTCTCTAGTTTCTTACCAAAACTGTTCAATTCTCTCCTTAAGTCTGTTTTTATTTCAGTTCTAATTTCCTTCAGTTCATTTCTTATTTCTTGTCTCATTTTCTTCATTTCCTTCTTCATTTCTTCCATTAATAATGAGCTGAGATCTACCGCTTTTAATGGACCTTCAATTGAAGGTCTTCTTTGTGTCATGATCTGAGCCTGAGCTTGTGCAGCTACTTTCCTTTGAGATGTTGCCATATTTATGATTTTACCTTTATCTAGGTAGAAAATTATATATATATATATATATATATGTTTATATTTATGCTTCCTCCTTATTTGTATTCATATATATGTATATATATGTCTGTATATATTCTTGTATATATATATATATATATATATGTATTTATATCTGTTCTAATTATCTAAATTTCCAAGTACAGTATTTAGTATCCAATATCTAATATATGCAATATGAGCATCCAATGCTTCCAACTTCAGACCTCAGATCAACGTTTTGGTATACAGTATTCCAATATTCCAATATTCAGTATTCAGTTTACAATGTACAATTATAATTATATTCAATATAGTCACACTATTCTGTATACAGCTACCAAATATCAAGTCTAAATTCTTAATGTTCTAGATACCTTGTTTTGAACTCAATTTGCAACCTTCAGTCTACAGTGTCTTCTATTCAAAATGTTCAGTTCTCAATACTCAAACTCGCATATATCTAATATGTGCAATATGAGCATCTAATGCTTCTAATTTCAGACCTCAGATCAACGTTTCAGTATTCTGTATTCCAATATTCAGTATTTAATTTGCAATGTACAATTGTATTTATATTCAATATAGTCACTATCCTGTATACAGCTACCAAATATCAAGTCTAAATTATTAATGTTCTGGATAATTTATTTTAAACGCAATTTGCAACCTTCAGTCTGTAATGTCTCCTATTCAAAATATTCAGTTCTCAATACTCAAACTCACAGCAATTAATATACCAGTTTTCAAATTCCCAGAACAATATTCCAGTACTCAATATTCAAATTTCCAGTTTCCAAAACCAGTATTCAATGTTCACTATTCAATATTCAATATACAGCTTCCAACATTCAATGTCCAATATTCGACATCCAATATTCAGGGTCAAATTTGAGGCCTCCAGTGTTATCAAATTAATTATATTTTTCTCTAACATCAAATTATCGATTACAAGGTGTACCCAATGTTTAATGGATGTACCCAGTGTACAAGGTGTGCCCAATGTTTAATATTTGTATTGACGTGGGCCTCCTAACTCAATGATGGTTATCATTAATTCCCTTTAAATGACAATAATTTTGATTTTTTAAAAATCTTTTCACTTTCAAGATCACTGTTCTATCACAGTACAGTACAGTATATTACAATTATGTTATATTTACACTTGTGTTCATTTAAACAGAGTAATACATTGAGGCACTTCCCTTTTTCTCTTTTTTCCTTCTTCCTTTTTCTTTCTTTCTCTTCCTTTCTGCACTCCCGCATTGTAGTTTTATTGTATTTTTTGTTGTAGCTTATTGTAGCCAAGGATTAGATGGGGAGGGAAGGGGGGAGATGCGGAGGTGCTACCAATGTTTCCTCTGCAGCGCTTGCCGACAACTGAGCCTGAACCCCCCGCTCTCTGATGCCAACACTGACTGGTATTGTGGCTTAATGTAGCCTAATGCAAGTCTGTATAGTCTGTATTGCTTTGTTGCTTAACTCTCTTGTTTGCTCCTCTCTTCTAAATGATTCTATTTCTCCAGCTTTAATCCTCCTCCACTCTCTGCAGTCTGTACTCAGCCCTCAGCTTCTCCATTGCCTGTCTCCCCCTCTTCCTCCATCTTTCCTCTCACTACTCCGTTTGCAATACCTCTTTTATTTTCTATTTATTTTTATTCCAATTTTCCCATTTAATTCAGCTCAGTTCTGTTCTGTTCAGTTCAAATAAGTGCTTTCTGCTTCCATTCCACCTTCTGCACCGTCTGTTTCCCCCCCACTCACTTTAAATCAGTTCTCCTTTCCGTTCGTTTCAATATTAACTCAGCTTTCTTTTGCTGGCTTTTTGTTCCAGCTTAATGTACTTTTGAAACAGAATCCTCCCTCGTCTTGCTCTTATCTTACTTTCACAATTCGCTTCCCATTCCTCCGCTTTCCTAGCTTTTACTGTTGCTCACTCCTGGTTCTCTCTCTCTCTCTTCTTTTCCTTCTCCTCCTCCCAACTTCTCTGTCACTCTATCTTCTTGATTTTAGAGGGTATTTTTGGGGACCAACCTTGTCCTTGCTCCACGGGGATTTCCTCTCTGCCCTTTTCAGTCAACAGTTTTTTTTTCTTTAAAAAGGTGCTGGCGTAGCTAGAACTACTAAAAAGCAGTGGCTATGAGGCTCTGCAGTCTCCTCAGCCCCCTCTGTGTCCCAGGCACAGCGGGGTTCACAAACTCCCCAGAAGAAGCCTGTGTCCCCCCAAGCAACCTGGACGCTGGGGCTGGCTTCGACCCCTGATGAGCTTCGCTCCCCACCTCTCCCGGGGTGGAGCTGCTGGTGGTTCTATCGCTCAGTCCACTAGAGCAAACAGCTGCAGCAGGAACTCAAGCCTCCTGCAGCCGAACGCAATGCCATCACCCATGGTTGGAAATGTTTTATGCTGTACAGTTCTCCTGGTAATTTCTTTGTAGACCATGATCCTAATAAAGTTAATATATAGAAAGAAAACAAAAACAAAAAAACACCACTCTAGCATTGTTAATTTGACCCTCAACCAACAGTGAAATCCTAAGAACAAGTAGTAGGAAAGTGAAGTTGAAGGCTTTCATGGCCAGCATCCATAGATTATCCTTGGTTTTTTTCCGGGCTGTGAGGACGTGTTCTGGAATAGTTCCTTTTTGACGTTTTGCCTGCATCTGTGGCTGGCATCCTCAGAGAATGGTTGTGTAGGTGTGTGGGTGTTTATATGCTATGAACCCCTGTTGGGGAGGATAGGTAAATTTGTGCAATTGAATGCTTAGTTTCTGGGAATAGAAATACAGAGCTTGTTAGTGTCTGTTTGGCTAATGGTTGGTTGTTGGCCCATTATCTGCTGGAAATCCCCCTGTCCCTGGGTGGAATTCTTTTGTAAGTGTTGAGTTTTGATTCTATTGTATTTCAAAACTGGGAGCCAGATTTTGTTTACTTTTAAGGTTTCTTCTTTCCTGTTGAAGTTGTCCAGGTGTTTGTGGATTTCAATAGCTTCTCTGTGCATTCTGACATGATAGTTGTTGGCCTGGTCTAGAATTTCTGTGTTTTCAAATAGCATTTTGCATCCAGGTTGGTTTATAACATGCTCTGCTACTGCTGATTTTTCTGGCTGCCCCAGTCTGTAGTGGCTCTCATGTTCTTTGATTTGTGTTTGTACACTGCGTTTAGTGGTCCCTATGTAAATTTCTCCACAGCTGCATGGTATGCGGTAAACTCCTGCAGCTGTGAGAGGGTCTCTTTTGTCCTTCGCTGAGTATAGCATTTCTTGGATTTTCTTGGTTGGTCTATAGATTGTTTGGAAGTTGTGGTTCCTTGCCAGTTTCCCTATTCTGTCTGTGACTGCTTTGATGTATGGTAAAAAAATACCTTGGGTGGCTGTTTTTCTTCTTCATTCCTGTGGTTTTTTCTGGTTTTGGCTGCTCTTGTGATGGGATTTAGTTTGGAGTAGATATGCTTAGGACTGCACTGTGACGTTTGCAATGCTTCCACCTTGGTTTCCTTATTATCTGCTGAAATTGGGATAAACTGTCAGGGTTTAAATATAAAATCATATTATGTTCTTGATTTAAATGCTATTTCTCCATAAAGATACTTGAGCTTTAAATCTGAGACATATAGTTGCGTCAAATACATTTTAGCTTTTCTTTAAAATCATATGTGTCTTGAACAACTTTTCAGTGCTGAGGCCAGTAGAGGAAAACTAATCCTACAGAGTTACTGCTTTATTATAAGTGCAGCTTTCTCTGGTGTGTTATCACCCCAACTCCCATTAACATATATTTAAAACTTATTTTCTCACCTAACCATAGTGTCCAAATCTCTTAAAAATTAATAGTTAGTCCCAAGGACAACCATGGTAATGGAGGAACACATACCTAATAATCTTAAGGAGGGAATGTTTGAAAGCTTCCCTTTCCTTTCAAACTTTTTAGAAAAAAATACATTACCTGTTTAATCCATTTATAGAAATGTAAAGATGCAACGTTTTTTGTGATTAATATTAATAGCTTTTCAGTTTAATGCATTCATGAGTAGATGACAATACTAGGGAAAGCATAGTTAGCAATGCATTTTAATGACATAGTTTATGTTTTATTCATACGATACAGACACAGGAGTGCCCTTTCTTAACAAACAGAAAACCACTGGATACATTTTTAGCCCTTGTGCCTAATCAAGCTTCTCAATCACATCACCAGTTTTATATTTATTATATTCTCATTAGCACATGCATATGCTTGCGCGTGCCCACACACACACACATCCCTTGATGGTGACCTTGATGAAGAGCAGGTGTAAAATTAGAAACGTAACTCGGCATCATTAAAGCTTCCCCCCCAAAAATTAAGCATAATTATCAATTCTCCTTTGCAAAACATCAACAACTTCTTAGGTCTGTGAGCAAGAAAGTCAAAACATAGAAGTCAAGCTGTTTCACTCCAAAACATGGGTGCTTTACTTAAGCACCCATGTTTTGCCCTGCTGAAGGCACAAAGATGAACAAGTCACCATCTTCTTCTGGCAATGCTGCTTGCCCCCTGATGTTTCTTCCAGCCAGCAAATCAGGGGCTGGCCAGGTGACCCAGGAGGCATACATTGTAGATGAAGTCTCCTCTTCTATTCCTAGGATGCCCCCTGCATTCATTTCCCCACACAAATTGTTACATGTGCTTTCATGCAGCATAATATAGTAATGAAATTTTTAGATTATCTCTGATTAGAGATAATTTGGCTGAACCCAGTTGTGAGGAGATATGCCCTGTCTACATATTATCTGCATTCCAGAAGTCTCCATAAAGGATTTGGGGTGAAAGCTACCAGGAACAGCCCATGTCAGAGATTGGTAGACTTGCAGGGGAATCACCCAATGGCTTACATGCACATGGGATCTTATTCTGGGCCATGCCATGTTCTTCCATAATTATTAGGCTGGAGCTTTCATTGGTTAAGGGGGATCTTCTGATGCCTGGATCTGCCATCCCAGGCTAGGCCAAGCTTCTGCAGCTACAATCAATAAAGTTGTGACTTATTCCAAAAAAGGTCTCTGTACTGTATTCCACTGTTCAGGATCCACCCCCCTCATTCACTCAACTGAACATTCCAAATATAAAACTCTATTCTGGGACATATAAAGTATTCATGGATTCTGCATCCACAGATTCAACCATCCCACTTTCTGGATAGGAATAGGAAAAGCCATTTATGCCTATATAGACCCATATGCATCCATAGACAAAGAGCTACTTTGTATATTATCAAGAAGGCCTGGAAAAGAAAGTTTCTTTGTGCTTTCCATGTAGTGTTCAAAAACATATTTGTATGGATGATATCACAAATGATTTGGTTTTGTTTTTAAATCTGGAGTTTCTAATCTTTACAAATTTGCTTTGGTAGGTTATGCAAGAAAGGAGAATGGTCAGGAGATTCACTTGCATATTATGCCACTCCTCTGTTGCAATGTACGAAGTTGCCCCTATAATTTGATCAGTCAGAATCATTGATTTTTCATATTTTTAAATTAGAAATTGGGCTCTTAGTTCCGTCATAGTTCCACACATGGAAACGCACTGAGTGACCTTGGTCAAGTCATACTGTCTCAGCCTAAGAGGAAGACAATGACAAACTTCCTCCGATTAAATTGTGTCAGGGAAACCTCGTGATGGGATTGCCATAAGTCAGAGTCAAATTGTAGCTACATAAGAACAACAAGCCAGGGTGAATTGCCTGTCCTGGAAGCCTCCAGCAGCAGCAATCTACATTTTCAATAGGTTACAGCAGGACTACACTATAATTCCCCATAACATCCTAAATAGTCCCTCCATGTTCCATCCACATTGTCTAGGAAGATCTTCATGTTCTCCAAAGAAGTCTTTTAAGGCTTCAGGTTGTTTAAGGAAGGAAGATGACATGGAGAAGAGTGTGTTTTGTGAACGTCCTTGATTTTTAAAAAAGTCACAGCTTTTTTGAAAAATCATTTTCATTGGAATTTGATTATATCCAATTGAATTTTGTTGTAAATCTCTCCTTCCTTACCCCATCTTTCTCTTGCTCTCTGGTTACCAGAATTAGTGAAAGGACCCCTGGCAGCAAGAATGTTCAGCTCTTCCTCTGTCTGGACCCATCTATCCCTTAAAATATTGTGAATAAAACCATTCTGTTGCACAATGAAAGCCTTATTCAGAAGCACCCCAAATCTCAGTTTTGTGGATTCCTCCCTATAATAATAGATACAGATAATAGGTAACATCTACCAACTGTACTATTTGTGATTTTTGGGAGGGGGTGTTTTTGAATGCTCCATGTGTTTAGCTGCTGCCAATAGGTATTGCTATGTTATTAGAACTAGGTGCTACTGTTTGTTTCTATGACACATCTACACTTTTCACCTCAAGGAGTGATGTCTTTCACCGTACAGTAGGCCCTTTGGATCCAAAGAGGTTTGGTTCACAGATGCCACACGGACACCAAAAACTGTGGTTGATTGTGTCCCACATATTATTAAATGGTGGTGACTTGAATGTGTCTCCTCTAGCACGTCCACGTTCCTGATGCCACCATTTAATAGTATGGAGTGTGACGATCTACGGTTGGTTCAAATACACAGATTTGAAGCTCATGGATCCACAGGGCCCACTGTACATAAATTGTTCTATGGACCAAATGCTACACAGAGCTACTTTCCTACATAATTCAAGCAGGGATCATAACGTAAGAAACTGCTTTTAATAGAGCCACAAATATCAATTGTATAGTCAAAAAGATTTTGCCAAGGGCAGGAAAATAAACACCATTGCCTTAAATATTGTTCTTCATTTACAAAATGGTTGGAGCAGGGTTTGGGTGGGGTTTTTTTGTTTTGTTTTGTTTTACATTGCTGTTACAAGTGGGTACTTCTGTTATTTCCAGATCTTGTAAATAATTAATGGACTCATTAAGCAAACACACAAAAAGCCTACTTGCCAATGAATACATGGAGGAGGGAAGAGGGAAATGTTTTGTTTTTCCCCACTCTGAAAAATATATGCCCCATGTTCTAATTAGTGATCTGGTAATACTTCGTCTAACAATTGCACACACGATCAACGGTAGTGGTGAAATGATACATTGGTGTGTGCAGTACTTTAATCACAGAAATTAACATTTGGCTAGAGGGAAAGTAGTAATTTGCTTGAATATGTTTATCACTGAAGGTCAAGAGAAAATTATTCAGTCATTGCTTATCTGCCTTGATGTGCAGCGAATGGAGGTGTTAATGAATTCTTTGTGAAGTGAAGCACAAATTCTTAAAGTCAGATCTGCAGTTTCTCTGTAAATGTAAGCTGTCTATGTGTAGAAAATTAAACCTTGACAATCCCCCAAGCTACCATACACACATATACACGTACATGCAAAGAAGGAAAGATAGAGAGTTCCCCCAACACACACACACATACAGAGTTGAGGATCAAATTAAAAGCTTTTATATCGACAGCATACATGAACGTTTTAAATTTGAATAACTATTTCCTTTCTTAGTACAAAGCTTCTATGAATTTCATTTCAGCCATTCAGAAAACAGAAGCTTGGGTCAAACAGTCAAGACGATCAGTTGTCCTGACAGATCTTTAAAGAAGCAGTGTTGCTGTCAAATAAATCCTTAGAGTAGCAAGTATATCCTTGCCAAAATCCAAACTCCTTACAGAATTTATTTCAAGCTACCTTCTAAACCATCTATGCCTATATATCTCTTCCTATACAGAATTCCTGCTAGTCCTAGGAAATATACTGTGTTTTTGTTCTGCAGTGGAGGAACTTTAAACCATAGCCAACTGAAGCCGGACAAGCACTAGCTGTAGCTAAACTTCAAAAAGAGTAGCTGTCCTGTAAGAGCAACCAGCATCAAATACTAATAAAATGTTTGCCACCTAGGCTAGATTCAGGCACAGGTGACCACAAAATTTGAAGTGACCAGGGCTTTGGTATATGGCTGTTACGGGCTATGTCCGCAATCATCCATTCAGCAGCTCTAAAATAATAATAATAATAAATTTTAAAAAAATGCAAGTTTAATTTCACTTGGTAGAATTCCAAGACATATCCATGTTAGTCGGGATCAGTATGCAAAAGGATCTTGTCGCCCCTTTGTGGCTGAGAGAAAGAAGTTGGTAGCATAAGCTTTTGTAGACTTAAATCTATTTCATTAGATGCATCTTCCATCTGATGAAGTAGATTAAGTTTACAAAAGTTTAACTTCAGTTGGACACTTTGATCCGTGGCTGAGTGGAGATTCAAGCCCTGGTCTCCAGAGTCATAGTCCAACACTTAAAGCACTACACGCTGGCTCATCAAATTATGTGTGTACAATATGTATTGGTCATGTAGCAGGCTAGGAGTGCAGATTTAAACATGATGTATTCAGAAGTTGAATACAAGTTACATACTCTAGGTGCTGGAAAAAACAATACATCTGAGGGGCTCTTTGGTCTATGACTGGTTCTGCTTGGCATCATGATGGGCAAAGTCTCCACCAGTTTCAGGATGTCAGTAGGGTACAGATTACCAGTGGTTAAATCCTTCCCAATGAAGCAATTGTTTCAGTCCTATATAAGAACATATATACTTGGAAGCAACTGAAAGGCAGGGAGAACTAAATCCTGTACCAGGACTAGAAGACACCAGTTAAGGGCTCTCTCGCTAAGTTCCTTCCTGTATTTCTTGGTCACAACTGAGTGTGATGGAATGTTGAGATCCTGCAGGAATCATTTATTGGCTCATTAGATAAGTAGGATTGCATGCTATGGTCTTTCATACTACAATATTGTAACCATTCAGTTGCATTGTTGACAGAAATCAAGGAGAAAAGCAAGTGCTTAAGCTTGGTTGCATCATATCCTTTCCTGTATTATAATGGGAACACAATACAATATGAATAAACTGACAGATTTCTATATTGTACTAGATGTTAACATGCATCTTTTCAGAGGCAAATTCTGCAATATAGAACTACTTTTATGTTACGGACAGGCTATTTTATCTAGGACTCTAACAAACTCAATGGGAGATTGTCTCAAACAGACATTATGGCTATTACATCCTCCTAATCGTTGTATCTCAGTGGTGCCATTCACTGCTGGAACTGATTTCATCATGAAAATCCTGAGAGATTCTTGTGACCTCCTGCCCCTTTTTCTACCACTTCTGTCACCAAATGTAAGGTTCTCCCTAAATCTCCTCTGCCATCATACATGAAAACTTCCACAATCTCACTGCTACCACCAAGAGTGAGGGCTTTCCCCTATCTCCACGTCTGCTACCTCCTCTTATCCCACTGCTGTGGATGCCACTGTGCGGACTTACTAGATGCCCTCAAGGTTCATGTGTGAAATATGCAGCTTCTATCTCCACTGGACACCAACTCTCTCTGTCCTCTGCTGCCACCACAGACACTATGTCTGAACCCAGTCTATATATATAGGGTCGAGCCCTGTATCCACAGGACTGGTTTCTGTCGTTTCAGTTATCCACATCCAAAAAAAAAAATGTCCTCTAGGCATTTTCTAGGTCTTCCAGTGAGATTCTATGGTATGCTTCTGCAAGAAGTTGGCCAGAAGTCATTCATTTCAATAGGGTTCACTGTTATTCACAGTTTCACATATCCACAGTTAAGTCTGGAAATGCAACCCGCACAGATAAGGGGGCAGCCTGTATAGCATTCCTGGAGGCCCAAAGCATATGACACACAAGAACAATACTTCATTTACATACATGGAAAATAATAATAATTTAATACATTTTTTAAAAAAATAACTCACACTCCTCTCTACAAAAGCCACTAACTCTAGTCTCTTGATCCCTGCCAATTGATTCCTAAACCTGCCTCTCTTAACCTTAATCCTCACTCATACTTGCATGCTGGAACATAAGAACCATGCAAGACTCTAAAGATAGTGGACGGCCTGAGCGTCGTTCTGCCCTAATAGCCCTTGAACTATCACGGCTTAATATTGACATCGCTGCTCTTAGTGAAGTTCGCTTCCATGAGGAAGGCAGCCTTAAAGAACATGGCGCCGGCTACACACTTTACTGGTCTGGCAAACCCAAAACCGAAAAACATCTTTCAGGAGTAGGCTTCATGATTAAAAACTCCATTGCCTCCAAACTCGAAACCTTGCCAACAGGACACTCTGATCGCATTATTTCCTTACGCCTCCCACATGTTGTTCTCTTTAGTGTATATGCCCCAACTATGCAAGCCGACCCTGTAGAGAAAGACAAATTCTACACAGACCTACGCCAACTCATACAAAAAGTCCCTGTAGAAGATAAAATTATTATACTTGGTGACTTCAATGCCAGAGTAGGAAAGAATTCCGAAGCCTGGAAAGGTGTCTTAGGCAAGCATGGTGTTGGAAATTGCAATGATAACGGACGCCTCCTGCTAGAGTTCTGTGCAGAACAACAGCTGACTATTACAAACACAATCTTTCAGCAGAAAGATAGCTTGAAGACAACCTGGATGCATCCCCGATCCAAACATTGGCACCTCATTGACTACGTTCTAGTCCGTCAGAGAGACATTCGTGATGTCCGTCATACCCGAGTGATGCCCAGTGCAGAATGCCAAACAGATCATCGCCTCGTCAGATGTAAACTAAATCTTCATCTTAAGTTCAAACCTAAGAGGGGTGGCATCTTAAAGAAGAGGCTCCAAGTCAACAATCTTCAACAAGCTACCATGAGAGACAACTTCCAGGCAAACCTACAAACGAAACTTGAAGACCATCCTACAGATCCTTCTCCTACAGTGCTTTGGCAACATATCAAAAACAGTATCCTCCAGCCTGCAGAAGAATCCCTCGGGTTCTCCCACAAGAAAAATCAAGACTGGTTTGATGAAAACAACCAAGAGATCCAGGAGCTGTTGGCAAGGAAGAGAGCTGCTCACCAGGCATACCTCGCCCAGCCAACCTGTCATGTAAGAAAAGCAGCTTTCCGCCTCACATGTAGCAAACTACAACAAAAACTCCGAGGCATGCAGAACAAGTGGTGGATCAATTTAGCAGAAAAGACACAATGCTGTGCAGATCTGGGTGATCATAGAGGATTTTATGAAGCTCTTAAAGCAGTGTTTGGACCTACTTATCAGGTCCAAAGCTCCTTATACAGTACAGATGGTCAAACATTAATTACTGATAAAGCCTCCATCCTAAATCGTTGGGCTAAACATTTTCAAAGTCTCTTTAGCGCCAACCGAGTAGTCCAAGCCTCAGCTATCCAACATATGATACAAAAACCAATGAAAAATGAATTGGACATAGCTCCCACTTTGGAAGAGACCCTTATGGCCATACAGCAGATGAAAAACGGCAAGGCAGCTGGGATTGATGGAATCCCACCTGAAGTTTGGAAACACGGAGGTCATGCACTCCACGAAAAATTCCACGAATTCCTTGTGAATTGCTGGGAAAAAGGGGAACTGCCATCAGACCTCCGAGATGCAGTCATCATCACCCTGTACAAGAAAAAAGGAGCAAAATTCGATTGCTCAAACTATCGAGGCATAACACTGCTCTCTATTGCTGGAAAAATCCTTGCAAGGATACTCCTGAACAGATTAGTTCCTGCTATTGCAGAAGAACTTCTCCCTGAAAGCCAATGTGGCTTCAGAGCCAATAGGAGTACTACAGACATGGTACTTGCCCTTAGGCAACTGCAAGAAAAATGTAGGGAGCAGAACAAGGGTCTCTATGTAACATTTGTCGACCTCACCAAAGCCTTTGACACTGTAAGTAGAAAAGGTCTGTGGCAGATCCTGGAAAAACTAGGATGTCCCCCCAAATTCCTTAAAATGATTATCTTGCTACACGAGGGCCAGCGTGGTCAAGTCAGATATGGCGATGCTCTTTCAGAGCCCTTTCTAATAACTAATGGAGTGAAGCAAGGTTGTGTTCTTGCACCAACTTTATTTACAATCTTCTTTAGCACGATGCTCCAAAGGGCTATGGCAGAGCTTGAAGAAGACGACGGCATCTATATACGCTACCGTACTGATGGTAGCTTGTTTAACTTAAGCCGTCTGAGGGCTCACACTAAGACTCTAAACTATCTAGTCCGTGAGCTGCTCTTCGCCGATGATGCTGCCCTTGTTGCCCACACAGAAGCAGCTCTGCAGCGACTAACGTCCTGCTTTGCAACAGCTGCAGAGCTGTTTGGGCTAGAAGTCAACCTGAAGAAAACAGAAGTTCTTTACCAGCCTGCACCACAGGACGAACACCACCATCCCCACATTGCCGTCGGCAAATCAGTGCTCAAGTCCGTTCAGCAGTTCACCTACCTGGGAAGCATCATCTCCTCAGATGCCAAGATTGACAAAGAGATCGATCACAGATTAGCAAAGGCATATAGTGCATTTGGAAGACTTCACAAAAGAGTCTGGAGCAATAAACACCTGAGGCAAAGCACAAAAATCAGTGTGTATAGAGCCATCGTACTGTCTATCCTCCTTTATGGATCTGAAACATGGGTTACCTATCGCCACCACCTACGACTCCTCGAGCGCTTTCATCAGCGCTGTCTACGCACAATCCTAAATATACACTGGACTATGTGACGAATGTTGTTGTCCTTGAACAAGCAGGGATCACCAGCATTGAGGCCATGATATTGAGAACACAGCTGCGCTGGGCAGGGCACGATTCTAGGATGGAGGACCATCGCCTCCCAAAAATACTACTCTACGGTGAACTCGCCACGGGTCAGCGTAAGAGGGGCGCTCCAAAAAAGCGATACAAAGACTCCCTGAAACAACATCTCAGGCTTGGCCAAATTGATCACCAACAGTGGTCCGCCCTGGCCTCACATCGGGAGGCATGGAGACGCAATATCCACAATGCTGCAGCCTTATTTGAGAACTCACGACGAACAAGCCTTGAAGAGAAACGACAACGCAGAAAGAATCACAACCCAAAAACATCACCCAAGGAGACCTTCTGCTGCGCTTTTTGCAACCGGACTTGTTTATCTCGGATTGGCCTTTTTAGTCATCAGCGCGCTTGCAGAAGGCGCGGGATGAGTCCTTCCTGAATCTTCGTTTGCGAAGAAAAGCCAGAGAGAGACACCTACCATAAGCTCCACACCAAACTTTCAACTCCCAACTTAGCTGCCAGAGTGGCTACCACTATCCTTATTCAAATCCCTTCAAACATTCCACGTCAACACTAACTCTCAGCATTCCATTCACTCCACCCCTTCCACCAGCTCCTTCCCCGATTGCCTCCATTATTTAATACCTACAAAAACAATTTACCTTCATATATAAAACAACATTTTCCATAAACAGTCCATGACGTCACATTTCTTCCTTAAAACGTGCCCCAGAGGGCTGGGGAAAGTTTTAAAGAAGTGGCGGTGAAGAGGTTCCCCTTATGCTAGCAGCCAACTGTTAGAATGAAGCTAGATTTAGATTTATGGTGCACTTCATAGGGATCTGATCCTGATTATTAAATTCTAGGAAAGGGTGCATAGATATGCAATAGTGCATTATCTCAACAACCACAGCTCCTCTCAGAAGAAACTGGTAGCTTTGATATCAGGGGAGTGGTGAATCCATTCTGGGGTGACTTTATGGATTTTTAAAGTAGACTAAAATCCAAAGCAGAGTCACCATCCCATTGGCATTGGAGATATCAGCTTCAACTAGCTGTTTCCCTTCCAGATCATTCTTCCAGTGTGGTCTTCTGTTCATAGTGAAATAATGAGTTCATCTATTTACTAGTTATATGTGTATCCTACCTTTCTTCCAGTGAGCGTAGAGGATTCTCCTCCTTCCCACTTTATCCAAGCAATCACCCTCTGAGATAGGCCAGGTTGAGAGAGAGAGTGACCAGCCCAAGCTCATTCGGTCAATTTCATGGATCAGTGAGGACTAGAATAGAGCTCTCCAAAGTTCCAATCCACCACCTGAAGCACTACATCACAATGGCATTGTACCAGGTCAGACTATTTATCCCTGATGACCTCCTATCCTCTGCTGTTGGATCCTTTTTTTGCTGGAAATGCCAGGGTGAGACATTATCCGTTTTACTTTGTCTTCTGTAACTTTTTTCCAGCAACATCTTATGTCCTAATAATTGAGCTTTTTGTAGCCCTTTCTAGCTAGTGGTGCAGGTTATGCAAACTCTTGACTGTTACTTCCTAGACTGAACTATCTGAGAGTCTAGGCAGGGCTAATCACAGCTAAACTATACATTATGTAGAAGAGTCATGATTGCATTTCCTGGCATATTTCATAGAGGTAGAAGCAGTTAGGCATCTGTCTCAACTTTTTATTATTATCTTAAGAAAACTGTAGTGCAGTTATAGCAGGGAATGTCCTTGCACCATTCTCCTGCTAAAAGAAAATGCTAGGGAAAAAAACACTCCTCTTTCTCACATTCACCAAAGGAGATTTTCTTCCACGGATAAATAGTACCCAGGGGTGGGGGAAAGAAATGTTGATCAGGAAAATTAGAAACAGGTCCTAAATACCTTAAAGGACCAGATCCCAACTGATCTTGGGAGGTAAGCATGGTCAGCTCCGATTAGTACTTGGATGGGAAACCACCAATGACTACCAGGTGCTGTAAGATATATTTCAAAGGAAGAAACTGGCAAACCCACCTCTGAGTATTCCTTGCCTAAGAAAATCTGTGAAATGCATGGGGTCACCATAACTCAACAGGTGACTTGAAGGCACATACACACACATAGGAGTATTAAGCATCCTTCCATCTGCTGCTGGGGAAAACTGTGGGAAGACAGCACTGCATCGAACAAGGAGAAATAGCCATCTCATATGCATTGTTACTCTGTAAAGGGACTCCAGTTCCTCCGAAAGAAAATAGCATCTGCTTCAAGCTCCTGCCAGCCAGGCCCCATCTCTGCCTGCCTGTCTCCTTTGCTACTACAAATCACAACTGCCAATCCAGACCCAAATACATGGAACAACCAGCTATGTAATGGACTTTCAATAAAACAATTTCTTTGGATTCTGTCATTTAATGGCATTAAATTAACAGCTCTTTGGGCACTTTATGGAGAGTGGGGAATTAAATAATAAAATTATTTTTTAAAAATAAATTAAAACACAAACACATGTTAAACAAGTATCAGCAGAAAACAGGAGATAAAACAAGCAGTAAGGGCAGAAATCAGTAGCATGTCAAACCCAAAATGTGTTTTTAAAACTAAAACGGCTGGAGAAGAAATATGTATTACTTGCCTCAAAAAAGACAATGCTGAGCAAGTTTCCAGGAGAGAGAAGTCCACAACAGGATGCCACTGCTAAAAAGTCCCCTTTCCCTATTAGCCACCTGCCTCATCTTATTGCATATGGATACACAGACTGCTGTCTCTGAAGAGGATCTTAGAGTCTGGGCCACTATGTAAGGATGATTCTTCCCATATTCTTGCTTCAAGCTACCTGGAGTTGTAAAATTAGACTCAGAAAGGGACTGGAAGCTGCTGCAGAAAACAAAGCACTTATATAAAACTACTCTATCTCCCATCCTCAGTTACTCTGCCTTATTGGGCACTAGCTGAAGTTTATGGACCATATCCAAAGGATGTCCTACATATAGTGTATTAGCAGGGATCCAAAAAAGAGGCTAATGGTATACAGAACACTTTTGCAAGGCTGTGGCCTACAGCCATTAGTTATTGAAGAAACTTTCTCTGCTGTCTGCAAAGATCAATTGTCCTTTCTTATTCCTTACAATCAATCTGAAGAAAATATGGTTCTTTTCTTCTCTTCACATAATACAATATGGGACATTTTCAATAATGTCTGTGCATGGAAGGCCTTCCTACTATACACCATTTGGATTAGATCAAATTAATTCCTTTATCATCCTTGATTCCTACATCATATACTGCAAGTGTTAGCATTGACAAGTTGATGTGAAGGGCAAACATTCAACAATCCCCCTATGGCTATCAATTTAAATATGGAATTTAATGCTTTTATTCAGAAGTTCAGCTGCAGTATAATTTTTCTCATTTTGCCATAGAATTACAAGGATAACATTAATGCTAGATGTCTAGCCTAGTCCTCAACTATCCATATCATCCTAGCAGATGATTTAAATTATACGTTAACAGCTCAGTCTTACTCGTATTTTGTTCAAAGGTCTTGCTGAGGTCCTGTTTTTGGGGATTTACTTTTAGCCCCATAATTATCAGGGGCTCAAGAGCTCTGTGTTGTCAGTTGTCTATGTATTGGTAGATCACCAAGTACTCACGATACGTTATGTTCTGTTCCGTAATAATAGTTCTTGGGAGGCCTGTAAATATTATGAAAAATTCATTTGAACAATTTTTTAAATAAAAATGGATTCCTCTGGGACCCACACTGTGGAAATCAAAAGAAGGAGCTGGACAAGTTTGTGTTTGACCCAGTAATAAGAGAGGGGACAATATCAACTTATCATGGATTCTTTTTTTTCTTATTACACACTAGTTAGTTGGAGTAGTATTTCTAGTATACAAAGCACATGTGAATAGTTAAGTTAAATATTGAGGTAGGTAAGGTAAGGCTATGCATGTAATATGCATTCAATGTAATAAAGTAAATGATCCACCAGGAGGGGTGAGACAATGGAATGACCTCAGAAAAAGCATCTACTGTTGGGGCTCTGCCTTTGGACTAAGAAGCGCTGTGGGGTGGGGGGGAGAGGCAGCACCTCAGGCAGTCCTTGTCCTTCCTCTCATCCCCACCCCATCCTCAAATCCAGTGCAGGTAGATTGTTCATATTTGCAGTTTGAGTTTCCAGCAAACTCTGGAGAAAAAATAAGCATTAAAAAAAAAAACAGATTAAGGGGGGATTTCCTGAGTCTGGTGTGAATAGGGCTGTACATCATGTGTCACTATCGCACCAGATTCAGAGAAAAGGCCACATCTTGTGTGGCATTATTGGGCTGGATTCAGGGTTGGGGTTTGTGACTAGTGTAGACAAGTCCTTGTCTAGTTCTTTCATAGCTGCCCTTCCAAGTCCTAGTCTTCTTCTGATTTCTTGACTACAGTATCCATTCTGATTGACTGAGCCAAGTTATGGAAAATGTTGAACCATTTCAATGTCTTCATTATCTACTTTAAAGTTATATAAACCATCTGTTGTCATCCCCCCCCCATGTGTCCACTCAGTATAGGCTCACTGAGAGGTGACTGACACAGCTTAGGGATGAAGTAAACCTAAGAGTTGCCAAACAGCAGATAAACTACACAGCAGAATAGGGCTTGAAAAACAAAGACTTCAGCTAGCAGGCTTTATCACAGCTCTGACCCACTTTCACCCACAGTAAGACTTACAAACAGCAAGATTCTTCCAAAAAAAAAATAAAAATAAAAAAAAATCTGGAGGCTTTATCTTCAGTTCCAGTTCAAAACAAACACAGAATATATAAAACAACACTCCTCAACACCAACCCACAACAGTAACTCACACAGAGTGTATCTTTATAGGAGTGCACACTCATTTCAGCTGTGCTATCAGAGTGGTCTCTTGCTCCAACATTTTCTCTCTGCATTTAAAGAGATAATATCCTGACAAAATGTTCAATGGTAAACTTGCATTTGCATTTTCTTCCTTAGTTGTTCCAAGTCTTTACTATTCTCTGCTGGTAGGATGATGTCATCTGAATGTCTTAAATTCTTGATGTTCCTTTCTCTAACTCTTATGCCTCCTTCCTCCAAGTCTAATCCTCCTTTATGAATGATATTTTCAGCATAAGTCAAATAGACAGGATGACAAAATACAACCTTGCCTGACCCCCTTGCCAATTGGAAACCATTGTTTCTCTGTACTGTATTCTCTTAATAGTAGGCCCTTGTCTTGAGTACAGGTTACGCAGCAGGACAATCAAATTCCTCTCTTTACAAATGTATTAAACACCTTGGTATAGGACTAAATTACAGTCCTATACCAATACTACCACATAGACAAGTGTAATAGGGATCAACAAAAATGTAATCTTCCCTCTGCTATAGAAACAGTAAGGAAAGGAGGGAACAAAAGACAAAGTTACTAGCTTTGTTTTTGTTACATGCCTTAACGTCCACTCTGACTTATGATGACTCTATCATAGGCTTTGCTTGGTAAGATTTGTAAAGAGGAGGTCTGTCATTGCCTTTCTCAAAATATACCCTACAGCACCTGTTATTCCCCAGCAGGCTTTACTTTTTAAAAATAACAGAAATGAGGGGAAAATAGGTGGACCCAAGAGTAACAGAAGACATTTTTTTTCAGGAGCCACTAGAAGCAGAACTTGGGTCCAATCAGTTATATTTTGCCTGGAGTCTGAGAGTCTGTAAAAACATTCAAGTCAAACTACACACAGCCTATTTCCATGTTTACAAGAACAGAGGTCTGAGATTAACCACCCCACATCAGTGTGCTCACATATCAAAACATCTGACAACTGTTGTGCCAATACTTGCTTCCTCCCTCTCCCTTTTTTGTAGCTGAGAATGACAGATGATTATGACTTATTGAAAGCGAGTATTATGATTCTGCTTTGTACTGTAGGAAAAATTAATACAAAACATGTTTCTATTTAGTAGCATTGACAGATTCCCATTTCATCTTTACCAAAATATGCATTCTTATAAGAAATACACTCACCAAAAGCACAAGAACAGGCATGATACATTAAATTACTGCATGTTGTTTTATTTCCATTCTCCTGCCCCTATTACGTTAATGAACAAAACTTGGAAAAGTGATAAGGTTCAATCAAGGTATCATTGCATAAATAGGACATCAAATCCTCACAAGATGTATTTTGGTGTTGTTTTTTTGTTTTTTGTTTTTTTCATGAAAGCAGTTCTGCCAAGTATGCGACTTTACACATAAAACAAATGGGTTATCAGGCTGCTTTTACATGTGTTACATCTTTATTATAGTTTTGTAGTTCCCAAAGTAGAATTGACAAGCTCAATTATTCATGTTTTATGACTGTTTTCATACATTTTTACATCTTTTGAAATGTTTGCAATGACCTGTAACTGTAAGCAATAAACATTTTCATACAGTATTATTGAGCTGCTGTCTGTATGCTGTGCAATTTGTGAAGTATGTTTCAGTCACCTGAAATTGCCACTTGGTAACCATGGACAAACTACACTCTCTCAGCATTAGAAGGTAACAGCAAACCCTCTCTGAACATATTTTGACAAGAAAACCCCATGATAGGGTAACCTTACGGCAAACCCAAGTTGGAAATGACTTGAAGGCACAAAACAAAAACATGTTTACTGAAGGCTGAATTGGCTGCCTATTCGCTACCTGAGCAGGTTCAAGATTTTGGTACTAGTAAGCATAGGTCTTTATGACACATACAACCTGCATAATTACATAACTCACTTACTGAAGTCTTTTGAGAGCTACTCCTAGACACTGTGCGTCTGATATATCTGCCAATCCCAAGTCAGGGTTTTAAGTGTATCTATCAGTTCCTTTTCTGTAGAATGGCCTTAAGCTTTGGCATGTGCCTACAATGTTTTCCTCCTCCTCTTTCTCAAAGAACTTTGCCTTCAAATGAATATTTCCTTTCAGATACATTCAATGAAGTTTTATTAATCCATTTATTTTACTGTTCCCCAGTTCAAAAGCATTGATATGGTGCAGTTTATAAATACATATTTCACAATGAACTTGAGTTCAGGCTTTGGTTCTGCACCATTAGGAACACTGAAACCTATTAAGACTATGATAAACATATACACACACACACAAAATAAGAGTATCATCCCAGTTGTGTCTTCTGTATTGTTGGCTTATTTTTTGACAATGAGATTAAAAACCTTTCACTGTATTGCATACAGGGGTCATATATTTGAGTAATGGATCCCCCCCCCCACACACATATGGGAGTAGGTAAAAACTTCAGTTCATTTTTTATCAAGGTTTACCAAAATCCTGCTATCAGCTTTACAACACGGTACCTCCTAGGCAAGAACTATCAGGAAACACAAAAGAAAGAGAACAATCTGTCACATGAAATGGTAAAACTGTATTTCCCAGTATTCCTGGCACCTGGCTTTTACTATAGAATACCAAGTGTGTACAAATATGCTTCTACCACTGAGCAGCAAAACAGCAGCTAGCTGGGAGTACAGGCTGAAGAGATTTTATAGACCAGGATGGTGGTTCTGGGGCAACTTCCTAAAAGAAAGGTTGACATTTCAGGGCTTTTTAATTTAAAAAGCAGCAGGGGGGGGGGAGACCCTTAGGGGGTATAAGATTTACAAAATTTCACATACGGGAAAGATTGTCTTTCACTCATTGGTGCTGCATTTGCATGAGGTTTGACATACATCTTTCAAATATATTAGAAAGGTAAGAACCTAAGAACAGCCCTATTGGATCAGGCATCAAGACCAACATCTTCATTCCCAGATGCTTTTGAGAAAATCGCATGGGGTCAATAGCCAGTTATTGTTTTGTAACAGTGGGTATTCAGAGGCATGTTATAATAGCAGATAAGGCATATAGGTGCTCATGCATTGCCTTACCCTCTTAAAGAAAGGCATTAAAGCTGCTAGTCCCAACTACATTTTGTGGTTATGGAATATTCAGAGTTCATGTGCTCTGTGAAGTGTTTCCTTTTTTACTGGATCTCACACCATAGAATTATAGAATTGGAAGAAACCACAAGGGCCATCCAGTCCAACCCCCTGCCATATAGGAATACCCAATCAAAGCAATGGCGAGGGAAAACAGTTTTTTGTTTTTTGCCAAGAAGCCTGTTTCCCCAAGGGGGGGGGGAAATCCCATGAAGCTGATTTCTTCAGAGCCTTCCACTCCCAACAAGGTCACTGCATCCACAGCCTTTTCCTTCCTGCTGCCACCACCTACACAATAGTAATGTGGGCTGCAGTACAGGGTGTCTTACGGACCATTTCTCCCTTTATGAAGAAGCCCTGAGATCCTCAGGAGAAGCCCTTCTTTCTGTCGCATCACTTTCACAAGTACAGATGGTGGGGACATGAGCTAGGGCTTTCTCAGGGCCTTTTCAGTCTCTTCCTAGGGAGGCTAAAATGGTCCTCTCCCTGCTGTCCTTCCATTGGCAGGTAAAGATTTTCTTTTATTCCAACAGACTTGTAGAACTGAAAGCTTTTAAGGAAAGTACCTGGGGCAGAGGGTGCGCCAGAGTTTTAATGATACCCTTTTAAATGCTTTTTATCTTTTTTTAAAAAAGATTATGGTATATGTTGTTTTAATATTGCTAATAGCTCAATTCTATTTTAATGTTCACCTTTTGTATGTTTTTAACTATTGAAATTATTTTAATTTATGAGCACTTTGACTGCTACCATACAGCTTCTTCAATTTACAATTGTTTCCAGTATTAGGAGATGGAGAAAAACTCCTTTTTAATGTTTATTATTGTAGAAAACACACATTTACAGTAGATAAATCCAACAAATAAAGTTTCTGTTATTAGAGCACATCCAACTCAAGTTAAAATAGATAACATTCTGTCTGAACATGATCAAAAATAGTCATTTTGTTTTATACTACAAGCTTTTCATTGTCTAACTGCACTGTTATGAAGCTGGAATAAAATGGCAGTACATTGCACTTTGGCAAACATCGGGGAATAGCTTTCTTAAACAAAAAGGTAAACATCTATGTTCAATATCACGGTCTGAACAACCTGAAATCTGCTTAATATTATATAACTTTTTTTAAAAAAAATTGGAAAGCACTCATTCCCATAATCAGCACTAGAAAAACCACTGTGTGGCATGTTGCTGTTTTGTAGCTAAAGTTAAAATTCAGAGAAAAAAATAGAAGGCATGTGAAATGGAGTTTCTTGCACTGACATTCTGCTAAAAAAAAAGAAAAGCATGTAATACTAATATTAACAAAAGACTTCCTATTACAGTACAGTCCTATCCTAGAAATCCAGATTCATCACAGTAGGTGCATTTTAGGCTTCAGAGCTTTCAGCAGCAATTTTGTGGCAACTGGAACAGACCTTAATGTCAAAAGCCAACAAGTTGTAACAAGATTGCATGAACTCTAGAAACAAAAATACCATTCATAATATAACCTTCTTTCAATTTTCAAAAATTAAGCATTGTTTTAATTGCAGTTAAAAAACAGAATCAAACTTTCTTCATACAGTGGAATTGTCAGCACTTAGAATGTTTTTGTGCACTATACATGGAATATAGTAATTTTTTCTTTGGGGAAAGCAATTCACAAATAAAAGTATTGAACACTTTACATTCCTCATTATGTCCTATTCTGAAAAAAATGCTGATTTTATCAAGGTATTTATTTAAAAATATTTCCATGTTAAAATGTCAACATAGTTCCTATCAACAAAATTTTATGAGACAAAGAACTAGTTTGGTTGGATTAAGTTAGAAAGTTGCATAGCTTTACAGCTATAAGACTTCTCATTCTACGAAAACTGAAACATTTTTATATATGAACAGTGGAAGTTAAACAAATTCCTTAAATGTTCTTTCTTACTCAAGGTTTATGTGTTCTGAGGATGTAGAAACGTTAGTTATGTCTTCCATACCCATTGTACTGTAACCCACAATCATAAAAATGTTTATTTTTCAGTTTTTCAACTGAATATGTCATAGCCTTAGTCCTGAAAATGAACAGCATAGGGTTCGTTGCTATGGTAATCACCATGGCATCAATACTCCAAACAGAATCATATGGCTTATCCCTTGAGATCTCAACCCTGGAGAGAGCTTAGTTTCTTTCAATGTCATGGGGGGAATTAACGATGAAGTACATGATTAACAACTAATGAAAATGGATTATACAGACAAATGCTCTTCTTTTCCATAAATGCTAACAGTGCTACAGGTGTCAATGTTAACAAGCCAATAACAAGTTGACAAATATTTTTCACTTGCAGAAGAGATAGTAGTAGCAAGATTTAACTGACTTGAAAAATGTTTTGACACACTGCAGAAAGGTTGTTGTAAACTATGCAATACACTAACAGAGAAATCATTCCATAAATGTTGTCATGAACAACTGTACTCCGTATATTTGTCAAGTAGTTAATATTTAGAAAAAACATCCTTTAAAAGGAAAAATATTTTTCTTATATGTTAAATGTAGATGTGAATCTTTAATAATGGAGCATACTGGACCATTAAAATGCAGTATCAAATGGACCCAGAAATATTCTAAATGAAGGAATAAATTACCTTTAAAATTACAGTATGAAACTTGTATTTAAAAAGCAATTCAGGGGGTCCACAGTACGTGTCTTAAGTCCTGATATTTCTATACCAGAAAATTTTAAACTTATATTTTTCTTTTTTTAAAAAAAGAAAAAGTATTGCTTTTAGAAACTAAAGTAACAAAAATAAAAATACATAAATATAACATACCCAAGACATTATCCCATTAACGGTTTCTAAAGTTCAGTAATATTTACAGATGTTACTCCAGGCTGAGAACTTACTTGCATGCCATATTTTTAAAAGAAAGAATTAGCCTTACTTATTTTGACCAGAAGGCTAGATTATTTTTTAACTACAAGTTTCAGTAGACAGGAGAGGATGGAAAAGCATTATTTTAATCCAACTATAGTGTGCATCCATGTAAAATAACCCATGTACATTCCTTAATTTGATTTCTTTTCAGCAGGGGAAATATAGTAAGACACTCCAAAATCAAGACTCTTACCTATACCTCCTCTCAGCCAAGCAATGTGAACACATGCACATAAAACAAGGTCATCCTGTCTGAAGGTCACAGGTAAATGACTAAATTCAATAAATAAGTCTCTATTAGGAAACTGAACAGAAAAAAAAACATTTTTATTTAAGCAATTTAGTCTTTTTTCTTTTCCAATATTGGCTTCTGTTCTTGCTCTCCATCTGGTTGCTCTACAAGGTTTTTGTTGTTCTCCTCCTCTTGTTCCTCTTCAGTGCTTTCATCAATCAGATCCCTGCCTGTTTCCTTCTTAGGTATCTCTGCTTCATCTGATCCTCCCTCCGAGTCAGCAGTGCAGATTCCATAACACATGATGCTGATGACACCCAGTGGCAGCCCAAAGAGAAAGCAGCCCAAAAGCGGGGAACTCTTGAAAACAGACTGTTGAGAAATAACTGTCCATCAGTGATACTTTCACAATATTTTAAAATATCTTGAGGAAGATGCTTTCCTATTCTAAACATAAATATCATACACATTCATATTTAATGTTTCATTTATATTTCCCAAACTCAATTTACTTCACTAGGAAGTTTAACGTGAAAGCCAGAGAATCATCACTGAGCAGCATAGAAAAACTTTTGTTGCACTCATGAGGGAATACAGTGGGCCTTCAGTATCTACCATGGTTTGGTTCCAGGACCCCCTGTGGATACTTAAATCCATGGACGCTCAACTCCAATGGCGTCCCATTGGAGTTGAGCATCCCTAAATGGCGTCCCTTATATAAAATGGTGAACAGGTAGGTTTGCTTTTTGGAATCTTTATTTTACGAATATTTTCGAGCTGTGGTTGGGTGAATCTGTGAATGCAGAATCCATGGATTATGAGGGCTGACTGTACTACATATAGTAAATCTGCAAGTTAATACCAAATTGTTAATATTGCCATAATTGTTATTTAATATCAGAGCACAATTCTTTGGCCTTTACTGTCACAGATTCAAATTGCATACAGAAAAATGTACACAGATATAAATAACTCATTTTTGCAATGTCAGACATTTCCATTTCTGATGGTTCAGCAACAAGAACATCTCAGTTCAGGGAAATTTGGCTGAGTTCATTAAAAAATAAACGCTGTTTGTGGTGGTGTGGATGAAGAGATGCTCCTCTGCCCAGATAAAAGATCTGGTGGTGCTTAGCCATGAATTGACAGCAGTACCTTACACATCTCCACAACCTTTGCAGTTGCTGGAAATATCAACCATGCACAGAAATTCACAATGATATAGTAGCAGTCCACACAATGAGTATTACTAGATATTAAGGTTGGATTTGGGGGATTCAACAAGAAGAGTCTAATGCCAAGATCTCCATGCAGTAGTTATGAGCTATTCAATTTTTTACTATAAATGTAGAGAAATTACCTACTTCTCCTGATGTCATAATCTATACAATAAGAACACTATTTACAATTTAAAAAACATCTTCAAGGTCCAAAATCATCTGATCAGAAGAAAACTCTTGGATGCTCATCAAGAGCTATAGTTATTTCAAATTTGATGGACATGCAGTCTAAGTGTACATTTTATTTTACTTACTCCCACAGTTGACTTGGCATCATAAATTATTCTCCTGATTCGTTGAAGAATTCCATCTCCACCATGTGCCTGAAATTTAAAAAGTAAAAGAAGCCATCAGCACTATTTACTTACATGTCACTTTTCATTCACCTTTCTCCACCATGCAGCTTTACTAGTACTTCAAAAGAACATTTTTTCCCGAAGAAGAAGCTGCCTTCTGAGGGTATGATGTTTTGTATCTCATATACTCATATTTTAAACACGGTCAGAAACATTTGCATTCCATCCTTCCCAAAGAACACTCTTTTGATCCCACTGCAAAATTACTTTGCCCAGAAATAATGTGCTGCTACAGCTGTTTCCATGTTGTTGCTTTTTCAGAAACTGTGATTTTGTGACATACAACTTACTGGATGTCTTAATCTATCATACGTTTAACTAGTTGTCATTTGCCTATGTAAATTTCTTCAAACAGATCTTTTCCTGCTCGTTCTTTCCTCTTTCCATATCTCCCATCATCTTGGTAAAGTTCTTCTGTAAATTATTGAACTAGTGACATGGCTGAATACAATATTGTTAACTGCTCTGACACACAGTATACACTAGAATGCTAGCAATGGTTTATAGGCTTTGATTTTCAACTAACTTCAAAGACAGCGTCAAACAAGACAGTGCAAATGAAGTACAACAGCTGATGAATTATTAGCTCTTTCAAAAAGCTGTTGATTCCAAATGATGTTGAGGACTTTTGAGTAATATGAAAGACTTACTGCTGCAGTGCCTTCCAAGATCTCATTAATGAATTTGACCATATCTTCAGTGCTCTCTATAGGTTTATGAGGCAGGAAATACTGTTGATTGGATGTATTCAGTACAACAATACTGGGGATTTTCACATCACTGAAACCATAAAACCAAATAACTAAGAAATGTAAAGAACATCATATAGCTAATGAAGAGCCTTAGATAAGGTATATGTATTTCTGGACTTCTGCAAGTGGGGTTAAGAAGAACGAACTGCAACCTCCTGAACACGTAAGTGTATAGAGAACCCTTGACTGTGGGACAGTCCAATTCATGGGTCTGAAGTGTTTCAACTCCTTTCTAGCAGGAAGATCTAACAGGACATTTCTTGCTAACTGCTAATTACTTCAAAGGCTTTGAAGAGACCTACAAGGTTCTGCCCAGTGTCCCATCTTGTTCAATATATCTGTTTGCAAGGTTATAACTTTAGTATGCCAGTGCCTTTCAGTTCTATTTCCTTGGATTTGACCCAGGTCTTGCAGTCTTGATCCTCACATAGCAGTTAACTATGATGAGGAACTAGTTATTACAACTGAATCTAGACGAATGATGTGATTCAGGGCAGGTCAAAGGAAACCATAACAGATAGTAATGAACCTTCCTTGAACTCTATTAGCAGATAGCCTTAGGCTTACTACTGATGGCAACAGCAGAGCTGTGGTCCTCTAGATATTGTTCAATTCCAGTTACCATCAGCCCTAGATAGCCTTCCCAACATTGTTCTTTCAGCTTTTCTGATGCTGGGATTACGGCCTGTCTAAAGCAGTTTGCTGCTGTGGTCAAGAGCGTCTTCCATCAACTATCTGGTGATATGTCATGTAGTTGTCTCTCCTTTGGTTACTGCTTTTTCACACAAATCAGAGATAAGCTTGCCATGCTATTGACTAGATAGTGTTCCACACCTTAAGCCTTAGTGCTATTACTCTGATCAAGGATTATTTTTCCAAAAAATAGGTTTATTTTTAATTTATTTTGATACTGTAGTGGATTTGGTTATAAAACACTGCCTTCCTTTTTCTGTCTTACTGCAAGGCTTGAAACTGGATTGGCCTGTTCACTTTCAACTGAACAACAGTAGCTCTGGAGTCATGCATTAACAGAAAAATTCAGAGGTAGTTAAGATTAGAAGAAATGCTCCAAGACATGATACCTTTTTAATGTACATGTTAACAGATATACATATCCGGCTTGTTATGGATCCCAATGGAAAAGTATAATAAAATGATCATCACAATCTGATAGGATTACAGATGTTTTATAACCCTGGATAACTTTTTTTTAAAAAAATATTTATTATAGCTATAGTAAATTGTTCATTTATTCATTTTCTGAACTGTATTCTACTTTTTATTTCCTCAACCTATTTTATGACTTTATGACTAAAGATAGACAAACACACTGGATTAGTTCTCTACTTAAGGAATTCAGAATGGAACATAATTAGGAGGTGTCTCTCTGGTTCTGCCCCAAGAGCTGTTTGAGAGCTCTGTACCCCATAAAAGCTTAACGGTGACAACAGCAGAATAATTCAAGTGCACTGAAGCATTAAAACACACACACACACCCTTCGTAAGATGCCAATATGTCCCTGCACGATGGTGTAAATTCTTATATATCACAGTACACCTGACTGTTAGGTTCCTTTTCAACTCCTCATTCTAGCATCCCATTTATCAGCTATCTTATACTGCCATCTAGTGGAAAGGTTATGCACAAACTTTATAAAGATTTTGTTGTTTAAAGGGAACAGTTTCATTCTGAACACAGCCACACTGCAGAACATCTTACTAGATCTGATTCTAGTCTTTAGACTTATATCATCTTACTATAAATACTTCCAAACCTTAAATAGCAGGTATAAAATATGATTTTGAAACAGCGGGAATTACATCACACACAGTCATTAACAGATACAAAAAATGGATGTACTTACTCCATTAGTAAATTATTAATGTACTCATTTCCATCCATGTGGCCAAACTGAAAGTTCCTGTTGACAATACACAAAACTGTCAGTTTAATGCGATTCAAAATGAATAATGACAATGGGATTGCATCCAAGGTTGTCCACCTATAGTCTCCAATAAGGTAAGTTTATTTTCCACTTGTCTCTCCTATGGTGTTCTGAAGGGTACACTGATCCTCAAAAGCAGATTTTTATGGGACACTGGGAACTGGTGGTAGAAGCAAAAACACTCCTCCTATTTACCACTGACCTGGTATAACAAAATAATTGTTCATAAAAGGACAATGTTGGGATACAACCATTCAACTTTACAGCTAAAATACCTATCCTCTTATTTATATACACTATAAAATGAGAGGGTAGAAGGCAAAAGGGAAGAGTAAGAGCCACTGAGCTTTTACTAGGTCTGCCATGTAACAGACTAGAAAGGTTCAAGTGTTTTCATCCCAATCATTATTGGTACCAAAGCTCTATTCCAGAGGTTTCACCAAACCTGGTTCTACCCAAGGGTTGTTGAAAAGTAAAGTGCAGGTGGGGAACAGCTAATCAAACCACTTGTGTGCTGCTTTGTTCTAAAATTTGCCCCTCCCATACAGAGTTGTGTAACTGGAACAGATCTGTGAATATATATACAAGTATACATGAATATATGTGCTGTCCTAATGGTTTATCTGAGCTTCAGAAGACAGGAGAAATTATATTTCCAGGGGAGGGGAATATTCCTGTGCTCTGCATAGACCTCTGTCTTTGGTCCTGACTAACAAGATCAACATTAAAAATTGAAAATGAAGCATACAAAACAGGGGAATTGAGAAAATTTGGCTTTTCTCAGTACAGATCTTAATTACACAGCCATATAATTTTAGTACTGAGTACAATATTGTCCCAGATAAAAGGACACAAAAATATATTTAACCAAGTCTGGTCTCTGCTAAACCCTTGATCATTTGTCTCACAAGTAATTTAGAGACAAGGAGCTGCCTTATTTATACAAACCCCATGGGTAGCAATGCTTTGTTAGAACTTTGCTCTCCCTTGTACCTAGATCCCTCTGGACCAAAGAATTGTTTTTGGAAGGGCAATGCAAGCAAAAACTGTCAGGCACTGAAACCAAGCATCTGACTGTTCATGTATCTGAAAATACCAGTGGGTTTGTGTGGGGAGGGAAGAGCATTATTTCCCATGCTCTTGACGTTATGTGATTTAGTATTCTTGGTTTAAATGTCAGAGGTGAAACATCTCTTATGCAGAATTCTGAAATCTGAAATATTCTAAAATCCAAAATTGTCCACATGGGTGACTGAGATAGTCACCTTTGCTTTCTGATGGTTCAATATACACAAACTTTGTTTCATGCCCAAAATTATTTAAAAATATTATGTATAAAATTACCTTCAGTCTATGTGTATAAGGTGTATATGACACATAAATGAATTTCATGTTTAGACTTGGGTCCTAACTCCAAGCTATTTCATTATGTATATGCAAGTATTCCAAAATCCAAAACACTTCTGGTCCCAAGGGATAAGGGATAGTCAACCTGCATATTTGAACACATTCAAAACTTTATCTGGAAATTATTTCATGGAAATATCAGTAAAAAGGTAAAAAGAATAGCATTTACTTCCCTTATATTTAACAAATTACTATATCTGAAAGAACAAAATATTTTAGGACACACACCTAAAGGGAGCTGTACCTGATGTATCTTATATCAACAGTTTAACTTCCTTTTGTGGAGGTATAAATGTAGTATCTTCAGCTTCATATCAGTTCCATTTCATGTTGAGAAAAATCTGAGTACAACTAGTTGTCTCTCTTTCTGGCTTTTCTTCGCAAACGAAGATTCAGGAAGGACTCATCCCGCGCTTTCTGCAAGCATGTTGATGACTAAAAAGGCCAATCCGAGATAAGTCCAGTTGCAGAAAGCACAACAGAAAGTCTCCTTGGGTGATGTTTCCGGGTTGTGATTCTTTCGGCGTTGTCGTTTCTCTTCAAGATTTGTTCAGCATAAGTTCTCAAATAAGGCTGCAGCATTGTGGATAGTGCATCTCCATGCCTCCCAATGTGAGGCCAGGGCGCACCACTGTTGGTGATCAATTTGGCCAAGCCTGAGATGTTGTTTCAGGGAGTCCTTGTATTGCTTTTTTGGAGCGCCCCTCTTACGCTGACCCATGGCGAGTTCACCATAGAGTACTATTGTTGTATATTCTAAAGAACTGATGCAGTACAACTATAGATAAATGTAGGTATCTATATGGTGTAGAAAATTTTCCATCCCAAATCTTTGCCAAAAAATAAAATACGCAGAAGAATCTTGCTCCGTCAATGATCTAGTAGTTCCATTTTCAAATGTTTGACAACAGTGGTTAAATTAGTAATAAATATGATTCAGATGAGTACATATTACAAATGTAATTAAATCCACTGCTATCATAAAGAGGTGTTATCAAAGACCTGTTAAAAATTATGTAGAGCAGCGGCAGTGGCAAGTACAGTAATACGCAAATAATCAAATCTACGAATGCTTAAACTGCAAATGGGGATGGATGACTGTGTAAGATTGCACTGTAAGATTAGCACTCCTCTCTTAAATCTATTTGAAAACAAAAAACAAATAAGCCAACAGCAACCTGCTTTTGAAGGTTTACAATCATTACTACTAGAATATGTAACCTCATAATTAAGAAACACAAATTTTAAAACAATCTAAAAATCATAAATTATAAAACATGGACACGTACCTATTAAAATGGTCTCTGTAATTGGTAGCAACATCGTTAACAATAGACTTCAACCTGTAGGGGGAAGAGATTTCCACGTAATTATGGAACAAAAATAGCCAAAAGCACAAAAAGATTAACAGGAAAAAGCACAAGAATAAAGCCTGTTAATGAAGTCCAATTCTGGCCACTACATCTATAGGCTCCCCATTTACAGGAGATCCACCTTTTATTTGCTTTCCTGTCACTACCTAACATACGCATTCCTTTACTGAGCCAGACAAAGCAAACATAAAATACAAGTTATGGCACTCACATCCGAAGTGAGTTAAATTCTCTCATTCCTGGGGGCTGGTACAATCAGAAACAATATCCTTTGAATCCTAGCATTAATTTAAAACCTAGGAGGTGGTTTCTGTCTGTCTGTCATCAAAAAGGTATTTATGACAGAGAAAGAATGCCCCCCCTCCCCCAGTTTTACAACATTTTCTTAAATAGTATTTCTCACCTCATGTATAAAAGCTTTTTCAGGGAATGGCTCAGCTAATGGCTTTCATGTTTGTGTATTAAAACAATGACATCTTCACTGACAGTATTGTTATGCATCATATTAAATGGGAATTAGCTGGGATAGTGATACATTAGTTCAAATATCAAAAATACACAAATTATAATGCTCTGATGCAACACAGAGTGAGATCAAGTTACAAGTGTGCTTTGAAACACATTCCCTACTTCAGTTGGGCTAGATTCAATTGTTAGCTTCAATTAGAGTATTCCCACTGAATCAATTGAGAACTTGATAAATTAAAACGTATCCATTGATTCAATAGATCTCTTTTGTTAGGATTAACAACTCTACTAGTTCTTTTCTAGGTACCGTATGTCTTTTCTTTTAATCAATATCCACAGAGCCTAATGTTTAGTAACAGACAAATCAGAGTAGAAATAATTCCATACAGGATTATGTTACAGGGTATTAGTTTCAAATTGTTGAGCTGTGTTTTAATATAAAGAAATGGCCACTAACATACCTTGTATGTTGTGCAGAGGTATTTTTATCATCAACAACTGCAATAGCCACTAGTTTTCCTAAAACAAAACAAGATACAGAACTGAGTTTAGGTAATCTACTCTTCAGGGGAGAAAGGCTTTATTGTTTTAAATTCTCTATCCCCAAAAGCATAGAACTCCTAAGAATTTAATAAAACATAGATAAGTTTAACTGTCCTTAGACTTTTTGTTGTTACGTCCCTATCCTAGGGTTTTCGTAAAAAGATTTATTCAGAGGAGCTTTGACATTGCTTTCCTCTTAAGCTGAGAGAGTATGAGTTGCCCTTGGTCACCTAGTAAGGCTGAATGAGAGTTAAATCCTAGTTTCCCAGAGTCATAGTCCAATACTCAAATCACTACACTATGCTGGCTCTCATTGGAGCCTTTAAACTAGCTATTGAAAATAGAAGCGCTGATCATCCCTAGCCATTAAACATTTTATCAAATTATATATCTGAAAGGAAGATAATGTGGAGCACGATAGCTTTTTTTAAAAAATTGAGGAAACCCACCAGTACAATTTGGGGTTGTTTTTCCCTGAATTTGCCTTATTTGCATTCTAGATTAAAGCCTGTCATATTTTGGTAACCAATATGGTGTGATGTATATTTTCAGTAAAATAAATGGTTACAGCCCTCTTGGGGGGTAGTCTATTGGTGGATACAGGAGGGGATAATATATGTTTGCTAGCCTCAAAAAATAAGGTTAGGCCTAGTCTTTTACATATCCATGAGGAAAGACCTCTGGAATATACTTACCTTTAAATTCTTAGCATTAAATAATTTGAGTGCATAACACCAATACACCAAGATTCAAAGAAGGAAGAGTTTATGAGTGGAAAATGAATAGTCACACGAACAAACCTCTGAAGGATCTCGTACATATGGGAAAATAATCTACGCTGCAGCTCACTTCATAAAAATATAGAAAATGACTGACATTTGAAAACATTACCTGTGTCTCCAAGTTCATAGAGTGTAAATCCATCTACATTAAGATATGCTTGAAATCTCTCTCTGCTTATCCAGGATGATAGATCACCATCTTCATATTCTTAAAAGGGCGGGGAGAGGGAGAGAGGAAAAGAAGAGAATAATGCCAGAGGAGGGAAGATGTTATTTGTTTTTCATATCACTATTTGGCTTCCAAATCACATATATTACAGTTGTCCCTCCGTATCCACGGATTTGGTATCCATGGATTTAAATATTCATGGCTTGAAAATATTCTTAAAAAATAATAATCCAAAAAGCAAACCTTGATTTTGCCATCTTATATAAGGGACACCATTTTGCTATGCCATTGCACATAATGGGGCTTGAGTATTCGCCGATTTTGGTATCCACAGGGGGTCTTGGAATCAAACCCCAGCGAACATGAAAGGACAACTGTACTAGCAAATTCAGACCTGAATCTTATTAGCCACAACTAGAGTAGGCCCATGGAAATAACTGGATGTAGCTACATCTTGACTCATCATTCAACAATCAATTTAATAGGTCCACTCCAATTGAGACTAATGAACAGGATTCAGACCTTGGTCTCCAAGTATCAATCCTTATGTACCAAACCGGTACTATCAATGGTGCAGGGGGACTCAATAACTGCAGATGTCCAACATGTATCAGAAGAAAACCTTATGACACTGATAGACCCAAAGCAGTTCAGTAAGAAAGAGAAGACATGGGTAACCATAGAACAGAGACAGTGGGAGGAAAAACGAAGACTGTAATTAGCTGGCTGCAAGTAGCAGCCCAGAATGCTTATAAATTGCAACTGATCAGCTGGCAGCCAGAGAGGCAAGGGGACCTGAGACTCAGGCCCCATCTATATGGGAGCAAATAATGCACATACCTTCACATTATTAGCAATTCGCAGCAGCGTTCCTTTGTCTCCACTGCATTTGGCAACATCCAAGTGTATTCAAAGCTCCCCTCTGGATGTTTACATGGCCGCGAATCAAGATGGTGTCCATGTCAGTTTTGTGTGGGGTGTGTGTGAAGGGGCTAGTGTCCTGTTCCAGCCTCCGAGGGGACAAAGGAGTGTCAGTAGCTGCTTGGCCAGTCACTCAGAGGAGGAGGAGAATAGAAAGGGATGCTAGTCTGGCTAGTCCCTCTCCAAGCAACTAGCCAGACTAGCATCCCTTTCCATTCTCCAAGGATGGAAACAGACATCAATAGCCGCCTGGCCAGTTGCTTGGAGGAAGAGGAGGAGGGGGGAACTTCCCCCCCTCCCTCTCCAAGCAGCTAGCCAGGCTAGGGTGAAAAATCAACATGGGGACACCAGGCGCTTGACCTGTTGGCAAGCCCCGCCCCCACGCTCATCTTGCCAATCAGCTTTGCGCTTCCTCACCTATGGGAAAGCGATTCCCCTTGCTGTTTTTTTTTTTTTAAACCAAGGGAAAAGCTGTAAAGGCTTTTTCTTTGCAATTTTTGATGTTTTTGGCCCCCCTCCTTCTGACTATTGGCAATATACTGCAGGATCACATTTAAGACAGATAGGATTCTCCTTGCATTCCGTGAGAAGTATTTCACCATTTAGACAGCCAGAGAGAAAATAAGGACCACAAAGGTAACATGGAGAAAACTGGATGGAGGGCACGATGTAAGAAACCCCGGATTTGCAGATGGGACTGGACACCAATGTATCCATTCCAAATAAAACCCAAAATGTAACAGCAAACTACCTGCTCTTTCAATCTCAGTTTCTATTTAGTGGGGACAATTTAATTTATATCATTGTTCCCATATTACACGTTGTTAGGACTGTGGCTGTGAGAGAATGGTTTACAATTGTCCTTTAGTATATAGCTCACACTCAATACTTCAGATCAGGTTCCAGTTAGTTAACAGCTACTATTCAGTGTTATCCAGGGGTATCAGAACCTTTATTGTAGGTTTCAGCTGAAGTTGAACAAACAGTATACAACAGCTATGTCATACAAATCACTATTATATCTGTACTGCACATTATGCTAGTACAAAATGTCACTTACAGAAGATCTGCAAAATGTTCTATTCTTAATACTGGAGGCTAGAAGTGGGAGTGAAGCAGATTTTTTTAAGCAGAGTAATCAAAGTAATTTTATGGAATGTGCAGAAAAACAAATGCCTCTGAGACATATTTACAGTCTCTTATGATTGGTAAGAAACTGGAATTTAAGCCTATGAACAAGTAACACTCATAAATAATTTCTGAAGCTTTTAACAGTACATTTCCACACAGTGAGACTATGGGAACCTCTGGATTATACAGTATGGGCCGACATCACTGCTGACATTGAGAAAGCCATTTGTTACAAAGCACTTGTGCTTTTTTAATGGTTTCCTCAGTCAGAGAAGCAGATTTGTAAGTGGGAGTTAAGCAAATACTGATTCTGAGGTGACAACCTAATTAAATTAACCCATTTATTCCGCTTTCAAGGCCAAATCCAACACTCAACTGCATGCGAAAAATTAGAAGAATTAATTAATTAAATTAAGAAAAATTAAAAGTTAAATGAAGAGTGATCCAGCTTAGCACAGGAGAACTTGTCTTTTGTGCTAAGTTTGGTTTTTCAGTCACCTCAGCTTTAAGCAACAGACTGTCCTTAGCTAATATATGGTACCACAATATGCAGAAAGATCTGACTGTGGGATTCTACTTGCTATAGTAAAACCACAAGTTTCTATAAAAATAAAGTTTATATGTACATAATCTTTCTACAGTCTTACATGAAAAATATATCCCAATGCAAATTACCAGATCTTTATAAGCAATACCAGTTTTTAAACCCTGTTAAATACTAGTAATGTTAATAGTACTTTTTGAAAGGAAATGTTGCGCACTCAGCAAACAACAGCAGTAGAAGGGATAAAGATTAAGAACTTCAGGGGCTTACTCTTAAGCACAACCACTTTTCAAACCTATTAGTCAATTATGGTTTGAGAGCCAGCTGCTGTTAAAAAAGTATCTAAAAAATCAGTGCACACCTTAGCAAAGCAGTATGCACCACAGACTTTTCAAAACATCCTGGTAACACTGGAAGAACCTGACTTGAAGCATAAGCTGTGAGGCATGCGTGCTTCATGTGCCTCTCACAGTTGGATACCATTTCTGTATTCCTAAAGGTAAAAGGGAAGTTGCTGCCAAGCACAGTCTGCCAATTTTGAAGAGTAAATAACATGCACATTTGTTTTTAAGGGGAATAAAAAGTAAAACCCATGCATATTAGTGGCATATTACTGCACTCTTAATCTGCTATGTCCTTGAACATACCATCATATACAAAGTAAGTTCGATCTTTAAAGACAACAACAGCAGGCATCTCAGGGAGTGTCACATACTGAAAGAGTAAGATATTGGAAAAAAAGATGAATTAAATTATTTAATGGAGTACAAAACAAACTTCCTGCACACTTCTGAATGTCACAATTTTATGTCTATTCCACTGCCTAGCCTTCTGTAGTTTGATCATAAACAACTACAAAGCATATTAAACAAACCAAATAAGAACAAATACCATGAATTCGTTCCCCCGCATAAAAGTGCTGTAGAACTTCCTACCCAGTTGTTCTTTAAATAGGTAAAAACTTTAAAAAAAAAAAGAGGTGAATTTTTGGACTTTCAAGTTGACCTGATATTTAAATTAATTGCTTATTTTAACAAGTATTAATGTGGTGTCTGTTGTGGATTTTGACTGATTACATATGTGTTTCTTTTTATTTTCATTTTATTATTGGTTTTAATAATTGTTTTGAAGTCAGTCTCTAAAATAAAACACCAAAATTATAAAATATATTAAAATAGCTTTCTGAAAGGAAAAGAAATTAGGTCAGATGTTTTATTCATCACACAAAAGAAAAAAAGGAGTAGTGATATATGTTAAAAATAAATATGATGCAACAGAAATTCTGAGAGACACAAATGGCCATTACGTGGGGGTGGAAATATGACTAATAGATCATCAAATCATTGTGATAGCGATATATGCCCCTCAAGAGAAGAAAAAGGAATTTTACAATTCCTTAAAGAAGGATATGGAAAAACTAGAGGGTGAAGAGATTATAATCACAGGAGACTTTAATGGGGTTTTAGATTACTCAAGAGACAGATCTATGCAAGAGAAGAAGTTGATACATCATGGTAACCTTCCACGAAAATGCAAGGAGATAATGGATGAATATAATTTGTTAGATGCTTGCCATATAAAAAGGGAAATGAAACAGGATACACATTCTATTCAGAGGTACATAGATCATCGTCACGGATCAATATGTATTGGGTGGCAAAGAACTATGCACAAGAATAAGATATATTGAAATACTACCAAGTTTTATCCGACCATAATCCGTTAAAAATCAGCATAAATTTTAGTAAGAGAGATTACACTTGGAGACTGAATGAGACACTGTTAAAGGATGAGAAATTTATTTTGAGAATGAAGGAGATGAAAGTTTACTTTGAAATAAACAATACAAAATAAATTTCAAAAAAAATAATATGGGATGCTTTCAAGGCTACAATGAGAGGGTTGTTCCTACAGAGAGGAGCAGAATTAAAGAAGCAGAGAAGGGAAAGAAAAGGAATTTTATTAGAAGAACTCAAAGAGAAAGAAAATATACTACAACAGAAACCTCGGAATGAGAAGATCTTGGGAGAAATAAAAAGTATTCATAATGAATTAAATCAAGAAATAATAGAGGGAATTGCATATAAGTTAAAGAGAATCAAACAAAACTATTTTGTGAATGCTAATAAGGTTGGAAGATGGTTATCGTACAAACTTAAGAAACATACGGATAAGAAGCTTATAACAACAGTTAAAGATGAGAATACAACTTATACCTTACAAAACGATATAATAAATAAATTTACTCAATATTATGAAGGATTATATGCAGATAAAGAAAAAAAGTAACTAAGGCTGAGGAAATGAGAAATTACATAAGAAATACAGTTGTCCCTCCACATTCGCGAACTTGACATTCGTGGTTTTGGTTATTCGCGGTTTTGGGAGGCCCCCCCGGGCCCCCCCAAAACCGCGACACGGGGCCTCCAGAGGCCCCGTGAAAGACCTGGGGAGGGGTGGGGAGGCCTTCGCGGGACGCCCGGAGGCCCTCCGGAGGCCCCGCGAAGGCCTGGGGAGGGGTGGGGAGGCCTTCGCGGGACCCCCGGAGGCCCTCCGGAGGCCCCGCGAAGGCCTGGGGAGGGGTGGGGAGGCCTTCGCGGGACGCCCAGAGGCCCTCCTGAGGCCCCGTGAAGGCCTGGGGAGGGGTGGGGAGGCCTTCGCGGGACCCCCGGAGGCCCTCCGGAGGCCCCGCGAAGGCCTGGGGAGGGGTGGGGAGGCCTTCGCGGGACCCCCGGAGGCCCTCCGGAGGCCCCGCGAAGGCCTGGGGAGGGGTGGGGAGGCCTTCGCGGGACCCCCGGAGGCCCTCCGGAGGCCCCGCAAAGGCCTGGGGAGGGGTGGGGAGGCCTTCGCGGGACCCCCGGAGGCCCTCCGGAGGCCCCGCGAAGGCCTGGGGAGAGGTGGGGAGGCCTTCGCGGGACCCCCGGAGGCCCTCCGGAGGCCCCGCGAAGGCCTGGGGAGCGGTGCAGAGGCCTTCGCGGGACCCCCGGAGGCCCTCCGGAGGCTCCGCGAAGGCCTGGGGAGGGTTGGGGAGGCCTTCGCGGGACCCCCGGAGGCCCTCCGGAGGTCCCGCGAAGGCCTGGGGAGGGGTGGGGAGGCCTTCACGGGACCCCCGGAGGCCCTCCGGAGGCCCCGCGAAGGCCTGGGGAGGGAGGGAGGGCCGGGGAGGCCTCCGCAGGGCCTAGGAAGGCCCCGCGAAGGCCTGGGCAGGGAGGGAGGGAGGGCCGGGGAGGCCTCCGTGGGGCCTAGGAAGGCTCCGCGAAGGCCTGGGCAGGGAGGGAGGGAGGGCCGGGGAGACCTCCGCGGGGCCTAGCAAGGCCCCGCGAAGGCCTGGGGAGGGAGGGAGGAAGGGCCGGGGAGACCTCCGCGGGGCGTAGGAAGGCCCCGCGAAGGCCTGGGGAGGGAGGGGGAGGGGTGTTTGTTATTCGCGGATTTTTCACATTCGCGGGGGTCCGCGGAACGGAACCCCCGCGAATGTGAAGGGACGACTGTAATAGCATAGGGAGGATCTCAGAGACTCAACGTGAGAAATTAGGAAGACCCATAACGACGCATGAGATATCTGAGGTGATAAAAGTTTGAAAAAGGGGAAATCCCCCAGTCCGGATGGATTTACAGCTGAGTATATAAAATATTTGAGGAAGAGATTATAGAACATATTCAAGAAATGCTGAATAAAATTAAAGACGAAGGTATCCCTGAATCATGGGAAAAAACTGAAATAGTTCTAATACCAAAAGAAGGGAAATATACGACCAAAGTCAGAAACTACTGACCAATATCGCTACTAAATGCTGACTACAAGATCTACGCAACGATCTTTGCTAATAGGTTAAAAACAATATCAGCTGAGATTTTCCTTGGTTTTTTTCTGGGCTATGAGACTGTGTTCTGGAATAGTTTCTTTCTGATGTTTCGCCTGCATCTGTGGCTGGCATCTTCAGAGAATTCTCTGAAGATGCCAGCCACAGATGCAGAATTCTCTGAAGATGCCAGCCACAGATGCAGGCAAAACGTCAGAAAGAAACTATTCCAGAATACGGTCTCACAGCCCGGGGGAGGGGAAACAAGGAAAATCTAGGGATGCCGGCCGTGAAAGCCTTCGACTTCACAATATCAGCTGAGTTCATCCATCCAGATCAAAATGTTTTTTTGCCAGGAAGAACACTGGCAAATAACATAAGGCTGACGATAAATGTTCTGGAATATTTTGAGAAAAATAATGATAAGAAAGCTGCCTTAATATTGGCCGACACTGAGAAAGCATTTGATAATCTCAGATGGCAATTTATGAAAGGCGTGCTAGAAGAGACTGGTGTAGGTCAGGAGTTCTATCAGTGTATTGACCAGATTTATCAAAAACAAAAAGCATATGTACTTGTTAATGGGGAAAGATCAAACTTAATCAACATACAGAAGGGAACCAGACAGGGTTGCCCACTGTTGCCTTTATTATTTATACTGTCTATGGAGATCTTAAATAAACAAATTGGGGAAGATGCAAACATATCGGGTTTGAAACTTAAAGGTGAGGAATACAAACTAATGGCCTATGCAGATGATCTGCTATTAATAATTCAGGAACCTATGAATAACATGGATAAAGTATTAGAGAGGATAAACAATTTTGGGAAACTATCCAGGTTTAAAATCAACAAAGAAAAAACCTGTCAAAATACCTAGAAATCTATCAAAAATAGAAGAGACTCAATTAAAAAACAAATACGGTTGCAGAATTGAAACCAAAACAAAATATTTGGGTAAATGATTAAGCAAAAGAAATAGACAGTTATACGAAGATAATTACAAAAGAACATGGAAACAAATAAAAGAAGATCTTAAAAGGTGGCAAAAGATGAATTTGTCGCTATTAGGGAAAATCGGCATGATGAAGATGAACATATTACCCAGGATGATGTTTTTGTTTCAAAATCTAATAATACTAATGAATGACAAACCATTCTCGGAGTGGATGAAGGACCTAAATTTTTTAATATGTTATGGACGTAAACCTAGAATAAAATGGTCAACCTTAATTGATGCAAAGAATAGAGGTGGTACTGCCCTTCCTGACTTTAAAATGTACTACATTGCATGTGTAATGAATTGGATTAGTGATTGGATTACACTAAAAAATGACAGAATTATAAATTTGGAGTCGGGCAATTTAAAATTTGGCACCCATGCATATATGTGGTACGAGAAATCAAAAATGGATAAAGAATTTGAAAATCATACTGTCAGAGGGCAGCTATTGGAGATATGGCAGAATATAAAACAAAAATTCTATAGAAGTATTCCCCTGTGGTTGTCACCAGTGGAAGCGTTCCAGATCAGATGGACAGGGAAAGAAAATTAGGTGACATATAAAGACTTGATAAAATGGAGTAATGGGAATTGGTGCTTACAAACAAGAGAAGAGATACAAGCACAGGGCTATAAAATACAATGGTTTACTTACTATCAAATAAAAGATACATTTAAAGAGGACAAAAGGGAATACGGTTTCAACAAGGAACAGAATGAAATTGATAAGATTATTTGGGACCAGAGTAGGAAAAAAATTACAAAATTTTACAAAATATTGCTGGAGAGGGAATTGGAAAAAGACTTGATAAAAGATTCGATGGTAAGGTGGGCCAAAGATATTGGAGAGGCATTAAGTTTGGATGAATGGGAGAACGCTTGGGGTAAAAAAAATAGTTTCACCGCAAGTCAAGATTTGAAAGAAAATCACGTAAAAATAACAAATAGGTGGTATCTGACACCCGCAAGGCTGAGTAAAATTTATAAATTAACAAATAAGAAATGCTGGAAATGTGAAAAGGAAGTTGGGTCAATCCACCATATGTGGTGGGGATCTCCAGCTATAAAGAAATTTTGGGGGAAAATACACAAAACAATACAAAAAATGTTAGGAATAACATTCTTTATGGACCAGAAATTATATTTACTAAATATAACGTTGACACTAGAGAAACATGTAGAACGAAAGTACTGGAGAGTGTTGTTATATCTAGTCTCAGCTGCCAGATTGAGGATAGCCGCTAAATGGCAGATGAAAGAGGTACCTGAAACAGGAGAATGGTTAAACAAACTGACAGAGATGATAAATAATGACAAACTGACCAGAATGATAAGTAAAGGGAATGTTGAGGAGGTGACTGAAGAATGGAAATTAATTACCAACTATTTGGAAAAATGTGGTAATATTTAAAATAGGAGGCGTAAAGAAGGAAAGGGGCTGGCTCCTAGAAGGTTGGGAAATGTGAAAATATGTACTGATGGAGAGGGCAAATTACTTTAATAAGATTAAGCTGCAGATAATAGGTTATAATAAAAAAAGAGGGGAAGTTATAGGGTATGTTAAGAGCAAAGATGGTAATTAAAATAGGATTTAAGAAAACCTTAGGGCTGGTAAATCTGGGGAAGTCATGAAGAAAGGGAAAATTAATTGGAAGACTAAGAAGATGGAAGAAATCGGGTAGATAGAAGTGTGTGATGTTTTCAGTGATAAATTCAGGAGAAGTAAAAAAAAAGGAGAATTACAGTAAAATTGCTGCACTGTATATAATATGTTAAATGTTATATATGACAAACTAAGGTATGATTAAGGTGAATTTGTTTAACCTTAATGTGACATATCTGTAATTATTGATTAAATAAATATTTAAAAAATAATTTTTAAAAATAGCTTTCTGAAATACACTGCCCATGCTTCACTGTTTAGGCAAATTCTTCCGTACGTTCACAGCTGGGTTTTTTGGAAAATGCAGGGCAATTTTGTGAAGGAGAAAAATAAAGATACAGAACATATATACAATATGCATATAAAATTTGGTAGGAAAAGGCCTTTATATCTGAAATGGGCCTTTCGAACATTTTATTCATTAATATTTCTGTTGTTTCAGCAGGACACAAAATAGGGGCACATAACAGAGTCATGCTGGCAAATGCCTAAAGAGGCACCTTTTCTAGGCACCTTCTAGGTTCTCCAATGCAACTCTATGGTATGTTTTTACCGGAAGTCCTTTTTCTTAATAGAGTTTGCTGCTATCCATGGTTTCGGGTATCCATAGTAAGGTCTGGTCTAAAGGAGGGAATAAAATGTGGATTGGTGTGGATTTGCAGCAGCTTTCATCTGTCTCAACGATTTCTTTGCAAGGTCGCGGGTGTGTGAAGCTATCTGTGTTTGCTGTTCACATGAAGGCATGGCAGCAAATCAAGATGGTGGGTGCATGTGATTTACTCATGGTTCTATACTCCCCAACATGCCCCTACCGAACAGTATTTTTTTTTAAAAAAAAAAAAAAATCCAAGGTGCAGAAGAGCAATCTTCGGCTTAAAGAATGGAAAAAAGAAAGGCTGTTTCGTAGCCTCAGTGCACAATTGTTACAGTGACAATCAAACTTGGTGGTTCTGCATACTGCCTTCTTAGCATGCATGCCGCATGCTGCCCCCCCACACACGCATGTCCCACCAATCAGCTTCTTCAAGAATGCACTGTGATTTGGTTGTCCTAACAAGTGGGGGTGTGCATTTCCCCCAGTTTTTAAAAAACTCTGGAAAATCACCCCAAGGCTCCCCCCCCCATAGTTTTTCCGGATTTTGCTCCCCCTCCCTCTGTAAATGATGGAACGCTGCGGGGTCCCATTTGGACACATGGGATTCTCTGTGGATTCTATGAGGATTTATTTCACACTCTGGACTACCCCTTAGTCTGGGACCAAATTCCTGCAGATACAGGGGTCCAACTATATTTGTTTAGCATCTTCACTAAATAAAGAAATCTTTATTATCCAATGGAGCTAACTGGTGAAAAAGATTGTAAAATACCAAGCATTAAAGGTATAACACCTACATTTAATACAGTGCTTATAACATGTCTAGAGTAATTCCAGTGTATATTTTTTTTAATTAAAGATGATAATTTTTGCTGTTTTCATAAAGATTTGGAAGCTGCACTTTTATTCTTTAACTAGTTTGAAATACCTTGTCCCCATTTTTCAAGTTTACAAAGCCTGAACTTAAAGAAAAATTAGCCATAAGATGGGGGGGGGGAGAGAAATCTCAAGACAGCACAGAAGTCCAATGATCCCTTGAATAAATTCTCTCTCTTTATTCAAAGTTCCAGGAAAACGTAAGATCTGAACTGTACATGTATAATAGAACAGTGTGTAATTGTAACTCTTCTTAATTTTAGACAACACAACATCCATACCTAAGAAAGCATGCTGCTTTTTAAAAAAAGAGTATAAATGGAAAGGGAGTTAATATAAAGTTAAAAGTGAATTTTAAAAAGGGGAACTTATATGGAAAAGGTAGAGAAAGATGCATAATAAAAATAGGAAAGAAAATGAAACCAAGAAGGAAGTCACACTGTATGTAAAGAGGGAGAGAATGTGACAAAATGTGAATAAATAAATGATAAATAAGCATGTGTAAATTATAAATAATTTAACAATATGAAGTGTTAGCTAAATGAACAGATGGAAATCTATTTAGAAGGTATAGATGTTTGTATGGATGTTTATGTATGTATATGTATTTGTACGTGTATGTGTGTGTGTAAATATATATATATATATGTTTGAATAACAATAAAAAAATATCTTGCCATTTGTGGCTGTTTCATACATTTTCAGAGGAATCATGTCTTTTGCTGGATTGCAACTCTTAAGTATTTGTCATTGTTGGGCATGTTAGGTATAGCAGCTTGGAATGGCAGTCCAGCAACAGCTGAAGGACAACTATTTGCCCAACCAACATAAAGTAATAAAGATAGCAGTAGCAGAGGTGGCATTTTTCTTAACATGAAGCAATGTTACCTCAAGCACTTTGTCAAATAATTACCTCAGGTAGTACCTCTTCTGAGGCAGAAAAAAAGTATGTATAAACAATTAGTTCGGAAGCAACTTCTATGTATTTTTCCTGTGGAAATACAAATAGATATTTTAAAACAGTTTCTCAGTCTTCATAAATATTCCTAGGTTACAAAACTAGACGCAATTTTGCGTACTATGTTACTGCTACATCTTCTACGAACATGCTCAGGCAGGGTGGGTGGGGGGAATCAAAGGTGACCTTAAATTTCTAAAACAAACTAGCATGTGGTTTTGATTTTTTCCCCAAAACCCCATTGCAAGGATAATAAGTGTTCCTGTGCTGTTCCTGGACAGCATAATGCATAGGCATAGCCATACTGTTACACCAATTGGGACAAATACTCAGGAATTTTTGCAGTTTATATTATGGTTCTAATATTCCATATCAAAATCAGCCAGCCTATTTTTATCTTATTAACTTTGTAAGAACCTTTTACTTCTTAAAAAGAAGAAAAAGAAAACAATCTATTCTCTTACAATTAAAATGTATCTATTTCCTTACACTGTACAGTTGTCCCTTCACATTCGCTGGGATTTGGTTTCAGGACCCCCCATGAATACTCAAATCCGTGAATACTCAAGTCCCATTATAGGCAATGGCATAGCAAAATGGTGTCCCTTATATAAGATAGCAAAATTAAGGTTTGCTTTTGGATTGTTATTTTTTTAAGAATATTTTCAAGCCATGAATATTTAAACCCGTGAATGCCAAATCCGTGAATGTGGAGGGACAACTGTACTTATTTTGAATTCCATCATACTGAACCTGTATTTTAAAGATGTATAACATTGTACAAAATATTTAAGGCTCACATTTTAACAGTTTTAGGAAACATATATTAAAACTTACATTAGTTTTTTTTGGTACTGAGCAATACAAAAAAAAATTTAAATGTATTTAGTGTATTTCAGACCTTCAATGGGGATTCCCCACCAACGTACAGAAAAAATACACGATTCCTCTTTTGCACATGCTCAAACATTTGCTGGCTAGGGAGTGGTCGGATAATGGGTCTGAAAAACAGAAGAAAAACTAGATCATTTTAGCAAGACAAAACAATATCACAACTTCTTCAGCGACTTCCCTAGGATTCTATTGCCACTACTGTCACAGAAGTACTAGGACTTAAATTAACCTGTGGTTTCAATCTTTTCTTTTTCTTCTTTACAGTTGGGTGAATAAATAAAACGACACCCTAGTGCTGGATCATGCCAGCTAATCTAAACAAAATTTATAACCAAGGCAAAAGAAGTCTATTTTATATAGGTACATTTATGTAGTAAATTTATAAACTGAATTGCTAACTTCATATACAGGTATTATCCACTGATATATTTCATCATCATTAAAAAAAAGAAAAACTTTCAAGTATCACATGACAATACAAAGTAATAATCTGAGATGTAGTTAGATTTTACCAGTAGAAATACAGGTCAGAGGTATTAGCATACCTTTGCCTTGGGAAACTCTAAAGATTTGCTTTTTTTTAAAAAAAAAAAGCTCACCAGAATTTATTTCAATCTGACATCTAAGCATTATTAGCAAGTATGACATCACCCTACCTACCTTCCCAGGTCAGCATCTATGTTCTACAGTTGCACCATTACTACTAGAGTTCATACAGAATCATTTACAGAGTTTATTAAAAATGCTGAATGGTGACTTCATTGTGTACTTAGATGGGATTTTCCCCAATATTTCAAACTAGGATGGCTATCTTTAAAAAAAAAATTATGAAAACTTGTATGCTTTAATAGAAATTGCTACAATCTTCTTAACTGTTCCATATCAACATTAAATTAAGCTGTTTCACATAAATCTTCCACGCTAAGAGATTTGCAAAGATATGTTAAAGCCATAAAACATTTAAGGGCAGGTTGCTTACCTGTAACTGTGGTTCTTCGAGTGGTCATTCATGAACTCACACAAATGGGTTTACCTGCACCTGTGCAGCAAGTGCATCATTTGGAAATTTCTAGAGCTGTTATGTATGTGTTTTGGCAGTAGCCTCTCCTGCTCTCATAGCACCCAATAGACGCCTTGATTCCATAGACACTGAAACAGCAGCACAGGATCTAAGGTGGAGGCAGGACACATTGAGGGGTGATCAGGCAGGGCTGTGTGAGTTCACAGATGACCACTCACAGAACCACAGTTATAATTAAGCAACCTGTTCTTTGTGATCTCTGTGACTCACACAAATGGGAGACTAGCCAGCTACTAACCATAGAATCATAGAATTGCAGAGTTGGAAGAGACCACGAGGGCCATCCAGTCCAACCCACTGCCATACAGGAAATCATGATCAAAGCATCCCCGACAGATGGCCATCTAGCCTCTGTTTAAAGACCTCCAAGGAAGGAGACCCCACCACGCTCCGAGGGAGTGTGTTCCACTGCCGAACAGCTCTTACTGTCAAAAAGTTCCTCTTAATGTTGAGGTGGAATCTCTGTTCCTGGAGCTTGCATCCATCTCTGGAGCAGCAGGTGGTGAGAATGTCATGACACCAAGGAATAGAGCACTCACTGTTCAGCTGAAAGCCACCTCTGCCTGTGATCTCATGTCCGATCTATAATGTGAAATGAAAGTGGGCAGTTGAGACCAAGTTGCAGCTCTAGAAATGTCTTCCAGTGGTACAGCTTTGAGAAATGCTGCTGACACTGTCACCGCTCTTGTCTAATGTGGTCTAATTTGAGTAGAAGCCGTTTGCCTGCTAATTCACGTTGGTCAAATTGTAGCAGCTACCCATTTAACAAACTCCGTGACAAAGATGGCCCTAAGACCAGTGGATGTAAATTCTTACACCCTTTCAAAAACTGTTTCACCAAATGGTTTCAGTTGGGGTTACCCAACTGCTGTAATTGTGAAGAAATTGCTGCCAAGTAACATCTTAATGAAAAGAACGCTAAAGCCTTCTGTGACATGGCCACTAAAAAATCTTAAGACATGCCCTACATCAGCACCTTCTGGGAGGATGTTCTTGGACTGTAAGAAATCCAGAAATGATGTCTATTTGTAGGAATAAGATCACTTAGTTGATGGCCTGTGTGCGGCCTCAAGTATTTTCATGACAGGATCAGATAACGGAACTACATGTGGCTCTTCCAAATGGTGAGCTTGAGAGTCTGGAAGTCTGGGTGTCTCACCTTCCCACTGTGTAGAGTGAGGAGGTCTGGTTTGAGTGGCAGCTCTATGTAGCCCCTGGGACAGTTGCAGAAGAAAGGCAAACCATGGCTGACATGGCCACCAAAGTGTTACTAGTATGCACCTCACGCTATCCTGCTGTATCTTTGCTATGATTCTCGTGATTAGAACTGGTGGGAATGCATACATCATGGGTCCTGTCCAACTGTACAGGAACGCATCGCCTAGCAGGTCCTTCTCTTTGAGGGTTCTGGAGCAAAATATCCTGCAATGCTTATTCAAAAGCAACGCAAAGAGATCTATGGTGGGATCCACCCATAACTTGAAGATCTGATAAAGAATTCCTGTGTAGCTTCCATTTGTGACACGAGATTGGTGCCTGAGTCAAGGTGTCCACCAAGGTGTTTTTTTCTCCTGGAAGATGTACTGCTAAAGGTAGTACTTTGTGCTGAATGTATCAGTGTTACCTGTCCTGATAGCCCCCACATTTGTGATATTGCATAATTAGCAATATTTAATAACATGGCTTGCTGTGGCCTTCCACGAGGGTGGCACTGAATCTAAAACTACCCAAGTACTGAGACTAAGGGAATGCAAACTCTAGGGAGGGGTTGATCAAAGTCTAAAGAAAGGTCATACCTAGGTTGACGTACATCCTGGGAACATCTGATGTGAGTCATCCACCAATCTACTCAAAAACACCAGAGTCCTCATTGATTGCCAAATTATTTCTTCCTCCCCACTCCTCACAATAGACATTGCCTACTTCTATTCAATTCCAAATATGTCACCCTTTGATGATCACTAACTCTTCCAGAGAATCCTTTGTCTAGCCCCGGGAAACTCCAAGAGACACTGTATTTCACTCTAAATCCCATCGCTTCAGGGGAATTATCAGATATAAATATCCCTCTAAATCTCCACCCAACGGTCCACAGTTTCTCCTCCTACATCAATGCTGCCAGTTTGCTGTGTGATCCTCAGACCGCAACGCTCAGCCTCTGCTGCAAGAATCTCTGCTCTTCCGGACAGGAATCTCTGATCTTCATCCATCATTCCCTCATTCTATTTCCCTATCCAAATACTTCCTACTTTATTTGTTATCCTTGTACGACTACTTGAAGCCTGAGTGTATGCGTGACTGCTGTTGATATTGATTTCCAATAAAAATCATTGAATTGTACTATCTAGCTTGAAGTCTCCTCCTTAGTACCAGTATACATAGGTCTCCAAGATCCTGCTTGTTACCGGCCTCTCGCATTGTCAAGTCGAGTGCATTAAATCCCCATATTAATATTGGTACATTAGAGGGTCCTCATGGACTGCCAGCACTTTGGGTAACAGCAATCCTAGAGCTGAATAGCTTGTTCCATCTTGCTTGTTTAGGTAGCAGACCACTGTGGTGTTCTATGATACTACCTGAATAACCTTCCCTCAGATTGTTGTTCAAATGCCCATAAGGCTTTCCTTACTGTGTGAAGCTCCAGAGCATTGCTATGAAGAGCTTTCTCCTCTATTGTTCATTGCCCATGAACTGTCAACCTCATACAGTGTGTTCCCAACCTTTGAGGGATGCATCAGTTGTTACAACCACAGGTTGTATTGGGAGAAATGGCCGGCGTGCCTGAACATTGTTGGGGTTCATTCACCACCTGCTAAGATTTCTGCACTGCTTGTGGTATCATCAGCCTTTTCCTCTGATAATCAGCAAATCACTCAAATTGCAACAGGAACCAAGCTTGTAACATTCTCATTTGATGCCTTGAAAATGGTATGACCAATGTTGTTGAAGCCATATATTCCAGAAGCACCAGGATGTCTCTGGCTATTACCGTCCGTCTTCAAAAACAATGAAGAACAGACCGCTGCAAAGCCCGGTATCTGAGGTCCAGAAGGTGCTTGAGAATCTATAAGTGCCCCTAGGAAAAGCACCTGTTGAAATGGTTTCAGGCATGATTTTTCCATGTTTTTAATGAGTCCTAAACTATGAAGTAAACATAAGGTTAAATGAATGTGATCAAGGAGCTGATGATGTGTATGCACAACCAGCAACCACGCTAAGCAAGGGTAGAGAACGATGCCTATTGATGTAACCAAGCTGCTACTGATGTAACCATGCACCTCGTGAACACATGTGGAATGGAAGGATGTGAAACTATATATGCCTGCCTACCCGCCACAAAACAGAGGAAGTGTCTGTGTGATGGTTTGACAGCGATGTGGAAATACTCAACCAAAATTACAAACCAATCACCCTACAGTATCAAGGTAAGAATGGAGTTGAGAGAAACCACACAGAATCATCATACCTGAACACAGAAGTTGTCGTCGCTAAGGTACAGCATAATCCTCCACCTTTTTTTGGTGCTGATGAAATTACAGGAAAAAAGCACCAATGCAAATGAGCAAGAGGGACAGGCTCTATGGCTCCTTTAAGCAAAAGGGCATCCACCTCATGTGTTAATGTGGGTGAAGCAGAGGTGACACGATACACACCAACAGGTGGAGTTTTCCAAAACTCTATTGCATATCCTCTTCTGGTGCTATCTAGAACCCACAAATCAGAGGTGATGAAGGCCCAAACATGACGGTATTTTTGGAGCCTCTCTTGAAATGGTGATATGTAAGATACATGGATCGGTGCAATTATGGCAGCAGGATCGTTGTTCTCTTGAAAGTCAAACATGACGCTTTGTCTGGTCTTGAGATTTCCTCCAAAACTGCTGCTTGTATTTGACATTTGAGGAAACTTTACGTGATGCTGCAAATGGCAGTGTTGGTCTTTGTTAATGAGCAGACACTGGACTATATTGCCAGCAATATCTTGACATATTTATGTCCGTAAGTTTTCAACGGGGATGTAAATTTTTTTGTGGTTGGAATCCAAATTTCTTTTCTGTGGTTCTCATTTTGTGTACATGTTGTAACTTACTGTGGTATCCATATGGAATAGACCCTGCTTGTCAAAAGGCAAATCTTCTATCAATGATCTACCATATGTTGTCAGTCCTGAAGATCTTAGCCAAGCATGGCATCTTAATGCAATTAATAGGGGAAATACAGCACAGAATTGGTAAAGAGGTAGTTCAGGAACACCTGGCCAGTATAAATGAGTTCAAGTCTTCAGGGCCAGAGGAACATCATCCAAGGGTATGAAAAGAACTGGCAGAAGTAATCCCAATCTACTGTCAATAATCTTTGAGAATTCCTGGAGAACAGGAGAGGTCCCAGCAGACTGGAAGAGGGCAAATGTTGCTCCCATTTTTAAAAAGCGGGGGAAAGAAGAATTACCCAAATAATTTCCACCCAGTCAGCCTGACATCAACACTAGGAAAGATTCTAGAGCAGATCATTAAACAGATGTCACTCTTTTGCACTAGGTTCATTAGATGTTTCCAATTCCTTTTGTTTTAATGTTTTTATTATAGGTTTAACTGAAAAACTATTCTGAACCCATAACTCCTACCCTTTTGTGACAACATTACAAAGGACTGACCTTGGAATGAAACACACATACTAATAACTCATTAATAATAACACAACTTTTGGTAACAAATCCTTACATCTAATCATACTTCTTGTCAAGTTTGTGGAATTGATGACTTAACTTACATGAACAGTTTGATAAGATGACAATCTAAGACTATGCAGAGGAAATCGTAAAGACAAAACTGAAGCAGACAGGGACAAGGAAAAAGAAAAACCTGCTAACTGTCACAGTTTCAAACTGTTCACAAAATACATTGTTCTTGTCAATCTTTCATATAAAAGTAAAGATCTCACTTCACAAATCTGTTCCATTTTTATAACTTTAACATTAGAACATGAGATATCAGCAAATAGTGTGGCCTCTTATACATTATATTGAGATACCCTGGGTATAGTGAACACCGTGGACTTAATTGCTCACATTTCTCTGTACCCTTGGGTTTTAGAAAATAGCACCAACAGACCATTCTACACATGCTAGACTGAATGGAATTTGTACATCTAAAATACTTACCCTGCTACTCTATTTGCAAACTCAATAATATCTTCTTTGGTCCTGGGGCCTCGATAATTGTATGCCAAGTCACCTTTTAGCCTAAATAAAACAACATTAAAGATCTTGTATGAATCAACTGTCCAATGAGAGATAACGAGAAGGAAAGTGTACATTTCATGAACATTTTAGGAACACAGAGTTGTAATGTATTTGAAAAAAAGTATTTACACAGAAAGCAACAAGTGGACAGCTGAGCAGCAGTAAGTTGCTTCTCATGTTACCAGCTAGCTTTCAGCAGATGCAAGAATGAGGGAGCAGAAGAGAAAAGAATACCAGCCTCACAGAAGAAGACACTGGTGATACTACAAAGCATTAGCATGTTCGTATACAAGACAAAGAATTCAACTTACAGCTTAATTGTTGGATAGCCTCGAACTCCAAATTCGGAGGCAATACCTAAAGAAACAATAACGTAATTAACAACAGAGAATCATCGTATTGGAAGGGGCCCTACAGGCTACCAGGGCCAAACCCCTTCTCAGTGAAGGATCTCCAGCTAGTGCATCCCAAGCAGGTGGCTAGCTGTCCAGCATCTTTTTGAAGACATTCAGGAGACCCCACCACCTCTCTAGGCAATTGGTTCCATTGCCCATTCTCACTGTCAAGAAGTTTCTTATAATGTTCAATTGAAATCCACCTTCCTGTAACTTAAAACCAATAGACCTAGTTCTACCCTCAGGGTTAGCTTACAATAAGCCTGCCACCCTACCCACTGTGTAGCAGCCCTTGAGATATTTAAAGAGTGCAATCATGTCACCCCTCAATTTTCTCTCCACCAAGCTGAACACACCCAGATTCTCATATATTTTGTTCCCTATACCTCTTATCATTCTCGTCGCCCTTCTCTGAACTCACTCTAACTTGTCTCTATCCTTCTCAAAATGAGGCGTCCACAACTGAACACAGTACTCCAGATGAGGACTGACCAGCACAGAATATAAGGGGACTATTACTTTCCTCAACTTGAAAACTATACTTCTATTCATGCAGGCTAAGATAGCATTTGCCTTCTTTGCTGCAGCATCACACTGATGGCTTATGTTCAAGTTATCATCAATAATCACAAGGTCCTTCTCATATATAGTACTGTTGAGCCAAGAATCTCACATCCTAATCATGGCCATTTGGCTTTTGTGGCCTAAATATAGAATTTTGCATTTGTCTCTGTTGCATTACATTTTATTAATTTCAGCCATTTCTTGTTTATCAAGGTCATTTCAAATTATATTCTTACCTTCCAATGTGTTAGCTACCCTTCCCAGTTTTTGATATTTGATAAGGATTCCCTCCACCCCATGATCATAATAGTATTCATAAAAATACTAAAGTGTCAGCCCCGAGACAGAACCCTGCAGCCCTCCACTTGAGACCCCCTTCCAATTTAAAGCACAGCCACTAATGACAACTCTTTGAGCATGGTTTTCCAACCAATTATGGATCCATCTGATGGTGTTTCCATCTATTCCATATGTACTCAGTTTGCTAATCAAAGTATCATGGGGGGTCTTATCAAATGCTTTGCTGAAATCCAGACAAATGACATCCACAGCATTCCTAGCACCTACTGAACTAGTGATCCAATTTTTTAAAAAAGATACAAGGTTAGTTTGGCAGGATTTGCTCTTGACAAACCCATGCCTGCTCCTACTAATCACTGAATTGCCATCAAGATACTTGCAAACAGACTCCTATATAATCTGTTCTAATATTTTATCCTGCTATTGAGGTCAGGCTGACTGGCCTGTAGTTTCCTGGATTTTTTTTTTTTTTTTGCTTTTTTTGAAGAGAGCGACAATGTTTGTTTGTCTCCAGTCCTCTGGCACCTCATCCATTCTCCAAGATTTCTCAAAAATGATGTCAAGTCGTTCTGTATATCAACAATATTTTTACTCTAGGATGCAGTCCATCTTAAGCCCCTGAAGCCTGCTTCTTTGCTGGGATTGGAGACCCTTTGCAAAGGAGATTTCTCCTCTCTGCCTAACCTGAGCACTTAGCACAGCATCATGAAACTTCCAGAAGCAGGTGAGTGGCTTAGGGGCCTGCCTGCCAGGCCCATATTCTTTGTATAGCCCCACCTCCAGCTGTTCACATCACAAACCTGAGGAGTCCTTCTGGGGAATTCCACCCCCACCTCCACTGTACTATAAGTATTCATGGGGTTTGTTTTGTTTTTTATTTTCGTGGGGGTCCTGTACCCCAACCCCTGCAAATGTGCAGGGGCGACTGCATTTGGAGAAACAATATTGCTTGCCTAGCCAGTCAGCTCATTTTGAGCTTTAGCTCTCCTTACACTATCCCTGCAAGCTTGGGCAACACATCTGTATTCTTCCTTGGTGATTTGTCCTTCCTTCCATTCTTTACATGCTCTTTTTTTCTCTTCACTATATTCTCCTTTGGTCTGTCCCACAATAATGAATTCTAGCATTACATTGTCACTCCCCCCTAAAGTACCAATTGCTTTGATTCCAGTAATCAACCCTCCTTATTGATTAGGATCAAATCCACGACTGCTTATCCCCTTGTTCCTTCCTACATCTTCTGAAAGAGAAAACTATCTTTAAGGCATATGAGGAATTTGTTGGAGAACCTATGCTTAGCAGAGTTAATCTGCCAGCAGATATCAGGATTTTTTTTATTGCATTTATATGCCGCCTTTCTCTCAAAATTAGACCCAAGTCTCCTGTAAATACCAGTTCTTGCTTCTTCGGGATTTCTGAGAATTGTTTCAGAAACACATCATCCACCAGCTCAACTTGGTTTGGTGGTCTGTAGCAAACTCTTACCTCATTTTTTTATTATTGTTTCCTCCATTTAATTTTTACCTAAATGCTCTCCACCAGACCAGTTTGATCACTTGCATGGATTTCTGTACAAGTGAATTCGTCTTTGAAACATAATGCTGCTCCCTCTCCTTTTGTTTACCATCTATTATTTTTGAACAGATTATAGCCCTCAATTATCTGGAGTTTGGTGGTACGGTGTCACCAATATGCTGATGAAACCCAACTCTATCTCTCCTTTCTGTATGATTCCAAGGAAGCTGTCTCAGCACTTATAGAATCATAGAATTGCAGAGTTGGAAGAGACCACGAGGGCCATCCCAGTCCAACCCCCTGCCACGCAGGAAATCTTGATCAAAGCATCCCTGACAGATGGCCATCCAGCCTCTGTTTAAAGACCTCCAAGGAAGGAGACCCCACCACGCTCCGAGGGAGTGTGTTCCACTGCCTAACAGCTCTGACTGTCAAAAAGTTCCTCCTAATGTTGAGGTGGAATCTCTGTTCCTGGAGCTTGCATCCATTGCTCCGTGTTCCAGTCTCTGGAGCAGCAGAAAACAAGCCTGCTCCATCCTCAATGTGACACCCCTTCAAATACTTAAACAGGGCTATCATATCGCCTCTTAACCGTCTTTTTTCCAGGCTAAACATACCCAGCTCCCTAAGTCTCTCTTCATAAGGCATCATTTCCAGACCTTTCACCATTTTAGTCGCCCTTCTTTGCACACACTCCAATTTGTCAATATCCTTTTTGAATTGTGGTGCCCAGAACTGGACACAGTATTCTAGGTGAGGTCTGACCAAGGCAGAATAGAGCGGCACTATTACTTCCCTTGATCTAGACACAATACTTCTATTGATGCAGCCCAAAATCTCATTGGCCTTTTTAGCTGCTGCATCACACTGTTGACTTATGTTCAACTTGTGGTCTACTAGGACTCCTAGATCCCTTTCGCACGTAGTCTCATTCAGCCAGGTCTCTCCCATCCTTAGCCAATGCCTGCTGTCAGTAATGGACTGGATGAGAGAAAACAAATTGAAACTTAATCCAGACAAGGCAAAGGTGCTCCTGGTAAGTTGAAAGGCTGATCAGGGAATAGGGAACCTGCCTGTGCTGGATGGGGTTACACTCCCCCTGAAATCTCAGGCTTGCAGCTTCAATGTTCTCCTGGACTTAACTCTGAGCCTGGATGCCCAGGTTTCAGCAGTGGTCAGGAGTGCATTTCCACAATTAAAACTAGTGCACCAGCTGCACCCGTTTCTGAGACGTCAGATCTGGCGATGATGACACATGCTTTGATTACGCCCCATTTGGACTACTGTAACACACTCTACATGGGGCTGCCTTTGGAAACTGTTCAGAAACTTCAGCGAGTCCAGAATTCTGCAGCCAGAATGCTGACTAGGGCCAGTTATAGGGAGCATATAACTCCCATATTAAAACAGCTCCACTGGCTACCAGTTTGTTTCCAGGCACAATTCAAAATGCTGGTTTTGACCTATAAAGCCCTACACTGCTTAAGTCTAGACTATCTAAAATATCGTATCTCCCCGTACGAACCTGCAAGGGTTTTAAGATCTATAGGGGAAGGCTTTCTCTTGGTCCCAACACCATCACAGGCCCACCTGGTGAGGACACAAGAATCTTCTCAATGGCTGCTTCTACGATTTGGAACTCCCTCCTGCGGGAAGCTAGGCTGGGCCCCTCCCTGTTGTCATTCTGCTGGCAGGGAAAAACATTTTTGTTTAAGCAGGCCTTTGGCATATAAGTGTGATTTTTATTGGGGTATGTTTTTATGCTGGTTTTATTATGTATGTTTTAATTGTTTTTAATTGCTTTTAATTGTGATTTTAATTGTTTGTAAACTGCCTTGGGTCCCACCTTGGGATAAAGGTGGGTTTTATTTATTTAGTTATTTATTTGTGCGACTTCATATGAGGAATTTGTTGGAGAACCTATGCTTAGCAGAGTTAATCTCCCAGCAGATATCAGGATTTTTTTTTACCTATGCTTAGCAGAGTTAATCTCCCAGCAGTATTTTAACTGTTGTAAGCTGCCCCGATTGTTTTTAACAGAGGGGCAGGGTAATAATAATAATAATAATAATAAGATATCAGGCACAGAAGTCGCACAAATAAATAACTAAATAAATAAAATTGTTATATTCCAATTATGGGAGTCATCTCACCAAGTCTCTGTTACACCTATAAAGTCATATGTAACTTCCTGCACTAGGACTTCAAGCTTGTCTTGTTTCCCAAAAGCTGTGCACTGATGTATAGACATCTAAAGCATTGCTTGTTGTCATTTTTTATTTTACTGTGAGTTTTACTGTGACTCCCCTTCTTTCCCTCAATTTCTCCTGAAGAAGTCACATCAATGTTTACAGTTTGCTTTTGGACAGATGTTTAAGCTATCATCTCCAACCCCACCCCAAGGATTTAGTTTAAAGCCCTTTTGTTTGGATTTGCCATGCTTTTTCCAAAGACATTCTTCATGAGGTATGGCCAATAGTCCTTCAAGTAGGAAGTGAAGCCAGTGATCCCAGATGCCAAATCTCTCCTGCTGACAACATCTGCATAACCAGTTTTTCACTGGCTGCATCTTACTGTCCCTGTGTGGTCCTCTATCTTTCAGTGGTAGAATTGGCGAGAATACCACCTGTGCCTCTAAAGAATTCACTTTCCTGACCAGGGTTTCATAGTCTGAGGTGATCTGCTCACAAGTGTTCTTTGCAGTGCCATTGGTGCCTACATGAATCAGAAGAAAGGAGTAGTACTCTGTGTTCCTGAAGAGATTCAGCAACTTGTCAGTGACCTCCTGGATATGCACACCAGGAAGACAGCATACTTCCCAATTCATCTTGTCCAGATGCCACAAAGTTCCCTCTTTATCCGTAAGCAATGAATTCCTACCACTAACATCTTCCTTTTCTCTTCGCTGCAGTTGGTGGTTAGGTTGGCTCCTTCCTGGTAAGCAGTATCTCTTGCTGCTGGTCTCCTGTTTGCATCTCTTCACCAGTTAGCCTCACGAAGATGTAAGAAGTGATTGCTTAGTTGGAGTGGTTCTGAATCCCTTGTGAATGGTTTCCTCCTTACAGTGACTGTCCTCCAGAGTGCTCCCTCAGTTTTACGGCCCTTTGTTTTTACTGGCAGTTTTTTCCCCGTTGGTTCTGTACAATCAATTCCTTCCCTTTTCTATCCAGGAGGTCCTCTGGTGTTTGAAAAGTCTTAACAACACACAGCGTAGTGCGTTGACCTTCTCTTCCAAGACAGCCACCAGTTTGCACTTGCTGCAAGTGTAGTCAGTGATGTTTTCTGGCAAGAAGACAAACACTGCAACACACACTGCAGCAGAGAATGACAGAACCTTCTTCCTTTATCCCTGTAGTTATTTTTTCACCCTTTTCAGACTATAATAATTATAACTGATATGACTGTACATGCCACAAGATTCATGCTGCTGGCCCTCAGAGACTGAGTTCCAAAGCATGAGGTAGCAATTATATAGAGGTAGTGGTTGCTAGCTCTGCACCCAAACAAGTCAGTGACTCAGCAGAAGCCCCACCCCCTTAAATCATGTGCTCTGGGAGAGTACACATCCCAAAACAAACAAAAGCCCCCACACAAGCCTTCAAAAAACCCAACAACAACCCACAGTCAAAGGGTCAAGGATGATCACCAAAATTCAGCTCACCTTCTGCTCTCTCCTCAGAGGCTTATCACATTTCTTTGCTTATAACATTTCCTAAATATTTCACTGACACTTTTGTGGAAGCAAACGTGGTATACAGGATCAATCACAGAAGTTATACCTCTACTGAAACAAACAAATTATGATAGGAACATACTATCTGATGAAACACTTTTCACTTTGGAACATACTGCATATTTCCTGCCATGACAGAATCAGTCAGAGGGCTTGCCCATTCACCCATTGAGCTTCTGGGTTTTTTTTTTATTATTATTATTATATCTAATTTGTTTATATTGGCTGGCATCACACTGTTTATGTGGTTAGTATTTCTGACACTTCCAAATATTATTATTCTAATACAGAGGAAAAGACTTCAATAGTGAACTTACTAGAATAAGAAGTTGCATCCATCTTTCCAACTTTGACTGGAGAACCAATGCTTCCCATCTCTTTACCAACTTCATTCCACACTGGCTCCAGTTTTTTGCAATGGCCACACCAAGGTGCATAGAACTAAGAACAACCAAAAATAAGCAGTTAGGGGAGTATTTAGAGCCGGGGAAAGGAAACTGTGGCTGTTAATATTAGGTTCAAATTCATCTCCTATCAGCTTTAGCCAGCAAAGTCAAGTTTTTTGGGAGTTTTAGATTAACTACACCTGCAGGACTTGATGTTCCTTACCCTACTTTATAGAGATTCTGTCACAAATGCATTTGGAACTTTCAGACAACTTCCACCTAGGACTTCTGCAAATTCAGCTTCCTTATTCCAGAAGGCCCATCAGAAGTCATAATAAGGAAACCGAACAAGCTTTTCTATCATTTCTTTTGTCCAACAAACAGCCTTATTTTCTGGTAACATGCTTCTCCAGCAAATTAAGGAAAAACAGTTTAATTTTATGTAATCACTGGTCATTAAAAAATTAGTGATCAACCATGGTATCATTCTGAAGAACCTATCTCAACTGGAAGTTTTAATAACTGTTTTGCAGTGGTTCTACTCTATTTGGACAGTCAAATCCAGCTGAGAAACTACTGTTCTGCTCCATGGAGACTTCATTTTGGTGGCCCTCAGGGCTCTATACACTTGCATTCTAACTTCTACAAGAAACCATTGGGAAAGGCTGCCCAGAAGGATGGCAAGCGGTTTCCTTCACATGCAGATTATAGTCAGCTCTACCTTTCTTCTTCTCAAACGCTGATGAAGCAATGTGTATCCTGTACTGTTGGCTGAACTTGGTAAGGGCCTTGGAAAGCCAATACAATTAGTCTCATGCCAAAAAAACCCAAAGGTACTGTTCCATTTGCCCACTTAAGTTATATTTAACCTGTTGCAGATAAGATTACATTCCTTGGAAGAAGTAAGTTCATATTCTGGGGGAGCAGATAGATACAACTCTGCCACCAGAGGCTCAAATGGCATCAGGGAGAAAGACTGCCTTTTCTTACCATTCGCTGATATACCAAGTGCCAATCTATCATGACAGAGCTAGGATGGCTGCAGTACTGATAGATTACTACAATGTGTTATATGCGGGGCTACCTTTGAATATAGACTGAAAATTTTAGCCAGAGCAGAACAGAGATGAAGGCAGTTTTGAACACATCATTCCAGAGCTACATCAACCAGTCAGTTTCTGTGCCTAGATGCTCAAATGTAAATCCCTAAATGTCAGTTTAGGTCATTTTACTTAAAGGAGTGATTTCTTCCATATGTTTCCACACAATTGTTAAGGTCACCTATCAACTGTCTTCTCTGGGTGTTGCCAACTATAATGCAAAAGACAGCTGGCAGAGAAATAATTCTTTTCAGAAATGGACAGCCATCTACCAAATGGTCTTCCAAGGAAGACCTACCCGGTGTCCTCTTTAGTAACATTTAGATGCCAGCATAAATTGTTCCTCTTCCAGCAGCTGTTCAGTCCTTGATTCGTAGATTTACTTTTACTATTAAGTGTACTGCTGTCTTTTAATATCCTAAAATACTACTGCTTTGATGAAAATCTGGTTGATTATTTTGGTTGTGATGTTATTGTTTGTGTTTTTATGTTCATAGAACATAAAACAGAATGGTATTTTCCAGGAAAAACATAAAAATACCTTAAGAACTTTTTCTAAAAAATCATCTAAATTGCTTACTATTGGCACACATTAATTTGTGGTACTATCTCCAGAAAGTATGAACATGTTGGATATTTTGATGTTGTTGCTGTTTTGCTACTAGCCAAATTAATTTCACAGTGTACTCCATTTGCAGAAAAGTTTATCATGTTTTCTATCAACCAGCTCCCTCCACCTGGACCCCTAACCTACTAAAAACAGAACAGATTAGGCATTCCTTTTAATAAACAGTCATAACCTTTAATCAAGTATACTGTTCATCATTTATTATTGACTATGGCTTTGCAAGTGTCATGCTGGCTTGCTCTGCCAGCATGGGAGCTCACCTTCACAACTCACAGGATTAGTATTGGAAAATTCCACTCCTTATTTGGAAATGGGAAGTGGGTGGGAGACCCTCATTAAATAAACATGATGTCACATCACCTGACTAGATAGCCACCCTGATTGGACACTGGCAGAGCCAATCAGGAATCAACAAGAAGGACTTTTAAAAGTTTTTTATTCTTCCTTTGTTCTGAGTCAGACTGGCTGAGCACATGGCCAGCTAGATGGAGCTAGCTAAGATGACCTCTGTCCCCATGGCCTAGCTCTGGGGCCAGATGGCTTACACAACCATGAAATACCCCCCCCAAAAAGCCAACCTTATCCAAAGGCCTCCAAAAGGATCCAAAAAGACTCTGAATCCCATCTACAGAGACTGTAAGTTAATCTGCATGTAATAGTTAGGGAATGTGTAGGTAGATTGCGTTAGATTTTATGGTTTTAGTTGTAAGTGCTCTGAATGAATGCAAACTGTATAAGTCTTAAGTTGAACCTATGAATGTTTTACCCTTTTTAGCAACATAGACTCCTAAAACTGAAATAAAGCTCTGCTATTTTCTAACCTTGCCTCAAATAGCCTGCTTTTGGTCAGCTATCAAGAACCTTCTCTAGAGTAGAGAAAAGAGTTATTATTGTTCCTTTATTTCATCTTGTCTATGATCTCCCTGCCTAGATAAGAAAACCCAGCAAAACAGGGGGAGTGGTGGCAACGAAGAGGAATCCCTGGGTTTGGGATAGGAATAAGGGCCAACCCTGGACTTCAGGCAGCAGAAATCTTGGGCCTTTATGACAGCAAGTTACATAATCTTTTTAAGAAAAGAAAACCAAAAATTTGTTTTGTTCATGGAATGGCCATTGGTTATATTTATTTAAAACAAAGAAGTATAACCAATGGCTATTCCATGATTACAGCAAATTTCTAGATTACCTTTCTTTAAAAAGGATGCTTATATTTATTAACATTTACTTATTTATTTAGATATTTATACTCCGCTCTTCAGCCACAAAGGCTCTCAAAAGTGGCTTACAAATTGTTAAACAGCATCTTACACATCTACACCACTTTATAGCGTGCTAGGCACTAAGTGGTTTCCAATGTGTGCTAGCTAATTGCCCTCACAAACCAGGTACTCATTTTACCGACCTACGAAAGGATGGAAGAATGAGTGGATCTAGGAACCCTGCAGGATCAACTCTGCAACCCTGTGGCAGCAGTACTGGCATTTAACCACTGCACCACCAGGACTCCCTCTTAACAATTTTCACCTCTTAACAATTTCAGGATATTATTCTTGATTACTTTCTCAAGTGGCAATAACTAATCCAAAAGACAATATTATATAACTTTAGTTGGGCTTATAACCCCACATGCTTCTTGAGCTACCTGCTTCATAGTTTCAACTTTTAGAACTAGTTAATGTTCCTCTGCCAACAACAGCAACAAAATGGTAACTGGAATAACCTGTGCATTCTTAGACATGAGCTCACATATCTGCACAGATGGAAATGATCACGTTTGCAAAAGTGCTATTCAGCACTACATTCTGAGGACTAAACCATTTGCTAGTTCCAATTAGAGAAGCCCTACTGAATCAATGGGACTTAAATAAGGGGTGACTTAATACAGGTATATCTCAGTTAACAAAGTAGGTGTGTTCCTAGGCATTACTTCTTTAATAGAAAGTTCTGTACCAGAGGCAAAAATAGCATGGAAAGAACAGTGATAGGTTACTACACCATGAAAAGCAAAAATACCTTGAACATGTTTCAGCAGACTTTTTATTCAAAACTAAAGATATGCACAAGTGAAATGAAACAACCAGGTCAGTAAGCCTTGCACGAATAAACAAAAATAGTTTGAACTTTCTAGAGACCAAGTCTTCTTCCAAAATGCATCCAGGGATGTTTTTTGCTTTCACTGATCTCCATTTTTCTAGTGATTTCCATTTTGGTGGCCAGACTTATAGATCTATCTTTTTTTAATGTGTTAGGAGTAGCTGGTGAGGCAAGCTTACCTGCTCTCCGCTTTTTTCTCTGTTTTGCTGTTCACACATGTTCAATAAGAGATTCTGGAGGCAACCGGTCTTCATTTTGCCTGGTGTAGGCTGATACGCACAGTTACAGCAGGATCAGCTAGATTACTATCCCATTCTTTCCCAGCTCAAGGTTTATTGCATTATTTACTGCAGACATGATGCTGTTGAAAGTCTGTGCTTCTCCAGCCCTCTTTCATCCTCTTCCAAATGCTGATGGTGCTAAAAAAGCTTTCAGCTACAAAGGACAAAGAGAAAGGAAGGGCTGCCCAGACATAAAAAGAAGCTTCTTTCTCAGAGGCTTTGTTAACTGGGGTATGCCTGACTGTATTCAGCAACTAATTCAATGGGGCTAACTCTAGCTGGGACAAGTAACTGGATTTAGGCATATGTTTCCTTAGCAAAGAAAACTACAGAACGGGTTTTTCACATTTATGTCTGATTCATTAAGTTAAATACTGATTCAATTAAAATGCAGTCATTCTGAATGCAACACTCAATCAAAGGGATTAAAGAAATTTAGGAGATTTTCAGACCCGATTTCCAGGTCTATATATTCCAAAACAGCTCTGTTGCTGCAGCGTGGCACGGGAGCAGTTTTGGACGATGCCGTTCCTCTGCCGAACCCCTCCGTGTCACTTCCGTGACAGAATGGAGGAAGCCGCGTCATATTTCACTCACAGGCAACAATCGTGAGTGAAATATGACACGGTTTCCTCCATTCTGTCACGGAAGTGACACAGAGGGGTTCGGCAGAGGAATGGCGTCGTCCAAAACTGCTCCCCTGCCGCACGGCAGCAACGGAACTGTTTTGGAATATATAGACGCGAAAATCGCGTCTGAAAATCTCCTTAGAACTAGAAGTAAAAGCAAAGGATAACAGAGTTCATATATTTGTTTCTTTAACAATGTTGTGTGTTACAGTGGCCTCCACAGATTATTTCAGAGTACAGCAGGATCGTTTATTTATTAATTATTTTTTCCTATATCCAAGACAAAATACATTCAAAACTGCAACTGTTAAACTGAAGCAAGGTAATTCTTGGATTATCTCAACACAGACATCTTATCTAAGTGTCGTTAAAATTAAGATTAGTATGTCAAATCACGTTCTCTCAGCCTCATAGAAAAGCCAAGGAAAATCCCCTCTGAACAAATCTTGCCAATAAAACCATATCATAGGTTTGGTTTAGGGTTGCCAAACAACATGAAGGCACAGAACAACAAATAATGTATCAATATCTCTTCTAAATATTACACAGCAATGTACAGTAAAGCCTTGTGTATTATTAAAAGTAATAAGAATCCATTGTGTTGTATTTTAACTTAATTATCTTCTGTGGGATATTAAGGAAAAACAGAAGTGAATTGTAGGGTTGTGGATTTTTTTTTAAAGCAAACTAATAAGGAACTACACAAGAACCAAATTCTTTTAAACTATCATACTTACATCTACAAGCCAGATGTCATCTTTACGGTTCTCTTTAAACCTAAGAAAGAAGTGTAACTAGTGAAGAAGGCTTCACAGACAGGGGCATTTCTTTGCTAGATATTTAATTGCATCTGATGAATTGGTATGCAGTGGGCTACAGAACATTATGCCACATAAGTCTTGTTAATATGTTACAACACTCTTTATTGAGCCAGCGTGGTATAGCGGTTCAAACAATGGACCATGACTCTGTGGAGACCAGAGGCCCAAATCCCCACTCGGCCTTGGTGAGCTTGGGCAAGTCACACTCTCTCAGCTTCAGAGGAAGGCAAAGGCAACCCCCCCCCTTCTGAACATATCTTGGCAAGAAAAGCCCATGATATGTTCACTTTAGGATTATCAAAAGTCAGAGATGACTTGAAGGCATAAAACAACAAAGGTACAATAGATTATAACAGAATAATAAAATATCTGAAAAAGGCAGAGCTCATCCATGTATGCTTTTCTACTGAATAAGACTGTTATATCATTTTCATTCTACAGTATCATTGCAATATCTACCTAAGTAACTACACACTATACAACAACAGTCAACACAAAAACAGACCCTACCCATTTTTATCCTTAAGTAGTTCAGTGATATGAACAGGAAAAAAAATTGGATATGAAAGTTTTGTAAATAGGGTCACAAAAGTTTTTAGTCTGCAAGATAAAAACTCACTAGTCTGATAAGACTAACAAATGAAGGGTAGGAAGCTTCAGCCTTTCTCGACCTGTCCATTGCATTTCTACGTAGGGCATGAAGAAGAGAGCTTTCTTCTGGGGCCCTTCTTGGTTTCTGCTGGGCATAAAGGGGAATTGGGTATTCTACTCTGTTCTCCACCAGTTCACACTCAGGCACCTACACCTGATTAATTCCTTTTTGTCTGTGACAACCAAGGAAAAGCTTAAAGTAACTTTTCAAATTTGTTTAAACCTATAAGGTCTTTGTTTCTATAGTTGAAAGGAAAGCTTGAAAATATGCAGATGGCTTCAGATCCTTAGCCAAAACCTAAAAGTGGCTAGTTTTCTAGTCTCTTGCTTTCTCACAGTCATTGCAACCAAGGCCACGTCCACTAACAGAATGACTGGGGAGAAAAGCTTCCAGGCAAACAAGTTGTGCTAGGTGATAAATGAGGTCTTGCAGAGCAATGAAGCCTCAGTAGTTAATTGCTGAAGGAGTGAAAGTGAGAACAATCTTGTCTCAGATCCAAGCCAAGGTGCCTCCTCTCTAGATAATTTTCTGTTGTGTGATCCTTGGGGATTCTAACATGGTTGGTAATGATTAATGAGGGTAATTAAAGACAGATAGTGGGGTGTCTTTCATTAGCAGCATGTGACAAAATGTGAGATACAGTTATAGAGAAATGGAAACGTTAGACAGTTACACATTTCCCCTCTTTTTGGATCTCCAAGCAGACCTTGGATCCCAGGAACGTCCCATTTATCCTCAGCCTGCTCATCTTTGATGCCACAGCAATCATAATAAAAACATCGAAGAGCTGATGGTGTGAATTATAAACATTTGACAATATAAAGCAGGGGATCTGTCTGGTCCAATCTACTGGTAATCCATCAGTCAACTAAAAAGTAGTATTACTGTAATCCATAAGAAGCATGTCTTCCTTTCAATGTTTAAAGTCAATTTAAGGTGTGTGTTTTACTTGGAAACTGTGAGACAAATAAATCCCAGTTGGAGCACCAGACATTCCAACATCCAACAGCTTCCTTGACTACACTGACAGAGGGGATGCTGAGGACCCTGGCTTATTAGATCTGGCATACTACAATATACAACCTAAGAATAAGCTGTTAATAGCTCCCCCTGTCCACTTTCCCTTTGTATCAGATTCCTCCATGAATAACTGCCTGAGGTCTGTAATGGTTTGGGTGTGGATGAATACACTTAAATTTTGCTTCAGGTGATATAATTGCATCAGCGTCTCTTCAGCATAAGCATCTGCGTTACAGAACTATTTCTGAAGTGAAAATCAGTCAGGCCACATTTCTTGAAATATATAGATATTTAATTAAAGTAGTTTTTTTAAATAAGCCTTAAACTGCTGATTTAAAATTTTTGCTAGCTTTAGCAGCAAAATAACATTTATAAATCAAGCAAAGTTTCTGAAGCAGAAACCTAAATGGACATTTTGGTACAATTCTTCCTTTCTTGCAACATAAATTAGATTGCTGCAAAGAGGTACTAGCTACAAGCAGAACTAAGAGAAAGAATAAGAATTACAACATTTTAAGTCATCTTGACACTACGCAACAATCCTATGGGCAATGCTTGTATTTTTAAGTTTTTGTACAGCACTTAGACATGTTATGAGTAGTAGTATTAATATTACTATAAATATTAGTGACAACATCTATATAATGACATTCACATTCATGATTCATGTTGTGTTTATGAGATACTCTTATTTCTTTTATATTTTCCTTTATATTTCTTTTATATTTTATGGCCACTTCAGAAAATGCTAAAATGTGCACAGCATATAAGAACAGCATAATTATCCTTTGGCAAGCATGATGTATGAAGTATGCTGACAGCAAGTCAAGTTAGAGAAATATCACTTCGAAGCAGAGGTGAGCTACGATAAGGTATTCGAGTGTGACACTGTGGACGCACACGGGAGGGCGACATTCCCTACAAGTGAGGGCCACTGGACCCACAGGCAAGGGCCACATGATTTTTTGCCCCCATGTGCCCCCTAGGGGTCAAAACTTGGTGAAGTTGCCCCTAAGGAGACATCTGGGACAATAACTAATTTTTTAAAAAATGGAGGGTCCTGGGTGCAACACACAGCTTATGTTTCAATATAAAGGAACATCTCTAAAGGCATAATTTACAAAAGAAACACTGCATACTTACGAGTCATCTAAATCTTCCACATAAGATGCATCTACAACAAGTATTAATGCAGCAACTACCAAAAGAAAAAGCGGGTGGGAAGAAAAAGAGAATAAGTTCCAGTCTGCATAATAGTTACATACACCAATACATTTATCCAACCAGTCTTACAGCTCTCCTGGAATTGTCTTCCATCTGAATGTAACATATAGAAAAGGCAGGGAACCTGTGTCCCTCTAGATGTTGTTGGACTACAACACCAATCAGCCCCACCCAGTGTAACAAATGATTAAGGATGACAAGTGATATAGCACCTGGAAGACCACAGGATTCCCTGTCCTTGTTTTAAAGTATCAGTGATTTCTAATGAACATCTAAAAAGAGTCCATAGTTTTACACTTTAGGAGATTCTGGTACTCCTTTGTCCACACATGAACGTGGTTATGCTACACGTCTGACTGGCACCCAAACAAAAAGCACACAAGTGGTCAGATGTAGAACATATAACACAAACTCTTCCTCTAGGAAGGAAGGCCAGACAGACAGAAGGGGGCTCAAACTGCTAACTTTGGCTCTAACAGTAAAGACTGGATCACATTAACCAGGCATTAACACCACTGTGCCTTGAGGGACACTGCGGGTATTCAGGTGGACAAAGGCAGCTACTCAGATAAGAACCAAATGTTGCAAAAATTTCACTTGTTCACCTAATTTCTCCTTCTGTGAACAAGAAAACTGAACACCTGGTGAAAAACAAACAAACACAAAATAAAACCAAAAACCAACTAGAACAACAGCAAGCAACCAGAAATGATAGCAGCTGCCAGTTGACTTTGGATGGCCCTACCAGATCCTTTCTCCCCACTCCCAAAGCTGTCAAAAATAAAAAGCATGTACCTGTTGTTGTTGTCACACCAGTTACTCTTCCTGGGGGATCAAGGCAAACAACTGGAACTACCACTTGCCCAATCCTTCCATCTATATATCTCTTACCCAGAGACAGAGGGTAGGTGAACAAGAGGAGTCAGTGGTGGCTGTTCTTGCTAGCTTACATTTTGCTTTTGGCAAATGCAGCAAGAGATACTGGAGACCAATTCCCCAACAGGAGAAACTGCTGACTCTTCACAATGGACTATGACTGCAAAGAAAGCTATGACTGCAAAAATCAGCCCCCACTACGTCTGAGCTGCCTTTTCTCTTGGGGTGAAACAGTGAAAAGGATTAGGCCCAGCTTAACTATCCAGAATGAGTAGGCTTCCTTGCTTCCGTCTCTTGCTTTCTCTGGGTGGCAAAGTGGACAGGATTGGATTCATTGGGCCAAATCATCTTTCTGTTAAACCACGAGGAGGGGGACAGACAGGTGTTACTGCCTTTTCAACTTAATGTTAAATAAAAATATTTTAAACAAATTTTCAAACAAATTTTCCCTGCTCTGCAGGGGGGGGGGGAACACAGACAGGAGCATTACCTCTCCTGGGCCATCGGTATGCTGCCTGGAGGCCAGGGTACATTTTTGCCTCTCCAGATAGTTTCCCCTACAAGCCCCACCAACCCCAGTTTTTAGCTATTGTTGCTTTTAAAATGTTGTGAGCTGCCTTGGGTCCTATCATAGGAAGAAAAGTAGGAAATAAATAAATATATAAATATTATAGGGTCAGTGGCTGTCGGGTCCCCTTTGCCTACAGGCTCTATAGGGAGAAAGGCAAGATACAAATAAATGAATATAGGGCCAGTGGCTGTCGGGTCCCCTTTGCCTGCAGGCTCTATAGGGAGAAAGGTAGGATACAAATAAATGAATATAGGGCCAGTGGCTGTCAGGTCCCCTTTGCCTGCAGGCTCTATAGGGAGAAAGGTAGGGTATAAATAAATGAATATAGGACCAGTGGCTGCCAGGTCCCCTTTGCCTGCAGGCTCTATAGGGAGAAAGGTAGGATATAAATAAATGAATATAGAACCAGTGGCTGTCGGGTCTCCTTTGCCTGCAAGCTCTATAGGGAGAAAGGTAGGATATAAATACAGTACATGAATATAGGGTCAGTGGCTGTCGGTCCCCTTTGCCTGCAGGCTCCAGCAGGGTTTCTCAACCAGGGTTCCCTGGACCGCTGGGGATCCACAAGAGGTTGCTAGGGGGGGTTCCGTGAGATATCGAGATTGAAAAAATAATAATATTTTTTTCAGCTGTAGATATAATTATTAGGCAGGGCTTCCTTGAGACCTGAACATTATTTCAAGAGTTCCTCCAGGGTAAAAAAGTTGAGAAAGGCGGGAGGAAGGAAGGGGGCGTTGCTCCCATGCTGGGCACAGAATAGACCCCCAACACACACACACAACCACACCGAAGAACGAAGCAACCTGCCCAAGCGGGCTTCTCCACCTCACCAGCCAGACACAATTTTCCAGTGTCCCGACCTTCAGCACCTCACAAAGACCATTTGCTTGAGGCACTGCCAAGCTGTAGTGGTAGATATGAGCCCTGAGGGGTCGGGGGCTGCCTCGAAGGCCCCTGGAGACGCCCCAGCCCACCCCGCCCACCCGTCCCCAGGCTCCTTTCTGCCCCTCCAGCAACACTCCCCACAGCACCAGCGATGGCCTTTCCTCGGCGTCTCCCTTCTCCCGGGAAAGAGACCCCCCTCCCCGCCAGCCTCCTCTCAGCGAGGCACAAATACCTGCCGCCCACAGAGGAGGGCTCGCCCGCCCTCTCCTCGCCGCTCCCATGGTGGCTCCTGAGGGCAGAGCCGCCGGTGGACCAAGCGAACCGCCCGCCGGAAGGGGAAGCCGCGCCTGCGCAAGCACCCCTCCTCAACCTCCCGACGCTTCACACCGAGCATGCGCGCCCGGCCGGCGGAGGCTGGAGCTGCGGCTCAGCCTGTTTGGTAGCGAGCGGGAGGGGGGGCGGTTGCTAGGTAACGCTCCGGCTTCTGCCAGGTCAGCGGCTTCGCGTCTTCCGAGGCCTTTATGCCTTTGGTAGCCAGTCTGTGAGGTAGACTGAGACTGTGCTGCCTCAGGCAGGACGGCTCCTGAAGGCCTCCGCCCAAGCCAGTGCAGAGGCGTAGTTAGTACCCGAAGCCAATTTATTTTGACCCATGAAGCAGAAAATCTTACCAGCACCCCCCACTCCCTATTCCTGGGAGTATTATAATAATAATAACACGCTCGTGGAGTTGGTGCTTTTTCGAGGCACCTCAAATTCGCCTGAGGCAGCAGCCTCGCTCCCTCTAATGGTTGCCTAAGGAACAGGACTCTTTCCCCCCTCCATTTTTGTGAAGTTACTTACGCAAGTCCAGTTCCATCTTACTGGGGTGGGGGGTAACTTTCCATGGGTAAAGTTCGGTTCAGCCCCCAATAAATTTTTATTAGAAACAACAAAAGGGAAAACAAACTGTGTTCATATAGAAAATCATGAAAACTTACGAATAATAATAATGATAATGTAAATAAAATAAGGCAAGCATTTTCCATTAATCTCCATTAACCATGGGTACACATAGATTTTCCTTGGGTTTTTTCCGGGCTGTGAGGCCATGTTCTGGAAGGGTTTCTTTCTGATGTTTTGCCTGTATCTATGGCTGGCATCCTCAGAAGATGCAGGCAAAATGTCAGAAAGAAACTCTTCCAGAACACGGGCTCACAGCCCGGAAAAAAACCAAGGAAAATCTGTGGATGCTGTCCATGAAAGCCTTCGATTTCACATGGGTACACAGTTCTGAATACGTCGTTCTGTTATAACCTTACATATTGAGGTAGAGTCAGAATTATTTAACTCTGATTAAATAGCTGAAATCCTATCTACAAGCCATACCTCAGTTAACATGTTCTCTGACAAGCGCTTTTTTTAAAAACAAACTCATAGAATCATAGAGTTGGGAGGGACCGCAAGAGCTATCTAGTCCAGTGGTTCTTAACCTGGGGTCTGCAGTATCCTCACAGGGGATCCGCGAAGGCTTGAAAGTTGTTTGGCCCACCTCCTCCCTGCAGTTGAGTGCTCACATGACAGGAGCCAAGGCAAAGGCTGGCTGGCTTGGCCTGCACATTGCCATTCAATCCACTCCAGCCACAAACTTGCAGGAAGAAGCAAGAGAAAAGTCATCCCTCTCCCTCCAATGCCTCTGAGGGAAAGTTTAATGGATGGTGTAATTGCATTATCATCATCATTATCATCATCATCATCATTATTGCCAGGCAGTATTGTTGGTGTTGTTGTTTTCAATCTTGAGTTAAGTCTTGGGGGACCACGGCAACAAAAGATATTTAAAGGGGGTCCCTGGTAAAGAAAAGGTTAAGAACCACTAATCTAGTCCAGTCCCCACTTGTAGGTTACACAATTAAAGCATTTCCCAGAGATAGCCATCCAGCCTCTATTTAAAGGCCACCAAAGAGGATCCTAGGCATTTTATTTCCAGTTGAGAGAGCTTTTACAGTAAAGAAGTCCTTCCTAATGTTTAGGTGGAATCTCTTTCTTCCAATTTAACTTCTAGCTGGATATTTTTATTTTTATTTTATTTTTTTTGGTAGCAGCATCAGCAATGGAGGAATGGTGAAAGAGAGTGTGAGAAGCAAGATTTTAGTGTCAGGCTGCAGCAGCAGCATGTCTGCAGTAAATAATGCAATAAAATATATACATTAAGACCCCCATATCCACTGATTCATTATCCACTGATTCATTATCCACTGATTCAATTATCCACCCGACAGAAAGCAGCACACCTAACATAGGGTCTTCCTAGAAAATATGTCCTCTCTAACCATTTTCTAGGTCCTCCAAGGCAACTCTATGGTATTTTAAACCGGAAGTCCCATTATTTTCAATGGTGTACACTATTATCCATGGTTTTTGGTATGCATGCCCCCCACCCCCAGAACCAATCCCCAGCGGATACGGGTATCCTACTGTACTGGGAAAGAATGGGATTCTACTCTAGCTGATCTTACTGTAGCTGTGTGTGCCTGCCTAAAACAACAACAACAATGAGGTAAACCACAGCTACCCCCAGAATCCCTTACTAGCAAGCATGAATGGCAAAAGAGAGAAAAGGGGAGAGCAAATTAGCCTGCCTCACCAGCTCCCCGACCATGTTTTAAAAGCATAAATTTATAAGTTTGTCCACCAAAATAGATGTAATAGGAAAAAGAGAGCCTGTTGAAAGAAATAAAATATCCATGCACATTTTAGAACAAACTTTCAAGTAGTCTGCAAGGTTCAAAATGTTTTTGGTTACTTATGTAGGAATATTTGATATCTATATTAAGCAGAGTGCAGTGGGGTTAGTACAACATGAGCTTGTGGCACAAATAGGAGAAATGATTCAGGATACTCTTATTAGGAAAAAGAAAAGAAAAACTTGTGTTTATTGTCTCAGGAAATCCATATTAGGGTAGGAAAGGAGACACATGAAAGAAGGTGACCTATACTGGGTTAGAAGAGGTGCTAAAAGCTGGCTGTCATGTGTGGGTATAAACTAGCATGCACTGTTGAGGTCAGAACCTCATGGATGTTCCTTCCAGACAAAGGAAAACCAGAAGACCAAACTTCTTGAGAGAAGAGGGAAGTGATGTCTACATGTAAGAAAGAAGCAAAAGGCTTGAGTACATGGACCAAAGAAAGATGCAGAGGGGGGACAAAAGAGCAGACCTTATTTAGACTTCTTTCTCTCACTAATCACTTGATGCTTGTTTGCTTCCAACAACTTGTGCAAGGCTTACCTGCCCTGGCTGTTTCATTTCACAGGTACATATTTTTATTTTTTGAATAGAATCATAGAATCATAGAATCATAGAATTGCAGAGTTGGAAGAGACCACGAGGGCCATCCAGTCCAACCCCCTGCCACGCAGGAAATCACAATCAAAGCATCCCCGACAGATGGCCATCCAGCCTCTGTTTAAAGACCTCCAAGGAAGGAGACCCCACCACGCTCCGAGGGAGTGTGTTCCACTGCCGAACAGCTCTGACTGTCAAAAAGTTCCTCCTCATGTTGAGGTGGAATCTCTGTTCCTGGAGCTTGCACCCATTGCTCCGTGTTCCAGTCTCTGGAGCAGCAGAAAACAAGCCTGCTCCATCCTCAGCGTGACATCCCTTCAAATACTTAAACAGGGCTATCATATCGCCTCTAAACCGTCTTTTTTCCAGGCTAAACATACCCAGCTCCCTAAGTCTCTCCTCATAAGGCATTGTTTCCAGACCTTTCACCATTTTAGTTGCCCTTCTCTGGACACGCTCCAATTTGTCAATATCCTTTCTGAATTGTGGTGCCCAGAACTGGACACAGTATTCTAAGTGAGGTCTGACCAAGGCAGAATAGAGTGGCACTATTACTTCCCTTGATCTAGACACTATACTTCTATTGATACAGCCCAAAATTGCATTGGCCTTTTTAGCTGCCGCATCACACTGTTGGCTCATGTTCAACTTGTGGTCTACTAGGACTCCTAGATCCCTTTCGCACATAGTCTCATTCAGCCAGGTCTCTCCCATCCTATATTTATGCATTTCATTTTTCCGCCCTAAATGCAGTACTCTACATTTCTCCGTATTGAACTTCATTCTGTTAGCTTTGGCCCAGCTCTCCAGTCTATCCAGGTCATTCTGAATTTTGATCCTGTCCTCTAGGGTATTAGCTACTCCTCCCAATTTGGTGTCATCTGCAAATTTGATAAGTATGCCCCTAATTCCCTCATCCAAGTCATTGATAAAGATGTTGAACAGCACTGGGCCCAGGACAGAACCCTGTGGCACCCCACTGGTCACATCTTTCCAAGACGAAGAGGAGCCACTGCTGAGCACCCTTTGGGTTCGGCCGGTCAACCAATTACAAATCCATTGAACAGTTAACTTGTCTAGCCCACATTCTACAAGCTTGTTTGCAAGAATGTCATGGGGAACCTTGTCAAAGGCCTTACTGAAATCAAGGTATGCAATGTCCACAGCATTCCCTTCATCTACCAAGCTGGTAACTTTATCAAAAAAAGAGATCAGATTAGTCTTGCATGACTTGTTTCTCTGAAACCCATGCTGACTTTTTGTGATTATGGCATTGCCTTCTAAATGTTCACAGACTCTCTGTTTAATGATCTGTTCTAGAATCTTCCCTGGTATTGATGTCAGACTAACTGGACGATAGTTGTTGGGATCCTCTTTTTTCCCCTTTTTGAAGATGGGAACTACGTTTGCCCTCCTCCAGTCTGCTGGGACTTCTCCTGTTCTCCAGGAGTTCTCAAATATTATTGCCAATGGCTCTGAGATTATATTTGCCAGCTCTTTTAATACTCTTGGATGTAGTTCATCTGGTCCTGGAGATTTAAATTCATTTAGATTAAGAAGGTATTCCTGTACCACCTCTTTACTTATTTTCAGCTGGATTTCCCCTATTGTGTCCTCTGTTCCATTTTCCTCAGGTTGGTCCTCCTTTTCCTTTTCTGAAAACACTGAGGCAAAGAAGGTGTTGAGTAATTCTGCCTTTTCTCTGTCCCCTGTTAGCATTTTGCCATCTTCTCCACGTAGCGGCCCTATCATTTCCTTCTTCCTCCTTTTGCTGCGGACATACCCAAAAAACCCCTTTTTATTGTTCTTAACCTCCCTAGCAAGCCGTAGCTCATTCTGCACTTTAGCTTTTCTGACTTTACCCCTACATGTGTTCGCTATCTGTTTGAATTCTTCTTTGGTGATTTCCCCCCTTTTCCATTTCCTATACATGTTCCGTTTAAAACTTAGCTCCATTGAAAGTTCTTTAGTCATCCATCCTGGTTTCTTGAGACACCTCCCATTTTTCTTCCTCAATGGTACTGTTTGAAATTGTGCCTTCAGTATCTCCCTTTTGAGAAAGTCAAAACCGTCTTGAGGTCCCTTCTCTTTTAGTATTCTTGACCATGGGATCATCCCCAGTATTTCCCTGAGTTTATTGAAATCAGCTCTCCTAAAGTCAAGAATGCGTGTCTGACTATGCCTGGCTTCTCCTTTCCATTGTATAACAAACTCCAGGAGAACATGATCACTCTCACCTAAGGATCCCACCACTTGCACCCCATTAACAAGGTCGTCTCTGTTGGTTAGGATCAGATCTAAAATAGCTGACCCCCTTGTTGCCTCTTCCACCTTTTGGACCATGAAATTGTCTTCCAGGCATGTAAGGAATTTGCTAGACCTTGTAGTTTTGGCTGAGTTAGATTGCCAGCAAATATCAGGATAGTTGAAGTCCCCCATCACTACTACATCTCTCCTTTCTGCATGTATGTTCATCTGTTCTAGAAAGGCAACATCCAATTCCTCCGTCTGATTTGGGGGTCTGTAGTAGAGTCCCACAATAACATCCCTGTTGTTTCCCTCCCCTTTAATTTTTATCCAGATGCTCTCCACCTGGCTTCCAGTATTGATGTCATGGATCACTTCACTGGTGTAAATATCCCTGACATATAATGCTATTCCTCCTCCTTTCCTGTTTGGCCTGTTTCTCCTATAAAGGTTATACCCCTCTATTCCTACATTCCAATCATGAGACTCGTCCCACCAGGTTTCAGTAACGCCTATTATATCATATTTGTTTTGTAGTGCAAGGAGTTCTAGTTCATCTTGCTTATTTCCCATGCTCTGTGCATTAGTGTAGAGACATCTGAGACCATGTGTTCCCTTTACTTGCTCCCTGTGCAAGTTTTTTTGCCTCCCACTGTTGGGTCCTTGCGCTGTTTGCCTTGTTCCCTCTATGACAGTTTGACTATTTTCTCCAGCCCTTTTGCCTTCCAGAATACTGTCTCCCTCCCCCATTTGACTCAGTTTAAAGCCCTCCTGATCAAATTCTTGAGAGTGTTGGCAAAAATGTTTCTTCCAACTGTTGTAAGATGCACCCCATCTCTTGCCAGAAGTCCCCCCGCATGGAAGCGCACTCCATGATCCAAGAATCCAATTTGTTCTCGGCGACACCATCTACGGAGCCAGTTGTTTACGTCGGCTATTTTCCTCTCCCTTCTTGGACCATGCCCTTCAACTGGCAGAAGAGACGAGATGACCACCTGTGCGTTCATTTCTTTCAGCTTCCTCCCCAGGGCCTCATAATCTCTTCTGATCTTGGGAAAGCTGTGCCTTGCAGTATCATTGGTTCCCACATGGACCAAAAGGAAGGGGTAATGATCTGTAGGCTTGATGAGTCTTGTCAGCCTCTCGGTCACATCACAGATCTTTGCCCCAGGGAGACAACACACCTCCCGAGTCATCTTGTCAGGCCCACATACCACTGCTTCTGTACCCCTCAGCAAGGAGTCCCCCACCACCACCACACGCCTCCGCTGAGGCTTCGCAGCTGCTGTTCCTTGCGGTGGTCCTCTCAAGGTCCCCTGCTCTACCCCTGAAGTCTGTCCATGCTGTTCTTCCTCGTTGTCCTTGATAAGGGAAAGGGCTTCAAATCGATTCTGTAGCTGCAAGCTGCTGGAAGAATCCCTGGATTTTCTTGTTCTGTGTGTGACATTCCTCCAGCTGTCTACTTCCTGTGTCCGTGAAGTGACCCTCTCCTCCACAGCCACTTCCTCTGTGCGGTCCCCATCCAAGAGTGTTCGTTCTGTTCTGTCCAGGAAAACCTCTTGCTCGCGAATCTGTTGAAGTGTAGCTACCCGTGTCTCCAGCTGCTGTACTTTCTCCTCCAAGAGGGCCACCAGCTTGCATTTGGTGCATGTGAAGTTCTCCACGTCTGTAGACAAGAATAGAAACATCGCACAAGTGTTGCAAGTGACTGCTGCAGTCCCCTCAGTGTCCATGATGAGAGCTTTTAGGTAATCTAAGAACTCTTAGTTAACGCTGAGAATGCTAAGCTGTACTTTTAGGTCTGCTGTATTTTTGTTTGGTTACTGAAATTCGCGCGCCGTTAGGCTTGCGCCTCTGGCTCTTGAGGGTAAAAGGGGAAGGTCAGAAGTTCAAGCCCCTCAGCAACAAGCAGCCTCTCCCAACAGTTTTTTTAAAAAATTCAATCTCCCCAGTCAGAATGGCTGTCCAGAAGTTGCTTCCTTCTTCTCCCTGGCAGGAAACTGGCAGGAAACTTGCTGTCCAGAAGCTGCTCTCCTTCTCTCTGGCAGGAAACTGGCCTGGAAAGCCTCTGCAAGGACTTATATAGAGCTAGGCTCCCAGCTCCACCCCCTAATGACTCACAGGTGTGACTCACAGGTGTGACTCACAGGAAGGCCTCTGGCTCTTGAGGGTAAAAGGGGAAGTTCAGAAGTTCAAGCCCCTCAGCAACAAGCAGCCTCTCCCAACAGTTTTTTAAAAAAATTCAATCTCCCCAGTCAGAATGGCTGTCCAGAAGTTGCTTCCTTCTTCTCCCTGGCAGGAAACTGGCAGGAAACTTGCTGTCCAGAAGCTGCTCTCCTTCTCTCTGGCAGGAAACTGGCCTGGAAAGCCTCTGCAAGGACTTATATAGAGCTAGGCTCCCAGCTCCACCCCCTAATGACTCACAGGTGTGACTCACAGGTGTGACTCACAGGAAGGCCTCTGGCTCTTGAGGGTAAAAGGGGAAGTTCAGAAGTTCAAGCCCCTCAGCAACAAGCAGCCTCTCCCAACAGTTTTTTAAAAAAATTCAATCTCCCCAGTCAGAATGGCTGTCCAGAAGTTGCTTCCTTCTTCTCCCTGGCAGGAAACTGGCAGGAAACTTGCTGTCCAGAAGCTGCTCTCCTTCTCTCTGGCAGGAAATAAAATGTTGGTTGAAACATTGAACTGCTCCTCCTTTTGTGTAAGGCCCTATCCCTATTCTTTCCATGTTAGTTCTGCCTCTGGTGCCATTTTTTGTTATTGTTGTTGAAGAACACATTTACTTCATTAACTGAGGTATGCCTGTACATTTTATCTGGGAATAAGTTCCATTGTGCGGAATGGGATTTGCTTCTGAAAATAGCCACACTTATTATTATTATTATTAATATCCTGCTCCTCTACAAAACGTAATCAGGGCAGCTTACAACATTTAAAAATATACATTTAAAACCCTCCATCCCACCCACCCCCTTAAAATACAATTAAATAATCTAAAAAAATAAAACATACTTAATATATACTAAAAGTAGCAATAAACAATAAACAGTGGCTGTATTGGGATCAGGACAAATTAAATTTTTCTTTCTGATGGCTGGGTAGCTATTCAGGGAAGGCCTGCCAGAAGAGATCCGCCTTAAGAGCTTTTTTTAAAGCTATTTAACGTGGTAATATAAGGCTTCTGGATGAGATCTGTCATATTACCACCTTAAATAGCTTTTAAAAAGCTCTTAAGGCGGATCTCTTCCACCAGGCCGTTCTATAATCTGGGAGCAATAGCCAAAAAGGTCCTCTGGGAAGTTGAAGAAAGCCTAGTTTTTAAAGGTTGTAGCAAATTCCTCCCAGAGGACCTGAGTGCACGAGGAGGACTATATGGAAGGAGGTAGTTCCGAAGATAGGTTGGACCCAAGCCATTTAGGGCTTTAAAGGTAATAACCAACACCTTGTACTTGGCCCGGAAACTAATGGGCAGCCAGTGAAGTGATCTTAAGATCGGTGTTATACGGTCTCTCCTTAGATGTACCCGAGACCAATCTGGCTGCCATATTCTGTGCTAGTTGAAGTTTCTGGACCAAGCATGAGGGTAGCTCCATGTAGAGTGCATTACAGAAATCAAGACAGAAGGTTACCAGAGCATGTACCAAGGTCTCAAGGTCCCTGACTTCCAGGAAAGGGCACAGCTGGCGGATCAGCTGAAGCTGATAACAGGCACTCCTGACCGTCTCATTTACCTGATTCGTCATCTGGAGCGATGAGTCCAGGAGTACCCCCAGACTGCAAACACAGTCCTTGGAGGACAGCGTTACCCCATCCAGGACTGGAGGTTGTATCCTAATGCCTGGGTTCGGGGCTGCTACTGTGAGAACCTCTGTTTTGTCTGGATTCATCTTCAATTTGTTTGTTTATATATAGCATGGATTGTGCTGTGTTCTACTTTAAATTAGTCTTGACAGAGAGGCTTGGATTTTTCCCTTCCTTTTGTGTAAGGATGTCCTTCACCTTGTGTGGCACCATGAACATTATAGTCTTACACAATAGCTCAAAATTTCTTTATAAATGTGATACCTCAGCTGTCAAAAATATACCAGTACTAAGGAACAGGGAGTGAGATTGCGCTACTGTATTGTTCATTGTCTCCAAAATGTGCTAGATTTGCAGTCAAATTCAATGGATTATGTATTTTCTACATGTTCCTGTGACATATATACACACACAATCACACTCCATGCAGGAACGACAGAGAAAGTGTTTCATTTTCCTACTGCATCTGTAGGCTGAATCAGACATGGCAGTATCAGTGCCTAAGGATAATTGTCAGGAACACATAACAAGATAAGGTACATTTTAACTGCACAGTAATTAAACTTTGTATGAACAGGCCCTCATACAGGTATAGCGGTTAGTGTATCGTATAAACATGAAGAAGAACCTCTAGATTAAAAATGCCAAGTTATTTTATGTGGGAAACAGCCATTCTCTCCCTCAATATGCCAGGGATTCTTTGTACCCATTGGCTACATTTTTGTTTGCTTGTTTGTTTGTTTACTGGAAACTCACCAGAGGCCAGCAGCCAATGGCTTCTAGACCAACACCAGTCCCTGGGCCAACCCTCTGTGTAGCACTGCTCTAGAATATTGTTTGTAAAATACTGGTACATTTCCTTTTTGGCAAGAAAGTTAATACAAGGCATACAACACACTAAAATTTCTCTCAAGGGCAAGACAACATAAGAAGCAAGAATTCTGTGAAACACCAGGCTAGCCTTCTTTGTTGTCCCTATCTCTGGAGACAGATGCCTAGAACAGAGGCAATTACCAGCTACCATATTGTAGCTTGTATTGATATTATTTGGAACAAAATGCTTAAGTAGAAATACATGGTGAGAAGTGACTCATCCTTTTTGATTGTGCTTGTATTCCATGTTGTCAGGATGGCTCACTAAATAATCTATTAAACGATGTTTCAATAAAATGGCCTAGCCGAGCATTGTGAAATTTGTAGCAAAAGAGAAAAGGAGGGTGGAAAGCTCACATCTGTTTTCAGCACACCAATATCTCAAATAAATTCTTTCACATTACAGTTGTAGCCAGAATTTCCTCATCCCTGGGCACACATTCCTTTCTCTTGTACTTTGTAGTCACAAAAATGTTCTGTACTGATCCTCCCTCTCTTCCTCAATATAATTCAACTTGACTGTTTCTCCAGCCAGCTATATTTCCCATCTATTCTTCTCCAGTGAGCCACATTTATAAGTTAAGCTGAGGATGTTTAGGGTAGTATGATAAATTCTAAACTAAGTAATTACAGAAGAAATGAGTTTGTACTTTTTTCAATTAGTTTTATAGTCTTTGTTTCTTCATTCTTTATGTTAGAGTGACATCTTGTGGTAATACATGGAGAGCAACAAAAATTGTTTCTCTTCTGGTGTTTTGTTTCTTTGGAGAGGGAATTTTAGGGAATTTTTTATTGGAGTAAGACCATTCTACTAAAAAATACACCTGACCGCAAAAGGCCATAACAATAACACAAAAATAATACTAATTATTTTCCTCTTTTCTTACTAATACAAAAGTAAATCTATCCTAACACTAATGTATTTTTCCCTTTAATCTAAACGCACTATAATCACATTATATTTACACATTATAATTATACCTACTTAGAAATGGAAAAAAACAATAAAATATTAATTTAAATTAATAATACAAAATAATACAAAATTAATAAAATATTTATTTAAAATATCATTTTATGTTATTGCTGGGGTCGTCTCACTAAACCACGGCCAAAACTTTTTCCAACTATGGTTTGGCAATTTCTCTTTTTCACTCAGAGCTAAATTTTCAATTACATTCTTCACATAATAGGCAGTGCCTTTTACAGCCTGCAGATTTTGACTTTTTACCTCCTTTTGTCTCTGGAAAACTAACCCTAACATTACATAGAGGTTTACCAGGCGCACCGTGGACCAGGGAACTTTCCAAAACCTCTCAGCCACGGCGGAACCAGGCTCCTTCCTCTTCCTCTTTTGGCCCACTGACTTTCTGGGTCCCCTGACACCCTCTGGAGGTTCAGTCCCCGAAAGCACTGTCTCCCAAGCCTGCTGTGCCAAATCTGGCCAATCCAGGACCCGGGCCACCTCCTCCCATGTTTCCCAGGCACTCGGGCAGTCCTGGACAAAATGTCTGATCGTCTCCTTTTGTGCCACGCCACTCAAAATCTCAGCCTTTTTACATTTCAGACGCGGACAGGTCTGCTCATCCTCTGCGGTCCATGGTCTCTTTCCCCTCAGATTAAGAACCTGATGGTAGAGCCTCCACCTCAAGTCCCACAACGTTTTGGGGACCCTTTTGTCCATGAAATACTCATTTGGGTTAGTCTGGTGATTTAGGTATTCTGATAAATCTAGTTTGGCCTGACGCTTTTGCAAAAACGGGTTAACATAAATCTCCTCCACTATTTTCCTGTACAAACTCCTCTTGGTGCTCTGACCTGGTCTGTCTTCCCCCTTCAACTCCTCAGCATGAATTTTATATTTTGGGGAATTTTATATTATTGGGGCCTCTATAGGTGCCCAATTTCTAGATACCAAATCATCCAGATGAAGCAGACAGGATTTTCCCAGTCCTCTGACTTCAATGTGTGCATTATACAATGCAAATAGTATGAGTGTTGGACTAAGACTTCAGGAGACTAGGGTTTAGATACCCACTTAGTCATAAACTTATTGGGTAATATTGGGCAAGTCAGTCTGTCACCCATATAGTAAGGTAAACCTCCTCTTAAGGAATTTTGCCAAGAAAACAGTATGATAAAATCACCATAAGCTGGAGTTGACTTGAAGGCATATTAGCTGCAACAAATATATTTTTTAACTTGTAAGGAGAGGTTTTAGGTAACAATAACTTGACGTTTTATGTTGCTTATTATACTTTTGAATGAAATCTCTCTGGCTTTTCTTCGCAAACGAAGATTCAGGAAGGACTCATCCCACGCCTTCTGCAAGCGCACTGATGACTAAAAAGGCCAATCCGAGATAAACAAGTCCGGTTGCAGAAATCACAACAGAAGGTCTCCTTGGGTGACGTTGGGTTTGGAAAGTCAACCAATTACAAATCCACCTAACAGTTGCATTGTCCAACCCACAGATTACTGTCGTTTTTGTAAGAATATCATGGTGGACCTTGTCAAAAGCCTTACTGAAATCAAGATACACTACATCCACTGCATTCCCTTCATCTATCAAGTTTGTAACTCTATCAAAAAAAGAGATAAGATTAGTCTGGCATGACTTGTTTTTGAGAAATCCATGTTGACTTTTAGTGATCACGGCATCCCTTTCTAAGTGGTTACAGACTGTCTATTTAATGATCTGCTCTAGAATCTTTCCTAGTATTGATGTCAGGCTGACTGGGTGGTAACTATATGGGTCTTCTTTCCCCCCGTTTTTAAAGATGGGAACAACATTTGCCCTCTTCCAGTCTGCTGGGACCTCTCCTATTCTCCAGGAATTCTCAAAGATTATTGATAGTGGTTCTGAGATTACTTCTGCCTGTTCTTTTAATATATGGCAAATCACTCCTTAAGTTGCTTATATGCAAACCAATCGAGATCTTTGCCTTCCTTAAGAAACATCTTTCTTGATTTAAACTCCAAGCTGTCATGTTCCAAGTACAAAGGATCATTGTAGAACAGCCATCTTCAATTTTTAACCCATTCTTTCCTGAAAAGGGCTTCCGACAGTGTTATCTTAGCTAATGTTATCTTAGGGGAAAGTCTCTGCTTCTACTTATACCACATACTTACAGAGCAGCCTTTCCAATACAATGATTTTTAAATTTAAGTTTAAAGTTGAGACACATGCTCAATTTAAAATCATTGTATTAGAAAGGCTGTTCTGCTTGATTATTGTAGATCATAAATTGAACATGAACCGACAGTGTGATGCTGCAGCAAAGGCAGTGAATGCTATTTTATCCTGCATTAATAGAAGTATAGTTTTCAAGTGAAGGGAAGTAATAGTCCCATTATATTCTGGACTGGTCAGGCGTCATCTGGAGTAGTGCATTCAGTTCTGGGTACCTCATTTTAAGGAGGAGATAGACAAGTTGTAGCAGGTTCAGAGAAGGACAATAAAATGTATGGAGAACAAAACATGAGGAGAGGTTGAAATAGCTGGGCATGTTCATGTTGGTGAAGAGAAGACTGAGTAGTGACATGATTGCACTCTTTAAATACCTCAGAGGCTGTCCCAGGTTTGTTCTCTACTGCCCCAGGTATAATGGTTTTAAGTTACAGGAGGTTAGATTTTGATTGAACATTAGAAGGAACTTCTTGACAATAAGGACAGTTCAGCAATGAAACCACTTGGTTAGAGAGGTAGTGGGATCTCCTTCCCCGGACGTCTTCAGAAAGCGGCTGGACAACTACTTGCTGGGGATGCTTTAACTGGAGATCCTGCCTTGAGAAGGGGATTGGACTTAATGTCCAATGAGGCCCCTTCTAACTCTGTGATTCTGTGATTCTAAAATAAGTTGTACAAAAAGCTCTGATCCTGTTTCACATGTGGCTCTCTTAGGATATGATTTTCCAGAATCTTTGCTCCAGAGTTGTAATTGGCTTCTAATTTCTGTTATCACAGTATTAAAGAATCAATAATTGTGAATTGTGTTTTAAAAGTAGTGAATACCTTCACAATCATTGTCTTCTGGCATTATAGTTCCTGGAACTGTAGCATTGTATTAGTTTCTGAAATAATAAATCCTAGGTTACAACAGAGTAGACAGTGATGAATCATACAATTTTCCCCCATTATCAGGTGTTTTGACAAACTCTATTTCACATCAGATGGCCTTTGCACCATCATCATTAGCATCTCACAGTGTTGCTTTTCCAGAGAAAGATGAAGAATGCAGAGCAGTTGACATGCAAAAAGAGTATCTACTGGATTAGTGTGAGGCTTTGTACAAGCAAGGGTCTCTTTGTGGAGGAAAGATCTAGCTTTAGAAATCTGCACTCTAATTATTACCAGATTTGATTACTGCAATGCACTGTACGTTGTCCTGCTTCAGATGCTAGCTTGGACATTCTCATTGCTGGAAAATACAGCCACCAAAATGCTATGGGGAACCAAAAAATCTACACACATGGTACCTCTCTTTTTCACAGTTAGTTATATTCGCCACCAGTTTCTTTCCAGGCTGTTTTGAAAATGCTGTTTGTTAACATTTCAGTCCTTTAAAATTTGAGAAAATGTAACTTAAAATGTGAAATTCACCTATATCATCCTTCCCTCATGTTTATGCCACTTTCAGAGACTCTACCCATGTGTGCACTCGTTTAAAAAACTAGATGAGCAAATGTAAGGGATAGGGCTTCTCACTGATTTCCCCTTAGTTATGGAATTTTCTTCCTGCTGCTTTGCACCTTACTCCTTCAGAAGAAACTTTATTAAGTTTTTCAAACATATTTATTTGGATATTTTTTTTCAAGACAGACTCTTAATGTCTGTATTCAGTTCTTCAAGGTGCTTTAAATCCTCTTCTGATAGGGCTGTCTTTTTGTGCCTGCTTATATAGTACAGTACACAAGGCTTCATGCTTTCTACTCTGACATTCAGGATTTGTATGATCTCTTGATTTGTACACTGTTGTTTTTTTTACAGCTTATTGGATGTTTTATCACATTTTACTGTCAGCTGGATTTTGCATTTGGGACCATTGCATCTACTGCTTACAGGCATTTCACACGCATTTGTGCTCATCAGATTGCTTGAACATTATTGTAGTTGAGAAAATGCAATTACTGGTAAGTGTTCATCTAGAAAGGAAAAAAAGTCTCTGGTAATATTCAGACTTTCCTTTCCTTTTTCTTTTGATTTTACCTGCATATTCTCAGGTTTGCATTCAAAGTATTTCTTGAAACATCCTTTGTTTCCCTCCCACCCTGTGACTTGTGTCGTACCTCCTTCCTTTCTCTCTGATGTGTCACATCTAGACTCATGCAATATTTCAGAAAATTATTTTCAGCAACTTCCACTGAGCCTTCTTATAATTTATGAGTTATAGTCAAAATGTTAAACTGCTTTAGCAATGTTACACTTGTTAAACATTAGGATTGTTTTGTTTTGGTGCCAACATTCCTTTTTTTCCTCGCTTGGTCTCTGGGGAATCTGTATCCGGGAAACAATAGCTGTGTTTACTGTGGTGGCCATCTTAGCTCGTTTGTTTGTTTGTTTGTTTAAATTATTGATTTATTTGCTGCCTTTCTCCTAGAATGGGACCCAAGGCGACTCACAACAGGATTCCAGGATAATGCAAAGAGACTGGAAGGTACAGATACATTTCTTTTTAGAAAAAATACTGGGTTAATGTAAACACATCTGGGAAATAGGACTGAAAATTCCTTGATAATGCCAGGAGTTCCCAGAAAATACTTTTGGAGGAAGAATAAGTCATGTGAAATACCAAAATAAAATCAATTTGTACAGGAACAAAACCTGGAACTTTTCTCTCTTCTAGAGGGGCTCTAATAGGCTTTTTTCAGAACATGCAGCTATTAACAATAACAACAACAACAGCAACAAAAAAATACAAACAGGGCTTATTGAGGCATGCCCCTGGACTAGATGCATCACATGTGCTCTACATTATGTATTGCTCTACATTATTTTGTAGTGCTCTACATTATTTATTTTTTTATTATTATTATTCCCTGGACTTGTTTCTCCTTGCAAAAATTCATGTTTCTTTATGATTTTAGGCTGCCCCAATAACTACTTGAAGTATGTTTTGGGGAACCATTTTTGAAGCAGCCCTTTTCTAGTCTTACAAAAAGTTACATTTGGGGCAGGTGTTGAAACAATATACTCTAGTCCCTAAATTGCTTAGAAAGGTGCAAAAGGGTATTAAGAAACAATGATAAGGTCCTGCATTGAGTTCCCTCCAGACCAACTGAACTACAGCAGAGACAGCATCTGATCCAAAATGTAGGCCTGTGACTCCAACACCATCACTTTTTTACTTCTTTCTTTCTCTTCTATGATTTTTTAACATCGTTTGCCCAATGAAGAAGCCAAAAGCTTCAAAATCTTACATGATGTCTTTTGTGGATTTTGGTTGGCCAATAAAGATATTGCTCTTTTGTAGATTTTGGATTTTGTTTTATTTTGCTGTATGGCTAACATGGCTACCCCTGAATATGTGTGTGTGCATATGCATGTGTGTGTATACTTTAAAGTACTATCATTCAATGGAGGAGGCTACTGGGAAGGACCATGATAGTGATGTGAATGATTGTTTTGTTTGACCTCCACAGCTTATCTTAACTTTCCCCCCTTACTTGTTTTTTAATTGCTCCAACTAGCCGCTGTTGGCTGAATTCCTGTAACTGCTGACCTTGTTCAGTAAGTTTTGTTATATTTTTCCCTTCTTTGGATATAATGAGAGTATAAAGTGAAACTGGTTTATCTTTCGACCTGTATCAGTTGCTGCCTTTCATCAAGGAAGCCACGACTGAGATGTACTATTCACTGTAGTTCTGTCTTTTGTGTGGAACATAGCCAAGATTGTTGTCTCTGGGTTCACAGCAGATTTTGGGTTCCAGGGTCTGCAATCCCATGATAACAAAAGGGAGAAGAAAAGGAAGAGAGAGATTTTGTTTTGTAAAATAGGAAAGAGAAAAGGAGAGAGAGAGAATGAATAAATGAATACTAAAACATGGAGCAAAGGCACAATTTGCTATCCTGGTCAAATCAGAATTAGGCTGTAATTTTAATTGCTATGTAAGATTTACCCAGGCATCCTCACAAAATAAAACTAGAGGCCAGCTCTTAACTTTAGTGGGATCCCTGGACATTGTTTTTTAAAAAATAGTAGAGGGAAGGGTTCACTCACTTTCTCACTGGCTTCTTGAATGCCTCTGCACCTTTCCTGTCTTCTGGAATCGTCAAGCAAAGTCTCATTTAATTCACTGCCACATTGGTAATATCCATTTCCTAATTCTTAAAGTAAGGCAGCTCTTACACACAGTGGACTGGAAGAGAATCATTCATGAGAATGCAACAATCTCATTACATGGGGACATCATTCATACCACATAAGGTTCATTAATAAACTTATTGCTGTGTCCTGATTGGCTTGGGAAACCAATCTGGATAAAATTATTTGTGAGAAAAACTAACTTTGTGCTCTAAGTGAATGGAACTCTTCTAGGAGCCTACGGAGAGTCCTGAGCTTCCTACTCAGTAGAGAACTGTCCAAGGGTCATAATGCAGCTAATCCTCCAGAAGCTGCACAATGCAAGTCATGGGGTGGAGCACAGAACTTGGGAGTAAACGAGCAGATGCCACTCTCTGACTTTCATTGCTCCTGTACCCAGCTGATTAAAATTTAATATTGCTAAAATTCTATGTAACATATCTATATCTAGCTAGCTATCTCTGTTTTTTTCTAGCCTGCTACATTTTGCATATTTTTAAATCATGCCAGATGGAACAAACAGAAACCATGAGATGTGTTTAAAGATGGCTTAAAATGATTTATGTACCGCTAATAAATGCAGTGCTTTAGCTGAGTGGGTTTGCTAATGTATCCATCTTTGCTTAATAGAATGGCTACCAACAAACTTATATTAAATCTCCAAAGCTAGAGATACAGATAGTTAGATCGTAGATATATAGATACACACACATACACACACCTAGTGCACATTCTAAACGACTTCATTATGTTTCAGTTTTCACCAGTATTATAATGGCAGGAAAGACTGCCACTCATTTTGAGCATTCAAGATGCATCAAACTCATGTTGATGCATTAAAATAATTTCACAGTTTTAGTACTCTGATGGGATGGGATGACTTAGACTGACTTGCATCAGCAGAACTACAAAGATCTGTTCTGTAAATTGACTGGGATCAAATGATCACCCCTTTCTCCAGTCTTGCTCTACAGCTTATTAAAATTTAACAGAGATGTTCTCAGTGGTGGAATCAGGGAATTTTTTGGGTCTGGGCTAAATATTCTTATGGGGAATAGCTCTTGATAATGATAATGACCATTAGTAATGACCATTGGTAAAGAATATTATGGTACTTTACTTCCAAATCTGGTAAGCCAATCCTATCACAGGATTTGTCCCTGTAGTGAGAAGTACTATATTTCTACTTAAAATTCCATATTATATTCTATTATTTGTTTCTAAATTTGTATATATATATATATATATATACATATATACAAAATGCTCTTTCCCTTTCTTATCTACATTGGTGCCTTTTCCCTCCCATTAATCATCCAGGTGCTCTTTCTCTCTCCCACCCCCGTTCTTTCTCTTCTGTTCCATTCCACTTTTTCTTGCTGCTTTCTTTCTTTCTCTCTCTTTTCAACCCAGTGCTTCTTCACATTGCTCAACTTCACCCAGAACATAGTTTTCTTCACTATGCTTCTGGTCCATGTTGTTTACAAACAAAAAGAAAATAAATGTTGGAGATGAGAGAAGGAGTTAGGAGCAATATTCCATGTGTGGTGGAAATGTCCCATCATCAAGAAATATTGGATAAAGGTACATAAGACAATACGGAAATGTTTAAAATTCAATTTTCATTAGATCCAAAACTTCACTTATTAAACATGACTACTATACTGAAAAAAGAGGAAGAAAGTAATCACTGGCGAATACTGTTATATATGATTACAGCAGCTAGAATAATCTTGGTTGCCAATTGGAAAAAGAAAGAGATGCCTTCTATAGATGTTTGGTTAAATAAATTGAATGAGATGAAGAATATTGATAAATTGACTCACATATTAAATAAGAAATTCACAAACAAAGTAGAAGGAGAATGGCCACTATTATCAAGATATTTAAAAAACAGGTGGAATACAAAAATCATGCTTTAGAGGGAATAGAGAAATCATATGAAAGAAAATGAAGGGTATTACATCTCTAGGACAGATAAGGAAATGCTATGTAGAAAACAGATATTACAAGAATGATGCAAAATAAAGAGATTTTAATTTAGATGATTGAAGATAGGTGAAAAATGTTTGTTAGAAAAAAATAGGTAATGCCATGAAAAACCTTAGTATGTAAGGGTTAGATAAAGAAGCAGAAGGTGAAGTGCAAAAGGAAGTTTTTGGTTTGCAAAACAGAGGAAGTCATGGAATACAGGATGAACTGAAATACAAAGAATAAGAAAATGTACGTAATGTGTATAACAATGTAAAACAAAATAAATATTGAAAAATATATAAAACTCAATCTTAGATTTAATCTTATATTTAAAAAGAAATGGAGAGGAAAAGAATATAAATAATAAGCAATCAAAAAAGAAAAGAAAGGGGAGAGAGAGAGAGAGAGAACAAAGACAGAGAGAAAAGAGGAAGTGGTGGAGGAAAAATGAAAAAAAAACCAAAATAATAAACAAAAATAAATAAAGATAAAAAAGAAGAGGAATAAGAGAAAGGCAATAGCAACCCAAACTATCTTCAATCAAAGTTATCTGGTAAATATAGCTTTATTAGCTACCCATACAAGATCTCTGGAAAATAAAATAAAAATGCTTAGTGGAAACATAGACATTTAGAAAAATAATAAAGAATTCTGTGACAATTGCAGGAAAAGGAGAAAGAGAAGTAGTATGGTAACGGGAACAAGAAATGCTTCTGCACAAGCACAAACCCAAGTTATCACCCAGAGGAGACCTTCAATAGATGGTCCCATTAAACCTACAGATTTAAGTTCTCTTATACTGGGGAGATGAGGAAAGAGATGAAGAAATGTAGACAGGAAATATGGGATGAATTAAAAGATAAGAGCAGAAATGAAGGCAGATTTGAGGAAAGAATTAAATAATTTTGGGGGAAAACTCAATAAATTAACAGAGGATATGAATCAAATTAAACTGGAAGTTGATAATTTAAAGACAAAAACAAGACATTAGAATCAACCATGGAAACCTTAACTCAAGAATAAGAACAGGAGAAGAATACACTGTTGCTAAATGAGGTGTTTAAAATTAAGAGGATTATCAGAAAATGTAAATGAAAGTTTGTTTGATCAATTATTACCTTCTCTAGAAAATTTTATTGATATTACTGAAGAGAAGCTTGATTTTGAGGTAGACAAATTATTTAGAGTGAGCTCTATTGTGGCAAAGGAAAGGAAGATTCTAAGAACTGTAGTGGTGTGCTTCATGAGAGCAAGAGTAAGAGGCCAGATAATACAAAAAAGCTATACTGAAAAATTCAAAGGAAAGGAAATCAATGTTTATAGGGACATCCCACCTCAACTCTTAAAAAGAAGGCAAGATTACCAATTCTTAACTCAGCTATTGATGAATAAAAAAATAAGCTATAGATGGGAAAGAGTGGAAGGTGCATCCTTCACGTAGCAACAAAAGAGATATAGAATCAATTCCTTACAGAAAGCTAAAGATTTCAGCAAAAGATTCAGCAAGGAGAGGACAGCAAGGGAAAGTGATAACTGGAAACAGCAAGAAAGAACAGACATAGACCATCAAAGGGGAAAGAAAACAGAAGAGATGGAAGAGGATGGAAGAGAAGAAAAAGAAGACATTCAATAAGAAAGTGATTAAGGAGAGGAGGAGGAAGAAGAGGAAGACTAGGAACTGATAATTAATTTGTTCAAAAATAAAAGGTGACGTTCATGACAATATCCTGGAATGTGAAAGGACTTAACTCTGTATTTAAAAGAAGGTAAGTCTTTCAGCAGAAAAGAAAAAGCAAAAGCAGACATTATCTGTCTCCAGGAGATGCATATTAGAGATAAAGATGTAAAATATTTGAAGAACCCCAAATTGGGACAGAGTTTTATTTCAGTGAATGAGAAGAAAAAGAAAGGTGTTGCATTGTTTATTTAAAAATACCAAGCTAAGGAATTTTTTAAAGACTCTAACGGATCATATGTGGGAATAGAAGTAAAACTGCAAAATATAAAGCTGCTTGCGGTAGGTGTGTATACACCCATTCAAAGTCAAGAAAAAGTCTTTAAAAAGTTGACAGTGGACATAGCAGACACCAATCAGGAGAACATCTTACTCTTAGGAGACTGGAATGTATAATTAACCCCCTGCAAAATAGATTATCAACTAAACAGATAAGAAAGAATCAGGGGAAACTCCCCAAAACATTCTTTGATATGATGGAAAAGTTTACACTGATGGATGTTTGGAGATGGAAATATGGCGAAACAAAGGGATACACTTTTTATTCCAATGTTCATCATACCTCCTCTAGAATTGACATGTTTTTAGCTTCAAGGACTTTAAATTAAATTATTAAGAGTATGGAGATACTATCAAAATGGACATCTGATCACAATCCTATTCTATTAACTACAATAGAAGAAAAAGAGAGAGATTATAACTGGCACCTCAATGAAAACCTTTTAAAGGATGATGATAGTATAATGAAATCAAAAGGCATTAAAATTATATTTTTTGGAAAACACAACAAAAGATGTAACAATAAAAACAACATGGGAAGCCAGTAAGGCTGTGATGCAGGGTTTTTTTTGTAATCAAACAAGCTATGCAAAAGAAAAAAAGATGTATTAGGTAAAATACAGAAGCTTCTAACTATAATATCAACAAGAGAAGAAAAGCTTAGAGATAGACCACGTGACAATGAACTCAAAAGGGAGATTAATATTCTAAAGATAGAAGTCCAATCTGAGACAATATCTGAAATAGAATAGAAAATGAGATTGTCTAGACAAAAACACTTTGAATCTGCTAACAAACCAGGAAAATGGCTGGCTCAAAGATTAAGGAAATGCAAGGGGAAAAAAATAATAATTACAAAACTAAAATACCAAAGAAAGGTTGTAACAGATCAAAGTTTGATGAAGAAGATCTTTTCCAATCTTTATTTGAAACTATACAATGAAACTTCATCAACAAAGATTAAAGTAGAAAAAATAAAAAATTATCTGGATAGAAAAACTCTACTTAAACTCACCGAACAACAAAAGGAAATGCTGAAAAGAAGTTTTCCAGTAACAGAAGTCACCAAAGCTAACAGGAAAATGAAATCAGGGAAGGCCCTTGGCCCTGATAGTTTTTCTGCAATTTACTACAAAGAACTTGAGGATGAACTACTCTTACCACTACAGAAAACCTTAAATTTAATTAGATTAGATGGTATTCTGGAATCTTGGAATGATGCTTACATTTCATTGATACTAAAAGAAGGGAAAGACATGAAACATCCAAAAAATTACAGACCAATCTCATTACTGAATCTTGATTACAAAATATTTGTATCAATAACAGCAGAAAGACTTAAAAGCATCCTATCCCAAATTATACATGAAGGCTAGAATGGCTTCTTGCCAAATAGATATATGAGAAGCAATACAAGAACTCTATTCAATATAATTGAATATTGTGAAGGCCACAATGAGAAGAAAATAGCAATGATTTTCATAGATGCAGAAAAGGCATCCAACAACATCAACTGGGTATTCATGAAAGCAGTATTATCGAAAATGAACATGGGAGATAACTTTAAGTATTGGATAGATTAAATCTATAGAGACCAAACAGCTCAAGTAATTGTCAACAGAGATAAAACTGGAAGGATAAAAAATAAAAAAGGCACAAGACAAGGATGGCCATTGTCGCCACTACTCTTCATTACGGTTTTATAAATATTATATAATAGCATTAGAGCAAATTCAAAAATTAAAGGAACTAAAGTTAATGGTTATGAATTTAAACTCAAGGCATTCACAGACGACCTTGTAATCTTTATAGTAGATCCTTTAGTACATCTAGATGAATTGGTGAAAACATTAAAAGAATTTGGAGAATTACCTGGCTTTAAAGTAAACAATGAGAAGATAGCACTGCTAACAGAAATATCTCTAAAACAGATAAATAAATTGGGATTTAAAATAGAAAAAAATGAAATATCTTGGAATATGGATTACAAAAAGAAATGCAGACTCATTTGATAATAATTATAATGTGGTATGGAAAGAAATTAAAAGAGATTTAATGAAGTTGTCCAAAATTCAATTATCCTTATTAGGGAAAATTGCATCTATCAAAATGGATGTTCTACCTAATTTAATGTTTTTGTTTCAAAATGTACCCTTCATCTTGAATAAAAAATGCTTTAATATACAGCAAGCAGAACTTTCTAAATATATCTGGGCAGGGAGAAGGCCAAAAATTAAATGGAAATTGCTAACGGATAAGAAAGAGAGAGGTGGAAGCACTCTCCCTGATTTACAACTATATTATCAAGCATGTAGCTTATCCTGGATTGAAGATTGGATACTGTTAAAAAATAAAAGGATGCTGTCGATAGAAGGACACAATTTAAGATTCGGATGGCACGCCTATCTATGGTACGGTAAAACAAAGGAGAATATTGATTTCGATAACCATTTTATTAGAAGAGCCCTCTTGAAAGTTTGGATAAATTAAAATAATTTTTTATGAGAAAATACCCTTTTGGATTTCAACACAAGATGCATTTTTTGGAAAAATAAAGCTGGAGGACGAAAACTGGTTGAAATACCAGGACATTTTAACAAAAGATGTACAAGGCAACGTTAAAATCAAAACTAGAGAACAACTGGAAGAATCAGGTTTTAAAATGAATTGGTTTCTTTATAAACAAATTTACAAGAATTCAAAATGAACCGTAGACTAGAAAATTATGGAATAGGAAAAAATGTCTTAGATAACATAGCCTTCGATAAAGGAAAATGTCACATAGCAAAATACTATAGAATTCTCCTAGACAGAGATCTTGAACAAGAATATATCAAGGAACAAATTATAAAATGGTCCCAAGATATAGGATATAATATTGATTTGGAAAGGTGGGAGAAATCATGGAGAAGTACTTTACATTTACATTATGCCAAAATCTGAAAGGGAACTATTTAAAAATGTTCTATAAGTGATATCTTACACCTATTATATTAGACAAAATATACAAAACAGGAAAGAGAAATTGCTGGAAGTGTGAAGAAACAAATGTTACCTTATTTCACATCTGGTGGAGATGTCCAGCTGCTAAAAAAATTGGAAGAAAATTCATAATCAGATAAAAGAAAGCCAAGGGATGAACTTCCCAATGAACCCGGAAACATACTTATTAAACATGATGGATAAACTGGACAAAGAGATTTCAAAGAAATACTGGAGAATTCTACTTTTACATGGTAATGTCGGCTAGAGTATTATACACTCAAAGACAGAAGGAAAAGGAAATCACCACAGTAGAGGAATGGTTAATTAAATTAAGAGACATGATGGATGCAGACAAACTTATGGCATTATTAAATGATAGACCTTCAAACCGAGTAGAAGAAGATTGGAAACCAATTAAAAAGACAGTGGAGAGAGAGATGGAAAAACTTGACTAAACTTGACCTCTAATGTAGTGACTAAGTGTCCAATTTGGACTGAGAACCCTTAAAAATAAATAATTTAAATCTAAACTTCATTGAGATTAAGAGGAACAATGACACGTCATGTATAAATAGAAAAACAACGAAGAAGGTACTTATCAACTCTCAAGTAAACCAAGATGGAAGGAGAAGAAACATTCAGTGGGAAATAGCTAAGATGAAGTGATAAAATTGTTTTGATATGTTCTCTACATGTATAACTGATACATTATTCTTTCTGTATGTTTTCTTTTAAGGGGAAAAAAGTTACATTTGGTAAAGAGGAAATTACTCATTCGTTTGGTATGTATATATAAGCATTGTAACATAATAATAAATAAATAAATAAAGAAGCTAGCCATGGTGGCCTGCACACTTAAGAAATGGGAAAACCTCCCACATTAACTTTCTGCAAACTTGGTTGCCATTATTTGCCATGTTTTACTTGGGCTACAGATTACTAAAGTGCTTTGACATGGAAACCTGCCTACAGTTGGAAGAGAAAGGGAGTGTGAGAGCTCCTAAGTTGCTTGTTGATAAAAAGAATGTCAAAAGCAATTAGCACTAACAGCCCAATACATTATTGTTGCACGTAATCAGTGCCCAGAACTTTGTAATCATGAACATAAGGTTGAAACTATGTGGAAAACCTGGCAGCACATTTCTTTTACAAACCCCACACAATGTGTGGAAAGCATCTTTGGTGCCTTTGTTTTTCTGAAGTTAAGTTTGTGACACTCTTTCTGAAAGCTCAGAGCATCACTTCCAAGATAAAATGTGACATATACCTTAACCTTCCAGAATCCCACTGACTTAGAGAACTCAATGTCCTCTCTTCTGGCTTTTCCGTAATAAAACAAACAAAATATTTTGTTGGCTTAGGAACAAGACTGTCAATGTATTGAGATTTTAAACAAAACATGTTTAGCACCGTCATCTAGAAATTGTCCAAGCTGGCTAGAGACATATTTTAACTCTGCTGTTAGAAAAAAAAAATAGGGATATGAGGTATTAATCATATGGAAAGACTAAAGCAGGTCAACTGGGAAATCCCTTTACCATGTGTTTCTTTCCCTTGGTCCCTGTTCTTTCACCTTTGAGGATTTAACAGGAAACATTCTTAATATTCTTAGTACAAGCAATAAAACTAGACATAAATTACATATAACTAGATATAGATTCTGTTTAGTGCCAAATCCCAGGATTCTAAACTTGCTATCTTTTATCAAAATCTCATCATTTGCCTTGGAAGAAAAATGCTTCCAATAAAATTGAGGAGACATATTAAGGTAAAAAGCAGGCACAAAACGGGTTTCTGTATAGCTGCAGTCCACTTCATGTACATTCTGCTTAACATGAAGAACATGTTTCTTTGGGCTTTCTTTGTTACATTTATACAACTGCTAAAGTAATTTATAGAAGATGGCAACTGCATAAAAAATAACTGAAAAACACTGCATAGAAAACTTACATATGTATCTGGCAGAACAGTCAAAATGTGGTCTGTATGCAGACTGTAAGCATCCATTGCCTCGAATGGTGCATCAATTAAGAAAGTGTGTGGGCTTAATGCATGTGTAAGAAAGATCCTTTAAAATATTCTGCAGAGCTTAAGAAATATCTATCCATCCTGCGCTTGGTAGCTGTTTCCATTTTTAATTAGCCCCTGACACCACTGTGCTTAGAGAACAACCATATGGCTCAAAGGCAACATCTTATGTGTCATAAAGAATGGAAATCCCCATCCAAGGGGTTCTCTAAATGGTCAAAATAACACTCATGGAATTTGCTGAGAATCCTACCTATCTAAATGGGATCAACATCAATCCACTGTATTCAGAAGGAGGGGGCCCCAAAATGGCAAAAACACCACAGGAAAAGCCTTTGTGGCTTTCCCTGTAGTTTAAAAAAAAAAAAAACATCAAGAGGGGTGCACATTCCTGCTCATTGGGACAAGCAATTCTATAGGAATCACTTTCCCATAGGAGAAGAAGCGCAAAGCTGAGTGGCCAGGTGAGTGTGGGGGTGGGGCTTGTTAACAGGGCAAGAACACACTGTCGCCATGTTGGATTTTCACCTTATAATGAGCAATTGCTAAGGCGATAAAATGCGGTGGGTTTTTTTTTTGTTTTTGGCTTTCCTGTTAAATCAAAAAATCACTGTAGTGTACTTTAGATATCATTTTTTTAAAAAAAGTTTGGCAGTGGCAAGTTGAGATAAGAACAACTGCAAGTACAGTTGTCCCCCCATAGTCACAGATTTGGCATTCATGGATTTAAGTATTCATGGCCTGAAAATATTCTTAAAAAAAATAATAATCCAAAAAGCAAACCTTGATTTTTGCCATCTTATATAAGGGACACCATTTTACTATGCCATTGCATATAATGGGACTTGAGTATTCATGGATTTGGGTATTCATGGGGGTCCTGGAACCGTATCCCTTTCTGTCTGTTTAATGATCTGCTCTAGAATCTTCTCGGGTATTGATGTCTGGCTGACTGGGCGGTCATTGGAAACTGTTTAATGCAGTTAGATGTGTAAATAGCTGTTGCTTAAAACAATTTGTAAGCCGCTCTGATAGCCTTGTGGCTGAAGAGCGGGGTATAAATAACTAAATAAAAAAAATAAAAATAAAAAAAAATTGGGTCTTCTCCCCCCCCTTTTAAAGATGGTGACAACATTTGCCCTCATCCAGTCTGCTGGGATCTCTCCTGTTCTCCTGGAATTCTCAAAAATTATTGACAGTGGTTCTGAGATTACTTCTGCCACTTCTTTTAATACCCTTGGATGTAGTTCATCAGGCCCTGGAGACTTGAATTCATTTAGAGTAGTCAGGTATTCCTGAACAACCTCTTTACCAATTCTGTGCTGCATTTCCCCTTCTGCATCATCTACTCAATTTTCTCCAGGTTGAGCACTGCTCTCCCTTTAGGAGAAGGCCAAGTTAATGAAGTGGATATGTTCCTGGGCATTACTTTGTTACTGTAAGGGGGGGGGTGCTTTGAGATCCACCTGTGATATCAAAGTCTAGATGGGTGAATTATTAGCTCAAAGAGTATGCCTGCCAGAGGAAGGTAACTGTGGGGACATTTTCACCTATGTATACCAGTACTAACTACAACTCCAGGTTGAAGTGAAATGGAGTATTTTCAATGGAAATAGAACAAAAAGCATTCATACCCACAACTCCCACTTACAAGAACCACACAAGGCTATCAAAGAGTAAGACAGAAAGGTTGGATAGAGGGATAGATTCAGGAACTAGGGTGATAGTTACCAGTCTTGAAGAGTGGAGTTTCAATGTACTCAGACAGGAGTCTTTGTGACTGAGGGTGGCACTGGAAGTTCTGATCTGGACGTGCACCAAGAAAGAGTGGCTGGTCTCGTCCACAGTGGCACACCTTTTTATTGTTGGAGGACTAATTTTTATACCCTACCTCATATCCTGAAGGGGTTACTTTGGCTAGGACAAATCTAGATGGTTTTCCCAATGGATGAACAAAAGAAACTAAAACTTAACTGATTACTGTTAATGGCTGGAAGATAGAAATTGATTGGTTTATGACAACCTCACATTACAGGGCAGGAGGGGCTTCCAAGGGGATATTTTTTGGTGATTGGGGTTAAAAAGGTTACTTGATTATTTAAGTTGTGTGACTCATTGCTGAGGTGCCCAAGAAGGGATTGGAACATACCTCCTTAATGCCTTGTTTACCGGGGGCTTCTGAACAATCCTAGTTTGGACTTGCTTGCTAAACATATTTCTAAAACATCTTCCCAGGTCCTTGTGACCTCTACCTGACCTATTTTTTTGGATCACCCATCTATTTGACCCCTTAGAGGTCTCCAATATTCCAATTATGAGATATTATAGGGAAAAGGTAGTAGAACATGCTAACTTCTTTAATACAGAATTTGGTATCGGAGTCAATAATAACATAGAAAGAACAGTGATAGGTTCCTGCACCACAAAAAAGGAGAGCAATTCAGATGGTTCAGCGAACGTTCTTATTCCTAATTAATATGCACATATGAAATGAAACAACCAGGTCAGCTAAGCCTTGAGTAAGTACTTAGGGCTACCAGGCCTAATAATTCCAGATATATTTATAAGATGCTATTATCCAATAGTTTCACCAATAACATTAATTTATATTTCTTTTTTCCTTTGGAAAGCAAAATAGCATCTGTAACCACTAAAGCATGTTTGCCTATTCCATAAAAATTTTACAAAGTGATGCACTTAACTTTTTGGAAAGATAAATAATGGCATATGCACTATCCCATTAGCATTATTATTTTCAACTGAGCACTCGGTTTGTAGCCAGGAGATAAGGTAGTTGCCAGAACACATACATCACACACTTGAATATAGGAAATATAAGCATTTCTTAAATAACAGTATATTTTCTTCAAACTTTCATTGCCTTCTGCATAATTATAATGGTGTATTGCAATATTTAATTCCTTTCAGAATCTAGATTACAGTTGTGGCTAGATTTCAATGTCTAAGGCTAAAAAAGAAACTTTTTTTAGATTGAAACTTTTTCTGAATGCATATACGTATCTGCAAATGTAACAAAACAACAACAACAATGCAACAGAAATGGCAAACCTAATTCAGCACTAATATGGTTGAATACATAGGAATTGAAATCCTGGCTTTCAGAAGATAAATAATCAAATGCCAGGGAAGATTTTCAAATGGGAACTTTAAAAAGCTTTTCCATCTTGCAATCTCCTCTCTTGCCCATCTCCCATCCCTGTAACACCAAAAAATAAAAAGTTTTCAAACCTACCTTAATTGTGGCTCCTTGTCTCGGCAGGGCAGCCCAAGAGTGAACAGAGCTTAAAGGGAGCTCCTTTCACTTCCTGGATTGAAATCCCGGCTGCTCTTGCGAGAAGACGAGAGCGCGGGAAATTCAAAAATAAAAAGCAAAATACAACAGTAAAAGTGACATTAAGCACCAAAACACACTTAAAACTTAACAAGTAACCCAGGGGGGGATACAAAAAAGTGTGTCACTTACCTAGAGGTCCCAATCTCACCCAGAAGGGTTCTGTTACAGACCTCCCATTGATGCTGGCATTGTTCCAGCTTAATGGGGCACCTTTTCAGTCGCAGGACATTCCATGACAGAAACAGAACAGGGGATCTATTGACAGCTTAGCCCGTCAATAAAAAGCAGCACTGGCATAACAGCCAAACAGGAGCATAACGAGAGGGGAACAATGTCATCTGAAAAGGAAGCCCTTTAGCGATCTCCTGGTGTCATGATAATGCCATATTTATAGCATCTGATAATCTCCTATGTCTGGATGGACAAATCCATCCACTTCAATTTCTTCCACATTCAATCCAGAATATAAAGAAATTGGTAAATTTGGGGGGTTTTCTTATATTAAAACAAAATAAAAAACAAATTAAAATAATTTTTTCATCCATCCAAGTGAAATGTTTTTCTGACCATTGAGTAGCAAATTATTTTGTTTTGTGCCTTCTATAAGTCTATAAAGCTTACATAAAGACAAAACTATGAATGCCCAGTACATCAAAATTTCTTGTTCAAGAGGAGATGGTGAAGAGGGTTTCTAATGCAGTAATGTTCCCTCATTGCAAACAAGCAAATAAATAAATGGTTTACATGGTTTCAGCATTTTTCACGTCATATTATATGACAGTTATCCCAGGTTTCATGAATACTACCCTAGTTGCTTGATGGACCCTAGTTACAAAATAGATATTGAGAAGGTGGAGGGGGAGATGGGAAATTTCTGTATCTCCAGTAGTGGAGACTGTTGTTTCCAATATCAATAGATTTTAATCCAAATTTAAAGGCACTCTCCAAAATGCTGACCTTTATCCCCCAAGTAGGTTCATGACCTTAGATTACTCCTTTAAGGTTCAAAATAAACCCTGAAGCAGATCCATCACTTAAAAAAAAAAAAAAACTATTTCTGCAGATGTCCTCTAATAAGTTGATTCTTAGGCCACTTTGAAAGTGAAGCAAAGAACTGATTCAGATGAGAGTATTTAAGGTGTGTTATCATGGCACACATGTGAGAAATGAAAAAAAGATGAATTAAGACTTGTTGCACCAGCATGGAAATGCTAAGATAGATGATTGATTGGTAGGTAGGTAGGTAGATAGATAGATGATGATTTGAGATTGGCCAAGGTCATAAACATTTTTTAAAGAGTATTACAAAAATAGAAGGTGTAACAGATAAAACATCCACATGAAATTAACTATCATCATGTGCCTCTAATCTATAATCAATTGCCTGAGCATTCAAAAAAGTCTGGCAGTTTTTGGCTTCTTTCAATGCAAGCCTGACCTCTGATTACAGCCTTTCCCCATATCTTTCTGGCATCTTTGCAAACTATCCAGTTGTTCTGTAGTACTGCTGTAAATGGTGCAATAAACACCTTCATCTTTGAGAAATTATATCCTTTTTGGAGTCATGATGTTGCAAAAGAGTTGTCAGTATTTCCCTTATGGCACTTTGCAAGCTAACGTAGTGTCTCCATGTGTTTTCACCTTCAGTGAAACATTCTTCTTTAATCACTTACAGCACATACTTTTTCTCTTATGCTCTCCATTCCTGAGAGAGATGGCTTTCTCTGCATGGACAGTTGCTTTCAAATTGGAATCTTGTGAGCTGTGGAAGTAATTGTGCATTCCATTTGTCTGAAGCAAACAGTGAGAATAAGACTTAAGAGCCCATGAATTCTGTGCCAGTTGCTGTGTTTGACAGTCAGCAAGGAGGCAGCATTTCAGGAAAGCTGCAGGGAGAATAGCTAGGCTTTTTGCCAATATTCCAGTTACCACTGTTAGCTGGGATGTCTAGAAGGAGATAGAAGGTGTTCAAGATGCACACATATAAAAACTACTAAGCAGTGACCAAAACACTCACATCCATTTTGCACCCACTTTCAGTGTGCACTTGTTGTAAATGACATTAGTTCTGAGCCACAATAGTGTTCTCCTCCCTTTCTTATACAATTCCTAGTAAAAGAGAAAGGGGTCACATTATGAACTGATTTTAAAGAAAATTATTTTTGTGTGTGAGAGAGGGGTGGTTTCTTCTTTGGCCAAAGGCTTTTGCCCTCCAAAGAGGCAACACCTTGCCAAAATCATGACCCTGACTGACTACCAGCTTTTTCAAGTTGATTTGTGTATCCTCCTGCCCTTTTACATCAAGACTGAGCACCGATAAAATACACACATATACATGCACATACATATACATATATAGGTTGAGTCTCTGTTATCCAGAATTCTGAAATCCAAAATATTCTAAAATCCAAAATTGTCCACACGAGTGACTGAGAGAGTAATACCTTTGCTTTCCTAAGTCACAAACTTTGCTTGATGGATAAAATTATTAAACATGAAATGAAAAGGAACCTCAGAGGAAGTTTTGGAACAGCTTTTTCAGAGTGCCCTGAGAGTGATTAGTGCACATATGAATATGAAGGCACAGGTCTATCTGTTGAAATCTGCTCAGAAATAGAAGACAATCATCCTTCAAAGCATTTGTCACATACAGGCATAGTCGGGGTTATAGAAATATCTCCAGGTAAATATGGAAGAGAGAGGTCTGGTATCTGTCAGTGATCACACGTGTAACAGAGCATCTCTGTCTCTACTGCAAAAACCCTAATCCACTGCTTAGTTCATTTGTGTTCACAACTTTGGTTCACTGTGATGCCAGTACTGTAGCCACAACATTGCAAGTTTGATCCCAAGGGTTCCAAGTTTTACTCAGCCTTCCATCATTTCGTAGGTTGGTAAAATGAGTACCCGGCTTGTGGTGGCAGTTAGCTAACACATATTGGAAACCGCTTAGTGCCTAGCATGCTATAAAGTGGTGTAGATGTGTAAAGTGCTGTTGCTTAACAATTTGTAAGCCACTCTGAGAGCCTTCGTGGCTGAAACATGGGGTATAAATACTCAAAGAAATAAATACTGTGATTGAGAAACAATGCCTTGATATCAAATTTGGTTGATCTGGCTGGAAGGACTGCCCAAGGGCTGCCAGAAAATGCATTCCATGACACGGTTAGGAGTCACGCCAAGGGCAGGCATGGTTATGCCTGAGAAGGGCCCCCATAAATTCCCCACAAATTCACACCTGAATACAAATATCCTGCATCTTCTCTGAAATGGAAATACCAAGGAGACAGGTATCCTACATGCTTCAACCGTACAGCTATGTAGATTAAGCTGACACCTTTGCATCCAAAAGACCAAAAGAGGGCTACCTGCTTATCAGATTATCCCCAATCTCCCAGATCCTGGCTGTTCAGAATCCCTTTGTAAAACAGTTGAGAACTATCTGAAATCAAAAGTTCCTTTGATCCTGGGTGCAACTTCAAAGGAATTTTCCTAATAAAAACCCTGGAAATCTTAAACTTTAGTTCAGTCCCAGTTCCTAACTGAATCTATACACTGCTCCATTTTTTAATTTTCCTCCTGTTTCCGAATTATACCCTAGCTCTCCCAGACCTTGAAATAGCATCCAGCTAGCTTCAGGCATTCCTCCCCTGGTCCAGTAACCCCAACCCTTCCTCCCAAGCCTTTCCTTTCCTGCTCTTGCTGCTGCTACTCAAGAGTAACACTGTTTCTCTGGAAGGACAAGCTTCAGTAATTTGGTACAGTATTACCCTCACAGCCTAGCTATTCCCTCCTAAGTTCTTGCCTTACTCTGAAGGCCTTGTTTGCTTGATAACTGAATGTATGGTATGTCTCTCTGTGTGTGAAAGCTACAATTGTTCAATAAAGTTTAATACATTTAATCTGAACACCTGCCCCCTGTGTGCTTCCTTTGCTCTGCCCGTATACACAGGGTTCCAAGGTCCTACAAAAGTTAAGCAATGCTCTCGTATGCCATTTGAGTTGCTTCTAATTCCCCACTGAAGCCAATAGATCTTGAGTGGATTTCCACTTCCACAAGTGATTCATGTAACACACAAGGACCAGAAGACTTAGAGATGTGTGGTGACCAAGTACATGATTTCATGATCCTGTCCACAAAGAACCAGATATTGATATCAAGAGGAGCAGGGATGGCAAGACCTGGTGGAGACATCCAAAAACAGTAAACTGCAGAGCAGCCAAAGATATCATCCAGGAAGAACTAGGATCAAAGGAGGATAGAAATGAAGAACAAGTGCTAAGAACCTTTGAACTGCTCATCACAGAAAGCATTCTTTGCTGTAATCCATCAGACAAATGGAGAGGCACAGAGTGTAATCAGGACATGGAATGAGAAAAATCCTACTAAGATCAAAGTGTCGAAGTTTTTTGACATCACTGAGATGAAGGCACACATTGACCTTCTGCTCCTGGTGGAATTGTATCAAGAACAACATGAAGTCTTGGAGGAGTCTCAAAGTCTCAGAGTACTGCCTCTTCAGAGCAGTGATTAGTCTGAAGAGTTTTGTGAATTTACAGGAAAATTAATGTTTGAAAATAGGGAAACAAGAATGTTGAATAGAGTAACTGGTAATCTGGATCCCTCTTGAAACATGTGGAGTTTGTTGAGCAGCTTTGAAAGTCACTTTCAGGGACAGATCAAACAGTTGTGCACAGATCCACTTCCTTTCAACTCCATGTCACACTGTGTAGCCATTCCATTGTCCAGGCCTCCTTGCTGATGGTTTACTTTGTGATCTCCACTCTGCAGGATCGGTACAGTACACCCCGATACCCCCTTACTCTATTCCTCTATCCAATTACTTCCTACTACTTTCAATAGCCTTGTGTGAGTGCTTGAAGCCTGAGTGTGTGCATGAATGTTGTTACTGTTAATTTCTAATAAAGATAATTTAATTATACCTTTTGGCTTAGAGTCTCATCGTTAGTACTGGTATACATAGGTTAAAAGGTCCCACTATTGTTCATCCTCTTGCTGCCATAATTGAGCTAATTAAATACCCTCCATATTAATATTTGGACATTAGAGGGTCCCCCACGGACCCCATGCAATTCAGGCAACATTGGTCACGTGCTCTTAGCTGGTGTTTCCTGGCTGCGAGAGAGCAAGAGAGATGGCAGTGGCGGAAGCTGCAGCAACAGGCCGGTATGTCCATCTGGACATCCATTCCATGCAGGTAACAGGGGAGGAATGGGCTTGATCTACGGGCAGGATTCACCAGCAGGGAGCTGGCATATCCTGGCCCATGTGGATGAGCCCAAGGTTGGTCCATTCAGACTCTTTCTTTGGATGGAGATTCATAAAGTTCTGCAGCTGATGATGAATAAAACTGGTAGATGTTTATGAAAACCATTTTTACTGATACTATTTAACTCAGCTGGCTTTCCAACCATACTATTTCCATACTATTTACTAAGAATACTATTTTCAAGCATCTGGAGCTTTTTTCTAGGTATAACACACACACAAAATGCATGGGCACAACAATAAACTGTCAAAGAAACTGTTTCAATAAGAATGTTAATTGATTTTGATAGTCTTAGTCAGTTTTTGTTTTGATTTGTTTTGTTTTACTAGCAGTTCATGCACACAGAGATCTTTTTAAAAGGTTGCTGAATGTGTCAGTATCTGTATTCATAAACCTAGAGAGCTGAAAAGTAGAAATCAGCTAGCTATTCTCAAGCAAAGTCTGCTCAAATTAGGCCACAGTCCAGAAAACATTTGTACATATTTATGTCCCATTAAAATGGATAGGATTTAAATGTCACTAACTGTGTTATGACAATTCTTGATATGGCACCTTGTTTAAATCTTCCTCACAGCCACTTTGTGCCAACCACATTGGTTGAATATACAGAATATGCCACAGATCTCTGGAATGTTAGCATAAATGCAGAGAAAGGGCAATTCTGTTTTGTAAAGATATAGATCACATTATAATAATCTCCCTTCTGTATTTTGTTAGAAGCCCACAGTCATGATTAAATTGGTCCTACAGAGGGTGCATGAGTCAGTCAATTTCAATTTTGTCAGACTAACATTTTCTGATTTTGTTTTGTGTCCACAACAATCTGCATTTTTTAAAAAAACAAAAAGCTGCACAAAAAAGCTGCCTACATTGTTAGGCACATTTCTTCAAATATCCACACTTCTGTATGTACTATCCTAATGTACACATTTTTGCAAGCAATATCTCCCAACATGTACTTTTTTTGTATTTTCCATACCATATAAGATTATGCACCTACCTATCAGCCATCTAATGCTGATTTCATGTCAGTGTAACATCATTAGGATCCTATGAACTCTCACCACAAAAGCTGAGAAGAAAACAAAAGCAATAAAACATCACAACAGAGTCTAGCCACATAACTAGAGAATGACTACTGATGACACCTATATCAGTTCGGCATGGAGGAAGCCACTCTTCACTTGGCAACAGAAAACGCCCCAACAATATGTCCCAACCACTTAACAAACACAGTCTACCAGACACTGAAGATGTAAATCTCTACTTTCCTTTACATTTCTACGTGCAATTTTCTTCCTGCTAGGTAAGATTATGAGTGTTTCTGTGCCATTTTCAATACTGTCCCATTTTCAAGCAGTATACATACCGGTACTTCAGTAGTATGTTGGGAAAGATTCATTTGCACAGAAATGCACATGGTTTTCCTGCACAGGGCAAAAAACATTTCCTGTTTGTGAGCAGAAAAGTTTGTTACGCTGAGACAGAGAGGCCAGACACTGAGTTAAGAATTAAAAGGGATGCCCATAACTTTAATACATGAATTGCAAGTCAAGTACATCTAACTACAATTACCCCCTTTAGCCAACAATGGATAGGAAAGGAGGGAGATACCACTGGGCTCCACAATTTCCAGACCAACACATGTCTAAGCAGACCTTTAAGCAACAGGGGTTTGGTAAGCATCTGACAATGCTTACCATATTTACCAATCTGTGGGTTGAGCAAAAATAGCTTGTCAGAGGAGAAGCACACTGGAGATGCCAACACTGCAGATGAGCTCCCTCTCCACTAACTGTCCAGCAGCCCCAGGGCTTTTGTCCTTTCAGTTTAACTTGTGCCCAATGTAATCTCTCCCCCTTTAAACTTACCAGCTGTGTCAAAACAGTGCAAGAAATCTGCCCATGAGCAGCAATGAAAAGGTGACTAGTGTAAAAGAGAGAACAGATCTAAAAAGCCATTTTGGTTCATTTTTATTGAAAGCAGTGCCTTAATATCAAAATAATATCCACAAACAAAGCAGGAAATAAAAGCATTCTGTAGAGTCAAGCCAAGAGCATGAATTTCATGGAGCTAAGGACAGTCCCCTTTATGGTCGGGAAAATCACACCTTAGGCACTGAGAACCTTTGAAAATGGATACCTGCATCTGTCTTTGAGAGGGACAGCCATCAACCAAACAAGATGACTCTCATTACTTTGTAGATGGAACTCATATGACAGCCCAGAGAGACAAATGAGTGGTCTGTAAAGCATCCATCCATGTTAAATCACCTGAGTTTTCCCCAAAACCTGGTTATCCAGAGTTCCTTTGTATAAACACTTGAGAACTATTAGAAGCCATAATATTTATTTTATGTTACACACTTCAAAAGGGGATTTTCTTATTTAAAAAACCCATGAAAAATAGATTTCTTTGGTTCAGTCCCAGTTTCCAACTGAATCCACATTGCTCTGCATCCTTTTGTCCTCGTGGGGCCCAGTACCTTTGTGGTTTGTACTCACACTGCCTTGTTCCACAATTACTTATCCCCATCTTCTGTACTAACTCCCCAGCTTTCCTTTAATTCTAACTTCCCTTCCTTAAGTTTCTTCTAAATTTGTGTAACCACTGCTCACAAGTAACACCACTTCTCACAAGGAGAACAGAGTCTCAGGATCAGGTGCAGTGTTACCCACAAGCCTGTAACTATGTCCTTTTTCTAACTGTTTCCTGCCTTACTCTGATAGTCTTGTTGCTTTGTAAAGTGTTTGTGTGGGGAGTCTAAATGTCTTCCTGTTAAATCAATGAAGACACAATCATTACTTTTGACATCTGCCTCCGTGTATTTTCCATAGCTTCACCTGTAGATGTAGGGTCATGATCCTTGCTATTCTTACATGCCTCTTGGTATGCTATTTGAGTTGCTTTTTCCCCAAACACAGTTCATGAGTGGAAATTTCCACTGACACCAGTGATTCTTGTAACACTAGTCCTGATCCAAGTCCCACATGAAGTGGGAGGAAACCCCAGGGAAGGTGGGGAAAAAACATGCCATAATAACATGGAAAAATTCCTTCCTGCCGTTTTTAATTACAAACTGAAAAATTGTTCTTTGGACTAAAATTCCCAGAATCCCTTAGACAGCCCATAGTATCTGTCCTGAATTGTGCTGGAGTTGACTTTTAAATATTAAGTTGTAATTCTTTTCACAAACATGGAAAGATGTTAGAATTAACTTTACAACAGCATTCTTCAGCTTCTTAGATCTCTAGCCCAGCTGAATACAAACGGATATCTTTCAGCTTTTACTAAAAGATATGAGCTCACTGGGGCTGTTCTCACTCTGGTTTCTTCCCTGTAGTACATGGAATTTGCTATGGTAGTGGTCACAGAGGGGTCATGAAAGTGCTGGCAGGTCATCTTGTATTATGTCAGTTAGGGGTGTGTACCTAGGTTCAGCTTTCTGTTCCAACAGCAGACACATTTGGGAATGTGTTAGTGGGTGAGGTCCATGATTTTTCTTTTTAGCTTAGTAGTCTTTTGCAAGAAGTACAATGAGACAATGCTACAGTACTTAATTCACAGCTAGGATAGCTCAGTTTGCATTAGTATACTATTTACACAGAAAAATCTTAAGCTATACTACACTATTCGGATTAAAAAACAAGACAGTTCCTGCCTATAATTTTACACCTAAATTGTAAATTCTACTTTTCAAGTAAATTCTAGTAAAATATATGATACAAAGGGGCAAATGGATATGGAAAAAGGCACCAGTTCTTAAAGGTGGACTTTAAGTTACTTAATTGTTCCATTTAATGACCACTCAAATGGAAACAGTGCAAATAGGGGATGCAGTTTAATTGATCATGAAGCTGATTACAGGGACCACACAACTCCCTTCCTGAAACACCTATATTGGCTGCCAGTCCATAGAATCAGAGTTGGAAGAGTCAAGTGTGCTGATTATAACCTATACAGCTCATGCTGTCTGACGGACCATATATTCCCCTATGAGCCAGACCAAACTCTAGGATCTTCATGGAAGGCTCTTCTCTTGATCCTACCACCTTCACAGGTACATTTGGTGAGAATACATAAGAGAGCTGCTCCTACACTTTGGAACTCCCTTTCTTGGGAAGCTAAACTAGTTCACTCCTTGCTATCTTTCTACCATCAAGTGAAGACTTTTTTACGGCACCAGGCATCTGGGGATTGATTGGTTTATATGATGGGTTTTCTGTTTTAATGCTGTACAGTTTTGATCTATGCTTTTAAATTAAAGTTTTATATGGTTTTAATGGTATAGACACATCTCAACTTTCTCTTGTATATTTTAGGATATATGTGGTTTTACTTGTATCTCTTCTTATATTGTAAGCCACCTTGGGTCCTTGATTGATACAAGAGGTCAAATGATAGATACTCTCTCAAGAACAGTAACAGAGTGGGCCCTTCTATCCTATCTGGTTGAATGTTATGAGAATGGAGGCCAGCCTTGATCACATGTCATTTCCTCTCCTCTCTTCTGATTTTTATGCAAGGGGAAGTGATTCACAGTTTCTATTCCTGCTTTCATAAACAACATCCAAATTTGAGCAACTGTTTTACTCTCATTGTGGCTGGATTGTATGAAGTAACCAGAGTTTCCCCTATTCAGATGTTTAAAGTAACTGGTTTATTCCAAATTCAAAGTGGTTGTTTTCAATCGCCTCCCACAGTGTGTGAAGGAAGAGAGGGGGAGTGTCCTGTCCCCAAACTAAAAAGGGCCATGATAATCATCAGTGCCATGGCACTGGCCAGTGTCACACTATGATTTGTGAGAAAATTTTGGATGTGCAGATTCTTAGGCCTTCAGATTTAACGTGAATATTCCCAGTTATATACTTTGTCTGTGTGTGGGGGGGGCACCATGTGATTGTAATTACTCAGCTATTACTAAATAATCCCACAATAGTGCCAAATTAGAAGTTGCATTAATCTTTAGAGCCAAATAGCTTCGCTTAAACTGTATGATGTAAAGGGATTAGGAATGCAAGCAAGATGATTTGCAAGACTGCACTTTGGAAAATCATCCTTTTGTGCTTGAACTAAATAAAACCATAAAAGCAATGCATAGTTTCAAGTATCCAGAAATTATTATTGTGTTTGAGTTGCTGCTGCAGTTAAGCAAAGTACTTTCTAATTGAAGCTGTCACTGATTTGAACAGGTAATCAATTTGCCTGTAGCTTTATAGAACACCTTTCTCAATTATTTAAATTACAGATATAAAACATGTCCTCAGTTAAAAAATTGGTGTCTTGTTTCCTAATAAGTTGAGGCACCCCATGGGGTGGGGTGGTTGTGGAAAGGTAATCATCTGACCTACTTTCCCCCCTAAATATCAGGATTCCCCCACCAAAACAAAAACAAAAACAGTGAAGCATTTTTATGCAGAAAGTATTGTAAAAAGGAAGGCTTTTGTAACACCCACCCCATGTTGCACAAAATATTTCTTGCACAAAAACCACTTTTGTGAAAAAAAGTTCCTGACATGATAGACCTGGCATGAAAACAATAACTGGAAATGATGCAAAGCCTAATATAATTTTCCCCAGGTGGGAGAAAAATGGAAATATTTCATTCTTCCATTCAAGAATTAAATAAGCCAAGGTTTACATATGAGGCTGCCAAACACACACACCTGGGAACCCAAGGGTCAAAAATGTTTTTGTCCCCAAATATCTTCTATGGAGCATGAGGGAATTTTGGTTATGTTTTTGGCTCCTGAGGGCCAATTTATACCCAGGGAAAGTCTTTTTTAAAAAACAACAACATACCTTTATTGCTTGTGTACAAGAGGGGATTTCAGCAGGTGTTGTTTGTTTTGTTACAAGAAACACATGCTAAAATGCCCACTTTTACACTACTATTAAAGGTAGAGGAGCCCTCTACAGTTTTCACTCTGGCAACCCTAGGGAAGTGTGGCCCTCCAAGGTCTCCTGGGGGGTAATATAATTCCCAAGACTCCCACAGTTACCAACCCCTGACTAGTTAAAACACACAAGGCACAATTCAATCAGAATAAGTAGGTGTGTAAGTTGCATTACTTTAAGTCTTTAAAAAAAAACTGTATTGCTCTCAGTGGGGAGACAAGAATGTCCTTAACTTTTTCCCACTGAAATGAATGGATCTTTAAAACACATGATTGCCATTGGACCATGACACCACTTCAAGCATATCTTGCTTTAATCTACAATGTCATGGTTTGAATACAAGGAAGAATACTTTTTAAAAAATAAAAGATGGCAACCAGTTTATATCAGTTTTAGAAATGTTGTTTTCTGCTATTTTAAGCATGTTTTGACTTAGCTTAATCTTCTGAAGAAGATTAATGAAGTACTTTCTTCTTGTCTTCTGTGATTTTTGATCATCTTTTATCCTTTGTATCTGGCCTAGGGCTGGAGCTCAGCAATCAGGGACTTCAGAGGTTTTCTCCTGCTTCCTCTTAATGCTGCCACAGAGTATCTGCTAATATGAGCTGCCTTGTAAAAAAAAAAAAAATCTTTCTGGCACACAGCCAGAGAGGAAATGTACCAGAACAGAAGGAAATCCATCTTGTCTTAGTGAAGAGGAAATGAGTAGTGCCACTTGTGTGGTTAAAATATCTATCCATCAAAGCATGCAGTTGGAACTATCAACATTACATTCCAATCATCTGGTTGACTAGTGATTCTTTCTAAAGCAGCGACCCAGTTGTCTTCTCTGCCAAATGGATGTTCATAGAATCAGGAACAAAGCTTTTCAGTTCCATAGAATTTTAAGGAAAATGTTGAATAATGACTTATTACCCGAATTACAGGGAGTTCATGGGAACTCCATGTGTGTCCAGATATTAATATGGGAAATTTTAAATTCGCTCAATATGGCAGCAAGAAGCCAGATAACAATGGGATCTTTTGACCTGTGTCTACTGGTACTAACTGATAAGACTCATGGCCAAGATATAAAATATTTTTTTTTATTGAAAAATAATTTTGGAAGCATTCACACCAATACTCAGGCTTCAAGTAATCACACAAAGCTAGCAAAGAATAGGAGTAAGTATTGGGATAGAGGAATAGAGTTTGGGCTCTACTATACCTATCCGATGAACAGAGATTCATGTAGCAGAAGATACTCAGATGGGGTTCTGAAAGTCACACAGCAAACCGTCAGAGTAACGAGGAGGGAGAAACTGCGAATGTGGTGACACAGACTGACAGAGTGATGAGATGAAGGAAGCCATGCACACTTTGACTGTGTTTTGGGGTGATATTTATACTTGATATTCCCCCTGAAGGGGTGTTATGAGTGGAATGCAGTGTCTGCTGGAGTTTCCCATAGTTAGACAATGGAAACTCTGGTTGTGCTAATGATTGCTAATGGCTGAAACATTAAGACTTATGGGTGTCAGCCAACCTTCTATTGTTCTAGGAGAGGTGGGAAGGAAAACCAGTTTTGCAGGCCAAAGAGTGTCCAGCCACTTTGATTGAATTAGCGAATGACTCACTTCCATGTACAGCCAGGAGAATTAGCACCTTTCTATTCTAACTATCAGTCCAAGGTGGGGGGTCCACATAATTACTACCCAGGGGTGTCTTTTAGGAATTTGGGATGGCCTCTTCCTTAGGTTTTCTGAGCACACCTTTAATCCTTGCATTTGGGAGGCCCTGGTCTAATACCAACCATGTGGAAAGCCAATAAATAAGCCAATTTATTAAATATAGCCAATTGATGAATTATTGAAAGGGAGGGGTATCAGGGCAGGTAATCACCCCCCACTTTAGGTGTCTGTAATGGTAAATGCTTGGAACAAAATCTCCATTGTGGAGAATTTAATATGCATATTGTACAACTCTTGGCATATCACTGCATACTATTTCATTTAACTTTGACGTGTCTTTAAATAGTTTTTGTAATCATGCAGTATCACGTATAATCCAGACCCGTACAAATCTTGAAAGTGTCTTCTATGTTTTAACCCCAGACAGCTTTAAGAGATATGCTGTTGAAAACAGATCAAAAGTGTGTGAATGTGAAAGAAATTGCATTTGTTCAATGTGAAAGAGATGGTTTGGGAGAGTAAATTGGTTTTCTAACTTCAATTATCTTGGCAAAATACCATGGCACAGAATAAAATAAACTTTTTTTCAAGTCAGACAATTTAATGACAACATGCAACACCCTAGTGAAGGAGGAAGAGAGAGCCAGTTAAAATTAGGGGTGTAAATTCTTCACCAATTTCCTTCTCAAAGGAAGCAATGAGTAATTTTAGCAATTTTCTTCTTGCTCCAAAAAAGTCTTCAAAGATTATGCAGGTTTTGAAGCCTATTTAGAGAAATAGGAAAACAAAGCAAAAAAAAAAAAATCCAACATTTTTTTAAGCAGGAAATGTTATTTCTGCATTGCCATGTCATTTCTACACATTAGGGATGGTCAATCTTGATTTCTCCAAGTCTCATGAGATGTTGAGAAAAATGAAAGAGTTATTTGTCCAATAGCTTCAAGACACTTGGGAATTCTCCCCCGGCCCCTGCTCACACACACACTATCATGGGAAACTGTGCTGCTTTTCCATGAAAGCTGGGCAGCTTCCACAGGAAACCACATAGTTTTCCAGTAACTGTGCAGGGCCTCCTAAGAACTGTGCAGCCTTCCCTGAAAATGCCACAGCTTTTAGCATGGAAAGGACTGCGTTTGGATAGTTAGGTGTTTAATATTTAAACAGCAATGTTGCATAACAAAATCTTGTGCCAGATTGGGAATGCTTGGTTGTATGAGTTCAATAGGGAAATAATGGGGGCAGAATGGACTGAAATACCCAAATATCCACCCCCAAGGTTCCATATCACAGTGCCAGCACCATGATGTGCTTCTCACCACTACTGACCTCCATTCCACCAGCAAAGATGGCCTCTCCCTGCAGTTGTGTGAGTGCTATGCATGTACAGGAGTGGAGTCTGAATTAAGAAACATGTGTTTGTAATATGTAAAATTAAACATGGACAGTGTCACGTGCATATATACGACACTCCCTAACAACAACAGCCATAAATCATTCATCCAGTGTATAAAGTATCTGAATTTTATAAAGATAAAGGTTCTATAAAATATGAAACACTTTGGTATAAACACACCAGCTTTAGTTCCAAGTTGCATATGGAGAGAGAGAGCTGAAGGCAATCAGAATTTCTCCACCATGTTTTTCTATGATATCTTTCCATATTTACAAATGTTTGCTTCTGCTTCATACTTGACAGTCCAAGAATATTTTTCTGCCTTTATATCCCAGATTTCATTAGCAAAACAGGTATGTGTGTGAGGAAAATGAATGATTGAATAGTGGTGAGGAAGAGTCTCTGCCTCCCTGCCCCCCGCCAAAAAAATTATCAGATTTATTCTCTGTGAAAAGCAACAGGATCTAATCATACTTTGCATAAAGGAGGGTGAAGCAAAGTTGGTAAATCCTAGGATGGCAAATGTTTTATACAGGCTTAATAGCATTGTATTTAAAAAAAAACATGTTGTATTAGTTTTGATAAAGGCTGGCCAATGGGAGTCTCATTTCCATTTAGTGTGTGTAGTGGCTTTAATGTTGGAATTAAGCCTGTTGGCCAGCCCCTAGAGCTGTGCAGATGAGAAAAAGATGCAGGAACTTCTCTTGTTTACACATGTCTGCAGGACTGAGAAGCAAGACCAGCTCCACAGACCTACAAGGTAAGGGGTGTTTGTATTTATATCTTTTTTAAAAAAAACGGTGTTGGTTGTTTGCATGAGAAATGAATGGAAGATGCATAATCGTGGTGCAAATGAGAGAGAGGATTTTGAGTGTATTATTACATTGGCTTTAACTATAGTTCATCTCCCTTCCATTTCAGCCTTCTTTTGTTAATAACACTTTTGACAGCCTATGGCATTCTTTTCAACTTTTAAAATATATAATATGCTAATTTCACTCAGCATTTTTAAAAGTTGCATGGAGAAAAGAATTACAATTTAGTTATTATGTGCTTCATGCTTATGCTCTTTCCTAAAGTCTTGTTTGTTTCCTGTTAATAAATAAATAAATCTGTATCTCTATGTAGAAAAACAATCTAATTTATGTTCTTCATTCAGTATTATTCATTTCTTTTATCTCTTGAGCATCTGGCACCAGTGTTAGAGGAGCCAGTGCAAACAGATGGTTTTTAGTTTAAAATGTACCATCAATAATAGATAGAAGTCCTTTGGGGGGAAATATTACAGTAAGTAGGGACTGTGATCTTAAAATTAAATCATAGGCTGTTTTGGGTTGCCATTGGTGTGTGTGTCTGCGTGTATTTTATGTACATTTTAAAAAATTTCTTCCCAGTACAACACAAACAAATAAATAAACCAAAACCAGCAAATCACCTCACTAGAATGAGACCATAATGAGCAATTGTTTTATTTTGGTTGGTTGAAAAGAAATTGATGACACTAGTAGGCAAAGGAGAGGTAGTGAAAGGCATGCCTTGCAACAGCAGCTTGGGTGTAACCTGATGTAGCATGGGAACAATTATAAAACCCTGCAAAGACAAAGGTGCACCCTGAAAGGTTTGAATAGGTGAGCCTGCCCACGTTCAAAGAAGAGTCTTGCTTGGTTAAATCATGCGGTAGGAAGACTTTTGTTCTAAAGTAGATGTAGATATATCTGTTTCTGGCATAAATGCGAATTTGACCAGGAAATTCCTTCTGTAACATCCATGCCCTCCCATACGTTTCCCTTTATAGGGAACATAGGGCATATTGCAAGTTGATTCAACTTTCCTGCACCAAACGTACCCCATTCCAAAATTCTAGGCTCATAATTTACACAGTTGTTAAGGTAAAGCAACATTCAAATGACTCTTTTCAGTAAACCTTGAACCCCTTCCTGTCTGACAACAGCCCAGTTTAAAAAGTTACTACACTGCAGTTAGGTTTTGCAAGTTTTCAGGAAGGAAAGTCACAATATTTAGAAACAGCTGCAGAGAACACATCTCACATTGTCTCCTCTCAAATGTAGTAAACAGATATTATCATCCTGTCCTCAGAGAATGGTACAGTGGTTCTTGGATGAAGAGGAAATCTTTCTGATATGTTTGAAATAAATAAATGTTTAAATGGGAAAATTAGCTTATGCCAAGACAAATATTGGAAGGCACAGCAGGATATGGAGCACAGCTGCGCTGTCTTTCTAGCAGATTACCATATCAAAGGCAGCTTTGGCTCCTTACTCAGGACATAAAGCATGCAGAACCATCATTATTGAAGGCAATGATACCACCACAGTAAAAATGAATACCCATTGATTTTTTTTCTGGGGTGGGGACATTCTCCTGTAAGATAGTGGACAATTGATATGAGTCACTTTTATGTGAACAGCCCCCGCCTCGCTAAAGCCTACCTCTTCTGATGGAGAGATGAACTTGATTATTCTTGCCCAGCATCTTTGGCAATGTCTGGGAGTTTGCCATGGTCATGCAACCCTTCCTCAGGAATGATCATTTTAAGCCCTGTGTAAACCCACAAAGACTGCAAGACAGCAGGAAGTACTAAGCAAGAGGATAAAAGCTGGGATATAGAAGGATGAGTGATTCCAAGCATGGCATATCATAGCATTGCTGAAGATTTTTGGACTGGAAAATGATTTACATGAAGGAATAAGTGTCCAGTTTCATCATTTGCTTTAGATTCAATATATGATCCTGGGCAATTCACTTGTCTCATCTCTTCCAGCATTCTTTTTCCAACAGTGGCCAACCAAATGTCTTTGCATATGTTAAAAGCAGATTGGTTGAACAATATTATTTCCTTTTTCTTGTTGCTCAGATACTGATATTCTGAGCTCCATTGGCTCTGACCAGGTATCCTCTGTTTAGTTGTTATGGCTGATAGGAAGTGCTTCCACAATTGGAACCAAGGTAGAAGAGGAGTGCTTAGGGTGAAAAGAAGGAATGGCACTGCAGGATCGCATGGGACTTGCAGCATCCTTACTCTCTTGTTTTGTGAGCTATAGTTGAGACAGCATGTTTTTGAAGGGTCAAACTTCAGAAGTCAGGCAAACTTAAAGCAAGCAGAAATCAGAACACTGGAAGCTCTTAATGGGCCATACTGACAGAGCTGTGACAATTCATTACCCCAGTAGGGATCTGAAGCCATCTAAAGTCCTATAAAGGTAGGGAAGAAATATAGTTTTGCTTCCCAGCTTCTTTTATATGGAAGAAGATATTTAATGTGTGAGATTGGCACACATTGTAGCAACCGTAAGGGCCAGAGTAAATACAGTACTTTCACTAATATATTATAAGGGAAAGATTCAACAGGAACATAACTGAGCTCGCGGTACAAATCAGAATAGCAGTTTACAACCATCTGGTTAGGAAAGACCACACTCAGTTAAAAAGGAAAGGGAGATGCTATCACAATCTCAGAGACACAAGTCTTCTGAGGCCTCTTTTACACCGAGTCCCAATTTGCTGAATGATTCAGAAGTATTTTTTTTAAAAACAAACTCTCACCAGATTCTACACCCTTTAGATTCTGGAAAATGTGGGTGGTACTAGGACACATTGTCTGAGTCCAAGAAAGATAGTAGGGCCATTTTAACCACCTGGAAGGGCACAAGAGGGTACACAAGGTTCCTTCCTATAGAAATCAGTCTGAGCATCAAAGGGCACAAGAGGATACACAAGGTTCCTTCCTATAGAAAGCAGTCTGAGCATTGACATCAAGTTTCCTCAAAGGAATGGAAGTGGAGCCCAGTGTCATTTTGGGGGTTCCCAGATGCCTCTTTCAACAGGTGGGTCCCAGTGTTTTGCTATTCTCAAATCTTACTTGTTCTTTTCCTTTCTATTACAACATGCTTTCAACATATGAGCAATAGACCAAGTAGTAGACCAGTAGTAATAGACGTTATCATTAGCTGACATAGCAAGTGGTGAGGTTCAGTGAACTTTAAAGGAGCTATACAAAGTACTCAGCCCTATCCCCCAGTAGATTCAGCATCTTGGCCAGCTCCTGTGGAGTTCAGACTCAACCCGGAACAAGTTCACCACCCCATTCATTTGAGGGCCATTAGCCACTGTTGTTTTCCATTACTTAATATCATCCATAATTTCAAAGAAAACTTGGCTTGTGTTATTAGGGATGTAAATCATCATGATTTTCATCCTTGCAGGCAAGAATGAATAATTCTTGCAGTATTTTCCATGCTGGATGGGAACACACAGATTTCTGCACAGTTCCTGATCATTGTTCATGCTTTGGCAAGTATTCAACTGTAGAGAAACAAAGAACAAAGGGATATTCTTTCTATTCATACCTGTTATTGGAGAGTTTTAAACTGATGACTGCATTGATGTTTATTCTTTCTATGGTTTTACATTAGACTTTGTTTAGCTGGTCAGCTGTTTATTGTTATTATTATTCATTGTGAGGAAGTTGTGTGTGTGTGTTATTGGTTTTAAATGCTTTTGTTAGTTGCTTTTAATGGAAGTGTTAGAACAGGGTGATTTGAATAGCAATGCCTATGTGAGCAAGGGGCCTTAATTACTGAGGGCATATGATAGTTGGTCCCTGATAAATCCAGTCATTCATCTAGTATGTTCTTCTGGTGCCTCAAGCATTTCTAGAATGAAAGTGAAATCTTTTTGCTTGTTGAAAATGCTGCTGACATTTTTGGAATGAGAAAAAATATATAAAAAGCAGGAGTAGATCACCTCCAGGGATTGGGGGATGGCACTGGCTTCCTGCAGTACTTTGGAGGCCAAACTTGCCCCCACCTGCTGCCCCCCTCCACATCTTCTTGTTTCCACTTGACACATCCCAAACATTTCTCTATGGTGTTGGAAACTTCTGGATATTTTAGGGCCAGAAGAGGCTTTATTTACCAGGAAGTGAACCTGAAGTCAATTTCCAGTTCATTTCCTGGTTAAATAAAGGCCCCGCCTAGGCCTAAACAGTCTAGGGAAGAGTTCAAAACACCAGTTGCTCTCTACCTACGGTTGCCAGAGTAAAAACTGGATAGAACTCCTATACCTTTAATGGTAGTGTAGAAGAGGCAATATCAGCTGGCACTGATTGTTATGTAGTTGTCTGACAAGCCAAACCTGCTGAAATTCCCTCGTCTATACAATCATTTAAAGGTACAGGAGCCCTCTCCAGTTTTGATGCTGGCAACCCTACTCAATCTAGGATATATGAATATTTTAAAGGATAAAAATGGAAAAAGTTAAACTTTTTTTGGAGCATGGGTGTTACAAAAACAAACCTGCGTGTGGCTTGTGGTACAAAGTTTCCCCACCCTTGTAGAAATTATATATATTTTAAATGTCTGAGACATAAGTGATTGTGTTGTATACATCTGTTTTAACTGACACTTGTTTGATTTAATGTCTAGATTATTTATCCTCACTGTCACCCTAAGTAAATTGCAATTTTGTAGGTATGTCCTACAGACCTTAGGTAATAAAGAACTTCAGTCTGTCCACTGAATCCAGACTTCCCTGTACAGCCTTCAAAGCAGAACTGCTTATCCCATCTACTGAAACTTGAGAGCAATATGACATCCTCTTACATATCAGGCTTTATAAACTAAGCCCACACATGGAGTGAGATAACTTATCCTAGAATTTTCCCAACGAGAACACATTCATAAAGTTAAATGGGTAAACATGTTTATTAAACAAAAATAACAACTAGAACATTCTTCTGTTAAGAATATGTAACACACCAATAGTTGTATCAACTGGAGATGAAATAATTATAAGTCAGTAATAACTAGTTTGTGGCATAATCTAAAGAAACAAAATGACTTGCATGTCAATTCTATCCTGGATTTCTAATAGACAGAGAATTTTAAAGTCCTAGTGGCTTACCAGACATTGTTTTTTAATGTTTACATGTTCCCAATTTCAGAGAACACCAGAATCAGTTTAATTCAATAACATGCTTGCTGGATAACCATGAGTAGTTTATCTCATGCCAGCTATATATTATCTTTAATTCATTTATAAGCATACACCATGAAAATAATATTTTATTTCTTTTTATTTTTTTTCCAAAGCAAATTGTAGATGATAACCAACCTTCAGTGGCCTCTTTTTGAAAGGAAATCCAACCTTGTACACAATACACTCAGTGTTCATATATCAACACTGTTTTAGGAATTAGGACACAGTCATGTTTTAGGAATTCATTTTATAATTAATTTACGTTTATAATTTTATAAATGCTGCCAGTTTTAGAATGGTCTGTCTATTAAATAATGAGACTGTATTTCTACCTTTCAGACAAATCAGGGAGAAATGATTGTGAAGACTTGAGTGGTGACCGTGAATATGTCTGAACCTGCATGACATCAACACTCTCGGCCATTCAGTTAATTGTCAGTCGTCGTTTAAAGCATCTGTGTTGCCTATTGTATGCTGGAAAAATGCTAAGTTTAAAAGTCGAGCAACATGTCAATTTGAATTTTTTAGTTAAATTGAACAAAACACCAATGGAATCTTTTCAAATGCTTAATGAGGCCTAGAAGATGGAATGTCTTGTGTGCATGTATTTGAGTAGCAGAAAAGATTAAGAGAAGGGCATGAGAATATGGAAGACGATGAAGACTGTGGATGATCTTCCACTTCAATTACTGAAGAAATTGTCAAAAAAAATCACCCAGATAGCTTGAGAAAACCACTGACTTAGTGTCTGAATGATAGCTGAAGCTCTGAACATTGGCAAACACACTGTGTGAAAAATGTTGCATGAGGATCTCAACATGAGAAAAGTTTGTGCCAAGATGGTTCTTAGGGTTCTCACACCAGAGCAAAAAGAGTGCCACAAGGAAATTTGTGCTGACATTCTGCAGTAGCCTGAGGCAGACTGAAACTTTTTTCAAAAAATCATCACTTGTGATGAAACCTGGATCTTCCAGTATGATCCTGAGACAAAATGACAGTCAATGTACTGGAAAACACCATTATCGCCAAGAATGAAAAAAGCACGTCAAAGCAAGGCCATATTCAAAGCCATGCTCATGGGGTGGGGGTTGACATCAAGGGCGTAATTTTGGGAGAATGGCAAAACAGAAGGCAGAACAGTTAACCAGCATTATTATAAGGAAGTTTTGACAAAACTAAGAGAAAGAGTCGGGGGGGGGGGAGCCAGAACTGTGGGGAAATTGTTTCATTCTTCATCAAGACAATGTGCCTGCTCAAACAGCATTTTCTGTAAAGCAGTTTTTGGCTGATAAACGCATTACTACACTTGAACATCCTCCATATTCACCAGATTTGGCACCATGTGACTTTTTTCTTTTCCCTAAAGTGAAATCGGTGCTTAAAGGAACACATTTTGAGTGTATCGATGCGGTAAAGAAGAAAAAGTCAGATTTGTTGAAACAGCAGACAGAAACTGATCTGCTCCATGCCTTCGACCAGTGGAAAACAAGACTGCATTGGTGTGTGAGTGTGAACAAGGAATATATTGAAGAGGACAAGCATTAGAATTGTACTACATATAAATAAAGATGGGTTATTGTAGCAGTCTCATTATTTAATAGACAGACCTCATAGTATGTCGTGGAAGTAGTATTTGGGGGGTTATCAGCTTCAGGGTAAAATTATATAATAAATCAGGGAAATATATAACATTTAATTTTTATTAGAAATTATATATTGTGATCATAAAAATTGTTATATTTTATGTTCATAGATGTGGTTAGCTAGACTACCATTCTGTAGTGGTAAATGAGTATCTGTAGGGGAAACAGTGGGCAATTAGAAGTCATCCATTATTGTTCATGTGTTAATTTCTTATACATATATAATATCTTGCTCTTCCTGCCTCTGTAATCCAGCCTCTTACTGCAAAGATATTGAACTTGCATGCTCTATCCATTTGACCATCTAACTCTCCTGCTTTGAGTGCTGTATTGAATAATTGTCATTGCAGGAACATATCATCTTATATTTGATAAAACTTGGTGGAGAGTCATGGTAGTACTGTATATAAGTGCCTAAATACAGTTCAGATTCTGGGGTTGGGGGGCGGATAACACATAACGTATGAAAGTATTTATTTTTGCGCATACATAAAATGGCACAGAGTTCTAATCTGGAAGTGGGCAGACTTTAGGCCAGGGTGAGAATTGTGTAGCCCGTAGGCTGCATGTGGCCCTCTGGGGTTCAGTGGTGGTCTTTGGGACCCTGACCAGCCCCCAAAGGCCTTGGTAGCCCTATTTTTTTGTCTTCCCAAAAGCTTTTCCCCCCCCTCATTCAAAGAGTTTGCGGGTCTATTGAAATATGAAACAGCTCCCCCCAGCCAAGTCCCCAAGCAGTCAGTTGAGTGGCCAGGAGTGATGTGCCTTCACTTCCAGTCACCAAAATGGTGGCTACAGCAGCTCAGCCCTCTGGAACTTCAGAGAACCCAAAAATCCATTGATGTCATACTCTGGTCTTTGGTGGTCTCCCAAGCCTGCTTTTATCAGGATCTACATTATTTTTCACTAGAAGATCTAGAGAAAACAGGTACAAAATGGTGGTTCATGAGGGGAGGAGGGTCAATTAATTACAGTATGTGTCTCTGAGTAGTTATTCAACCCTTTCAGTACTAAAGGTAGAGTTCATACACATAGGTTTTCATATAGAAGCTATTCTCTGCCATCTACCCAGCCTCTCTCTGCCATCCACCCACCTGCATTCATGATCTGAGCAGCATAATTTAGGAGGATTAAAAAAAAAAATCCTCCACTGTTAAACTATTATTAGAAACATTGCTGATGTATGGTACTGCACCTTCTGTTTGTTTCTGATGCAATTGATTTTGTGCTACTCTTCCTTATTCGTCTCCTCTCAAACAGATGGGAGGCCAAAGAGGTATAAAGCTGCTTGTAATAGAAACAATGCCTTCTTTTTCTTTTTTAACTTTACTGTACTAAAAATGTAGACATTCCAAAGGACAATCAGGCTTTCATACAAGTTATTGTTGATGCAAGTGAAGAAAAGACAGGACTGTATGAAACTGCTTCATAATGAGTCAGACCTTTGGTCCATCAAGTCCAGTATTGCTGACTGACTGACAGATGTTCTCTGGGGTTTTAGAGAGGATTCTTTCCTAGACTTCCCTGGTATTCCTTGGTAGTCTTCATTCCTGATATTCACCAAGTTCAACAAGATTGGGTATGTTCAGGGTGGTAAGCTTGCTGAAAGTTCAGGGCTTTCTGGTTTTAATAGGAAGTGATATACAAATTAATAATTATTATATATAGATGACTATAATCAGATGTTTATAACTTCTTTTGATACCCTCTTAACAGGAAATACAGTAGATGATTCCATTAATGAAAAATTAGGAAAATTGTAACTAGCACATAATTTCTTTAAGTCACTTATTTGCATTGTGACGACTATATAAATACAGAAAGTATTTGTATGTCTAAAATATATTTGATCCTAGAAGCCATCACTATTACAATTTCCAAGCCTCCTGGAAGTAACTACAATTATATGTATGATTGGAGGGAGAGGGGATGAAAGACAGGCAATCTTGTAGTTCATTATGGGGAATACCTGGATAATGAGAATCTCTTTCCTGTTTGCAGTCCATCTGGTTCTGTTAATCCACAAGAAGAATAAATCTTCATAGTCTCAAACCATGTTGGCTGTGTATAAAATATGCTAGCTGAATATACTATGGATAACTTATCCACACACACACAGACACAAAACCCACCATGTTTGGTAGGTATCAGGTGGAACTAGTGGGCTAACATGCAAGGGTGTTATTACTACCACACTTCAAACAATCTACAACAGAACAAATTCTGTGATTATTAGCCAGTGGTCAAGTGACCATCAGTGACTTTCACAAGGTCACTGAGACCATGGGAAGAGAAGAATTCACTGCATTAAAAAAAATTAAATATGTATTTGACAGTGAAACTACTAAACTGAAAAGCTACCAACCTCTCTAGATATACCAGGGAGGAAAATCTACTTTTTTTCATGTCTAAAACCTTGCTCTTAGTCACAGCTAATACAAAATACAACAACTGAATTTTAATTTGGAGAACTTTCCAGTCTCTTCCAAGAAAATGTTGTGGTTTGCAAAGAACAAACAAGCCAGGTTAGTATAGTACAATTCAACTGAGTTTAAGAGTCACTTAAGCCATTAGTCCATTGTGAGGAAAGAGCTATTTTCATTGTGAGCAAATAGCTGTGATTCAGCGGAAGTGGGCAAAGTGTGACTTGCAGGTTTCATGTGGCTCCTGAATTCCACTTTTGCGACGGTGGTTTGAAAACAAGCAACAGAGGCAGACTTGCAGTACGTTTGAGGCTTTTATAATTTCCCACGAATACCATACGGCAAGTGAATGTAAGGGGAGCGGCAGAGGGAAGAGTAACTGGGACAAAGCAAGGGAGAAGATTGAAGCCGTGGGGAAAACTTAGGAAACTATAAGATACAGAGAGAGACAACAACAAAGAAAGAAAGAACGGCAGGAGAGGAAGGAGAAAGAGTAAAGAATGACGTGGAGGGAGAAGCTTTGGGGGAAAGGAAAAAAAAGAGAAGCAAGACTAGAGACAGAGAGGTATGGGCACGTTTGAAGGTCCGTGAACATTTGAGACTTTGTTTGATAGGCAGTATAATAGTTAGCTGTTTCAACTACTATTTCAGCGTGTCAGGAGTTGGAAAGATGTGAGAGCGAAAGGCAATTGGTGGGGTTAAAATAAAAAATCAAGAATTCAAGATTTTTTGCATACGCTGATGACTTAGCAATTTGCTTAGAAGATCCCTATAAATCTATCTCTATCTTACAGAAAGTACTTGAAGAATATGGTAGAATTACGGGAATGAAAATAAATAGAGATAAAACAGTAATAATGACTAAAAATATGAACAAGAAAGAAGAGGGCACATTAGAGATGCAATCAGGATACAAGATTGAAAAAAAGATCAGATATCTGGGCATTATCATCACAAAAAGAAACATGGACTTGGTAGATAATAATTATGAGAAAACATGGAGAGAAATTTAAAATGATATTAATAGATGGAACCACCTGAATTTATCTCTAACGGGGAGGATATCTACAGTCAAAATGATGATACTGCCCAGAATGCTCTTTCTTTTCCAAAATTTGCCGATTATTAACCTTAATAAATTATTTAAAAAATGGGATAGAGATATATCGACATTCATATGGCAGAACAAAAAACCCAGGATAAGATGGAAAATCCTACAGGAGGAAAAAAGTAAAGGAGGATTAGGATTACCAAATATGAGACTGCATCACCAAGCATCAGCTATGCTCTGGCTGTATGACTGGATCTTACTAAGTAATGATAAGATTTTGACTTTAGAAGGTGATGGAATGAAGTTTGGGTTTCACGCATACATGTGGTATGATAAGGAAAAGGCAGACAGAAATTTCAACCATCATATAATTAGGAAATCTTTATTACAAACATGGGAAAATGTTAAGCAAAAAATATACATGAAGATTCCTCTCTGGATGTCTCCTCAAGAGGCACTGAGGCGAACAGAGATGATTCATTCAAAGGCATGGTGGAAGTATAAGGATTTACTAACTTTCTGTAAGGGACGTTGTGAAATTAAAACTAAGGAGGAGCTACAACAAGAAGGCTTGAATTGTAATTGGTTTCAATACCGACAAGTGTATGAAAGATTCAAATTAGATATAAAATCTTGGGGTATTGAAAACTTAGACACAGAATTAGATAATATAATTAATCAAGAGGATAAATTTAAAATATCCAATATATATAAACTCTTGTTAAAACTAGAACATGAAACAGAAATAATTAAGGACTATATGATAATCTGGTCACGAAATGTGGGGAAAACTATTATGATGGATGATTGGGAAGGACTGTGGAATAAAAATATGAATTTCTCTGTAAGTAATGAACTGAAAGAAAACTGTTATAAACTATTATTTCGTTGGTATCTGACTCCAAGTAGATTGTCAAAAATGTATAAAGGAACGAAATCTAATTGTCAGAAATGTAATGAATTAAACGGTTCTTTTTATCATATGTGGTGGACATGTAAGGCAGCAAAGAAATACTGGAACATTATACATGAGGAATTTTTTTAAAAAAATTGCAGATAGAGTTCAAATGTAGTCCGGAACTCTATCTTCTAAACATCTGTGATCCTCAATTTCCCAGTGAATTTAGAAAGATAATGCTTTACATGTCCACCACGGCGAGGATCGTGTATGCAAGGTATTGGAGACAATGTAAGACTCCAGGGAAGGAAGAATGGATGTTCAAATTATGGGAAGTAATGCTGATGGAACGTTTGACATGTTGGCGTAAGCTCCACTCAGTGGAGAAATTTAAACAAGAATGGAAAATGGTTATACAATATTGGTCTGGGAAATGGGATGGATGTATGTTAACATGGCTCAAAGACTAATGCTTAAGCTGGGTTAAATTTATTATCCCTTTGTCGGTGATACAGGAGATAAAACTGGAAATTACATATTTAAAGAGTATAATGTACAGTTTGAGATAGCTAATATGTAATTTTGTAAAGCTTATTTACTATGGGATTTATGTGTTCCTGTAATGTAATTTAAATAGTATGGTAACTTAACTTTGTTAACTAATGAAAGATAAAATTGATTATCAAAAGCGGACTCGGTACTGCAGGGTGGGAAGTATGTTTTGTATATTGGTGGAAAATGAAGATGTATATGTAAATGGAGTGGTAATAATAATAATAATAATAATAATAATAATAATTCCACTTTTGCAGCCCCTGAAACCCCCGCCAATCCCCCGAAGCCCACCAACCACTGCAGTTAAAACAATTGTACAATTTTCACTCAAAAACTAAATAGAAAGTCCCCAAAGTATGCAAAAATACCACCTGCCCCATACAGAAATGTGTCCAGAACCCCCAACTATTTATATTTTTGTCAAAACTCTATCTAAAAATGGTTAAAATAAGTGATGCAACATTTCTTCTTGTTTTTTGGGAAGGACATTTTGGAAAAGACAGAGAGGCAGTGAGGATACTGCTGGGGTGCAGCCCATGGTGGTAGTGGATCATAGGAGGAAATTAGCCCTGGCCCTCCACACAGTTGCCCACCCCAAGCTACAAAGTCACTGGAATAGGCACCATACCTGCTTCCTTCTTGTTTTGAGCATCTGATGCAAAACCTAACTTTTCCTCTAAAATAGAAAGATGTGCAAGATCATCAGAAAATTTGCTGGTATGATCCATGTGCATGTATTATGTTAATTTGGGCTTAGGAACTGCCAGGCTGGCTTGCATGAGTCTTCTCTAGACCCATAAATCTAGCCTGTAAAGTTGCCAAAGCTGCTGCCCCCCCTTGTTCTCCAAAGAAGATGAAGTTTTGAGGGAGAATAATTACCTGGTTTTGTTCGGTTTGCTGGGACCATTTCCTTTGACTTGCATCTCTTCTGTTAGGTCCCTCTCTCTTGCCTGGAACCCTAGAACCATTGCACACAAATCTATGTCCCTTGGGCTTCACTAGTTAACCCCCACCCCTTTTAATAATTGAGGGGGATCTGAAGCCCAAAATATCAAATATAAAATATGTTCAAGGTCCTTCCAAAGGAGCTCCTTCATTAAAGCCTTTGCCAAAAAGCAATGGTGGAGGAATTTTCACAATATGTATAGTCAGGGAACAGCCCTTTGAAAAAAAAGGGGGGGTGGACTTTACTTTTATGGATAGTGATCAATTTACTTTTGCCACATTCAACTAACCAGGTCCCAAAAATGCCCAAGATAGCCTCAACACATAGGACCAGTCAGGTCTATACTGGTGGGGAGGACAATAAAAATAATACAGAAAACCTTCTGCACCCTGAAACCCTTTTATCCAAAAACAAATAGCCGGCTCAAAACTGTTTCCAGCCACAGACTTTCACTGCCCCCCCCAAACAAACCATTGGTTGAACTACAACCAGATATGAGCCACTGCCATGATAACTCTCTGGGCCATCTGTGCTGCTCCACTCAGACACACCTGGCTATGCATGAGACATGCCACTCCTTTGGAGCTCTGAAGCCATCCTTGCATTACTCAATTGCTCATATATATTACTCGATTGTTCATATATTGCTCATCCTTGCATCACTCGATTGCTACCCTAAACACCAGTATAAGGTGTTGGTTATTACCTTTAAAGCCCTAAATGGCTTGGGTCCAACTTATCTTCGGAACTGCCTCCTCCCATACAATCCTCCCTGTACACTCCAGTCCTCTGGGAGGAATTTGCTTCAGCCACAAAAATCTAGGCTGTCTGCAACCTCCCAGAGGGCCTTTTTGGTAATCGCCCCCAAATTATGGAATGGCCTGCCGAACGAGATCTGTCAGATGATGAGCTTGAGTAGCTTTAAAAAAGCACTAAAGACGGATCTCTTTCGGCAGGCCTTTCCTGATTAGATCCCGGTCTCAGGAGCAGTGTCTCCTGGCCTCTTTTAGTCTTGCTTGTATTTGTATTTTATGTGATTCTAGTTAGGTTGGTTTTTTAACTTTATATTAGTTTAATATCTTTTTATGGGGGAGGGTGGGAGTGGGTGGTGTTTAGGGATTTTAGTTAGCATTGTTGCATTTTAATTCCAGTAAGCCGCCCTGATTGTTTTTAACAGAGGGGCGGGGTAATAATAATAATAATAATAATAATTATATATCCCTTCAGTGTACACCAAGCAGGCACAAAAGATGAAGCATCAGGATCGGAGCAGGGCAATAAAGCCTCCGGCTCCACCCCCCATGCATCCACATCATGGTACAGCTCCTCTCTCCAGCCTCCTTCCTATCAGGACAAGCAAAAAATGGTCCCCACCCACAACCATAGAAGCATAGCACAATCTTCTACCAGATGCCTTCAGAAAGCCATTCACAGAATTGCAAATGACCTAAAAACACTCTTGTGTGTCTCTTGAGTTTGGTTATTACCTATTTCTTATCTTTATGCATGAATTTTGTGTCTGCCTTTCAGTTTACATCCTCTGGGGAAGCAAATGTGCAAAAGTGTAATGTATAAACAAATCAACAGTCAAATAGAGAAGGCACACAACACAAAAAATCCAGAACATTAATAGAATTTGACCTATCTGCCATGGGAGGAGGCAGTAGCGAACAAGGTAATGCTGAGGTCCATGCCACATGAAGTCCCTCACTCAGCACCTTATTATGGGTGAGTTGCATGCCAGTGTATGTGCACACATATGCACAATGAACCAGGAAGAGCTGCCGGTCACCCTCGTGCTCTCTCCAGCCTCATCTGATTGTCAAGCCTTAGGAGTAACTGTGTGCCTGACTCAGTTTCTCCTTTCTGACCTTTAATGAAGCATTACTAGTTTGAGGGGATAATTTATTTTGTTGTGCTTCTTTTGTATCTATTTTAAATAAATAAATTGTACTGTATATTTGTACTTAGGGTCAATTATTTTGTCGGGGAGGAGGAAAATGGCAGTTGAGAAATAAGGAGTGTTTGTTTTGACTCTTGTTCTGACTCTTCAAAATTAAGCCTTAAAAGATAAAAACCTCAGAGTAGGCCTTTAGATTTGGAAAGTTTGGAAACTTGCCATAGGCTGTTTGACCACAGAGGAGCTGGATACTTTATATTTTGAAACAAAGACTTTGAAGTTCTCTAAGTCCTTATCTCATCTACTTAGTGTTGCTGTTTGGATCGATAATGCAAGTTATAATTGCACTGAACTCCCTGAAATTTTGTGGAGTGGATACTTCTATTAGAACAGGAGACAGAAAATAGACTTAATAAAAATACCAAGAACTACAGCAAGAGAAAAGTTTGGTTGGAGACATTGTGGCTAATTTTCAGCAAGATAGTCTTCATATTTACTTCTCTCTGTATGCACTTTTGTTATTAACAGTCAGCATGGCGTTTAGTAGAAAGTTGTAGGAGTTACACCTACCATGCAAAGTAGTTTTCCAGAACCTAGAAAAAGACAAAATAAAATTACACAGTATGTCCAGCTGAAGAAGGAAAGTGTTGAAAACATGAGTGAAAATGCATTCTGTGAATTCTTGCAGAATGGATCAACCTCTATATCCCCTGTATTGGATTGGTCAGTAGATCTTAAAGGGACAATATGAGATTACAGGACTTCAGGAGCTCAATTAGATCTGGCCACAGAGGTGAATCTTGCAGAATGTATGTCTACTATGATAGAGTCACAATAGATGGATAAAGCTGAAATGAGGACTAAAGAACTCATTGAAGAGCTTGTGCAGAGACAGTTACTTGAACTTACAAATAAGGGAGAAACTGCAAAATATAAATCTATTTCTATTCAAACTGAAGAAGCAGAACTAAGTGATCTTCAAACCCAGGGACAATTGCTTATGGTCTGTAATGAAATAGACGTTATCAAAAAATTTATCTCAGAAAGTAATGGATTGTTAAAAATACTGGTTGAGAACTATAAAACCCTAGAGTTGAGTTTAGAAGGAGCTGATAAAAACCTTATGCCAAAGCAGCTGGAGAAAAAGAGTACTGCAAGGAATTATTCTAAAGATATTAACAAAGGAACATATAAGGGATAACATAAAAAGCAGAAAAAAGTACAAACATCAAAAATATAAAAAAGAAAGTGAAGAAAGAGCATTGCTGTCGGTTAAGGGAGTTAAAGAGGCTGATTAAATTGCTAGACACATATATAAATTCAAAGTCATATTTGGATTTAAACAAGCCTTCTCAGAAGCCCTGTAAGAAAAAAAAAGAGGAAATATAAAAAATTAATTAAGACATAATAATACCAAGCTCAGGGAGAGTCTTGGGGAAATTTAATAAAAGCATCCAGAGAGAAGACTACAGTGACCTTTTGGAGAATGGTTGCCAGGGGGTGACCTAATTCTTCAGTTAACATGGAATATTATATTCCTGCACGTTCATGAGAAACCAACTTTAGCAACCTATATGATTCAGGGCAAAATGGTCCACAGAGTAAACGGGACAATATATGTACCTACCCTAAATGACACCCTGTAACAGCCTTGGAAATCAAGAGTCTTATTTCCGGACTTAAAAGCAGCAAGGCTCCAGGAAATAATAACATTCCACCTGAAGTATTTAAATCAAACATAGACTGGTGGGCACCTGTGCTGGCTGCATTATTTACAAGCATTAACCACTTAGCATACATCCAGAAGATTGGGGACTAGCCATTATTATCCCGATCTATTTAAAAAAAAGGAGACAGGAAAGACCCAGCAAATTATAGGCCTATTAGCTTACTAAATAACATCAGTAAGCTACGTGCTAACCATTTATTAGAAAAAATTCAAGATTGGCTAGAACAAGAAAATATACATGATGATGAGCAGGCTGGATTTAAGGGTAGGCTTTCTACTGTAGACCATGCATTAGTCTTACAACATCTTATAGACAAGTATATTGCGTCTCCTTGGGGGGCACTTTATGCTGCCTTTATTGATTTAAAATCAGCTTTTGACCTTATTTCAAGAGATAAACTGTGGGAAAGGTTTGAGGAAACTAATATTGTTTGCTGGCTGCTTTCTCTCATCTGTGGCCTATATGAAAATACTCAACTGAGGGTGAAATGTAGCAGTGCAGGCCATTTGACTGAGCCTATATCCACTTTTAGGGGAATAAAACAGGGTTGTGTTATAGCTCCAACTTTGTTTACTTTCTATATTAATTATTTGATCAAAAGCTTGGTGAAGGTGCCCTCTCACCACCCCAGTTTGTCAAATAGACCTCAGTCAATACTGTTCTATGCAGATGATGCAGTACTGTTATCACTGATAAGTGTTGGATTAAGGTGTTTGTTCAGGGCCCTGGATAGCCATTTTAAAAATGAACAATTAATTACAATAAAAATAAGGTGGCCATGTTTTAAAGGACGAGGACAAAGCATGAATGGCGAATAAATGACCATGGTGTCATTTAGCATGGTGGAATGGAAAAATTCATTCGCTTTCAATGATGAACAAAAGAAACAAATATTATCTAATAGATTTCTTTTTGATGAACAGAGTATGAATAGTGATTTAGATATTTGGAAGGACTTGGAAGATTTTAAAAAGCAATACATTGGAATGGATATGCATGCCTCGACTTTGGCACAGTATTGCAAAGTTGAGCACATCCCCAGGGGACTTAGGATACAAAAGGGACCTGGTCCTTTCAATAATGACACTGACTTTAAGAACAAATGGGCTTCAATCTTAAATAAGTGTTCATTTGATCTCATTCATTTGTTGTTAATCCAGAGATTGAACACTGAACTGGAAAATATCAAAATTAAAATAGATTCCACCTTGGCACAATTGACCAAAGAGGTTCCAACTCTTGAATGTAATAAAAAATTAGAAACTATTGATAAAGAGTTGAAATCTTTTGCAGATGAACTTGGAGCCTTCAAGATTAAAAAGTTTAAAAGGGATGAATCTGGCTACTCAAATGAAAGAGTTTATCCTTGGCTTAAGGAAACATCATTCAAGAAAGTCAGATTCTCTGAGAAAAACAGTTACTCTTTTTCGGAAGGGAAATCCATGGAAGGTTATTCCATAGATTCCAATAGGGATGAGCCCACAGAAACACAATCTTTTTTACAGCAAGGACAAACATTATGCAGATCGAATTGCACTACTGGAAGAAACGCCAGACACGAAGCCAGGTTCAATCCCAGGGCAAGGTCCGGGACCTAATTGTCAATCTCTCAGATTACCCTTTAAATGATTTGGAAAAACAGGTCCTGAGAAAAAGTTTATCCTTTGTACCTACTCCCAAGTATAATGCTTTTTAGACATGTATAGATATATTCAATTTAATCAGACAATTAAAATTAAAAAGTTTTTTTGGAAAAACCACCTTCACTGTGTCATCACCCTTCAGAAAACCATCTAAGTTCACTCCCAATGTTGTAAACTCCAGTATTGACACCTATGAAAAGTTGTTCTAAGGGACATCAATAAATTTGAAAAAACCTTACCTGATTTAATTTGAATTTCAAGGAATACAAAACTTTACAGGAATTATCTTCAAATAAGAGTTAATTACAAAGCCAGCTGATAAAGGAGGAGCCATTGTCATCAAAAATAAAAGAGGTTATGTGTCACGGGTTAATAGACAACTCAATGACACCAACTATTACTTACCTCTGAGTAAGGACCCTACTCTGACCATTAGAAACATCATTAAGGTCATGATTCATGAGGGGATAATGTTAGGACACACTGATACTACTACAGGAACATATTTAATGGAAGATAACCAAGGGTGCCAATATTCTACATCCTTCCTAAGATCCACAAAACGAGCTTTGCTCCCAAAGGTAGACCCATTCTATCAGGATCAGATTCCTTTTTAGAGCCCCTTTCAAAATTTTTGAATTCCTTCCTTTCACCAATAGTAATAAAAACACCTTCATACAAAAAATAGAAAACTTACCAACGGGGGTAAACAATTGTCTGGTCACCCTAGATGTTAACTCTCTTTACACATTGATTCCTCATGAGGAAGCCAGAACAATGGTTGAAAAACCATTAATTGAAAGTGATATTAAAACACCACCTGTACATTTTCTTTTAGATATCCTAGATACCATCCTTGAAAAAAAATACTTTAGATTTGGGGACCAATTTTACTACCAAATTAGAGGGGTCGCCATGAGCAGTGCTTATGCTCTCACAATTGCCAACCTTTACATGGCTGAATTAGAATCTGCTTATATTTTGAATCTAGAACAGAACAATATGCCAAACATTTTAGAATGTATACTTGTTTCATTGATGATATTTTCATATTATTTGAGGACTATCATCAAGTGCAGGATTTTTTTCAGTGGATCAACACAATCAGTGACCACATAAAATTTACATGTCACTATCATCTTACTCAGATAGCATTTCTTGATGTTAATGTTCATAGTGCTAATTCTAAAATTGAGGTTTCTAGTTGCAGAAAACCTACTGATCATAGCACACTCCTTCACTACCATAGTTGCCATCCTCGCCATTTAAAGAACAACTTACTTTTTTCTCAGTTTTTGAGGTTGAAATGTAACTCAACCAAAGTTACATCATTCCAAGCTGCAGCTGAGGAATACTCTAAAGAATTGGTGCTCAGGGCATATCCCTCAAATATTATTGCAGATGCCAGACAAAGATCCAATGACAGGGATAGAACCACTCTTTTTCTTCCCCCAAAGAAATGTAAGGAAAATAAAATAGTTTCCTCTGTCGAATTCAACGAAGGTGCACAACACATAAAAAGAATTATTCATAAACATTGGCATTTAATAGAAGATATTCCTGGGTGTTCATCACCCCATCTGATTACTTTAAGATGAACAAGGAACCTTAATATGTCCTTGTGCATTCAGACATTTATTCACCAGAAAAATCAGTAGTAAGTGTTTAGGGACATCATAAATGTGGTAGGTGTTCTTGTTGCACACAAGCAATTACAACTAAAGTGTTTATCCATCCAGTTACAAAGGAGCACTACCCTCTAAAAGGTTTCACCAATTGCAATACTAAAAATTCCATTTATTTGATTATATGTCTGTGTAATCTTATTTACGTGGGTCTTTTGACAAGAATGATTTGGACAAGATTAACAGAACATAAATCTTGTACTATAAACCAGAAGATTGGTTGCCCGTTAGTAGATCATTTTTTAGACAAGAAACCTCCTGAATCCCTTAGATTTTTAATTATAGAACATTTGACACCAAGTAAATTGACTCAAAATTCTCTTCAAAGAAAGCTTTTATAGAGAGAGGCTTTTTGGATTTTTAAATTAGGCACAAAAAAATCTAAGGGTTTAAATGATATATTGGACTTCTCTGGCTTTTTGTAAATGCATGGTGAGGTAAAAATGTATAGAAAAAAACTCTACATTAAGCCCGTACAACTTGTTAAATAACTAGGGCAAAGTTCATACAGCACTCAGAAACAAGTTGTAAGAATGAATGAAATTCTTCCTTTTTGCCTCCCAGCTAATGTAACAATCAGGATTTGTGAATGAACCACTTTTACCATAGCAAATCATTGTAACGTATGAGATTAGTGGGGCAAAGTTCATATTGATGTCTACGACTGAGTTGAAATGTATGTAAATCTTCCGCATTTTGGTTTCAACTTGGAGGTGTTGAAGATAAGCATTTGTAATTGGAGTTGCTGTCAGCACTACTTATGTAACATATAAATTCACTCAACTTATCACTGCTGTCTCACCAGAACAGCAGAAAAGACAACTCATTGCATGTAATTTGAAGTTACATAGAGATAAGGATGATCCTATATTTATAAAATAATTTTTATTTTTATATGTATTTCTATAAATGTACATCTATCAATATTTATTGTAGAAATATTTATGTTGATGAAGATAATGAAACGGTACTAAAATCTCGAGGTGGCCATCCTATATGCACGTTTCTTTGCTTAATAAATGGCATATGTTACTTAGAACACTTCTTCATCTCCTACATAAAAAGATTAACAAAAAAAAGTCTATTAGATTGCAACTTACCTCTTGGAGAATTCTTCCTTCTTTGTGACTATGACTAACTTTTTGAAAATTCTCCCTTAGTAATGACCACAGTGTTTGGATTTTGAGAATCAAGCAACCTGGGACTTTATAGTTTCATGTAACTTATTGTATATTGTTATTACTTTTGTTGTATAGTGTGATGTGTAGAGAATAATATTTTTGCTTATATAATAATAATACACATATTCATTGAGGTCTTTCAATGGAATTTATTATATTTAAAACTGTATCACCTCATAGGGAGCCCTGGTGGCGCAGTGGTTAAATGCCAGTACTTCAAGTCACCACGTTGCAGGTTCGATTCCAGCGGGCTCCAAGGTTCACTCAGCATTCCATCCTTTCGTAGGTCGGTAAAATGAGTACCCAGCTTGTGGGGGCAATTAGCTAACACACATTGGAAACTGTTTAATGCAGTGTAGATATGTAAGTTGCTATTGCTTAAGAACAATTTGTAAGCTGCTCTGATAGCCTTGTGGCTGAAGAGCGGGGTATAAATAAATAAATAAATAAATAAATAAATGAAAATAATATTTTGAATAAATGACCATAACATTACACAGGTGATGTTCTATAAATATTTAGGAATAATTTTTCACTCACATGGAACCTGGAGGTACATTCAAAATATGCAATTACAAATGTGCGGAGAACTGTGAAGGCACTTCTTTCCTTTTTCTGTACCAATGGAGGGCAGCACATCCCTTCTGCAATCCAGGTTTTCATGGCTAAGGTGAGATCCCTGATGTTATATGGCTCAGAAATATGGGCACTTTATAACTTTGTTCCTCTGGGACTAAATTTTTGAAGGCAATGCCTGGCATCCTGAGATGTGTTCGAAATGAAGTCATTCATCTCTCTCTCTCTCTCTCTCTCTGGCTTTTCTTCGCGAACGAAGATTCAGGAAGGACTCATCCCGTGCTTTCTGCAAGCGCATTGATGACTAAAAAGGCCAATCCGAGATAAACAAGTCTGGTTGCAGAAAGCACAGCAGGTCTCCTTGGGTGATATTTCTGTGTTGTGATTCTTTCTGCGTTGTTTCTCTTCAAGACTTGTTTGGCGTGAGTTCTCAAATAAGGCTGCAGCATTGTGGATAGTGTGTCTCCATGCCTTCTGATGTGAGGCCAGGGCAGACCATTGTTGGTGATCAATTTGTCCCAGCCTGAGATGTTGTTTCAGGGAGTCCTTGTATTGCTTTTTTGGAGCGCCCCTCTTACGCTGACCCATGACGAGTTCACCGTAGAGTAATATTTTTGGGAGGCGATGGTCCTCCATCCTAGTAACGTGCCCTGCCCAGCGCAGCTGTGTTCTCAATATCATGGCCTCAATGCTGGTGACTGGATTTGTCCTTCGAGCCTGTGCAATGGATTTTTCTGGTGGAGCGTAGCATGCACAGAACTGGCCTCACCCTTTAAACCAAAGGTTTATCTGTCGTGGCCTTGCAAGCATGGATGTAGCAGCGAGGTCCTAGGGTCATAAGTTTGATTAGAGTTTCCTTCTCTTAGATGGTTGACCTTACAGGGTTGGATGAGCACCATCTGCCCGTGTTTGGGATTAGAGTTTTCCTTCTCCTAGGATGGTTGCCATAAGGCTAGTGAGCCCATCCTGCCCTTTGACGCTCTTTGTCAAACCCTTTGGTTTTGACCTGTCTGGCATGGGAGACCCTACCAGTGGCTATTATGCCACCGCCAGCATAGCTTAAAACATCATTAGGGTACGCAAGCCTCTCTCCCATGACAAGGGGGCATCAATGGAGAGCCTCTCCTCTCATCCCTCTATAAGCAGGATAAATCTCTGTGGAGTCTCATATATGGTTATGTAAATTTCATTTCTGGTTAAAGATGATGTTTGCACCAGTTGGACTGGCTCCATTCTCATTAACCGACTCTTTCCAATCAAAGTGGGAAAAGTCATTAAATATGAAATTACAAATTTTAGGTTTCTCAACAACAGTCATTCAAACCCCAGGTCATATTAAAGCTAAAACAGCTATCTCAGAGAGAATTTAACATATTGAATCTCAGAATCATCTAAGCCAAATGGTGCTATATCCAGACCTTAGGAATAAAAGAGGGTCATTTGTACTCCCAAATTATTTGATAGATTTGACCATTCCCAAATTCAGAAAGGCTTTTACGCTAGCTAGATTTAATGTTTTACCATCTGCATTGTTGGAAGATAGGTATAAAAACATCCCTTACAATAAGTGCCCATGCCCATGTTAAATGGGAAAAGTAGACACAGTGGGCCATGTCCTACTTCACTGCAATTTCTATCAAACTCTAGATCTGCTTATATAACCGCAGTCGTACGATCTGGCTCTCCCCATATCAGCCGAGCCATTTTGGGAGGGAGCCGCCTTTGCCACCGAGGCGGGTCAGAGACCCCTCAGAACATTGCAGGCAGTGTCGCCTGCAATGGGAGGAGAAGGGCAGGGCCAGAGGCCATATAAGGCCCTGCCGCCCCTCGACTCCTCCTCTTCAGCTAGCATTGCCAAGGTAATTGAGCCACCTAGAGGCTTAAACCTGGAAGATATAGAGAAATACTGTTTAGTCCTCAACAAGGACACCTCTGTTGAAAAGGAATACCACCAGCCTTTGATGGTGAAAAATGAAAGAATGTGGGGACTGTGGGACACTGGTTCCCAAGTCTGTGTTATCAAACCCCATATGGTCTCAGACCAAGATACAATGCCTGAGGAGAGTATAACGATTAAAGGTCTATGAGGACCAGCTTTCTATGCCTCTGTAGCCAAACTTCCCATTCAATATCAAGGCTGGGAAGGAGTGTGGAAAACAGCTGTGTGGGATGACATCCCAGCTCCAATTGTAATTGGAAATGACCTGGCACATGTCACAAGACAGGCCAGTGTGATTAACAGACAGCATGAATATACTGAGAAGAAATTAGCAGACCCAGTTGCAGAACCAATAACAATGGAGCCTGATAGTAGAAAGGGCTTTGAAAACCAGCCTGATGGTGACCCATAGCAAAATGAAATTAGAGAGCTAATGGCTATTTATAATTTTGAAAAAGAGGAGTGCCCTGGAGATGAGAAAGAGGAACAGCTGTCCACAACAACCCGAAAGAAAACTCTGCGTATGGCCCAGAACACAGTAATAGGGAGTTTAACCAATGGAGGGATGAAAGTAGCCCATTTCATGCTTTCTTTTATTGCTGACAAATATGGTTTGTTTTAGCCAGTCTTTTAGTAGGAGGTGTTTTGGTGCCTGATTATTTTGGTTGAAGAGTTCATTGGCACTGGTGGACATTTGGTGTGAGGCTGCAGGAGCCATTTTGTTGACTGGCACTGGCGGCTATATTGGTGCTGCCTCAGTGATATTTTACCTTCCTTGATTACATGCTTACAGTGATTCAGTTCCTAGGAATTGTAATGAATAACTGCATACATATATATTTTCATGTAAATAACAATGAATGAAGATGTTGTTGGCAATGCACAGGTTATTGGTATGATTGGATTATGATTCTTTGTTCTTAATTTACTTTTATCAATATTACCTGTGTTTTGCCATTAATAATCTCTCCAGGCCACCAGACAGTTTTACATCTTGGAGGTTAAGGGGATTTGGTCCTCATGGTAGCTTGGAAAGGAGACCCAGGACTTTTTAAGATGAACCTAAAATCCGGAAGAAGCCTTCGGGAGAGGAACGCAGCTGCTCTGCGACAGGGGGCAGTTTCTGACAACACCATCCCTCTCATGTTCCCCTCCGTGTTCCTTCCATGTCACATGGAAGGAAAAGGCACCACTTTTTATTCACAGAAGTTCTTCATGAATAAAAACTGGCACCTTTTCCTTCCATGCAACACGGAAGGAACACGGAGGGTAACGTGAGAGGCACATCGTTGTCAGAAACTGCCCCCTGCTGCGGAGCAACTGCGTTCCTCTCCTGACGGCTTCTTCTGGATTTTAGGTTCATCTGAAAAAGCCCCCACTCATGAAGGCTCATTGTAGGCTTTATTTATATTGCTTACATTATCACATTTATGGCCTTATTTTTGAGGCATTAAGTTGTTTGGGGTTTGAGCTCTGAATTAGCACCTGGTCTCTTGGATGTTCAACAGGCTCAGATCTGGTTGGTATTAGGTAGCTGACCACAGGTGAAGACTTGGTTGTGGATTTTCTGTTTTTCCTGACATAGTTATACTAGGTGCCACACAGGTTCATTAATGTTTTGTTTTTGGATGAGAGATCATTGATTTAACATTTTGTGTCTTCACTTCTAATTTAGTTGCAGTTTCTTTGTGACACTAGAACTTGTGTTCTGTTTTCATCATCCACTGTATCACCCCATGGTAGCAAAATCTGGTGGCACAATGGTTGAATGCCAGTGCTGCAGCCACGACGTTGGGGGTTTGGTCCCCCTGGGCTCCAGGTTGACTCAGTTGTCCATACTTCAGTGGGTTGGAGAAGTGGGTGCCCAGCTGGTTGGAGGACAACTGTGGAGCAGTATAGCAATATAAGTGCTATTGCTATTGCTGAGTGCTGTCTATTAGCTTTAATTAATTACAGTTGTCCCTCCATATTCATGGATTTGATATCCACGGATTGGGGTATTCACAACTTGAAGATATTCTTTGAAGAATAGTGATCAAAGAGGCAAGCCTTGATTTTTGCATGTAGTGGGACTTGGGCGTTCACAGATTTTGCTGTCCATGGCAGGTCCTGGAACCAGACCTCAGTGAATATGAAGAGACAACTGTACTTAATTGATTAATAGATTTCTACACTTACTGGTGTAATGATTTTACATATTATTTAATTGATAAATTCATTGCTGTTCTTTATTCTACGTTATTTGTACGAATACCTTACAGATATCATATTTTTGAGGACTTCGTATTCTGTCTGCTCTTGGGTGCTAAGCAGGGACTGTTCTCAGATGGGAGACTGTTACCTAAATCATTTCTAAACTATACATTTTGTCTTGCAGGGCTGCGCACTAGGCCCATCTAAGCCAGTTTTCCTTGTCTGATGGATGGGAGGAGAGGCCTGTGCTGATATTCTCCTCCTGTTCCTGGAGAGCCTTGGGCTTCCACCCTATACTCTGTTCTTGTTTTAAGTTTGCCATGGGCCTCCACCTGATGCTGCTTTTCTGTTCCAAGAATGCCAGTGTATCTCCCTGGAGCGGGAGTGCCTGTGTGCCTTCCTGAAGCTGAGAATGACATGACATGTGGGTAATCAGGTCTCAGTGGCCTGAGGTTACCCTCATGTGGTCAGCTATGCTGCCTAGAAGGCTTTGGCAAGGGGATGGTGATTCCCCTCTAATTGACAAGGCCCAGAGGGGGGGTCTAATCAGGAAATTAAAAATGCCATGCATAAGGGGTTGGGATTTTACCTGTCACATCCAGACATTGTGTCCAAGAGACTCGAGGTCTACAGAGCAGATGGGGTGAATCTCTTGGATGTTGGAAATTTGATATTCTTGGGCAATCTTCAGCAAGTGGTTAGGGACCTTTTGGATGAGCTGGTGGGGGAAAGGGACTAAGCAGATGCTTGCATGGCAGGGAAGGGGGAGGCATAGTTTCGATGGGCGCCTTGGCACCAATTTAGGTGATGGTAGGGTCTCTGGAAGGGCCACTTCAGGTCGTGTGGCCTAAGGGGACAGAAGGATTCCCACCTTGGCCTAAAGGATAATACTTTACCCCAATCTATGTGGCTTGGGTGAGGGGCTTTTGGGTTGGCCTTCCAGATGTGGGCTGGCTGGTGAGCAACCCCAGGCAAATGGGGTTCCTCTCCAGAACCCAGGTGTTTGCCTGGGAAGGCTGAGGGGTGTGGTCTAGCATAGAACTACTGCCTCCGCTGATCCCTCACCAGGTTGCCTTCCCCTGCTGAAGATCTTAGAGGGTATTAAATAGATTGAATTTAATAAAATACTTTATTTCACCCCATTCCATGTGTGTGGTCTCATTATTCCCGCAATTGACCAGCAATCCGGCTCCCCCCACATCAGCAGAGCTGTTTTGGGAGAAAGCTGTCTTTGCTGCCGAGTAGGGTCAGAGACCCCTCAGAACATTGCAGGTGATGTCGCCTGTGACAGAAGGAGAGGGGTGGGGCCAGAGGCCATATAAGGCCCTGCCGCCCCTCGACTCCTCCTCTTCAACCAGCAATCTTCAACCCACCCTCTTGCCACTTGAATAGTGTGATAATTGGTTGCTTCGGAGCCGGGTATGATTTTTTCCCTCATTTTCCCAGGGAGGTTCACCTACCCCATAGCAGGATAGCTACATTTGGGAAACTGGCCAGTGTGGTGTCTAAATAGGTTAATTCCCTCTTATTATGGCAGGAAAGGGGGAGGCATAGTTTCGATGGGCACCTTGGCACCAATTTAGGTGAAGGTAGGGTCTCTGGAAGGGCCACTTCATGTTGTGTGGCCTAAGGGGACAGAAGGAGACCCAACTTGGGGTTGGCCTAAAGAATAATCCTTCACCCCAATCTGTGCAGCTTGGGTGAGGGACTTTTGGGTTTACCTCCCAGATGTGGGCTGGGTGGTTAGCAACCCCAGGCAACTGGGGTTCTTCTCCAGGACCCAGGTATTCACCTGGGAAGGTGGAGGACTGTGGTCTAGCATAGATCTACTGCCTCAGCTGATCCCTCACCAGGTTGCCTCCCCCTGCTGAAGATCTTAGAGGGTATTAAATAGGTTGAATTTAATAAAATAGTTTATTTCATCCCATTTCATGTGCGTGGTCTCGTTCTTCCTGCAATCGGCCAGCAAAAGTACCCAGGTTGGCCTGAGGAATTCTATTTAGTCTAGCCTATTTACACAACTACAGTGGCAAGCTTTTGTGTATCAGCCATTAACCATCGAAAACAGCTAATAGGATAATATTCTTATATTCTTTCCAGTTGGGTTTGCTGTTGTTCTTTCATGGTGGCTGTTTTGCTATAAATGTCAAATGAATTATATGGTTGAAGCTTCTATTATTTTTAAACAAATTTTAACATAACCTGTAGAGGGGTTTATGCAAGTATTAAATTTTATAATATTTTATAGTTGTTGTTTTTAGCAAATTCTAATCTAATTTGTTATTGTTTAAATTGTATTTTACTGTTGTTCTGATTTGTAACTGCTGGCTGTTTGCTGTAATAAAGAAATCTGAAGCTGTATTTTGGGGAAGATTATTTTTCCTGTTTTACCATTGAAAGTCTCTGTACATGCAGAGATGTATTTTTATTGTTAACACTCTTACAAATATTGCTTTTAACTTGTTGGCTATGTATACAGTATATATGCATATATCTATATATTTATATAATTATAAGCTTATAGCTTTTTAAAAAAGAATTTGGTCTGTGATGAGTACCAGATTACTTGTTACTAAGAATATGAACCACCATTACATATCTTCCCTCATTTCTCTGGCAACATTTAACTCAATAAGGTATGAGCTATGCCATTTTTATGCATCCAAATGTGGAGCCCAATGAAGGAGAGCAGGGAAATTCTGAGTGCAATGACAAAATATGACACTTGTTTTCTTTAATTAAAAGTTACTTGAGAAATTGGAAAATGGCAGCTAGCACAACAAGTGCTACAGAAGCAAAGAAAGTGAATGAAATAAGAAGATCATCAGTAGAAATAGCTGTGGAAAAGGAAAGTTAATCAGAAATGTCCTGAATGGCAGAGGAAATAAACTTGCTGAAGAAAGACTGTGCAAAACAGTCTGAAAAACAGGAGAAAAAGAATTAAGAGCTAAAACAAGAATTGAGATAGGAAATAAAGCAAGAGTTGAGAAGGAGGTTAAAGAGATAAAGCAATCACTTGGGCAACTGGTGGAGGAAATGAAATAAATAAATGAGAAAGTCAAGAAATTAAAATTTAATACTAATGAGTTGGATAAAGAGAATGAAAAATAGCTGGACAACATGGCTTTAATGGAATTGAGGGGGAAATAATATTGGTTGAGATTCAGATCAATTCCAGAAGACCCTCGATAAACTATCAGAGAGAAATTGGTCAGTTCCTGGCTAATTTTTCTGCATAAGGATCTGAAGGAAATTGCTCTTGAGATGGATAGAGTTTTCAGAATAAATGCAAAAAATGCAAGGGTGAGAAATTTACCAAGAGATGTATTGGTGCATTTTATGAGGAAAACTATGAGAGACCTAATTTTACAAAAGCATTTTGAGAAGTAAATGGAGTTGGATAGTAAACAAATAATACTGTTGAAAGAGATACCTGTGAGAATTCTATGTAAGAGAAACGATTGTGGTTTCTCGTTTGATAATCTGAAATTGAGAAGAATTCCATTCAGATGGAAGAGGGTAGAAGGACTGGGTTTTACTTGTAAAAGACAAAAGTTTTGAGCTGATTTCATACAGAAAGCAAAGGATTTTCTGACAAAAATATATATGAAAGAGAGTTGGTGGAATTTCAGGAAGAAGAGAAAGAGAAAGAGGCATCAGGAAAGGGCAAAATCTAAATGATTCACTGTCATCAGAAGGGGAACCACAATCTCAATCAACAGGCCTGACTATAAATTACAAATGTTTTACATGGAATATAAATGGAGCTAATGCTATACAGAAGCGGAGAAAGAAATTTCACTATCTGAAAAAACTTAATCAGGATATAATCTGTTTGCAAGAAATATATATTGTTAAGAAGGATAGTAAATATTTGGTGAATAAAAAACTAGAGGAAGAATTTGTTTCTGCTGTCCAGAAGAAGAACAATGGGGTGTTGTACATAAATCCACTTTTTGGCCCAGACTTGGTACTGGCTGATGTTAAAGTCCAATATGTGGAAATCCAGATTGAATTACAAGGGGGAAGACTCTGGTGCTGAGGTTATATGCTCTAAATGAAGGTACCTATGGAGAAATACAAAACCTATGGGCAAATTGTTAGATCTGCCATATCATAATTGGTTTGATAGGAGATTGGAATGGGGTGGTATTCCCTCAAAAGATAGATATTCAGAGAAAAAATATTAAGATTCCTCAAGGTAAATTTTGTGTGCATTTACTACCTCCAGGTAGACATCGACTTATGGCAACTCCATGAGTGAAACATCTCCAAGACACTATATCCTTAACAGCCCTGTTCAAGTTTTGAAGACTCTGGGCTGTGGCTTCCTTGATTTGAGTCTATCCTTCTGTAATGCAATCTTCCTCTTTTCCTACTGCCTTCTACCTTACCGAGCATTATTGTCTTTTCTAGTAAGTCATGCCTTCTCATGGTTATGATCAAATTAAGACAGCCTCAGTTTAGTCATTTTGGCTTCTACGGAGAGGTCAGCCTTGATTAAGACCCATTTATTTGTCTTTTTAGCAGTCCACGGTATCCATAGAACTCTTCTCCAATAGCACATATCAAATGAGTTGATTTTCTTCCTATCAGTGTTACCCTAAGAGTTGGTGGGTATGTTAGAGACCCATCAGTGATGACTAAATCTCCTTTAATATTTTGGGGAAATATTAACTCAGATAAGAGGCCTGCAAGAGGAATTTGACTTTGGGAATCTTTTCATGTATACCAATTCTAACTGTAGAGGAGGTTCCAGTTAAAGTAAAACAAAGTATTTTATTGTGATAATACAGAAAGTAAACTAACAGACACAACATACATTCTTACAAACTACACAAGTCTATAGCAGAGTAAGGCAGAAAGTTTGGATAGAGAGAGATAGAGATCCAGAAAAATAGGGTGATAGCTACCAGTCTCAAGGAGAAGAGAGTTCCATGCGGTGAAGATACTCAGAATGGCATCTGAGTGTGACAGCAAAGAGGAGAATGACAGGGTCCGACTGTATCATACCTTGACTGTGACATACCTAGCTATTGTTGGGGCTCTAATACTGTATTTCTACTCTATTCCATGCCCTGGAGGGGTGAGTTAGTAATAACAAAATTTGGATAGCTTTCCCATGGAATAAACAAAAGAAACTGAAACTCAACTGTTTGCTTTAATTGCAGAGAGATTGGTGGGTTTGCAACAACCTTGTAAGATTGGATAGGAGTGGGTGTGAGGAGACATTTCTGTAGGGTATGGAATGAGGAATGGTCACTTGATTGCTTGATTGAATTATTGCTTGAAATACCCACGGCTTGAAGAAAGGATTAGCACATATCCCTTAACGATTAGGTTGTTAGCATAAACCTATCATGGGGGTTTTCCACATAATCCTAACTTGAGCTTTCCCACCATTATATTCCTAGACACATCTCAGGTCATTGTGACCTTCAACTGACCTCCAGTCTGCCTAACTGATATGACCCCAAAAAGTGTCTAATATGTCCAGTTATGGAATCTTTCAGGAAGCGGTAGTAGGGCATGCTAACTTCAGCTTTCTTCACCATCCAGCTCTCACATCCATACATAGTGATAGGAAATATAATGGAATGGACAATTCTAACTTTAGTTATCAGTGAAATATCTTTGCAATTCAAGATCTTGTCTTCTTTTTTCATAACTGCCCTTCCATGTCGTAGTCTTCTGATTTCTTGATAGTAGTTTCTGTTCTGATTAATGAGTGAGCCAAGGTATGGAAAATCTTTAACTATTCCAATTTCCTCGTTGTCAACTTTAACTTTACGTGAATCATATATGGTCATTATATTTGTTTTCTTAATATTCAGCATTAAACCTGCCTTAGCACTTCCCTAAGTGAATTTCTTCAGTAATTGTTCCAGGTCTTTGCTACTCTTTGCTCTGAGAGATGGCAGCAGGAACTGAAACAAACTCTCTTTAGCTGTTTCCTTCTCACTGGGCTGCTCCTGCCTCTGTCTTCCCTTCTTTTTAAAAAAGCTGTCCATTTCTGCAAATGGAGTGTGGAAGCATTTAATTCTCCTTGGTGAGGGAACCCGGCAAGGGAGCCATCCAATGGGAGTTCAGATGGGCAGTAAGGATGACAGGAAAACAAGAAAGGCTATTGCTTGATATTGATATGCATGCCAGGAAGAAAACAACAGTGCAGCTGTTTTGTACTGAATTGAGTTCAGGGTGGGGGAACTGTGTGGCTTCCAAAACCAGTTTGAGGTCACATTACAATTGCTGACTGTGGCATTAACTGGGTTAAACTGGAGCAGGATACTGCACACTGGAGCTGAATTATTTTGCAGATTTGGATTTAGCCTTGCTTTTCCTAGCAAGTTATTCTACAAACAAGATTAAACATACCACTGGGAATTATTTTCTTAGAAGCCATTCTAGCATTAACCTGAATTGTCAAGTCTAGTGGCTGACAGGCTAGACATGTACCAATTTATTCTGTTCACCCAGCACTCTTCTAATTGGTATGCTGATACAGGCATGTTCAGAAAATGAATACAGTAATTTAGTTCTCAGAAACAGATGTACAGTCCAAACTATACCCCTCGGGTCCTTCCTTGTGTGTGTTTTGCATGAGCGTACATTGCAAGTGTAATGCTAAAGGTCTCACAGTTAATTTTGGACTTTCTGGTGACATGGTGAACACCCACGTTCAAATGGTTCTGAGAATCCAGTTCACTACATGCAATTCAAAATGGACAGACGCTGAGGCTGGCTTTGTTTGGAAACTACTTCCTAACTGGCTTATACTGACCATTCCTGAGTATACGCTTGTTACTTATAGTACAACAACAACAACAGCAATAATAATAATAATAATAATAATAATATAAAATTTATTTATACCCCGCGCCTCCAATCGGGGCGGCTTACAAAAATTAAAATACAATACAGATAAAAATCCCCAAACACCACCCACCCCCACCCTCCCCCATAAAAAGATATTAAACAAATATAAATTAAAAAGCAACTAATCTAAAATCACATTTAAAAAACAATAAATACAATAAATGGCCAGCAGACTAAAAGAGACCAGGAACTCCTGAGGCCGGGATCTAATTAGGAAAGGCCTGCCGAAAGAGATCCGCCTTTAGTGCTTTTTTAAAGCTACTCAGGCTTGTCATCTGACAGATCTTGTTCAGCAGGTCATTCCACAATTTGGGGGCGATTACCGAAAAGGCCCTCTGGGAGGTTGCAGACAGCCTAGATTTTTGTGGCTGAAACAAATTCCTCCCAGATGACCAGAGTGTGCAGGGAGGATTGTATGGGAGGAGGTGATTCCAGACATAAGTTGGACCCAAGCCATTTAGGGCTTTAAAGGTAATAACCAACACCTTATACTGGGCCCAGAAACTGATAGGCAGCCAGTGGAAAGATTTTAATACTGGAGTTATATGGTCTCCCCGAGATGTTCCCGAGACCACTCTGGCTGCCATATTTTGTACCAATTGAAGTTTCTGGACCAAGCATGAGGGTAGCCCCATGTAGCACGCATTGCAGAAATCTAGACGAGAGGTTACCAGCGCGTGCACCACAGTCTCGAGGTCCCTTGCTTCGAGGGCACAGCTGGCGTATCAGCTGAAGCCGATAACTGGCGCTCCTGACCGTCGCATTCACCTAACTCGGTATCTGAAGTGATGAATCAAGGAGCACCCCCAGACTGCGAACACATTCCTTAATGGAGAGCGTGACCCCATCCAGGACTGGAGGTTGCAACCCAACTCCTGGTTTTGGGGCTGCTACTGTGAGCACCTCCGTTTTGTCTGGATTTAATCTCAATCTGTTTTTCCTCATCCATTACTGCTTTAAGACAATCATTAAGAGGAGAGATGCCATCGGAAATCAAGGCCGACGATCAGGACAAAGAGAAATAGATCTGGGTGTCATCCGCGTACTGGTAACACCCAGCCGCATAACTCCGAATAATCTCACCCAGCGGCTTCATATAGATGTTAAACAACACCGGGGGCAGGATGGCACCCTGTGGAATGCCACAAGTAAGCTCCTTTCTGCTGGAGCAGCTGTCCCCAAGCAACACCCTCTGGGACCTGCCCAAGAGGAAGGACCAGAATCACTGGAGCGCAGTGCCTCCGATTGCTAACCCACTCAGGCATCCAAGAGGATGGTATGATCTATCATATCAAAAGTCACTGAGATGTCTAAAAGCACCAACAGGGTCACACTACCCCTGTCGATGCTTAGACGCAGGTCGTCTGTCAAGGCAACCATGGCGGTCTCAACTCCAAATCCTGTCCTAAAGCCAGTTTGAAATGGGTCTAGATAATCGATTTCATCTAAGACCACTTGGAGTTGAAGCTCAGCTTCCCTCTCAATCACTTTGCTCAAGAATGGTAACATAGAAACCGGCCAATAGTTGTTCATGTCCAAGGGGTCCAGGGAAGGTTTTTTCAGGAGCGGCCTAACGGCCGCTTCCTTTAAACAAGATGGAACACACCCTTCTCTGAGGGATGCATTGATGATGTCCTTAAGGAACACCATCAAGGCACCCCCCCTGGATGGCCAGCCATGAAGGGCAAGGATCGAGAGGGCAGGTCGTCTTCCTCACCCTACCAAGTAGCTTGTCCACATCCTCGGTACTCACGGATCCAGTAATCTTACATCCAGTAATCTTACATCATCCAGTAATCTTACATCAACGGAGTTGCTGGATACCTCATCAATTGTTTCTATCAAATTACTGGCATCTAAGTCGGCTCTTATCTGAGAGATTTTATCTGCAAAGAAGTTGTTAAATGCATCACATCAGGCCGTCGTTGGGTTAAGCAACGGGTTCTGCGCAGGAATAACCTGCATCATCTCCCTTACCACCCTAAACAGCTCTACTGGACAGGACTCTGCAGACTCAATACGAGCAGAGAAGAAGGATCTCTGTGCTGTACGTATTGCCTCTCAGTAGGACCAAAGAAAGTTCCTATGATGAGTCCTGTCAGATAAGAGTCAAGTTTTCCTCCAGTTGCGCTCTAGTCATTGTCCAACCTGCTTCATTTTCCTAAGCTCTGCTGTATACCATGGCTTACGGTTTGGAGCGGGTTGGAAAGGACGCTTGGGAGCGATTCTGTTGATAGCCTTGGTAAGGTCAGTGTTCCAGGTATTAACCAAAGCTTCGACAGGGTCACTGGCGTTAACAACCATTAACCCTCCAAGGCTTTCTGGAATCCTATTGGTTCCATTAGCCTTCAGGGGTGGACCATTCTAATGGGTCCACCACCCCCGTTGGGGCGGGAAGAGACTCTTAGTTCAGTCTTGACCAGAAAATGATCCGTCCATGACAATGCAGTGGTTTTTATAACCTTCGCTCATGGATATTCCTGTTCCGTACTGAAGACCGCATCGAAGGTATGACCCGCACAATGTGTGGGCCCAATGACCATTTGGGATAGGTCCATGTTTGTCATGGTTTCCATGAACTCCCGAGCCACACCAGTCAGATTTGTCAAGCTGGTCTCAAGTGGAATGTTGAAGTCGCCCAAAACTAAAAGTCTGGGCGACTCCAACAGCAACTCTGAGACCAGCTGTGTCAGCTTGGTTAGGGAGTCTGCTAGACAATGGGCTGGTCAGTATACTAGCAGAATCCCCAAACTATCCCTGGTCCTCAGACTAAGGTACATACACTCAAAGTGGACTGTGTTTTGGACAGGTATCCTGGTCAAGGTCAGATTGTCCTTATAAACTAGAGCCACTCCCTCTTCCCGCCCACTTCCCTTCACCTGCTCACTGACAGAATACCCGGCTGGGAGGGCCTGCATCCACGTGACAGCGCTATCCTCTCCCAGCCAGGTTTCTGTGAAGCAAGCCAGGTTGGTATCCTTATCCAAGAGAAGATCGTAAATAATGTGAGTTTTATTCTTAACTGACCTGGCATTGCAGAGGAGCAAAGTAAGGTTCTGTGGAATGGTGGGTACACTCTCAATCCATTTCAGGAAACAGGGTGAACTGAAGGTGGGATAGCTAACAAACAGTGATCCCACCTTCTTTCATAACATCTGTTCACTCTGTTCTGACCATACCTCCCTTTCCCCCAGCACAACTTCAATTTCCACCCCCACTCCATTCCCGGTCTCAGCTGACTCCAATTGCAAGCTTAGGTCTTCCTGGCTGGCTGGCTGGTGTTCCTGAGGGATGTGGAAGTGGCTTAAAATGCCAGCCACTCCTGGCCACGCCCCCTCTCACTGCTGCCCTGCTCCAAGAGGTCTTCAGGGCCCTCCACAGCCCTCTAGTCCGGTGGAGTGGGGAGAAGAGGCTGCTTCAGGCTCGGAGTCCTTCTGGCTGCTGGCTGGTGTTCCTGAGGGGTGTGGGAGTGGCTTAAAACACCAGCCACTCCTGGCCACGCTCCCTCTCACTGCTGCCCTGCTCCAAGAAGTCCTCAGGGCTCTCCACAGCCTTCTAGCCCAGTGGAGTGGGGAGAAGAAGCTGCTTCATCAGGCTTGGAGTCCTTCTGGCTGCTGGCTATGTGTGCTTTCTTTATCTGTTCCACAAACAAAAAGAAGACATCATGCAATCTCCTCTGTCTCTACTATACTGGATAGCATCCTTGCACTAACTCTGAAAAAGTGCTTGGACATGAACTAGTACAGTAACAACATTGGATCCAGGCCAGAAATGGAAGATATATTGTTGATTATGTTTATTTTCTATTTTATTTTTTAATTAAACTTCCTAGAGAGAAAAAGTGGTTGAAAAGTACAAATGCCACAGCAGTAAACAGCACTATTAGCAGAATCATGTCAAAAAATTTAGCAGCATATTGCTTTAAATAGTATTAATTCCTCCTGTCTCAAACATTGACTCAATGATTCAAATGTTAACTTCCAACAGGAGTAGATGTATTGAATCAATGGGACTTAAAATAACTATTGACTTAATAAGTTTCCATTGGTTCAATGGGCATACTATTTTTGGAACTCTTAGATTCAGACCTAGGTTCTAAAAGTGGGTGGAACTGTCCATTATTTTAAATAACTAATTATATCCTGTTAGAATTCATTCATTAGTCTTTACTGAAATGAAATCCTGTGGCTTGCAGTGTAGGAAAAATATCTTCTGTGCTGATTTTTTCTTATTTTTCTTTTCAGTATAAATTAAATAAAAGTAATGGTGTACTTGTAACTAATGGATAATCTGTGGGTGATCCCTTACTACAGAATGTGCCAAACCTGTCTTCAAAGCTCATATACTGGAGATGTTTATACTTAATAAAGGATCTAGCAAGAAAAATATGCATGAAATCAGATTGTTAGCAGACATGACTTTACTGGCTCAACATCTGAGGGGATTAAGTAATGTATAATTGCTTCTGAAGTCCATTGTAATTTGTTACAAAAATTATCTCCAGATTTTGTCTTTTCTCTGTATCCCAGCCCTTACTTGAGGTTCTTGTTACCCTGATGCTGGATAAGCAAGCTGTGGGGGAGTCAGTCCATGTCAGTCAGCTGAACTGATGCACATTCAAGTTAGTTTTTATCTGCAGTTGGTCCTACTGCCTTCTACCTTATCAAGCATTATTGTTTTTTATACTGAGTCCTGTCCTCTCATGGTATGTCCAAAGTACAACAGTCTCAGTTTAATCTGTTTAATCATCTTCACATCTAGGAAGTGTTTAGGCTTGATTTGCTCTAGGACACACTTACTGGTCTTTTTAGCAGTCCACAGTATCTGTAGAACTCTTCTCCAGCACCACATTTCAAATGAGTTGATTTTCTTCCAATCAGCTTTGTTCACTGTCCAGCTTTAACAACCATATGTAGAAATGGGGACTATGATAGCATGGAAAATCCTAACATTAGTATTATATATCTTTAAAGTTCAGGATCTTGTCTAGCTCGTTCATAGCTGTCCTTCCAAGCCCTATTACCATTTTGAATCCCCTTTTGGGGGAAAGGTGGGATATAAATCCAATAAACAAAGAAACTCTTGATTTTTTTGACTGCAGTTCCTATTCTGATTAATGACTGAGCCAAATAAAATCTTGAATTATTTCAATTTCTTCATCATCTACTTTAAAGTTATGCAAATAATCTGTGGTCATTATTTTTGTTTCCTCAATGTTCAACTATAATCCTGCCTTTGCATTTTCTCCCTTGACTTCCTTCAGTAATCATTCCAAGACTTTGCTATTTTCTGCTAGTAGGATGGTGCCATCTGCATATCTTAAACTGTTGATGTTCCTTCCTCCGATTTTCACACCTTCTTCCTCTGAGTCTAATCCTGCTTTCCATGTGATATGTTCAGCATACAAGTTAAACAGATAGGGTGATAGAATGCAGCCTTGCCTGACCCTCTTGCTAATTGGAAACCATTTTTCCCTCCATTTTCTGTCCTAACAGTAGCCTCTTGTCCTGGGTACAGGTTACACATCTGGACAATCCAATGTTGAGGCACACCCTTTTCTTTAAAGGCTTAACCACATGGGGATGGGTGGTAAAATGGATGAGATTTGGACTACTTTGGCCTAACACTGTGACACGTGAAATTCTGGCTACTCTAACCCAGATTTAAGTGACACACCTGCCAAAGCCCAAATCTGCATTCGGATTTTTACTTGGGCTTCCATTCAAAGCTGTTATCAATGCTTGACTCTTGAGCTCTGGAAAAAGCAAAGCACTTGCAGTAGTCACCAGCAGCAGTTACCTCAATGAAGCCGGAAAGGGAGGCTACTGCTGACCCTTTGCTTTTCCCAGAGCTCAGAGGAGTGATTGTGCACTGGAAAAGCAAAGCCCCACCGGTAGTCGCCTCTCTGAAACTAGATCAATGGCTAGCACTGGGGCTTTCATTCTCCAGAGCACAATCACCCCTCTGAGTTTTGGGAAAAGCAAAGGGCCGATGGTAGCTGCCTCTCTGAAGCCAGATCAAGTGGCTACTGCTGGGGCTTTGATTTTTGGAACTTGGAAGGGTGATTGTAAGCAAAGTGCCTGTGGAAGTAACCTCTCTGAAGCCAGACTGGGTAGCTACCGATGGGGCTTTGCTTTCCCCAAGCTCCAGGGGGTGATTTCCTGCGTGGCAGGGGTGTTGGACTGGATGGCCCTCGTGGTCTCTTCCAACTCTGCAATTCTATGATTCTATGATTCTATTGGACATCAGAAAAGCAAAGTGCCATTGATGATTATCCTCTCTGAAGCCAGAATGAATGGCTAGTCTCATGATGGTAGAGCTCACCGAGAGTTCTGGCCTCAAACAGAGTGACTACTGCTGGGGCTCTGCCTTTGGAATGAGAAGTGGTGCTGAGGAGGTGGGGGAATGTGGCTCCTCAGGCAGCAGTTTTCCTTCTTTTCTCTCCCACCACCAAAAATCTGGTGTGGATGGCTTGTTAACACAGTAATTTTCTCCAGAGTTTTCAGCAAAATCTGGAGAAAAGTACAAGTTTTCTAAAACCCAGATTAAGGGGGCATTCCATGAGTCTGGTGTGAATAAAGCCCTACAGCATGTGTCACTATCACACCAGATTCAGGGAAAAGGCTAAACACTGTGTGGCATTATTGGGCTGTATTCAGAGGGATTCAGGTTTTGTGACTGATGTAGACAAGCCCTAAGAGTGATCCAAAGTTTTTCAGATCTATACAATCAAAGGCTTTGCTGTAATCTATAAAGCATAGGCTGATCTTCTTCTGGATTTCTTCAGTGTGCTTTATTTTTTCTTTATTTTTTTTAATTTAGTTATTTATACCCCTCTCTTCAGCCACAAAGGCTATCAGAGTGGCTTACACATTGTTTTAAGCAACAGCAATTTACGCTGCATTAAGCAGTTTCCAATGTGTGTTAGCTAATTGCCCCCACAAGCCGGGTACTCATTTTACCGTCCTATGAAAGGATGGAAGGCTGAGTGAACCTTGGAGCCCTCTGGAATCGAACTTGCAATGTGGTGACTTGCAGTACTGGCATTTAATCACTGCACCACCAGGGCTCCCTGGTTATTATCCAATGTATGCTTGCAATATGATCCCTAGTGCCTCTTCCTTTCCTGAGCCCAGTTTGGACTGTGATGCTACAGGCAAAATGTTCCCAAGTGTACTATACGAACAGGCCAAACACTAAGATGCTCTCATCCATTAACTGGATTACAAACAATTCCTAATAGAAAACATTAATATAGCTCATTCATTTGGTTTCATATAGATTCATTCACCAGATATTTGCTCTAAACATCATCTTCTTCACCTTCTAATTTTCCTTTTTTTAAAGATTGCAATTCTTCCCTGAAGGCATATGATAAAAACTATTACATGGTCATACACCCCCTCCCTCCAGTAATTCATAATTTGGCAATATTGGACATTCTCACAAGGTCTAGGTAAACCAGGACAAACCAGGGTTTAAGGTAGACCAGGACAAAATTGGATTTAAGGACATTATAAGATGTGGCAAATGCAGCATTATAATATCACAATGAGACTGCAAAAGGGCTTCCCTATCACATGACATCATGCTCCAGTGTTCTGCAAGCATTCTGCTGCTGTCAAGTGGCTGTTCTTTTTGTATTAGTGGGAAGAAGCCACCAATTCCATGGCACTTTTGTCACAGTAGTGCTTGTGTGCAAAACCATGCCAATTCTGCTGGCATGATTCCAGCGTCAATGGGTGGTCCCCGCCAGAACACGTCCAGGTGAGAATGCAATAGCTAGGTACGGTACACTCTTTTTATGAACCTCACCATCTTGCTTGCAACTTTCCAAGTGTGTTTCAGTGTTTGTGTGTTATTTTGTTTGGTAATTTAGGTGTTTTTGGACTTTTAAGTGTGCTTGTGTCTTCTCGCGAGAACCGCTGAAATCTTGGCCATGGAAACATGTGGAAGTTATCAGCATGAGTGGTTGTATTGCCGGAATTCAGGGTCATCTATGTCTCATGATTACAGCAGCATGAAAAAAAGAAGTGTTATCATGTCAGGATACTTATGCTGTAAAATATAGTGCCAAAAGAACGTTTTTAGACTCTCATCTGATAATGTCCTAAGTGAAGGTCACCCAGGACCTAATAAAGATGTCTTTTGGAAATTCCTAACAAACACACCCAAGATGGAGCCCCTTAGGATCAAAGTCATCAAGGTGGAATGTGCTAATCTTCTCTTGGATACTCCTGGCAGTGAGTCCATCATGATGGAGTTTGCAACTCCCATCATGGAGCTAGAACTACATCTGCCAGAACTGCATTTCCTAGTATCTGTAAACACCACTTCTCTTATCTTCAGTAACAGGTAAACAAAGGGGCATGAAAAGTGGGAGGTGGGACTCATCTGCAAAGCTGACATAAACATGACATCACATCACCTGACTGAAGAGCCAATCAGATTTGGATAATGGCAATTTGAAGAATTGCAGCCTTTGTTTAGTGACACATGGTCCATGGGTCTGTGATGGAGGCAGACCCCTGCATTGGCCCTGAGCATCCATCATGTCAGAGACTGTGCTAGGCTGGTTTATGAATAAGCAAAAGCGACTGCAGTCCATGATCTTTTTCTTTCCAGTTCATTTCACCTCCTTGCTCTAACTGAAACCTGGCTCCTAGCCCATGACACTGCTACCTCTGCTGCCCTTTCTTTTGGCGGTCTCTCTTTTGCCCACACTAGCCGCCCTGAGGGTCAAAGAGGTGGAGTCGGTATCTTAGTGTCCAAATCTTGCCACTTTCAAGTTCTTTCCTTCCCTCCTAGTTATTGTTTCTCCTCATTTGAATTTCATTCCATTAGACTCTTTTTTCCTTTGCAACTTCAGGTTACAGTCATCTATCGCCCTCCTGGTTCCGCTACTCAATTCCTGTCAGATTTTGAGTCTTGGCTGACAGTTTTTCTATCTGATGCAGTACCTACATTGATTTTAGGCGACTTTAACATCCACCTGGACGACCCCAGTAATCCTTCACCATCTCGTTTTAGTTCTCTTCTAGCTTCTTTTGGCCTTCAACCTCATTCTACCTCTTCAACCCATTCTCTCGGTCACTGCCTTGATTTAGTTCTGTCTGCCAAGTGCATCATTTCCAACTACTTGGCATCTGATTTTCCATTATCTGATCATCATTTAATTTATTTTACTCTTACCTATACCCCATTTCCTTGTCATACTGCTCAATGCCATTTTTGCGATCTTCAGTCTATTAACTATGATCTTCTTAGTCAGTCTTTGGATTCTTCCCTCTCTTCCCTCTCTCTTGGGGACTCCGCTGATTCGGCAATGTCTTTATTTAACTCCACTCTTTCTTCAGTTCTTGACAGTTTTGCCGCTGTTTCTGTTCATGTGTCCTCCTCTACGAACAGGCCTTAGCCCTGGCTTACTTCCATAGTTAGGTTCCTCTGGGTGTGCTCTCGAGCGGCCGAACATCTTTGGAAAAAGTCCAGGGAGCAGGCCGATTTTATTCATCATAAGTTCACTCTTTTATCTTTCACATCTGCCTTGTCCATGGCAAAATACAACTACTTTAAATCATTGATCTGCGCCAATGAGAGGTGCCTGCAGTGGCTTTTTTCCTGCTTCAACACCTTGCTAAAACCTTCCTCCCCCCCCCCGTTTCTTCATTATTTTCCCCTACCGACTTTGCTAATTACTTTATCTCTAAGATCACTACTATTAAATCTGAAATAGTTCTTCCTAACTTGTCTTCCCCATTAATCTTTTGGAACCGTCGACTAATCAATTCTCTGTGTTTCTTCCTGTTTCTCTGGATGAACTTTCTACCTTGCTGCACTCTTCCAAACCTACAACTTGTTCTCTTCATCCAATTCCCCTTTGTCTCTTAATCTCTATAGCCCCCTCCTTCCTTCCTTCGCTTCTTTCTATCTTTAATCTTTCTCTTTCTACTGGTTCTTTTCCTTCAGATATTAAACATGCTCTTGTTTCCCCTATTTTGAAAAAAAAAAAAAACTTCTCTTGACCCCTCTTCTTTGTCTAGTTATTGCCCAATCTCTCTTCTCCCTTTTCTTTCTAAGGTTTTGGAACGGGTCGTTTATTCCCACTGCCTTGAGTTTCTTGAAGCCAACTCCATCCTCGATCCTTTTCAGTCTGATTTCCACCCACGGCATTCCACTGAGACAGCCCTCACAAAGATCTCTAATGATCTTTTACGGACCAAAGCAAATGGTCTCTATTCTGTGCTCATTCTCCTTGATTTATCTGCGGCATTTGACACTGTGGATCACTGTCTTTTAGTTGATATACTTTCTGACATTGTTTTCTCAAATGTCAGTGCTTAACTGGTTTAAATCTTATCTGTCAGACAGATCTTTTGCAGTGGTCAGACCTCTTCCCCCGTACCCTTATCCGTTGGAGTTCCCCAGGGCTCTGTTTTGGGTCCCCTATTGTTCTCTCTTTACACCTTGTCTTTAGGAAAACTTATTAGTTCTTTTGGTTTTTCCTATCATTTGTACCCTGATGACACCTAACTATATCTTTCCACCCCGATCTTTCCTCAGGGCTTGAACAGCAAGTTTCTTCATGTCTTTCAGCTGTCTCTCTCTGGATGCATCATTGGTGGTTGAAGCTCAATATGTCCAAGATGGAGCTTCTTGTTTTTCCACCTAAGTCCTCCCTTCAATCCTCTTTTTCTGTTCTTGTTGACAACACTTCTATTCACCCGGTCCAGGAAGCCCGCAGTCTCGGTTTTATTTTTGATTCTTTGCTGTCTTTTATTCCCCATATTCAGGCTGCAGATTTTTCCTTTACAACATCACCAAAATACATCCTTTTCTTTTGGCCTCCACTGCCAAGACTTTGGTCCACACTGTGGTGGTCTCCCGATTAGATTATTGTAATCTCCTTTTAGCTAGGCTTCCCCTTTCTCATCTTCGCCCTTTAATTTCTGTTCAACATTCAGCCACCCGCATCATTACCTCCGCTCGCCGCTTTGACCATGTTTCCCCTTTGCTGTTTTCTCTTCACTGGCTTCCCTTCCCTTTCCGTATTCAATATAAGCTTTTGTTGCTAACTTTCAAAGCCCAGCATGGGCTAGCCCCTCTTTATTTATCTGACTTTTTTTCTCCTTACATTCCCACCCATACCCTATGCTCTAGTACTCAAGGCCTATTGTCCCAGCCTAGGTTCTCCACTGCTCCATCCCGGATTCGTTCCTTCTTGCTTGCTGCCCCTCACTTCTGGAACCTTCTTTCCCCTCAAATATGGGCCATTACTTCTTTGTCCACTTTTAAATCCAAGTTAAAGACCACCTTGTTCAGGGAGGCATTCCCTGGCTTTGTCTGATTTACATTTATTTTTTCTGTCACTTGGGTTTATTGTGATGTTGTTATCAATTGTAATTATCCTTGTTTTAATTGATTTTATTACTTTGCCTATTGTTTTACTTAGATTGTATGCCTTTGGCAGGTTTCATTCTGTTTTATCCTTGATTGTTTTTGTACAGTGCTGTGTACATTGACAGCACCCTAGAAATAACCTTTAATAATGATAATGATAATGATAATGATAATAATAATAATAAGCATAAGTCCGAGCCCCCAATCTGAACACAGATTTGATCCTACTGGACTTTCCAAATGTGAGTGGAACTTTTCTTAGAGTTAGGGACAATGTATTAGCTAGATTGAGTTAGATTATATGATTTGTTTGTATTCCTTGACTAGATGACTTTTGTACTTTCTATCCTTTGTAACTCTAAGCTGGACCTGGGGTAAAAGGCCTTTTTCTCCATGATATAATTTCAGTTTAACTGGTTACTTGCTTGAGCAATGAAATAAAACTCTTTTATTTTTCCTATCTAAAAACAAGCCTATAACACATGCCTATCTCTCATGTCTTTGCTATAGGGTTTCTCTCTCTTTCTCAATCTCTCTCTGGGGGACAGAAGGGAGGAGTTGGTTGGTAAATCTCATTTAAGGCTGGAAAGCCTGGATAAATGTGGTTATCCTTTTGTAATCACATTTTAATCATAATCCTAAAATCAAGAGGTAGTGGCAGCATTTTGGCCTCTAGAGGGCACCCTTGAGTAAGGCCACTGAGTGGCAGAAACTCAGAAACCAGGCCATAATCTCTTCACAGAGTCATATTCCAAAAAACAAACAGTGACCAGAACACCTATTATCCCCACACATTCCTGCAAATGTCTTTCCTCTCTCTTCTCCCACAATAAGGAGGCTGCTATAAACCCAAGAACCTTGATATCTCAGCCATTAGCAACAATTAACTAAGCTGAAGTTTCCTTTGTTTAACTGTGGGAAATTCATCCAAGTATTGTTTTATACTCAAAACACCCCTTCAGGATATGAAATTAGGTATAAATATTAGTCCCAAGCAATAGCCAGTGTGCACAGTTCTTCTGACACCATAATTCTGCTGGTTTGCCCTTTTCACCCTCATTTCACACCTGAGTTTTCTTTGCTGCATGAACCTCTGCTCTTCAGGACTGGTAAATATCACCCATGCATCCCCGGATCTATTCCTCTATCCAAATCTTTCTGCCTTACTTCTTCATTATCCTCATAAGGTTGTGGTTGCATTACTAGCATTTAACCACTGTGCCACTAGGGCTCCCTACACAGCAAGTAATGTTGGGGTAAATGTGGCAGCAAGGCAGCTGTCTGACCCTCTAAGCAAAAGTTGGGTGGAGGGGGAGCAGGCAATTCCAGAGTAGAAGAAAAACAGACAAATATGAAATCACATTAGAAAAAGCTAAACATATTTCAAGCCCAATATTTTTTGTGATGTATTGGGAGTAAGGATATGGTCAGAGAGCTCATGATCTAGCCACATTACTGTACTCAAGCAGATTTGGGCTTACTTATCTGGATGACAGACTACCTGGAACTCCCCCCCCCCCAACACACACATAGACAGATTGAGAGAGAGTGCTTTGAATTCCATGGGAGAAGATAAGATAGACTATAAAAAGTAGTAAATAAATTCCTATAAGCTTTATTCCTGTACCCCTGAGAAAATGCAGTCTGAAATGTATCATGTATTTTATATCTCTGAGATAAATTTTCTACATATTTTATCACCTTTTGAGACTTTGTCCTTCCTTCCTTCATCTGTCTTCAAGCACAACCACAAATTGATCTAAGAGTAAATGAGAGAGAACACAGTAACAAATTGACAGGGAGATGAAGATTCTCAGGTTTGATGTTTGCATAAATACTGGTAGCGTCTTTGGTGTATAGGCAATGGTGTGCTGATTAGAGAACAAGTTACATTTTGATTATGGTATTGTCTGACATTAAACTTTGTTCTTAACAGCTGCCTATATGTTTTGTGAAAATGTCATTTTTTTACACATGCCCATCCAAGTATGCACATTGTGATGTACAATTGTAAAAATGTATGGACATATAACCCCCACACTCCCACAGCCTCAAGCAGACACATTTCAGGGCATAAGACTCCTCAAAGCTCTCCTAAATCATCTGGGTGGTCTTCTGGCTGGGAATACTCTCAACTAAACTCAGCTGTGGAATCCATCAGACTCAGTGGAAGAACCAAGCAGCACAGATTTCTTTATGTTTTGGAATTGATGATGTTGGAAATAATTCATGATATCTTGTTTCTTTTTTGCTTTGGTCTCATCTTATAACTTGGAAATATTTTTGTCTTAATAAATAAACCAAAATATGGACAGTATATAAACTCCACACACATTCCTACCCAACCATTCTCTGAAGATGACAGCCGCAGATGCAGGCGAAACATGCAGGCCGTGTTCTGGAAGTAAACTCTTCCAGAACACAGCCTCACAGCCTGGGGAAAAAAACCCAAGGAAAATCTACAAAATATGGACAATTTCAGCAATAACAAGAACACTTCTTTAAGTGGGAATATAAATCTCTTTAGATAAGATTACCATATGTTTTCCTTAATTTATAAACTGAGAGTAAAGAAAAAACTATCAGGATGGAATATTTTGTTAAATTATCATTCTGATGGTCCCCAGCTATATGGCTTCTGATAGGGAAGCAAGCAGATTCAGCTAAGTCCAAATGCAGGAATGCAGATGTCCTTCAGAACAGCTGAGGTGCATCTTAAATTGGTGGTCTCTATACTTTTCAAGCCAACAGAGGCAAACCTTGCTCCAGAGGAGGCTTTGGGCCCATCTATATGAGGGGGAAAATGTAAATTGATGTGTACTCATGCAAATTCAAAGCAGGATTGACTTGTCCTAATGGTGTTTGGCAAAATCACAGGCATGTGAGGCTACCCGCTTTTGCTGTCCCAATGGGCATGCCTGTGATTCAAGATGGCAGCCATAACTCGGATTTTATTTTCACCATTTGCTACTGCCAAACAGTTTCTTTTTTTAAAAGAAAAAGCATATCTAAGGTGTGAAAGTGTGATATTATGATATTCTGCCTAAATAAATAAATAAAAAGAATAGAAAAAACCTGTTTCATCACATGATTGCTCGCTCACTAAAGTAAAAATCCAAGATGGTGGTTCTGGGGCACTTGCCTTCTTAGCAAGCCCCACCCCCTGCTCCCATCTCACCAATCAGCTTTCTATCCTGCTTTTCTGGGGTATGCAAATAAATGTGCTCTCTTATTCTAATGATCACTAATGCGCATTCTCCACTGAGTTTTAAAGAAACATCGAGAGCTCTGAAGGCTCTTCCCTTGGGGTTTATGGTGGATTTGGCCCCCCTCCTTCTGAATATGGCAGAATTATGCGGGATCCGAATAGGACAGGTAGGATTCTAAGCGAATTCTAAGAGGATTATTTTCACCATTTAGATAGGCCTCAAGTGTTGAAAAGGCATCAAAACCAACATCCTTTCTGTGGAAAATATCCCAGGGGAGAGGCAGAGAGTGGGGTAGGATAACTGACAGGCTCACTTTGAAATCATTGGATAGGTGTTTAGGATTTCCAGGTGTCCCGGGAATGTCCCTTATTTGAGGGCCAGAAAGCATGTCCCTTATATTAAGATGTCCCTTATTATTAGGGATATCTCCTATCTGAGGGTTGGAAAACTTCTTTTATATCAGCTGAATGAAATGTCAAAAATCCTTTAACTTGTGGGTGTGGGCCCTTTATAAAGACAGAAATGAATACATCATGGAATTTATGGGTGTAGACATGATGGTAATTTTAAAAAGAAATACATGGCTAGGTTAACTGAAATGTAGCATTTCATTATAAACTTGTTGGTAGTTAATTCCTGATTGTTAACACTGCATACATATCATGAATTGCCACTCTTGATTATTGCTATTTTGAAAACGGGGCAACACTACATGTGTTACAAGATGGACCCTGATCACTGTACTTTGGGTAAGTCATTTTACTTATTTTAAAATACCAAGGAGCTCCCTGTTTTCTCTCAGGTTGCTAAATTGTGTAGCAGTGAGCCCTTTTTCTGTTTACTATTCAGTAGGATGGCTTCAGGTTCTGTCTTTGTTTCTCTCTCATTCAATTGTTCCAGAAAGAAAGGAAATTCACTTTCATTCATCAGAGGTTTAGCTTTGTTGCAGTTTACTTCCAGATGTGCATATGCTGTATTTATTAGGTAATAGTTTCATTTTCACTTTCCTAGGAAGAAAAGAAATTATATTTATTTGGATTTGTGTTTGTATGTGTGTAGATGTGGTATGTTCCTGAAACAGTGCTTTCTCCTAATTTATGCCATAGTTCAGATTTTTTTTAAAAAAGCCTCATGTTGGATTTCAAGCTTCCTTAGGCACTGAACCTATCCTTCTGAAATTTTTCAGCTTCCTGGCCTGGGGATGCTTCTATAGTATGTGCCATTTTCATACAAATTGTCCTAAAATCAAAGGGAGGAATGAAAAAGCAAGTCAACCCCTCCAAAAAAAATAATAATGAATTTCTCTTCCATGTGAACTGCTGCATCTATTCTTAGGAAACCTTGAAAGCTTGTTAATAGAGGGAACCTCAGTAATGTCCTTTTTTTTCATAGTAGAGTCATTTTTGGATGGTTTCTGAAATAAAAAACTGTTCTTGAAAAAAAAACACCACCTTTCTGCAATATTTATCAATATTTAAATTAATAATAAATGAATATTTGTCTAACATGACAGACATAACACCTTTTGAGGGGATACTAAGGACTATCAGATGAGGTACATACCACTAAAAAACCACGTCATTTAGGATGCGATGATAATCCAAAGGGCGAAATTCTCAAATGTCCTTGTTGTTCAGCTGTTTCCACTGTGTCACACTGGCGTGGACAAGGCATCACTTTTATATTGATGGGCAAAAGTGACACCCCATTCATGCCTGCATGATACAGTGGGAACAGCTGAAAGATGACGTCATCTTCTAATTTAAGCCTTTTGTGTTATCATTGCATCCTTGTGATGTGTTTTTGGCTGAGTCTGATAAAGTCCTAAGCCTGCCGATTTCATGTAGATCTGACAAAGAAAAAAAGAAAAGAAAGGCTATAGACAGTGGAGGGCACACACATTTGGTTTTCTAAATCTTCTCACATTCAGGACTCTAGTGAAAGCAGACTAGCTCTAAATCAGTCTAAATAAAACAGTCCATTTTTGTAAGTACTGAATTTAGTCCATAATTTTCATTGTTTTATGAGCCACTTTGGGAGAAAGGTGGCATATAAATTGCATAAATAAATAAATAAATAATCCCTAAATTCTAATATTATATAAATAATACATAATTCCTAAAATAGGACTTTGCTCCATCACTATTCATCCCATGTCAAGATTCACATGCAACACGCTTTGAGAAGAATTCAAGACTTGACTGGAACTGCCGCACACACCTTGAAATGCAACAATCAGTGTTGGTTGATCATGATTAACAATAGAATGCTGGGAGCGGGGGGGACAACTCTGGACCCTTTAAAAATATATAGTTTCATTCAGATCTTGCTGCAAGAACACTAAGGAGCAAAATCACATTCCAGTGAGTGAGTGATAGTAAAGGCACCAGCAGCTATGCGAAATGATCTTGAGTGTATCTGATTTATTGTCTTCTCTAGATAGGTTTGTTACAACAAAAGGTAAATTAACTTTAATTATACAGGTTGATGAGTCTAGCCTTAGATGCAGTGAAATAAATCAGAGACACGGCACTGAATTAAATAGTGTCCTGTTGGCCTGATTAAAATGTTTACATTTGTTTAAAATTGTTTTTAAAAATATTTGCTTAAAAGGTTTCCAACTCTGCTGCTATTTTTTGCCGTAGGAGTGGAAGCTAGTGGATTATCCCAAGGCATGAATTTTGACTCTGCCTGCAGCTTAATGGAAGAGAAGCAGTTTCTCAGAAACCAAGCTAAGGAGCCTGATGAAGTGGAAAAAAGAGATTATGCAAAGACCTGTGGTAACTGCAGTTCAAATTTAATATCTCCAAGAGTCTTTCCACCTTTGTCCTATCAACCATGTATGTATATTTATAACAGCAGTGACTGGGATGTTTGTGAGGAACTACGACTTCGGGAGCTTGAAGAAGCCAAGGCCAGGGCAGCCCAAATGGAGAAGACCATGCGCTGGTGGTCAGACTGCACTGCCAACTGGCGGGAGAAATGGAGCAAAGTAAGAGCTGAACGGAATAAAGCTCGTGAGGAAGGGAGGCAACTGAAGCTTAAGCTGGAAGAGTCAATGAAAGAGCTGAGTGCCCTGAAAAAAACAAATGAAGCTTTACTTGCTGAAAGGGTGGAAATGGAAACTAAAAACATTTGGAAAAGCAGCTTTGGCTCTTCTGAAATGTGCTGGAGGAAAAATAATCATTTCAGACCTCTAGAGAAAGATTCTGTTAAACTTGTCCAGAACAAAAATATTTTTGAATTAGAAGGTATCTGCCAGGTAAATAGATACAAGACTCTTTAAAAAAAATCAAAAATAAAAATAAGTAAAATTAAATATCCACAGTTTTAAACACACCAAAACTGGAATCCCATACCTATATGCCTGGGAACAAGTTCTGCTAAACCCAGGCCTGGCTAGCTTCTGAGTAGACACAGATAAGGTAATGGTGTGGATTTGTCCCTACTATTTCTGATGTATGTTTGTCAGAAGACCAGCCTCCTACATTTCCATATTTGTAGCATTTATCCCTTCCTTTCCATTAAAATGTTGTTATTGTTGTGTGCTTTCAAGTCTTCCAACTTACAGCAATCATAAGGCAAACCTATCACTGGGTTTTCTCTGCAAGATTCGTTCATGCTGGGTTGCCTTTGTATTCCTCTCAGGTTGAGAGAGTGTGACTTACCCAGGTCACCCAGTTTTCATGGCTAAGCAGAGATCTGAACTGTGGTCTCCAGAGTTATAGTCCAACGCTCAAACCACTACACCAAGCTTGCTCTGCTTAAATATATAATAGGGTCAGTTCAACACTCTGTCATCATGTCATTTCAGTTTTCCAAAAGTGTACTATAAAACTTATGCAAGTTAGTCTTTTGCTAATAAGTATATGTTTCATTTCAGGAAGTTTGTGCAAGTGGATATCCTTCAAGAGATCATCAGGATATGAAAATTAATCTTGAAATTCTTGATTCTGGAGGCAAATGCACTCCAGTTTTTCAGGAAAATTCTAACACAAGCAAAGACAACCCAACACATTGTCAGAATGATGACACAGTACATATATCAGTGTTGCATTTGCATCTGTATGAATCAAAGAAAATCTTACAGGAGGAGCAAAAGTAAGTTAAAACTGATTTTCTTTTTCTGGAAACATTTTTGCAAGAAATACTTTAATATGGGCCTCTTGTAGTCCATTTTGGAATCAAATTAGAAAGTACATTGCAATGATGGAAAGGCTGGTCTTAGTGCCAAACTCCCCATGACATAGTTCATATTTTCCTCTTATATGTATCTGTCTTGTTATCTCTTCAAGTGGATGGTTGAGAACAACCTAGGGAAATTGTGGTATATCTTTCTAAAATGTCTCTACAAATTCTCTGTCTAGTTATCATTGTGCTACAGGGATTCTCTTGCAACCTTTTAAAAACTTTATTTATTGATAGAGGAGAGTAGCACTGAATGCAATTTATTCTGGCATTTACTGGTAGCAGCTGTTGCTAGCAATACTAAATATTTATTAGGTGCCAAAAATGTGTAAGTAGCTAGACATAACACAGGAAAGATTTATTCCCAGACAGAATATTATCTAAAGGAGCAGTACATATTACAGCAGCAGTGCCCAGTGGCCTGCTTTCATTTTCCCAAAAGAACAGGCTTGCACACATTCATTCACTGTAGGAAGGAGAACAGGTTAATTATAGGGAGTGTGCATTCATCTTATCCTCTGGCTTCACTGAGGGCTCATCTACACTGGCTGCGTTATGCTCCAGACTGGTCCTAATTGACCACAATGGCAGTTACATGCACCAGGCTAAATCCTGTGCAACGGCTGTCATTGTCCACACAGACCAGCTGAGCTAACACCACATCAGCTTTGCTGGACAAACCCCCTTTTTTCAGAGCTCCTGCCACCTTGCCACCCAAGCAGCTCCCTGTGAGAGTCTGGCCAGCAGCAGCACTTCTGCTGAGGACAGAACAGAGTACCTAGACATCAACAAGGAGGGGGTGACTCTACACCCTCCTCGTTGTTTGAATGGGTGCTCATTTCTGACTTCAGCAGATGGAATGACACCAGCCAGGCTTTCACAGGAAGCTGCTTGGCTGGTGAGGCAGCAGTGGCTCTGACGGAGATCCGTCCCGTTCCCTGCACTGCTCAATGCAGGATAAGGGAGATGGTGCTGTGTTTTTGTGTGGACAACTGGATCAGGCCTAATCAGACCCAATCTAGCTGTTCAGACAGCAAAGAACCCAAGAATTCACCCAAGAGTTGAATGGCTCCTCCCCAGAAGTGGTAGTACATCATCCGGACTGCCAACACTCGATTCAGGGTGAGTCCACATTTTTTTTTTTGCCAGTGTAGACAAGCCCCAGGTGTCACTGGCCTTGGACCCATCTACATGAGGGTAAACAATCCAAAGTACCATGTTTTTTCTGGTTTTGGAAGCCCCCACTAGCCTCACGTTCTGGATGGCAGCAGTACTGCCACAATTTTTTTTATTTTTTTTTTAAAAAGTCATCCCAAGGTACACTGGTGCATTTCCAATTTTATAGGAAAGCAAAACAGAAAATATTCATCCTATTTTATCATCTTAGTGTGCAATCGCTAAGGCAAAAATCCAACATGGTGACAGCAGGCACTTGCTCTGTAGCAAGCCCCAACCCCACTCTTGCCTGGCCAATCAGCTTTGTGCTTCCCTTTGAATTTCCTGTTGTTTGATAGTTCAAACAATCAGGAATGTGCACCCCTATCTATGAAGGCTTTTACTGTATTGTTTTTGCCATTTTGGGTCCCCCTCCTTCCGAATAGCCTGTTTAGGCAGGTAGGATTTCCAGTGAATTCCATGAGGGGTATTTTCACATTTAGACAGGCCCCTTGTTCTTTATTTACATATTGTGGAAGTAGCATAGGATTAAAACCCAGAAAATGAATCTTCCACAACACTGCAAATAATTTATTGCCATGTGCTTTAATCTCAGCTGTAGTCCAACAGAAACCATTAGGATTAGATCAGCGAAACTGCACATGCTTTGGCTCACTGGGGTTCAGGACTGGGGTGCCAACTGCATTTGAAAACCTTACTCTTTCTGTGCTAATACAACAGCAGCAGCAGGGCAGGTTGAACAATTTAATGCTATAGACACTGTAATCTTTTATAGTCCTGTTCTGTGACCACTTTTGTTATACCATAGGATCCGCTCATCTCTGGAAAAAGAGATAGAGAAGGTGAAATCAGACAAATCTCTATGGAAATATGAGGAGTTACAAAAGAGCAAACAGGGAGAGCAGGTATGTTACAAAAAGCTGTTGCCATGGGTAATGGCAAAATGCATGGACACACTTCTTGTTTCAGTTTTTGTGTAAAATAATACAAACATACCTACTGATTGTGTTTAAGTAGAACGGAGGGTATATTCCCCATTACATTGTTTTGTATGACTTATCTCTGTCTTAAATTTACACCACCTGGTACTATAATTGCCTGTGTGCAGTGTCAAACAGTATTCAGTGGCTTCATGTCTGTCCATGTTAAGTCTCACCTAGGGTACCTGTGTGTGTTGAGAAAAAAGTGTGCAAAAAGGCACATGGCAGCTCAGCATTATAACAGCCTAACAATATTTGTGGCAGAATTAATGGCCTTAGGATTGAATCTAGAGAAGTACGATTACGACTCTGTTCAGTCAACAAAGCTTTCCTGACCTCCTTCCCATGACAGCCCCTCATTCTAAAACCTTTGAAGAGTCCTCTAGGATGGTGTGAAATAAGGCTGTGTCTTATATCAGTAGGACAGAGGAACTGGCAGAACTGGAGTGTTGTCCTTGAACAACCAAAAGTATATTTCCACTTCCATTTTTATCTAGGCTGTAGATGTTTAAAAGCCAATGAACCAAAACAAAAACAAAAACAAAAAACTAGAATGAGCACATATCATTGTATGAGGTGAGGTGGGAAGGATAATGTCAAGATTCAAACAGAATCCAAGAAACTTGTTCAAGTTATGTATCTGGAGATAGCCACATTAGCCAAGCAGCAAAATAGAACAAAACTCTTAATACATATTACAGTTGTCCTTCACATTTGTGGTTTTGCATATTCAGCATTTGTAGCTGCTGCTCAACTAGCTCAAACACCAAGACCTCCTCCTCCTCCTCCTCCTCCCCTCTCTTCTCTCCTGGCAACAAAACACTCCAGCTTGCTTTCTTACCTTAGAACCAAAACAGCACTGCCCGTTTAAAACACTCAGTAAGGTTGTGTTGTTGGCAGGGCAGAGGGAGGGAAAGCTGGGGAGAGGCAAGTGTGGGTGAGGGGCATGATTTGTGCATAGGGGGGTGTTGCTACAGTTGCAACTTTTAGCTTTGCTTTGGGAAAGGAGCAACCTTCCTGTTTTAAATGGACAGCACTGTTTTGGTGCAAGGTAAGAAAGCAAGCTGGAGTTGTGTTGTTGGCAGGGCAGAGGAAGGGAGAGCTGGCAGGGAGGCAAGTGTGGGTGAGAGACATGGTTTGTGTGCCCAGGGGTGGGTGTTGCTACCGCAGTGGCAAGTATCAGCAGTCCTGTTGGTGGGAGAGGAGTCGACAGTACTGTAGTGTAGTATGTATGTTGGGGCGGGGCTTGACTTGTGTTTTTTTTCACTTTCACGGTGGTGCTCCACCCCTAACCACAGTGAATGTGAAGGGACAACGGTACAGTGATACCTTTATTAGAACAAACAAAAAGTGCAAAACATAATGTGCAACTTCCAAAGCTCACAGGTTTCCTCACGAGGCACAGACATTACATATCATTTGGCGGGGCAGAATGTGATGTTGGAGTGTCATAGACCTGCATTTCTTGAGATGTTAAGGGTGTTTTTTTTAATGGTCTTGGATGGAAGGCTGATGCACATTCCTTGTTGGCCATGAGGTGGCTGGGCATACAAATAGGGAAAGAAAAGCAATAGCATTCTGTGATTCTGATCTTGGAAGCTAAGCAGGGTCAGGTCCAGTTAGTACTTGGATGGGAGACCACCAATGAATGCCAGGTGCTCTAGGTAATATTTCAGAGGAAGAAACTTGCAAAACCACCTCTGATTATTCCTAGGGGGTTTGACTAGATAGCCCTTGTGGTGTCTTCTATAATTCTTTCCCAGTGGAAGAAACAAGGCTACTTTCTTTGAGATCTAGACCATATCCACCCTGTGCAAGGCTAAAGCCACTTTGTTGGCAGAACACAGTGAGTTTTTCAAGAAGCCTCTGTACTGATACCTCTGGAGACAACTTTAGGAGTTTTAAAAATTAAAAAGCCAAATTCAAATTGTTTCACCTCTGGTGGAAGCCTCATACAGTAAGTCCAGGTCCATTTGCTCCCTCTAGCTCAGGTTTCCCCTGTTGTGTCTGAGTTTTGGCACTTAATGCACTCATATATTAGTCATAATATCCAAGGGTAAGTTCCATTACCCCTCTTAGTTGCAATCCTGTACCAGCTTACCTGGGTCTAAGTTTCATTGAACTCAGTGAAACTTCCTTTTGAACAAGCATATAAAAAGATTAAGCTGTCAAATTTTATTACGTGTTGCCTTCTGCTGCTCCATTGAAAAAGATTGCTGAAGTTTGTTTTGTTTTTACTCTAACAGTATGTATATTCCCTTACTGACCACTGGTGTGCAGTACAGACTTGCAAATGCTTTGTTGCAAATAACCTGGATCCTTTTCCCTCCAGAGAAAATGGATTTGTTCATTATGATACTTTACTCAAAAATAAACTGTCTTTTGCGATTTGAGTATACAACTAGTTGTAACAGCAGTTATATGGAATTATCTTGGTGGATGATGTAGCATGTTCTCTTCCAGGGAGTCTTGTGAAAAATATAGCCAGGTTCCACTGCAAATCAGACTGAATAGAAATGGAGAGTGGGGGTGTTTCCAGATAAAACTTTTACTGTGTGATCAGATTGCCTCATGGAACTTTATGAAATGTGTAGACACCTCCATTTGCAGCCCTCACATGTTTTCCCACTGCTTCTTCTGCCTTTTCATACCTAAGAAAACCCATGAAAGGGGGGGGGGGAGAGACAGAATAGATTATTTTTTGTCCCTGAGTGGAACAAGCTCTTCCATTCACAAACATCCAGAATTTCATTTTTTTTTAACCAGATTAAAGGCTAAATGTAGCATTCTTCAGAACATTTTAAAATGGTACATGTGTTGAGTTGATGTTTGGTTGTAGAAGATATTGGGAATTTATGCGCAACTAGAAAGTATCACTTTGCCATAGGCTGGTTTCAGGTACTATTTAATATCAACAATTATCTTGCACCATTAAGATCCACATCATTTTTTATTTATGTACTGGCTGATGAGGTTAGATCTATATTTTAAAACTGTATTTAAGGTAAACTGAAGATTTCTCCCTGTATAATGCATGACTAGGGAATCAAATTATTGAATGATTCACCAGTACCCAAATGCTAGATACTTTGAAAACACTCTTAGAACTGTAAAATCCTAATCAGTTTCTACAAGTTGCACTTAACTGGATTTCATTTGAGCATGGAAATGCTACCAGTGGCTTGGACAAGGACCTATATTTAAGTTTCTTTTCTGAGCTTTCACGAATTTTACTTGTAATTTCTTTTGCATTGATTGTCAAGTTCATACTCAACTACATAGATTACTGATCTTTGTAAGTTCTCTGAAAATCTTTTTTTGGGCTGAAGAGCATATTAAAAATGCTAAAATAACAAAATGACAATAGAATTAATAATTGGTACCAGAGAGAACTGTTGTTCTTGCTCTTGTTGTTTATATGATACAAACAGTAAGTCATTAAGTGAATAGGTTGATATAATAAGACATTAGCAAAAATTTGGAAAGCTCACCCTGAGCTTAGGTGCACTTCAAAGAGCTCCAGGTGCAATGCCATAGCATGTTGTCAAGTTTCTTGGGTTCTGTCTCCCCACCATAGCACACTGTGACTTCCCCTTTGCAACATTGTTGTTGTTGTTGTTTGCCTTCAAGTCATTTCTGACTTAAGACAAACCTAAGGTGAATCTATCACAGGGTTTTCTTGGCAGAATTTGTTCAGAGGAAAGTGTGACTTATCCAAGGTCACCCAATGGGTTTCCATGACCAAGAGGGAATTCAGATCCTGGTTTTCCACCATTCTAGTCCAACATTCAAATCACTACATCATGCTGGATCTCCCAACATCTCCCTCCCAACATCTCTTCCAACATCTGCCCAAGCAATTGTGGGTATGTTTGCAGTAACTGGAAAGGAGGCAGAAGGAGCTGCAATTACAACAGAAATCTACACGCACATATGGAAGTGTTTGGGCATATGTGTTATTTACCCTGATAGCTCCCATCTTGGAATATCACATAAATTGACAATATTTAATAATTTGGCTTAATATGGCCTTCCACATAGTTAGCAGGTAAACCAGGGACCCCCAAATACCAAGCCAAGGTATAGCCAAGGGAGGACCCTTTGGAAATTCCCCAAACAAATACTCAGGTCAGAGTTTAACATCTGGAGGTGAGTCACTCACTAATCAATGATAGCCGAGTTCTTGATGCTTGTAAAATTGGTCCTTTCTTCCCTACTCCCCCTCCAACAATAAACCTTGCCTGCTCCTATAAATACATTGACCATTAATCATCATTAACTCTTCCAGAGCACCCTTTGTTTTAGCCTAGGAAACTCTAAGATACATTGTATTCCACTCAAAATCCCATCCCTTCAGGGAAATTATTAGATATAAATATCAACCCAAAACACCACCCTAGTGTGCATGAATCCCCTGCTTTCCAACTCCATGTCAGTTCATGCCACAATTCTATTGTCCAGACCTCTTCACTGTTGGTTTATACTATACCGATCCTGCTCAGCTCTGCAGAATCAGTATAGTATAAACCTCAATCCCCTTACTCTAGTCTTCTATCTAAATGCTTCCTACTTTCTTCATTAGCCTCGTGTGAGTGCTTGAAGCCTAAGTGTTTGCATGAATGTTGTTTACGTTAATTTATAATAAAGATCATTTAGTTGTATGTCCTGGCTTAGATTCTACTCTATTACTACTGGTATACATAGGTCAAAAGGTCCTGCCATTACCTGGCCTCTCATGGCCATATCTGAGCTAATTAAATATTCCCCATATTAATATTTGTACATTAGAGGGTCCCCACAGGCCCCAAGCAATTTTGGTAACATATGTTTGAGGTTTAGTGATTCTTGTCCCTCAGCATTTAAGTGACCCCCCCCCCTTTAAATGCTAAGAAACAGGAACTACATTACACCAGGCTGCTTCAGTATGATCTGGCTCAGCCATCTTTTTATAAGACAGAAGATTAGGCTAGAGAAGACTGTCCATTTTGCTAAGTTGTACTGAATCTGAGAAAACAAGAAATGAAACTGAATCAGTAGGGTAAGTGCAAAGTCCACTATTTTGAGGACCCAGCTGTTTCATAATGTGAGATTTTAAATGCACTTTTCTCCTCTGCTTGGCAAACAGAATATAAGCACATAACCCTACAATCATGCTTTGAAATTCTGTATACAATGTCCAGGTAAGTATACCTTGTGGCCTCAACTATTTCATAACGTTGAGACTTTCAAAACATTTTTCTTCTCTGCTTGGCAAATAGAATGTAAGCACACACAACCATACATTCATTTTCTGAAATTCTGCATGTCATGCTCCACTCCATACCCATACCTTCAGCTAACGTAAACATACACACCCACCTGCTTAAGTACACAGCACAACGACAATTTAGATTTGTTCTTCCATGTGAGCTTCTGAAACTTGAAAAACTTTGCAGTCATTATGTAAATAGAACTCTTTTAGCTTTGAAAGATGTAATTGTACATTTGCAGAAAGAAGGGAAGAAAAGAGATTTGGTTAAGTGTTTACTTCTCCTGGGTTTTCAGCACAACTTGATCTAGCTCAACATTTGAAGAGATTAATCTTCATGACACTGGGATGAATTCTTTTCTGAGCTAATGAAATGTCTGTATTGTCCTATAAATTTAAGTGCAGGGGAAAGGCCTTTTCATTTTCATAGATAAAAATGACCAATAGCTAAAGCAGCTGAGATATTTAGGTAATATATGGCTTGTGCAGAGCTTCTATGTTTGTAGAGTTTACTGTAGTAGAGTAACTGACCCTCCAACTCTTGCAATTTAGCAGGGATGGTCTAAATTAATCCTCCCACTTTTTAAGCTGCCTTTCAAATGTCCTGGCTTCTCTCTCCTCCTCCCTCTTCCTCCCTTCATCCTCAGCTTACTTCAGCTACTATAAACTTCAGTTCAGAGTGCATAAGTAGCTTTAATTCAGCAGCGGGAGAGTAGTGGAGGGCGCAGAATTCTCAGTATAGTACAACACCGCCATCTGCAAGGAATTGGTTCTGGGCCTCGCTTCACCATGGATAACAAAAATCACAAATAATAGTGAACGCCCTTTAACCCCCCCCCCAAACTGATTTTTAGGTAAAGAAAAGTATAGCTTAACCCTTTTCTGGTTCTGCTGGTGTGAATCCTGTGAATTCCTTGCTGCAGCGGTGGTAGGAGAGGCTTGGGAGGGCATGGTGGGGCTTGCGATTGTGGACCCTGCTGCAGTGGCAGCAGGAAAGGACTGGGTGGAGCAATTAAAACCTTCCCTCCTGTATTTCCTCTCTGAGCACAGTGGTGAAAACCTTCCCTTCCTCTTCATTAACTTCCTCTTCATTCCTTTCCTGCCGCTGCCTCTGCAAGCACTGCGATTGTAAGCCCCGCCACTGTGCCCTCCCAAGCCTCTCCTACCACCGCTGCAAGCCACATCGTGCCTTCCTAAGCCTCCCCTGCCACCTTTGCAAGCCCCACTATGCCTCCAACCTCTCCTGCCATCTCCCCTGCTGCTGTCGCCAGCCGCGGAAAATTGAGTCAAGGGATGGCAAATGGTGGGGCACTACTGTAGATTCAATAGACTCAGGCAAAAGCAAAAACAGCTGCAGCCTCTCCTAGCTTGTCTTTTCTTCCTCATTAAAAACTTTTGCTGTCTTGACCACACACTAATTTTGCTTGACCACATGTGCCCCAGTTTTCATATGTGAAATGTTGGAGGGTGTGGCATCAGTCTTGTGTGACCATGCTTGTGACAGAAAGCAGCTAGGATTTTATTTATTTATGTATTAACATCAACCATTTGAGCTATAATGCTTACAGGCTGGAATCCTGTTGGAGCATGATGGCAGCATAAAATAGTTCTTCAGAGGTTGCATAAGGATGGCAACTAGTGTCACTAATCATTTCTTGGTGGATGGGGAACAATTTGACCATTGCAGAATAGATGAGCTCAAGACCTCAGTGCCTGTTGCACACTCAGGACATTATCAGATGAGACTAAAATCACACTATTATGACATTACGATAGTACGGATGGGTTCCCGCTATCACACCATGTCGTCATCCTTCCATGGACACTGTGTGCTACAACCATAAGTAAGGCATCACTAATTGATGGGACAAGCCATCAATAGCTCTCAATATTACTGTTTTTGTGGTATTGAAGAGCATGCAAGATCATGTCCTGCTGTAATCATGAGATTACAGTATGAATGGACAGTCATCTTTCCCCCCTCCCTGTTCCCAGAGATAAAATTTCAAGGTGTAAATGTGAAAATGATCTACAGGATGCTTTTTTAAATGAACTGTCCCATTTTGTTTGCATGTTTTAAGGTTTAAGTGTTTATGTGTTGATTTAGTTTGTTAATTAAGGGTTTTTTGGTGTTTTTAAGCACACCCATGTCTTGTTGCAAGAACTGGCGAGATCTCACCCATGATAAATCATGGATATAAAATCCTGTCCTTAAAGTACTTTTGGTATTATTATTATTATTATTATTATTATTATCCCACCCCTCTGTTAAAACAATCGGGGCGGCTTACAAAAATTAAAATACCAATACAATTTAAAATCCCCAAATACCACCCACCCCACCCTCCTCCATAAAAAGATATTAAACCAAATACATTAAAACAACTGATATAAAATCACATTAAATAATAAATAATAAATAGCCAGCAGACTAAAAAGGGCCAGGAGCCCCTGAGGCCGGGAACTAATCAGGAAAGGCCTGCTGAAAGAGATCCGTCTTTTGTGCTTTTTTAAAGCTACTCAAGTTCGTCATCTGACGGATCTCGTTTATCAATTCTATATCTGTTTATCAATTCTATAAATATTTCTTTGGTAGTTGTGTGATAATTATGTGGTGGTAGTATCATGTGATTATGGTGACGTGCAACACTGAGTTGCATGTCACCGTAATGCCACTATGTTTCCGCTTTCCTCAATAGTGGAATTCTATCATTTTTAGATGCTAGTCTGACAATGAGTACAATAAAATCAATTAAAAAGGTAGAAAGACAAAGGAACGTACATGACATGTTTAAATAAGATAGACTATCTCAAAAGATCGACTTTTAACAAAGTTAGGAGGTTGAAAATTTCTTGATTGCAAAACTGATGCAAATACAGGAAGCTCCCACTTATCTGATGGGTTAAGCACTGGAGGACTGTAAGAAGGTAGAATTGGTTGAAAAGTGGAACCCAGGTTGTTGTTTTTTTAGGTTGCAAATACATTTTGAACACTGAAACACATTAATAATGCACTATATATCACTTCTGAATGGGTGTAAAAGCTAAATTTACACAGTATATATACAAGTGCATGAGAACAGTCCCAAGCAATTCTCATAGGCAAGAAGAATTGATGAAGGAGTGGAACCCCTGTTCAATTCATGAAACTTGTCTGTAATTTGCAAGCACTGAAACAGCGAAGCATCAGAAAGCAAGGTGACAGAAAGTGAGGAAAGCCCCCATTATGAGGTTCATGCTAACAACCCATTTGTTAAGGAGTTTGTGCTGATCCTTTCTTCAAGCCCTGGGCATTTCATGCAATAATTCTATCAAGCAATCAAGTGACCATTCCTCATTCCATTCCCCTCAGAAATCCCTCCTCACACCTCCTCCTGTCCAACCTTACGAGGTTGTTGCAAAAGCATCAATGATTTGTTTTTCCACAGCTAAAGCAATCAGTTGAGTTTTGGTTTCTTTTGTCTATTCCATGGAACAGACACCCCCCCCCCGGATCTTGAAGAATGGTAGATCCGGGGGAGGTGTTTTAATGATGGGCATGGAGACGAGCGCAGGGGCTGGCCAGGGTGTGGATACGCCCTGGTCAGGAGGAGTCAGGGGCGGGGCTGAGGCAGGGCCTATTTTACCCTTTGCCGCCCCTGGATTCCTCCTCTTTTCCACTGGATCGAAACCCACCCACCCGCCTCTGCCACAGTATGAGATTTCTGGTCGCGTCATGGGCTGGGTAGGAATTTTTACCTACCCCTTTTCCGGGGGGTGTTTTGCCTACCCCATACTGTCGCTTGGGACTTTGTCAATTGGCTCAGGGTGTGGTTTCTTAAATAGGTGGTCACTTACTGGGAGTGGGGGAGATAATGATATGGCGTTCACCTATGGCAACCTCGAATTGAGTGGAAGGATAGCCCTCACTGAACTGCACCGGAATCCGAATGGATGGGGTGCAGCAAGGTAGGCTACCCTTAGGGCCAGCTTCGGGTTGCAATCCTTCGCAGAAGCCACTCAGCTTAAGGATTGCATCCTGGGGCAGGGCCCTCCAGCGGATGGCGCCCAAAGGGCACCCCAGATGTTAACGGGATCCCCATTGGGGCTCAGGTGAGTTGCCCAGGGACTCTGGGGGTTAGGTCAGTTGTGACCAACTGCCTAGATGCCCCCGCAAGGGATCTCCCCCTTTCATACATTGGCATACCCCAAGAAAGCTACATAAATAGGAAAAATATCAATAAAGTGGCCCGTATTTCAACCCAATCTTCTGTGTCTGGTCTCGTTATTTCATGCGTCAATCATTAAAAGCTACCCAGACTTTTTTATAACCAGCACCCCCCCTCCAAGGCATGGAATAGAGTATAAATATTAGAGCCACAAAATAGCTCTAAGGTGTGCCATCTTTCTCAGTGTGTCATGGATCAGAACCTCCTGTGCCACCCTCAGATGCCAGTCTAAGTATCTTTGCTGCACAGAACTCTCTTCTCTTCAAGACTGGTAACTATTATCCTATCTTCCCGGACACTCCTCTCTCTCTATCCAGCTTTTCTCCCTTACTCTGCTATAGCCTTGTATGGTTTGTATGGTGTGTATTGTTTAGTTTATTATTCCAATAAAATACTTTATTTTACTTTAAGTGGAGCCTCCTCTACAGTTAGTACTAGTATACATAGGTGAAAAGATCCCCGAAGTTACCCTCCTCTTGCAGGCTTCCTGTTTGAACTAATCATTCCCCCGAATATTACATGAGATTTTGGCATCACAGGTGAGACTCTAATATATCACCCACCTCTTAAGGTACCACTAGATAAGGGACCCCATTTTACCACACCATTGTATATAATGGGACTTGAGGATCCACAGATTTTGGTATCTATGGGAAGTCTTCAAACCAAACCCCAGGGGATATAGAGAGCCTGCCGTAATAGAAAAAGTCGGGTAAAAAACCCCTACACTGACATATTTATGCTACACTAAAAGCTTACAGCAACTTGGCCTTAAAATGTTTCTAACTGCTGTTTTCCATGAACTCTTCTCTCACCAACATTCCAAACTTGCACCATCTTCCACTTACTACTGCTACATGCATTGACCCTTTAGTAGCTTCCTAGCAGATATATTTGTCCCATTGAGCACTGGGTCTTAATTGGTAGCTGTTGTTCACTCTAGCAACCCTTTTCATACAAACAGCTAACACACTAGGCTCATTCCCCCCCCCCTTAACATCTTATTGTATAACTCTAAAACACATGCTATCATCTCTTCTGTGGGACAGTACTGCAGGACTATAAACCTTGTTCCTACAAACCTCTTAAAAAGAGATACTTCACAGCTTTGGTTGTGCCTTGGTATGCCATTGATTCTGAGATTCATTTTCTCTGTGTAAGTGAAATATATCCGTGTTGTCTTTCAAAATTTGTGTAGGTCCATTCACTTCTTGATCTGCAACAACTTCTGCAGCCATATTACTTTTTTATTGGCTTGTGCTGCTGTCATATATTGCACTTTTCTTCCAGATTGCATTATAGAAGTCTATTTCTTGATAGACCTTATCCAGATTGTCTCTAGCTGAATCAACATCCATATATCTTTTTATGTCACATCCAAAGGTTGCAAAAATCCACAATTTGAAGTGTAAAGTTACCTTCAGCCAATGCACCATGACCCTTTTCACTGTACAATATTCCAATACTTGTGGCTTGGTGCTTAAAATGCCTATTGTGTTACAATATCTGGCCTAGCAACTGTGGCACTATACAATAATTTAGCAATTGTTCTGTATTTCTGATTATCAGGTAACAGTGTGCTATGCTTTTTAGTCTCTTTCAGGCAAATGGTGTCCAGTTTTAATTTCATGTTCCTACAATTTCACAGTCATCCCCATTTGATCAAAGCACATCATCTGATCTACAGTAGTTTTTTGTTTGACAACTGGTACAAATGTTTCATTGTAGTCATATCTTTATTTTTGTCAGTATCCTTTCACACTGAGTTTCATCTTTTACTGCTTGTCAGCTGCCTTCACTCATCAATTGGCTTCTATTTCTGGAGTGTGTGAAATGTCTTACTAGAATAAGTGGTTCAGGTAACCCAGAGAAGTTAACTATGTAAGATAGGCAAACAGTAGATTTGTCTTTGTTTTCACTGTTGGCCATCTCATCTCAACATGAAGGACTTTATCAGAACACCCTCCATAAACATTTCTTTCCTACCATATTTTAAATCATTTTTCTGCTGGCAAAAGCATCCATTCTTTCAGACCTACCATCTGGAGTGTTAAAAGGCAGCCCCAGCATACATGGAGCACGAACGGAGCTCTGTTCACTTCTGCACTTGTGATCTCACATATTCTCACAAGAAGATGCAGGTGCAGTAAATTTTAAAAATGCACCAAAAGAAACACACACACACACACACAAAATACACACAAGCAAAGAGACACACTTTAAAACTTGAAAGTAAACAAGGAAGGTTCATATAAAGAACATCCCCTACCTGTCTTTTTCGATCTGAACTAGAAGTATTCTGGCATCGACTCTGTAATCCTGAGAGGATCAGGGCATGAGGTTTCAAACACCAGCAATACCGGCAAAAAAGCACAACAGGAGATTATTGATGGCTTGGCTCATCATTAAAAAAGAATGCCTTATTCCCTACACATGATCACGAAAGGATGATGTTATCTGGTATGCTATGTGTGCCCTTTTGTTATGACACCATATTTGCTGCATCAATAAAGTCCATAGTTGGCTACATGTTGATTTCTACTGCATGTGCAGAGGCTCCTTTTTCTTCAGTGTCTATATCTTGGTGTTTTCCTTCTCCTGGTTCTAGTAAATTCATTATGTTCTCATCTGAGTCTTCTTCAACTTATATGATTATTGACAATCACTCTGTGTGTATATGGATTCCATAATCTTTGGTGTGCTCACTGTGTCCAAAAAGAATGCTTTCCACTGTTGTATGTTGTAGTTGATAGATTTTTTCTTCATGGCTATATGCAACCAAAACTTTGTTTCCAGCACTAAGTTTTTCTCCATGCCATATGGACAAAAACTCATATGGAGTTCTCTACTGCACTGCAAGAGTCAGTTTGTCAATAAGCAATTGTGATTACTGACTTACCACAATATTTTTTCATAGTTTAGAGCATGACAATATGAATCAATGTGCTGATCATCTCAGTTGTAGTTAGAATCATAGAATCATAGAGTTGGAAGAGACCTCAAGGGCCATCCAGTCCAACCCCCTGCCATGCAGGAACACACAATCAAATCATTCCTGACAGATGGCCATCCAGCCTCTGTTTAAAAACCTCCAAAGAAGGTGACTCCACCACATTACAAGGCAGTGTATTCCACTTCTGAACAGTTCTTACTGTCAGGAAGTTCTTCCTAATGTTTAGGTGGAATCTCTTTTCCTGTAATTTGAACCCATTGCTCCATGTCCTAGTCTCTGGAGCAGCAGACAACAAGCTTGCTCCATCCTCAGTATGACATCCCTTCAAATATTTAAACATGGCTACGATGTCACCTTCTCTTCTCCAGGCTAACCATGCCCAGTTCGCTAAGCCGCTCCTCATAGCTTCCAGACCTCCCACCATCCTGTTTGCCATCATGGCTTCCAGACCTCCCACCATCTTGTTTGCCATCCTCTGGACACGTTCCAGCTTCTCAATATCCTTCCTGAATTGTGGTGCCCAGAACTGGACACTGTATTCCAGGTGAGGTCTGACCAAAGCAGAATACAGTGGTACTATTACTTCCCTTTCTTAAAACTACCCTATTTTGCTCATGCATGGACAGTACTGTCTTTTGATGCTCTATCTCATAAGTTTCCAGGAAGTCCACAAATGTCTTCCCTCATGCATTATCAATGGATAGCATGAGTAACTAGTACTGAAACCCATGGCTTGTCATTACTTCCATAGTTTTTCCAGAATTTCATCCTTACTTTTCATGAGATATGTGATTGTGTATCTCAAATACTCAACCATAAATATAGCTGTTTACTTGATGCCTCTCACAGTGGGTCCCCTCATTGGGCTGCACATCTCACGTTCATGTGGTTTTGAGTTTCTAGTCTATCAAGTAGTTTTGACTTGGGAGCTTGATATTCTTGTGACTTTGGTTTTGATACAACTGTCACATTTCTTGAACATGGAGTAGGCTACTACTTTAAGGCCTATTGTCTCTTCACTTCCTTAAAGTTTTCTTGGTGTCACAGGGAAATGCAGTATTTAATTGACACTGGTGCTCATCCTTGAATGCTCTGGCTATGACTCTTGTCCCTGTCTAAAGTATACTTTCATCACTCTGAAATTTATTTGTGAGAACCATGGCTGCCAAACACTTGACTTACAGAAGCCCTCCTTCTATATATAATATATAGCATATTTGTTACTGGTATAGTTAGTGTGCTTCCATGCAACTTATTGCAATTCAAAAATCCTTCTATTGTGATGTTGCTTCCATCCACAAGATGGATCTTCTCTTTGTTATTTAGGTCTACTTTTATAAGGAACCTTTTGTGCTCCTTATATAGGTAGACCTATATGACTATCATGGGACTTGTTCCAGACCCCCATTTCAATTTTGGGATCTTAGAATCATAGCTTCTTAGGATTGGAAGATGCCACAAGGGCCATCTAGTCCAACCCCTTACCATGCAAGAATACACAACTATAGCACTCCTGAAAGATCCCCGTCCAACTTCTGTTTATAGACCTCCCAAAGAGAGAGTCCACCATACCCAGAAGCACTTTATTCCACAACAGAATTTCTCTGTATCACTTTGAGGCATACATTCCATGTTTCTGCGACTGACTCAATTGTTTGTGGCTTTTGCCCTTTGACATGATGCCCATGAAGACTACGTTGTTGTTTGCCTTTACATATGATGCAATTTTACTTTGTCTCTTGCATTAGAAATAATGCTCCCTCTCTCACACATTACTGTAGTGCTTTTAAGATCAGTTTGCCAATTCTGGTCCTGACTACCCTGCACCTTCTCCTCCTGCGTTGGAATTCATGCATGCATTCTCCATGCATCTGAGGAAGTAGACCAAATCCACAAAAGCTTATGCTATAATTTCTTTCTCTAAATCTCAAAGGTGCTACAAGATTCCCTTGCTTACTGGAATTCATTGCTGAGTCTCCCCATTATGCACTTCAACTGAATTCTGCCTTAGGCTCTGTTCCTGAGTAATTAATAAGGGGCCCTACATGATCCAGGCAGGCTGCAGAAAGGTAAGGCATCGACATGGTTGCCCTTTATGTCTTTCTAATCTGTACATAACTTTCGCACCACTTCCAGCCTTGTACTTATATGATCCTGCATTTAAACTGGTTCTTCCATGAAGCCTTTGCAGTACAGCTAGTCCTCCATATCCACAGATTCTATATCCACAGATTCAACAAACCATGGCTCAAAAATATTAAAAAAATAAATAATTCAAAAAGCAAATCTTCATGTTCACCATTTTATATAAGGGACACCATTTTACTACACCATTGTAGAATCATATTGGCTTCACATTGGGAGGCATGGAGACGCACTATCCACAATGCTGCAGCTTTATTTGAGAACTCACGCCGAACAAGTCTTGAAGAGAAATGACAATGCAGAAAGAATCACAACCTGGAAACATCACCCAAGGAGACCCTCTGCTGTGCTTTCTGCAACCAGACTTGTTTATCTCGGATTGGCCTTTTCAGTCATCAGTGTGCTTGCAGAAAGCGCAGGATGAGTCCTTCCTGAATCTTCGTTTGCAAAGAAAAGCCAGAGACTCCCATTAATGCAGCCTAGAATTGCATTGGCTTTTTTAGCTGCTGCATCACACTGCTGTCTCATGTTCAGCTTGTGGTCCACTAAGACATTAAGATTTTATATAATGGGACTTGAGCATTCACGGATTTTGTTATCCACAGTCATGGGGGGGGCGGTCTGGAACCAACCCCCAGCCATTACCAAAGGCCCAATGTATATTCCACATACCCTTGACTGCTGTCTTATCCCACATGTAAATTAACATTTCATCTTCTACTGATAAACATAATGTTATTTTTGCCTGATTACTCTTTTTGTCCTGTTCTGTGGTGATTATCTCTCACAGGCTATCTTTCTTAAGACAACTTTAAATTTCCAAAATTGGTAATTCTCACTGTTTAGCTTAATTAGTGCAAATTTTAGTTCCTAGTTGCTGGTCATACTTGCTCCCCATTTCTTTCCTTCTGAGAATGGTAGTTTAACTCATTTGCAGTAAGCAGACCTTCCTAAGAGTTTCCTTGTGGTATTTAGTCCTTTCAGGATGTGAGAAATCTTCACGAGCATTCTGGAATTTCATTCAGTAATCCTGTTAACTCCTAGGGATTTCTGCATACTAACTGGGTCCACAAGATGTTACACAGTAAGCCTTATGAGCAGCTACACTTGAGATAAAAAGCAGCTAGATAATCTAAACAGGATCTTTATTTCTTTGCATCAGGCATTTGGATTACAACTCTTCTTAACTGCTTCTTTATTTTTTTCTTTCTAACTGTTAGCTCTCTCTCACATTCCAGACTCACACCATCTTCCTTTCTACTTCTGTCACATGTATCAACCTTTTATTGTTTAAGCCAAATATATTTCTCTCACAGAGCAGTGGACCTTGACTGCTGGCTATGGCTCATCCAATATTTAAAAGTCAAACTCTGTCCTCTTCCCACCATGTGTAATTTCACACAGCTTTCTGCATTCAGCCTAAAATTCAAGCAAAAAAATGTCACCTGCTTTTGAGGGTAGTGTGGCCAGATGGATGTAGATGTTAAGACTTGAGTGCTTATACAGAACAGGGAATTTGAACATGTGCTACTAAATTTGCTTCTAGTGTGATATATTGTTCCTGCTACAATGTCCTCTTTTACACAACAGTTAAAGGCACAAGTTAAAGTTACTAAGTTAAAGGTACTATGTGTTCAGTCATTCTACTCATAGTCTGTACAGCCCACCCATCCCTACATTCTTCTATGATTCAATTCATATTAGGAGTTGCTTTTTACTGTGTCCAACAGTAATTGATTAATGGATATGCTAGTTTCAAGTCAGATCCTTAACCAGTTGATAAATAAAAAGTTCTTTGTCTGCCTTTTGCTCTTTTCTGTTTCAGTTTAACAGTAACTGTGCTTTGGTTCCTTAGAGATATTTTTACTGCTTTTTTTTTTCCTTTTTGAAGGATGTTTGCTGCAAAAAGACAATGTATCTGTACATAGGCTTGCTCTGTCAGAAAAATCACTGGTAGAAAATGAAAATATTTGTCTGGGCTGGTGTCACAGGGCATTTTTTTTTAAATCACCATCTGTACCATTCATTTTCTGTAGGAAGCTAATACTAGGAGACTTATTTTCATCCAGCCAAGAGAGCTGAGTTACAACAGCAACCCAGAAAGCAATCAAATCCCTATACTAATAGAACTGTTGATCAAATTAAAGGCATTGTCTCATTGTCTTAGGAGATTTTCAGACAGCGTTTAACAGTACCTACCACGGGATGAGGTCCCGGGAGAGGAACAGTGCTCTTGCGCAGCAGGGGGTCATTTTCGGACACCACCGTCCCTTTTCTGGGATCCTTCGTTGCACGTCCATGAAGCTTTGGAAGCAGCCGCGCCATATTTTAAGCACAGGCAACTTCTGTGCTTAAAATATGGCGCGGCCGCTTCCAAAGCTTCACGGTTGTGCAACAAAGGATCCCGGAAGAGGGACGGCGGCATCCGAAAATGATCCCCTGCCACGCAAGAGCACCGTTCCTCTCCCGGGACCTCATCCCGTGGTAGGCACTGTTAAACACTGTCTGAAAATCTCCTTAGTTGCAACTAAGTTTTGGCCAACAGTAGAACTCTGAAATAACTTTGTGAGGCTTTTCCTGAGTTGAACCATTGCCGGATGTAAAGAGGGAAAAAAAGATGGTTACTATGACTGGATTTAAAAAACAAAACAAAAACAAGAATCTATTTAAATCTGAACATTAGTCAGCTCTCATCAGATGTCACTGAAAGCAAAATGTGAAGACTAAAGAATTTGAATAGATATCCAAAGAATTTAAATAACATAGAGAAATATCTCATTGGGGGAGGGTCACACATCTGATGTTCTGAAACACAAAACCAACAAAGAGGAAATACACTGTATGACCAAAAGGTAGGGGGATAGCGTGAAACAGTTGGTCATCCACCACCATGCCTTTGTATTTTGCTTATTTAGAATTGTAAGACATTGCTCAAGGTGTTGGAGAACTGTTTTTCTGTGCTCCACCCTTCTGAAACACACACATCTCCTTGATGAAATTTCTGTTTTGCTGAAAGTCAGATGACTTCAACACTGTGTCACTCTGTTTCATATGTGAAAAATATATTATTAAAAATAAAAGAGGAATAGCATCTTGTCAGCTGTTTGATAGGAAGAAATATTTCCAAGAATCAGACTACTGTCTCCAAGGACTATCAAAGCTCCACATGTTAGGAAAAAGAAGATGGCTAAATGTTGTTTTCTTGAAGTAACAAACAAACAAGTTTAACTTGAAACGATGAAGACTAAGCATTTTTATCTGTCACCTCTGCATTATTTGTAAAGAAAGGGTAATGAGCCCCAGTAATACTATGCTGTTTCAAGTACCATTAAAGCTTATGTTAGATGGAGGCGCAGCACCGCCATTTGAAATGCAAACCAGAATATCTTGTTGTGAAACCTTGAAGCACATGTGGGAATTAGTGAACACTCTTCTTGCTTCCTACAAAGTTAGGATGTCATTGAGGCAAATTAAGAGATGAAAGCTCATGTTTTACTTCAGATCTTTTGGTTCAGAATGCTCCAAAGCAGCTGCCCTTTGGAGATTTAAAATTAAATTAGAAGAAATAATTGCTATAATCCCTTTGCCTAAAACAATTTTTACCATTTACATACAGTTCTGAACACAGTTTGTGTAATCTATTACTACTGCCACCCCTGCTGGTTTTGTCTGTCATAATCCAATCAACTGCTAGAAAAGCATGCTAATGATTTTAAAAATCCCATTTGGGTTGAACATCAGGGGTTCCAGCTTTCATGTGCTTAGTTCTGGAATATCAATTTTGAGATGTTCTCAAATGCTGTTGAGATGAATCAGGTTAATGCATGGTTTTGTGATGAAGTTTTCCTGTTCGGGATTTTAGAGCAGCCCACCAATGGCACTAATTTTCCACAGCAGTGAAATTGCATGCTGCTGTGAGGCAAGAGGCTATGGGGATAGCAGCAGCAGTGCTGCTGGTAAGGTCACCCATGGCAGACAGGCTTTTGCTGAGGAGCCAGGCTGAATGTGACAAACAGCTACTCAGCAGCAGCTGTAATTGGGGTGACACTGGTGGAGGATCTCTCAGAGACAACAGCCGTGATACCACAGCTAACACTTGTCAGTACTGCACAGAAGGAGGCCACAGTAAACCCTTTTTGAATGTTTTACCACAAGAACCCTAAATCTATGTAATCTAAAATGAAACAAGAGATAATGCCAGAAGATGAAACTCCTAGGTCAGATGGCACTCAGCAAGCTACTGGGGTACAACAGAGGACAACTATGAGTAGCGCTGTTGGTAATGATGCGACTGGACTCAAGCCAAAAGGTCTTTCAGCTATTATTATTATTATTATTATTAGGTATAATAATTTCAGCTATTACATTATTAATATCCTGCCCCTCTACAAAATGCAATCGGGGTGGCTTACAACATTAAAATCTACATACAACCTCCATCCCACTCACCCCTTAAAATACAATTAAATAATTAAACATTTAAAACACAATAAATACTAAAAAATACTCAAAACAACACAATAAAAAGCTGGATGGGATTGAACTAATTAAGATGGTCGGGTATCTATTCAGGAAAGGCCTGCCGGAAGAGATCCATCTTAAGAGCTTTTTTAAAGCTATTTAAGGTGGTAATGTGATGGATCTCATCCCGCAGGCCATTCCATCATCTGGGAGCAATAGCCAAAAAGGTCCTCTGGGAGGTTGACGAGAGCCTAGATTTTAAAGGTTGCAACAGATTCCTCCCAGAGGACCTGAGCGCACAGGGAGGATTATATGGAAGGAGGCGGTCCCAAAGATAGGTTGGACCCAAGCCATTTAGGGCTTTAAAAGTGATAACCAACACCTCATACTGGGCCCGGAAACTAATGGGCAGCCAGTGAAGTGATCTTAAGATCGGTGTTATTTGGTCTCTTCTAGATGTACCTGAGACCAGTCTGGCTGCCATATTCTGTACTAGTTGAAGTTTCCAGACCAAGCACGAGGGTAACCCCATGTAGAGTGCATTACAGAAATCAATACGAGAGGTTACCAGAGCATGTACCACGGTCTCAACGTCTCCAACTTCCAGGAAAGGGCGCAACTGGTGGATCAGCCAAAGCTGATAACAGGCACTCCTGAGTGTTGCATTTACCTGATTTGTCATCTGGAGTGACGAGTCCAGGAGTACCCCCAAACTGCCAACCAGGACTGGAGGTTGTATCCTAGTACCTGGGTGCGGGGCTGCTACTGTGAAAACCTCCGTTTTGTCTGGATTCAGCTTCAATTTGTTTTTCCTCATCCAATCCATTGCTGCCCTAAGACAATCATTGATAGAAAAGACACCATCTGAAGTCAGAGCTGAAGACTGAGACATGAAGAAATATATTTGGGTATCATCAGCGTACTGATAACATCCCACTCCATGCCTCTGGATGATCTCTCCCAGCGGCTTCATATATATGTTAAATAGCATATATATATATATATATATATATATACACACACACACACACACACACACTCAGAGGAGAAAGGAAAGTCTGAAGGTGCACAATACATATTACAGGAACATAGAATGTGAGAAGCATTAATCAGGGGAAGTTCGACATAGTAAAACAAGAAATTGTAACAATATGCATTATCTCCAACTGCAAAACACATCATCCCCCACCTTGATTCACTTACAATTGACGAATATTAATTTGGCTAAACCTAGGCCTTTCACAGGCTGACAGGAAAGAGAGGAACACTGAGACAAGCACATACTAAGCCAGGAAGAGGCCCCTTAAACATTCACCACTTGACACAACCAGTCAAAGTCTCTTTTGATGTAGAAAAGTTTCTTCCTACCTCATACCTGAAAAGGAAGATACAGTTGAGAATTTTCATTGCTCTGCTAAACCTGTTTTTCATCTATATATCTGCAAGTCAAGGAAAGGTGGCTTGTCAATCACCTGATTCAAAAATGCCCCCAGTTCCCAGTTCCTGGCTAGTCCAGAATTCCTTTGTTTTAATAATTGGGAACCAACTGAAGACAAATGTTTCAGAATGATCAACCCCCTCCCCACCTCTACCCCCCATGCCAGTCTGAACCTCCTCCCCTCTCTCTCCAAACCCCACTAATGCTCCCCTACCCTTGGCTTGCATTCTGCCAAACAGGCACTTCATTCCCCCTTCCCATAACCTTAACTACCTGCTTTAGTTCTGCCCGCCCCACTTTCTGTCCATCAGCCTGCTGTTACTCTCAAGGAATCTTCCTCAGAATCAGGTGCGGTATAGCCCGAAAGCCTCAATGTAATCCCCCTTCTACATCCTACCTTACTTTGATAGTCTTGTGTGTGTCCTAGAGGAATGCTTGTGTCTGCAAATGTGCTTGAAACAGTTCAATAAAGTTTCTTCAGGGTTTTTTTGATCCCTGTCTCTGTGTTTCTCCTTGGCTCTGCTGCTATACAAAGGGCTTAAGATCTTGTATGTTATGAAGCCTCTCATACTGCCATTTGAGTTGCTATAATTCCCCATTGTAAGACTGGTACACACGTGGACCTTTTCCACTGACACAAGGGTTTTGTGTAACAAAATGGAATATATAATTGCTAACCCACCATGGAATAATGAGAACAGACACAGATAATTGGGCCACTTTATTTACCTTAGAATCTATTTAATTGTGTTGAACTTGGAAAGGAGAAAGAAGGGGGAGCAAGCTAGTGCAGGATCAGCTGAGGAAGGCATCAACCCTTGACAATGTAGGGCCTTGGAAATGACAGTCCAGAATTGGTATTCAGTAAGGGGTGAAAAATCAGCAGGACAAAATAAAGGACCTGGCCTTTATCCTCTAACCTGCAGAGCATGAAAAGGGCACAAGCAGGGCACAAGGCCTGATCATGACAAACACCCAGCATTGCCTTTGCCCCTACACGCCCCCCCCCTGATCAGCCTTACAGGTACAAATTGTTAACACAGCATGGTAACCAAAAAGATGGAAATCCTTTCACTCCAATGCTCTGCTAAATATACCTCCTTTTGACAACATAACCAGCTCACTAACAAGCAAGGCACAAAAAAGGGGTAGTCAAAGATGCTGTGTTACCATGTCTTAAAGCCCTTCCCTCTAAGATTTCATACATTGGCAATAATAAAACATTTCACAGTGTCTAGTAGACCAGGGTGGACCAAACATGAGGCCAGATGGAGGTCACCAAACTCAAAGAAGGTGTTGTGGAAACTTATTGGCAGCCACACCCAACATAGGATTAAGCAAAAACCCTTAGTAAACAATGCCATCATGGATGTATGTGCTAATCCCCTCTTCGGCACTCTGAGTGATTAGTCATATCACAAACAAACAAGTGACTGAAACAACCATTATCCCCAGGAATCATATCCTCAGATCTTTCCTATCCCACAAAAGGAGGTTGTGATAAACCCATCAATGCTAATATCTCAGCCATTAACAACAATTAGCAGTGTGTCCTTTGTTTAATGGTGAGAAACCCATCTAAGCATTGTTTTACACTCAAACGCACCTCCAGGACACAAAACAGAGTATAAATATTAATCCCCAGACAATAGCTAGGTGTGCTTCAGCTGGACACTGTCACTCTCTGTTGGATTGCTGTACACCCTCACCTCCAAGTCTGAGTATCTTCACTGCCTGAACCTCTGCTCTTCAGGACTGGTAACTATCACCCTGTCTCCCAACTCTATTCCTCTATCCAACCTTTCTGCCTCAAAACTCTTTGTTAGCCTTGTATGGTTCTTGTGAATGTGTGTACGTGTGTGAATGGTTTGTATTATTTTCCAATAAAAACATTTTATTTCACTTTAACTCCGAGTCTTGGCAGTTATTACCAGTATACTCAGTTGCAAAGGTCCTGTACATTACCCGGCCTCTCGCAGCCATCCATTTGAGCTATACTCATTCCCCCAATTAATAACTAAGATTTGGTTTCAAGAGTGGGCTCCCCACGGACCACCTCCAATTTGGGTAACTACTGCATGGATCAAATGGCCTCATAATCTGAGGTGCAAATGGCTGATCAAGTACTCCACAACCCCAAGACTATCAAGAGAGAATAGTTCCTGCCTGTCTAATACTTGGCCCCACTCCCAAGACCAGCCCTCTCATGCTTTGTGAATTCCAAAGTCACCCGTGTTATCTTGGAACCTCTAGGCCCTGAAAGGAAAGGCCAATGCTCAGAAATCTGATCATCTTATTGGGTAATCAGGTGAAGAAACCCTTTATGGGTTTCAGTTACCTCCTGATATCAAAATTGCTATAGAAGACTGGAATATAATCTGGCTCACAGCCTAGAGATTCTATTAGAACCCATGTGGCCTTAGAGTTGGCTAACCTGAGCAAAATGTACTCTATAGATTTTACAACCAATCAGAATGAAACATGGTCCCAGAAAACTGTATTAATTTTATAATTTCTTATTATAAAAACAAATTAAACAGTAACAGTATTAAAATCAATGTGGAACCAAGAACTTCTTTTTATCTATACAAAGAATCAATCAAATATTTCAAGAGGATTAAATAATTATTAATTTACTTGGTTATCTGTGTGTGACTGTAGAAAATAAGATCAATGCAATGGTTAGATTAACAGAGTTTGGGGGTATGGTGTCACCAATAGACTGATGACACCCAACTCTATTTCTCCTTCCCATCTGATTCCAAGGAAGCTGTCTTGGTACTTAGCCAATGCCTGTTGTCGGTAATGGAGTGGATGAGGGCAAACAAATTGAAACTTGTGAAGTTGAAGGCTTTCACAGCCAGCATCTATACTTTTTTGTGGGTTTCTTTCTGGGATGTGAGGCCATGTTCTAGAAGAGTTTATTCCTGATGTTTTGCCTGCATCTGTGGCTGGCATCTTCAGAGAATGGTAGCATGTGGGTGTCTGGGGTTTATATACTGTGAGTCCTTGTTGAAGAGGATTAGCATGTACATTTGTGTATTCAGTTGTTGGAAGTTCAGTTTTTAGGGTGAGAGGATATGTGAGGGGGATTATTGTCTATTAGGTCATGGTCCATTGTCTGCTGGGAAGCCCCCTTTGCCTGGGTGAATTTCATTTGCATGTGTTGAGCTTTTATTTTGGTGTTTTTCAGGACTGGTAGCCAAACTTTGTTTACTTTTAGCGTTTCCTCTTGCCAGGTGTTTGTGAATTTCCAGGTGTTGTCCAGGTGTTTGTGAATTTCAAGAGCTTGTCTATGCATTCTGATCTGATAGTTGTTAGCCTGGCCCAGAATTTTGGTGTTTTCTTTGAAACTTAATCCAGAGAAGACAGAGGTGCATCTATAGTCAGTCGAAAGGCTGATCAGGGAATAGGGACCCTGACTGTGCTGGATGGGATTACACTCCCCCTGAAATTTCAGGCTTGCAGCTTGGGTGTTCTCCTTGATGCCCAGGTTTCAGCAATACCCAGGAATGCATTTACACAATTAAAACTAGTGTGCCAACTGTACCCATTCCTTCATATGTTCGATCTGGCTATGGTGACACATGCCTTAGTTACATCCCGTTTGGACTACTGTAACACATTCTATGTGTGGCTGCCTTTGGAAACTGGAAATTTCAGTGGATCCAGAATTCTGTGGCCAGAATGCTGACCAGGGCCAGTTATAGGGAGCATATAACTCCCATGCCAAAACTTCTCCACTGGCTACCAGTTCATTGTCAGGCACAATTCAAAGTGCTGTTGTTGAATTCAAAGATGGCTTAGGTCCAGACAATCTGAAAGATTGTATCTCCCTCTATGAACCTGCAAGGTTTTTAAGATCTTCAGGGGAAGTCTTTCTTTCAGTCCCACCACCATCACAGGCTCACCTGGTGAGGACACGAGAGAGAGAGAGAGAGAGAGAGAGAGAGAGAGAGAGAGAGAGAGAGAGAGAGAGAGACTTCTTAGTGGCTGCTCCTACCGTCTGGAACTCCTTCCTGTAGGAATCTAGGCTGGCCTCCTTCTTGTTTTTGTTTTGCTGGCAAGCAAAAATATTCTTGTTCAAGCAGGCCTTTGATGTGTAACTGTACGTGTGTGGTTTTTATCAGGGTGTGCTTCTTACAGTATGTTGCTTTTATTTGTTTGTTTGTTTTTTTACTTTGCATGTTCTTAATTGGTTTTAATTGCTTTTAACTGTGATTTTAATTGTTCTGTAAGTTACTTTGGGTCCAACTTCAGGAGAAAGACAACATATAAAGTGTTCAACTAACTAAATAAATAAACTTCCCACAGGCCAAACTCCCCCTGTACCACTACTGGAAGTTGTCTGGCACCCTGGCTTGCTCGAAACCTACCAAAGCCATGCATAACTTCCCCCTAGGACAGTGTTTGTGTCTTGCTGTTCATCCACCAAAGGGTTGCCAACCAAAGATAACCAGGGCCCTTCCTCATCACTGCCCAATTATGTCAAAGAAATCTGCTCCCTACCAACCACTGCATCCACACGATCCTCTGACTGATTGCTCCTCTCCAAGACAACCTGAGCCTTTTCCAACACCTCCAGCCTGGATAAAATTGCAGTGACTACACACACCCTCCTCCTCTGAAGAGGATAATTCAAGAGTTTGGTGTTTGGTAGGTCACCTCTTAATGGAACTTTAACACACACATCCTGCCCTCCGTAGACACCATATTCAAAGACTGGAACAGGAGACCTAGTCCAACTGTCAATCCACCAAACTGGCCCAAGAACTCCAATCCTGGACCCTATCGGGCCCAATCAGGAGCTTATCATGGTCAACATAGCCTAATTGGGCCATATCAGGGCCCACAAAGCCAAATCTGGGCATACACAGCCTAATCGAGGCCTATCAGTGTCTCCAAGGCCCAATCATGGACTACACAGCCTAGTTGGGGCCTACCAAGCCAAATCAGGGCCTACCAGGGCTTTCCTGTCCTGTTCAGGGCCCACCAAGGCCTATGAGTCTGAATTAGGGCCTACCAAGGGCTGCACAGCCTAGCTGGGGCTTAGAAGGGCCTACATGATTCAGACAGGGCTTACCCAGCCTAATCTACTCTAGTTCTAACTAAAATCTGTCAACAAATATGGGAAACAAAACAATGGCCCACAGATTGGAAACATTCAATATACATCCCAGTACCCAAGAAATGAGACACCAGGATATTTGCATTAATTTCCCATCCAAATAAAATGATGCTCAAAATTCTACAACAAAGACATTTACCATGGAGCAAGAAATGCCAGATGTCCAAGGAAAAGAAGAGGCACTAGAGATCATGTTGAAAAACATACATTTTATAATGAAGTGCAACAAAGAATTTCAGAAGAAAATCTGTCTTTGCTTTCTAGATTATAATAAAGCCTTTGATTGTGTAGATCATGAAAAACTATGGATCACTCTTAAAGAAAGGGGTGTACCACAACATTTGATTGTCCTGATGTATAACCTGTAACCAGGACATCAGGACAGAATATGGAGAAACAGAATTGTTCCCAATTGGCAAAGGGGTCAGACAAGGCTTCATTTTGTCACCCTGTTTCTTTAACTTGTATGTTGAACTTATCATACATAGCTCCTGATAAAGAACAATCATTAAGGAGGTATGTGCTAATCTTTCCTTGGGTCCTCTTGGCAATGAGTCACAAATCACAAACATGAGTGACCTGCACCCCCCCATCCCCAGGAAATATCCCTTCACACCCTTCCTATCCGACAATATGAATGTTGTCATAAACCAATCAATTCCTATCTCTCAGCCATTAACAGCAATCTTTTGTTTAATGGTGGTGTCACCTGTACTCTCCATTCAGGTAATAGCCTAGCTTGCAAACAGGCAGGTAAAATATAGACAAACAGCATTTCTTGATAACAGAAGTCTTTATTACAAATAGAAAATTCAAAGGCTTCTGGCCTTTACAGAAAAATACACATACGCTTGTGTGATGTCTTGTGTGATGAATTGTCTAAAAACTGAACCTTTATATACATATTTTTGCTAGCCTGCAAATTTGTCAGTTCCCACAGTCACCAGTGCCAATTTCTAATGACGCACTTAAAGACGTCCCAAAGTCACTAGTGCCAACGTCTAATCATGCACCTTAAGGATGAGCATAGATAAAAAGTAGCTACCTTCAAAATTCTTTGGCGCAATAGCCATGTAACTGTGAGAATTTAAAGTCTGATTTAAAATGGATGCTGAACTCCATTTTAGACAGGCCCATTGCACTCAATGGGAAACCTCTTATGGCTTTGTCCTAAACCCAAACACCCCTTTAGGACACGAAATACAGTATAAATATTAGTACCAAAACAATAGCAAAGTGTGACAACGTGGAAGACACATGTTTCCATCTGAGTACTTCGCTCCCCTCTTCAGGACTGGTAATTATTGCCCTATCTATTCCTCTATCCAACCTTTCTGCCTTAAACTTTTTGATAGCTTTGTATGGTTTTGTGAGTGTGTGTTTGTGTCTGTGAGTACCTTCCATTTTGTTTTCCAATTTAATTTTTTTTTTTTTTACTTTTACTGGAGTTATCTGCAATGAGTACTGGTATGCATAGATGTACAAGGTCCTGAAAGAGGTCCCAACCTCTTACAGCCATCCATTTGAGCTAATAATTCTCCCACTTAATAACTGAGATTTTGGCATTATGGGTGGGCCCCCAGGGACCCCCACACACCTCTTTGGGTAACACACTAAAATTTATGCAAATGTTTTTAATCTGACACATTACTTCCAGTAATCCACAAGTGAGACCTGCAATAAAATGAAGCAGTGTGTAATACTCCTTGTATAGTACTTTAGCTATGCTTTCTCCAGAATTCACCATTCTGTTCCTCCTCTCCATCTAGTTTTCTGGCTCTCCCTCCCTCCCACTGCCATTCACCATTCTATTGAGCTTTTTGTTCTATCCTCTACCTATTTTTCCAAGCCTATTTTGCCAATAAAATAATATGATATTATCTTATTTGTTTGCAAATATGTAGAACACCCACTTATATCCAAATATTTCAGAGCAATGTACATCAAGTAAAGCTCTTCTTTGTGTACAGTGGTGCCATTTTATTTACATAAACAATAGTACCCACATCCCAAACATGGTAAATAAAGGGAATGAAGCATCTGGTGTTTTCTTTCTTTTAATTGTACTTTCAAAAATTTGTATTTTAGTATTACTGAATCTGCAGTGTTGAATTCACTTATGCAGAACTTGGTCCTAATGAAATCCACAGCTGCTTTTCACCAAGAGTCCATTTGTAGCTTTTTCAATACCATATTTTGACCATCTAGACAATATGCATTAGCATTAGAATAGTTGCAATATATGCCATATTTTTTTCAAATCTAACCTCTGTCTTTCAGTTCGATGTACATAATGATTTGCATCAGACTGAGGTAGAAGACAATTTCAAAGACTTAGAGGAAGACCCTGAAGTCAGATCCCCAAAAGATTTGAAGATCTGGCAGTTACAAGCAGAGGTATGTCTACCTATTTCTGAGTTCTGTGATTGTAATGATTAAAACTTTTAGAATTGTAGATTAACATTTATTATCTTCATATGCTTCCATATGCAAAACACATAGCATGCTGATCCTAAGCACTTTTTCTTGAAAGTGACAGTCAGATTGAGACTATGTATATCTCCTACAATTAATCTGTTTACCCTCCCTCAGATGCAGTTCCTCAGATAAATAAATGCCTCAACAATCGGACATGCAGATTAAGCACATGTTTACCTTCCAATATACAATCATAAAACAAAGTGTGCTAAATGCAACACATACAGGTGATGAAAATACTGTACTATCAAAACTGAAGACAATCCCCCCACTTCACTGGAAAGCTTGTTCACAATCCACAGTGAGGGTGCTCTTATTTTTTGTAGTGCATCTGTCTTCCCTTTTATGGAAGACTGCATGGTGTTTGCAGATTCTGGGAAAGGATAGAAGGGCAAGCCAACCAGGAGGTTGGCTGGAGGGGATAGACTCCCAGGTTGGTCTGGAGGCTTCATCCCAGTCCCCTCTGGGAACAGTTTTTGGAAGTGCCAGCAGGCAGACTGCTCCTGACCCTCTTCCCTATCTGCCTTAGTTCTGAACTTCAGTAATGGACATTTCTGGGGATATGTAGTTGAGCTCATTTCAGATTCTGATTTTGTCCTTCTGATGTAGAACGGAGGGAGGGCACTTAAAGAACCTTGGGTGTGCTTGATTCTGCCTCACTTCCAGCTAGCAGCACCACACATGTGAAATCCCAAGTCTGTCATCTCATATCTAGCTAGGAAGTGGGCTGAAGGATGGATTTCCCTAGGCTAGGGGAAGGGAGGGGTCTGCCAATGTCTTGACCTATGCTAGACCAAGTCTTTTCAGATGTAACCAATAAAGTTGTGGCCATTTCTGTTCCTCTTTATTCTTTACCAAGGGAAGCTACTGTCCACAGTTTATATAGGGTTTAACTATGCTCAGTGAAGCACAAAAGAGACTCTCTCACAGCTGCATGAGTTTACTGCATACCATGCAGCTGTGAACAAGTTTACATAGGGACCACTAAACTCAGTGTGCAAACACGAATAAAAAAACATGAGAGACACTGCAGACTGGGCCAGCCAGAAAAATCTACAGTAGCAGAACATGTTATAAGCCAACCTGGACACAAAATGTTATTTAAAAACACAGAAATTCTGGACCAGACCAACAACGATCATGTCAGAATGCATAGAGAAGCTATTGAAATCCAGAAACACCTGGACAACTTCAACAAGAAAGAAGAAACCTTAAAAGGAAACAGAATCTGGTTCCCTGTTTTGAAAAACAATAGAATAAAAACTCAACACTTACAAAGGAATTCCACCCAGGGACAGGAGAATTTCCAGCAGATAATGGGCCATCAACCAACCATTAGCCAAACAGACACTAATCAGCCTTGCATTTCTATACCCAGAAACTAACCATTCAGTTACAAAAATGTACCTATCCTCCCCAACAGGGGTTCACAGCATATAAACTCCACACACACTCCTACCCAACCATTCTCTGAGGATGCCAACCACAGATGCAGGTGAAACGTCAGAAAGAAACTATTCCAAAACACGGCCTCGCAGTCCAGCAAAAACCCAAGGAAAATCTATTTCATATAAATATCACCCTAAAACACCACCAAATTGCCTACAGCTCTTTTTCTTACATCCATGCTGGCAGTTTGCTGATAGCCCTCATAATGCAACTCTGAGCTTCTGCTGCAGGAATCTCTGCTCTACGGGACAGGTGTTGTATTACCCATCACATCGTCACTCTATTCCCCTACCCAAATACTTCCTACTATTTTTCGTTAGCCTTGTGTGAGTGTCTGAAGCCTGAGCATGTGCATGAATGTTGTTACTGTTAATTTCCAATAAAGATCATTTAATTGTACTATCTAGCTTGAAGTCTCCTCCTTAGTATACATAGATCTCCAGGATCATGCTTGTTACCCACCTCTCTCATTGCCAAATTGAATGCATTAATTCCTCATATCAATATTAGTGTGTTAGAGGGACCCCACGGACCCAAATATTTCGGGTAACAATTGTCACAAAATAGTCATAGTCATATGTGGCTATCCACATAGGACTATGACTATTTTGTGACAATTGTGACTATTAGGTCCGAGTGCTTGAAAACAAACACACACACACACACACACACACACACACACATATATATATATGAAATTGATAGCTAGAACAAACCAGAAAAGGTTCTGCACATCCATTTTCTTCTAACTTCCTTACAGGGAGGGGGAGTTTTCCATTTTCTGTGACTAGTAACTGTAAGGCTAGATCCAAACTTAGTCATACATAGAGCAGACTGGAAAACATCTTAAGTTGCTTGTGTCTAGATTTAAGTCCCATTGATTTCAGTAGTTTTTCTCTAGTTATGTCTAAGCCTGGGATGCAACTAATGATAGATATGATTCTTTACTGATAAATTGTTAAAGACAACTTTAGTCTTTGTTACTATACACCCTGGGTTCCCACTAACAAATTATCTTTTCATGAATGTTATGTTGTAACAAAACAATAATGTAATTTATTGTTTTGCTAACCTCATAGCTATGAATGTTGACCCACTTTGTATTGGGATATATCTAGATATATCCATAAAGACTAGAAACAATAGTCTTTAATGTAAATATTTCTAATGTGCTCACTTGGATATTTGTTAAACATAAAAATAATACATAAATACACCTTATGCTTGTGTATGGATTTTTTTTGTCTTGGCAGAGGATGGTATTCCCTTCTTCTCCCCACAAGATCCAAAAAAAACCCAGGACTCACTGCTGCACTGTGCTAGCCTCCCTGCCCCCATCCATTACAGTGCTGGTGGCAGATCAGAGAAGTGTCCAGCTATGCCCCATAGCCAGACGCTATGTCCATTGCGACCTCTGGAGCACCTCAGCAGATCTTGTCAGAAGATGTCCTCAATCTGCATCTAGCTACGGGGACATATCTAAACACTTATTCAATCCCCTCCGCTCTCCACCAGGAATGGAATGGACAGGGAGGGGGGGATATCACAGTGCAATAGTGAAGGTGGCGACAGGAGAGCCATAGGAGAGTTCCACATGTGGAATTCAAACTATGCTCAAACTTCAAGGATTCTGAGCAGGAAGTGTTTAATATTAAAAGTCATACATATAAGATACTTAAAGGCTCCAATCCTAAATATCCTTAGTAGAGATAAGCCTTTAATTACCTTTGATTAATGATGTAAAATAATCTGTAATTTTATTCTTTGATTTTGTTTTTAATCTGGCGTTAGCAAAAGTTTGCCACAGCTGTTAAGGGTGCTTTTAGAAATAAATCATATTGGTTCCTTTAGCCTCTTGTGAGGTCTGTCTCTTCATTTTTCTGGCCTGGAAACTCTCTCCCCAGTCCATTATAAATTCCTAGCATATGTTTAATACCTTGAAGCAGTAAACATTTATAAGAGCCAAGGTTGGACTGAAAATAATTTAAGGAGCAGTTCCTCCCTCTGTCACCAAAGCAATAAAGAGTAAGGTGTTTATTTTAGTTGCTTCTATCCTGTCTTTCAGGGAAGCTTTACAGTAAAGAAAATAACAACAATCAACAATAGAAAAAATATCATGAAATAGTAGGGCAGCAACAAATAGTTGAAATTCATGAAAAAAGCAGAACAGGAACAAAATTTAAAACATAAGATGCTACAGCAGTGAATGACACCAAGTGTACTCTGCCTCTTAGAAGTCCAACGGTACAATGCTAAATCCGCATATTCCTCCAGATTCATGAGGGCTAAAAATATTGATGGAGCCATACACAGTAGACCATGCCCTAGTGGCCATCTGTGTTATGCCATCTCCTCTGGTCCTGAACATTCTGTGTTGCTTAGGGTGAAGGTTGGGACTCACACTTGCTTGAACATGGGGTGGGAGTTCCACATCTAGAAACCTGACAAAACAGCTTTGGTTGGTTGGTTGTTATCACCCCATCTCTCTCCTAAAATGGAAAGCATTCACTTGAGAATCTACTCATATTAAGGTGAAAATGCCGAGGATGAGGGAACAGAGACATATGGGAATGTTGGGAGTGTTGCCAGCATAGGTAGACCCATCCTCACTTGTAGACATCACATATTCAGAAGAATGCATGGATAGAGCTTATTACTGTTTATTTGATTCTCCTGGGAAATGAGAAATGGATCAGCAGACAAGATATTTTTTTTAAAAAAAGTGGGACTAGAAATAGAAATGGAAAATAGGAAAGGTGTAGCTGGCTGGTGGAAAAGTCTTATTTGAGGAAAACAGTGAGGTAAAGCTACTAATGTGACTTATCTGGTGTGCTTTTCTGATGGAAGAGGATGAATGGAATTTACATGTTACTTACAGCCTATGGTAAATGCATGTTCAGTGTGCCATCTGAATGCTCTCTGAATGATTGATTAAAAGTAGCATAATATTGTAAACCATATATATGATTGCTATTCTTGCCTTTAAAACCAGTGCAATTACAGCATTGCTCTTCTGAATGCTAATACTCTTGCATTGATTTTATTTTAATTTTTCTGTGTTGGACTCTTCTAATTTTAAGCAGCTGTTCAGCTGGTAGTTGTGCAAGGTAGCCTGCGGCATCCTTATGCTGCCTTTAACAAGGCTTTGTAACCCCCTGGAGTTGTAAGTCTTTAAGCCACATTACAGTTGCTTGTTTATTAATAAAGAATAAGTACATTAAAATTGAACATTTCACTATGGATTAGCAAAGGGAAAATTTGATACTGTAGACAAAGTGATAAATTGATAACTAGCAGTCTGTTTGGAGGTTTCTGTGTGACGCAAAGCAGTAAAAATGCTTATAACTAAAGAAATTGTGGTATTACAAACTAATACACTAGTACAACCAGTACAAAAATTAGCTTATCAAAAGAAAATTAGCTTCTCAAAATTGTATCAGTCTTAGGACTTTTTCAGACAAGTAAAATGCAACGCAAGCAGCCCCGCCACGTTGCGAGGCTGCAGCGCTGCAGGGCGTCCCTTTCGGATGATGCCCGTCCCTGCTGGTACTGTTGCGGTACCGCAGGGACATTTGAGTGTAATATTTTGGCGATTTTTACTCACGATCGTTGAAATATTACACTCAAATGTCCCTGCGATACCGCAACAGTACCAGCAGGGACAGGCGTCATCCGAAAGGGATGCCCTGCAGCGCAGCAGTCTCGCAACGTGGCGAGTCTGCTTGCGCTGCATTTTACTTGTCCAAAAAAGTCCTTAGTTGACAGTTTCCTGATGAGTTGAATAGATGGGGTTATCTAAACAGTTAATTCAATAAAATTTAACCACTGACCTAACCACTAACTCAATGAAATATTGCATGTTTATTCACTGTTCAGAAAACTGACCTTAGATTTCTGCTGCCTGAAGTCCAGGGTTGGCCCTTTTTCCAATCCCAAACCCAAGGGATTCCTCTCCATTTGCCACCACACGTTAAGTGAGTGTTTTCTTTCCTTGTCTGGTGCAACGGGAAGCCAGACCATTTATTATAATGATAATTCCCCTTTTTCCTAATCTAAAGAAGGTTCTTGATACCTGACCAGAAGCAGGCAATTCGAGGTTAGGAAATAACATAAAGCTTTATTTCAATTCTAGGAGTTATGTTACTTGAGAAGGTAAAATATTCCCAGGTTCAGCTTAAAGCTTATACATATGCATTCATCAAGAGCACTTACAAAATAAAACATAAATCTAACGCAATCTAACTACACATTAAATGCCAGCACTGCAAGTCACCACGTTGCAAGTTCGAATCCAGCGGGCTCCAAGGTTCACTCAGCCTTCCATCCTTTTGTAGGTTGGTAAAATGAGTACCCAGCTTATGGGGGCAATTAGCTAACACACATTGGAAACTGTTTAATGCAGTGTAGATGTGTAAATAGCTATTGCTTAAAAAAAATTTGTAAGCCGCTCTGATAGCCTTGTGGCTGAAGAGCGGGGTATAAATAACTAAATAAATAAAAAATAAAATAAAAATAAAAAAATATTACATGCAGGTAACTTACAGTCTCTGTAGATGGAATTTCAGAGTTCTTTTGGATCCTTTGAGGCCTTTTGATAGGATTGGCTTTCCCCAACCCTTGTAGTATCACAGGTTGTCTTTTGTTGGTTATCCCATGACTGAGTAGGCCATCTGGCCCAGAGCTAGGCCAGATGCTAGCTAGGCCATGTGTTCCACCAGTGTGTTTCAGAACAAAGGGAAGATCAGAACGTTTAAAAGTCCTTCTTGTTGATCTCTCATTGGCTTTGCCGTTGCCCAATCAGAGTGACTATCCTAATCAAGTGATGTGACGTCATGTTTATTCAATGAGGTTGTCCCACCCACTTCCCATTTCCAAATAAGGACTGGAAGTTTCCAATTCTGATCCTGTGAGTTTGTAAAGGTATCCATGATGGCTGTTGTCATCATGACAATTGTAACCATTATTAGCTTCCTATTCAATGTCTCCACACCCCTATATCTCAGTTGTAGGGCTCATCCTATCATCATCTGTCTTCATAGATTATATAGGCTGAATATCCTTTATCCAAAATGGTTGGGACCAGAAGTATTTTGTATTTTGTATTTTTCAGATTTTGGACTATTTGCATATATATAATGAGAAATCTTGGAGATGGGACCCAAATCTAAACACAAAATTCATTTATGTTTCATATACACCCCATTTATACACATAGACTGAAGATAATTTCATACACAATATTTTTAATAATTTTGTGCTTGAAACAAAGTTTGTGTACATTGAACCATCAGAAAGCAAAGGTGTCACTATCTCAGCCACCCATGTGGACAATTTTGGATTTTGAAGTATTTTGGATTTTGGAATTCTGGGTAAGGGATACTCAATCTGTACTGGGGGAATACTGGAGGAATGTTTGGCTGTATTTGTTCACGGCTCTGGTTTCTGTAACTGGGCCTTCTATTTACTCACAATCTCATGGCCTCCCAATTTCTTGTCTTAAAATATTCCCATTTCCCTCAGAATCACATGACAAAGAGCTTCTCAGAATTCCACATGACAGATTCTAAAAAGAATTGTACTCTAGACATCCTGTAATCTTTGGTCCATGCAGCCTATTGTCCCAATTAACGTAACACATAATCTGATCTTGTGCAGTCCCATTCCATATGCAGGTATTACACACAGTATCCACTAGACTTCCTCTCCAACACAGCATCCCTCTGAAGAGTAAAGTGGAAATAGTTTTGCCAGCAGTTTGATAGTGTAGGGTTTAGTGGGGTGGAAAAGCTTTAATAACTTTTGAGCTCCTCAGAATTTCACAAGACCCACGAAAAATTGCCTTCTTCAACAAGCTTAAGTAAAATGGATCTCTTGTGTTCATTTAATGTGAAAAATGTTTCTGATGGATTCATATAGATCAGAGGTAGGTGAAATAAAGTCTAAGGGCTACATGACCACCACCACCCCGCACAACTACTCCAGATACCCCAGACTGCCCATTTTTAAGTCTAAAAGGTGTGGATTTTCTCTCTTAAAAGGGAGCAATAATTCAATTTTCAGATAGGCTGCAGTCTCCCCAGGCACAATTAAAAGTAGTATTTATGACATATAAAGCCTTATAGGGCTTGGGTCTGGACTTCCTGAAAGACCTTATCTCCCAATATGAGCCTACAGAGTTTTAAGATCCTTAAAGGAGATTTTCACTTGGCCCCACCACCATCACAATGGCCCTGTCCATCTCACCATTCCATAGTGAAACCAAGGTGTCAACAGAATTGCCAGCCCTGTCTGCCAGAAAATCCCCCAGAACATTCAGGAATCCTTCAAATTCCATAAGTGTCTCAGGGTGAACCATCTTAATCAGTTCCCCACCCCTGCAGGGAGGATCCATTATAGCCAACACAAACTTCACAAGGAAACCACCTGGCCACAACAATGAGGTTGCTGTACACCCCCACAACAAAGATCATCCTCCATTCATCCAAAAAATAGCAAAAAAAAAAATCAACTCTAAGGTCTATCCTGCCACATGTGTTACACCAATGACATACTGAAACACCCCCATGGTTGTCATTGTAGCTGTAAAGCTCCAAGCAGGCCCAGTCAGGATAGTCTCAGTGTGCATGTTGAAGTCCCTCAGAATCACAGTCCTGGAGTTCTCCAGCACTTCCTTGGCCAACTCAGGCAGAGAGGCTACTGGGCAGCAGGGTGGCAGTACACAAGCAGCATCCCCATTCTGTATCTTTGGACCAGCACTAGGTACAAACCTTCACAGTGCTAGAATGGATGGGCTTCCTTATGAGAGTGATAGAATCTGTATGGATGACTGTAACTCCTCCACCTTAGCCCCTCAGTCTGAACTGATGCTGCACTGAGTTCTCAGTAGGACAAAGCTGTGACAGGTCCATTCCACCAAGCTCATCTACCCAGATCTCCATAATGCATACCAAGTCAACCCACTTATCCACAACCAAGTCATGGATGGTGATTGTTCTATTACGGATTCCATGGAACCAACCCTGCCTGTAGGAACAGAATCACTGTGTTATTGTACTCCTTAACTTCAAACTCATGGATCAGGTCCAAAGAGATACCATGGTCAGTGGTATCAAGAGTTGCTGAGCTAGCAAAGGGAAGCAACAGTGTCAACTCCCCCATCCTTCTTCCAACAAAGACATTCTAAGGCTGACTCCCTCCCCATATGCAAGCTGCACCTGGACTGAAATAGGTATGCACATTGTGTCATCTAAGGGTCTCTGTACCTGCGCTGCTACTACCTTCTCAAACACTTTGCTTACATTGGGTAATCAGTTAGTAGTTATAAAGGTAAAGAGAGGGCTTTTTAAAGGAATTGTCACATCATCATCTCTTTCTAGGCAGCTGGCAGCACCCTACCACATAAAGATACATTGATAATTTGCTGCACCCACCTGGCCATCCACTACTAGTCCTAATAAAACAAGATGGGCAAGGAGGGGCCAGAGGTAATTGGCAATATTGCTGGAAGTATCTTTTTCAGCATTTTATTGTATTCAAAAATAAAATGATAGTCTTTACAGACCTACAAGTGAAAAAGTAACAGACTATGCTGTTTCACCTGGGCACGGGCAACACTGTGGCAAAGTGTACACTCAGCAAATAGTATAGTATCCAAGATCACACATGGCAGAGTAGTCAACAAGAGCTGGGAGTGCATAATTTGTCTGCTAGAAGTACAAGTGAAATTAGGCAATTGTTTTTAAGCAACTTGAATGAACCAATTGTACAGTTTTTATAGCAAGGTGGCCTGAAATAGCACCTTGCATTTGAAGGACTTTCAAATGGGGGAAAGAACCCACGGAGGTGGGAAGGAGGATGGTGCTGTCCCACTTACAGTGCTCCATTTTGGATGACACTATCCTCCTCCCGACCTTCTCCCGTGCTTCCTCTATGCTGGAGGAACGAGAAATGTGCCACTTTTTATTGACAGGGGTTTTCCATTAATAAAAGTGGTGTGTTACTTGCACTTGCAGCATGGAGGAAGCATGGGGAAAGGTTGGGAGGAGGATGGTGGCGTCCAAAATGGAGCACTGTAAGCGAGACAGCACCATCCTTCTTGACCTCCATGGATTTTCCCCCATTTGAAAAAGTCCTAAGGCTCAGATGTAGGCTATTTAGCCTTAGGCCTCCATGAGAGAAGAGCACCGTTACATCAGTACATATTATTTGGGATATTTTTTTCCTTTCATCAATCTTGATACATTGTGCTTTCTTTTTATCATTTCTAACCTTTTAAATGCATTTGCTTGCTACCTGTTATTTGAATTCAGCTACAGTCCACAAGCAGGCCTCTTCCTCCCAAGTGGACTGCTACTGACAAGATTTTCCTTGGACCTGAACAGTTTTTTGTGTTGGTCTTGAACCTAAACAAGCTTTTCCTTGGGCCAGTCCCACAGACAAGGAAAGGGCCCAGAGTCCTCACCTGAATCTGAGGAAGAGCCTTCTGGTCTACAGAGGCAGACAGTTCAGCATTTTCAAGCTTGTGTTTGGGGCAGGGGAAGGGGTATGATATACAGGTATTATAGGCTTTCATTTTTATCAGTACATATAATTTTGCAAGTGGATTTTTTTCTTCCAAATTTAAAAAGAAGCAGTATTCACATCATGTGCTTTTCAAACTTTTCCTATTACTTGGTACACCATGCTTTCTTTTTATCATTTCTGACCTTTTCATTGCATTTGATACCTGTTATCTGATTTCAGCTACAGAGAGATCAATTTATTTGGACCATGCCTTTTTTTCAGATTCTTGAAAACAATTTGGTGCATCCTTGATTTAACCTTCTCTTGGATATTCTCAAGATGTGGATTTACTGCTCAGAAAACCCATCCCTATTAGTTATTTATTGCGGGTTTTGTTGATTATTTGCTCTTCTTAGTAGAACACTTATTAACATTGTGAAGCCTGCCAAGTCTGTAGATTAAAAGACGGCATATTTTCATTTATATTTCTAAAGTCCGTTGTTATCCCAAGACTACTGCTAATCCAAGAAACAATTTACTTGAGTTTTGACTCCATTCCTCACATTTCCCTGAGCAGAATAAATTAGATAACAATGGCCATAAATGCTTCCAGGGCTTTCCCAGAAGATTTTGTGTAATAAACGAACAAACTACTCTATTTGATCCATTCAATAAGAGACACAAAACATATTTTAAAACTTATTTTGCAAAATTACTTGTAAGAAGAATGAATAAAAGCAGGGGGAAATGGGCTAATCTGCTTATGCTTCTTCTAGAATAGTGTATTTCCGGCTCTCTAATGTGCAAGACTGGCATTCTTCCCCCCCATATGCTTCCAATATGCCAGGGACCAGCACCATACAGTAGCACTTCCGTATCCGCTGATTTGCCAACCATGGATTCAATTATCCGTGGTTGATGATGGTGGGGGGAGGAGGGATCTTGCCTGCCCTGTCCCTTCCCCTGTGCAGACACCTGCAGCGGTGGCAGCAGTGGAGTGGCAGTGATCATGCGGGAGAAGGGGGAGATATCTCACCTGCCCTATCCCTTTTCCTGGGAGGGCTGTCACCTAGGCGGTGATTGTGGGGGAGAAGGGAGGGGAGGGATCTCACCTGCCCCTTTCCCATGGGAGGGTTCTTGCAGTAGCAGAGTGGTAGGTGGCATTTGCAATTATCTGTGGATTTCACCATCTGCAGCTGGGCCTGGAACCAATCACTCACAGATACAGTGGTTCTACTGTATCTATGCCCATTGACTATAACTGTTTCTGTCTTTCCTGAATCCAGCACTACACCAGTCCAGGGACCAAGGTCTGAGTAGCACTGCTGTAGAAAATATCAATGTGAGTGTCTGTGGCTTGTGTTTCCAAGGGCAAAGCTGCTGAGCAAAAGCAAACAGGACTCCAGAATTAAGTGAGAAAAATTGGCCACAACTGTACTGAATACATCTGTAGATGGGTTGGCATACACATGGGTCCAGATCCAGACATCAACCAACCTGCCTATTGATAGATGAGCCCAACACTCTGGCCTGCTGCTGGAACCAAAGGAAGAGATTGTACCCATGGGAAATAGCCCAGCGAGATGCCCTAACCCCACCAGGGATGCCTGAAATGCATATGCTCACAGGAATAGATTACCCTTTCCTGGCCACTCCCCTGAGTCCAATAAGGGAACCCTGTAAAATACAATGCCCGGAGGCACCAAATACCAATGGATGCAGGATTCATGTCAACCACCTCCAAAAGTAGACAAAATTACATAAACACAGAAATTCATACAGCAGAAAGCAGAAAACCTGCCAGGACCTTAAGGGCGAGGGTGGGGTGGGAAGAGGACTGAGGAGCTCCAGAGAGGGCAGTTGAAAATAAGTCCCAGTAGCCAACCTGAGTGAAGACTGCAAGCAGCTCTAGTCAGCTACCTCAGTCAATGAGTTCAAACCAGGTTTAAACTCATTGGCTGAGCTTCCTGCATTCTCCCCAAGGTAAGCCACACTGCGTGGCCCACTAAGAATAAGAAATACAGCATCCTCCATGCTGGGGGTGCCACAGCTAGATGACCTGATCTGGACCACAAACCGGCTGTAGGGTAAGTCCTGCAGCTCTTTTATCTGTATGAAGGAACACTATGGAGACAAACTGAAAAAGAATCCTGTGGCACCTTAAAGACAAGGGAAAGCCCATGAGGGAAAGGTGCATCATCTGGAAATGTTGAGATGAGGCATGTACATTCATCACTTGCATGCGCGCACACACACATGTACACAAGTTATCACTGTTAACAACCAATCCATTTCTTATAGCATTGGCTTTCAAGGACTGTAACCTACTGTAGCCACAAAGTGTTATTCAGAATTACAGATATACATTACTGGCTTACTAATGCTAGGATATTTATACTACCAACAAGAGTTATGTGAATGGCCTCTTCATTAGTGTAATTGTTACTGTCAATATACTTTTGTATTTAATTTCTCTGTGATGTCACAATCTACAATCCCCCAACCTGCACACATATTGTGTGTATTTCATAGGTATCTCAAATTCTGGATAACACTTTATGCACCAGAATTAGTGTTCTATAGTTCACAAAATCATACATTATATTAAATTGTTTTTAAAAATGTATGGTGCACAGCATACAGTTCATTTTGCTGCAACAGACTGATGTTGCTATCCCACTTTAGAAAATGTGGTAAAAACACACATCCTTAGATAAGACACTTACTAACAGTTCTCTAAGCTGTTCTGCATGTCATGGCTATATAGCAACCAATACATCCTGAGAGCCACTGATCCACTTCACAGCTATATGCAAGCCTACTCATATAAGTGTTAGCACCCTAATGTATGTGTCTCTTATATCAATTACATTGATGGCATGCTGTTATTGTTATTTTAGTCTAGATTAACAATCTTCTCTATTGTTCAAGAAACCATCCTTTACTTAACATATTCCACTACCCTTCCTCATATTTTTCAGTTGGAGAAATTACAGTCAGAAAGTGCAATGAACTGGGAAAGACGAAAAATCCTTGAAACAAAAAAGAAGGAACTAGACAGAGAGCACAGACAGCTGAAGAGCAAGGTGAAAGATCTTCAGGATCTCATTGAAAGGAAAAGTAAACTGTCTGCAGTTCATTTATATGGAGAAAAGATAGCAAAAAATGAGATATGATACCTAACGGTTTCATAACAACAATTCAGCCAGAACAAAACAAGAACCCAGAAACGATAAGAAACAACTTTGATTTGCACTGTATACTTCTCCCAAGGATCTCATATCCTTGCCCTTGATATTTATGCATTGTCTATGGACATCTACATGATCTGAAGACCTCCATGTTTTATAAATAGACATTGGGGCAGAGCCTTTCTAGCTGTTTCTAATTTAGTGCCTTCTATACACAATGCCTTATGACACAATTCATGTGTGAAGGCAGCTTCATTTGGCTATAGTATGTGTACTCTTTTCTGTAGAAAGCTTTATACAATTATAATTTTTATATTAAATGTTTTATTAATTATATTACTTCTTTAAATCAGAATGTTAAAAATAATTATATATAAGAAATATCACCATAATATAATATCTTCAGTAAATACATATTGTTTTTAACAGTAGATTGTTGATACCTTGTTCTGTCAAAACTGTTTTTGGAGGCTGTGGTTTAGAATTTCATCAAGCACATCCTCACTGAGGCTTAAATCTAAGTGTTAGTCCCAAATAGTACAGACCCAATGAACCAATGAAAATTATGTAACAGTTGGTTTATCAAGTACCCATTGATTTAGTGGGTGTACTCTAGTTGAAACAAACATTTGAATTTAGGTCTTACAATTTTTGTATAATGTTCTACTATTGATAGATGGTGTGAGAGAAAAGGACTACCCTCCTAGCCAGCCAGATTAACCCAATGAACGCCGGCAATCAATGGGGTGTAGATGTTATGACCAGTTCACTGTCATCTGTTCCACAGATATGAAAAGCATTTACTGAATTGTGTTTCCAGGTCATGTCATCAGCTGTTCTGACTGGCAGTTATTTGAGAATACCCATGGCCTGAAATGAATGTATGCATGGAGCTGGACATATTGAGAACCCCGCTGCCTCTTCCATTGCCCACTGTACATTTCTCCCAAAGATAACTTTTTGTCTCACTATTGACAGTTTTGATGGATGAGCTTGTGTAGGGGGAAAATTAATATTTTTACTGAAAGATGTTCACAATAGTGTTTCTTATAATGTGGCTTACTTTGCCCTTGCAGCAAAGAAACATCAAGAGAGCTTGTGAAAACCCATCAGTTAGGGTGAACATTTTAAATTATTTCATCTTGCTGCATTGCTTTGTATTAGCAATCATCCTTTGAATAGTTCAGAAGTCTGGAGGAGTGTTGTTTTTAGGATGTTAGTCATTTGTAAATACTTTTATACTGCATATAATCTGCTTGTGTTTTTGTACCTTTATTATGTCTGTTCTGCAATGACTTTTCATCACAAGCAATAAACTGGCTGAGTGATAAATATGATATTCATGAGGAAATGGGCCGGATTCCAGACTATTTCTTGTGATAATACTGTCTGGATTCCATTTGAGGAGTTACTGAGGTGGAGAATTGCTCCAGAGTTTATATTTTAAGATGTATTTCTTCTACAACCAATCCTTTTCTTAGTGATGAAGTCCTTTCTCTTCAGATTGTGATTTTGAACAATCATCCTATCCACTCCTGGCCAGCCAGCCTTATTATTCATTCCTTTTCCAAACCCAGCACACTAACATATATGGTTGCACTTATCCCTGATCATGAAGATCAATCTGAGTTTTAACCACACACACTGCCTCTCTTTCCTCCCACAAATCCCTTCTATTCGTCGTAGAATTCAGGCCCTGGTCCCTTTCATACTACATAACCATAACAATATGATTCCACTTTAACTGCCATGGCAGTATCTTGTGGGGTTTGCAGTTGGTGAGACACTGGAGTTCTTGTGCAGAGAATCCTAAACACCCCTCCCAAATCTGCAAATCCCAGGATTCCACAAGATATTGCCATGGCAGTTAAAGTGGAATCATAGCACTGTAATTGTGTAGTGTGAAATGGCCCTCATACCAAAATTGTCTGCTTAAACCTCATACATACCCAGCCATCAGAGAGAGAGAAACCTTATTAGTCTGATCCCATCCAGTTTTTTATTGTGTTTTCTTTATTATTTTTAGTATTATTAAATATGTTTTACTTAATTAATTAAATACAATTATTTAATTGTATTTTAAGGGGTGGGTGGGATGGAGGGCTTTGTATGTATATTTTAATCCTGTAGGCCGCCCCGATTGCATTTTGTAGGGGGCGGGATACAAATATTATTATTATTATTATTATAAAAAATTGCAGCAGCTGCATGTTGTCTTAATGGTTTTACAGGCCCCATAAACTTTGCATGCCCTCTAGCCAAGTTGGCAGCCATGAGTGATTTACTCACATTTTTAAATCTGCCACCACCAAACTTTAAAATCACACACACCCTATTCCCATGGTGCACACAAGCAATATTTCAGCTTTACAAAAAAAAAAAAAAAAAAAAGAGAGAGAGAGAGAGAGAGAGAGAGAGAGAAGAATACAAATCCCTATTTTATTAGCTTAGCAATTGCTCACTAAGGTGAAAATCCAACATGGTGGCAGTGGGCGCTTGCCCTGTTAGCAAGCCCCACTCCCTGTATTCCTACAGCCAATCAAGTTTGTGCTTCCTCTCATATGGGAAAGCAATTCAAATCGAATCACTTGTCCCAACAAGCAGAAATGCACATTCCCCGCAGAGCTTTTTAAAAACTTCGGGAAAAGTTGCAAAGGCTTTCCTGGAGCTTTTTGCTGCCCACCTTCTAAATATGGTACATTGATGAGGAGTGTTCCTATTAAGACAGATTGTATTCCCAGCAAATTCAATATGGATTATTTTGACTGTTTAGACAACCCCCTAGTTTGTTTACCACTAAAATAAAAGACAAACTATTTCTTCAATTTATGTAAACATCACGAATACAATTATTCAATTTGGCATGTTTTAAGATGTTATTTTTTAAAAAATGCCCCTCAAAGATTCTGAGAAACTGAATCACGCTCATATAAAAAGTATACGAACATTACTTCTAGGAAAATCACAGGCAAATATGAATTGAAATGGAGTGTTCCAGTAATTCTGAACTGTCTCTATTCACCAATTGAAATAAGGTTGCTAATGAAATATTGATGTTTTGCCATTTTTATAGTGTACAAATGCATGTATAGAGACATGACAAGCTTTGTACAAAATGAGAAAAACTATGCACAAACACATTAGTATATTTTAGTAGGTTCAGTCTAAAGATGCATTTGAAAATATTATCAAAGATTATTCTTTGGTATATAACTAGTAAAACTGAAAAAGCATTTGAAACCAGACATCATTATCTCTTATGAATCTCTTAATAATACAGGATGAGTATCCCTTATACAAAATGCTTGGGACCAGAAGTGTTCCATATTTCAGATATATCTATATATAGATATATATGGAAACAGTTCCCTTCAGTTTCTCTGGGGTTTGGTTCCAGGAACCCCGATGAATATTCAAGTCCCATTATATGAAATGGCATAGCAAAAATGGTGTTCCTTATATAAGATGGCAAAATCGAGGTTTGCTTTTTGGATTATTATTTTTTAAAGAATATTTTCAAGCCATGAATACTTGATTCTGTGGATATGGAAGGACAACTGTACTTGTACATACATATCTTGGAAATTCATTAATGTTTCATATACACCTTATACACATAGCCTGAAGGTAATTTTATACACAATATTTTTAATAATTTTGTTTATTTTTAACAATAAGCTTGTGTACATCAAACCATCAGAAAGCAAAGGTGTCACTATCTCAGCCACCCATGTGGACAAAATTGAAGTATTTCGGATTTCAGAATTCCAGATAATTCAACCCATATGTACTTCTTGGAATTGAACTTCTTTTAAAACAATGAATTCAAATGTCATTGATGCATCTTGGGAACCAGTCCTGTATGCAAGGACATGCACAGATCCACTCCCTGTATCTGTTTTTCTGCCATGTCTGTGTCTGTACAGAGATCCTCTTTATTAAAAAATATTTGACAAGTCATCAGACAAGTGCTAGATGGAGCTAAAGAGTTCATTTTAGAAAATGGATGAAATGATGAAAAAGTTAATGAGAACATTGGAAGACAACTAGATTGCTACTTACTGAAAGATATGCATTATGTTCAACTACTTATCCCATTATTTCAAGCTACAATCAGAAATTAATGTTGCTTCCCACAAATGCTTATGGTGTGTGTGTGTGTGTGTGTGTGTGTGAGAGAGAGAGAGAGAGAGAGAGAGAGAGAATAAAGCAGTATCAAACATATTAAGCTTTTAAAAAGCTAATTGGATTTTAAGATTATTTCCCACTCAGATAGGAAGAAGATGGTAATGTTGTTTTGGGGAAAATGTGGTTTTTATAATGGAATTGTTTATTAAACACAGTTTGTTATTATACTGATTAAAACAGAAAATAACTAGATTATATAAATGACACTTTGACAATGTGATCCTATCAGTTCAGAAACGTTAAGATGCCGCGAATGAATTACTTGTGTTTTTAAATATGCTGCCAAATTTTCTATGGTGCACACAAGTGATATTCCACCTTTCCAAAAAAGAGAGAAACAAAGATAGCACAAATCCTCATTTTATCACCTTAGTGATCACTCGCTAAGGTGAAAATCCAAAATGGCGGCAGCCGGTGCTTGCCCTATAACCAAGCTATGCTCCCTGTGCTCATCCAGCCAATCAGGTTTGTGCTTCATCTTGTATGGGGAAGTGATTCATGCTGAATTGCTTGTCTTAACAAGCAAAATTGCACATATCACAGGAGATTTTTAAAAAGTCCGGAAAACCCGTGAATGTTTTTCTCACATAGTTTTTTCTTTTCGGTCCCCTCCTTCACAATAGAATGAGACAATGGATGAGACAATGTGGAATCCCATTAAGACAGCTTGTATTCTATGCACATTCTGTGAGGCCTATTTCCACCATACAGACAACCCCTTTGTTTTGTTTTTGGACTTCCAAAATCACCCAGTTTTACTAGTGGCCATACTAGTAAATCAGTCAGTTTTATTAGTGGCCATACTAGCTGAAGGATTCTGGAAACTGTATTGCATAAAAGTACATACTCCAAGTAATGAATCCTTGATATCTATAATCAGTATCAGAAAAAGTCTCACTGAATTCAGTGAGGCTTACTTGCAGTAAGTGTGTATAGGATGGCATCCTTACAGAACAATCCATACTGTCTCAGCTGTCAGAATGTTGTTAAGATGGAGTGGGGATACCATTTTGCCAAATGAGAAAACATTTGGATTTCTCTTTCAGCTGATATTTACAAGCATATATAACTTTAGTTATACAGTACAGAGAAGAGATTATAAGTAATTTTATAAAGGTAAAATTGCCCATTTAAGGTGACTCATAAAGTTATGTGAATTTCTAACGTATTCCTATGCACACTCAACGGTCTTGCTGATCCAGTGAAACTGATCTGTATTTAGTCTTGATACATTTAATGTGCTTAGTCCAGGAGTAAGTCAGATATACAACATTCCACTTGCAAACGTTGCATAACTTGCAGATAGATTTGCACTCTTCCATTGAAATGTTCCTTCCTAAATATCTGCTTTACCTCTTTCTATTGCTGATGCTTTCCATTCTCATTCAAACCTCCTCTTAAAAAGGAAATCTAGTGGCATCTTCATCAAGGCTAATGAAATCTATACTAAATAGTGTCCTCAATGCTGCACACATAAATATCTAACTCTGGGAAGTAAATAATCACATTTCCTCCAGTCAAATTGTAATGGTTCAGAATATCAGAGAGTGGGGTGCCTCTTCTCTTTACTTGGGCTAGAAGTTCAGGAAACTAGAATCATGTTAGAATTTATTCGGGGGGGTGATACATGGTCCAAATTTTCTTGCTTTTTTGTAATGATGGGAAAAGTATTTGGAAATAGTAAAAAATAGTTTTTTAAAAAAACTCAGTTGTTGGGAACTCTTGACAAGGAGAATTCTGGACTGATGAGAATCTTCACAGTTTGGAAATAATTCTGTGCAAAATTTGCACACTTTTTTGGGCATAAATAATATTTTCTGCACAGAAAATAATGTTGCCTGCACAGATAATACTGTTTTCTTCAAACAAACAAAAAACACATATGAATTTTGCATGGAATAAATATTGCAGTTTTTGAAGGCTTAGCAAGATGAAACTTGGTAAAACTAGCTATACCTGTCATAACATAGATCATTATCTACATATATAAAATTATTCAATATGTTCATGCTACCACTCTGCTGATTGGCCACTTAGGAAACATGTCAAGAGTGCAATCATTTGATGCATTAACATAACCTTTCAAAACAACTATAATGGCTAGTTTCATGCAGAGAGCTCCTCTGCTGCCGCCATGCAACCGCACATACACACAGACACATAAACACACCATGCTAGACACACACACACCACGCGCATCAGGATGTAAGAGCCCCTCTGCTGCCGTGGAACCACGCATACGCACACACCATGCTAGACACACACACCATGTGTGCCAGGATGCAAGAGCTCCTCCGCCACCGCCACGCAACCAGGTGTACACATACTATGCAACACACACATAGACACACACAATACACTACACACACACCACTTGCCAGGGCATGAAAACCCCTCCCCTGCCACCATGCAACCATATGTAGACACACACCATGCTACACACACACACACACAGAGCACACTACACACAGACACACACTGTGCACACCAGGACATGAGAGCCTCTCTGCTGCTGTCATGCAATTGCAGATACAAACACGACACTACACAGCATGCATGCAAGGATATGAGAGCCCTGCCACCACAGCTGTGCAATTGCACAAACTCCCCATGCTACACAAACCACGCTACAACACCCATGCTACACATACCATGCTACAACACCCATGCTACTAACACACCCCATGCTACTCACACACCCCATACATGCCAGGATATGAGAGCCCTTCCACCACTATGTTTAGAAAGGACATGAAGCTTTCCATAAGAAGAGCAAGGAGCAGCTATAGACAGCACAGAGGACCCAAGGCCAAGAAGCAGCTACAGACAGCACAGAAAACCCAAGGCACAACTACAGACAACACAGAAAACCATGTTTTGGTGGCCAAGACTGAGGCCTGACTGCTGCCCTTAAACAGCAGTTCCCTGGCTGCTTCAGGTGTGCTTCATGATTGCAACTGGCTACATCTAATAGCTTGGCCCTGGTTCTTCCAAGACTCCCACAGTCTTGAGTCCCCTGAGTCTGCAAAGAGGCTGTGCTGGCTGCTGCAGCCAGGAGACTAGTCCTACTAGGAGAGGCAGATCCTGACACCTAAACAGCAAATCTGCTGTTTAGCCTTGAAAACATGTGGAAAGCTTCATGTCTTTTCTAAACATAGTGGTGGAGGGGCTCTCACATCCTGGCATGTATGGGGTGTGTGAGTAGCATGGGGGTGTATGTGTGGTGTGTAGCATATATATATAATTGTTTCCTTCAAGAATGAAATTAGCAAAGACTTACATCACTATTTTTTGAGGTACAGCCCAACTACTTGAATTCTAGCTTTAAACCAGATTTTTGTTTAAGGATAAAAGGCTAGAGCAACTCTGTTGCTCTTACTTGGGATAGTAATTAAGATACAAGAAGAAATATCAGTATTCTTATGTCTAGAGTTACAAGAGTGCAGAGGAGAGATATTGGTCTAAATTTCCTTGCTGTGGAGGCAGGAATATAGCTGCAACCATATTTTTTTCTTTAAAAGAAAGGATTTTAAAAAAAAAATCATTGGGGAACTTCTCTCCTTTTTTAAAAATGCAGGAATACAAAAGAAAACAAATGCTGGGTAAATTCTCTCTTCCCTCACTAGGGGGTCATTGTTCTACTCCACATTTTCTCCCTTGAAATATTCCAGTAACCGAAGTGTTTCACTAAAAATGAACTCTATCTAAGGATGGGCACAGGATGGTTGATGCCACTCTGGATTGTCCAATATATAAAATAGTAAATAAAATGGTGGCTCAAAGGTGCGGGGAACAGCATCCATCATTTTTTTCTATGGGGGTGTTAAGATGGAAACTCATAATGAACTACAAGTATACAGGGGCTAGAACCACCTGTATAAATACTTTAAAGACTTTATTTTGGTCTGCTTTCCTTGAAGGCTCACTCTAAGACCAGCTTTTATGAAATGAGAAGAAAAATGACAAGATGAATAATGTATCCAGAGGTAGCATGAACATAAGATCATTTATCTTCATTGGATGCATTGCCAGTGCTTAATTTGCAAAAGGGAAGGTGTCAATGCTCTAGAGTGCCAGATGCTAGCACAAGAGCTTTGGCTTGACTTTCAGCGCAGTACTTGGTTGCCATAAGTCAACAGGTGACTTGAACGCACATAGACATACACGTGTAAGGGACAAGCATTCTGCATATACATAGAAGTATTTTTCTTTCTGGCCAGATACAAAGTATCTGTACCTAGGACTACAAGGATCTTACAGTTGCTCTTGGAATAGATTCTGGGGTTTAAAGACTAGCTTTCTGCTGGATTACATTCCATGGCAAGGTGGTAAATGTAGAAGGCCAGGTGTTCATCATAATATTCCCCATAGCCAAATCTCCAAGGAGAGTTTTAGAAATGGAGGCAGCTGTGTTGATTCATACCAGCAAACCAATTCTAGCATTTTTCAACTTAACCATTAACAGCCTTTCCTAAATCTAAAGAGTCTTACTTGCCCATTCAAGATGGAGCCATTTTGCAATACTTTGCTATGCAAAAGGGACAGCATTAGCTATAGAACATTAGTTCAAAGGAGTTCACTGTAGAATTTTAAGTACATCATTAAACTACAGATCCCAGATGGATGGGGACATGGCAGCGAATGTGGTATAAAACTGCTATAAGTGTGGCTGTATTCCATGTGGGTGTGCACAGCAAACATGATTAACAAGATGTTATCTATCCATTCATTCATTCATTCATTCTAGGGGACTAGAATGTGAGATCCCACAGAAGTGGATGGACTGGAACTCCCATCAGCTCTTGCCAGTTTTGCTAATGGTAACAAATGATAGGAACTGTGGTCCAACACCACCTAGTGGACCCGACATTTCACCTTCCTGCTAGAGGTGTTAGTGGCAAGAAATTTATCCTCATTGAGTATATGTCTTCTTTTTTCAATTGATCAGGGAAGCTAAGTCTTCACGTTTTCTCAATTGTGAGCAATGTAGCTTGTGGTTAGATGTGGCAATAATATTTGATTTTAGATCAACAATGTCTTTTTCTTCTTCTTAGAGAGGTTTCTGTTACATGCCACTTCTAGACTATACTGAAAACAAAATATGAGTGCTATTTCATACAGCCTTTGTTGACCCCCTTACTGTGATAAAATAATACATTATTACTTTTCCACCTTTCCATCTACAGCTCTATGATTAATATATATATATATATAGAGAGAGAGAGAGAGAGAGAGAGAGAATGAGAGAGAGAGTATATATCATATTTCCCTTCAGCTCTGTTGCCAAGATTTTTAGACAGGTGACTTGACTGCATGAAAGATGTGTATCAAATCTAATCTTCACTGTACTTGAAAGTTTTTAAAAATACTACCATGCTATTTTTCCAAATGTATTCTAAAAGTCTATAGAAAATGTGGCTTTTACTATACTTTATTAGCATATAAAACATGGGAATCAAAATGCTTTATGTAACTATACAAGTTTTATATACTCAACTTTTAAGTACTAATATGACAGACTGAAAGCAGGAAAATATATCTTTTAAAGAAAAAGTCATATCTATCTTGAAAAATATGTTTTCCTAAAATTATATCTTCAATCATGGCAGCTCATAGATTAGCGCTAAATTCATAGATAGGTTACAAGCTTTCTCATGTCAAGAAGAGCAACATACTGTAAACCAGCATTTGATTTGTGTTAAATAAATGGTTGGGCTGAGGGAACCAGACTAGGAACTGTAGATATATTTTGTTTACAGCAGTACAGTGAGGGTTATCCAGTTTAATTTCTGAAGACTGTGGTAATTAATTTATAAACTTACTCATTTATAAACCTATACCTATCTACTTTTATAAAGAGTAATAAAAAAGATATATTGCATATTAGTAGTAACATAAGCCTAGCAAATACACCCAGCAGCTTCAGTGTTCATACAGAGCAGCAGCAGGCAACTATGGTCTTCCATACAGTTTTGGACTGTAATGGCAACAATTCCATTGGCTAGGGCTGATGGGACTGGAGGTCAAAAATATCTTTGGGGCCTAAATTTTTTTAAATGTATTTCTTCATAGACACACACACATACAGTATATAGTGTGGAGTGGAATGCAGTTTGTATTGTTATTTTTATGTTAGAATAGAATAGAATAGAATAGAATAGAATCTTTATTACGGTCATAGACCAGCACAGGTAAAAAGGGGATACAGAATAAAGGTAAAAACACAGAATAAAAACAAACTAAAAGCAGTATTTAAAATGTTAGCTCCAGAATAACAAGACTAGGTTGACACTATTCTACTGCTGACGACATTGCTGAGGACATTATCTGTCGAATTTTAACCGCAGCTGCACAGAATCTGGCAACATTATAAGTTGTTCCTGGGTTGGTATCTGAAAGCAACAAGTTTATGTAGATTTGTCCAGTGTGCCCTTGATATTTATGCAACAGGGGTGAAATAAGTCTGAGACGTATGCCCCTGTAGTATGAGCACTGGAGTAATACATGCTCTGTTGTTTCTATTTGGCCTGAGTTGCAGGGACACAGTCTGTCTGAGAAGGGGATCTTCTTGTATCAGCCTTCAAGGACAGCTGAAGGGAGGGCATGACACCGTGCAAGAGTAAAGGCCCTTCGATGTTTAGGTATTTCAAGTGTTGCTAAGTATGCCAAAGGAGAGGCCAGATATCTATTGGAGTCACTAGCAATGAAGGTTGGAGTACTGGCTAGATCCAGTTGTTGCTCTATATCTGCTACCCGTTGTTTGATAGTAGCTTTCGCCCTATCATATCCCAGGCTTAGCAGAAGATCTGGAGAAAGGTCCAGCACTGAAATTTTAGTCATCACTGTCTGTTTCCAGCTGGATTGAAAATCATCACTTAAGGTTAGTGGAGCAAGGCCAGTGGGAAAGAGGGATAGTCTGAGCCAGTAGTTGAGTATGGTCACCCACACTCTGGCCTCCATTTTCATAAATCCTGACTCCAGTCTCAGAGCTACGTTAGAGACACATTTTGGAGTTTGGTAAGCTGATCTTAAGAATTTGGATTGGACAAGTTCTAATGGAGCAGGGTTGGGGAAGGGTCCCAATTGGGATCCATAAAGCAGTTGTGCTACTGGTTTGGCTTCAAAGAGTTTGAGCGCTGCAGGTAAATAGTGGCCTCCTCTTGTCTTAAGAAATTTGAGAATGGTTGTTGTACTCCTCTGCGCATTGCAAGCAGCATAGTCCCCATGCACTTTCCTACTACCAGTGGCTTGAAAAATTACCTCCAGGTATTTGAAGCAAGCGACCTGCTCAATCTTGTGGCCATCTATATTCCAGTTGTAGTTCTTAGGCCTTTTAGCGAATGCCATGATTTTAGTTTTTTGATAGTTGAGTTCTAGCTGTTCCACTCTGCAATATTGTGTTAGTGCTCTTAGGGCTCTTTTTAGTCCAATGGGAGTTCTTGAAAGTACTGCTGCATCATCCACATAAAGCAGCATTGAAATATGCCTTCCCTTTAATTTTGGGGGGTGGAAGTTAGTGTTGTTGAGGTGATCCACCAAATCATTGATGTAGAAGTTAAACAGGAGTGGAGCTAGAATTCAACCTTGCTTGACACCCTTCTCAGTGACAATGTCATTGGTGAGATGTCCCTGGGGGTTACATCTTACTTTTAATGAGGTCCCTTCATGCAGCTATTTTTATGTTTGTTTTTTTAATGTTAGGTTTTTGATAAAAAGTAGTAACTATGTATGCTTTTCTTTTGATGTATTGTATTTTAAGTGTATGTAGAGTTTTAATAAAAAGAGGGCTGCCTGACTTACCTAGTGGCTAATTTTGTGGTCCAGGGAGGGCATCTGATGGCATGTACACATGGCACGCTGCCATACTGGGTGTCTTCTTCCCAGCAGGCCATGCAGCCCCACAGCACTGGGAAGAAGCCCCTGTTATGGCAGCCAATCCGTTTAAAGCTCAGGCTTCAAGGTGATTGGCTGAGAAGCCCTGGTTTGGTGGCCAATCGGATGGACACTCTGGGCTTCAAGCTGATTGGCTGAGGGGGAAGCCCACTCTCCTGTAGCAGAATTCACTCAGGTCTGGTGACTGGGTATGTCTTCCTGATCACCTTGCTGCTTCCCTCAGTTGCTCTTGGTGAGCTGACACACCCACCCTCTCTCTAGTCATTGGTTGTTTATCTGCTTTGTTGTTACATTTTTTTCCCATTGTCACAACTTTGGGGGCAGTTGGCATGGATCCTGGATCCAGGGACATTGATTTTCTGGGTTTCCATCACTGGGAGGTAATGGAGGCCCCCCTCTGGGTATGGGGGGGCACTGGCTGGGAGGTCATGACATCTTCCAGGACATGCACCTTCTGGAGTGCCCCTGGGGGAGGAAGGCCTGCAGGAACCCCCCTCCTGATCTCCAGGATGCCGGCAGTGGTCCGGCAGCAGGTTCATCAGCCAATGGGCAGGTTTGTCAATGCCTGTATCTGGACCCATGTGTTTGTGCCAACCAACTGCAGCTGTCATCAATGAAGTTGTGCCCTACTTTTTTCCAATTGTAATTTTGGTGTCTGTGGTTTTTTTAATGGGGTTTGGCCTTTCCCTTGGACACAGAAATGATTTTTTAAAAATCTTCAGGGCCATGCTATTGATATTGCTATGGTTGTCATTTAGAAGGTTTGTTGTTCAAAGAAAATCAGAGCCCATGTATGCATATCAGAGTTGCTGGTTCTCTGTCATGCACTGGTTTATTCAGACTCAGTGACCAGCAGTTTCAGAGTTAAAAACAGAAAATGTTATTGTCAAGTAATCCAAAGAGATAATCCTCCTACAAGTTTGTTGCTCAGAATAAAACATAACTAACAAGCAGTATACTAAAAGCATTCTACAATCTACAAAGTCTGGTGGGCTATACAGTCATTGGCTATCTATCATCGCCACTCTCAGTTCCCAGTGTACCCAGGCTCAACCCACTTTTCCCAGAGCTGAATTCAGGTGCTGGTTTTATCAGACAGTTAGAGACATAGAGCATGTAGTCCCTTTTCACAGTGTTACCCTAATCACTCTGGGGTCTTGAGGACCCTCAAAATATCAACATTAATTTGGAGGAATTAATGTACTAGACTTGGCAATGCAAGGGGGGGGTAATGGCATCATCTTGTGATCAACTGTACCAGTACTAAGGAGGAGACATAAGCTAGATAGAATAACAGTAATCTTTATTTGGAAAAGTAATAATAACCACATTCATGTACACATTCAGGCATCAATCATTCATGCAAGACCAATGAAATAAAGTGGGAGAGACTGAGATAGAGGAACAGAGAAGGGAGTTTTCCTGTAGAAATGAAGTCGCGGAAGAAATCAACAGAGTGGAGGTCTCAAAGTTGTGCTCTGAGGGTCAGTCAGCAAACTGGCAGCATGGATGTAGGAGGCGTGCTGAAGGATGCTGAAGACAGTTTTCGAGGGGTTTTATAGCAAATATTTGCCTTCTGGGAATGAGATTCTGAATAGAAGACAATACTTTGAGATGTTGCTCCAAGAGCAACAAAGGCATCCCAGACATGTTAATAGCATTTTGATGGTTGAATAATTTGCAAATGAAAGGGAGGAAGGGACTTTGTTTGTTTGGGTAAGAAAAACTAATGACAGTAGTTTACAGGTTTTGAGTTGCCAGCCTGGGCAGATGGGATTAGGCATGTATACGGTACGTGCTCCAGTTGCCCTTCAAATTAATGCTTCTTTAGAATTTAGGTGGCCTCTCCCCAAGTGCATTTCTGACTAAGCAATGTTTGTCTCTGGGTTTTTGAGTTCCCTCAGGTTTATGTTAATGTCCACACTGCTTGGAAAGCCACACATTGACCTAATTATTAAATCTTGCCAATTATTCATATAGCTATGGGGCTGGGAGAAACTACATACTTGTTAACAAGTACTGAGGAATGCAAATACAATTATCCACAAAGTGATACAACATAACTGAACTTGACAGGAAAAGATCACATCTGGGACCAATCTTGACAGTCTCTACCATTATTTTCCTGCTGAATAAATGTTTTTGTTATGTGCCACAGTCATGGAATGGTCTTTCTAAATGACAGACTTTGTGCATAGCAATTACATGTAATTCAGTTACTTCAGTGTTCTTTTCTCCACTATCTGGTTTTAATCCACTGCTAGATTTTTTTTTCCATAGCCAAAAGTAGAGTGGAGTAAATTATAGTTCTAAAATATATGGACTCTTCTAATACCCATTTGTTCTGAGGAATGACTCAAATTTTGTTTGTGCTGATATTTGAACCTGTCTTTTCTCAGTTTTTTTTAATTGCCAAAAATGAGTATAGGTGGTGGGGGGAAATACCACCTTCAAACATGGGACAATAGTAAGGCATATGCTTAAATCCAGTTGCAAGTTTCATTGAATCAATGGAATTTACACAATTATTGACTTACCATTTATCAAGTGATTCAATGTGCTTATTCTGCATAGGACTAGCAACTTGATTTAGGTTACACTTAGAAAAGGTAGAAGTAAATTACCACAAAACTATAGTGTTCAAACTTTTGAAAAAGTATTCAACGTATTCATTTGAATGTAACTTTATTAGATAGATAGAGAGTTAGTGTGGTGTGGTGGTTTGGATGTTGGACCAGGACTGTGGAGACCAGGATTTGAATCCCCACTCAGCCATGAAAATCTACTGGGTGACCTTGGGCAAGTCACAGTCTCTTAGCCTCAGAAGAAGGCAAATCTTGCTAAGGAAATCTTAGTCACAAATCAGAAATGACTTGAAGGCACACAAAACAACAACAGCTTATTAGATTCATGTGTTGCACGAAACCTACTTTATGTTTATCATGGCTACATGATTTTTCCATAACAAAAATGTTTAATATTCAGAGTCCAGCACCTAAGAGACATCTGTGTCACCTTCTTCACCATAGTGTTAAGCTGTTCATTGCAAAGTAGAAAGTGATCATTTTTCAGGAACTAAACTGAACTTTGAAAGGTTTCAGTTTCATGAACTTCAGGTGAAATTGCTTTTTAGGATGCAACCATCTCATTTACATTTAAATCTAACAACTTTTAGATGTTCTTCTAACATGTGTGTGTAAAATAGTTTAATTTTAAAAGTCTCTGGGTTTTGAAGATGAGGTTGTAGAAAATTTATACAGGCCATTTACATTCTAGTGATTGTGACATGGATATACATGGCATGGTGATCATCAGTTAATGCTGTCCAAAATTGAAATATTAAATCCATGCTTTTCACTTGTGTTTTCACAAGTGTCCCTCTTATATTTACATCTCTGATTTCTGAATATAAAAAAATGGATTCAAATTTGGTCAGCCCTCACCTTGAATACTGTGTCCAGTTCTAGATACCACAGTTGAAGAAGGACATTGACAAGCAGGAATGTATCAAGAGGAGGGTGACCAAGATGATCAAAGCTCTGGAAAACAAGCCTTTTGAAGAACAACTTAGGGATTCGGGTATATTTAGCTTGGAAAAAGGAAGATGAAGAGGTGATAAGATAACCATCTTTAAATATCTGAAGGGATGGGGTGAGCTTCTTTTCAGCTGCTCCAGAGACTAAAACACAAACCAACAGATTCAAATTATAAGAAAAGAGATTCCACCTAAACATTATAAAGAACTTCTTGATGGTAAGAGCTGTTTCAAGAGTGGAATAGGCTGCTTCAAAGGGAGGTGGACTCCTATTCTTTGGAGATCTTTAAACAGAGGTTGGATGGCCATCTCTCAGAAGTGCTTTAGTCATGTATTCCTGCATAGCAGGAGATTGGACTAGATGGCACTTGTGGTCCCTTCCAACTCTATGGATTCTGTGGTTGTGATTTAAAATGTAAAAAAAACATACCTTTTCTCCTCTGTATGCTTCCCTTCCAACCCACCTTCCCATGTTTTTGAGTCTGTTTTGCATATAAAAACAAAGCTTTAAATCTGAGTATGTTCCCAAAATTTTGTTTTTGCGCTATATGATTTTACTATTCTGAGCCATGAGGGCACACTTTGGAGGACTGGGATAACCAAAGGTGTGGCTTACCCCACCTGTAAAGACTCCCATGCTCTTAAAAAAAAACTTCTGAGCCTATTTCTTATTACTAAAATTGAGTGGTATTTAATTTTGAAAATTATGCAATCAGGTTACTGTTTCTGACATTGGGCTGGGTCCAATGCAGTCAGTTTGTAATGGAAGCGGGAGGGATCCATTCTCCACAGATGTATTCAAGTCTTTTACTCCAAGTCTCAAGTCAACTTTCAAGTCCCTACCTTCAAGTCTCAAGTTGAGTCTCAAGTCCTTGCAAGACTTTCAAGTCAAGTCTCAAGTTGAGTCTCAAGTCTAACAGAAAAAAAGGAGGTGGAGGTGGGATTTGTGGGGGGGGGGATGTGTGGATGGGTGGAGTTTGTGTGTGGGGGGGAATGCTTCTGGAGGCAAGTCATGCATGCTGCTGCTCTCAGGAAATGCTTTTGAAGGATGCTCTGATGTGCAGTTGCCATTGGGCTTGAAGCAGGGGTTTAGGTGCACTCAGAAGCCAGTCTGTTCCTGCTGCACATCAGAGGAGCCATCTAAAGCATTTCCTAAGAGCAGAAGAATTAAGCAAATGACCAAACATCCTGTGTGATTTTTGGGTAGGGAGGAGGGTTTGGGAATCCAAGGAGGGAGCTGGCAAAGCATCAGCAAAAGCAAGACAGCGGAAAGGGGGAAGAGTAGTCAGCGAGATTGCAGGCTGGCTGTAGAGACACTAACTTAATTTGAGTAGAGGAAGAAGCAGGGGAGATATAAGAGCAAACAGGAACACTAAACTAGAGGTTGAACTTGAGGTGGGGGTTGGGGTGTGCTTGGCATCTTGTGAGAAATGCTTCCCATGCTCTGATTCCCACTTGCCTGCTGCTTAGGAAAAGGCAATCTTTAGAGGATCCTTCCTCCTCAAGCCTGTTGCTCAACTCATTTGCTGTGTTCCTTTTGAAGAAACACTTCCCCACCTCTTCGGGGGTGAGTGTTGCTTGCTGCTTGGAAATGCTTTAGAATTTCCTCCAAGGCCAGTAAGCCAGTATAAAAATATACAAGTCTCAAGTCGAGTCAATGCTTGATTTATGGCAGAGTCAAGTCCAAGTCAAGTCACTGAGGTGACTTGAGTTTGGATTTTTTCAGATGGGGGGGGGGAACCCGAGGAGGTCGGGAGAAGAACGGGGCTGTTTCGCTTACAGAGCCCCATTTCAGATAGCCCTGTCCCCCTCCAACCTCCTCCCAACCTTCCCCCATGCTGTAGGCACCACTTTTTATTGACGGATGTTCTCCATCAATAAAAAGCATGAGTGGAATTTGTCTGAGTATCTTCTGCTACACAAATATCTGCTCATCAGACAGATAAAGTATAGCCATCACCCCAAACTCTATTCTTCCATCCAAATACTTTCTACTTTATTTGATAGCCTTATGTGATTGCTTAAAGCCTGAGTGTTGGTGTGAATGCTTCTGAAATTATTTTTCAATAAAAACCATTTTATTTTGTTTCCTGGCTGTGAGTCTCATCAGGTAGTACCAGCATACATAGGTCAAAAGGTCCATCAGTTACCTGGCTTCTTGCTGCCATATTGAGCTAATTTAAAAATCCCCATATTAATATCTGGACACGAGTGGGTTCTTCATGGACAATTTGGGTAACAAGTTGGATTGTTTGCTGATTTTGGACCATTCAGCCAGTCCTGTGCTTGCTTTGTGTCCTTTTGCTTCACAAAGGAAAAAGATAATTGTTTTATGCAGATGCTTGGTTTGTGCCAGTTATGGAAAACCAAGTGGTAATCTCTTTCTCATGTGGGAGGTAAATACTCTTGAAGAACCTGCCAATTTCTCATCAGGCTGTCTCGGGTCAAGACAGCTTCTCTTGCTGAGAACATGAAATATTGCAAATTTTCTTCATGTCCCTGTTCAATTTAAGCCATGAGAGAAAAGCTGACAAACAGAGTACACTTTAGATTCTTCTTTGCCAGCAAGCAAGCATCATCTTAGCAAGGAAGTAGATTTAAAACAGTGAATCTCAATAAGTAACTTTCCTGAGTATCAATTCAATTCTTCAGATGAGCTGCTGGAATATAATATTATAGAAATTTGTATTTAAGCATAGTTACTTGGTTGTTGGAGGGGGATCAGAAGGTAATGAATGCATTCTGAATAAATGTGAACAGGAAATGCATTCTGATCCCACTCCCACAATAATGTAACTGTCTTAAATGCTTGTGGCTTTAATTTTATATTCCATTGGTGAATATGAAGAAGTGAATTGATATCCATAAAACCTCATGCTGAAATAAATAAGTTAGTCTTAAAGATGCTACTAGATTCCTTCTTTTCCTTTCCCATCTCCCTTTTTATGTTCTGAGACACTAGAGTAACTATCTCTGAAAAGTAATGTATCTCAAGGCATTCCAAATCAATTATGGGTTTTTTTTTAATACCATTTATTTCCCTTTATTGATTCCCAGGCTCTCATTGACTACGTCTGGAAAGTGAGAAATGTTTTATCTTACAATTCTCAAGTAGACTTTTAAAGTGGTTTTAAAATACCTGGAGGGAAGGGATTCAGACAGCTTCAATAAGGCCAGCATTAGTAAGAAAACAGACACTGTTCTCCAATAGATTCCAACAAAGAAGTAAGGTTACTTCCTTGGCTACTGTGACTGTATCTTCTACTTCCTTTAAACAGTGTGTGTGTGTGCACGCGCGTGCCTTCAAAGTCACCTGTCGACTTATGGTGACCCCATGAATTTCATAGAATTTTCTTAGGCAAGGAATACTCAGAGGTGGTTTTGCCAGTTCCTTCCTCTGAAATATAGACTACAGCATTACAGCCTCCCATGCAGGTATTAACCAGGGTTGAAAGAGAGCTGGGTGTTAATCTGAAGCCTTGCCTTCCTCAGATTACCAATTCAATTGTGTTCTTGGTATATCATTGAATTAAGAGGTGTGTCTTCCAAAGGAACAAAGAAGTAGCTTGTTGATGTAGGGAACAGCAGTTTCACGTTCTCCCATATTCAAGGTTTGTTTAATCTGAAATGCCTTCTCCTCCAAAGAACAAAGAAACTGGCATATTTTGGTAAACTCATATCAAAAACACAAACTAGACAACATTCTCAGCTATCCTTTTTTATTAATGAGTTCATAACTGTCTATACTTATTAGTCATTTCCACTGAGATACTATGAATTTCAATATACATCTTTATTTAGGGCTTGTCTATAGAGCCCCAACCAAAAATGGATTGCTCTGCACTAGTAGCAAATTGCAGCATCTGCAATTTGTCTTAATGGTTTTTGGGTTTTTTTGCTTCATATGGCTGCCAGTCAAAATGGTGTTCATGAGTGATTCCCCCCCTTTTTTACCTATCTTTTTTTTTGCTGCTGCAGAACTTAAAAAAAAACAAAAACAACCCTATTTAGTATTTCTCCTGGCTTGATATTTCAATAATTTGTTGTTATAAAAAAAATAAAGCCAACCCCATTTTATTGTCTTAGTGATCTCTTGCTAAGGTGAAAAAAATAACATGGTGGATCCAAGCATGTGCCCTGTTAGCAAGCCCCATGCCCTTCGCTCGTCCAGCCAATCAGGGTCATGTTTCTTGTACTACGGGACAGTGATTCATACCGAATCCTAACAAGGTATCCCCCTGTTGGTTTTCAAAAACTCTTAGAAAAGTCACAAAGGCTTTTACATTTTGGGCACCCCTCCTTCACAAAACTGTGGAGCAACACAGGTTGCCATTGGGACAGGTAGGATTCTCCTCGCATTCTGCAAGGAGTATTTTCACCATTAAGACAAGCCCATACTCTCCTGAATCAGTGATACTTTGAATAATATAGGTTCAGTCTTCCTTATCTGGATTTCCAAAATCCAAAAAAAATCCAAAATCCAAAATGTCCACATGGGTGGCTGAGATAGTGACACCTTTGCTTTCTGATGGTTCAATGTATACAAACATTGTTTCATGCACAAAATTATTAAAAATATTGTGTATCAAATTAGCTTCAGGGTATGTATATAAGGTGTATATGAAACATAAATGAATTTCATGTTCAGACTTGTCTCCCATCTCAAGATATCACCTTAAGTATATGCAAGTATTCCATAATCTGAAATATTCCAAAATCCAAAATACCTCTGGTCCCAAGAATTTTGGATATGGGAGACTCAACATGTAACAATATTTTATTTGACTGCCAAAAAGCATCAGCAAAGCCCTAATCATTTTTTTCACAGCAATTCCATCTTTTGTTGCCTTTTTCCAGTGATAGCTGAAATCTTTATATTTTTAGAGTAAAAAAACTAGTTATTTCCTGGTATTTTGGTTTTTAAAAAAATGCTGCAGTCACTTTTGTTAGATTTCCCAAATTTATGGCAAGCACAGCAGAAAGAATCACTTCATTTTTCTGTGTGACAGCTGAAGCCTCTTCCACAGATGACTCTGTCATTATGCACCGTCTGTTTCTTTACATTAATGGGCCGCAATGTATGCAGGGAAATTAATCTTGGGAGAGCCAACATTATTTCATGCTTCATTACATGAAATGCCTCCTAACTCTTTGATTATATGTAAATTTGCCCCAGGGAAAAAAAATCTCTGAAACCTAGCCTATGATGTACAAACTAATGAATTCTCATTAGTTGAGATACAATTTCTCATTATTAATTTTTCCTTACAAAAATTCAATGTGGAAGAAAGCTTAGCTATTGTATCATCAGAGTGTCACTTAAATGTACTTAAGTGACATCTGTAAATTTGATCTTTAGTATAAACGTTTATCTGCACTAGATTCCCTCAGTATATTTTTTTCGCCTGAAGTCAAACAAGCAACAATCATTGCAGCTTATCCTTATTGAGAAGGTGCTCCAGCCCACTATTCATTTAGTTATACTGAAGTAATAGTGACAATGAAAAAGGGGCTGTTTATGGATTGAGTCAAGGTGGCTGACAAATGTAAATAATTGCCAAGAACAGAGCTCACATATCCAAAGCACAAATACAGGGCTAGTCACCAACTGATTGAGAGAGTTTGAGGAAAACTGACATGTACAAATGCAGGTAATAAAACTGCAATGGCTGGGTTTTTAATTAACATTATGAAGAGGGGACATTTTAGCTGCAAAAAATGGCTGTATACAAAGACAGCTTGCTGTGCAATCAAGGTGGTGGTGGTGGTGTGTGTTCCATATCACACAAACCCTGACTCATGTACACACATATCAAATGCATCTCAGGGAGGGAGGCCTGGGCCTGTATCAGGTTGCTCCACCTTCTTGCTCCTTTCAGGTTCAGTTAACTTGTAGGTCAAATAAAATGGCCCTTATTTAATCCAACTTTCAGTGTCTGGTCTCATTATTCCATGATTGGTTATCAAATAAACCAACTTTGCATAATATGTATTCTGCCTTTTATTTCAGGAGAGTTTAAGCATGCCCCATTTAATTAATAGGGTTTTAAGTGACCCTCCTCCTTCAGGAAGAAATTAAGTGGTGTAGAGTACAGCCAGTTAATAATTTGAGGGCAGGGAACATTTTGACTGTTTGATTTAATTCAGGCTTGTTTATTTATTCTACTTCGTATAGCCCATAGTTACTATTGGGACTGCAGTGTTCAGAATCTCCAGACAACACTAGACATGATGGCTGAGGGATTATGGGAGCTATAGTCCAAAAAGGTAACTTTTATAGGCTTTGGGGCCAATGTACACTTTATCTGGCACTTTGAACTATGTAATTCCAGTTACTTTAAAGTAGGCCTGTATAGGGATGGAATTTTTAAAAATATTTTGCTCTTTATTTTTCAGCCAGAAAAAGGGATTACTGATGCTTGGAAAATCCGATTGGGAAGAATACAAGCAGCTATGAGATGACTGAAATATATATATATACGGTGTGTGTGTGTGTGTGTGTGTGTGTGTGTGTATATATATATATATATTACAAAATGTACAATTTGGGAAGTATTCATCTATGCAGAAGTACATGTGGTTTTTCGATGAGAAATGTGTTTTCTGCATAGCAAAACTATGCATACTTCTTCACAGAAAATATATTTCTGTAGAGAAAACATGTTATCCTTTCAGAAAAATAGTCTTTCTGAAGAGAAAATGTGCTTTCTGCACAGAAAAACCACATATACTTCTGCATATAAATTGTATCTGTACATTGAAAGTGTTTTCTGCATAAAAATCAAATGAAACTGTGCATAAATCTCCATGTTCTTATCCAGTGAGAATGAAGGACACAAAGATATACATCCCTAGGCCTGTATATAAGTTTGCACTATGAGATGGTGGCTGCCCTTTGGAAAAGTGAGAAGAAATTTTGAAAAAAGAAGCATAGTTAGGATAAAATCTAGAACATGTAAAATGTATATAACATTGGGGTGGGGAGTCTAACTAAATGAGAAAACAGGTAATCTGAATATAATGGTATCCCAATGTTTGTTTGTTTTTCCTGAAAGTATAGAGCTCATTTCAACTACACACAATTTCTTTATTTTTTGAGATAGCACCATAGTGATTGCTTTAAAAATGAATATATTTTCTTCCTAAAATCAATAATGAAAAGTGTATATACTTAGGATGAATTTCACAGCACATTATGGCTGTGAGATAGTGCTGAACCAAAATTATTAACTGACTAAAGAAAGAGAAAAATAAAGGGGAAATTATGGATTTTTCATCTCTTACCTTAGGGCTTCATCCATTTACTTTCAGGTTTCTGAGGTAAGTGTTTCAGAATAAAAAAAAATATTGCAAATAATCACATGCATTTTATTTATTATATGCAAATGTCTAGTCACTTTCAGATTGACATTGATAATCATATATTTCTGATGTGAACCATATTGTTAAATATGGTCCATCCTTGTACAAGGATAATGGAAAGAAATGGTTTAACAAGACTGCCTTATCCCAGTAAAATTATATAAGATAATTCACCGGCTGAATGCACAATTTTTTTTAATGATGTTATTATGCTGTGCATGTAGTCAAGTTGGCTTCTAGTACAGGTGTCGGTTCCTGTTAGAGAAGGGCTTATAACTGATTTTAATAGTGTGGTTTACTGGAGCATGCTGATATGATGTTGCCTCAAGGTATTTGTCACAAATGTCGAGAAAATTCCTGTACAACAGCAAAATTATGGGCTCATATAGCGGTATCTTTTTTTCATTAAGTAACACATGGCCATTAATTATATGGTGTGACATTTAGTAACTCCTACAGAACCTTACTCTTTAAAAAGTGTATGCCACTCTCTACAGTCCACTGAAAATAGTTTATAGTGGTATGGAGAGATCTTTTCAGCAGGAGATGTGGATTAGGGTTACTTTAAAAAAAATATTTTGTAACTAAATAACAATTTACTTTTTTATATAAAAATGTAAATTGTTGTTTTGCTAGACAATATCTTACTTCATAAAATTCCTATAACAAACATTGGGTTGGAGCATGACTGCCTATAAACTGTACTCTGCTTTATGATTTTGACTGGCAAAATTCCCCACCTAGTTTTGTTCCAGTTAAGTTTCACAGTCAATGAAGATTATTCAGATCATATTGTCAGCTTCCTCGCTAATTGGCTCCTATATACATATTCATATAATGTGTGTACATGGCATACTACAAGAAGTTGTGGATACTAAATGTATGTGTGCCTTATGAGGAGAGACTTAGGGAGCTGGGTATGTTTAGCCTGGAAAAAAGACAGTTTAGAGGCGATATGATAGCCCTGTTTAAGTATTTGAAGGGATGTCATGCTGAGGATGGAGCAGGCTTGTTTTCTGCTGCTCCAGAGACTGGAACACGGAGCAATGGGTGCAAGCTCCAGGAACAGAGATTCCACCTCAACATGAGGAGGAACTTTTTGACAGTAAGAGCTGTTCGGCAGTGGAACACACTCCCTCGGAGCGTGGTGGGGTCTCCTTCCTTGGAGGTCTTTAAACAGAGGCTGGATGGCCATCTGTCGGGGATGATTTGATTGTGATTTCCTGCGTGGCAGGGGGGTTGGACTGGATGGCCCTCGTGGTCTCTTCCAACTCTGCAATTCTATGATTCTATGATTCTATGATTCTATGTACGTGGCTTACGTCAGCTTTGTGGAGCCCCCGTAAGGGCTTCTGCAAAACACTACCCTGTTGTTACTCTTCCAAACTCCCACCCTGGTGAATTAGATAGCATCATAGCCATGAACACTCAGCAGTGTCAGCAACAAGTGACTGTGGACAGCAGTGTGGGAGCACTGTTTCTGAAGGGAGCAACAACTCCAGCCTCCCAGTAGTCCTTCAATCCAGTTAGAAAAATATTGGGACGGTATGCCCAGCTAAAAGTATACTACTGTTGTTGGGATGAGAGGACTAAATCCAATTGTTAGCCACAACTAGAGTACAACCATTAAATTAATGGAACTTATATATATTAAGTGTTAGCTCCTTAACTTCCCATTAATTCAATGGGTCTATGCCTGTTAGGGGCTGTGGTGACAAAGGTGACCAACTACCTATAGAAGCATAAATAATAATTTTTGAGCTTCTAATATTATAATCAACATTCCAACAGACTCATTCACTCTTTGTCTCACACTCTCAGTTTCCACTTGCCACCTGTCACTGCCACCTTCCTTTCAGACTTTCCCCTTTATCCCTTCTCTGGACTGGGGCCTGGATTTTTGTGGACAGACTATGTGGATGTGTGGTCTCTGTTCGTAAGTGTGCCTAGTATCTGTCAGTGAGTAGAATAAATCATGATGAGTTTGGATTTTATAAACAAAACATAAGAATTGGTTTATTAACTTTAAGGTTGTAACATCAGTGCTTCAATATTGTGCATTTAACTTGGTTATTTGGCTTAGGGTCACTTAGTCACACTCTGTGGTTACAAAGTTGACCAACTACCTATAGAAACACATACAATAATCTTTGAGCTTCTAATATTATAACCAATTATACAACAGACTCATCCACTCTGTCTCACACTCTTCATTTCCACTCACTCTATCAACCATTCAGCTTCAACACTCTCCAACTCCACAGACCAAACTCCAAATCAAACTTCACACATACTTAACTGACAGAAACCTTCTCAGCTGGCATCCACCTAGTTCAAACTCTCTGAAACTCCTCCCATTATAGTTTGCTGCTCTGGGATTGGCTCCCTCATTTTTTCTTCACATTTGCTCAGCTGCATTCCATCACAGGGGCCACCTAAATACCCAGGGGAACCAGATCTCATCTGATCTTAGAAACTAAGCAGGGTCAGCTCTGGTTAGTACTTGGATGGAAGACCACCAATGAATGCCAAGTGCTGTAGACTATATTTCAGAAGAATGAACTGGCAAAACCACTTCTGAGTATTCCTTGCCTAAGAAAATCCTATGCAATTCATGGGGTCACCATAAGTCAACAGGTAACCTGAAGGCACACACACATGTGCTAGTTGGAACTACCAATTGGAATGTGACCAGGGACATCAAGATACTGACTGCCTAGCCACTACTTCTTTATTTTGGATCTTACATTTAAAAGTGCGTGCGTGGGAGTATTACTTTAGTCAGTTGTAGTGGGCACATTGGAGCAGCACCAAGTCCCAAACAATGCCTTGTGTTGCTGCCCAGCCTGATGAGCGAGTGAGTGGGTGAGTGAGAGAGTTTATTGCATATATACAATCAGACTTGGATCAGGTTTTCTTCTGTCATTATCCGTAGCATCTGTATGTGTGTTATCAGTATACATAATCCCTGCCCTAGGACATGCTGCTAACCCCTTTTTCATCAGACATATTTATTACTTGTCAAGCTTTGTCTTGAATTCAACCAAGTTCAGGGTAATAGCAGCACCCACTCTGTTTTTTAACCAATCTGTTTACCAGTCACCAAATGCTCCCTGTAACAGTATTTAAATCTGAAGGTTAAGCCCTAAGGACATACTACATGTGACACTAAATGCATCTTTAGAAAGACCAAAGGAAGTAAGACTTGTAAAAGTAATGGCATGCATTAGAGAGAGCCCTAAATACCCTAATAACATGTTTTAGAGAGAGGCATAAATACCGTAAATACCTATAAAGTGTCAATACCCTAAAGGCACCAGGTCCTGTCTGATCTTGGAGGTTAAGCAGGATCAGCTCTGGTTAGTACTTGGATGGGAGACTGCCAATGAATACCAGGTGCTGTAGGCTATATTTCAGAGGAAGCAAACCTCCTCTGAGTATTCCTTGCCTAAGAAAATCCTACGAAATTCATGGGGTTATCGTAAGTCAATAGGCAACTTGAAGGCACGAACTGCACACACACACTGGTGAGAACCTATTTTCATTGTTACTTCAGCATTCGGTGGTGGGAGTCGATCCCTCCCCCATCCTTATACCCATGTACTGCTACTTTTCCAGAAGAAAAATGATCATATTGGCATTTAGCTGCAGTTGTAGCTCTTGGAAATGAGTGATGCAAAATAATATGGTTCATTGTTTATCACCATCCATCTTCAATGTTTAAAACTATGATCTTACAGCATAATGCGAAGAGTGCAGATTAATGCCTATGACTTGGGCATAAAAAAGGTTCTATCCCAGATGTAAATAATCCAAAAAATTCATTGTAAAATCAAACCAGTTTGTTTGTAATGCAGCACAAAATAATATGGATTATGTATTCATAGACTTGGGTGTGTGTGGAATTCGGGTGAGAAGATGTCTCATGAGGGTAAGTAGAATGCCAGGTAGACAAAGAATAGTTCTCTTCTGCTATAGGATTGAGGTGTTCAAAAGGTTAATGTAGAAAGGCAGTCAGCTGAGACATTTAAAATTCGAAGTCTGGCTTTCCCTGTTTTTGTTATTACCTACCTCAATAGCAATCTCTCTGCAGGTGCTTGCTATTTCTGAAATGTTACAGATCAAGAGACTCATCTTACAAATAAATTATAACAGATTTATTACTAATGACCCAAATATATGGTCACAGCACCCAGGGGCTTTGCAAGAAGACAGTTCATGGTATGTGTAAGGCTTAGGAGCATCTAAATGCAGATAAGTGAGATCTGTTGAACAGCTGATGCAGCCTTCAAGAAAAGTCGTGTTAAATGAAGCTCACCAGTATATCCCTGTTCTAAATTTCATAAGAACAAAGTCAGTCTCTCATGACAATAGTACAGAGTACTGGATTTTGGGACACTCCAGGTTGCATTTCAGTCAAACAAAAATAGGAAGAAACTAGTTAAAGGATAAATTTCCAAAGCAAATCTCAGATCCATCACTAATCCTTACTGGGGAATAAATACTTCAAAGGTGAAGGAAGAAGCCTGTTGGATCTTCCACAGCTGTGTTCAAGTACCCAGCAGGAGCAGTGAGGCAACCAAAGACCTTATTTAACTAAATCATTTATCTCCTATCTTTACTTACTAACCTGAAGTAAAAAAAGAAATAAAAAAGACTACGTAGTACCATAATACAAAAATTCCCCACCAAACAATTTTTTTAAAAAACCCACAAAGCATCAAAAAGAAAGCGGAAGCAGAGAATACAAACAACAGGAACAGAAAAGCAACTGAGTTACAAGCTTCCTGAGTACTTTGACTATATATTGTGGCCACTAGTATAATAGAGATGCTTCCAAATGAGGTCTTCATTGTACCATATCCCTACTTCAGTCATGGAATTTTATGAATGGGGAGTAGAGCAAGTATGGGAACCATGCAATTCTCTAGATGTTCTTGGACCACAATGCCCATTTGCTGTTGCCAACATAGCCAGCGGTGAGCTGTAGTGTAACATCTGGAAGGCTAATCAATTTCAACCCCTGGTTGGGATGGCTGGACAACTCCTTCTATCCCTACTATGTTTTCCAGCCACTTCCATCTCTTTTCCTGAACACAAGAGAATCTATAAGTTGGAAAAGACAGCATAGTTGTACAATGCCTCCATCTGGAAGACCCTTGATAGATACAGTTATATACAACATTTCAGAAATAGCAGAAAATTCCATGTACATGTAGAATTTGCTTTTTAAAAATTTGGTACTCAAGAATGATTCTCTGAGTTCTGGTGCATTCCTGTTTATGAATTATCAGAAAGTATATATTGGACCAAGGACAATAAGCCATTTAAGAATGGGTTGGGCAGGCAAAACCTGCTCAAGAAGGAGCTGGCTGGCTACAGCGCCAATATCATCTGCCTGCAGGAGGTGGACAAGTCATGCTGCTCAGGACCATCTCTCCCCCGACAACACACAGCAGCAGCAGCATCTTGGGCTGCAGGAGGACTGAGCTAGCCCTGATTAAGAACACCTGGGCGGCCTGAGACCACTCACAGCAGCAGTGGAGCCGGGTGGAATGTCGGCAGGGACATAAGCCTGCCCAAGACCATCCTTCCCCCGGCCACATGTGGTGGCGGCAACGCCTGGAGCTGCTGGAAGACCAAGCCAGCCCAAATTATTATCACCATCACTTGAGTGGCGACATATGCATTTTCCTCTTAGCCTTTACTATGTTAACAGGGGGACAAGTGCAAAGACTGGATGGGAGTCAAAATCTGATAGACACCCTTAACCCCTTTTTCACGATTCAAATGACACTGCCCTATCCATTGTGGGACGGGGACTAGCTGGATTATCTATCATTGCCACCATATAATGGAACCGGGAATGGTCTGGGAGCGGGAATTGAGGTTGTGTGGGGGAAGGGAAGGTATCGTGGCAACAGAATGAAGAAATGTTACAAAAGAAGAAGGGATTGGTGCTTAATACCTATCCCTTCTTCAGTTCACTCTGTTTCCCAGAATAACTTGGAGAGTGTACCATCCTTTCCACAGCCCCTTACTCTGCTCCTTTGCAATGCCAGGTCAGTTAAAAATAAGACTCATATTATACATGACCTCTTAGTGGATGAGGCAGCCAATCAGGCATGCTTTACTGAGACCTGGCTGGGAGATGCCAGTGCTGCGACATGGATGCGGGCTCTCCCGACTGGGTATATGGTCAGCGAGCAGATAAGGGAAAGTGGGCTGGGGGGTGGCCTTGGTTCATAGAAACAACTTAACCTTGACCAGGAAACCTATCCAGAAAACAGCTTACATCGAGTGCAGGTACCTTAGCCTGAAAACCAGGGATAGTTTGGGGATTCTGTAGGTATACCGGCCACCCCGTTGCTTAACAGACCCCCTAACTGAGCTGACCCAGCTGATCTCTGAGTTGCTGTTGGAGTCACCCAGACTTTTGGTTTTGGGCGACTTCAACATTCCACGCAAGACCAGCATGTCAAATCTAACTGGTGTGGCTCGGGAGTTCATGGAAACCATGACAAACATGGGCCTATCCCAATTGGTTGATGGGCTTACACATTGTGCAGGTCATACCCTTGATGCAATCTTCAGTATGAAACAGGAATATCCGTGGGCAGAGGTTACAAAAACCTCCGCATTGTCATGGATGGATCACTTCCTGGTCAAGATGGAACTAAGAGCCACTGTCTGCCCCTCCGGGGGTGGCAGATCCATTAGAACTTGAAGGCTAATGGAATCAATTGGTTTCCAGAAAGCCCTAGAGGGTTTAATGGTTGGTAACTCCGGTGATTCTGTCGAGGCTTTGGTCAGCATCTGGTACACTGATCTTACCAAGGCTATCAACACAATCGCTCCCAAGCGTCCTTTCCAACCTGCCTCTAATTTTAAGCCCTGGTACACAGAGGAACTTAGGAGGATGAAGCGAACTGGACAATGGCTAGAGTGCAAATGGCGGAAGACTCAACTCTTATCAGACAGAACTCGCCATAGGAAGCATCTTGCTTGCTATCGGGAGGCAATGCGTGCAGCACAGAGATCCTTCTGCTCTGCACGTATTGTGTATGAAGTATCCCATCCAGCAGAGCTATTTAAGGTGGTGGGAGAGCTGACGCAGGTTCCTCCTGAGCCAAACCCCCTACTTAACCTTACGACAGCCTGCTGCAATGTGTTTAACATCCACTTTGCAGATAAAATCTCTTGGATAACAGCTGACTTGGATGCCAATGTTCTGACAGAATCCATAGATGAGGTGTCCAATAACTCCGTTGATGGCATTTTACTGGATCAGTTTCAATCGGTGAGTACCGATGATGTGGACAAGCTCCTCGGAAGATTGAGGAAAACGACTTGCCCTCTTGATCCCTGTCCATCTTGGCTGGTTGTCCGGGGGGGACGCATTGAGAGTATTCCTACGGGACACAATCGATGTGTCCTTCAGGAAAGGTATCGTATCATCTTGTTTCAAGGAGGCGGCGGTTAAGCCACTCCTGAAAAAACATTCCCTGGACCCCTGGACAGGAATAATTACAGACCAGTGTCCTTGCTACCTTTTTTAAGCAAGGTGATTGAGAGGATAGTTACTTCCCAACTCCAAGCCATCTTGGATGAAACCGATTACTTTGATCCATTTCAAACCGGCTTCAGGACAGCATATGGAGTTGAGACTGCCATGGTCGCTCTAACCGACGACCTCTGTCAGAGGTAGTGTGACCCTGCTGGTGCTCTTGGACCTCTCAGCAGCCTTTGACACTATAGATCATTCTATCCTCTTGGATCACCTGAGAGAATTAGGAATTGGAGGTACTGCTCTGCTGTGGTTCCGTTCCTTTCTCGTGGGCAGGTCCCAGAGGGTGAGGCTCAGGGACAGTTGCTCTTCCAGAATTGAGCTTAATTGTGGCATCCCTCAGAGTATCATCCTGCCCCCGATGCTATTTAACATTTATATGAAGCTGCTGGGAGAGATCATCCAGAGGCATGGAGCTCGGTGTTAGCAGTACGCTGAGGACACTCAGATATATTTCTCCATAACCAGATCGTTGGCTCAGACTTCAGATGGCGTCTCTCCTCTCAATGACAGTCTCAGAGTGGTAATGGATTGGATGAGGAAAAACAGATTGAGACTAAATCCAGACAAAATGGAGGTACTGACAGTCACACGCCCGAAACCAGGTCTGGGAATACAACTTCCAGTCCTGGATGGAGTCACACTCTCCTCTAAGGACTGTGTTCGCAGTCTGGGGGTACTCCTAGATTCGTCTCTTCACATGACTAGTCAGGTGAGTGCGACAGTCAGAAGTGCCTGTTATCAGCTTCGGCTGCTACACCAGCTGCGCCCTTACCTGGATACAAGGGATCTGGAAACTGTGGTACATGTTTTGGTAACCTCACATCTGGATTACTGTAACACACTCTACATGGGGCTACCTTTGTACCTAACCCGAAAACTTCAACTGGTACAAAATATGGCAGCTAGGTTAATTACAGGTACATCTAGGAGAGAGCATATAACACCCATGCTTAAATCTCTCCACTGCTTGCCGATCAGTTTCTGGGCACAGTACAAGGTGTTGGTTTTAACCTTTAAAGCCCTATATGGCTTGGGTCCATCATATCTCCAGGACCGCCTCATCCCATATAATACTCCCCGCACACTTTGGTCTTCTGGGAGGAACCTGCTGCAGCCTATGAAAACTAGGCTGTCACAGACCTCCCAGAGGGCCTTCTCTTCTACGGCTCCCAGACTTTGGAATGGCCTGCCGCACGAGATCTGTCTTATCACTACTCTTGATAGCTTTAAGAAAGCACTAAAGACGATCTCTTCAGGCAGGCCTTCCCGGAATAACTTCCTGGCTCAAGTGGAGTTGATTGCGTACCCACCCCCCTGCCATTATTGCCATTTTTTGGTCATAATTTGCATATTGTATGGTACTTTATGTTTAATTCTCCACTAGTTTAATTTAGTTTTAAGGGTGGGAGGGTTAGGATTGGGAAGGATTGTTTTAACTTGCTGTTGTTTTAATCCTGTTGTACACTACCCCGGTTGCCGAGCAGAGGGGCAGGTTAAAAAATAAAAAATTGATGATGATGATGATGATGATGTCGATGTCCAATGACACCCTCTACATACAGACACATGGGAATAGCCATAGCTCAATAATGGAGCAGATACTTTCCAATTAAAAGGTCTTAATTTCAATCCCTGACTTCTCCCTAGAATCTTTTGGGAAGACCTCTAACTGAAATGTTGGAGAGCCTTTGCCACTCAATGTGAAACAGTACATAGGTGACTTATGGTCTGATACAGTATAAGGCTCCTATATAGCATTTAACACTATGTAGTTTAGACTAGCAACATGTGCACACACACAACAGATAGGTGTCGAAACAGTATCTGTAAAGTTTCCAGATGGATGTATTTTGGGCAGATATGGGAACAATAAGGGATATTACAAGAAATGACTGTCTTAAGAAGCCAGGTTTAATCCAATTTTTTTAACTACTTAATAAGTATATGAGCTGTATGTGTGTGCAGTTTGTACATGACAATCGAACATAGCTGTCATCTAGTGACTATTTGAGTGTTCAAGCTCTGTATTGATTTTTAATGTTTCTTATGAGCTGCCTTGGGTCCCACTCTGGGAGAAAGATGTTATTAAATTAAAATAATAAATAAACAAATATTTTGTGTAAATTTTGTAGAGAACAGGGTTTCCCGGCAGGCAGCCTGCCTAGCCAGGGGAAACCCATTTATGGGAGGGAAGAGGGGAAACCACGCTCCCAGAGTAGCGGCATGTGCTGGTGATGCGAGGCAAAGGGGCAGGGCAGGGCCAGAGTGGATATATGGGCTTCCCGCCTCTTGCCTCGGCCTCTTCTGCGTTTGGTGAGCTCGAGGGTGGTGCAGATCAGCGAGCAGCTGGAGACCACAATCTAAGCGAGCCGGCTTGGAAGAAGAGCGGAGGAACAAACTGACAATTGAGAGCAATAGCATGGGATTGCGCAAGTGGCCTTCAGGCTGGCTGGGGTCTCCCAGGCGGGGGCGGACTGGCCCATATGGGGGGACTGGGATTGGTTCCATCAGGCCTCGTGGGGCAAGGTGGACATCCTGCCTGGATGGGGGGGTTCTCCCCGAGGCTTAGTTGGTCGGGTCGCATTTAACGGGCGGTTGGCCTTCGGAAGCGAAGAGCACAGTGAGGAGGGGGCTCCCATCCCCGGCAGACATGTAGTGAGCAGGTGAGAGCGGGCAGCCACCTGCTTCACTTGGGCAGTGAGCGAGGGCCCCGTGGGGCAAGGGGGGAATCCTGCCTGGGGGGGTGTTCCTCCCTGAGGTTTAGTCAGCCGGGCTGCGTTTAATGGGTGGCTGGCCTTTGGAGGTGAGGAAGACAGCTAGGAGGGGGCTCCCATCCCTGGCGGGTGTGTGGTGAGCGGGCAAAAGCAGGCAGACACCTGTTATGCCTGGGTAGCAAATGAGGGCAGCCTAGGTGGTGTGGGGAGGCCTGGTAGGCTAGTGGAGGCCTGGGCTGGCAAAAAGGGGTCCGTTTGGCTTGGGAGAGGCCTGATGGGCAGATTGGGGCCTAGTAGTCCCGGGTTGTGCCTGGTTGGTCCGGATTGAGGCTTGGTGGGCCCGGATTGGGGCCTAGTAGTCCCAGGTTGGGGCCTAGCAGGCCTGGGTTGAGGCGTGGTGGGCCTGGATTACCATGTGGCAAGGCCTTGAATTTTAGTATATTAATAGTAATATATTAGAAGAAATCCCAGATTATAATTGAAGGTGGTAGACATCGAACTATTGATTAAGGGCTGAGCAGGGGGGTTTCCAGGGGGCCTACAGGGCCCTGTGGAGCCCCCAGCTGTTTACCACTTGGCAATACTGGACAATAATAATAATAATAATAATAATATTGATAACGACAGTGTGGGAAATTTCCCTGGTTCATTAGGCTGAGATCCCCTGGGCTGCTTAGGCCCTGTGAGGCCTACAGTTGGTTGCCACTTGGCAAATAATTGCATAATAATAATAATAATAATAATAACAGCAGCAGGAAGATTACCCTGGGTAAGTCAGTAGGAGTTATTACTGGGGAAAGTCAAATTATTTTAAGGTATACACACCTGGTGACGCTGACAATCATCAAGGGGCCATGGCTCCTTAAAAAGGGGGGGGCAAAGGGAAAGCGCCTGCACCTAAAAGGCCAGCACTTCTTAATGATCCTCATTCTTCAAGTGAGGAGGAGGAAGACATCCCATGGCAGGTGATCCTGGCCAGAATACAGAAATTGGAAAGGATACAAGGCATTGAGGGAGGGGGGCTCTGCCTAAACCCAAGTGCCCAAAAGGGAAAGTTACAATGGCTAACCAGATCCTTGCCCATTTAGATGCCTTGGAGCAGAGGATCCACGAAGGAGAGGCATCTGGATCTAAGCAGCATGAAGACAAAGCTGAACCACCAGCAAAGCATGCCAAGGAGCCAGAAGCAGATGTGGCACCCAATCCATCCGGTGAGTCTGTGCCTGATTCTGCCACTCAGTCTACTGGGTCTGCTTGGCCATGGGCATTTGGGCACCTCAGGCCCATAGCACAGCGCCACACACATCAGGGGTTCCAGCAGCTTATGGCAGCTGGCCTATGCCACAGCAGCCCCTTAATTGGGCTCCTCCCTAATGGTCACCTTGGGGCCCATATAATGTTGGAGGAGCTGTGGGATATTCATCAGGGGCACTACCCATACCAGGACCTTCACAGGCCCCAGGGTATGATGCCATAGCATATTCCGCTATCCCATTTGGGGAGATGTCCCTCCCCTTAGGGGATCATTTATTACAGGCCACTAGGGACAAAATCCTAAGGGGAGAGTATATAGATGTGTTTTCCCTGTTATTCAGAGAGCTAGAGAAGAAGGACAAAGATGACCTTGATGAGAAAGAGAAAGAAAAAGTTAAGAAAAGGGAAGTCGATAGGAATTGGTCGAACTAACTATTGGGTTTTTTTATTATGGTGGGGGTTATTGCGAAGGCTCAGCCCCAAAGCGCTGTGGCCCTGTTCCAATACATGGATATTATCCACAGGGCATGTGTGGACTTTGCTGGTCCCTCTTGGCTTCTACATGATGAGACCTTTTGTATGCGGGCAGCAATATATCCCGCGTTACGTTGGGATATGATGCATCCACAATTATGGATGCAATTGATGACACCAGCGCAACCAATCCAAGGGGAGCAAACCCACAGTTGTCATTTGATTAGGATGTCCACCAGTACCACACCAAAAACCCAGGCTGGTCCCAGCACAGTGCAGAAGTCCTTGTGTTGGGAGTTCAGCTCACATGGATCCTGCTCAAGGAAGCCCTGCAGATTTAGCCATGAGTGTTCCATCTGCGGGGCTTCCCATTCCCTTTGAAACTGCCTGAGAGGGAAGGGACAGTTTAGAGGGACCGGGGGGGGGGCAGGGTGGGAGAAGAGGAGGTAACTCCTCCAATCAGCCTCACAAATGCCCCAGCCCAGTTAAAATGGAGATACTGGATAAGTGGCTGCAGATATACCCCAACGGGCAGGCATCTGCATACCTTTTGCAAGGTTTTAATTTTGGTTTTTGTATTCCATTTCAGGGGGTAAGGTGCCCATTTAGGGCATGTAATTTGTTATCAGTTAAAGGAAAAGAGGCTATTGTTAGGGCAAAAATTCGTAAGGAGGTAGCAGAGGGAAGGTTAGTAGGCCCATTTCCCCAACCCCCAGTGCCCAACTTGAGATTTTGCCTTTAGGAATAGTTCCCTAAAAAGCCCCAGGGGAGTTTAGGTTGATTCACCACCTGTCTTACCTATAGGGGGAGTCCGTTAATGACTCCATTCCCACAGAATTGTGTACAGTTAAGTACACTTCCTTCGACGCAGACATAAGGGATGTGCGTCGACACGGACTAGGAGTGGAGATGGTGAAATGTGACATTAAGTTGGCATTTCACCTTCTCCCTGTCCACCCTGATGATTTTGAACTCCAGGGTTTTCAATTTGAGGGAAGTTTCTACATGGACTGCGCTCTACCCATGGGCTGTTCAGTCTCTTGCAATGCGTTTGAGACATTCAGCACCATTTTAGAATGGGCATTGAAAGTGAGAACTGGAATGCGGGGGGGGGGTCCATTGCTTAGACGACTTTCTGTTCATTGGGCAATTGGCTCAGGGGCATGTAACCATTTATTGCAACAGTTTGAACAAATGACCAGGGAAATGGGGGTTCCCTTTGCACCAGAGAAGATGGAGGGGCCGGTGCAGCAGCTGACGTTTTTAGGTATTGAGATTGACTCCGTCAATCAACAATGCCACCTGTCACTGGATAAGCTAACCAAGTTAAGAGAACATGTTGCTGTATTTAGGAGTAGGCACAAGGCCACTTTGAGGGAATTCCAAGTTTTGATCAGGCACTTGAATTTTGCAAGCACAGTGGTGGTCCCGGGGAGGGCCTTTCTCCACCAGTTGTGTGACGCCATTGGGGGAATCCAGGTCCCTTATCACAAAATCAGGATTATGGGGGAGATCAAAGAGGATCTACGGATTTGGGAAGAATTCCTGGATTTTTTTCAATGGCATCTCCTGGCGCGAGGAACAAAAATTACAAGTAAATTTCAAATCTCCTCTGATGCCGCAGGCTCGATTGGATTTGGGGTCTATTTTGGCAGTTGCTGGTGTGCTAGTAGATGGCCAGCAGCCTGGTCCGGCACGGACATAGAGGGAGACCTTACGTTTCTCGAATTTTTTCCCATCCTGATAGCTACCACCATCTGGGCGAAGGAGTTGTCCAATTCGTCAGTCCATTTTTGGTGTGACAACTTGGCAACAGTTCAGGTCATCAACACATTGACATCTAAATCCCCGAGGGTCACGTGGCTGGTTAGAGCCTTTCCTTTGCAATGCCTGAAGCATAATCTTCTGTTTGTGCTGTGTCATGTGGCAGGTGTACAGAATGAGATAACTGATGCTCTTTCCCGCATGCAGACAGAGCGCTTCAGAAGGCTGGCTCCAGAGGCATCATCCGAGGGCGACCGGATGCTAGAAACCTATGGCACCTTGGGAATCCCTAGGTATGGAGGGCCCTAGGTATGTCAGTGGCACCCAGCACCAGGAGGGGATACACCCGGGCAGTCAGGGTGTTCCATCAGTTTAGGGTACGGGAAGGCATGAGACTAGGGGCGGATGTCTCGGTGTTAGCACCTTTTGCAATATTGTGTTTAGCTCCATAGGTGAGGGCTCACCTCCCAAACCATACGAAGTAGGCTTTCTGCATTGGCATTTTCGAGTAAGGTGCAGTTGACAATACAGGGGATTTCCGGATTCAGAAGGTGCTGGAGGGTTGGGCTAGGGAAAGGGGCAGGGTTGTGGACTCTAGGATCCTCCTTTCCCCTAACATTCTTAAGAGTTTACATAATTCCTAGGTGATGTTTTGCATTTCAGCATATGCTGCTCTTTCATGCAGCTGCACTTGTCGCGTTTTTTGGAGCCCTGCGTGTGAATGAGCTAGTCAGGACATCAAAAAATGATACATCAGGGAGGGCTCTAGAGATGAGGGATGTCCAATTAGGAGATGGGGAGGTCAAGATCACCTTGTGGTTTTTGAAGACAGACCAGGTAGGTAGGGAGAAAACAATTAAATTGTCCAGCTATGATTGTGCAGAGCTTTGCCAGTCTCAGCGTTGCAGAGCTACTTACATGTATGTGGGGACAAGTATTTGTGCACAGTGATTTTTCCCCTTTGACTAGGTACCAGTTTTCAACCATAACAGCAAAGGCACTGGAGCGACTGGGGCTTTCTGGAGCTCAATTCGGCATGCACTCTTTCCGCATAGGGGCCGCTTCTACCGCGGCTGCTATGGGCATGGTGCCGGCAGCTATCCAGCAGATTGGGCATTAGAGATCCTCCTCATATAGGAGGTACATCCGCCCGATCAATTACTAATGTCATCCTCTTCCCCTTTTGTCTTCCAGGTGCTAGACCTTTGATGGTAAGATGCCAGGTGCTGATTTGTGGCCACAGTATGGTCTACTGGGTGGCCAGACAGGCCCAGCTAAGTCATTTTGGGCCTCACCTTGGCCTGGGAGACAGGGTGACTGTGGAATGGTGGGGAAAGAGGGGCCTTTGTTGGCATGGCCTCATGGATGTATTCTTTGGGGAGAGACGGGGGCCTCTGCCAGATATCCTTATCTTGCATTTGGGGGGCAACGATTTGGGCCTTCTCAAAGGTAAAGCATTAATTATACAGGTGACACAGGATATGGTGGCAATTCAGGCTCAGTGGCCTGAGGTTGCCATCATGTGGTCGGCCATTTTGCCCAGACAGCTGTGGCAGGGGGATGGAAGCCCCCGACTGATTGATAAGCCTCGGCGCAAGGTTAACAGGCATGTATAACAAATTCTTGGCCACAGGTGGGGGGTGGTATTTGCCACACCCAGAAATAGTGTTCAAGAGGCCTGAGCTCTACAGAGCAGACGGGTTCACCTTTTGGACCTGGGGAACTCAATTTTCTTGACAGATCTTCAGCAGGGGTTGAGGGACTTATTAGACTAGCTAGTGGGGGATTAAGGGATGAAGCGGACGCTTGGCCCTTATCTGTGGTGGGAAGGGGGAGGCATAGATTATGGTGGGCACTTATGGCATCGATTTAGGTGAAGGTATGGTCTCCGGTATGATCTCCTTAGGCCATACGACCTGGGAGAACAGAAGGATACATACCTTGGGGTTGGCCTGAAGGATACTCCCCTCTCCTTAATACATACACATTAGGTAAGGGGTTTTCAGGTTGACCTTCCAGACACAAGCTGGCTTGAGAGCAACCCCAGGTTTTGGGGTGGCTCAAAAGGGCTCAGGTGTTTGCCCGGGGAAGCTGGGGGCATAAGTCCAGGAGGGACAGATCTGCCCCAGCTGCTCCCACATCAGGTTGCCTCTCCCTGCTGAAGATATAATTGGGAAATAAATAGGTAGGATTAATAATAAAGTCATTTTATTTTACCCCATATCTGTTGTGTGGTCTCGTTATTTCTCTGACTCTCTCCATAAGTCCTGGACTGTGCTTGTTGTTTCCTTCAAGAACAGAATTAGTGAAGAATGATATCTTTATGCATTATAGATCTTTTCTGGTCAGTTTCAGCTCATCTAGGATGGGGTTATAGGTCCCAAATTCTTTGTCTTTTCTCCACTGCCCCTACCTTAATTCAACTGGTTTTTGTTCTGTTTTGTTGAAAGCTATTCCTCACCTATTGCCATCATAGCTATTTTTTTAGGGCCATTGACTGCTGAGAACCAGCATGGTGTAGTGCTTTCAATATTGGACCAAGAGACCTGGATTCAAATCTATGGTTAGCCATGGAAATCACTGGGTGACCTTGGGCAAGTTATTACCTGCCCTGTTACTCCCTCTGTGTAATTCCCATGGACCTCAGTAATTCAGGTAACAAGTCTGGTAGAGAATGTGGGCAGACCAGGGACCCCCTTACTCATGAGCTGATGCATGTAGTTTTGGGGAGACAGACGTAGGGAAACCTGAATGAGACTCAAGCAGGCTTTTCACATGTGAATTTTTTTTGCAGGAGTGGAATCAAGTGATTGGAGCCATAGGGCTACCATGGGGGTGGGAATCTTTCCCCCTTTCTATCTTGGTCTCTGATTGGCAGCCACACCTACACTGTAGTGCCCAAGAGCTGAGCATTGGCTGTGGCCAGGAACCTCTCCCATACTTTGGCTCTATCATGGCGTTGGATCTGAGAGATAAGTGATAGGATGCAGATATGCACATCACTTGGTTAGGAACTCTCAGAAAGTTTAGGTTGTTATTTTAAGTGCAGGCTATGTGCCACCAGTTAAGCACTTTGGAATTTATAGTTCCCTGCAGGGTAGCTCCCTGGGGAAGAGAAACGTAGGATGTGCATCAGTGGTGGCAGCAGGCTGGTAACTGGGTTTATAAGGCTTTGCCTGAATTTTGAGTTTCCAAAAACGTCATTGGCAGGACTCAGTCAAGACCCCAAAATCCTCTTTCCTCTCCCTCCTAGACAATTGAGAGTAAGTTTCTTAGCATTCATGACCCCCCCCCCCTTTCAGCTGTGCCAGGTGCAGATGCAGGGATTTTCTCTGTAAAGGACCCCGGTGGTCTACCCATTCCTGAGTGCCTGGTCCACTGTCCTGGGCTGAGAGGCATAGGCCTTGCTGGTGACCATATTGTCTTGCAGAGAAGTTTATTAAGGGAAGGAACATCTTTGCAATTTGTTCATAGTTAGAAGGGGTGTTGTAAAAAGATACCTTCACATTTTGCTTGAGTTAAGCATGAGTGCTATTAAGAGGCACTTTCACACTTCATTTAAAGGAAGAGTTGGGAAGTTAGTTAAAAGTAGTCCAAAGATGGACAAGTTGGAGAAATGGGTGGTTAGCCAGGGAAGGAACCCATGGAAAAGGGGCTTAACACTGCTGACCCATTCAAGTCCCTGCATGATGCTTTCTGAATGCAATGTAAGGAGAGGTCACTTTTTGACGCCCTCAAAGAGGCAATGGCAGCTTGGGGATTTTGGATGGCCCTAGGCAATGCCACGAGCACCATCCATGATTTTAAGGACAAGACAGAAACAGGATAAGGAGATAGATTAATTAAGGCTCAAAAACTGGCCTTATTTTCAGACAAGGTAGCTTCTTGTCTGCTTTGTAAGAAGTCCAGTCCAAGCTAGATATGGCCACATTATAGTTAGAGGCACTACAGTGCAAGCTAGCCACCCTTGAAGAAGAGCATACGAAAGCCCAGTATGCTGCCCACCACCTAGCAGGGCAGGCAAATGTCTAGCACATGAGTGCAAGCCACGAGGCATGTAATAGGAAAATAGCTGAACTTACAGAAAGGCTGACAACAAAGGAGGCCATAATTTCAACTGTGTGCCCCGAGACAGTTCCCCTGCTCCCCATGTTATGCTTTAGGAGAGCCCCTGCTGGAAAATGCAGTACCTACTACCCTGTATAACCTTGACTGGGAAGAGTCAGTGCTGCTCAACCCGATCCAAACTAAGACAATGTCTAGGCAACTGGCTAGCAGCCAAATCAAGAATCAGACTATAGAGGAGAGAGCTGCATGGATTTCTGTAGAGGTTAAATCCATGGCAGACCAATTGGGACCCTTATACAAAGACACAGGGATAGTGTGGATGAATGCATTGTCCCATACGCATCCCACTGCAAATGGTCAGGATCTAACCCAACAAGCAAGTTTCTGCAGGAGACTTGCCAAACCTTGAATCTGTTTTAACTGTCTGAGATCTATCCAGCCTTAATATGTATGATTAGATGAGGGAAGTAACTAAACTAATATGGCCAGGACAGAATGCAAGTTTTCTGTACATAATGGAGAAACAGGCCCCTGGAGAAAAACCTGAAGCTTTTATAGCCAGGAAGAAATGCTTACTAATAGGGGCCCTGGTGGTGCAGTAAGCTAATACAACCAAACTGCAGCCCAAAAACTCATGTTAGATCTGAGTTTATAAATTCGATCGGGAGGACAGGTCAACTCAGCCTTCCATAAGTTGGTAAAATGAGGACCAGCATATTAAGAGCTGGGGCAAAGTTCTGTGAAACTGTTAAAAACTGTTTCCAAAGAAAAAACAACAGCAGTGTCACTTATTAATGTACAATGCATCCAGCAAAAATAAATAGTCACTCCTGCAGCGTCTCTGCATGCCAGCAGCACCATCTACTGGCAGTCATATTATCTGCATTGTATTGTACAACTGTATTAGTTCACAAAGCCCTTCTGTACAGCCTGAAATGGCTTTGGGACCAATAGAAACAGACAGGATTGCACGGGACCGATTATTAGACAGGGTAAGAAAGTTGCACACCTCCTGAGGAAGTTAGACATGATCCAGAGTGTAAAGGGCCCCCATAAAATTGCACACTGTAAGTACTGGGAGCCAGTTCAGCCTACAGTAATCATGTCCTACAATAATCACGGGCCACACACCCAGTATCGAAACTATGGAGAGCAAGGAAGCCAAGTGCCCAGAAACAACTGGGGAGGTCAGGAAGATAATGGAGGAAATGGAGCAGGATATCAAAGCTGGCGGAACCAACATAGACGTATGCTTCCAAGTTCCACAGCAAAAGGGAGAGATACAGCAAGTCCTCCCTCCTCAACAGGGTACGGATACTTTGAATAGAAACAAGTTTGTGCCATCCAGAGGGTACAAGCCTCAGAGAGCTGCTTACAGTGAGGAACACCAACATGTGTGGGAACAGCTTAGACAGGCAGGAGTGGACATGAGCCAGTTCTGTGTGTGCCCTATCACCGAGTTAATATATGCACTAGCGAAAGTCCAGTGCTAGAATCAGACACAGAACCAGACCCAGGGAACACAGCCAGTGCAGACTTTGAGCCTTAATTGTTCATACTAGGGGTGCCCACAGTCCTCAGCTCCCTCTCCCATGTTCATGGCTCAAGATGAGCCCAGCTGAGGAGAGAAACCTATGGCAGAGGTGGATGTAGGGACTGCAAGGGCAGAGATCCCTGCCAAATCCTCAGCTAGACCCCAATCCATCCCCCCCCAAGCCAAAATCCATGCCTCAAAGCCAGAGCTACAGCTCCAAGAGCGGGAGGTCATCTTGAGTCTTCTCCAGATGATAGCTGGTACAGCACCACTGAAAGAATCTGATCTACTTATCCTGTTCCTAGAGACATGAGGTCCTCCAAACAGACCCCAATTGGGGGAAGGAATGGATGCATGCAGCACAACCCATGGACTAGACAGCCCTAGATATAGCCAGGCCAGCAAAAACATTAACACCACGAGGACTGTAACAGAGGATTCAGAGGAGGAATTGTCAGAGGATGAGACAGAAGGCATAGAGGCCCCAGTCTCCTGGGTAGTTATTTGGCTCTTCTTGTCTGGCCCATCACACTAACCACTCTATTGGCACTATTGAAGGTTGGAAGTGTTAGGGAACCCCTGGTATTGACATGTTCTTCCTGTTTTGCAGCTTCACTAAGTTCTGGACAAGGTCTAGATGGAGAGTTAAATAGGAAAGGAAGCATTTTGTGAAATTCCCAAATGGGTTTTGTTTATCCTTGATTGAGAACTATTCCTTGTTTTTCTCCCCTCTTAATTCCTCTCTTACAACCCTGTAGATTGGAAACCTACTTCATTCATTTCAACCTCTCTCAACTTCCAGAGACTTCATTTTCCCCTGTGACATGATCAAAGCCTACTGCTATCAGTAAATGTGTCTTGCTAGAATATGCTGACTACACAGCTTTAATGAAAAATGTCAATGCAATCACATTTGTGATGTGATGAAATGTTTTGGCTTCTTTATCCTTTCAGTCAATCAGACTCTCTTCTGGGAAAATGCCACTGCATCTAGTTTTGCCCAATTGCAATGTTATTCATCTTACTGTGGTTGTACCACAGAGCTTATTACATTTGCTGCAGAATGCCAAATGCTTTTAGGTACTATAGATCAGTGAGAACTGTGGCATGGCTTTTAAAAAGGAATATAGAACGCTAACATATAGTGCATGCATTGATATTCCAAAACAGTGCTTAGCTATTTGGGGAATAATTTTCAACTTCCCTACTTTTATGCGTTCAGCCAACCATGTATTATCATGGTACCATCAGCATGACAGAGGAAAGATCTTCCAAACATAAAGGTACTGTATATAAGCGACATCATAGCTCTTTTCTATCTATACCTTTTGTAAAGGCTTTCATAGAAACATTCTAGTTTTGTATGTGTCCACATGTTTTTGTCATGTCTTTAATGTGTATAAGTGTATGTGGGTCTGTGCAACTTCTTAGTATTTTTTGACAAGGTCCCCCATGATATTCTTGAAAAAAAGTTAGTAACCTGTGGGCTAGACAATGTAACTGTTAGGTGGATTTGTAATTGATTAAGCAACCAAACCCAAAAGGGAGTCACCAATGGCTCCTCTTCATCCTAGAGAGAAATGACTAGTGGGGTGCCACAGGGTTCTGTCCTGGGCCCAGTGCCATTCAACATCTTTATCAATGACTTAGATGAGGGAATAGAGGGCATGCTTATCAAGTTTGCAGATGATGCCAAATTAGGAGGGGTAGCTAATACCCCAGAGGACAGGATCAGAATCCAAAATGACCTTAACAGAACGCTGGGCCAAAACTAACAAAATGAATTTCAACAGGGAGAAATGTAGGATACTACACTTGGGCAGTAAAAATGAAATGCACAAATATAGGATGGGTGACACCTGGTTTGATGGCAGTACATGTGAGAGGGATCTAGGAGTCTTAGTGGACCACAAACTGAACATGAGTCAGCAGTGTGATGATGCAGCTAAAAAAGCCAATGCGATTCTGGGATGCATTAATAAGAGTGTAGTATCTAGATCAAGGGAAATAATAATGCCACTCTATTCTGCTTTGGTCAGACCTCACCTGGTATACTGTGTCCAGTTCTGGGGACCACAATTCAGGAAGGATATTGAGAAGCTGGAACATGTCCAGAGCAGGGCGACCAGAATGATGGGAGGTCTGGAAGCCATGCCCTATGAGGAGCGGCTTAGGAGCTGGGCATGTTTATCTGGAGAAGAGAAAATTAAGAGGTGACATGGTAGCCATGTTTAAATATTTGAAAGGATGTCATACTGAGGATGGAGCAAGCTTGTTTTCTGCTGCTCTAGAGACTAGGACACAGTACAATGGGTTCAAACTACAAGAAAAGAGATTCCACCTAAACATTAGGAAGAACTTCCTGACAGTAAGAGCTGTTTGGAAATGGAATGCACTGCCTCGTAATGTGGTGGAGTCTCCTTCTTTGGAGGTTTTAAAAGAGAGGCTGGATGGTCATCTATCAGGAATGCTTTGATTGTGTATTCCTGCATGGCAGGGGGTTGGATGGATGGCCCTTGTGGTCTCTTCCAATTCTGTGATTCTTTTCAATTTTGTCCTATGACAAATGCTGATAACTTCCGTTAAGGTTGCACAACAAAACCCCATGAAGAGGCAAGGAAAGAACAGTAGACATTTGGCCAGTTTTAATATGGGAAGCCATATGTTAGGTAGTTAGTTCAGAACACCTTCTTCTTCCTATCCAATTACTGCTAAATCACTGCTGAAATAAGACTTGGTGGCTTTAATGTGATTTAATGCAGCTAAAGTCATAGTATTTAGCTAACAAAAATAACTGGCGTCTGTGACTGTTGCAACATTTCCTTTTCAGGAAATGATGTTCCATTAAAGTTTGGCCTTACTTGTCCACATATTTGCCAACATTCACTGTGCATTTGCAAGTGAATTGACCTTATGACACCATCACTTGGGCCAATGCTTTTCAACCAGGGTTCCCAAGAGGTTGCTAGGGGTTCCTCAAGAGATTGTGATTGTGGTGGGAGGGGGGAGAAATAGCAGTATATAGAATAATGTTTAAGCAGGGGTTCCTGAGACCTGAAAATTATTTCAAGCGTTCCTCCAGGATAAAAAGGTTGAGAAAGGCTGACTTGGACTCTCCTTACAGGCAAAACGAGTCTGTAAAAAGCTGTCTTTGGCACTTGCTATTACTTGGATAAACTGAAAAGAAAACAAAACAAAAGGAATATGCTGACATTTTACCAAAAAAAAAAAAAAAAGTGGCTGAAGGATTACAACTTGCTCAATACCACTCCAAATACATGGATGAGATATTTCACTTATTTTGTTGTTGTTCTTTATAGAATTTATTCCCTGGTCTTTAGATGAAAAGCAGACTGGTTCTTCTAATATGAACCCAATACTCTTATTCAGTACATTATTGTTGTTGTTGCTGCTGCTGCTGCTGCTGTATGCCTTTAAATAATTTTTGACTTGTCACAACCCTAAGGCGAACTTATCACAGAGTTTTCTTGGCACAATTTGCTCAGATGCTGAGAGAGTGTGACTTGCCCGAGACCACCCAGTGGGTTTCCATGGCCAAGCAGGAATTCAAACTCTTGTCTCCCCAACCGTCAAACCACCACACCACAGATAGCATTAGCATTCTACAATGCAGTCTCTTAAACTCTTGATCATTTTAGAACTACTTCTCAGCAATGTAGTAAGTTTATGCCTACCACTTCATCTTCAGTGCTTCTTCATATTGCCTACCGCACCCCAAACAATCTCTGAAGATAAAAAAGTACATATCAGGAGAATTGCTAAATGATAACTTTTCCCTGTTTTTTTTTAAATACTACACACACACACACAAAACCAGCAGTTTCACAGTGCTTGGACTGTTACTTTGTAAAATAATTCATTCCATTACTTATTGGAATCATTTTCTTTAAGTTGTTATAATACTTGTTGGAGGAAAGCGAGAAGTTCCATGTAGCATTCATCATTTGGGGGTGGGAGGAGATGGAAGAGTTGCCCCTTAGGTGGCCAGAGGATTTTAAAAACTACTCCTTAACTTTTAAACAAAGATCCTCTGCTACACTTCCTGGGAAAACCTGGAATGTTATATCCCTCAGTAAACTCCTAGGAGTGCCACTGCCTGCAGCTGTTTCTGCCATGGTGGTCACAAGAACGGCTGCTGGGCCTTGGCTTTCCCACCAGCCAGTTTGCTTCAAAAATAAAATCAGGCTGACTCTTTCTTCTTTCTTTGCTTCTTTCTTCCTCCCTTTTAACTCAACCTCTTAGCCAGCTCTTCCAAGGTAGCCTGCTTATAGCCACACCCATTCCCAACTGTTGCAGATTACCCTGCTGAGGCCAACAGACAGGTGAGTTGTCTTCTCTCTTCTTTAGCATTACTAGCTGTACTGATTTCTCTTGACTGACACAGAAGGTTTTCTTATCCCTCAGGCTTCCTCAAGGTACAAGGCTCTACCCTGATGAATCACTCCAGCTTGGTACATTGCATAAAACCTGATTCAAAATTACAAATATGCTGCAGGAATTGGGATCATATTTGTTAAGATTCTATCATGTCCAGTAGTAGGAAATCCCTGCAAGTGTAAAATTAGCGTGCCAGAAGAGCTTAGTTTAGACTTTCCTGTTGTGGTGGTGATTGTTGTTTGCCTTCAAGCCATTTCCAACTTATGGTGACCCTAACCCCCAGATCATTGTCCATAGAATGTTTTTGATTTCCTGTGCATGTGTGCAGGCATATCTTTACTTCGGAGAACACTGAAAAGTGCTAATTTAGCTGCAGTAAATGATTGGCTCATATGAATCTATTCTTAGTAATTGAATTTTATAAGCAAGAGAGGCAAATGTGGAAAGGGGATTAAGGAAGCGCAAAATATAATCAATGTGAAGAGAAATTCACTCTGACTCACTAAAATGTGATCTGTTGCTCCCAAATAGAAATACAGAATATTGTGTAGTTTGCTATATTCGCTTGCCTTTAGTATTACTTTTTGGCATGTCAAATATTGATTTTGAGATACCATTAGGAGATTTTGGATATTGTCGCTAGGCAACTGATACTATTTTAAGATTTTTCTTTGAAAAAATACATGCTTTCAGAACAGTGAATTCTGTTTCTAAAGTTGGTCATTGTCATGATTATTGACAAGATAGCTGTATAAACAGATGGCTGAAGCTGTGTAGAAGAAGTGCATAACACATTTATTTCCCACATTTTGATGTATTTTCAGAGGAGGCAAGAAAATGTCCATCGTCAAGCAGAATTTGTGGCTTAATCAGTGTACCAAACCATTCTCATAGAAAAGGTTGGAAAGAGTGAAAAGAATAACCCAGCAAGCTGATGGGAACAGAAGAATGCCTAAACACTTACATTTTATCTGGAATGGTTAAGTTAGAGCCACTGTGCTGTCGTGGTTAGGTTAAAAAGCAGGGACTTGCGGGATCCAAGTTCAAATCCCCAATGAGCCATAGAAATCACTGGATGATCCTTGGTGACCAGTTACTTTCTGTCAGTCTGCCATACTTCCCAGTATTCTTGTGAGAATTGAGCATGGAGGAGGACACCCACATATGCCACCTTGGACTCATTGCAGGAAAATCAGGAGATAAGTGTAATGAGTTTTAAAAAATTAAATAAATAGATACATTAATATGTCATTGTCATATATAAGCACTGGGAGTAAGTGTTCCCTTATGAATTATACATAAGTACAGTATATATGGTGAACAGCCACAATCCAATACATGTCTACTTATATGTAATCCCTACTGAGTTTAATAGGACTAACTCCTAGGAAAATGTTGGAGCAATGCCACAACCTCTGTTATGTGGCTAATTTAAATGATGCTTCCTTGTACAAAAAACAACAGATTTTTTTTTATGGATATTTCACTATTGGATTTTCTGCCTTGCAGTGATAAGGGATACTCTCTGGATTTATTTTGTTATGCTGTTAATTTGAATTTCCATTTTTAACAAATTTGTGCATAGAAATTAATATAAAGTATTACTAAAACAGGCATAGGCATCAAGCAACCAGTAGGCTGCCTGTACCCCTCAGGACTATATTTATGGTAATCATTTTTAATATTTTTATACTGTGTTTGTGTAAAAACAAAAGAGTTTGATAAATCAAAACCAATAAAAAGCAACAACTTAATAAAATATTAAAGCTGTTAGTATCCCTAATGTGCCCCACCTCCAGAATCCCCCAAAATTGGCTTATTAATTATTTGGCACATTAATGTGGTCTTACACAGGGAAGAGCAGTAAAATATCAAGGACTCATGTAAGGATCCCAAAAGGCACGTGTTAAGCAATGCATTGCCCAATGCATTGTGCATTACTGACAAATTCCAAGCTATGAGGAAACATAATGAAGTCAAGGGGACATTGTTTGCACACACCCAAGGGACAGACAATTGATCCCATCACTGGTGGATGGAGTAATCCTTTGTCTGAAGATAGCCCCTTCCCTTCACTATACACCCAACCATTAAAGAGGCAGCTCAAGTTTTGTAAATCTAATCACTAGAACATTTAAGGCAGCTGCAACATATTAGCATCTTCAGACACCTATTGTCAAACCCAGGAGTTTTTCCTGAAACTCATTGTTCAGTTTTGGAGACACCTGGAATCCATTGTTTCAGCATGTGAAACTTCCTCACCTAAGAGCACATTTTTCGTATAAATACTGGCTCAAAATCATGCCTCATTGTGTACAGAACCAGTTCCTGGGGACACTATGTCTTTCTGTGTTAGCCACTTCAGCTTCATCCATCCATGCTGCCAGTTTGCCCAAAGACTTCAAACTATAAGACAGGTGTCATATATATCCAGAAAACTCCCTATCTATCCATCTAGCAACTTCTTCCATTCCTAGTGGTCTTGTGTGAATGCTTTGTTGTATGAATGTGTGTGTGATTGGTGTTATTATTTTTAAGTCTTTAATAAATATCATTGTTAACTCCTATCCGGTGTGTGTGTGTGTGTGTGTGTGTGTATGTCAATTCAGAGCTAGTAGGGGTGTACAATTGGCATACAGATCCCCCTGTTTCCCCCTTTTCTCATTGCTAAAGTCGGGTTGTTGCTAATTTCTCCAATATATTAGAAACTCGATATTTTCATGGAATTTCCAAGAACACCTTGGGTAACAAAGCCAGCAATAAACGTTACTCAAAAATGTTTAATTAACTCCACTGAAAAGGATGGGTCTTGACACCTTTTCTGAAAGCAGAGAAAGGGCTAACATGGTTGTAGAGGTCAATCTTTATGTTTTAAAAAAGGTTCTAACTATTTTTTAAAAAATGGAAAAAGAAAATGACAAGTGAGCTGTAAGTTAATGGCACATGATAAAAGATGCATTATGGAACCATCCAAAAGCACTGTGAGCAGAGCAGCTAGGGCTGAATGCACAGAATCCTGTAAATAGGATTAAAATTCCATCCATCAGCTGCTTGTCAGGGAAGGAGGAAGGGCTGGAGATGAATCTTGCTTCCTCTCCTGAACAGTTGAGCAGTAGAATTGGTTGGAAAGGCTTGACACAACAATCATTTGTGCATGCTGCTATTCCCTATCCAGTTTTACATACAAAGAAGAAATGTGCTTGTGCACATGGATGCTATATATGACAACAAATTGTGTTACATTAATGTTGGTTTTGTTCAAGGACAGCAAAATGGAAAATTAATGTGCTTCATAATGAAAAAATAGGAACAACATTGGGAAGACATCTATAGAATAACAGCATAACATTATATAACGGGCTGCATGTCTAAGATGAAAATCTATTATTAAAAAGGGAGATATGAAGAATTCCAGAATGAGTGTGTACTCTCCCTCCCCACAAATGTTGAACTGTCCTTGTTTACAGTGATCCTTGGCTACAGCTGCCTTGTTTGACAGAGTTTTCTCAGGAAACAGAGAAAGCTCTGTGGAGAATGTGTGTCAAAGAGAATCGTGCAGCCAAAGAAAAAAAGTTAAAAAAAATGTGAGTAGTTACTGTATTCGGTAGTGAAAACTTTGCAAAAAAAGAAAAAAGAAAAGGATTGTGCTTTCACAAATAGATTTTATTTTGGTTTCTTTATTTTTATTTCTTTTAGTAGCAGAACAGAATTTTCAAGTGTTTGTGAAGTAGAAACAGAAATGTTAGTAGGTACAATTTCATGAGGGCTTACCCGGACTTAATCACAACATAGGTCTTCATGATATGATGATGAGGAGGAGGAGGATTGTTACGTAAACTGAGCCTCAGCCATCACTGGTACACTTAGATCCATATACAGGCCCGATGATGCTCTATGCTTGAAAATGGTTTACTTCAGTTGATTGGCTCTTGTAGAGTACCTATACTTCCTTCCTGCATTGATTTTTAAAACTTTTTTGCAGATAGTGTTTCCCCTCAGATCACATATGAGTGTGACTATGTATTTGTTAAAATACATAGTCATGCGTATGTTAAGGAAAATGCAACATGGGACATACAGTGAAAGAAATAAAATATGTATGTGAAAGTCATAATGACTAAGCAAGAGCAATTATGAAGCTACACAGGTGAAACTGCTAATGTAATCTATAAGTCCTGAGAGCCAAGGACAGAGGTACTGAATGCAGAATGGAAACACCTGAGAATCATTAAGTGTACAAGGTGAAATGTTGAAATACATGGGTTGGTCTTAAGCATGGGTGGAACTACGTGGACCAATCAGAATGGAAGTACACACCCACTGGGTGGAAACTAACTAGTGGGTGGTGATAAACAATGGCTATAAAATTGCAATGTTTGCCAATGTATTGTTGTTGAGTAGAGGTGGAGTAGTTTGGAGATATTGTGGAGTAGTGTGTAGAGATTGTGATTTGTTGACCATATAGTATATTTATATAGAAGAATAAAGTAGGTTTTATATAAAACTACTGAGTTGCCTGAGTGAATCCTGGTGACGTTTTGGAGACACCTGGAGAAGAGTGAGAAGGCTTGGAGAGTTTGTCAGGATCTTCAGCCTATTCTCTGAAACTCTGCTGCTTTGAAGGAAAGCATTAACCACTGATCTAAGCTGGTCGGCTCTGCTGCATAACAAGGTGGTGAGTTTGAGCCAGAGGTGAAGAGCTACAACTCCCATCATCCCTGACAGCGTACCCACACATATATTCATTGTTCATGCTGCACACAGCTGATACTACAATCCAGCTCCCCACCATGCAGCAGAGCCATTGGGGAGGGGAGCCACATTTGCCGCCACCACTATGTTGGTTGCAGGTGGCATTGCCTGCAATGGGAGATGAGGGGCAGGCCCGGAGACTATAAATGCCCTGCTGCCCCTCACCTCCTCCTCTTCAGCAAAGTGATCTTTGACCCACCCTCCTGCCACTTGAATAGTATGATAATTGGTTACTTCAGATCCGGGTAGGAATTTCCCCCTTTTCTCGGGGGGGGGGTTGCCTACCCCATACTAGAATGGCGGCATTTGGGAAATTGGCCAGGGTAGTATCTAAATAGGTGAACTCCCTCTTACTATGGTGGGGAAGTGGGAGGTGTAGCTTCGGTTGGCACCTTGGCACCAATTTTCGATGAAGGTAGGGTCTCTGGAAGGGCCATTTCAGGTCGTGGGGCCTAATGGGACCCAAGGAGACCTGCCTTGGGGTTTTTGCTGCATCTGATAATGTCCGTGGGGCTTGGGTGAGGGACTTTTGGGTTGACCTTCCAGATGCGGGCCAGCTGGTGAGCAACCCCAGGCAACTGGGGTTCCTCTCCAGGACCCAGGTGTTCACCTAGGAAGGCTGAGGGGTGTGGTCCAGCATAGACCTACTGCCTCAGCTGGTCCCTCACCAGGTTGCCTCCCCCTGCTGAAGATCTTAGAGAAGATTTAAATAGGTTGATCTAATAAAAATACTTTATTTTACCTCATTACATGTGTGTGGTCTCTTTATCCCACAATCGGCCTGCAATAAATTTGTTAAGGTGCCCAACTTGGTCATTTTTGTAAGAAACAGGGTATACTTGTACTGATGTTTAATGTGACAATAAACATCAGTACTGCATGACTGATCATGCAGAGATTTTATGGTTTGAGGTGGGAGTGGAGTGCTGATGGTCCCCACCCCCACACCAGGTAATAGCGTCAGGTTGGCTTCTGCTTCCCAGGATCCAGCACTGCTTGGAACGGCCCTTGGGGGGGGAAGGTCTGCCAGCCAATGAATATAGACTAGGGTTTGATTTCCTTGGGGGACTTGGGTATGTCGGGGGGAGGGCAGAATGGGTCTTGACCAGCTCAGGGGAGGATGCCCTTTCTGCACCTCCTGGTGGCAGGGAGACCATGTGGGGGCTTCTGCTCATGTGGATCCTTTCTTGCCATCCCAAGGCTTCTGGCATTGGGCTGGAAGATCAAGCTCATCAATCAGCAGTCAGGTTGATCGATGCCTGGATCTGGACCCGTGTGTTTTCCAACCCTATCTACAGCTGTAATCAATATAGTTGTGACCTACCTCTTCTACTTACTTGGTGTATTTTGATGTGTTATTTCTTGCAGAGTGGAACTTGCCCCTGAACATGCAAGGTTGTATTACTGCTGTTTTAAGTGTGAACTCTGCTCTATAGATACATACAGTACATAAAATGGCCAGTGTTTACAATGCTCTATTTATTTGTCTGTTTTATAACAGCAATGTAATGTTTCAATAGAACCAATGTGGTGTAGTGGTTTGAATTTTGGACTAAGGACATTATCAGACAAGCATCTAAAAATGCTGTAATTCTGCGAATGAAGATAGCAACATCATTACATTTATTATCATATTTAGCTGTAATCACATGAAAGAAATGCCATAGAATTATCACACAAAGATCACTATTTCAAGATCACTATTTCAGCACTTCAAGAACAGGAGTTTACTTCTGTGATTCAGCATGGGAGGCATTTCGGCTGTTCTTGCAAGAAGATGCTAGTGCATTTAAAACAAAAACAAAAAAAACTTAATTAAGAAAGTAAATGAACACAAGCACTGAAACAAACCTAAAAATGTGCAGACTAAAGACGACAGTTCATAAAAGAGCATCCTGTGCTTCGTTTTCTTGTTCTCACCCAGAACTTTTCTTGCTGAGGACTGCCCATTTACGCTGTAAACTCACAATTACAAGAGACATCGTTTCACAAGGAGTCAGTAGTGTGAAAAGAGCACTATTGATAATCTATTGCCGGCTTGTCCTGTGAATGTGAAAGAAAATGTTTTTTTTTGCAGCTGGAGCATGGGGCAATAATGCAAGGACAATTACATTGTGCAATAGTGGGCCCCATTCACACTACCCTGATGTCATAATCCTGTGGTTTTTGCTGCATCTGATAATGTCCCAAAACTCTAGGAAACCAGGATTCAAATCACATGGGCAAGTCACACTTGGGCAAACAATTGGGCAAGTCATGCACTCTCAGCTCAAGAGGAAGGTGATGGCAAACCTTCTCTGAATGATTCTTGCAAAGAAAACCTTCTGACAGGATCACAATAAGTCAAAGTCAACTTGAAGCCACATAACAACAAAGCTCAAACAACCCACATCAAATGTATCATTCTGCTAATGAATAGTTTCTAAAGTTTGCAGAAATGCCATTTTCTCCTTGAGCTAGTGTAAAATTCAAATTTTTGATTACATTTCTATAAGGCATTCATTGTGCAAACTGGACCATCTATAAGTGTTTGTGCTTGATTTTATATAATACGTTCCAGAGGCTGTTGCATAAATCCTTGGGCATTCTGACTTCATTGGGCTAATGTTGCTGGTGCTAGACCTGCTGGTTGTTCTAACAATTGGGCAAGCTGCACTTTTCTTTTACTGTGTAAATACATTTTCCAGAGTGGTTTACAGAAGTCATGATTAAAACCACAGTAAAAACATACTTCAAAACCAAAATAATATACAGCAGAATAAAAGTATCAGTTAAAACAGTGGGTACCACTCATTAGTTCTCCATACTTGAAAATGCATCATGTTCCAGAGAGCATTATTGGCTCAGTAGCATTCTGTGAGTTGACAGCCCTATTAACTTCCATGGGAATGAACCCATTGACTGGAAGCATTTCCTCTTTATCTGCTTTGAGAAACCTATGTCCCAATACAAGTTATAATGCTGGACATGTTTGTGGATTGACACAAAAATATTGATCTGCCTGCTTTCATGGTATAAAATTGCAAACAATTGAAAACAAAATTGAAGCAGAACTGCATAACCTAGCAAAACTATTAGCTTGTTTAAACACTGGTAAATGTATAAGCTAGTATTGGTTTTCATGTAGTCAGCATCAACATTTTCTAGCACAATAGTGATTATTTTCATGAAACATATCTGATGTGGAAAAATATATCTCTACATATGGTCAAGGGACTATTCTAGTTTTTAACTCCTTCTCTACTTTGTTTGTTTGTTTGTTTGTTTTGTCTGTCATCAGTAATAATAGAAGTATGGAAAATGTTTGCAGGAAGACCAGAATATAAGGTAGGATTTACATATTTGCCAGGAAAGTCATTTACCTGAACTTAAAATTTCCCAATCACACAGATTTACCTCATACAGAGTACCTGTATACTGATGGGGAATGTGAATAACATCTAAAATCTCCTTCTGCTTTGACACAGAACAGATTATTTTTCAGTTATTTTTATGTAAGGCTGAATTTCCAACATAAGGCCGAAAACATAGCCCCCTCATATTTATTCTTTGCCTTGAGAGAGGACCAGAACATTTTTTTTTATTTTTTTTGGATGGTAGCTGAATTCCAGTATGGGAAGTGCCTTGGGTACCTCATTCCAGGAATGGGTTGGGCTGTGGGCATGGGTCAGGAGAAAGGGCAAAGTAGGTGAGGCCAATGCAAAGCAGGCAAGGACAGATGTGTGGTCTTACAAATACAAATCTGTTGAGAAGCCAACTTAAATAGCTGATAAGATCGCCTGGCTCAGCAACAACTCAGTTGAAAAGCACAGTACCTGGTGTTGTCGGTAGCAGTCCTATAGGGTCAGAAGTACACACACAGAGAGAGAGAGAGAGAGCGAAGAACAAAGAGGCAGTTCGAGGTCAAAAGGATTCCGGCAGGTGGGTCAACGAAGACAGTCCAAGGTCAAGATATCTGAAGTCTCAAGATAGCAAGGTTCTAAGAAGCAGGAGAGTCACAGGCAGAGGCTTCCTCCAGGAAACGCAGACTGCTTGAAACAAGGAACTCAGCATCCCCCAGCTGCTTATGTTGACCCAGCTCCCACTCCCATCTGCAGGGTGATTGATGAGCTTCTGCCTCTTAATCTCTGGGAACGACGCAGCCAGGCCCTCTCTGCTCTCCTTTGGCTAAAGGTAGGTACCTGCTGTTCTACCTCTTGCTCTTGCTCTACTATGTCTCCCAGGCTTGGACCCTGTGCTGGGGGAGGGCTAGGCTGCTGAGCCCTGGGTTCTTCAGGGCTAGACTCAGATTCAGCCAGCTCTTCTGCTACTGGCTCAGCCTCCTGACCTTCTGAGTCCTCAGAGTCCTGGCTGACCATGACAAAATCTTTTCTTATCAGGCATACAAAGCACAGCTCAGTTTCATACATGCGTACCCAAGATTAAACCCCAGTGGAACACCTTTCATACCAGGACAACTCATTTTCATAATAGCACACCTTTTATGATTGCAAAGCACTGTTCTTCTTGTGCAACAGCTTTCATAACAGCAAGCACCACTCAGTTCCATACCATAGCTTTCATGTCTGCAAAGCACAGATCAGGTTTTTTGTAGGACATTTAAAGTTGGCATAGCCTATTAACTTGGATAATTTACTGGAGATCTAAGCAGAAGCAACTTGAGAGCTAGACAATGAGCCCTCACGTCTGAAGGTAGGATTGTCAGAGTGAAAACTGGACAGGGCTCCTGTATCTTTAATGGATGTATAGAAAAGAGAATTTCAACAGGTGTTGTGTGTCCTCCAACCAGATAACAACAAGCACCTGCTGGAATTAATGCTTCTACAAAGCCATCCATGGTACAGAAGCCCTCTTCAGTTTTCAATCTGGCAAACAAGGCTTTTCATCCCCATACCCCCTTAAGCAAGAGGACTTTGCTTGGATCATTTCCTGTTGTTGCATCTGTCTTTTCTATCCATCACAATATTTAAAATTTATATTAGCCTTAATTCAGCCATATGATACATGTGTACAAATAATAGGTAATGAAAAATACACCATTACAGTGCATTCTATGCATGTTTATTCAGAAATATTTCCCATTCCCAGTGATAAACTTAGGCAGTTTTAGACTCTGGTGTTGAAGGTCTCACAGGACTGCCTCGCAACTTACTGGTCTTATGGGGCTTCCGTTGTCTCTGAGAGATCCTCCACCAGTGTCACCCTCCACTACTGCTGCTACCCAGTAACTGTTTCATGTAAAGAACATGTAAAGAACTTCTGGATCAAAATACACAAGACCATTTCATTGATACTTAAAATACAATTTACCATGAAACCAGAACTGTATCTTAATATGACCAGGATATTAAACAAAAAAGATGGAAACAGATATTGGGAAATTGTGTTATATATGGTTTCAGCTGCAAGATTGGTCCTGGCACAAAATTGGAAAACAAAGGAAAGTCCAATTATATTTTTTTAAATATATATATTTTTTTATCACTATAATTACATACAATATCCATAGTTCATTGCTCATAAATATAATAAATCATATTGCACAACTTTCAGAGCACGTATTTACAAAATATCTATAGTTTTTCTCTCTCTTTTCTTTCTAGAATCAAGATTGGACATTATAATTAAAGATTCAAAAGATAAGGGTGACAGCTTCAATTAAAGGTCTAGGTAAAAATTGCACTGTAAACAGTGGTAAAAATTGAACTGTAAACAGTGGAGCAAGTGGGTGGGGCATTGGGGTTTTATCAGAAGAACAAGGGATCTAGAATTTATTAATTCATGGCTTGCTTTTATGGATGAACATAAGGAAATTGATATAAGAAGATATAAGAAGATAGAGCAATTAATTCTATATATGTACTGATTATGATTCAAAACTATAAGATTTTATAACTGAACTTTTCTTTTAATTATACTTTATAAAATAATAAAAATATTATAAAAAATAACTGTTTCATTTATAGTACAGCTTACAGTATAGCAAACAAGGTCCCTGCTTTCTAGGATGCTGCATTTTAGCCTCAAGGATTCTGTAATATAATTTTCCTCTGATCAGTTTGAAGGTGGAAAACATATCACTTTTTTTAAAAGGTATTCAATATGAATCATGCTTCTCAAGAGGTTTCCAGGCCAGGTTATTAAAAAGTTTAAAATGACAACCATTTATTTAAATCAAAAACTTTACCATAACAGAGTGGTGCCTATTGTGTGGAGAGCACACATAAGTTCTAATATCAATATGGAATGAAAAATTGGGATCTTCTATCTTATGCACTTCAGCATATTTCATGAAAGCAGGATTGACTTGAAACAGTTTATTTCTGTAGAATTATAGCCAGTAATTCATTTTATGAGGATCTCTTAGGTTCTTGGCATCTCTGCTATAAATGTCATGTAATTGTGATACAGCATCTCTAAATCCAGGATGTTTGGCAGATTATACTACTAGGGAAGGCATCTAAATAAAACTTACAGGCCAACACTAAGCTCTGGGCTCAAGAATCTAACCCTAGCAACAACAAAAAAGTCTCCTTTTCTGCATGTGAAATTCAGGGGGAAAATAAAGCCCTTCTTTTCAGCAGCATTCCATCACAGAAGTCCCAGCATGATACAAGAATTCTGTAAATGAGAGTTGGGATGGAAGATGTAAGCCACTAAACATTCAACCCAGTGGTATCCCAAGATAGTATCTACATACACGCATCGGGGCAACATTTTGAAGGCTATATTTACTCCCTGAGCTTGGAATAATTACTTTTCAGAACAGAGCTCTCAGGATTCCCCAGCTAGCATGGGTATGGCCAGTTATGTCTGGAACATCCAACATCTGGAAATTTTAGGAATCCAAAAAAGATATTTTTTCCCAAGTTCTGACACTTATCTGGGTGGATACACCACTGAATGTAATGGATGTACTACTGAACAGACAAGTATGCTCAGATTTTGGCAACGTTAGCAATCTGTTGGTGTACTCTGGTGTCCATTATGCAAGCATTTGAACTTTTTTCAGGTTCAAACAGTGTCAATGTCATCATGAGCAGAAGGCACTCAGCTCTGAGTAACCTATTTCTATTATATTACATTACATTTCTATTACATTATCTCAGAGCAAGGTGCTCTGTGAAGGCTGGCTTAGACAATTCCCTGTCCTGTGGCACAGGTGATTCTTCAAGCCATCCTTATCAAACTACGTTGCCCCGAATAACATCCCTAGAAGCCAGGTGTTAGAGAAAGAGGATACTCACAGCCATCAGCCTTCCCCTCCTGATGACAACATTAATTACTCTGTCTTTGTTCCTTCACCATTGCTGAGCAACATGACATTTTCTTTCTTCCACTGCTGTGCCATTTTCTCCACTAGCAGTTGTACTGGCATAGTTGTCTACAAGGATCTCAGATTAATAGTCTTGGTGCTCCATTCAGACACCTATTCTGGTATTCATAATCTCTAAACTCCCCATTCCCCCCCCCCATTTCTGCCTTCAGGGAACACTGTACTCTGTCTTTAGACAGAGGGAGGCAACCCCCTTAGAATGCATTAACATAGTGTTTGGCCTTTCCCATCTTTTGGAAGAGAGATAAGTATCTGCTATATGATCTTGTTACCCAAATAAGTGGGGATGTTGTAGAGCCTCACTCATGATGCCAAAACTATATTAATATTTGGGGGAATTATTATTATTATTATTATTATTATTATCTCAAATGGAAGGCTACAAGAGGCGGGTAACTTCAGGATCTTTTAACCTATGTATACCAGTACTAAATGCAGAGAACTCCAGGTTAAGGTGAAATAAAAGTATTTATTGGAAATAACACAAAAAGTATCCACACATGTAACACACTCACAAGCAACACACAAAGCTATTGAAGGATTAGGCAGAAAGGTGGGATAGAGAGATAGATTCAGGAAAGAGGGTGATAGTTACCAGCCCTGAAAAGTGGAGTTTCGAAGTACTTACACTGAAACCTGAGAGTGGCACTGGAAGTTCTGATTTGGGGGCACAGCGAGAAAGAGGGTGGCCAGTCTCGTCCATAGTGGCACACTTTTTTATTGTTAGAAGACTAATATTTATACCCTGCTACATATCTTGAAGGGGATATTTCAGCTTAAAAAAAGTTTAGAAGGGTTTCCCACTAGGTAAACAATGGAAACCAAAATGTGACTGATTGCTGTTGATGGCTGGGAGATAGAAATTGATGGGTTTACGGCAACCTCGCATTGAAGGACAAGAGGGAGTTCTGAGGGGATATTTTCTGGGGATTTGAGTTGGAAAGGTCACATGATTGTTTAGGTTGTGTGACTCGCTACTGAGGGGCCCAAGAAAGAATTAGCACATACTTCCTTACCACTGTTGTTTACTAAGGGGATACTACTTAATCCTAGTTTCAGTTTGCTTGCTAAAATGTTTCTAAAATACCTTCCTAGGTTCTTGTGATCTCCACCTGACCTCTTCTGGATCACCTAGTCTACTTGACCCATTCAAAGTGTCCAATACTTCTAATTATGAGATATTATAGGGAGGGGATAATAGGGGATGCTAACAATCTGCTTGGCCTTTCACTATGAGATAGCTTCCTTCTTTCAGCTATAATGGAGGATGTTGCACCAATGCAAATGTTTGCTTTTATTATGTGTAATGGGTTTTTTTGTATCATCCATTACATCAAGGAAGTAAAATGGCTTGGATGGCACTACCTGCCATGTTTTTTTCCTCTGTGTGGATTAGCAGCCATGCAGTACTGTTTGGGGTGAGGCTTGGAACACCTGCAGCTCAGCTGGAGCTCCTCCAGCTGTTCGTACTGAACAATCAGTTTCCCTAGATAAGGAAGGCAGCAAACGCTCTTTGGATACTGGAAGCAACGTCTGCTCTTCACCATGTGTGAACCACACCCAAGTCAGCTTGGAAACTGCTCTGTGTTTTGAAAACATGGAACTGGATTCTGACTATTATTTTCCATGTCTTGGTTTTCCTCAGCTACTGATTAATTTTAGGAAATTTAATTTTACGAAAACATTCTCTGTTACATCATAGCGACAAGAATTAGGCTAGATAGCTTATTTAGTTAATCACAAGGTTAAAAAAAAGCTTTTAACAGGTTTGTTTGGAGTGTCTATTTGGTATCCAGGTCCAGTAGGTGTTTAACATTACCCAGGTTGTTCTGTCAAAGATGCAGCAGTGTTTGCTGATGCCCTTATCAGTAGGGTGATGAATCTACTCCAAGTTTTAGTCTGACCTCTAAAGGATCTACTCAAGGTGTTGAACATATCTTAGAAATAGGGTCCCTCATCTTGGACAGCTTGGTAACAACTTGGCATCCTTAGCCTGTCATGTCTAGATATCACTGATTGGCCAACAGGCATGAGGTAACTAACTTCCTCCACCCTAGAAGATGGAAGAAGCTTATTCTCTTGTTTCTTACTGTAACGGAGGGGAGTTGGCTGAATTCTTGTGCTTCATTTTGTGAACCATTTTTCTGTATGAGATTCAGCAGAAGATCAAATCAGGTAGTGGATTCTTTTAAGAAAAAACAGAACAGAATGTATTTTCTTGCACAAATAGGTAGGCACTATCAAGATATATATATATATATATATATATATATGAAATTGCCAGTTTCTGTAGTTACAGTGGAGTAGCTTTGATCCAGATGAGACCAAGGTATTAGTCATGGATGAATAGCAGCAGGAGGTACTATTTTAAACTAATCTGTACCTTTTTCTGCTTGGATGTTCTAAAATGGAATGCTGGAGTGTTACCCATTACTATAAAATTAAAGCATATGTGAGCAATTCTACACATGCCTACTTGGAAGCCCAATTGAAGTCAGTGGGGGTTTTTCAGAGGTCAGGATTCCACCCTTAAGGCAGACAACTACCATGAGATTCTCTCCCACCTCCCAATTATGGAAAGGTCATTTCAACATTACCTTAGCTGTCTTATGAGTGGCTCAAATTAATATAGCCAAGCAACCAGAAAGTATGTAAAGGGCATCTAACTGAGTAGCCATTTAAGTATAGATTTAATTCAAAGAGATTTACAAAAGTGATTTGAAACATGGTGATAGCACACCAGGCCCACTAATTATATAAATAATTGCTTGCAATTTTAGCTTTATTCTGGAGATGGTAATAAAAATATTGATTGTAAATGTGTTGTTAAAAGTTCATTTTCTAGATGGTTTTTAATAGTACATCAGAGGAAGGTGCCATTTCATTTTAAGTATCCATAAATCCAAAAAGTTTTCATATATCATTTAAAATTTAGGCCAGTACAAATTAACGTCTTCAGTTGACAAAAAACTAACCCATATGTGCATGTAATACTAAGAAAATCTGCTCACTGAATTGAAAAATATTGCAACATGTTATATATCTTGGGCAATACTCAGAAGCTAAAACAAAGTAGTCTTATACTAAATATTCTAAATCATTTTAAGTGTCACAGGATCATTAAAAGGAGCCGTTAAAAAGAGCCATGTAGAAAGCCTAATAGCTCCTTTACATTTGTCTTTGCAATAGTAATTGTTTCAGAATGTACTAATAGGTTTATCAGGGTAGAAATAATATTACACAACAGTTATCTTTTTTTTAAAAAAAGTCTGTCATTGTGGTATAGTGTAATCTTTTGGCTAGTTGTTCCTCTGGAAACAACGTTTAGGGTTGTGTATGGAAAACAGATTTTCCAGCCAAGTTTAGGAGACACTAGAGAAGATAGAACTTCTGGACGTTTAATACTGTGCAGTACAATATTCCCTTCTGTCACACTTATTACTGATAAAGGAACCCTGCCCACCTGCATCATCAATTTGCTTTCAATAAAGTTTCAGGCAGGTGCCCCTATGTAAATACTATACAGGCTAACTACAGTTCTTTTTTCTTCAGACTCATGAGTGTACATTAGCCATTATGAGTGTCTACTGAAATGCAGCTAAGATATGGAGAGTAGTTAGCATAGTTAACATAGACCTAACGGGTTATTTAAGCTGGATCTCACTACTTTCAACAGAATAATAGATGTCAAAGGGTGTGTCCTGCAGTGTGGTGGAGTCTCCTTCTTCGGAGGTCTTTAAACAGAGGCTGGATGGCCATCTGTTGGGAATGATTTGATTGTTTATTCCTGTATGGCAGGGGGTTGGACTAGATGGCCCTAGTGGTCTCTTCCAACTCTATGATTCTATGCTTCCATGATTTCTCGTGCACCCTAAAAACATGCTTTGGAGGGTGGAGAAACCCTCTGGAGAAGAGTTTTTGTGTTGCAGAGGAGTTTTAGGCAAGAGGGGAAGTCTGATGTAAGCAATGAAATTCAGTTTAAGTACCCAATTGGATTCTGGCCACAGTATTTTTTTTTTCTTCTAGCATAGTAAGGCATAAAAATAACAAAAATAAATGTGACTGACACTATAGAATTTACATTTTATTGTGTGTAAGTAATCTTAAACTGCATCTGCACTGCAGAAGTAATCCAGTTTGACTACTTTAACTGCCATGGCTCAATGCAATGAAATACTGGGATTTGTAGTTTGCTGTGGTACCAGAGCTGTCTGACAGAGGAGGCTAAATATCTCACTAAACTACAAATACCAGAATTCCATAGCATTGAGCCATGGCAGTTAAAGAGATGTTAAACTGGGTTATTTCTGCAGTACAGATGTAGCCTCTGTTGAAAAGTGAAATTTGTATTTGAAAATAAATAGAACTGATGAACTAGAGAATAGTAATTTTGGCTTCTCAAAATGCTATAAACTCAGCCCTGATCCTGAAGGCCCATTTATATTTGCATCATCATCATTGTATTTTAACTTCTTTTTAAAAATTGTTTTAAATTAATCTTCAAAATAAGATTGTTTGTTTAACTGGTTTCTTAGACTTTTGTACTGTCCATTGTTTTAACTGTATTTTATTTGATTTTAGATTTGTGAATTGCCCTGAGTCCCAGACTGGGGAAAAGGCATGATATATATTAAATAAATAAATAGCTTATGCTGTAATCTTATTAAGGAATAAAAACGTATTTATTATTTGCCTATATATCTGTTATTATAATCAACACATCACTTTCACAGTCTATCAGTTGTTTCTGACTGGAAGTTTGGACCATCAATGATTTGGCTTGTCTCAGAGAATCTAGGAATCAGTGAGGGATCATTAGATAATGTGGCTGATCCAAGTAGTGTCAACTTTTGTAATTGTACTATTGTGATCTTATCTGTGACAATTTCATTGGAATGTTATGTCAGCTCACTTGGGAATTGCTCCCAGAGTGCCTAACCCACTGGAACTACCATTGTTTTCTTTCCCCAGAGGTAATAAGTGTCTAGGTCTTGAATTTACACAATCTTTTCTCTCTCTTTGACTTCAGTTCTTCTCTCTCCCAGGATTATCACATTTATAATCCATTTCCAAGCTTTCTTTTTCTCAACCATACATATATCTGGCATATGTTCTAATTGTTTATCAGTTTGAATCTTAAAGTCCTATGAGATTTTTACTTCACCATTTTGACAACTTTTTCAAGCTCATCTGCACTTCTTTGCAGATGAGATTGAACACATATACCCAGCACAGCATAGTGTTGTGTGAGTGGAGGTGCTTTGATGGCTTCACATGATGAGTCATGACACATTAATTGTGTCATAACATCTCATACCATGATATAGGAGGTCTGGGGTGGTGCAGAGGCTATTTAAACAAGGGTTGCCCCTTCCCTCCTCTTATGGTTGAATTTGACCCATCTTCCCTCCTTTGTCATAGTGTGAGTCTTCTGGTTGCTTATGAGCTGGGTAGGATTTTTTTCCTTTTTTTTCTTTTCTTCCTGCTGCACACTGTTACAAGTGACTTGGTGAATTGGCTGTAGGGTGGTGTCATAAATAGGTGGTCACCTGGCAGGTTGTGGGGGAGATGGGGATTAGTTCAGTGTACACCTATGGCACCCCTTTTGAGTGAAGGATGGCTCTATCAAACTACCCTTGCAGGTCATGTTACTAGAGGGTGGGGAGTAAAGTATCCTTGAGGCCTGCCCAAGGGTTGAGCCCTCACCAGAAGTCATGCAACTTGAGGTGTCTCATCCTGGGATTTTGCCATCCAGCAGATGGTGCCTGTGGGGTAGCCCAATTGGTGGGACCCCCCCCCCTGGGGCTCAGGTGTTTCACCTAGGGAAGTTGGGAGGTAGGTCTGGGTGAGACAATTAGCTCCAGCTTTTCCTGCATTGCCCCCCCCAGTTTGCATATCACAAGGAATAAGGATTAAATAAGTCATAGAATAAATAAAGTGACCCCTATTTTAACCCAAGCATTGTGTCTGGCCTTGTTATTTCATGTGTTGGTCATCACACGCATATATCTTCCTCTATCCAATCTGTGTTAACTTGTTTCATGAACTAATAAGATGGTCAAAAGTTTCATCTTTTTACTTTACATAGACAGCATTACCTTCTGTAGTTAGTTTTTCAATATTTGCCTTGTTGTTGTTGTTGTTGTTGTTGTTGTTGGTTTCACAGTCTACCAGGTAATGCCAACTGGAGTTTTGAACCATGAATGATTCCAATTCTATTGAAGTATCTAGGTATCAAGAACTAGCATAGGGTAGTGTAGTGTTGTGAGTATTGGACTAGGACACTGGGAAACCTGGGTTTGAATCCTCATTTGGCCATTGAAACCCACTGGGTAACCTTGAGCACATCAGACTCTCTCAGCTTCAGAAGAAGGCAAAGACAAACCCCCTCTGAGCAAATTCTGCCACGAAACCCTGTTCACTTTACGACCACCAAAAGTCAGAAATGACTTGAAGGTGCACAACAACAACAATCTAGGCATCAGCGAGTTATGAGTCATTTTTTTATAATTGTTCTATGGGATCCTAACCATGGTTATTTCATTAAGATATGTTATCAGTCCATTTGGAATTGCTCCCAGAGTAGTCATCATCACCACCACCTTATGTGGGGAGCGACCAGATTCTCCTGGGGTTTGTTATACAGAGGAAAGGGGAAGCAAAGTGTAGTCAGACATGGATTCTAGACTTTAAGAAAGCTGATTTCAGAAAACTTAGGGAATTACTAGGGGTGATCCCATGGTCAGAAATACTAAAAGAGAAGGGAGTTCATGATGGATTGGAGTTTCTTAAAAGTGAGATATTGAAGGCACAACTTCAAACAGTTCCAATGAGGAAGTTTCTAAAGAAACCAGGATGGGTGTCTAAAGAATTTTCAAGTAAGCTAAGGCGTAAAAGGGACATGTACAAGAAATGGAAAAAGGGAGAAATCATCAAAGAATTCAAACAAATAGTTCATGTAGGGGAAAAATCAGAAAAGCTAAAGCATAGATGGAGCTTGCTATAGAGATTAAAAACAATTAAAAGGGATTTTTTGGTTATGTTTGTAGCAAAGGGAAAAACAAGGAAATGATAGGGCCACCGCATGGAAAAGATGGCAAAATGCTAACAGGGCACAAAGAAAAGGCAGAACTACTCAAAACTTTTTTGCCTCGGTCTTCTCCCAAAAGTGCTCAATCTGGAGAAAATGGAACAGATGATGCAGCAGGGGAAATGCAGCACAGAATTGGTAAAGAGGTAGCACAGGAATACCTGACTACTCTAAATGAATTCAAGTCTCCAGGGCCAGATGAATCACATCCAAGTGTATTAAAAGAAATGGCAGAAGTAATCTCAGAACCACTGTCAAAAAATGTTGAGAATTCATGGAGAACAGGAGAGAGGTTCCAGCAGACTGGAGGCAAGCAAATGTCGTCCCTGTCTTTAAAAGCTGGGGGGGGGCATGGGGAGAAGACCCAAATAAACAGTTTGTAAGCACTTAGAAAGTAATGACATGATAACTGAAAGCCAACATGATTTTTTCAAAAACAAGTCATGCCAGACTAATCTTATCTCTCTTTTTTTGATAGAATTACAAACTTGGTAGATGAAGGGAATGCTGTGGATGTAGTGTATCTTGATTTCAGTCAGGCCTTTGACATCCTTTCAAAAAAAAGCTAGTAACATGTGGGCTAGACAATGTTAGGTGGATTTGTAATTGGTTGTCTGACCAAACCCAAAGGGTAGTCACCAATGGTTCCTCTTCATCCTGGAGAGAAATGACTAGTGGGGTGCCACCAGGTTCTGTCTTGGGCCCAGTGCTATTCAACATCTTTATCAATGACTTGGATGAGGGAATAGATCAAGATCGAGGTATGTAATAATTCTACTCTATTCTGCTTTGGTCAGACTTCACCTGGAATACTGTGTCCAGTTCTGGGCACCACAATCTTGTCCTTTGTTCATTCTCTCTCATTTGCAACAAAACACATAGCTGGTTATTTAGTTTTATATATAAGATACCAAATGTCACTCTGTGCATATATACTTTGGTAGCAGCATTGGCTTCAATCAAGTTAGGATGGACGTGCAGAAAATTCCAGCAGCACCTCATAAACCTTGTTTATGTGTTTCTTTAAGAAGTGGGGAGGACAGGGTTGAAGCTAATGACTTGAGCTCATTTTCTTTCGAAAGAAATAGATTGGATTATAGTGTCAATACATACTGTACTCAAGTCAACTTGTTTCCATGCAAGAATAACAGTTCTTGTGAGTGCCCCCTATTAAACACAGCTGGAGTGTAACAAGGCTCAGCAGCATGAGGCAATCAAACAGTTTCCAGTTATAGAAGCAAAGTCTTTCCGTTCCCTTTGTTGAACCATTGAGCATTATTTGTCTTCTGACTGTGTCGCCTTTGTCAAAACAGCACAATTAATACTGATTGTAACTACCGAGGGAGGTTCAGCCATTGTAGCAGAAGTGGATGCAGCTCTCAAGACATTTAGTGTTTTCCCTTTTTTTTCTTATTCAAAAGCAAAAATTAAGAATATCTTGAGACTTCTCAAACCAAATGTAAACACTTCCATGTATATTTATTTAATCTCTTTACCCATGCGATTTGTTCAGTTTGACTGTAATTTTTGTTCAAACTTTTGAATTGCTGTTTCAAGTCTTTAAAACTTTTATTTCTATTTACATGTGTAGCCATTCCTCATGTGGTGCAGAGGCATAGCTCATACCATGAAGAGGTAATGCAATGAGTGCTAAGGAACCACACGCAATTGTGACTTTATCAGATGCGGCAAATATAACATCATAATGATGCCTAATGAACACGAAAGGATATACATATCAAATGATGTTGTGCTTTTGTGCTTTTGTCCTGTCAAAAAGCCTTTCTATTTTATCGACAGGCCAAGCCTTCAGTGGATCTCCCATGGTGATTTTCTGCTGGTATTGCCGGCATTTGAAATCTTGCGCCATTGTACTCATGTGAATACAGTGTCAATGGGCAGAACACATCAGGGTGAGATGACAAAAACCAGGTAGGGAACTCTCTTTTTATGAACCTCCCTGGTTCACTTTAAGTTGTAAAGTGTGTTTTTGTGCTTTTGTGTACGTTTTGTATCTTTATTTTTCTGTATTTTTAAAATTTACCATGCACACATCTTCTCACAAGAATCAGAAAGATCACAAGTGTGGAAGTGAACAGAGCTCCGTTCATGTGGAGGTGCCTTTTATTGCTAGTAAAGGTAAAGTCTGATAGGAAGGGTTCTTTTCCTGGCAGAAAAACAGTTCAAAATATGCTGGCAAAAGTATGTTTATAGAGGCTTGTCTGGTAAAGTCCTTAGAACAATGAATAATAATAATAAAAAAATCTTTCCCTTTCCTCATTCAAAATGCCACCAAAAATTTGTGCTTCTACTAACCTGCCTCCTCCACAGGATTGCTCCCTGTCAAATTTAGTTTGTATTTCTCCATTTCACCCATTTAGTCACCCATTTCACCCACTTAGTCACCCATTTAGTTTTTCCAGACTGTGGAGAACAATGCTAGACAAAAATCTTACTTTTAATGGTTGTACACAGTCATACTGTACATTCATGCTGCTTCCTCTCTGTGGTTAATCTTGAGCTTTTATGTGTTCTACTAACTTTATCATTGTTGTTGTTCTGTCTCTGCAGTGCTCCCGCACCACACAAGGAATGTACATGACCCAAACCCAAACATATTGTTCATCTAAGAAAATAGGAAGATGTTGAGTCAGACAATGTCAGGACCAAGTCATAAAGCAATCTTTTCCTGTCACTAATCTGGTTGACTGATGTTGTTGGGTACTGTGTAACTGTTTGATGCTCTATATCCCTTTGAAATGGTAGCAAATGGCTGAGGGAGGATGGGCTCTGGTACAGCAAATGGTAGGGAAGGTATTGCAGCTAAAATGCTAACCAATGATTGAGTTGCCCACCAGAATTGACTGATTATAAATACTTTACATCATACTGCTTTTCCTTTGGGCTGCATTAGAAACATCAATCTATATATATAATTCTCTTGGGTATGTTGCCGTTTTCAGTGTGCTGATTGGCTGCCTAGGGACCTGACCAACCAATCACAGGTCTGTTGGGCAGCCAATCAGCACATTGGGGACAGGACCATGTAGATTCCAAACATGGCTGCCGGAGAGGGATTGGGAGTAGCATGGGGGTGAATGTGGTGTGTGCTGGAGTTCAGGTGGTGGTGGCAGACAAGGGGCAGAATGAGTGGAGGGGGGGTGGCAGGGGGGCAGAAAAGTGGAGGGGGACAGAAAGAGTGGAGGGGGAGTTTCAGGGTGGCAGAACAAGTGGAGGGGGTGGCAGGGGGCAGAAAGAGTGGAGGGCGCTTCAGGGGGGAAGAACAAGAGGAGGGGGATGGCAGGGGGCAGAAAGAGTGGAGGAGGATTCAGGGGGCCAGAACAAGTGGAAGGGGGTGGCAAGGGGAAAGAAAGAGCAGAGGGGCATTCAGGGGGGTAGAACAAGCAGAGGGGGTGGCAGGGGGGAAGAAAGAGTGGAGGCAGTGGCAGAGGGGCAGAAAGTGCAGAGGGGGTGGCAGGGGTGAAGAACAAACAGAGGGGGCAGCAGGGGGGCAGAACAAGCAGAGGGGGATGGCAGAGGCAGAAAGAGCAGAGGGGGATGGCAGGGGGAAGAGCAAGCGGAGGGGGGTGGCAGGGGGCAGAAAGAGCAGAGGGGGCTTCAGGGGGTAGAACAAGCAGAAGGGGGTGGCAGGGGGCAGAACAAGGGGAGGGGTAGTGGCAGGGGGAAAAACAAGCAGAGGGGCAGGGGGCAGAACAAGCGGAGGGGGTGGCAGGGGGTAGAACAAGTGGAGGAGGGGGTGGCAGGGGGCAGAACAGAGGGGGTAGCAGGGGCAGAACGAGTGGAGGGGGTGGCAGAGAGGCAGAACAAGTGGAGGGGCAGAAAAATTGAAGGGGGAAGCAGGGGGGAAAACAAGTGGTGGGGGGAACAAGCAGCGGGCCTACCTCAAAGCAGTTGGGGGGAGACAACCAGCCTACCTTTTTAATGGCGTATGGTACGCTGGGTCCGGCTAGTGTTGTACTGTTAACTCTTTAGACTTCTGTTAGTAAAGCTTACTGTTTAACCCTGAAGCTGTTGTCTACTGAGCCTAAAGAAGGGGGCACATGACAGACCATAGGCTCATCTAGTCAAGCAATGTCAATGCTGGCAATGGCTTGCCAGGCTTTTAAGCAGAAAACCTAGTGACCTGCAGATCACTGTTATTTCCTGGAGGTCACCCATTCAAATATTGAACAGGCTTAACTCTGCTTAGCTCCTGAAATTGGATGAAATCAATGTGTTTGAGGTGGTATGTTGGGGTTTAATTTGCCCCACAGACCTAATCTTTAAGCTACAGTTCTTTAAGCATTGGATGTGCTAAACTTTGTAAACTGGTTCTGAAAAAATGCTTGGAAAAGTTATTTTTGGACAGCTTCTCACAGAATTCCCCATTTACCCTATAGTAAAAATAACTTCCCAAGCCCTGGTTGTCACCTTCTTGCAAGAATTTGTACTCCTGACACAACCTTTTGCTGCTCTTAGCCATCTTTCCACACCAGCCACCACTAGAATATCTTAAAAACAATTGAAAAACACAGTAATTTGTTCATGATCAAAAGATGCTATAAGGATTAATATTATCAAGAATAACACCTGTTTAGCTTGATTATCCTTGAGCTAGCTGTTCTGCTGTTTTGTTTCATGCACGTTTACAATTTATGATGAAATTATTATGGCTTTAATACAGGAGAGAAAGTTCAGTGAGTCATGGAAGTGTATATTTGACTTAAATGAGACACTGTCTAGAGAAAGCAGGTGAGCACTGATTTTCATTTTGCTGAAATGTTCCAGAAGTAGAGAAACTTTATTTTAATCTTGGATAAAATGAGAATGGCAGAGACTTTAATACCCAGATTGAAAGATTCTCCAGTTTAACTGCAACAGCTCTGGTGTCTCTTGATTAAAATGTCATTTAATTTACCACAGCTGTACTCCTGACATTATCATAGATGACCCTGACCTTTCCCTACAGCTATAGCAGAAAAAGAAAGTAGTCATCAATAGAGAAATTTTCTTTCTCAATATTAGAGCAATCACAGAACCATGATAAACTACCCCTACATTTTCTTCTTCTTCTTCACAACGCTGCTCTGCAATCATTACACTTCAGAACACAGGCCCTTAATAATAATTCCACTACTTTCCTCATCATTGGAAACCTCCCCTCAAAAATATTAGTCTTCTCAGAAGTCGCTGGGCTTTTATTCAAAATGGTTTCCTAGGCATGTGGATAGGGAGAATTTGCCACCATTCTCCTGAGTGAGGAAGGAAGTAAAAGGTGGGGCTGTTTCCTTCTCCAACATGGGAAGGTGGTCACAATAGGCATTTAAAAGCCCAGAACATTCCCAAAGCTGACCGAAAGGTAACTCCCTTCCAGCTTTCTTTTGTAATAGCATGGTGTGATGTCAAGGGTTCAGACAGATTGGCACACTGTTCCCCACATTGGACTGTGGGAATGCCTTTTTTGGATACTTCATACTACTTCATGAGGGATGAGTTACGACCTGTTTAACTGACTGGGTGACAGTTGTTTGGCACAACAGAATGATTCGGTGCAGCTACAGGGTATCTTGATGAGCACTCTCATTCATTTCAGTGATGCAGAACTTCACACCACTACATAGCTGCCTAGTGCAAGGAGTTTCAGTAATCCAACTTCCCTTGGGTCATGAGTGTTATCCCCTCTGGGGGACTGGACATTCACAGTGACATACAGGTTTTATTTTTTTAGTCTCCTCAACACACCATATTTGGGTATTGGTTGAATGAAGCCAAACAGTCTTCATGGGTCACCATTTGAAGTGCAGAGCTGGCTGTTACCTAAGTTGTACCTTGCTTATTTTCTCCATTCTTAATATGTAAGGCAACTGCCAGAGATAGGAAAGTTAACAGTTAATGCATTTGGTTAATTTGTTAGTAAATCTTTTTTTTAAAGTCCTCATTCAAAAGATTTACGTTAGAAGTGGATAAATTCAACTGTTATGTTTATTTTAAATTTCTTGATAACTTAATTCTGAAAATGAGTTAATAGTGAAAATTCCACATAAATCATTCATTTTATGTCATTAAAAATCAGCTCAATTACGGAAATTTTTTTAGAAAATTTCCAACTTAATTGATAATTTAATTGTTTCAACTACTTAGTTCCTGTCTCTTCTAATTTCCAAAATGAAATATCTAAGGAGAAACTTCAATTTCATCTTAGTGCCAAATCTATTAAGTTAGCCAGGATATATAGCCCTATAATTGTTAGCTGGAATGGATGGATGGACAGAAGAAGGACATAGACTACTTTTTGGGAACATTGTTTCAGGTGGACATGTCTTTCGTGCGCAAGTTACCAAATTAATCAGATGGTTTTTGTCATGTCAGCAAAGCCACACATTTTAAGTATTTGTTCAAATTTGACTATATAGTAAAGCCCTTGCACATGAACAACCTGCCACCTGGTACTTAAAGCATCCTATGCATGAAGGTCATATATGTATATGGTTTCTAATTTGCCCTTGATGTTAAAAGCTGTTGACCTAAATATTAATATACTGGTATCTTCAAAGGATCTTATAGATCTGCATCACAGCAGTGGGGAGCTAAACAATGAAGAGGAAAATATACTGGCAGAACTGATGCATACAAGGAAAAGAGATGAAATCAACATAAAGAAGAGGCAAAGAACTCAGTGTTGAAGATCTAAGAAGAAAATTAAAACAGGAAGAGAACAAGATATTTAGACTGTAATTGATTTTAAGATATGTCTGATATATGCAAACAGACTACGACACTGATAATCCATTTCAGATACTTTGCATTTTGTCAGTAATATTAGAAAAAGAAGACGAGACAGATTTTCACCATTTTTATTTCACCACTCCAATCCTATGTCTGCAATAATAAGCTTTATTCTATCTTCCTGTGGTGACAGGAGGCCCACTGATATGACATCTGGTTCCCTGAGTTTGGAATCAAGTAGTTGTAAAAATGATTTACTTGTAATCAATTCCTTTTTTTTCTAATAAGAAAAGTATTACAACTATAATTCATTGCTTTAGCTGTATAACTCTTAACTTTTTAGCTAGTGTTCTGCACAGGAATGTGGCCTCACATTCCTGTGCAGGAATGTGGAGGAGGAATATCATATGCTTGCTCATACTGTAGTTCTGGATGTTCCTTTGTCATATATTGTATGTATATCATATGTTTATATGTTTATCATATATTGTGGGTTTATCATATGTCGAGGTAAAAGAATGTGGGAAGGAGAGGAGTATATTTGTACCTCAGGCCAGTGGGTTCCAGTACTCAGATATATTGGTAAGAGGAAACTGAAAAGGAAAAGAAGTAGTTACTTTTGAGAAATGGGAAAGTAGAGTTATATTTTTTAGAAAATAACCCAAATTTAATGAGTAATAAGTACTTTGAGGAGGAGCTTAAAACTATAATTGTTATTAATTACTTTTTAATTTTTATCAAAGAATAAAGTTGTTTGTTTACAGAATTCAATCAAATATACATTTTCATTCCATTTTTAAATGTCTACCATTGTTTAAATTTCAGTGTAACAGTTATAAATATAAATCAAAAAGAAAACTGACTTCCTAATGTTTATCCATAATAGACAAAGATTACACAGTACAATGTAAGATTTCTGTTATAACTCAGACGTCAAAAATGTTCACTCCACCTAGATATGTGAATTTTCCACTTTTTGAATTAAAAATAGCTGTCTCCATTGAGTAAAAATCCCTTAATATCACTAATGTTTTAGGGGGGGAAATGAGGAAAACCATAACTGGAAGTATTCTGCTGTACATGATCACCGCAGATAGACTGACAATTGCTTAGAACTGAAAATTAAAAGAAATACCCACTGCAAATGATTGGTTGCTTAAACGAACTGATATAATTGAATTAGACATTTTAACTTCTAGGCTACACAACAAACCCTAAAATCAAACTATTAAAAATTGGTCACAGTGATCAATTTTTGGAAAACTATGTGGGAAATTCAAGGAATTACATTTTAAAATTGTTTTTCATTACTTTTGAAATTAAATTTGCAAGCTCTGAAATGAGCTTGAGTGATCAGATTCATCTGCTGGATAAACTCTCATTGTCCAAAGAATAATTTAAAATCCAAATCTCTTCATCCCTCCCACATTACAAGGAGTCTTGCCTGCAACATTTCCACTATGGGCTACTTATCAGAGTGAAGGGTACAATTGGGAAGGGTCCTGGAAATCTTAACGTAAGAACAGGGAAACTTTATACTGCAGTGTATGATCACTGCACAATCTAGGAATGCTAGGAATGTTATCCCATCAAATTATTCACAACTACCTGTATTTCATTAAGTTCAAACACAAAATTTGAAGTATATCCCGGTGTTTTTGTATTAAGAAACCCAGTTTTCTGCCAGAGAAAGAAAATAATCTGCAATAGTTACATGGATTGTATATGTTGCTTGAATTCATCATGCATTGTATCACTTTCAGCACAAACCTACTTCCCCATACCTTTCTCCTCACTTTATCCTCTTGAGTATTTGTAAAATTTCTCCCTTCAGTAAAACCAGTGGGAGTAATAATACAGTAATACAGTAGATCAGAAGTGGGGAAGAGCTGAGAAGCATTCAGGAATACAGCTTTCCCAGGCTACTTGCTCCAGTATTACCCAACTTCTCACATTCTCACTTCAGCCCTATGTCCCAATCCTTGCCTGGTTCCTGAGGAACACTATACGTTCCTGTACATGCACAGCTGAAAGGTGTGGGGGAGAGGGGAAGTTTGATGGAGAGACCAGTTTGCTTTGTGCTTGGTGCATTTGTACCAAGAGGCTCACATGATGGGGGTGGAGGCAGAAGGATTTTAAGCCTCAGTCACCCCCTTGTGTGCCTCTTTCTCAGATCATTGCAACCCACCTGCCCACCCTCGGTGTAGTGTGAGTTCAACAGGTTGCTTTGGGACTGGGTAAGAATTTTTTCTCCTTTTACCTGGGTTTCCCCCACACACACACCTACCCCCACACTGTATCTGTGGGACTGGATTGATTGACCAGGGGCGGGCTGTTCAATAGGTCTTCATATGGTAGGTAACAGGGGGAATTTTATAGTCCGGTGTATATCTTGACACCATTTTGGCAAAGGGCTAGGCTCTAGAACTGCCTCCACAGGTTCTGCAACCTAGAAGGTGGAGAAGAGGTCTGCCCTTGGGACTGATGTGGGGTTTACCCTCTCTTATAAAGTCTTCTGGCTTGGGAGGGAGCAACCTGGGTTTTGCCTTCCAGAATACAACTGGCCAGGGAGCAGTCAGACAGCTTAGGACTTCCTTTGGGGTCAGGTGTTTCATCCAAGGGAAGGCTGGGGAGGTAGGCACTAGGTTGACACCTGGCCTCAGCTGGACCTGCATCAGGTTGATCTCCCCCTTTTTCTCATTCCCAGACTGTTAAATTTAAATAGGTTTATGTCAAATAAAGTGACACTTATTTAACCCAAACTTCTGTGTCTGGGCTCATTTTTGGGGTGGTTGGTCATCAATAAAGTACCTTTGGAGGGGCTGAAGAGATGGCAGTTTGTGTACCTGCCTCAGTTCATAAATACACCTCAAAATGAAGACTTGAGACATCAAGTTGGAATAAAACAGACATCTTTATTGTAATCATCCGCTTCTGCAAGGAATCAAATTTAGTGGGGACTGCTGTAACAGCAAGCACACTCTCTCAAAATAAGGGCAACACCCTGGCTCCAAGCCCAGTCCAGAATAATTTCTGGGTTGGGTTTATCACAACCCACTCACAAATAGAAGCAGAATTATTAGCAGTGAGATGCAGCAACTAAAAAAGCCAATGCAATTCTAGGTTCCATCTGTAGGAGTATAGTGTCTAGATCAAGGGAAATAATAGTGCCACTCTGTTCTGCTTTGGTCAGACCTCACCTGGAATATTGTGTCCAGTTCTGGGCACCACAAATTGAAGAAGGATATTGAGAAGCTGGAAAGTGTCCAGAGGAGGGCAACCAAAATGGTGGGAGATCTGGAAGGGGATAGGGCTAGGTGGTCCTTTTGGTCTCTTCCAACTCTACTCTTCCAATTCTATCTTTCTATGATTGCCTCCCATCCTAAGGCTAGTAGGCCTTAAGTTGTTGTTGGGTTATGACACTGTTTATGTTTTCATCAAAGCCATACTTCAGGTTGCTTGTCTGTGTTCCCTAATCAAATGCTACCTTCCAGACCCACATTTCACTTCAGAGATAACATAACAAATTGCAAATCAACCAAGTGAACCAATCAACAGCATGAAGTAGGGAATAAAAAGAATAACCCAAAGGCCAATCAAGAATCACCCAATCAGTCCCACAAAAGATAATAAGCACAAGCCCACAAGCACTGTGTAGGGAGAGTGGGTTTGCTGCACTGAAACAAACAGGTCTTTTTAAAATGATGCCAAAACTTATATTGGCTTATGAACACTAAGTCTCAAGAGAAGAGGGAGTCTCAGGAGACTTATAGATTGTGTAAGATTTCATCCAGTGCTCTAAAGAGGATGGAGCAAAATCAGTCCTGGTACAGTAGCAAGAGGAACAGATTTATGTTTGCATTGGGTACAATCCTGTGTCTTCTCTCTTTAACAGGAATAATACAGCATTCAAGAGTGCTTCCACTACTTACATACACTTAAAGAGGGGTGGGGAAATGTTGTCTGTGGGCTGCACAGCACATCCCAAATTTCCATCATTTTTGCCTAAAATGCCCCCCCTCAGCCAGGTGATATGGAGGTAATTCATTCTCAGGACTGGTTTAAGGGCCCTGCAGCACCTGCAGCCGCAGGGGGGGCATCATTGGGGAGGGGGCATTGTAACCCTGCTGCAAAAGCATTTTAGTAATATGAATATCCTGTACTGTGAATAGGTTAGGTTAGGTTAGGTTATACTGACCTGAGATAAACATATGGGACCCCCCCCCAATAAAGCATTGTAGGGGGGGGATTCCTTAAACCCGCCCTGTTCATTCTGCCATGAATTTTTGCACTCCTGTGCTGTTTTAGGTCTAGGAGAAGAAGTGGAATAGATGTTGACTAGGGGTATGGAGAGCATTGTGGAGGGGATGGAGGTGACATTTAAAGAATGGGCGCAGGAGACAGCTTCTACATTCCATATAGACCAGTGCAGCCCATCAGCCCCTGGCAGATTTCTACAGCTGCCTTACAGGTATACTGGTGCTTGTTTATGACCTTTAATAAGAATATGAGAATACTGAGAATATATAAACATGCAACATGTACAGTTATTTTCTGTTTTGATAACCAATTTGTACTTTTGCCCATTTTTTTGTGGTTACTGTTAATGATAATAGTGACAGAAATTAATAGTGCTGAAATTGTACTTGCTAGCTGCATAAATCTATAATTAAGCTAATAATCTCCCTGTGCATTTTTGTACAATATAATAATTTTATGTGGAGAATAAAATGCTGATAAACAAGAAATCTATATAAAATAAATGACAGTTCAAGTGAAATTGCCAGAAACTTTTTTTTAAATGAAGACCTTAAAATCAATTTATTGCATATTTTTATTGTTTGAAAGAAGTCAGAACACTTACTTTCCTTGAAATCACTGATGAAAAAGGAATATGGCAACAGAAAGCAAATCAGTTCTGTGGGGTTTTTTTCTTTTTTAATATTTGGAAAGTCATGCTGTGAAAATGTCTGTATAGTTGTGAAATTTAGTCATGTTTTCTTATGTCTCACTTAAAAATCTGGGTAGTTGCATAGCTTATAAATGGCCCTTTTGTTTGCAATGGAGGAAAACATAAAAGAAAAAGACTCAGAGCAACTGAGCAACCCATTTAGGATGGAAGGCAGAGTGGTAGATGCTTAAGCCAGACAATTCATTATTCAGTCTTCCCCTGCTTTCTCTTCTGTTGTTTATTTAACATTATTTTTAGGCCATCTTTAAGGATTGAATGGTTCCTTTGGATTATCAAGGACTGCTTACAGACAGGTTAATGAATGGAGTAGATTTTCATGTCAAGAAATAGTTCTTAGAAGATTTGTTAGATTGTATTCAGAGAATATTTCATTGCTATGTTTTGTGCTTATGTGACCAGTCTGCCTTGTTAGGATGCACTGTGACCCTGTTTTGAAGGTTGTTTGAAGGGAATGTTTTGACTCCACAGAGGTCTGCCTGTTTGTCAGACAAGTGAATACATTTGGGGTGAAGTGCTTCCTTCACTGTACTGTGTGTTTTCATGTACCCTGTGCAGACAGACTTTATTTCAATCTGCATGGGACCGATGCTTGGGACAGATTCCTGCCATGGTAAGGCTTTTACCTTAATGATTTTTTGTGTATTAGAAGGGATCTGTGATCCTTACTACTCTAGGAAGCCATGCCTCTCATGGGTTTATGAGTGTTGCAGATGGTCCTCAGCTGCAAGATGGAGAAGCAGCAGTCCTAATATTGATGATATTTATATTGCATGACTCCTGTATGACAATAGCTTTTAGGTGTGCACTTTGAAGGGTATGAAAACGTGCATTTTCCCATTGAGTATGTGGCAACAGTATGGCTTATGAGTATTTTAAGTCTGGTAGTTATCTGGTTCTATTATTAAGGGCTCTAACAATATTATCTGAGCTTTTATATGTAATTGTCACCACAGAGAGGAACTAAGGATGTTATCAAACACCCTCCTAGTGAGAGCCTCCTAGTGCCTTGGTCAGCCAACACATCTTTAGAGAACCCTACCGGTGAAAATATTAACAAAAAATCTTGAGCAAATGTGCAACTGTGACTGTCCTCATGGAGATGGCTTCAGAATATCGAGTGGCATAGTCCACTATGACTAAAATGTAGGAGTGACCTGCTGCTGATCTCTCCAAAGGATCTATGATATGTAAGGCAATGCATTCATAGGGTTCCTCCACCAGAGGCATAGAAATCAAAGGCCCACCAGGAGGACCTTTGGCCTGGGTTTTCTGACAGTGGAAATGCACAATAGCAATGGACTTGTTGGATCACCCCAGGCCAGAAAAACTGTTGAGTTATCCGGGTTAGGGTTTTATCCCCCACCAGGTGTCCTGATGCTGAGATATCATGAGCTAATCACAATATCTCCTAGTGAAGCAGCATGGGGACTAATAGCTGGGTTTTCATGCCTCCCATACATGGCTGGATACTGACCCTAGGTACCAGGCAACCTTGCCTTTCAAACCAGTTCCCCTGGGTTCCCTTCTCACTTAACCCTTCAGGCATCATGCCCACATTCTCCACTACTGTGGTTCCCCCTCCCTCTGGCCTGAGGATCCATCAGTGACAGTTGTACAGAGGACACCCAGAAGATGGAGTATGACTAGAGTTTATTAGTTCAGTTGACAGCAGTTAATTCAACATAAAAAGGAAGGTGTATCCAGCCCTTTAAATACTCAGCACGCCCTTGCTTTCTCCATCATCTCCCCCTCTTCTCCTCCTTGTCTCTCTCACACTCTTCTCTTTAACTTGCCACAGCTTCCACCTCCTCTACCTTTCACTTATCCCCTTTAAATTCCCCACTGTCTCTCCTGTCCCTGCCTCCTTCCAGTATGCCAGCTTCCACACACACTCCCAGCATCTCCCTGATCATTCTACTTCTGGCCCCTGCCGCGTGTCCTTTGCTGCCTTTCTTCACAGTACATTCCTGCTGGCCACAGCCATGCCATCTCTCTTTGGCCCTTCTGCTGTGGTGCCCATGTGAGTCGGTGGGAAGGCTTGTCTCAGTGGCAAGCACCCCGAGCCTCCCCTTCATGTGTCACACAGGGTAAGAAGCAAATGGAAAAAAACAGATAAAGAGCTTCTCAAATCACTCTCACCTTTGCAAATCAAGAAATATCTTCACAATGGAGGCAAGGAGGTATTGTTTGTGGAAAATTAAAAAAACAGACTTTTCTAGAGAGTTATCATAGAGACTTAGACTAGTTTCCCCAAACTTGTATCCATCTGTGTGGGGAACTCTCATGTTCTTGAGTTACTCTCTTTGTTTTTGCACATATTGTTTGCCTTTGAGAGCACTATCACTGGTGGAGCTTCAGTGGGTTACGTTTTGCCATCACTGCATTCCAGGGTGTTTTTATTTCATTTCTACCTCTTAAGCACTTTAACAACTGCTCAGCAGTTGCTAGAAATGAAATAGTAATGTTAACTGGCAGTCTTTTGCAGAGTCTGGAAACGTTATATATTTTTTTACTAGAAAATCCAGAATCACCTAACCAGCATGCTCACCAGGTATGTTGGCTGGGTTTGGGAGAGTTGTAGTTCAAAAAAGTAACTTTTCCACTTCCTGATCCTTTGTGGCTCCATACCCACAAACCTATATTGTTAAAAAAAGAAATCAAAGCGTAAAGCATCTATCTCGCAAAAAGGTGATAGCAATATTACTTCAAAGTGAAAAGAAGTTGGCATTCAGTATCCACCCTTAGAAAGCTTCATTTCTGTGTCCTTGGAAAGGGATGGCTGGATTGACCAGAACCAGCTTCTATAATTCACACACTTGGAAGTTTCAAGTAAAATTGCTCCAGGGCCTACCCATAGTTCAGAACTTGGCATGCTTCAGAACTTGCTTGTAAAAACTTTAACAACTCATTTAATGTTCATTAATTCAGCTCTGTTGGCCTGTGGGCATGGTACACATCTTTACTTAAATTGGTTTCTAAACTAAACAAAACAAAACAAAAAAGTGGTAAGTTATTGGTCAAGTCAGCTAACCCCTTACAGCTCCCCAAAGCCTTAAAAATCTATAAAACTAATAGCAAGACCAATATAGATGATAATTAGGAAGTAGATTCCAATTTTTGTTAGTGTTCCAATTAGATAAAGGTATTAAATTACCACTAGCATTTTATACCAAGATCTATTAAACTGTATATGTTCGGTGTGCTGCATGAGTGTCTCTTAGTAACTTATTACAGTAGAATAATACAGTAGAATAAAATTCTTACTGATAAATTGCTTTCTTGATAGCAAAGGCTTAGCGTAATTACTACCCCACTACTTCCCTATGTGTTTGTGGCAGGGGAGGAAAATGACTTAGGTGTGAAAAGGGAGAACAGGTTAGGCTTTACAATAAACAATTAAAATTCCTCCTTTTCTTTCTAGAACCCTTTTCTCCAGAAAAATGCACAGCAGGTTTCCAGATATTCTAGGTGTTATGTACTCAGGAGTGATCAATGAGACTTTGGCACACAAAACTGGGGACAGAAGTGTTTGCAATATTTTCAGCAGGATTAGGCCAGTTTGAGCTCTTAATGTCCCAATTGAGATAGTTTGTTTACTGGATAATTAGGTTTTGGGTAGGGTGGAAATCTCTAATGAATGTATAAAAACATAAGGAATTGGTGTTTATTCTCAACTTAGAGGAAAGTGCATTTTAGAATACTGGAAATACTTCTATAGCAGTCAGCATTTTAAAGATAATATATTGATTGTTGTTTTTTAAAAGTAGAAAGTACATTAATATGTCTTTGGATGATGAACAAAACTGAGGTCCTGACCATGCTTAATTATGAAGTCCTATGGCATTAGGGTTCAAACTACTTCTGGCCAAATTTCGTCCATTGATTTTAAGGGGTCATGCTGTTTTAATTGAGGGCAGAATCTGGCTTAAGCTCAAACTGGTAATTTGATTCTGCCTAAGTTAATTTCCTATAGCACTTTACTACTGTCAGTATGATTTTATACTTCCCAGCCTAGACTGTGATTCAGGCTGCTCCATAAATATGTTTGCACAGTTTCACAAACAGGGACATGCTGAGACTCCAACCAGCTTTTGGAACATGAGCTATTGTTTCTCTTTCCCCTGATGAGAGTCTTTTGATGTGATGCCATGCAAAAAGGAGCTATAGCCTCTATTTACTGTCTTCTTTCTCCTCATGATGAAGCCTAGTCCAAGGACATCACCTCAGCTTAACCTCAGCCTGAAAGCCAGTGTGGTATAATATATAATTAGAGTGCTGGACTAGGACTTCGGAGTTCCAGGTTCAAGTTCTACATGAAACTCATCTGGTGATCTTGGAAACTAGTCATTCTGTCTCAGCCTGACCCAAGTTGTTCAGAGAATAAGGTGAGAAGGAGAGGAGTCATCTATTCAACTTTGAGCTCACTGGAGGGGGGCAGGAATGGCAGGATATCAATCAAAGACTCTTCTACCATCTATAAAACACAAGCTTATTTTCTTTTCAAATTGGTTTGTTCCATTTATCCAATGTATGTTTGCAACATGATCCCTAGTGCATCTTCTTTTTCTGAACACAGCTTGGATGTCTTGCATTTGGTGCCCCATATGTGGTAAAAGTATTTCTTGTAAAATCTTAAGCATCAGTTTGCCTGCCTGAGAGATTTTTGCAAAAGTCCAGTGCTTACTACAATCCCTGGTGTCTCCTTTCTTGAGGACTGGAATGGAATGTATATTGAATGTTTCCAATCTGTGAGTCATTGTTTTATTTTCTATATTTGTTGGCAGATTTTTGTTAGAATTGGAATGGATTCCATCTATATAGATTGAAACAACTCTATTGATACCAATAGAGTTGTTTCAAGCTATATAGATGGAATCCATTCCAATTCTAACAAAAATTGTCAACTATTCCTGGTGACTTTTCCTCCCAAGTTTTTTTAGAGCCTTGTCCACTTTATGTTCTAAAATTGTGGGTTCATCATCAAAATGGTTCTTCCTTGAAGGAACTTGTCATCATTTCAACTCTATTATATTGTTCCTCAGTCCATTGCTTTCATCATCTTTTGCCTGATCGTGTAATATGTTCCCCTGTTGGTCATATACTCTTGGTCTGAATTTCCCTTTGAATTTGTAAGATCTTGTAGAGGTCTTTTGTTATAACTTTTTGTTATCTTCTTCTGTTCCTTTGTATTGATTATTATAATGCAGGCATACCTCAGTTAACAAAGCCCCTGAGAAAGAAAGCTTCTTTTTACAAAGTCTTTTTATGCCTGCCCAGTTTCCCCTTCCTCCTTGTCCTCTGCATAGTTTAAAGTATTTTTAGCAACATCAGAACTGGGAATATGGTGAAAGAGGGCTGGAGAAACACAGACAGCAGCATGTCTGCAGTAAACAATGCAATAAATCTTGAACTGGGACGAATGAGATTCTATTATAGCTGATCCTACTGTAATGGAATTACCCAAATTGCATGGGGCCCATGAGCATCCCACTAGTGTGATATGGGGAATATTTAATTAGCTCAACTACAGAATGAGAGGCCATGTAATGACCAGATTTTTTACCCTATATATACCGGTAGTAACAGAGTAGACTCTAAGCCAAGATGTACAATTAAATTATCTTTATTGGAAATTAACAGTAACAGAATTCATGCAAACACTTGGGCTTCAGGCATTCATACAAGGCTATTGACGATAGTAGGAAGTATTTGGATAGAAGAATAGAGTAAGGGGATTGCAGGTTACACTATCCTATAGAGCTGAGATCATGAAGTAAATTGACAGCAATGAGGTCCAGAAGACAGGATGACTACACAGTCTGACGTGAAGTCGAGAGGAAATGGAACTGTGCACACTTTGGTGGTGTTTTAGGGTGATATTTATATGTCACTATTCCCCTGAAGGGATGGGATTTTGAGTGGAATACAATGTTTCTTGGAAGTTCCCAGGACTAGACAAAGGGTGCTCTGGAAGAGTTAATGATCGTTGATGGTTGGGGTATTTAAAATTGTATAGGAGCAGGCAAGTTTTATTGTTGGAGGAGGAGGAGAGGAAGGACCAATTTTACAAGCATTAAGGACTCTGCTTTTGTTGAGTGGATTAGTGAATGACTCACCTCCAGGTGTTAACCTCTGTCCTGAGTATTTGTTTGGGGAATTTCCAAAGGCCCCTCCTTTGGTCAAACAAGACTCCAACCTTGGTATTTGGGGGTCATTGGTTTACTTGCTAACAATGTGGAAGGCCACATTAAGCCAAGTTATTAAATATTACCAATTATTTGATATTCCAAGATGGTGGCTATCAGGGTAGATCACCCCCTGAACACTATTTTTATGCAGAGTTGTGAGGGGAAAGGTGTTTTGATGGCTTCATATGAAGCGAGTCAGTGATTGGCCAATGGTGTATCACACCATGGCATGGAGGAGTAGGGGGCGGAGCTTAATTTATAAAAGATTTGCTGCCCCTGAGGTCCTCCTCTTTTCCCTTTGGACTTGAACAATTGGCTTTGGCTGGTGTCATAAATAGTTGGTCACTTGGCAGGTGAGGGGGAGACGGGGTTATTTTGGTGTTCACCTATGGCACCCCTTTTGTTGCTTATCAAACTACCTGGCAGGTCATGTGTCTGGGGGCAGGGAGATGAGCTGTCCTTGAGTCTGACACCAGGTTGGAACCCTCGACTGAAATCCATTGGGTCAAGGTGTTTTATCCTGGGGTCTCGCCTTCCAGTAGATGGTGCCCAGGGGGCCTCCCAGCTTGCAGGGAGCTCTCCTGAAGTTCAGGTGTTTCACCCAGGGAAGCTGGGAGGTGAATCTGGGGAGACCATCGGCTCCAACTTTTCCTGCACTGGGTCTCCTCTGGTTTTCATATCTCAAGAAACTAATAAAACTAAATAGATTAGATACAATAAAGTGGCCCATGTTTTAACCCAGCTATGGTGTTTGACTCATTATTTCATGTCTTGGTCATTAACAACTGTGTGTGTTGGCCTGCAACAGGCAATGTAAACAGCAGCTGCCTCCAGAATCTTCATTACAACAAAACAGAGTAAAAAGGGGAAAGCAGATAAGCCTATTTCTACGGTTGTATTTCTTGCTGTACAATTTGTAGCTTTCCCTGATCCATGCTTTTCACATTCCCTACTACATGTCCCTACTACATATGTTGCATGGCTTCAGACTTTACTTTCACCTCTGAGCATTTCAACAGCTAATTGTCCTTTCAGCAGGAGTCCAATTATGCCATTAGACACAGGACTACTTGTACTTGTGCTCTGCTCTTTCCCAGGAGCTGGTTCAGTGCCTTCTTACTTGGAAGTCTCATCTTCCAGCACTCTTGTTTCATTTTGGATTGTCTCACCATAGTTTTCAAGGTAAAAGACATTCAGGAATGGTAAATCATTGCATTCTTCTTCACAATACTAGCTCCTTTACAATTAGCTAAAGTGTTGCCACCATTGTCATTTACACACACACACTGCTGCTGCTGCTGCCCAGTAGCTGTTTTGCACATTTAGTTTGGCTCCTCAGCAAATACCTATCTGACTTGGGAGACCCTGCCAGTAGCAAAGCTGCTGTCAGAACAGCATTTTATCTCACTGGGGCACATAATCCCATTACTATGGGAAAGCAGTGACAAAGTGGGCATCCATTCCATATGGCTCATCATATCCTTCAAGGTGAAGAGTGCATTGGATCCAAATTCCTTACCATAGTTCCACAGATTTTTCTTATCTCCTATAGTGTATGACTTTCACATCCCTTTTCAGACACATCCCAAACTCTCTGGTTTTCACCTAACAAGAAATGCCATATTAAATTAAATTCTAGTGGGCTATTTAGTTTTAGAGATACTGATCATTTACATTTTTGAGATGCACAGCAAAATCCTAACTATTGAAGCTGGCTATCTCATGCATCATTGCAAGGGGTAGGGGTGAGGAGAAATCTTTCATAGGCTCAAACTGCTGACTCCTTACATTAATTTATAATTAAATCCCTAAGCATCTATGTGACACCAGTTTAGCAGATTCCTTGCAACAAAATTTCTCTACCTAGTGCCCTGAAATGAATAATACTTTTAGAATTCATGAATCACACTTAATGGTCCCTTTCCTTTGACAAACTGTGATGCTTGAATTCACAGCATGCAAGTCTAAGAAATTAATCACACACTCAGCTTCTGCACTGAATTCTTATTTCTATTCAGATATTTCAGTGGGTTTCTTTCAAGTTTTCTGAGTATACATAATGCAGGCCATTCTGTAAAGCTGTGTGATTAAAACTACCTTTGCTATGATGCTTTATATCGCATTTATACAATTCTCCATTTAAATATAGGATGCATGAATGCATAAATAAATAAGAGCAGAATCAACTCTATTTCCATTTAGGTAGAGATCCTCAAAAATTCTCTCAGCAACCTCGGGATTTAGGAGGTCACAAGCGAGATAGGTAGCATGCCGATTGCCAGTTCTCTTAATTGCTCCATTTTGCAGAGCTTTATTCTCTCAACTCCTTTAGTGTGACTGAGCCATCTGGCTGGGAAATGTTTTATTATTTCTTAGGGACTTCACTAACAATGCTGTATTTTTCAACGCATCTGTGACTGTAAACTTGTGAAAATTGTAGCTAATGAAATTCACTCCAGGTCCCTTTTCCAAAAATAATTAAAATATATGGAACGAAACACGGAAAAGCTAGCTAACTGCTCACTACCTACATGCCTTTTCCAAAGATACAAGTTTCAAGTCATTGGAAACTTTTCTTAAAGCATTAAGCTATTTATTTATTTATTTATTTATTTATTATGTTAAAAATCTCATTAGCTTATTTGGTCAAACAGGGCCATGTGCTTTGAGGCACTGTACTGTAAATACCTATGAACTCAGCTTGATTTCAGATGGTATCAAAACAGAAAAAATATTTCATTTATTCAAGTCAGTGATGATACTGATACAGTAGAACCCCCCGTATCCGCTGGGGATTAATTCTGAGGGGGGCCCGTGGATACTAAAAACCGTGGATAAGAGTGAATGCCATTGAAAATAATGGAACTGACCATTTAAAATACCATACAGTTGCCTTGGAGGACCTAGAAAATGGTTAGAGAGGACACATTTTCTAGGACAACTCTATGATAGGTGTGCTGTTTTATGTCCCATGTATAATTGATTCTGGAAAGACTAGGATGTCCCCCCAAATTCCTTAAAATGATTATCTTGCTACACGAGGGCCAGCGTGGACAAGTCAGATATGGCGATGCTCTTTCAGAGCCCTTTCTAATAACTAATGGAGTGAAGCAAGGTTGTGTTCTTGCACCAACTTTATTTACAATCTTCTTTAGCACGATGCTCCAAAGGGCTATGGCAGAGCTTGAAGAAGATGACGGCATCTATACACGTTACCGTACTGATGGTAGCTTGTTTAACTTAAGCCGTCTGAGGGCTCACAATAAGACTCTAAACTATTTAGTCCATGAGCTGCTCTTCGCCGATGATGCTGCCCTTGTTGCCCACACAGAAGCAGCTCTGCAGCGCCTAACGTCCTGCTTTGCAACAGCTGCAGAGCTGTTTGGGCTAGAAGTCAACCTGAAGAAAACAGAAGTTCTTTACCAGCCTGCACCACAGGACGAACACCACCATCCCCACATTGCCGTCGGCAATTCTGTGCTTAAGTCCGTTCAGCAGTTCACCTACCTGGGAAGCATCATCTCTTCAGATGCCAAGATTGATAAAGAGATCGATCACAGATTAGCAAAGTCATATAGTGCATTTGGAAGACTTCACAAAAGAGTCTGGAGCAATAAACACCTGAGGCAAAGCACAAAAATCAGTGTGTATAGAGCCATCGTACTGTCTATCCTCCTTTATGGATCTGGGACATGGGTCACCTATCGCCACCACCTGCGACTCCTCGAGCGCTTTCATCAGCGCTGTCTATGCACAATCCTAAATATACACTGGACTGACTATGTGACGAATGTTGCTGTCCTTGAGCAAGCAGGGATCACCAGCATTGAGGTCATGATATTGAGAACACAGCTGCGCTGGGCAGGGCACGTTTCTAGGATGGAGGACCATCGCCTCCCAAAAATACTACTGTACGGTGAACTCGCCACGGGTCAGCGTAAGAGGGGCGCTCCAAAAAAGCGATACAAAGACTCCCTGAAACAACATCTCAGGCTTGGCCAAATTGATCACCAACAGTGGTCCGCCCTGGCCTCACATTGGGAGGCATGGAGACACACTATCCACAATGCTGCAGCCTTATTTGAGAACTCACGCCGAACAAGTCTTGAAGAGAAACGACAATGCAGAAAGAATCACAAACCAAAAGCATCACCCAAGGAGACCTTCTGCTGTGCTTTTTGCAACCGGACTTGTTTATCTTGGATTGGCCTTTTTAGTCATCAGTGCGCTTGCAGAAAGCGCGGGATGAGTCCTTCCTGAATCTTCGTTTGCGAAGAAAAGCCAGAGAGAGAGAGAGATAATTGATTCAGTGGATAATCAATCAGTGGATATGGGGGTCCTACTGTATAACAATTTTGGCTATCCTCCTTAAATGTGTTTTGGATAGAATTTAAATGTTTCATAAGTATGGATGAGTGAGGAAGCTACCTGTGGGGTTTTTATTATTTATTTACATTCCTCTATTGACATTGCCTATATGTAGATGAAGACCAGATACACTGCTTTTGGAAATCCACATACTCCAGGACTTTGAAAAACATGCCCCATAAAACTTATGTATTGGGGGGGGGTACATGAAAATATGTATACAGTTGTTCCTCTGTATCCACGGATTTGGTATCCACTGATTTAAGTATTCACAGCTTGAAAATATTCTTTAAAAAATAATAATCCAAAAAGCAAACCTTTATTTTGCCATCTTATAAAGGACACCATTTTGCTATGCCATTGTATATAATCGGATTTGAGTATTCACGGATTTTGGTATCCACAGAGGGTCCTGGAACTAAACCCCAGCAAATATGAAGGGACAACTGTACTTTGCAATAAATGAATAAATAAATAAAAATAAAGGCATGCAAACATGCTTCAATCAATGGTAGGTGCAAGCAAACAATGCATACAATAGAATACTGTGCACAAAAATGTACCTTTTAAAAAAGCCCCCTCCAAAACCCGTCACAGAAGTCAGACCAGATCCAGAGGTGGGAACAGGACTTGTCAAGTATGTTCTTTTTTGTTCAACTGTGAACTTGTTTTATATTGTGCTGTTCTTTAGTTTCTTCATTTTGTGAAAATTTTCTTTTGTTCTCTTTATGTTCTTCAAACTATTCACCCCAACCAAAAGAGATCCAAGGAGACAGCATTTCTCCAATTGTGCTTTCATTTTAATAGGCAACATACCATTCTAATGTTTCCTATAGGAAACATGCACATATGCACACACACACACAAAGGAGTAAGAAGCATAGTTTAACTCACAGTCTGAATTGCTTCTACATATGTTCCTTTTGGATTTTGATTTTTTTTCAGATTTTCATACACATAATGAGACATCTTGGAGACTAGACCCTAGACTAAACATGAAATTCATTTACATTTCATATACACTTTATACACATAGCTGGAAAGCAATTTTATACACAATATTTTTTAATAATTTTATGCATTAAATAAAGTCTGTGTACACTGAACCATCCAAAAGCAAATCTCAACCATCCATGTGGATAATTTTTGATTTTGGAATATTTCAGATTTTGGATTTCCAAATAAGGGATATCCATCCTGTATTTGGATAAAGCCACAAAAGCTCTAATGAAGCTAAATGTGGAATATTTTACTGACTCATGGGGCAATAGGGCCACTGCTTATGGATCACCCAAAAAAGAAGACTGAAGAGGTCATAGATGTGTATAAAATTTATCGGTGGTGTTGTCTAGATAGTGAAAAGCTTCTCATGGAATGTGAGAATACCTTTTGCCCTAACAAGATCCCATGATGATTCACCATATTGGGAAGGAGGGAGCAAAAACTCCATGTACTTCATGTATGATAAAAGCCTTTGCAGTTTTTTGTGTTTTTACTAAAATACAGGAAAATGCCCATTCCTGCCTCTTTGGACAACCAATTCAAAGCAGAGCACATTCCAGAAGTCAAAACATGATTGGTCAAAAGTGTATTTGGGGTGGGTTTGCTGGTGATGAAGTGGCCAGAACCACCTTTATTGATTTTCATGGTAGTGCTTGTGAGCAATTTTGGAGCAGTAAAGCAACAAAAACAGTTTTTTAAAGCAGAGAATAGCACTTCCACATCTAGGAAAATGAGGGGGGGGAAACTGCAACAGTGGCAACTTTTGGAGAACAACAGTGTGAGTAATTCATTTGCAGCTACCATCTTTATTCACGGGCATGCTCTGTGTGAACTTCAAATATAGATAACTTCCCATACCAGCGACCTTGACAAAAAATTATGGAGACAAACTAACACTGCTGTGCTTGTGAGTTAATACACAGAAATGAGCATTATATTTCCTCGTATAAATGACCCCTGAGTTTCAAAAAGAAAATGTTTATACAGATGTAATGCACATTTATATGCAAATTTAGAAAATAACTACTATAATTGAAACAGAAATAAAATACATTATGTGGAAAACCCTAACTAACTGACCTATGTGACTTGGTCCTATATGATTTGAGTCCAAGCTATGTGAAAGACTAGATTGTCTTATACAAGCCACTCTGGGCTTTGAGATTTGCAACAGAGGCTCTTTGGAGGTATATTTGGTGAGGTTATGAGAGAGGACATTCTTGGTGGCTACTCTCAACCATGGAATTCCTCTAATAAATTGGGTAGTCTGACCCCAGATTTCGGGCTGAAGAAAAGGTGGTATATAAAATAATTATAATTATAATTGTGTTCAAGCAAGCCTTCAATAACTGATTGCCACCACAAACAAAGATTTTAACTGATGTTCTAATTTTTTTTTGTTTTTATCTGTATTATTACTGTAGTGCGTTGAAACTATATTTAATTTGACTGCATTTTAATCTTATACCTAATTTAATCATTACTATTGAGTTGTTTAAAGCTATTTGAAGTAAGGTGTGCTCAATATTATAAAGGGTTTAACTGTGTTTTAAAAATTATAATGTATTGTGCTCTTACAGATACATTCTAAACTTATGTTGTAAACTCGATCCCAGTTCTGGGAGAAAGACAGGATTCAAATCAAGGAAATTAGACAGTAGGTAATATTGCCTTCCCTTTCTGCCATGTAGATGCTGTTGATGGCAACTTTGAGGCCTCCCATTTTTGGTTCTTTATCTTTTAAATCAGATTTGGATTAGACCAGTGATGGCGAACCTATGGCATGCGTGTCAGCATTGACACACGTAGCCATTTTTGATGACACGCGGCCGTAGGCCTCCTCCCCCCGCCTGCAACCTCACCACCCTGCCTAAAGTGGTGATTGGGGCTTTGAAGCCCCGGTCACCACTTTCCTCCCCCCTCCCACCCTCCCTAAAGTGGCGATCGGGGATTGCCACTTTGGGGAGGGTGGGGGGAGGAAAGTGGCAACTGAGGCTTTAGAAGCCCCAATCGCCACTTTAGGGAGGGTGGGAGGGGGAGGAAAGTGGCAACCAGGGCTTCGAAGTCCCGATCGCCACTTTAGCCAGTCGGGGGTGGTGGTTTATTAAATACAATTATATATAACATTTATACATTTATGTTATTTAAACAATAAATAATGATTTTTTTCCCTCAAAGTGACACACCACCCAAGTTATGCTCAGTTTTTTGGCGAAGTTTGACACACCAAGCTCAAAAGGTTGCCCATCACTGGATTAGACAATCCTTCAAATACAAGATGCCTTCAAACAGAGGGCAGTCCCCTGTAAAATAGCATACATGGACAACCTGTGAGTGATGAACCAAATGGCAAGTCCCATGGCTGTTTGAATACATTTTGGCTTCATGGGTTGCCAACAGTGCAGGCTTCCATTAGGCAAAACCATGATGTCTCCTTTCAGCCTTATTCCCCTTCCATCTGATGTCAGTTGTAGTCTCTCAGACAAGAAACTGTCACTCCACAGTAATCTGACTAGAGTTCAAGACTATCCCAAGGTGATAGTACAAAGAAAATAAATGTAAAAAATGGGTCTGAAGTGTCAGGGATGATGGGAGTTGTAGCTCTTCACCTCTGGCTCAAACTCACCACCTTGTTATGCAGCAGAGCCAACCAGCTTAGATCAGTGGTTAATGCTTTTCTCCAAAGCAGCAGAGTTTCAGAGAATAGGCTGAAGATCCTGACAAACTCTCCAAGCCTTCTCACTCTTCTCCAGGTGTCTCCAAAATGTCTCCAGGATTCACTCAGGCAACTCAGTAGTTTTATATAAAACCTACTTTATTCTTCTATATAAATATACTATATGCTATAAGGTCATCAAATCACAATCTCTACACACTACTCCACAATCTCTACTCAACCACAAAAATACATTGGCAAACATTGCAATTTTATAGCCATTGTTTATCACCACCCACTAATTAGTTTCCACCCAGTGGGTGTGTACTTCCATTCTGATTGGTCCACATAGTTCCACCCATGCCTAAGACCAACCCATGTATTTCAACATTTCACCTTGTACACTTAATGATTCTCAGGTGTTTCCAATCTGCATTCAGTACCTCTGTCCTTGGCTCTCAGGCCTTCTAGATTACATTAGCAGTTTCACCTGTGTAGCTTCATAATTGCTCTTGCTTAGTCATTGTGACTTTCACATACATATTTTATTTCTTTCACTGTATGTCCCATGTTGCATTTTCCTTAACAATCCCCTCCGAAATAAAATATTGTATGTGTCTTACAATGTCATTCCAACCATTTGTGTCAGCCTTTCATGTTTTTCTGCTATCAACGCTTTTGTGAACAAATCTGCTATGTTGTGTTGTGTTTCTATATATCTCAATTCTATTTCACCCTTCTGAACCATGTCTCGCACATTTTGATATCTTACACCAACATATTTTGTTCTGTTCTTCAAACTTTCAGTTTCAGCCATCGCTATGCATGACTGTGAATCTTCCAGAATTTCCACTGGTATCTTGTAACTTTCATTTAAATCATTTAGCAATTGCTTAATCCACTGTACCTCATTTACTATCTCATTCAAAGCAGCGAATTCTGCTTCTGTTGTGCTTAACGCTACATTAGTTTGTTTTCTACTTCTCCAAACTATTGGACTTTCACTATATTTAATTATCATTCCTGTAACTGACTTCTTGTCTCCTAATTCTGATGCAAATGAACTGTCTACATAACAATCTAGATCTGAACTATTGTTTCTTATTATCAATTTCCTATCTACGGTTCCTTTCAAATATCTCAATAAATGTTTTACCGCTGTCCAGTCTTCAATTTTTGGATCATTAACCCTTCTAGACAATACATTTACAGCATAAGAAATGTCTGGTCTGGTATGGCAAGATATGAATTGTAAAGATCCTATTATACTTCTGAAGAAAGTCTTGTCCTCAAACGCTCTAGTTGTTTCCTCAGACACAAAACCAGTTGTCATTGGAGCTCTTACTATTTTTGCATTCTGTAATCCACACTTTTCAATCAGTCTTTCAATTTTATTTTTCTGACTTAATAAACAATGTCCTTCTTCTGTCCATTCAACGCAAATACCTAAATAAGACTTCAATACACCTAAGTCCTTCAAAACAAACTTCTTAGACAATTCTCTTTTTACTGACTCAATTTCCTGTTTTGACTTTGCTGCTACGCACAAATCATCTACATAAATCACTAATACTATGTCTCCTTTTGTATAAACACAAGCATCTGCAATGCTCCTCTTGTAACCTAGCTTAACTAGCTCATCATTGATGCACAGATTCCACGCTCTGGCACTTTGCTTTAAACCATACAACGCTTTCTTTAATTTATATACTCTCTGACTACCATTTTCTTCGAAACCTTGTGGCTGTTCCATAAATATTTCTTCATTCAGAACCGCATTCAAGTAAGCTGTCTCAAAATCAAAATGTTCTACAACTAAATTCCTTTTTACTGCTACAGCTAGAACCATTCTCAGACTTTCTGGCTTTGCAGTTGGAGAATATGTCTTATCATAGTTCTCATACTGCTGTTGTGCAAAACCCTTAGCCACTAACCTAGCTTTATATTTGATACTTCCATCTGGCATTTCTTTCCTTTTGTATACCCATTTACAACCAATTACTTTCTTGTCTTTGGGTCTGTCAACAATTTCAAAAACATCTTTATTTACCAGGCAACCAAACTCATTATCCATTGCATCAAACCATCTTTCCTGTTCTTCACTAGGATAACTTTCCAATTCTTCAAAACTTTCAGGCTCCTCTACTGCTAAACAAGCTCTTGCCTTTGTCACAACAAACCTATCTGGAGGCTTTCTAACTCTATGACTACGCCTGGGAATAAAATCTGCTGTTCTGTCTCTTTCATCCTCACTTTCTCTACTGGGAGTTGTAGTTCTATGACTAAATCTCTTGTCTTCAGTCATTCGAGTAGTAGTAGGCCTAGATGCTATCTCATCATCAGAAGAACTACCACTGCTGCTAGGTGATGCTTCCTGCTTAACTGAAACCCCTCCGTTTCCTGAGATTGGTTCAGTTTGTGCTTCTGGCTCATTTGAACTCCCTAATCTCAAAAACACTTCTTTATTGGCATGCAGTTTGTCCCAACCAGCATGTCTCTCAAAATTTGCAGACCTAGAATACTGCACTTGTTTTCCTCCCAAATGAAACTTGTAGCTATTTCCAGAATACCCCAAAAACCTAAGCCTTTTGCTTTTGGGTTCTCCTTTCCTCCTAAAACAAGCAGGTGTATAAACATGAGCAAATTGTCCAAAAACCCTTAAGTACTTGTAATTTGGCATTCTCCCATACAATACCCTGTAGGGAATGTCTTCAATTTCTGAATGATACAATCTGTTACTGATATGTATTGCAGTCAAAGTTGCTTCTGCCCAAAAACTATCTTTCACCCCTGCATCTGCCATCATACAAGCAGTAATTCTTTTTATATCTTGTATTTTCTTCTCTGCTAACCCATCCTCACTAGGACAAGCAGGGTTTGTAGTTTCATGCCTTATTCCCACCTTTTGAAACCAGTTAAACAATTGATTATTTAAAAATTCTCCTCCTCTATCAGTAATGATGGTGCCTACTCTGCTATCAAATTGTCTTTCCACCATTCTTACCCATGCTTTTAAACTTTGCCCAGCATCAGATTTGTTTTTCATTATTCTCACAAATGCAAACCTTGTATACCTATCAACAATTACTAGGAAATACTTGCTTCCCCCTAAGGACAAGCAATTAGCTTGGGCAACATCTGCATGTACATACTGAAATGGTCTTTGAGCAATTCTTTTTGTTTTCTTAGCTACTGGAAAAGCTCTGACCTTTACCTGTTGACACACTGTACAATCTAAGTGGTTTTTGCATTCAGTAACTTTTAAATCTGGACACATACTGATTAAATTCTTTAAACATTTGAAGCTCGCATGGCCAAATTTTCTGTGAAGCTCGTGTATGCAGTCTTTGTGGATTGGAATATTTTCTATGTTATTAGCTTCTTCAACCCTGTAGCTATCAATATTGTCCTCCAAATAATAAAGTTTGTCCTTTTTCAAACCTATGCCACACAATTCCCCATTCAGTTTTATCTTACACATGTTCTTTTCAAAGATGACTGTGTAGTCTCTTTCTGTTAATCTGCTTACTGATAACAAATTATTTTCTAACTCCTTTACATGTAAGACATCATTAAAATTCTCTTTTAGCCCTGGAATGTACACAGTACCCATTTGATTTACAGTACTGAGCTCTTTCCCATCAGCCAAAACTACAGCATTTACATTAGCTGATTTTCTATTACTTATTAAATTTATATCATTACACATCAATGATGTGGCTCCTGAATCAACTAGCCATTTAGAATTTGCATTTTGTTTTTCCTTAATCATGGTTGCAACCCCCTTTTTATTACCACTGTCCCTCAAAAATGGAGGTCTGGACTGTTTTTGATACTGCCGCGGCTGCCATCTGCTCTCTGCTTGCTTGCGTCTCTCAGCTGCAAAATGTTTACAATGTCTCTTCAGATGACCAATCTTCTTACAATAAAAGCACCTCCGTTGCTCCCTTGTAGAGGCTGCTTCCTCCTGCGTTCGCCAGTCAGGAGTTGTTTGTTGTTTTGGCACAGTCTTTAAACTTGCTGAGTCACCCTGCTCAGACATTCTTCTCTGGTTCTCTTCCAGTATTCTGGCCACAATTAAGTCTCTATTAAGCTCAGTTTCTGGCAGGTTTTGCAGGCTGTTTGTTATGTTGTCCCACGAAGAGTCTAGCGATTCTACTAAAATGTAGCATTGCTGCTCTTTGCTAATTTGCACTCCCCTCAGTTCAGCTTGCACAAACAAATCTTGCATTATTTTTAAATGTTCTATCACACACTGCCCTTTAGCCATCTTTTGCCTGTATATTCTTTTAGACCATAGCATTTTTGCAAAAGCAGTTGAAGGAGTGTGTAATCTCTGCAAGGTATCCCACACATCCTTGGCAGACGTTTTATCTCTGACATCATTAATTAAGTCTTCGTCAAGCATGAGATAAAGACAGGCTTTTGCTTTACTATCTCTCTCTTGAGTGGCTTCATCAGCATCGGCTGCCAGCCCTGTTTCAACTGTTGACCACAGACCTTCCTTTACTAGTAGAGATTGGGCATAAATCTTCCAGGTAGAGTAGTTGTTTCTATTCAATTTACTAAACTTTAGAAATTCCATCTTGAATTGTGCAGTGACTCAATTTGACACAGTCCTTCTGAGTATGCACAGCCAACCCGTCTGGGCTTAAGCAAAACACAAAATGATTTACTCACGAGGCTTATCAGTGCAGCACAAACAGCTTGCTCTGATCTATTGTCCACAAAGCTTTCTTCCACTCTCTGGAACTTTCAGCTTCTGTGGATGCTGGGTGCTCTAGTAACTGGGCCCATAACCCTTGTCAGGGATGATGGGAGTTGTAGCTCTTCACCTCTGGCTCAAACTCACCACCTTGTTATGCAGCAGAGCCAACCAGCTTAGATCAGTGGTTAATGCTTTTCTCCAAAGCAGCAGAGTTTCAGAGAATAGGCTGAAGATCCTGACAAACTCTCCAAGCCTTCTCACTCTTCTCCAGGTGTCTCCAAAATGTCTCCAGGATTCACTCAGGCAACTCAGTAGTTTTATATAAAACCTACTTTATTCTTCTATATAAATATACTATATGCTATAAGGTCATCAAATCACAATCTCTACACACTACTCCACAATCTCTACTCAACCACAAAAATACATTGGCAAACATTGCAATTTTATAGCCATTGTTTATCACCACCCACTAATTAGTTTCCACCCAGTGGGTGTGTACTTCCATTCTGATTGGTCCACATAGTTCCACCCATGCCTAAGACCAACCCATGTATTTCAACATTTCACCTTGTACACTTAATGATTCTCAGGTGTTTCCAATCTGCATTCAGTACCTCTGTCCTTGGCTCTCAGGCCTTCTAGATTACATTAGCAGTTTCACCTGTGTAGCTTCATAATTGCTCTTGCTTAGTCATTGTGACTTTCACATACATATTTTATTTCTTTCACTGTATGTCCCATGTTGCATTTTCCTTAACATGAAGAACTTTTTTATGTTGTGAAAAGGTTAAGAGTTTTGTCATCTGCCAAAGTGGGCAGAAGCTTCTTAGAATCTAGCATGCATCCTCATTCTTCCCTGAATCATCTGTCCAGAGCTGAACAAAACACCTTAAAGAAGGAAATGAAGTGGCAGTCCCTTACTAAATTTGTATATTGTAGGATATTTGTCCCTGTTATAAATAATTTAGCATATTAAATAGCATTCTAGTTGTTCACTATTGTACATTACTGACAGAACTTTTAAATCATGGTGGAACTTCATTGCTTTTCCAGTAATTAGCCTTTATTGGCAGAACTATGTAAATTCATTAATGTTATCTAGAATATTTACTCTAACCACATGTGATGGAATTTCTTGTTTCCTAGTAGTCATATTTTTAAAAGGCAAAGCAAATGAAAAAGATGCTTCTCGTCTCCCAATATACTTAATTGATATACAGTAGGACCCTCGTATCCATGGATTCATTATCCACTGATTCAATTATCCATGGGACACAAAACAGCACACCTACCATAGAGTCTTCCTAGAAAATGTGTTCCCTCTAGCCTTTTCTAGGTCCTCCAAGGCAACTCTATGATATTTTAAACTGGAAGTTCCATTATTTTCAAAGGTGTTCACTATTATCCATGGTTTTCGGTATCCACCGCCCCCCCCAGAACCAATCTCCAATGGATACAGGGGTCCTACAGTAGATACTGAAATCAGATTGCATGTTGCTGTATTTCCTTATATTTCTATCTATATGTTGTAATAAGCTTAATCACTGGATCATTAAGGAGTAGAAAAAGAATAGCTTAAATGTAGTATGAGATCTAATGTGCAAACTGATATTGCATGTGTTTACACTTCGATGTTAATTTCCATGTTCATTCCAAGTGTCTAGTCTGTTTCTTTTACTGAAATTAAGACTAGCTCTTGAAAGCAGGGCAAGCGTCTGTATACACATGAGAGCTCCCATAACCATAAGAAACTCATTTTTGAGGCAATAGTTCTTCGGATGATTCCTGCTGTTTTCTCAAAGATAGCTTAAGATTCCCTGCCTTAATTGTTTGGCATCTATGTGCTTGTTTTATTTTGTTTGTTTTAAAATTGTTTCAAAGAAGAGCTTACCATTATACCACCTCCCATGTACATTTTGACTGATTACAGTGTACCAAAGTAGCTATTGTCCATATAGTCCATATAGATATTCATCTACCTAGTTTATCACTGTCTACTCTGAATGGCAGCATCTCCCTGTGATTTCAATCAGACATGTTCTCTAGACCTGATACCTAAGATTCCTGAAACAGAAAGACCAGACTTGAGCTTGAGCATACTGCATGCAAAACATGAGCTTTACAACCCTCCTGTTATTTATGCAGTTTTTAATTGTTTTGATAACATATCCCAGATCCCTCAAGATTTAGTTTCCCTTTGCTTGACCTTTCCTTGTAATTAGCAATACATTTTGAGACAAAATCCTGATGTTTGACTACCTTTGTCTCTAGCAGCGTATTTGATGAGATTTTGGTGGATTATCTCCATAAAACCCACGTGCTTGCCTTTTAATGCAAAATTTATACTAATAAACCTAATGGCATGCCCTTGGCAGTGATGGATGTTCAGTACATTAGACTGTGAAAGGCCAGAAAATTCTCATTGTGTCATGGTAGTATAAACATTTTCAATATATAATAAAACTCAACAGCTGCTCTTCTCTTTCTTAACACAGTGCCTCTGAGTTAGATTCAGCTGACTTTACCTGCCCCTCCCAAATAATACAGATTTTATGAATATTTAAATCTTATAAATGTATTTTTCTTTTGCTTTTGAGAGGAAAAATGTGTTCAGGAAACTCACCATCTTGTGCTTACAAAGACCCACTAAGAATACTGTACCTATTGTACGGTTTGGCCATAGAAGAGTGCAGCCAAAGCAGATACAGCTGGTCATTAATGACTTACAAAAATGACTCATTCAGAATGCCTACTCTGTCATCACTGTGTAATAATTTCATAGCATCAGTACAGTAGCTGCTGCATTATCACTCTTCGTGCCTCTGCCAGGATTCTCTAATTTGGGTTGGAAGGAGCATGTAGGCATACTAGCAATCAACTTCAAATAGTAATATCATTCTCAGATTTCATGCACAAACAAAGGCCTACTGTAGTGGCCAGATGCATTTTATTGCCTGGATTGCTTCTCCAACTTTCCATTCCAATGCAGCTGGGGGAAACCATTCTAGTAGTCACAAAATAAGAGGCTTTGGTGGAATGGGGGTATTAAAGCATTCAGTACACTAAAAATGCTTTGGGAACTGAATTAAGCTTACTTCAAAGGAAAGAAACTTCAGTCTAAGTATATATTTTATTGTTACTATACTACTAGTGATGTATGTAAGCACAGTTAATTGCATCATTAATCCACAAGAATAGATACATTTCCCCCATCTTCCATACCCATGGTATACTTCTTCTGTAAAATAATTTGCATATTGTTATCTTTAAGAAATCAAATACTGACTTTTTCACAGCTGGAAAAAGACTACTTTTTCACAGCTGGAAAAAGACTGCTTTTTCCAGATACCTAGCTGCTTTATGTCATCATTCTACTCATGAGTACCAATAACAACATAGACTTCATATAATTTCTTTCAGACCCTACTTCCCAGACTGTGCGTGGAGTGAATGTCATTTGCCACCTGGAATTGTCATTGGAATTGAGAGGCAGCTGTGAGGGAGGGGGGAAAGTGCACATTTGGAAAATGTATTGTGCGTTTTCACACACATGTTAAATGCATGCAAAACACTGCTTAAACACACTTCAATCAATAGGAGATATGCATTCAAGCAGTGAATACAATCTGAACTATACACAGAAGCAAACAGACATTTGAAAGGTAGGGAGGGAGGGTGAGTGAGTAGGTGCCATTAAAAATAAAATAAAAATAAATCTTGGAACCAGGCTCAGATTGGATATGGATGTGGAATTGAGAGAATGTCTGTGAATGTGGACTGTCTAGATATGTGGACAAACTCTAACTACCAGTCTACTTTGCAATCATTTACAAGCTGATTTGGTTAACTATTTTATGGCATAATATAAGCCTTTCTTTTGACAACTGTTATAAGCTTCACCTTCTCAGGGAATGGAGCATCAGCTCAGTGGTAGACGATGCTTTCATGGCCAATCCTGCAATTAAATAGAATGAGGCAGGTGCTTCAGGAAACAGGTCTGGTATATAATGAAAATTCAGGAGGTATGATATTTATTTAATTTTTAACTCTTGTTGTTGTTGTTGTTTTTGTTGTTGTTGTTCTGCCAGGGATGGGAAGAGCTTCTTGTAGGACTTTCTGCCTTATACTATATTCCAGAATAATATGACTGCATATAGAAGAAGATGTGAGAGGGATCACTTTGCTGCTTCACTTTGGACCTGTAAACTTCACACGGAAAAGGTTTGATCCCAGGCATTACCCAGTAGAACTGGGAAAGACTCCTTTCTGAAACCTGGAAAGCAATTAGTAGCATAGAATGAGAAGGACTATTCTGGCTTAACATGATAGACTAGCCAATGGTCTGGTTCAGGATAAGGAAGCCTCCTATATTTCTTGTTAAATATTTGCTGCAGCTGCTTCTCTATGGACTTTATCAGACCAGGCAAATATGGTGTCATAACAATGCATAATTAACATGAAAGGGCACGCATATCATATGGCATCATCCTTTCATGATTTTGTACTGTCCAAAAGTTGTTCCTTTTTATTGACAGGCCAAGCCGTCAATAGATCTTCCGTAGTGCTTTTTTGCTGGCATTACCAGCATTTGAAACCTCACACCATTGTGCTCACATGAATACAGCATCAATGACAGAACACTTCCAGGTGAGATCACAACATCCAGGTAGGGGGTGCTCTTTTTATGAACCTCCCCGGTGTACTTTTAACTTTTGAAGTGTATTTCTGTGCTTGTGTGAATGTTTTATGTTTTAATTTTGCTTTATTTTTTGAATTTGCTGTGCTCGAGTCTTCTTACAAGAATTGGTGAGATCTCAGACCAGGAAGTAAACGGAGCTCTGTTCATGCTCCATTTATGCTAGGGCTGCCTCTTTAAGGTAGATCTGATAATGGGGATTCTTTTGCCAGCATAAATATGGTTCAAAATATGCCTGCAAAAGAATATTTCTGGAGAGTGGTCTGATAATGTCCTATCAATGTTTTACAAGATATATGCTATTTCACTAACAAACAGTAGTTGGGTCCAGTACTTCTTCAAGCAGACCTGTGGAAAACAGTGGGACTGAACCAAGCCATAATGATAGTTATTTATAACTGTGTGAGTTTTAAAATATGACCACTTATGTGGAATTATACATGCCAACCTTCAAAGCATCAAACACATTATTTCTGGATCGCCATGGCTGCATATTAGCAGAAACCTTAGTTGCTTTCTTTTATCAGTACATGTTTGATCAAAGTGACTACAGTCATGCCCATTTTAATACCATCTTACACTCCATATGCTTGTTACCAGGGGAAAATGATTCTGAAGTTATTTTGGGCTACAATATTTTTGGACAATCTTAATTGCCTACCTTAGCTAAGCAATGGGTACTCACTTGTGATTTGTTTGTAGGAGATACTTCAGATTTTACCATCTGTACTTTGCAGAAGATGATTAGTGCCATAAGAATGTATTATGAAACCAAAAGGCCAGGAAAAAACTGTCAAAATTACCTAATCATAAACATGCAACTGTATACAAAGCTGCTTTTGCAATGTGAGCTGCAGCATAGCTGTTTGTTTTTTAATTAATGTCTTAACAAGGGAGTTAAGAAACTTGTTTATCTCCAGCCATGTTGAAAAGATTATAGAATCTATAATGCCTGGCCAAGAGAGTTTAGAAACTTGCATATCTGCAAGCATGTTGGACAGATTATGGAATTTAAAATAGACTCAAAATACTGACTGCCTCAACTTTCAAGTGAGTTTCTAGATAAAGAAGAGGGGAGGAGAAATGAGTGTTGGGCAAAAAGTTTAAGAGGTTTTATGAAATATTAAGAAGATCCAACTAGTCAGGCTTTGGGACTGTGCATTTTGCTTGCCACAGATCTCAGACAACCTCAGGGCTGCCATTTTCTCTTTTCCTCTTTGCACATGCCTTGCATATCGTATACAATATAACAGGGTGGGGGCAACCATGTATTTTTTTCCTGCACTTCTAGACCCTTAGTCAAAATAATTATTTCTCTAAAGTGGCATACAATATCAGAAGCAAAATATGAAAATTAAATGCAAAAATCAGCACTAGCCATTAAAGAGAAATATTACAAATCACTCAGGAGCAGGGGATTCAAAAGCCAAAGAAGATGAAAGGTAAAAAAAAAAAATCAGTACAAAGGGTCCAATGATGAAGTACTTAAGGAAGAGGAAATTTCTGCTCCCTACACAAATAGGGTTGTCAAGTCAGGACTCTCAGGCCCCAAACATGAGACCAGCCCCTAGTTGAGTTGTTAAGCATGATGTGTTAAGCATCAACCACAGTTGTACAAAGCACATGATTCAAATAAAAACAAGTCTAACAAATGACTATATATATATATGCACTGCATACACACACCTTTCAAGGCAATACTTTCACCCCTATATTTTTTCCTCTTTGCCCTCAAGTAAAGAGAGTCCAGGCTCTGAGACTCAGGCACAAACCCTGAGATCTGGCAACCCTACACAAAAATCCCCTGTGTACACTCAATATATTCCCCAGAGATCTGGGGGAGGGGACAGAGCTGATTTTGGGAAGCTCAAGGTCCACAGTGTACACACTGTGTAGGGAGGAAAATTGTCTCTTCCTCAATCTTCTAACATGGCGTCTTCAGCATAAATACCTAGTTTATGTCCAGACCCTTCCTTAACAAAAGGCAGACAGATTTTCTTTCAGATTTGTGAAAGAAAATGGGAAGGACTTACAGGAGACAACATTCCACAAGCAAGTACCCACCAATGAAAAGGCCTATCAATCTAATGCTGCTACCAATGGGAAAATGCATGTGAAACAGATCTTAATGCTTAGACAGGTTCAAAGAGGTGCAAGTGGTTCATGAAGTATCTTGGTCCCAAACCATTTAAGCAAGGGGAGGGGAGGGAATCCTGTGGCACTCGAAATGTGATTACACCCCACTTTCACTTTCATCAGCGCTGTATACGCACAATCCTAAATATACATTGGACTGTATATGTGACAAATGTTGCTGTCTTTGAGCAAGCAGGGATCACCAACATTGAGGCCATGATATTGAGAACACAGCTGCGCTGTGTTCTATGATGGAGGACCATCGCCTCCCAAAAATAGTACTCTACAGTGAACTCGCCACAGGTCAGCGTAAGAGGGGCACTCCAAAAAAATGATACAAGGACTCCCTGAAACAACATCTCAGGCTCAGCCAAATTTATCATCAACAATGATCCGCCCTGGCCTCACATCAGGAGGCATGGAGATGAACTATCCACAATGCTGCAGCTTTATTTGAGAACTCACGCCGAACAAGTCTTGAAGAGAAACGACAATGCAAGAAGAATCACAACCAGGAAACATCACCCAAGGAGACCTTCTGCTGTGATTTGTGCAACCGGACTTGTTTATCTCAGATTAGCCTTTTTAGTCATCAGCGCACTTGCAGAAAGTGTGGGATGAGTCCTTCCTGAATCTTTGTTTGTGAAGGAAAGCCAGAGAGGAGAGACATCAATCCCAACTTGCATGGCCAATGGTCAGAAGTCATAGGAGTTGCATTCCAACAATATCTGCAGGGCCACAGGTTTCCCAAACCTGATATGTAAGGTAGCAATTTCTATTGTTGGAATCACTGGCTACAGAATCTCAGGTGTTAAGGCATGGTAATGTCTTTAAAAGTTACTGCTGCTCAGAACAAACAGTATTGAGCTATTTTGAGCCCTGAACTTAATGTAAGGTAATACTGAAGATATATGCCCTTTTTGTCAGTTGCAAGATGGCAGGTCTGTAGAATCTTGAACAGAAGTTTCTCTGTATATTTTTCACACAATGTTGGACAGCATAGTGCTGATAGGAAAAAAAAAGAAACACAGTAATTTCATCATTGTAGTTATTCTGGTTGGCCTAGGTCTGTATGGGCAACTTGGGACCCTCAAGATGTTGTTGGACTGCAACTCTCATCATCCTTTGCCATTGACTCTACTGACTCAAGTTGGTGGGAAGTGCAGCCGAACTTTCTGAAAGGCTACCATTTACCAACCTGAACCTATCTGATGTAGATATATGCTGCAATCAGGAGTGGGCAAAATGTAGCTCTCCAGATGTTGTTGGACTACTCTCATCCTTGCCCAGCATATTGAGGAGTACTGGGAGCTGTAGTCCAACAACATCTGAAGGGCTTCATGAGTCCCACTCCGCTCCAGATCACTGTTTGTAAGGTTCGTATTATTGACACAGAGAAACTGCCAAGGGTTTTAATTTTCTGCTCATGGTTCTTTTTCTACAGAAGATTGAGGCAGTCAGCTGAAAGAGCTCCAGCTGCCCACTCAGTCAGATCTGTTTTCCCCTTTTATACAGAGATCAGCGCATATCAAATAAGCTAATAGAATGAAATACAGTGTCCAGATACAGTGTCCAGCTGGCTTCATATGGGGAAATGGGGAATTCCAAAATTCAGGGTTTTTTTCTCCATTATGACTTTTTAAAAGCCAAAATGTCCATAATTTTATTGAGCAATCTGAGAGTTAACACACATTGACTCTGTATAGTTTGGTCATTAATACACACTGTGTTACACTGACAGTAACTGAAAAGATGACGATCCTAGGAAGGACATCACTGTATGCCTACAGATTAAAACAGGGGTGCAGATACATACATGTAGATTGAAGTGGGGTAGAAAGAAAAAAAACCCAAGTTGCAAGCAACTTCAAGTAATTATTCCAGAAACAACTAGAACCTACATATATACCTCGATTACGGAGCATCAAAATCTTACTGCTAAATAATGATTTTGGTTCATGTGGGAATCATTTAGAATCCTTATTCAAGTCCAACCAGTTTAATAATCAGTTTCAAATTTTATCCTCTTATTCCCTATGTCTTTAAAAAGAAAAAGAATGATAATGACTAAAGTCAGAGATACAGTGTCTTGGAAAACAGGAATTGACTCCAATGGTTTTTCATATGTTTCTGTTTTTAACATTTAAATTGTGTCCATCATTCAATGACAACATGCAGATATTGTCTTCTAGCTTGTGTAAACTGCTAAAGATCATAACTGGCAGGAGATTATGAATATGTTAATATTATACAACTGGGGAAAACCCCACCTTGATATTATGGGCAATTATGTCATTGGATCATGTTTTTAGAATGGGATCCTTTTGTGTTTCTCTACTAGTGGGATTCTTCTTCCACTGAGACAATGCTACTTCAATCAGAAGATGAGTGTGTGATGTAGGTGACTCAAAGCCAAAGAAGTTCTGCTTTCATTGGCACTTCCATAAGTCTTTTCCTAAAGTCTTTCTCAAGACCTTTCCAATTGAGTTTACATGTAACCTTCCCCTTACCTGGCACCTTCCAGATGTATTGGATGGCAACATCCATCATTATCAACCAACAATACCTTTGACACATCGTGAGACCACCAGTTTGGGGAAGGCTATTATTTGCCTTTTTCCCACTCCACATTTTTCTCACAGTGATACATTAGTGGTATAGCACTGTGAGAAATGTTCCATCAAGTCTTGGGCAAAAAGTCACAGAACAGCTCTAATACATTTTCTCTTCTCAGTCATGTTTCTTCAGGTTGAAATCTATGCAAAGCAACAATGCTGGTATCAAAAGGGCTTGGTTCCTTAGGCATAATTTCAGTTGCTAATCCTAACTAGAATATACCCACTGAATCAATTGTGTAAATCCCACTAACTCAATGAGTCTTCTGTTCCTGGGGCTTGCAATTGAATGTAGGTCTTAACAGAGTACTTCTCACTAGGCCTGCTTGGCAAAGATTTTGAGAGTCCTTTAAAAGTAGAACACTCTCTGTCTTCCCTTAATTTTAACAACAGTGGTGATATTGAACAAAACCAAAGCTGATGGTTGATGCAAATGAGTTCTAAGAGGTACTGAACTTAAGATTCAAAACTTTAAAAAATTAAGTAGAGGTAATAAATAATATTTGGATCTATACTAGATACTGGAAACAGAAGACTGTTACTAGAGAACTGTAGGGTAGGAACTATTGGTGAGCAAATAGTTAATGTTATAGCTGTAAATAAGAAAAGGAATAAATAATCAGATCTTTTATCATGTAATGCTAAACAAATGTGAATAAAGTAAGTGACGGAATCTAATTGTGTTGTTGTGTGCCTTCAAGTCATTTCCAACATATGGCAACCCTGAAGCCCTATCAGGGGGTTTTCTTGGCAAGATTTGTTCAGAGGGGACTTGCCTTTTGCCTTCTTCTGAGGGTGAAAGTATGTGACTTTCCCAAGGTCACCCAGTGGGTTTCCAGGGCTGAGCAGAGATTCAAACTCTGGTTTCCAAAGTCATAGTCCATGCTCAAACCATGTTGGCTCTCTTTCCTAGGCCTACCTGATATTTTCTGGTGGTCTTTTATCCAAGTACTAACCAGACCTTATGCTGCTTAGCTTCAGGCAAGATCAGACTAGTAGGAAATAAATTATTGTATAAATATTAGTATAGCGCTATACTATAAAGCAATATTTTTTCCTTCAATCTGGACACTGGCTTCCTTCTGATCTTGAATCTAGTATAAAATCCTCATTGTTGTTGGTAGGGTGCATCTTCAAGTCATTTCTGATTTATAACAATCCTAAGGGGAACATACCATGGGGCTTTCTTGGCAAGATTTGTTCAGAGGGGGTTTGCCTTCCTCTGAGGTTGAGAGAGTGTGACTTGCCCAAGGTCACCCAGTGGGTTTCCATGGCCAAGCAGAGATTTGAACCCTGGCCTCCAGAGTCCAGGGAACCACAGCTTCACATTTGCTAGTCACTGAAAGACAATCTACAAAACCACTTGATCTTCTGCCTGCTGATCTCTGTGGCCCATTCAGCATTAAGTCTGCAGGTGGAACTTCCTACTGTATGACTATTATTGATTTAGTAAATATAATTATACTTACCTCCTTAAAGAGATAAGTCAAGCATTCTCAAAATTCAAAGAGTGTTTTAAGTATGTCTGTAACAAATTTGGCTACAAACTGAAGAGCATACACATTGATAATGGCAGAGAATTTTTCAATGCTGAGTTTGATTAATTTTTATAAGAGCATGGCATAGCACATCAAACCACACAGGCTTATGGCTTGGATTAGAATGGTCTAGCAGAAAGGATGAATAGAACTTTGAAAGAGATGGTAGTGACTGTGCTCTTAGAAGCTAATGTGACCAGATGCTAAAAGTCTGAGGCTATGCTCACTGTAACACATTTAAACAACAGACTGTCAACTAAGTACAGAAAGCAACTCCTTACCAGTTATGGCACTGAGTCAGACTTAGTCTAAGTCATCTCAAAATTTCTGAAAGGAAAGCATCTTCCTAAGCAGAAGAGAGGTAAATTTGACTGCAAAAGTGAAGACTTTTATTTGTTATGATGGAAGTGCTTACTAGATTTTAGAACCTAACGGATGTACAATAAAATTATCAAGTGCTGTTTTGATGTAAGACTAAATTCCAAATGTAATACAAACCAAAATGTCTATCCATATTTGTTTGCAGTGGGAGGTGAAGCCCACCAGCAACCAGAGCATGGGGAGCTCTTCAATATTCCAGGTGTAGTGCATCCTCTACTAGCACTCCCAGCACTTCTAGAGCACCTGAACCACAAGAGACTGCTGATGCAGAGAACCAGATGATTAGGAACTGGACAAAGAGCCAAAGGTGAAGTCAAGTATCTAAGTGCAGATGAGAAGTCCCAGTGCTCCAATAGAGGTGTGCCACCTGACAAATTCTCTTATCTGGCCATAGAGTAAAGGCTTCCACAACTCTCTAATTGGCAAAAGATCAAGGGATTACCAGAGACAGAAACTGAGATGCTGATTAGAATCTGATAGTGAAGAAATGCAATTTTTATACAAAAATGAAACATGTACTTTGTCAGAATTACCTAAAGATAAAAAGGCAATTAGCTGTAGATGTGCCTTTACCATAAAGTAGGATGCAGGGGGGGGGTATACAAAGATATAAAGCTTTGTAGCACAAGGCTGCGCAGTAGGACCCCCATATCCACAGATTCATTATCCACTAATTCAATTATCCACATGACACAAAACAGCACACCTACCATAGAGTCTTCCTAGAAAATGTGTCCTCTGTAGCCATTTTCTAGGTCCTCCAAGGCAACTCTGTGGTATTTTAAACAGGAAGTCCCATTATTTTCAATGGTGTTCACTATTATACATGGCTTTTTGTATCCATGCCCCCCCAGAACCAATCCCCGGTGGATATGGGGGTCCTACTATAGTCAAAATTATGGTGAAAACTACAATGAAACCTTTGTTCCACAAGTCATGCACACAACTTTTAAAACTCTCCAAAGTATTGCTGCATCAAAGCAAATGCATGATCAACACCTAGATGTTAAAACAGCTTTCCTATATGCTAATCCAGATGAGGCACTTTACATGGAACAGCCTCCAGGATTTCAAGTTCCAGGGAGGGAACAAACACTTTGTGTATTTACCTTGTGTATAAATTTTAAAAGAGCATTTATGGTTTGAAGCATGTTTCCAGACAATGGAGTGAGAAACTGAGCCAGGTTCTTATCAGAGGATTCACTCCAGGAGCCGTTGACATTTGTATGTGTATATATAAGGTTCAGAAATAATAAATGGATATACATTGCAAGCTGTGTGGATGATCTTATCCTGTGTTCTCAAGGCAAGACAGATAGTGAAGAGATAATTCAAAATCTCAAGAAAGAGATAGACATTAAACATTTGGGACTTATTTCACACTATCTTGGAGTACAACTAGAAAGGAGTAGTGAAGGAGTTTCTTTCTTAATTAAGAGCAGAAGATAATAGATCTTCTGGAATGCCTTAAGCTAAAATATGCTAAAGTCATGCCAATCCAAGGGAAGTGGGTCTCTTAAGAAACACTAAAAAAATCTGAACCTTTAAGAAATGCTGACAAGTACAGGACTTGTTTGAATACTGCCTGTTTGTCTCACTTTGCTAAAACTAGCCTCAGAGAGATCCAAGAGATTCAGCACTTCCACTTGTGAACTCTGCTAAAGGAGACCGTGTATTAATTGAACTAGTCTTCATCTTTCCCAGAACACTCTGGGAATCTACTTCTAACCCATCCTTACCAGCAATTGCCATGGGCTTCCACATGAAAGATCTGGTAAATATAGTCTATATATTATTATATTTTAAAGGAACTATCCATGGTGCTGAACCATATTCCCAAAATAGGTTCAGCACCTTGGATAGTTTCTTTATATAGAATAAATAAGTGTCTGACATGGAACTCACTGGACATCACTAACCATACCTTGAAAGCCTTTTTGGTTTTAGCATTATCCTAGAATTCTAATATCCTGATGTATTCCTGCATATTTTATCTTCACTACAAACCCAGCAACTCAAGTACATTTAAGCATCAGAAGGTCCCTTGTTCCCTCACACAACCCTACTATTGCTTTTTTGGTTCCTATTAGGCCAAGAACTGATGTCCAGAATACATGATGCATTATGCCATCTTACTTTCTTACCACCTCTGTGTTAATTCTGCCTCATGATATATTGAATAGATGAGAAACCTGTGATGGACATGTCCACCCTATGAAAATGAGAAAAAGTACAGAGGAAAAGGTAGGTATCCAAGCTATTCAGAATGGGGCCAGGGTAAGGAAAGCTATGGGATCCTTCAAAATACATTGCAAGGTGACAAGATACTATTTTATTGTTTCACCTAACTACCTGGCCAAGTCTGTTTATTTATATATTTACTTTTATTAAAATATTTCTGTCCCCTCTCTATTCAGAGGTCTCAGGGCAGCATACAATAAAAACAATCTGACAAATTTAAAACAGTGTAAATAAGAAAAATGATTTTAAAAGGTTAAAAGAGCAAAAATCTACATGTGCTACTTAGTTATGTAACTACTTTAGTTGCACAGCTAAGTAATATCTCCTGGCCCAACCCACCCCTAAACCTACTTTTCCAGGTATCAGCCATGTGGACAGAAGGTGGTCCATTCTGCTGGCAATCAGGGAGCAGGCAGATGACATTTTCATCTCTCTCTTGTGTGACAAGAGTCCTACTTCTGATTGTCACAGCCTCACTGGCTGATGGGAGGGGGTGGAAACGTCATCCACCTACACCTTAATCACCTGAAAAAATGGACCCCCTTCTCTCTGCATGGCTGATGCAGATTATGGTCATAGCAATAGGGACATGATTGTTACCATGTCAGAACCATGAAAACAGATCCACTACACATGCGTAATTCCAGGTTATGCATTAGGACATCTGATCCTAAATTCCAGCTACATTAAATAATTTAACAAGTTAAAATGACAGAAGAAGTGAGTTAAAATAGTTTATAACAAACTAAAACCACATGTGTGTACAATTTTTTGTAAACCCACAATGCACCCATCCATCTTGAATCTTTCCCAGTTTACCTACCAATGCAGGCTTGCTGCAGGACAACGCATTCTTGTACATTCTGCTTTTCATATACAATACTCATATAGTAGAGGAGCAATAATAGCACTAGAAAATGTTAGATGCAAATGGATGAGCCATGGTAGGTTTAAAAAAGAAACAGAGTTCCTTTCTTCTGACAACAGTTTTCCCACCACACTTACTGTACATGCAATATAATTTCAAGGGGTTTTGTGGTTAATAAATATGTGCGCATTTTATTTACTGTCTTATGGAGATACAAATCTGGTTCTGATAATGTATTGAAGCATGAACATGAAATGGTACATTTCAAGATACCCAAAAATTAAATTTGGTGTAATAATAATAATAATAATAATAATAATTTTTTATTTTAACCCACCCCTCTGCTCAGCAACTGGGGTGGCGTACAACAAGATTAAAACAACAGCAAGTTAAAACAATCTATATCATATATCATTCAAAACAATCTATAGGTAATATATCATTGTACCTATAACACATTAAATTTGGGCTATTTTGTATCCTTGAAATCCAAATTTTGAATTTCACATATAAAATTTATTTAGTAGAAAACAATAATAATTTGGCACATAAATCTGTTCCCTTTTCTTTGTACTTGGTACATTACAAAATGGGGCCACAAAAAGAAACTATACCTTCCCTAGAGAAAGTATCCCATTTTTTAAGCCGGAAGCTGCGTATCAGCAATAGTGAAAATCAATACTGTCAAACTGAAATTGTATTTCTGTTTATTTGCCATGCTATGGTGCCCCATAGAAATGATTTTCTGCCATGGTATGGTGCCCCATGTAAATGATTTTCTGCCATGGTATGGTGCCCCATATAAATGACTTTCAGGCATAATATTTCAGGTCTACATTGTTGTAGTGTGTAAGATCCATGAAATTTTTTAGCAATTATGTGCTTTGTTCTTGTGTTAATTTATGCCTTGAATAATTATCTGATCATGTAAACAAAATCTGAGATGTCTATGCAAGATGTGCATCTTCTGTGTGCTTTAATGCAATATTTTCGTTTTGTTTGGTGGTAAATAAATGAGCTTTCTACAAATTAAATTCCCTCATCTTTTATCTGATTGTTTTATCTGAAAGTTTTCTTTATCATATGAACTAAGTCGCATGTGTTCATTTCACCAGCTTTGAATATTTAATGATTGACGCATGAAATAACGAGACCAGACAAAGAAGATTGGGTTGAAATACGGGCCACTTTATTGAGCTCTTTCCTATTTATTGTATCTTTCCTGGGGTATGCAAATGTATAAAGGGGGAGATCCCTTGCGGGGGCATCTGGGCAGTTGGTCACAAGTGACCTAACTCCCAGCGTCCCTGGGCGACTCACCTGAGCCCCAATGGGGATCCCGGTGTCCGGGGTTCCCTTTGGGCGCCATCTGCTGGAGGGCCCTGCACCAGGAAGGAAATCCTTCAGCCATGTAGCTTCTGTGAACCTGATACTGGCCCTAATGATAGCCTACCTTGCTGCACCCCATCCATTAAGATGCCGGTACAGTTCAGTGAGGGCTATCCTTCCACTCAATTTGAGGTTGCCATAGGTGAATGCCAATTCACTATCTCCCTACTCCCAGCCACAGATAGGGGCAAGTGTCCACTTAGCCCCTATCCCCCACACAGGAGGCTAATACAGCCCTCACCCCTTCTCGCATACCCTCAAGAAATAGCTGGATCCCCATGTCTGACAAGTGGACCCCGTCAACCCTATAAAGTTCTGGACATTTGTATGAAATGCCCGGGTACTGGATGAAATGGCCGAGGCCTTCATCCATTGCCCTGTGCACAGCCTTGTTTAATTTCTTGTGGGCAATATCCAACAGCTTGGGGGCCCCTTCCCCTGGGTAAGAGAGTCGTGGAATGATATCAGACCAAATCAGAAAGACTTGCGGCCACGCCGCCTTAATCTCTCGCATGTCAGCAAGGGCCTGTAGCGTTAAAGCTCTGCCTTTCAGAAGGCCCAGATCGTTGCCGCCAAGATGGATCACCAGGACATGCGGAGGAGGCCCACGACGCTCCTGAAACAGCAAAGAGATTATACCATTCCACCTCAAACCCCGTTTGCCAAGCCACTCAACAGAGGCAAGGTCTCCGAGACCTAGCTGCGGACCCAAATGGCTCCTCCTGGCATGTCGTGCCGCCCAATACACAAAGCTGTGGCCACAAATCAGTACCCAGTAGCTCATATCTGGAAAAGAAAGCACAGACAGTCACAGAACACAACAACATACTTAGTCAATGGCAAATTGGACGGACATAGCCCTTGTAAGCAGCTGACTTCCAATGTCCCAACCTCTTAATGGCCTCCGGCCGCATACCCATTGCAGCAGCTGTTGAAGCCGCCCCAATTCTAAAGGAATGGGAGCAGAAACGCACGCCGCCCAAACCCAGGCGTGCCAGGGCTTTGTTCGTGATCGTCCAAAATTGATACCTTGTGAGTGGAGAGCCATCAGCGTGGCAAAAGATGGGGCCGAACTGTGCAGGCCGCAACTGCAAATACTCCCTAAGGGCAACTACCGGGCAGAGAGTCCTGTCTTGGCACTCACGCAATGTAATGCTCATGCCCCTTCCCATCTGGTCGGTCTTTGAGCGCCTGATCGTTAAGGTGACTGCCTTGGCACCCATGGTGATGTCACCTACACTGAGGGCAAGGCCAGCCTTGTCCTTTTTGGACACTACCACCAGCTCGCTGATGCGTAAGGTGCCAAAAAGGCCGTCAAGGAAGCAGCATGGAGCAACGCCACCTCAAATGGTGTTGTACAAATGCTGGGCCATATCTGGAAGAGGCCTTTGAGAATTGCTGGGGAGAGGGGTTGTCTATCATCAGTTGCCTTGCCTCGCTACCTGGCCCAACCCTCCAGCACCTTCCTAATCCTAAAATCTGATGTGTTGTCCTGCAGGTCTTGAGCCTTACTCCAGAAAGCCAAGGCGGCCAACCTGGATTGAATTGACTGGGGGGCAAGGCCTTTCTCCTTAAGGGCTACACAGAAATGAAGAAGGTGTGGGACTGGTACCAGCCAGGAGTTAGGTAGATGCACTGTGCTCCGAAAGTCAAAGAATTCCTGAATGGCTCGCTTATATACCCTCCTGGTGCTGGGAGCGATGGAAAGGCTGATAGCCTTAACTATTTCGCCAGTCGAAGCTCCCACAAATCCTCCGGCATCAGATCCAGCATCTCGGCAGCACCTGGAGCTAATTGCCTGAAGCGATCCATCTGCATACGGGAGAGAGCATTGGCAATGCCGTTGTCCACTCCCGCCACATGGGACGCAGTAAACAGGATGTTATACTTCAAGCACTGGAGTGTAAATGCTCTAACAACTATCATGACCCTTTTGGACCTGGAGGTGAGAGAATTAACCACTTGGACCATGGCCATGTTATCACACCAAAAATGGATTGTGGAATTGGCGAATTCGTGTGGCCACAACTTGACAGCGACCAGTATTGGGAAGAGCTCCAAAAAAGTAAGGTCGGCAGTGACGCCAGTACCAATCCAGTTATTCAGCCAGCGTTCAGTGCACCATCTCCCAGCAAAGTAAACTCCAAAGCCCAGGGAGCCAGCAGCATCAGAGGACACCTTAAGGGCGTCCCCCAAATGTATCTCCTCCCTCCAAAAGGAAACCCCATTATACTGCTGCAAAAAGCTATACCATACGTCCAAATCCAGCTTAATTTCCCGGGTGATCCTGACCCTGTGATGTGGTAGAGAAACCCCAGCTATTGCATCACAGAGGCGCCAGAGGAAGGCCCTGCCCGGCACAATTACTTTGCATGAAAAATTCAAGTGGCCAACGAGTTCCTGAAATTCTTTGAGAGTGGCTTTGTTCTGGTGCAGAAAATTTGTAACCCTGTTCATAAGATCCTCTATCTTACCCGAGGGTAGCTGACAAAATTGATCAACTGTGTCAATTTCAATACCCAGAAATGCCAATTGCTGACTCGGGCACTCCGTCTTTTCCTGTGCAAGGGGAAACCCAAATTCCTCCACAAGGGCTTGGAATTGCTCCATCCAGGAGTGGCAGACCCCAGTGCCGAACTGACCAACAAAGAGGAAGTCATCCAGGTAGTGTACTACCCCCTGATGCCCTCTTTAATGCTTAATGGCCCACTCCAAAAAGGTACTGAACTTCTCAAAGGCTGCACAAGAGACAGAGCAGCCCATAGGCATTGCTCAATCCATGTAATAGAAGCCATCAAATGAGAAGCCCAGCAGCTCGAAATCATTGGGGTGAACTGGCAAGAGGCGAAATGCTGATTTGATATCACACTTGGCAAGTTTGTCACCAAGGCTGTGCCGTTTAACTACTTTAATGGCTGCATCAAATGAAGTGTACTGAACAGTGCATAATTCCTGTGGGATGAAGTCATTAACTGATTGCTCCCTCGGGTAAGACAGATGATGGATTAATCGAAATTCACCCGGCATCTTCTTTGGGACAATACCCAAAGGAGAGACACGCAAGCAAGGGGAAGGCAGGTCAACAAAGGGGCCTAGGACCCAACCTTCCGTGATCTCCTTTTGAATCTTCTGCCTGACAACATGTTCCATACCCCTTACTGATTTAAAGTTGGGTGCCATGTAAGGCTTGCGCACCCCTTGGTAAGGAATGTGAAAGCCCTCATGAAAACCGTCTCATAAGTATTGAGTTGCCGACCGGTCCGGGTACACACACAGCCAGGCAGCCATGACTTCCAACCTAATTGGGCTGGGTCCCTTTTCCCTGCGGAGAAGGGTTGTTCGGGCACTTTCTCCCTCCTTGCTGTTCCTTGCCAAACTGTCCCTTCCCTTTGGGGCAATTGCGGAATGAGTGTCCCCCACCACATATGGAGCACTCGTGACGAAAAGTGCAAGGGCGGCGAGAGCAGGCCCCTCTGTACTGGAACTCCCAGTATAACAGCTGGCGATTAGGTGTCGCTGGCTGATTCGATTGGGTAGATTGGCATGCAGCACTGCCAGGTCGGGCATTCTGCAACAAATGCCCACTCTGTGCTCTTTCCCCCAGTATGGGCCAGCTTGGGGACATAACCTGCAACCACAGGTGTGAGTTGATAATATCCCACCTCAGAGTTGGATAGGAAGGTGCCATTTGCCTAAATGATTCGTCATATTGAAGCCAAGCCGGGCCCGCAAAATCCACATAGGCCCTGTATATAATGTCAAGGTATCTTATGAGGGCATAAGCCTTGTGGGGCTGGCTGTGGGAAACCACGCCGGCATATATGAGGAAGCCTGCCAACCAGTTGGACCACGTCCTATCGACGCGTCTCCGTTTTATCTTTTCCTTCTCGCTATCATCCAATTCATCTTGCTCCTTCTTGTCTAGTTCACGGAAAAGAAGTGAGAAAATGTCAACATACTCCCCTTTCAAAATTTTATCTTTAGTAGCCTGGGCCAAATTCTCACCCAGAGCAGGGGACTGCTCAAGGCCTATAGGAATGTGAGGAAGCCCCATTGGGGCTTGACCTCCAGTGGGAGGCGAACCCAGGTGGGTCAATGTGTAGGGGGACCCCAAAGGCATAACTGGCCCTCCACCTGGCATACCCGGGTACCAACTGAACATCGCATTAGTTGGGCTGCTTGGGGTGTTAGTGAATCCCTGAGTGTTGGGATCTGTGTTGGGGTCCGGTTGGCTCCATGGCCAAGCAGGCATATTGGTAGTGTCATTTGGAAACTCACTCTGAACAAGGGTGGCTGGCTGTTGTGTTCCACTGGGTCCTTCGCCAGGAGACTCCTCCTCCTCCTGTGCATCATGGTTCGCCATATCCCCTTGTTCTTCCAATGCCTGGATGCAGGTGAGAAGTTGGTTAGCAACATCACTTGATAGGCCCCCTGCATTGTCCCTTGCCAGATGCTTTGGAGGCCTAGGGAGGCACGCTTCCTCCAAGGCCTGCAAGCGGTCCAAGATTTGTTGTAACACATTCTCGACCGGGTCCCGAGGGTGGGCAGGCTTGGCCAGCTCCTTATCCTTACAGCCTTTTTTGCCCTTTCTGGGGGCCATGGGACTGAACTAACTAACCAACAGTTGTCACTCAACTTAAGCAAGTTGATTGATTAAGCAGGGTAATCAATACAGCAATGAACTCAAAGTAATTAAACTCAAGATAATTAAGGAACTAAAAGTAATAAAAAACAACTAAAAGTAATTAAAGTAGAGACTGAAAGTTGAAAAGGCAAGCAAAGTAATTAAAACTCAAAATTAATCAACTCACAATCAACGCAAACAACTTATAAGCAACCTAACAGAAAATTAGCAAAGCAATGAACTGAAAGTAATGAAAATCAAAAGTAATTCAAACAATGAACTCTAAGCAATTAAAATTCAAAAGTAATCAAAAGTAATTCAAACAATGAACTCAAAGTAATTAACATTCAAAAGTAATTAATGAATTCAAAGTAATTAAACTTGAAATTAAAAACCCTGAAATCAAAGCCATTTAAAATCAAATGCAATTAAAAACAAAAGTAAATAAAAACAATGAACTCAAAGCAATCAAACTTTCAAAAGTAATTAATGAACTCAAGTAATGAAACTCGAAAGTACTTAAAAACAATAACTCAAAGCAATTAAAATTAAAGGTAATTAAAATTAAAAGTAAATAAAAACAATGGACTCAAAGCAATCAAAATTTCAAAAGTAATTGAAGGCAGCAAAACTAAAAGACGGTAAAGTAAATAAAAGTAACAGTCAAGCAAAATTACTAAACAAACAAGCAAAAGCCAACAAGGGGGGTCAGGCCTTAGTGAGGGTACAGCAACCAAGGAGGGCCACGTGGCACGGAGCCAACAAAGGCGCTAGGCGCCTAGGTAAAACTGGTAGGGGGGTAAGGCCACGTGGCACGAAGGCCAGGATCGGGCCGTGGATAGGGATCCCCAGAGTGCCCAAAGGGACCAGGCCACATGGCGAGGCCCCGGAGGAGACAGGCCGGGATCGGGGCCACGGCACGGCAGAGCCTGCTAGACAGGGTGCTGGGATAAGACCACGTGGCAAGGCCACGGGATTGGGGCTGCGGCGTGGCAGAGGCCGCTAGAAAGGGTGCTGGGACCATGGCAAGGCCACTAGACAGGGTGCTGGGGCGCTGCAGAGGCAGCTAGAAAGGGTACTGGGACCACGGCGAGGCTGGGATCAGAGCCGCGGTGAGGGGGCTGGAGCCGCGGCCTGGCACAGGAGCAGCAGAGAGGCTAGTGGGCGAAGCGGAGGCCATTAGAGAGGGCCGCAGCTAAGGCCGCTGGATCGGAGGTGCCGAGGCTGCGTGGGGGCAAGAAACAAAAGGGGGCCAATCGGTAGTGGGGGGGAGGCCAGCGGCAGGGGGGGGTTAGGCACCTGGGCCCACGTGGAAATAGCCGACCCCAGGGGGACAAAGTATAAAGGATTAATTAATTAATTAACAAAGGATTAATTAATTCAAATTTCAATTATATGCTCAATGAATTCAGATCAATCAATTAAAATAGCCAATGGGGGAGGGGAGGGGAGGGGAGGGGCGACCATGTGGCGAACCAAAGGAGTGAAACAATTAAGTAAAATCAATCAATTAATTAAAATCAATCTATCAAAAATGCATTCACATTAACTAGCCAATCAGAAAATGCCAATTAAAATTATTAGTCAATCAGAAATGCAAGGGGGAGGGGGGAGGAGGTTGACCACATGGAGAACAAAGGGAACAAAGTAAACAAAGCAAACAAAGAAACAGACCAATGTAATAAAGTTTATCAATTAAAAGTACAGAAATTCAATCAGAAATCATACAGAAAACACACAACCACACTGCTGGGCTGCTGCCCAATCATACAACTCCACAAGCACAGCACAGCCAACTTAGCTCTCCCTCATGGCTGAAGCAAGTTCGAAAAATGGATGTTCCTCTTTCTTCAATCCAGTGGAAAAGAGGAAGGAAGCCAGGGGCGGCAAAGGGTAAAATAGGCCCTGCCTCAGCCCCGCCCCTGTCTCCTCCTGACCAGGGCTTATCCACGCCCTGGCCAACCCCTGCACTTGTCTCCATGCCCATCATTAAAACACCTCCCCTGGATCTACCATTCTTTAAGATGGGGGGGTGTCTGTTATAATCATCCCTGTAAACAAGAAGAATGTCACTGCTTTTAAACCTCTTTTGCTGCTGAATGAAGTTGGCAAAAACATAAAGTATTGTCTTCAGGAGCCTGTTGCTCTTCTGACATATCTTGGCAAGGTCAGCAAGAGAGTTACCTATCTCCCTAGGCATTCTATCTCACTTCAAAAAGGACATGGTCCATAAATCATCCTGAAAACCTTGTTTCTTGTGTTTTTCCTTAGGGTAGTTTTTCTACCAAATGGCCCAACATTGGTATAATAAACAAACATTTCTTCTTTTATTTTTTGGAAATGATCCCTGCAATTTTACTTTCTTTTGACTCAGGGTCATAGGGCATCCCCCAAAATGTGTGTGTGTGTGTGTGTGAGAGAGAGAGAGAGAGAGAGAGAGAGAGAGAGAGAGAGAAAGAGAAAGAGATTGCAGATACATTTTGTTTCATCTTTGTACAGTATATGTTTTTGCATATGTATGTCTGTCTAAGATAGTTCTGAGGAATGATTGGGCTGTGGACATAACTGTCCCACCAACTGACAGTGAGGTTACTGGGAGTTGAATCTGCTTGATATAAAATTACTTCAATTTAACAAGGTTTGTGGATTTTTACTTTTGTAGTCAGTATTGCCATAATTGTAACTAAACTGTGGTTATCTAAACTACCTAGAGATGAGCCAACTGTCAATTTAAGCAAAAATCATGGTTTGCTTTTGTTTCAGGCTAAGACTCTACTTCACATCTCTCCTCGTCAGCTCTACAGATGATTATGTAAACAGCTAATAATGCTATTTATCAAATGCTATTTATTTTTCTCTTTGCCTTTCTTGAACTGTTTAACAGGAGTACATCTTCTTGAGTCAATGAATACACTGAAGATATTGGCATTTGCAACACTTTTCCCCAGACCACTTGGACTCCTTCTCCTTTGCCACCCACTCACCTTGCTATGATTACATTATCTCTTCCACTTGACTGTTCAAAAAAGAAAATCTCTATGTGACACAGATGGGCATAGCAGAAAGAAAAACAGCACAGCATAGCATTATTACACCTGTTCCAACATTCTCCCTCTTCATCTTAAAGGACAACTCAAAGAATGCTGCAACCGTAAGTGCACTCTGTCTCTCTTTCTGCCACCTCCCTCCCCAGCTTGGTTCTTGGAGCCTTGCTGTAACTGAATGCTCATGGAGAAGGTTTGAGATTTGAAGGTGGTAAAAAAGATGACATCATGCACTATGCTCTGGAATACAAAAGGTCCTGTTTAGTGTCAGGGTGTAGCTGCAGTCCACAGTTACAGCAATTTGATACTACTTCATGGCTCTATCTGATGGGGTCTTCAGATCTGTTGGAGTGGTTCTTGTTAAGTGCATTCAAGTTTCTGCTGGCTTATGCAACCCTACCATAAAGTGTTCTTGGCAAGATTTATTCAGAAGAATTTTGCCATTGCCTTTCTCTTAGGCTGAAAGTATATGACTCAACCAGGATCACCCAGGGGGTTTCCATGGCTAAGCAGGGATCTGAACCCTAGTGTCTCAGAGTCCTACTCAAATCACTACACAGGGTAGTTCTTATGGGTGAGTGACTTAGAATTCTTTTGCTAGATGTGAACTCTAGAAGAGAACATTAGTACCTTACCGAACTATAAATCCCAGGATTTTATGGGATTGAGCCAGTAAAGTGGTATCACGCTTCTATAACTGTATACAATCGTAAAGTATATGTTTATTCTTAGTTATTCCTTCTACAGCAGACTGATGGACCAAGGAGTCACTGCATTTTGCCATCACTGTCATCTAGTCAATATGCACCCTTCTATCACCTTAAATAGAAACAAGAAATTTTTATCATGAATTAATCTCAGTGTTGCTAATTATAACTGCTGAGGCAGCCCATATAACAAAGTAGAAAGACTGGATGAAGCTTCAAGAATGTACTTATTCTTTTAAAAGGAATGGGTTCCTTTTAACAGGACTGGAATGGAATTAAGGCAGCCGTTTAAAAAAAAATCTTCAGCCAAAAGAATTTTTGGACATAATTGTTCAGGACAATCAAAAAAAGAGAAATGGACATTACTGCAAGGTTACCATTCCACCTCACTGCTAAACTGTTGACATGTTTAATGAAAACGTGCCCCCAATTTATTTTGCTTGAGCTAGCTGCTGCTGAAACGGAAATGAAAATTCTGCAGTCTGCTACTCAAGGACGTCATGTCACCAAAAAATTAAACTAAAAATTAGATTTAATCAATTGTTGTGAATGAACAATGAGATTGTACATTAAATCTTAATTATTTTTTCTGAAATGTAACCAAATAATTTAGAATTAATGTTGCAGAGAGGTAGCATTTACATTGATCTACTTGTCATCTACCAGGTCATGCATCCAAAACTATTTAGAGTCTGGGGGAGGATAGAGACACCCAGGCATCATTCAGTTGCATTTCTGCAACTGGACACATCAAAATGACAGCATCCTCCTAAATCTCTACAGCATCTTCTGGAGGTCCAGGGGGATGACTTCTTCTTTGTCTTCTTGTGTATCCGGCTGCATAAACACAGCCACATACTACTTGGGTGCTTCTGCCTTTCCCCATCCCCTAAACGCCCATGGATGTGGCACCTGCTGGTGGGGTGGGGAGACAAGTATGAATGCTGGAGCTTTACACTGCACCAAATCAGTGTAGAATCTCAGCCAATTTTTTGGCATGATCATAAATCTAGTACATTAGCCAAGTTCCTGCATCATGCATGTGGACCATAATGTTCTGCATGTGCAATTCTGCAGCCCTACTCCCTAGGGGCAGGATGGAGAAGGTGAATCAGGCAACTATGAAGCAACCCATCTCAGCTGCGAAGGGCAGGAAAAGAGTGACTTTGTTTCTCTTCCCCCTTGCTGCAGTTGCACCTAATCTGGGCTGCACTGCAGCAGTTCTCCCATGGGGCTTGACAACTGTCTTGTGGATGTTGGATGGTGCACAAGGGGCTAGTGAATGGTGCCTTGTGCACTGTCCAAAAGGAGACACATATGGACATGTAATTCTGAGTTACACTCATGTATCCCACTAACAGGATGCTAGCCATTAAATGCATGTATTTGATATAGGACTATGAGTGTTTTATAGGTTCAGCCTGTTGTTATTGGTCAAGTTTGTATTATCAGCTGAGATGGAAAGGGACAAGAAATAAACTTCCTTCTACTGAAGACAACTGAATCAATCTATTGATGAAAACTAATGGCACACAATCAAGCTATTGTGTGATATTTGAACACTGTGTAATGAACATATATTCATGGGGATTTTTAAAAAATCTCTGTAGATAGTTAAGCTGTGGCACCAGAGAAAAACCCAACCTGTCACAACACTGAAGTAACACTGTCCTAATACAATGATGGAATCCAATAATTCAGTAGTAGTATTTTATTTTATTTCATTCTTTTTGACTCTATAGGGATATTAATTACTTAATTGTGAATGCTTGACTTTCACACTGATTTCATAATAAGTAACTGAAATGTTACCACAAAATTATTTCAAATGAATTTGCAAGATATACTGTCACTCTTTTCCTGAGAATATATTATACAGTACTGTTGTTCAGAAATAAGCACATGAAAATAAAGATTCAGAGCCTTATCTCACAAAGAAAGAGAAGCAGCTTTAAAGCTTGGGAGTAACACATCCCACCTTGCCTTATCGCAAAATGTCAGCGTATTTCAGCACTTCTCCCATTCTGGTCCTGTGGGAGGCAGTGGTAAAGGTGGGTCTTTTTGCAAATGGGTTTTTCCAGTTAGCAAAAAGACTCATGTTTACCACCATCTCCCACAGGACTGGAACAGTAGAACAGCTGAAACAGACCAACATCATGTGAAAAATAAAGGTGGATGGCATTATTATTGGGGTGCACTGCCACTACTTTCCCTCGTGCAATAAGCCCCTTAGTTATCCATAATAGTTTGTTTAGGCATTTTCAATTATTCATATCTTATCTTCTATACTATTATCAACCTATCTATAAGCCCAAATCACATCAACAGAAACTGTTTTAATTTCACATTCTGTTTTACCTTATTTTATTTTCTTATTATCTGTGAATTGGTTCCTTCCTCTCATGCAAAGTCACTCACAGATGGTATGTTAGCACTATGTAACATAAATGAAAGTGAATCAAATAGGGCCATCCCTACCATTAGGTGGAATGATGCAATTGCCTCAGGCAACAGATTTGGGGGGAGGTCATGTGCAGCAAATTGTTAATTACAGTATAATAATTAGTATTGTTGAATTTGATTAGACTGTGCAGCTGGTGGCACAAATGAAGGTGATTCAGTTTTATTTTCCATTTTTATTCTCATTTTCATATAAACTATCACCCATAATTAGAATATTGTTTACTTCCGAACCTGAATCTGAGTGGTTGTCATCTACTTTCAGCTGTCCCTTTGCAGGCACATCTAGTTTCTACCATCTGTTCTTTTCATGTGGCCATAAAAGATCATTTGTGAAATTTTCTTTCCTTTATGACCCCTCAGTGAATTAGCTTCTAACACTAGTCACCTAGAAATACTTCTGCTTTATGGAAACCAAAGTGCACATCAGTTCTTTCCCTTTTCATTTCCTTATGCAAATTCATTCTTGCAACTTTCTTCATTAATCGTTTTTTATGATAAATGAGCTCACAACATAATAACCAGAACATCTAATCATTTCCTACTGTGACAGCTGAGTCACGTAAATCAGTTGCTAGTCCCATCTATACTAGACCCATTAAAAGAACAGAACTTATGTAAGTGTTGATTTACCAAGTTTCTATTGATTCAATAGTTTTATTCTAGTTGAAACTATCAATTGGATTATGCTGTGTTTTAATCTGAGGGCTGATCCACTCAGGTCTCATTGACTAAATTCCCAAATAGCCAAGGCTATGTGTAAGCGAACATTTTAATTAACACTTAATTGCTGCAGATGATGGATTCATTCAGAGAAAACTTATCACACCATCCTATCTTGTCATCTATAACAGAATGTCTCCCCCTAGGCCCAAATAAGGCCAAGTACATGGGCTCCTTCCCTTTGATGATATGGGAAGGGGGTGAGCAACCCTGTTAAATTGGTGGATGGGGCTGTGTGAAATTGCTTATCTCAGGAATGCTTATTCACAGAATGATGAATTCAGGGCAGCTTCTGGATATTATACATACTGTAGTGTAATCCCTTCCTGGATATAGCAGGCTGCTCCTGCATGGTGTCTATTAAAAGCTCACATACCTGTGGCAATAGTCCACAGGTCAATATGTCTGTACTAATATCCAGTCCTGTGAGATAGGGCAAGCTGCAAGGTACTCTTCCTCAGAAGCAGCATGGTTGTCACTCATGTTTTTAATAACTTAAATTACACAATACATTGGAATCTAGGCTCACTATGAGGGGAGGAGCACAATTCAGAGCTTCCGTAAACTTCTTAAGAGAAAATTAACATAATTTTGTTAGTATGTTTCTGTCAGCATCCAAGTCATTGTTGAAGTCAATCTTAAGGCTAAGCAAGAAATTAGCATATTTTCTGGACAGCCTCAATTTGTTCGCGCACATTGCTGCATCAAGGCAATGATCTAGAACTCCTCATTTCTTTGCCAATACTTGAAAAGGAGATGAACCTGTGTATTATCAATGTTTTGAGGAGACCCAAACCCAAAACTCTGAATCTGTTGGGAGAGATAGTCATGGATCACTCTATCAGAGTGATCAAATTGGCTAGGCAGAAGCTGAACAACACCCAGTCCCACAACCCATCTATAAAACACACAGGTCCAGCAGAGAAAAGAAACAGCTTAGATGTCTTTGTAAAATATATATAGGAGCTTTACTTATGACAGCCAGTACGGTATAGTGGTTTGAGCATTGGACTATGAGACTGAGAGAATTTTAAAACAGTGGCACTATATAATTTAAGAACATGATGGGGGAAAAAACAGCATTTTGAGATTGACTTTAAAAGTGACAACAATGAGAAATCCTGAAGATATTTAATTGTATATCAAGTTATTCAGCTTTAAAATTAATTGCAGGAGGAATAGGTTAGTATTTTTCTGTTAGGCCATACAATTCCACATAAGAATTATCTTTTAAGAAAGATTCACATTTTATTAATATGACTAATCAAGTCTCCATATCACTGTGCTAATAGCAAATGAAGCATAGTAATTGAATACTGATAGCAACAGTTTTTCATAAAAGAAAAAAAAACTTGAATAAGGATCAGTTCCCAATATTTTAAAGTACTAATTTAAATGCAAATATGCAATAAAGAGCAGACAACTTCCATCTAAGGAATCACAAAATGTGTTCACTCAAGCAAAGCACATGAAACTACGTTGTGGCTCATGATTGGTTCTACGATGGTTTTAGTTTCAGATTTTGAGGTATTTAATAGCAAGGAATATTTGGAAATAATATGAAGAAATTGCACTGTAACATACTGGAAAGAATGATTCTTGACCCTTTTAGAGATCAGAAATGTTGAAAGAGCAACACAAAAGTTGGAGCAAATGTTACAGTTGCTACATGAGTGCTGCTGACAAAAATATTGCCTTAACAGATTATCTTTACTCCAGGAAAGTGCAGATGTCCTTCCTACGTGGACTCTGTACTTTTCTTAGCAATTACCTGGAATGTGGAGTAATTAAGCTACCATGGAGGACCATCACCTCCCAAAAACAGTACTCTATGGTGAACTCGCCACGGCTCAGTGTAAGAGGGGTGCTCCAAAAAAGCGATACAAGGACTCTCTGAAACAACATCTCAGGCTCGGCCAAATTGATCACCAACAATGGTCCGCACTGGCCTCACATCGGGAGGCATGGAGACACACTATCCACAATGCTTCAGCCTTATTTGAGAATTCACGCTGAACAAGTCTTGAAGAGAAACGACAACGCAGAAAGAATCACAATGCAGAAACATCACCCAAGGAGACCTTCTGCTGTGCTTTCCGCAACCAGACTTGTTTATCTCGGATTGGCCTTTTTAGTCATCAGCGCGCTTGCAGAAAGCGCGGGATGAGTCCTTCCTGAATCTTCATTTGCGAAGAAAAGCCAGAGGAGGAGTAATTAGGGAAAGTTTTATAACAGCTTTCCAAAATATGCAAAGTTCTTTGTAAATGCAACAAAAAGAACTTTATTTTTTTTTAGTTGGGAGAGAAAGCAAAATTGGGAGAGAGAGCAAAACTGACAAATTTGTCCACTAACCATTGAGTATTTAGCTTCCAAAATTCTGTTATTAAGTCTCTGGACATTTTGGGACGGGGTTTTGTAACAGAAGCAGCCTCGTCCCCATTGCGAGGCTGCTGTGCGGCAGGGGATCGGTTTCGGATGACGCTCTCCCCTGCCGATACTGTTGCGGAAGTGCTGGGAGGCTGCAGCGCCATATTTGCTGATTTTCTAATCACAAAACCCGTCTGAAAAAGTCCTCTGTGTATTCAGCCATGTTTGGAGCAATTAATTAGGTTTGCCATTTTATTTTCTGACAGACTTCATCTTGCAACTTTGCACACCCAGACTCATTAATTGCTAGCTTTCATGTGTGCAGACTTCCTGTTGGGTTTGCTTTCCCACATCCACTCTTTTCCTGCATCATTTTAACCTGCAACCACTTGGCGGGGGGAGGGAGTTTCCTCCATTATATCACATATTCTATTATGGACAAGTATTGTGAGTAAAGCTATTTTTATATGTTTTACAAACAAGGTTAAGTTTGTTTCTTTTTCTGCTAGATCCTGTGGACGGGTGGATATGGGAATGGTTATTGGCATCTACTGTCTTGCCAATTTGATTGCTGTGTTTGAAACATCCAATTCTAGCTTTTACATTTTCCAACATACACAACTGCACCGGAGACAGATATGCAACATGGCCCTCTCCATGCTGGAAATGGCTGTTCTACCTGTTGAATTTGGTTAGTTCAAATGGGGAAGAACTTCATTCATATAGGGACAGCATTTTTTTAAAAAAAAATTAAAAACCAATTTCCACAATAACAATTCACTCAAAACAATATATGAAAAGACTGAAACTATATTTTTTACAGTTCATTAATATCTTCAAAAATCCCAGTAAATTTATCAATAAAAGTGTAGTCTGTTTCCCTAGCTTGAATAGCTTTCCTACAGTGGATGGAACAAACATCAAATTTGGGGACTTCCTTCATCCCTCTCTGCAGTCCTTTTCCCTCTAAAGATTCCAGTTTAGAGGATATTCAGGGAATGACATAGGCTCTGCAGTTAAATGGGAAAGTTGAAAAAAGTTTTGCCAGAATTAGATGAACAAGGGGCAACTATAATAATTAAGCCAACCTTTAAGAAAACATCAGTCCAAAATGTTCTATGCAGCTTTAGCAGCTCCCTTTCTACTTTCTGTATAGAACCATAAGGGACCAAGTGTTCCCAAATTCACTGTTATTGTCTGTCTTGTAATTCTCTAATCATACATGTTAATTTTTTCATTGGTATATTCACCCAGATTTCATTCCAACTGCAGTCTATATTTAGAATAAACTACCATTTCCAGGTTTTTAGCAATTGCTGCTCTAGCTGGATATAACAAAAATGTGATTTTTGTGTGTGTGTTCTAATTTTTTGGTTGCTCCACTAACAACAGTAATTTCTCACAAAATATTATATTTTGATTTGCAATTTTGACCATGACTTTATTGTTCCAAAATTTCTGAAATGCTAGACATTCTAGACAAATATGTATATAATTCCCTTTCTGTTAGCAACAAGAGAAAATAAAGTTTATTTTATGCAGTGTCACTGGTGTATAATATTATCTGGAACCTAATTTTCATGTGTCTTACTTGCTTCATGCTGAGATTTCAAGACTGGGGATGTGAGGACTGGTGTCTTTTCTTCTTCTGTGATGGGTAAGCCAACATAAGCCTCTCATGTTAATCAGATGTTTTCGATGACCAACACATGAAATAATGAGACAGAAAGCTTGGATTAAAATAGGGGCCACTTTATTTATTCTATCATCTATTTAATCTTTATTCCTTGAGATATACAGACTAGGGGGGAGAGCCAATGTGGAAAAGGCTGGGGCTGATGGTCTCACCCAGACCTACCTTCCAGCTTCCCTGGGTGAAACACCTGAGCCCCGGAGGGGGAGTGCCCGATAATAATAATAATAATAATAGATGATGATGATGATGATACACCGTCCTCAGTGGCATTGGAGGGGGAAAGAAGATTTTTCTCTTGCTTTTTCCTTCAAGCTTGTGACTGAAGCGGATTGAATGACAACATGCAGGCCAAGCCAGCCTTTGCCTTTGCTCCTGTCACATGGCCACTCTACTGAAGGCAAAAGGTGGGCCAAGTAGCTTTCAAGCCTTCATGAACCCCCTGTGAGAACATCATGGCCCTGGACCACAGGTTAAGAACCACTGACATCTCATCATTGCAAGAAAGTCTTTGAAAACTGTGCAGTTTTTGAAGACCATTCACAATCTGGAACTTATTCTGTGCAAAATCTAAATATATTTTTGTACAGAAAGCACATTATCGGCGTAGGAAACAGCTTTTTTATGTGCATAAAATAATATTTCACAGGAAAATCTGCACAGGAAAACCTGTAGTTAAGGATGTATTCTCTGCAAAATCCATTTGTGGTATTTTAAAGCAAAAAACAGCACTTTCTGTGTTGGAAACAGCAGCTCCCATTGCCAAAAATAACATTTGCTCTCCTAAACCACATGTGAATTTTGCACAGAAAACGTCCCAAGCTGCAAAGATTCTTGGTAGTCAAGATTTCTCATCAAAGGACTTTTTCAGATGAAGAAAAATAACGCAAGCAGCCTCTCCAGTTTGCGAGGCTGCTGCGCTGCAAAGTGTCAGTTTCGGATGACGCTGCCCTCTAGCAGTACTGTTGCGGTACCGCAGGGAGAGCTGAGCGTCATATTTTGTTGATTTTTTACTCACGAAAGTCGATCGTGAGTAAAAATCGACGAAATATGACGCTCAGCTTTCCCTGCGGTACCGCAGTACCAGCAGGGGCGAGAGTCATACGAAAGGGGCGCTTTGCAGCGCAGCAGCTTTGCAAGCTGGAGAGGCTGCTTGCGTTATTTTTCTTCATCCGAAAAAGTCCAAAGTTTCCCAACACTTAAGAAACATGTTTTTTGACCATTTTTCAAATATTGTGAATATTCCTTCCAACCCTTATATGAGGAGCACTGGATATTCCAAACATTATACTAATGTTCCATTTACTCACAAATTGGCAAGGGTTTGGTATAATTTACTATGAGGCATACTATTCAAACTGTAAAATAAACACTTTAAACACACACATCTGAATTTCACATAACAACCACTATAGCAATGAACTGAATAGCTGAAGAGGAATTCCATTTCCTAGTGACAAATATTTTCAGTTTGAGTGCCAGGAAAATGTGATATTCCCTTCAATAAACTTACTGCCTCAATGGAAGACATTCTGATCCTTCAGAACAAATGAGCAATAACTGCACATTTATTGTACTAAAAACTGATCATCTGGAAAGGCTCTGTAAATTGCTTTTCTTTTTCTTTTTCTTTTTAAAGAAATGGTATTAGTTCAAAGTTGAGTTCCCCTTATACCCTTAGCTGAAAGGAAAATTCAAACTTTTATCCCTCAAAATTGCTTTTAGAGAAAATGTAGGGGCCTATTTACGGTAACCACAAAGGAACATTATTTGAGGAGGGGGCAGTTTACTGATATATGTACCAATATGAAAAACAATACTGAAAAGTGAAAATCATTTTGAAAGACTAACCTCTGTTAATAGTTTTTACCTTTCCTATTTTTTAACTTCTTCTAAAAATAAATATGCAGGCAAAAGGTGTTGAGAACACAATGGGAGAAATAAAGCCTACTATTTCCCCATGCTGTGAAACTTATCTGGATCAGGTCCAGCATGTTGGAAATCTGTTATTCTACTCACCACCAAATCTACTTACAAACAAAACTATATTACTAAGCTGCCTGTAGTTTGGCCCTTAGGTTTATATTGCAGCAAGGGGAGATCACAGCAGGGTGAAAATGTTTAAAGCTCCTATGTAAAGCTTGATAGTAGAGACTTAATCCAGTTCAGGCCCAATATACTGCTAATTTGTGGGAGTGGGATGACACTTCCATTCTTTTATTATTATGAAGTTTCACACTTTGGTGTTATGTGTGTCTATTAACTAACAAGACTGTGTTTCTACCTTTCAGACAAATCAGGGCAAACTGATTGTGAACACTTGAGTGGTGACCTTGAACATGTCTGAATCTACATGACAAACTTCAACACTCTCAGCTGTTCAGTTAACTGTCAGTCGTCATTTAAAGCATGTTTTGTCTGTTGTGTGCTGTAAAAATGTTAAGTTTAAAAGTTGAGTAATGTGTCAATTTGAAATTCTTAGTAAAATTGAACAAAACATCAAGAGAATCTTTCCAAATGCTTACTGAGGCCTGTGGGGAAGATTGCATGTCTCGTGCACATGTATTTGAGTGGCACAAAAGATTCAAAGAAGGATGTGAGAATGTGGAAGACAATGAACGTCCTCAATGACTTTCCACTTTAAGAACCAAAGAAATTGTGGAAAAAATCAGCCAGATTGTTCGAGGAGACCACCGACTCAGTGTCTAGATGATAGCTGAAGCCATGAACATTGACAAAGACACCACAGGGAAATTTTGCATGAGGATCTCAACATGAGAAAAGTTTGTGCCAAGATGGCCCCTAGGGTTTTCACACCAGAGCAAAAAGAGTGCCACAAGGAAATTTGTGCTGACATTCTGCAGCAACTTGAGGCAGACCTAAACCTTTTTCAAAAAAAACCACCATCATCACCAAGAATGAAAAAAGTACATCAAAGCAAGGCCACATTCAAAGCCATGCTCATTGGGATTTTTGACATCAAGGGTGTAATTTTGGGAGAATGGGTTCCAGAAGGCAGAACAGTGAACCGGCATTATTATAAGGAAGTTTTTACAAAGCTGAGAGAAAGAGTCGGGGGGGGGGGAGGCCAGAACTGTTGAAAAATGATTTCATTCTTCATCAAGACAATGTGCCTGTTCACACAGCACTTTCTTTGAAGCAGTTTTTGGCCAATAGACACATTACTACACTTGAACATCCTCCATATTCACCAGATTTGGCACCATGTGACTTTTTCTTTTTCCTAAAGTGAAAGCAATGCTTAAAGGAACATGTTTTGAGTCAACTGATGCAGTAAAGAAGAAAATGGCAGATATGTTGAAACAGCTGACAGAAACTGATCTGCTCCATGCCTTCGACCAGTGGAAAACAAGACTGCATCAGTGTGTGAATGTGAATGGGGAGTATATTGAAGGGGACAAGCATTAGAATTGTAATACATATAAATAAAGATGAGTTATTGTATTAGTCTCATTATTTAATAGACAGACCTTGTAGGCTGGAGTTTTGAACCATAAGTGAATTGGATTGTATCCAAGAATCTAGGAATCAATGAGATATGATCAGATAACATGGCATGTTCCTAGTACATTTTGCAAGGCAACAGTGGGGAGATACTTTGACACTACTGTTGGGCCAACCGCAGTAAAAGACAATGACAGCTGCAAAAAAAAAAAAAAAAACAGATTGGAATTGAATTCTATCTATCTTGGTTTCACAGTCTACCAGATGTTACCAGCTGGAGTTTGGGACCATGAATAATTTGATGATTATGATGATGATGATGCAAAATATCAGTTAAAATTACCTAGAGGTAGCATTAGAATGAACTGGTAACTATGACTGTCAAGGATGGGACAAGTGTAACAGACTGAAGAGATCTGGAACCTGGGACCCAGGAACCACGGGGCAATCCTGTAATCTAGACAGAAATACTTGAAGTCAAGTCTGAGAAGTAAGCCAAAAATTAAGGCTGTAAAATAAGTCAGAGTCAGGTAGCGTATCCAAAGAATAACTAAGGATCCAGGACCACATTAGAGCTCAGAAAGATCTGCTGGAACAGGAAACACTACTATAGTCCTTCCTGCCCATAATTAGTCTAGAAGGTTCTTCACGGAGCAGATACTGCCTCTTATTTAAGTCTGTGATGGGGGACCTATACACATGTATAGCAATATCTGATAATAGTGGATGAGATGTCCACCATGTTGTGAAAATGTAGATAGAAAAATAGCCATACAGATGTCACCTAAATGAATGAGAAAGTTCTCTTAATAATTTTGTATTTCCTGCTAGGTTTTTCCTCCTCTGGTTTCTTTCATATAGCCCCCAGTTCTCCTAGCATTTCTCTGTTAAGCAGCCTGCTCTTTCAGTCCTTTGTCCATCATAATTTTGTTCATTGTTCCATCTAGTCTATTGCACTAACACATTTCTGCCCACATGACTGCTTCAGTCCCTTTCCTTTTCTTCTTTCTTTCCTAGGGCAGTTCTGCTTCACAAGCTATCCAGTGTGATGAACCAGCATCCCCCACCTCAAAAATGCCAGGCACTTATACCATATTTGTACCTATTGGCTACAATTGTTTCATTCACTCCTGGAAGCTTGTCTCATGCCAGCAAGTCATAGATCACAGCACTGCAGTGGTCCATAAAGCACCACTTGGAGTAGCATCCCTCTATATCACACACCCTTTCCTGGACACTGTATCTTATAATCTAGTTGTTGTTTTTTCCTGTCACTTTACTTTACTCCCCTTATTTCCCATCTCTTCCAGCTAGACTTTTTTTGGCTATATGATTGGGGTTAGTATTATGGAAACAGCAGGGCCTAGAGACAGTTCAGCCTACATACTTAGCCTTTATGTGTTTTCCTCACATCATCTATGAGGTGAAATAAGCACTGGAGGATGAGGGTTTCTCCCAGGTTGCGACTTTTGAGAAGATGCCTCTTTCTTGTGCTGTAATAGCTTTTCCTTTTCTGTATTGTCTTGCCAACTTGACTGATGATGTTTTCAGTGCAGATACTGCCCTCATCACATAATACTGTTATTGGTTAAGTTGTGGGGTTATTGCTCTGAGGTTTTATGATGGAATGGTAGGGGTTTTTTTGAGATGGGGGAGTACTTGATACCTGTGATTAATGCAACTGTGTGGTCAGATTTCTAAAACTGGTTATACTCTGACATCCTTTAGATTACATTGGGGATGTGAAGGATATTTGTATAATTACTCATCCTAGACAAGACAGGGTGTTTCTATGCATAGAAACACCCTGAGAAATCAACAACCCCCATGAGATGCCTGGCCTTCTGTGTGAGCATGAGACAATAAGCCCATTGTTTTTCATGGCGATTGCTACAATTTGCACAAGGTGTTTCCACAGAAAACTAGCCACTTTTCTCCTCATGATCCAAAACACACAGAGAAAGTAAGCACAGAAAGAAAGGCTTAATGATCAAAAAGATGTAAACAAGCCACCCAGAAGCATAGTCTGTTCCCACACAAACTGTTCCCACAATTTGTGTGAATAATCTCAACAAAAAGGTATAAAATTATCTCACCCTCTCACAGAAGAGGAGAAAAATACTGAGCTTTCTCATTCTCATGTGTAAGAATGGGAGTACATCTCCAGATCCAGAACCTGGAAATAACTAGTAAATTATCAGGTTATTAACTCATTAGATTTGTCTACAAACATGACTTGATTTATTTGATTTCCTGATTAATGCTAAAGTTAATACCGTGCCCTGATAAGGTAATTAATTTCATAATGCTAGAATTTATTAGAGTGGATGACTCTTCCTCTGGTGGATTCAGTAAATCAGGAAAACCTAACAAGCAGAAGAATTAGGACTGAAGGAAATGTGCCACATGGCTCTGCTTCTAGGCAGACGAATGCAGCAGAAAAAGAACTAGAAAGCATTTGAAGACCTGGGGCGGGTAAGCAATTAAACAAAAATTGAATAGAAGGAGGAAAAAAGAGTCGTCGTATGGAATGGAATGGGGTGGGCAACTGACTTGTTTGCTTAGCCTACAAGAAACCATGGGCCTTATATGTCAGGCCAGTTAGGCTGCACTCAACACACAGCTATTGGTTCTGTGTGTCTCTCTGGGAACTGGGAGCTGGGTATGATTCTCTGTAGTTCTCCTCCTCCATTAATGCTGGGGCTGCCTTATCACACTACCCAAAGGTAGGTCTGATAGGAAGGGTTATTGTGCTGGGACAGGTACACTTTTAGCTTTTGGTGGGACAGAAACATTATTGCATATTAGTCTGATAAAGTCCCAGGTCTCCACTTCCTATCAAAAAGTAGGATATACAAAAATCAGTGGTAGAACATCTCGTATACCCGTATCTTCACTCCTTATCAAGAAATATGATCTGGAAAGATCAGTGGTAGAGCATATATTTTGTATATTTAAATAAATGGAACTGTGCTTCAAGTAGATTTTTTTAAAAAGGGAGGGGGAATCGCATTCAGTCAAATGCACAAAGCATGTGCTGCACCACTGATCTTTGTAGGCCATGCTTATTGATAGGGATATGGAAGACAGAGAGCAACTGAAACACAGTTGTACACAGTAAAAAAAGATCAGCATCTGCTGAAAGGCACTCAAAACATTTCTGATTAAGAAGTGTTTACTCTTGATACACTGACTGATCTGTGTAGCCAGCCACATATTGCTGAGCTTGCAGTGGATAGGCATCCTCTAGCTGAAATCTACATAAAAAATTCTTATTAATCTTTGCTATTACTTCTTATTAACAGGGTTTGTTTGTTTTTTCCAAAGGCATTTGAAGGGCAAGTGAGTCATATATCTGTTGGCAAGAGTCAGGTAGAAGAAAAGAGAGATGCAGCTCAGTGACAAAACTTAATTGAACATGTTGTAAGATGAGTTCCCATACTTTAGGCCAGCTTTTTTCAACCTGACAGTTTTGGACGAGTTAAAATCCTGCCATCCCCAGGCAACAATTGTACTGTATATTCTGGCGTATAAGACAACTGGGTGTCTAAGATGACCCCCCAATTTTTAAGTTAAAATATAGAGTTTAGGATATAATCACTGTATAAGACTACCCCTCCTTCTCTACCTCTCAGATCTCCTGCCCTCCCCAGCCAGCCAGCCAGCCAGCCCCTCCACCCTTCCCGAAGCCACGATGGGCTGCCCGATTGCGGCTTCAGGAAGGGCAGGTGGTGGCTGGAAAGCCTGCCCCCCATCAGCCAGCCAACTCAGAGGTTTGGCTGACAAGGTTCTCCCCAGACAGACAGACAGACAGCCAAAGCTCCACATTTCATCTTGGCTTTCATAACTTTGGCTGTAGATGATGGAATAGTCTGTGAAATTAAAGGACTGTGAACAGCTAAAGAAGCATGGGATACTTTGAAAAATCTCTGTGGTGTTCAATCTTTGGAAAATAAGGTTGCATTAATAATGAAGTTGGTTAATGTGAAGCTATCAAATCCCAAATGTTTGAATGAGCACATTAATGATTTTAGAGCCACATTGGCAGACTTGCAAACTCCTGGAGAGGAAATCCCAAAAGCTATGCAAATGGGAATCTTCCTGGCAAGTTTACCAACATTCTACAATCCCATAAAAAATACCTTGCAATTAAAGAATGATTTAACTCTACCAGAAGCTTTTATTCAGATAAGAGAATTTTACCATAGGAAATACTAGCAATTGTAGTCAATAGATAAGTTTTACAAGTTTTGCCCTTTAGTATCAGGAACCAGGCAAGAAAACCTGACTGCTGAATGTAGATTTCCTATTTAGCAACTTCCTGAACAACTTCGTAGCATTTTGTCCTGGGAATGGATCCCAGTCCAGAAATCTGCATGAAGATCTATCTTGTGAGATTATGACATCATGGAGATTATCAGACAAGGATAAAAATAGTGTCCCTGTCTTGCTTTCTCCTCTCCCGACCCCCTTCTGACCCCATCCCGGCATAAGAATGAAAAGTTACATACTTACCTTGTTCGTGCGTCCGTCCCTTCCCCTTGGCAGCCCAGGAGTGAATGGAGCTCTCATGGAGCTGCAATCACTTCCTGTTGAAATCCCGGATCATTCTTGCAAGAGGACAAGCACGCAGGAAATTCAAAATTTAAAAGAAAAATATACATCAAAAAGTAAAACCAAGCACCAAAACTCACTTTAAAAAAAAATGAAGTAACCCAGGGAAGATACAAAGAAGTGTGTCACTTACCTCAATGTCCCGATCGCACCTGGAAGTATTCTGGCAGGGACCTCCCACTGACACTGACATCACATCAGCATATCAGTGCACCTTTTCACTCACCAGTCGTTCCATGACAGAAACGGAACAGGCAATCTACAGGGTTTAGCCCGTAAATAAAAAGAACTGCTGACAGAATGGGAGCAGCACGGGAGCATGACACCATGGGGACAACGTCATCTGGAAGGGAAGCCCTTTTGTGATCTCATGACATCGTTATCATGATGTCCTCACAGGGTGTCCGAGAAGGCTTGAAGGCTTCTCAGGCCATGTGACAAGAGCCAAGGCAAATTCTGGCCGGCTTGGTTGAGCATTGCTCTTCAATCTGGTCCAGCCACAAATTTGCAGGAAGAAGCTGGAGAAAAGTCTTCCCTCCCCTCCAATGCCTCTGAGGGAAGGGTTAACGGATGGTGTAATTGTATTATTATTATTATCAGGTGTTGTTGTTGTTGTTGTTGCTAGGGTTTTAAATCTTGAGTTAAGTATTGGGGGTCTGCAGCAACAAAAGATGTTTAAAAGAGGTCCCTGGTAACGAAAAGGTTAAAAGCCATTGTGTTAGGGAATTGTCTTTTTTAGCAAGAGAGGTTTCCTTGGTACCATATTTACCATACACCAATATGCTACGGTGCAGCAAAACTTAAAATCACAACCATAAAGTCCATCTCTTTATGGGAGAAATTTGGAATCAAAATCATCCATGATAAATATGATTGTGCTGTGGTTATAGAGTCATTTATGTTGAAAAAGACTGGAGCACTGTGACTTTTTACCTTCAGTTTACATTAATGATGATACTTTTTTCTTGTGGGTGTGTTCCATATTTCAGTTTAATTTTTAATTATGTTATCAAGAATAACAACATGCTATTTGACAGAATATATAAAATCCCATCTGAGATTTTGCTTCAGGATGGACAACATTTTTTTTAAAAAAATGAAAGTGACGGCTATCTCATGACTAAACAATACACCCCACAGTGACTTGGGGGGGGGGATCTGAGAAGATTGTATAACCCCCAGTTTGCTGCAACCTTGAAAGCAACAGAATGCTTGGAGAGCCACAAATTAGGCCTGCTTTGGATTTGAACCACTGCAAATTTACATGTGTACACATGTATGTAGGTTACTTTGTACCTCAGTGCTGTACATTTACATCTCTGGAAAAGAGCCTTGAACATTTGCTGTAAAAAATTACTCAGATATTAATTTTAGAGAAGATAAAAGTACCCTATGAAATAATTATTCTGTTCAGCTGATATTGACATTAAAAAAAGAACACTCATCCCTGTGTAGGAAAGCATCAGTGGCTTGTCGTGCCCACAATATTTTTTTTCCCTAGAACTATAGACTTCTCTTGATTAGTCTAAATTGTTTGGCTTAAGTAGCAGAAATTTATTCATTGGCTCAATATCTCAAACAACATTTTGCTTCCCTGAAATTGGCATTGATGTTGCCCATTGGCTTTGATAATGAAATTGTACACCTGTTCAAAAATAAGCACCAGATTGTTAATGAACCTTGGCCCTCTCGCTGTCAGTAATTTTCCAACAATATTTCTCTCCAAATTAGTGCTGCACTTTTGTTTTTTTGTTTTTTTAAGAACTGAGACAAACAGTTCCAAGACAGAGCATGCAATATTCCACTTGACCCAGATTCACTGCAATCTAAAAACTGTAATTGAATATAGACAGGGAGTTTTAAAAAATTAAAAAATGTTTTGAGACTGGAATCCTATGGCCAGAATCCTTTCACTCCTTTTCTCTTATACCCAACGGATACAATTTGTTCAGTCACTGAGCAATAGAGGTATTCAATTCATGGTTGTGAAAGTGGAATTCTACATGTGTAACCATTAAGTTAGCAGTTGTACTTCTTAAGCCATGTGGATTGAGGAATGGCACCTGATCCATAACTTCTCTGACTATCTCCTTGCAGTCTTCAATTGCAGTTGCACAGTGGGAGCATCCGTCAGTATAATTCCAGATATTTGATCATTTGTACAATGGCAAACACAATTCCACTAAATTGGTGGTATACTTATTCGTAGAGTTTCCAGATCTCAGGGCCTGGCTTCTTTTCTTGCATCTTCAGGTTGAGGGGAAAGGACCTCAGGGTGAGAATGCTGCCTTGAAAAGTTCCTATATATTTTCCTCATTCATGTCTTGGTGTTTTTCATTTGAATTGTGTCGACTTGTTACCCAAATTGCATGGGGTCTATGAGGATTCCGCTAGTATCCAAATATCAATATGGGGAATATATAATTAACTCAAAATGGCAGCGAGAGGCCAGGTAATGGCAGGATCTTTTGATCTATGTATACCAGTAGTAACAGAGGAGACTCCAAGCCAGAACGTACAATTAAATGATCTGTATTGGAAAGTAATCTTAACAGCATTCACACAAACGTTCAGGTTTCAAGCAATCACACATGAGTTTTGATTCTATTGTTTTTCAAAACTGGAAGCCAGATTTTGTTTATTTTTTGGGTTTCTTCTGACATGATAGCTGTTGGCCTGGTCCAGAAATTTGGTGTTTTTAAATAACATTTTGTGGTCCAGGTTGATTTATAATGTGTTCTGCTACTGCTGATTTTCCTGGCTGGCCCAGTCTGCAGTGTCTCTTGTGTTCCTTGATTCGTGTTTGCATCATGTCAGAATGCACAGAAAAGCTATTGAAATCCACAAACACGTGGACAACTTCAACAGGAAAAACACCTAAATCAAAACTCAACACATACAAATGAACTCCACCCAGGGACAAGGGAATTTCCAACAGATAATGGGCCAAACAGACACTAATCCTCCTTGCATGTCTACCCCCAGGAACTACCCATTCAAATACACAAATTTACATAACCTCTCCAGTAGGGGCTCACAGTATATAACCCACACACACTCCTACCCAACCATTATCTGAAGATGCCAGCCACAGATGCTGGTGAAACGTCAGGAATAAACTCTTCCAGAACATGGCCTCACAGCCCAGAAAACCCACAGAAAACCTATGGATGCCGGCCGTGAAAGCCTTCAACTTCACAGTGTCTCTCGAAGTTTTCCAGGGCTAAACAAAGGGTTCTCTGGTGGAATTAATGATTGCTAATGGGTGATATATTTGGAATTGAATAGAAGCAGGCAATGTTTATTGTTGGGGAGGAGGGGAAGAGGAAAAATCTGTTTTGCAACCACCGAGGACTCTGCTATTGTTGAGTGGATTAGTGGATGACTCACCTCCAGGTGTTAATTCTGACCTGGGTATTACCCATTTGGGAAATTGACAAAGGCCCCTCCCTAGGTTATACATGACTCCAGCCTTGGTATCAGGGGGTCCCAGGTTTACCTGCTAATCATGTGGAAGGCCACATCAAGCCAAATTATTAAATATTGCCAGTTATGTGATATTCCAAGATGGAGGCTGACAGGGTAGGTAACACCATGTGCAACAGTGGTTAATCCTATATGTATCATGCTTAATGACATTACCAGGGTCTGCCCCTATGACATCACAGAGGTCTTAGGTCTTAACTTTTGACCCTCATATCTTGAGGCCTGGGATAGACCTGTATCCCTCATCCTACATCTACGCATTTGTTTTTTGTGGCCTAAGTGTCTCTTGAATTTCATTGTATTAGTTTCTGCTCAATTTCCCAATTTATCAAGATCCTTCTGAATTCTTTTCCTATCTTCCAATGTGTTAGCTACCCTCCCCATTTTGCATCATCCACAAACCTGACAAGGTTTCCCTCCAACCCAACATCTAAGTCACTAATAAAAATGTTAAAGACTAATGGACCCAGGACAGAATCCTGTGGCACTCCACTTGAAACATCCTTCCAGGCTGAAGTGCAGGCACTGCTCATAACTCTTAGAGCATATTTTCCAACCAATTATGGATCCATCTGATGGTGTTTCCCTCTATTCCATATTTAATCAGTTTGCTAATCAAAATATTATGTTGAAATTCAGATGACATCCGCAGCATTTTCACCATCTACTAAACTAGTGACCTGATTTTTTTTAAAAAAAGGTATGAGATTAGTCTGGCAGGATTTGTTCTTGACAAATCCATGCTGGTGCTTACTAGTCACTGCATTGTCTTCCAGACTTGCAAACAGACTCCTATATAATTTGTTCTAATATTTTTCCTGGTATTGAGGTCAGGCTGACTGGCTTATAGTTCTCCAGATCTTAACACAGACATAAAGACACACCTCCCCCCCCCTTTTTTTTTTTAAGAGAGAGATAATGTTTGCTCATCTCCAGTTCTCTTACACCTTGTTTGTTCTCCATGATTTCTAAAATAAAATAAAATAAAATAAAATAAAATGTAGTTCAGAGAGCACATCAAGTTCCTTCAAAACTTTTTCTGGCCATGCAGATCTGAACTCATTTAGGTTAACGAGGAGATTTCTAACTAACTAACTCCATGCAATTTGGATCCCTTGCCAAGGTATCTGCATAGAAGCAGACAGTTCTCTTTTGAGGAAAAACTGAAGCAAAAGAGGTACAGTACCATCCCCACATTCACTGATTTGCCATCCTCTGATTCAATTATCTGCAGATGGGGGGGATGGGGGAGGGAGGGAAGGAGAGGAGTAAATCTGTGTCCCTTCTCCCTTTGCCCCAGGATCGCCCCCTGGGATAGCTCCCATGAGAAGAATGGCAACATGGGGGTGAAGGAAGGGGAAGAATAGATCTGCCACCCTTCTGCATTTGCTCCTCCAAGGATCACCAGCTGGGATTGCATCAGTGAGGAGAATAGTGATGCGGGGGCAAAAGGAGGAGAGGAGTAGATTTGCCTCCCTTTTCTTGTGGTAGGAATGGTGATAGGAGTGTTCACTATTATCCACAGATTTCATTATCCATGGGGGGGGGATGAAACCAATCCCCTATGGATAAGAGTATCCTACTGTATTGAGCAGTTCTGCTTTTTTGTGTGATCTGTGATCTATTACCATCCTTGGTGAGCAGTGGTCCCACTGTTCCCTTAGTCATTCTCTGCTTCAAACATATTTGAAAAAACAAAAACCTTTTGTTGGTTTCTGCTTCCTTGTCAGTCTCAGCTCATTTTGAGTTTTAACCTTCCTACAAGCTTGGGTTACACATCTTTACTCTTCCTTGGTGATTCATCCTTCCTTCCATTCCTTAAAGCTGCCCTTTTTTCTTTTTACTTCCTCCTCGAATTTACTGTGAAGTCATATTGGCTTTTTCAGATGTTTCCCATTTTTAGCTCCATGGGGTTTTGTTTGTGGCTGTTCTTTTTACAACTCTTTCTTTATGAAATCCCTCCCATGCTGGGTGTCTTTTTCTTTAGCATCTCTAACCATGGGTTTCTACCCAACATTTCCCATGCTGGGTGTCTTTTTCTTTAGCATCTCTAACCATGGGTTTCTACCCAACATTTCCCTGAGCTTGATAAAATCAGTCTTCCTAAAATTCAAGATCCGTGTTTGATTATACTCTTCTTTGGCCTCTCCAACAATTGTGAGTTCTAGAATTACATGGTCACTTCCCCCTAAAGCACCAATTGCTTTGATTCCAGTGACCAACTCCTCCCTAATGTTTAGGATCAAGTCCAGGATTACATAATTGCTATAATAAATGTGTATAGTCTGAAAAATGTTAGGGATGAAATTCTTCACTAATTTTCTTCTTGAAATCCTATTCTCAGTTTAGGATTTATTATGTACAAAATTTACACATGGTTCTTCTTATGTACAAAACACGAATTTTCTGCACAGAAAGCAAGCAATTTTTTTGCACAAAAAATATTTTTTCCTGCACAGAAAATGCTGTAAGTGGGATCTCACTCTGCACAAAATTCACACATGGTCATTTTGCATAGAAAACATAGTTGTTTTACTCTTTCCTGCACAGATTTTTTTTTTCCTGTACAAAACAATTTTTTACAATTTTGTATTCCCAACTAGTTAATCTAGCTACAGCATTCTGAACAAAAATGCATTTTACAGACATCCAAGAACTCTCCACATATAGCATATCACAGCAAGTCAAAAAGTTCAGTTTCAGGCTTAACAGACCAGAGAATGTTTGTTCTCATGTTCCCTATGGCTGCTGCCAAACTGTAGAAATAAAATATTTAGACTTCTCTGTCAGAGAGCTCTGGTGCCACAACAAACTACAAATCCCAGTATTTCATAGCATGGAGCCATGCCAGTTAAAGTGGTGTCACTGCATTATTTCTGCAGTGTGAGAGCAACCCAAGTTTCCCACATGCCTTTCTGCAAACTCCAAAGGGGCTTTGATACAGGTTTGTTTCAGCAATGACTTTCTTCTTGCCAGTTTTAACATAAAACCTAGCTTGTTATGTATCTGGATGATCGTTGTCCTATGGACAATTTTTTTCCAGCCAAGCCACAGATCTTTCCAGCCCCTTCAGATATCCTTGGTCTCCTGATTGCTACTCTGACTAACGGCGTTCTTACATGGTCTCTGAGTTTGGTAGGCAGACATTGCTAGGCAGAACCATATTCTTTCCATTTTTTTTAACAAAGGGGTTAATGAAACTCCAGGCAATGTTCATAGTTTGGGGGGGGGGAGTTAATAAACCAGCCCTGATTGGTGCTCCTACCCAATTTCATCTCTGTCTTGTTTTGATAGCTACATAATTTTTGTAATATTGTTTATTTAGATATACAACAAATTCTGAGGACTCACAGAAACAGTAGGATTTAATCTGAGATTATATGGCACTCTAATTACACACAGGTTGACTGCATGTGACTCTTCAAAGGACTTTTGGAATTAGTGGGCTACACCAGAGCTTAGCTGTCCCTTGTGACAGTTGTCCTTTGTAATAGCTAAGGGAGTGGGAGCAAGGGCCAGATTGTTTTTATTTACTTAACATTTCTGCTACAATAAAAAATATTTTGTAGGGTTGAATGTATTAAGTACATCAAGTGGTTACAATGCCAATTAAGTCCATATCAATTCCAGTTGAAACACAACAAAATGTGGAAAAGGGAACTTCTGCAAGTCATTGTATATATAGTGTCAAAGTGAGTTTTGCAAATCTTGGCTAGAAACTAGTGCATTGACCCATTTCCTTTCTTTTAAAAAAAATCATTCAGTTGGTCTCTAAACCTAAACAATGGCTCTTGTAACAATTTGCATCTACTGTGGCTTTACTAATTTGTTACTCTTTAACAAAGATTTTTTTGAAGGAACAAACAAACATGGGTACACTCCTAGAAATTGTATACCTGAATATCCAAACAGAGGCCTTGTCTAAATGGGTTGTTTACCCCATCTTGGCCCTGTCTTTGAGCCCTGCAGTCACATGGCTTTTGCCTCATTTTGCCCCTGGGCAGTCCTCATGATACCTGGGACAAAGACAGGACTAAGACATGATAAAGCTCGAAAAACTGTTATTTTAAAATATTTTTAAAGACTGTTTTAAAATATTTTTTAAAACTGTTATTTTAAAATATGTGGAAAAAACTATTTCTCTTTGGCTGAAATGGATCGGGCCTCACAGGACTGCAGGAGGCTCTACCACTATGCCAGCTTGTCATTGCAGCTGCTGTCTGCGTCACACTCCCCAGATCCAGGCAGGAGGCCCATAACATTGCTCACATGTTGTGGGCCAGCTTCCTGGCTTTAGAGAGTGTGATGTGGGTGACAGCAGTGGCTGCTGCACAGATGGGCCAGTATGGCAGTCTGACCTCCATCCCGTTTCATACCAGAGGAACGGGCCAGGTCAGCAGCTATAATATGCCTGCAGGGAGCCAGTATATTTTACCCTGTGTAGATGAGGCCAGATAAGTCATCTCTTCTTACAAAGTTATATTCTCATATCTATACTCTGAAATAATTAGTAAGGGCTACACACACATTTGAAACTTTAATGGTGAGTTGAAAGTTCAAAGACAAGTGTTAGTCAAATAAGAAAATAGACTCCAAAATGCTTTCTATGGGCTCAAGAGACAAGTAAGCACATTCTTGGTTGTTCTTTTTAATTTGTTGTTTGTGTTGTCTAGAAAAATCCCGCAGCTACTAGTGTATTCCTTTTGAACAACTATAGTGTTTAAAAAGTTGAGAAAGGAGATTTTTCAGACAGGAACAAAAAAAGTGTTCCTGTCCCAGAATCTCCACTCCTGCCCCTGTCCTGTCCCTGTCATGCCACAATCACCCTCCCCACCACACTTACCTCCTCTCCCATCATTCCGGCAGCCTAGGAATGAACAGAGCTCGAACGGAGCTCCATTCACTTCCTGGATCAAAATCCCATGGATTCTCATGAGAAGACACAAGCACAGAAAATGTAAAAAAATAAATTAAAAAAAGAACATTTAAAAAATGACAGCAAAAACAAAAACACACTTTAAAAGGTAGAAGTAACCCAGGAAGGGTCATAAAAAGTGTGTCACATATCTGGATGTCCCAATCTCACCCAGAAGTGTTCTGGCAGGGACCTCCCATTGATGCTGGGATCTCATCAGCATAACGGGGCACCTTTTCACTTGCAGGAATAGAATAGAATCTTTATTACAGTCATAGACCAGCACAGGTAAAAAGGGGATACAGAATAAAGGTAAGATCGCAGAATAAAAACAGGCTAAAAGCGGTATTTAAAATGTTAGCTCCAGTATAACAAGACTAGGTTGACACTATTCTACTGCTGAGGACATTGTCTGACGAATTTTAACCGCAGCTGCGCAGAATCTGGCAACATTATAAGTTGTTCCTGGGTTGGTGTCTGAGAGCAACAAGTTTATGTAGAATTGTCCAGTGTGCCCTTGATATTTATGCAACAGGGGTGAAATAAGTCTGAGACGTATGTCCCTGTAGTATGAGCACTGGAGTAATACATGCTCTGTTGTTTCTATTTGGCCTGAGTTGCAGGGGCACAGTCTGTCTGAGAAGGGGATCTTCTTGTATCGGCCTTCAAGGACAGCTGAAGGGAGGGCATGACACCGTGCAAGAGTAAAGGCCCTTCGATGTTTAGATATTTCAAGTGTTGCTAAGTATGCCAAAGGAGAGGCCAGATATCTATTGGAGTCACTAGCAATGAAGGTTGGAGTACTGGCTAGATCCAGTTGTCGCTCTATATCTGCTACCCGTTGTTTGATAGTAGCTTTTGCCCTATCATATCCCAGGCTTAGCAGAAGAACTGGGGAAAGGCCCAGCATTGAGATTTTAGTCATCACTGTCTGTTTCCAGCTGGATTGGAAATCATCACTTAAGGTTAGTGGAGCAAGGCCAGTGGGAAAGAGGGTTAGTCTGAGCCAGTAGTTGAGTATGGTCACCCACACTCTGGCCTCCATTTTAATAAATCCTGACTCCAGTCTCAGAGCTGCGTTAGAGACACATTTTGGAGTTTGGAAAGCTGATCTTAAGAATTTGGATTGGACAAGTTCTAATGGAGCAGGGTTGGGGAAGGGTCCCAATTGGGATCCATAAAGCAGTTGTGCTACTGGTTTGGCTTCAAAAAGTTTGAGCGCTGCAGGTAAATAGTGGCCTCCTCTTGTCTTAAGAAATTTGAGAATGGTTGTTGTACTCCTCTGCGCATTGCAAGCAGCATACTCCCAATGCGCTTTCCTACTACCAGTGGCTTGAAAAATTACCCCCAGGTATTTGAAGCAAGAGACCTGTTCAATCTTGTGGCCATCTATATTACAGTTGTAGTTCTTAGGCCTTTTAGCGAATGCCATGATTTTAGTTTTTTGATAGTTGAGTTCTAGCTGTTCCACTCTGCAATAATGTGTTAGTGCTCTTAGGGCTCTTTTTAGTCCAATGGGAGTTCTTGAAAGTACTGCTGCATCATCCGCATAAAGCAGTGTTGAAATATGCCTTCCCTTTAATTCTGGGGGGTGGAAGTTAGTGTTGTTGAGGTGATCCACCAAATCATTAATGTAGAAGTTAAACAGGAGTAGAGCTAGAATGCAACCTTGCTTGACACCCTTCTCAGTGACAATGCCATTGGTGAGATGTCCCTGGGGGTTACATCTTACTTTTAATGAGGTCCCTTCATGCAGCATACGAATTAGATGGAGTAAACGTCAGTCGATCGAAGAAGCCTCCAGTTTTTTCCACAGTTTGGTTCGGGATATAGTCAAAAGCTGCTTTAAAGTCTATGAAGGCAGCATAGAGAGAAACTGTGCTGCAGGTGGAGTATTTTTCAATAAGGTGGTGGAGTACAAGGCACTGATATATGGTGGAGCGGCCTTCCCTAAAGCCAGCTTGTTCTTCTGCAAGTATGTTTTCTTGTTCCAACCAGGTCTGAAATTTCCACTGTAAGTGTCTTGCATAGAGTTTGCTGATTGTACTGAGGAGACTAATTGGTCTGTAGTTGACAGGATCATCCTTGCTTCCTTTTTTATATATGGGGACGATGATTGCAAGACCCCAATCCTTGGGTGCTCGACCATATTTGTCGATAAAGGTGAAAAGTGAGGCCAGGATAGGGGCCCAAAATTCAAGGTTGTTTTTAATGGCTTCTGCAGGTATTAAGTCTTCTCCTGGAGCCTTCCCCGTTCTCAGCTGGGCTACAAGGTTCTTGATCTCTGTCGCTGTCACTGGTGGCCACTCTTGGATATTTTCTATATTTTGGCTAGTGCATCCACTTTCAATGTAGTTGTCCTTATAAAGTGCTTGAAAGTGATCCTCCCATATCCCTGGAGGGATGTGACAATCCACTGTAGCTGGCCCATTTCTCTGGGAACTTGATGTAATATGCCAGAATAGAGCTGTGTTGTTGACTGCCTGGATAAGTTGTGTCCAGTCATTCTTCATGGCTTCTTTTTTCTTGTTCCACAGCAACTTTTTGTAGTCTCTTTTCTGCTGAAGCAGCATTGGTGCAGCATCTGGAATGTTATTAGATAGGTAACCCTGATAAATATCAATGAGGGCTTTTTTAGCATTAACACATTCCTTGTCAAACCATGGTTTGGAGTGGTGCTGTTGTTGTTTCCGCTGATGTGTGCTATTTTGACAGATTAGATATTGGTGTAGAGCTTGGGTAAATGTATTGTAATTTTCCAAGATTTCATCAGGGGACTCAGCTGATATCAGGGCAGTCCTAAGATGCTGAAGTTGGTCTGAAGCCAATACCTCACTTATTGTTTGGTTTAGTTGGGGGGTCCATTTAGCTCGGCGATAAGCCCTTCCTGATGGTGTCACAGAGAGATGATAGAGCTCCCTGGTGTGTGTCTCCTGAGTGAAGTCGCTAAGCTGTAACTGAATTGCTAAATGATCACTTTCAAATCTGGGCATAACTTCTAATTCCTTGGCATAGGGAAGAAGGTCCCTGGAAATGATTATGTAATCAATGGCACTCATTCTGGACCCAGAGAGATAAGTGAATTCAGCTGGGCAGTCATTTTTCTGTGCTGTTTTTCACTCATGGAAGTTTTTTACTCACAGAAGTTATCTGTGAGTAAAAAACAGCACGGCTGCCTCCAATACTAGCCGCAACAGTCACGGACGACGCCGAGAGAGAAACGGTGTTGTCCGAAATGGACCCCTTGCCGCGCAGCAGCCTTGTTACTGCACCGGAGGCTGCTTGCGCAGCAAGAGGCTGAAAGAGGCGTCCGAAAATCTCCTGGAAGCCAGTGTATATCTCCTCAGAATCAAGTCACACTGAATTCAATGTTGCTTACTTCCAAGTAGGTATTTATAAGACTGAAGCCTCATACTAAACTCACTCTAAATATGGTAGATGGATCTTTAGAACAGTGTATGATTTATAGAGAAAACCTCTACCATATTATTGTTTTTTGTCAATAATAGCACCAAGAATGATTAAATATGCCTAGTAAACCAAGACAACATAAAAATAAATGAGGACAACTCAGCATGACAGAATTGCATTAACAGAATCACATGAGAAGTTTCACCAGAATTTCAGCAACTTCCATGCTATTATCAACCTGAGCCTGGAACAATCCACACAGTAAGTTCTCTTCCTTGACACCGTTGTAAAGCCACACAATGGGCCCCAAAGTATTGTGCTATATCAAAAGCCAAAAATGAAGGACGGCTTCAAGTGGAGCATTGTTGTATGTAAAGCAGGAAATATGGGCACCGAGAATATGTCTCATGCAATAAGAATGATTAATGCAGATTTTATATGAGTAGAAGATGTGTTACCAAATCAGGGAATGCAGAATTTAAAAGTATCTATGGGATCCCATTGTCATAAAATAATTTGGTGAAAAACTGGTACATGGGTTATAAATTAATTAAAATAATGCAATTAAAGTCAAAATTTGCACTGAATTGGCAATTGCAGAATGGAATCCTGAGGACAAGATTCCACTCTTCCTTATAACCGTATGCCTTACGACAAGCTGGATAGTCTGGTATACCAGCTGTCATATTGAAGAAGTTCATCTTCCCATGAATGGTGACATATGGATGCGATATAGCATTAGACACAATTCTGAGTTCTACAGGCCATTGATTCCACCTAGTACTCTAGTGTTTCTCAAAGCTGTAATGGCTGAAGGCTGTTTTCTAGATTAAATTAAAAGCACATTTCATTCATTTCATTCTTGGCTCCAAGAAGTTTTCATTTTAGTTTGTAAAAAGAATGGGTAAATTAGTCAATCACAAAATAGAACACTGACCTGTTTCTACAAGTTCTGAGCTGAAAATTTTGTCTGCTTTTTTTGCAGCCCTATTACAGGCCATGGTGTGTTTGTGTATGAGAGAGAGAGAGAGAAACAGTTGAGAACAGAGACATTTTTAGAGCCTGGGGATTCTCCTGGCAAGTAGTGTTGCCATCAATCAACACAAACAGTGAAAGCACTGAAATGGGTAGCTTAGCAACCTGTCATATTCTTATAGGAACATGGGAAGGTCTGTTATACTGAGTCATGTCATCATTTCATATCCTGTAGTGTTGTCTGCACAATCCCTCCTAAATGTGGTTGTCCCCAGATATGTTGAACAACAATTCCCATCATCCTCAGTCAGCAAGGGCAATAGAGGAGGGAGATTGGTTGACTAGCAGCAGTTTCCTAGAACTGAACAGAAAGGTCTTCTCCATGACTTCAGCTGGAGTGTCAGAGATCTACCTGGGACCTTTTACATACAAATCATGTATTCTATCACTGAGGCATGATTTCATCAAGCCAAGTGAGGTACTGGTCTAATGATTCACTAGTAACTGCAATCACTGTTGTCCTAGCAAGCCCTCCACTGCTCCAACATGTCTCAGTTTGGTCATTTTTTGATCAAGTGGAAACCAATAAGGATGGGAAGAAAATATTGACATGCCCTCTTGACATATTCATTTTCATATGACCAATCAGGGACATGGGGGAGGTAGCAGAAGCTTATACCTCAGGCCAATAAGGACTATAGCACTGGTGCCTATGTCAGCTGGATCGCTAGGCTGCTGCTGTTTCTTTTCTTCCAGATGCTTGCAAGTGATCTCCTTCTGCAACTCCACTTTTGTAGGGAACAAAGAAGAATCATTTGGTTTATTTTGTTGTGAAGTTGAAAGGTACAGAAATAAGGAAAGATATCCTAAAGAGCAACTCTTTGTATTTGGTACATGGAATAGACATGGTAAGAGAAGCAGCGAACAAGTGGCATGTTTTGTCCAGGAGTACTACACTGGGGCTCCGTGTCACATGCCTGGTTCACCCTGCTTGCAATTTTTGCAAAGCTGCAAACCTGAGTGTTGTATGGGTGTATGTTTGTGGTGCCTAACCTCTTAGCCCACTGCTATCCCCTACTCTAGAAAGCCAACTAGAGTAAACCTATTGAATCAATTACTGAATAATAAGCTAACATGTGCCTTGCAGATGCACACCCACATTGGGTTGCACATTTTGTTCTGTAACATCTCAGTTCACTAATAAGGCCACATTGTGCAACTGCTGCATAACTCTGTGAGCATAAAGGAACGATCTGTCTCCCTGATGCAGGATTTCTGCCATTGTTAGATATAGGAAGTGGTATAGAAATATGATGATGATGACAATAATGATTGTGCTGGTTGAGAAATAGTTGGCAATGCTGTGGTATGCAATCCATTTGTCAAGCAAAATATGTGGTGACAACAACAACCACCCTGCAAATACACAGGCCTTTGGGAGGCAGCTATTCCTTTCTAACTTCATATCATTGTAGTCCCCCTTCTTTGTGCTTGGATATTTAATTAAATAAGTTTAAAATCCTTATCAGGTTTTAGCATAGATTTACTGTAATTCATCTCATGCTAGAGACCACCTCCCCAGAAATTCTCCTGTTCCAATTCTTTCTCCTCTTCCTCCTCCTCCTTGCCATCATTGCAAAGAAATATGAATCCTTGGGCTTTTTTGGGAATTTATGTATTGTTATTGTTGTTGTTGTTTTACAACATCTATATATCTTCATTTTGTCAACATATAATTTACCTTATTTTGCATATCTTCCCCAATATTATTAAAATTTATATCTTTCATCCTTCCCCTTACTGCTTTTCTTCTGCCAAACCATATTTCCTCGCCAATTTCACTAAATAACACCTCTTTCTGTCTGTAGATTTACCAATGTTACTCTGTCTCTTTCTATAAATCTTCCTACTATCTTTTATTACAGAAGCATTGATATTGAATATATCATATGAAAGTTAGTATTATTTTACTATTTTCATTCCACTAAAATCCTAAACTTATAAACTTATTATTGTCTTATCTCCCCATTTCTTTTTCTAACATTTTATCACATCTTCCCATGGTTCTTCAAATTTCTTTAGTGACTTTTCTTTAACAATAGTCATTAGCTTAACCATTCTTCTAGTGTCGGTAAAGATTTTCAGGAATCTTTGTTGTTCATCCTATATATTAGAAGTAGGGAGCCATTTTTCTATTTAGAGTTGTTGAACAATAAATCAGAGTCTAAAAGTAAAAGTGGACAGAGTTAACCAAAACTGAGCAGACAGTCTATAACAGTACAAGAGTACAATAGTCTATAAAGAGGGCTGATCAATATATTCATTACATGACTTAGAGCACAATTTTAAAACACCATTGTCTGGGCTTAAATGTTTCTATTGAATTAATGTAAATTAAATGTTTGTATTGAATTGTTGTATGTTAGAAACACAGTTTTAAAAAACTGACTTAAACAGAAGATGTATTCTAAATTAAACCATAGAAGAATAAAGAAGGGGAAAAATCTTTTTATCTATAAACAGCAATATGAGGTAAATAACTTCCATCATCATCCTGATCTCCAGCCAAGCTGTTTTTAAACTTGGGTGAAGATGCAGGACAGATGAACATTGGTACATTTTAACATGTAACTTTTCATTGAATTTCATCCATATTTCTTACTAGTATAAGAAGCTGGGGAAATGTTCTGGGGGTGGGATATGATATGATGCTGAGAGTGGGCCCACAGAACTCAGCATGGAATGAGAACATGGAAGATTACTGAGGGAAGTTGTGAGCAGTGATGCTGCCAGGTTTGTGAAGAGTGCTGGTATACCATTCTGGTCACTCTGTTCTCCCATTCTATCATGAACAAAGAGACAAGGGGGTGAAATAAAATAATATAAAAGGTCACAACAGATTCACAGAGAGGTCACAAAAATCCAGAGAAAGTGTCTGAGAAATTTATGGGTATTGAGAAAATGTGTGTTGGACTGTTTCTCTTTCCAGAGAGTTAGGAGATTACCAGACACAGCAAAAACTGCATCAGAAGATCGCAAGAAGAAAAGGAAGGGGTGAGATTATCAAACAACGATGTCCTCTAGCATCCCTGGGTCATAGCACAGCCGTGAGTAAGGTGTCCCTTTCTATTAGCAGCTTGTACCCATCAATATGAAAGGAAAGCCTCATCTGCAGCAGCACTACGCCCCAAAACAGCTGAAGAATGCGGGTGTCTGGTAAGATCACCCTTTCTGTTCTCCTCCCATTCTTCTGATGCAGTTTGGAACTTTTTTTTTTTTTTTTTGCCATGTTCCACCACATCTGATAATCTCCCTTGACTTGGAGGTGTGCTTCCAAATTTGAAACTGGATAGTTCAGGCATTGAGACTGAATGGCTGCTGGACAAAGAAGAACACAATTGCATCTTTAATGTCAGGGTTGATGAAAAAAGAAAATGAAAGCCAGACAAAGCTTTAGCTAACCACCATCTTGATTGTATCCTCAACCACTACAGCTTATTTACTGATGTTTGGAGTAAATGAAATATGACTATGGGTTTGATTCAGTACTCAATCTAGGATTATAACCTGGTTAAAATTGGTGTAGATGTGTAGGTGCTATTGCTTAACCATTTGTAAGCTGCTCTGAGAGCCTTAGAGGCTGAAGAGCAGAGTATAAATACCTAAAAATAAAATAAGTAAAACAAAGTTATATGCTAACAATAAACTCCTTGCCCTAATGAATGCCCAAAATAGGCCATGGGGACTGAGCATACATAGCAGGTATGGAACGATGACTGTCTGCAAGAAGTGGAAATTTAATAGAGCAGAGGGTGGGAACACATGGCCCACAGGCTGATATACCCCCCTCTTTTTGTGCTTTCTCATCCTGACTCCTCATCCACGGGGGGGGGGGGGTTGCAGCCAAAAAAAAAAAAAGAGAATAAGTGCTCTAGAATGTTTCAAAGAGTAGTGATTCTGCAACTAAAATTGGCCTGAAACCTGTTTTTAGTCCCAATTAGAGTAGATCCATAGAATTAATTAGATTTAACTATATGTTGACTTACTATTCAAAAATTGAGTCAATGGGTCTATTCTGTTTGGGATTAGCAACCGGGATTCACGGCATGATGTTTAAAGATCTAAAAAAAATTAATTTTAATTTTGGAACTGGATTTGTCCTTTGAGCCTGTGCAATGGATTTTTCTGGTGGAGCGCAGCGTGCACAGAAATGGCCTCACCCTTTAAACCAGAGGTTCATCTGCTGTGGCCTTGCAAGCATGGACGTGGCAGCGAGGTCCTCGGGCCGTAGGTTTGATTAGAGTTTCCTTCTCTTAGATGGTTGACCTTACAGGGTTGGACGAGCACCATCTGCCCGGGTTTGGGATTAGAGTTTTCCTTCTCCTAGGACGGTTGCCACAAGGCTAGAGAGCCCATCCTGCCCTTTGACGCTCTTTGTCAGACGCTTCAGTTTTGACCTGTCTGGCATGGGAGACCCTACCAGTGGCTATTATGCCACCGCCAGCATAGCTCAAAACATCATTAGGGTACGCAAGCCTCTCTCCCACGACAAGGGGGCGTCAATGCGTACCTACCCCTCCTCTAAAAGGAGATGCAAATATGTGCAAACACACTTTTGAAATAGGTTTTCTGTGGGTTTTTTTCTGGGCTGTGAAAAATTTTCTTTTTTCTATTTTTCTATTAGCTGCATATACTATCTGAATTTAAAAGAGCATTAAAGACAAACCTCTTCGGGCAGGCCTCTCCAGATGATTTTTAAACTGTTATTTTAAACTGCTTTAATATGTACTAGTTTTATTTGTTATTTTAAACTGATACAGTGGGGTTTGACATATTTATGTATTTAGGTATTTATAACCCACCCTTCAGCCACAATGGCTATCAGAGCAGCTTACAAATTGTTTTAAGCAATAGCAATTTACACATCTACACTGCATTAGGCAGTTTCCAATGTGTATTAGCTAATTGCCCCCACAAGCCGGGTACTCATTTTACCAACCTACGAAACGATGGAAGGCTGAGTGAACCTTGGAGCCTGCTGGAATCGAACTTGCAACATGGTGGCTTGCAGAAACAACTCAGGATACTTTGCTTTACAGAACAAATACAAGGAAAAATGAATTTAAAAAAATAACCCATATCATCCAACACCTCCCATATTCTAGCCAAGATTGGGATAAATGTCTGTTTTTATATTAATTTGAATAAGAACAGCAGATGAAAGTGAAAAAGATATGGACAATGCTTATTAAAGATAGGTAGGGAATGGGCAAAACGTCACTATACGAGATGATACCAGTGATGAACAATGTTATTCACTATTGTTTATCAAGCATTAACAAAGGCTAGGAAAACCATTTGATGAACAATCAAGTATACCCTAACTATGTACCTTAATGGTGTGGCTTTAGGAGACTGAGTTTAAAAAGAATGTGTTGTGTAGCAAATAATACTAATATTTGTGCATGAGTTAGTACCAACTGATCTCTTTAAGAAGAAGATGAAATAAGATCTAATATTTAGGACTACTGCCAAGCAATTGAACTGTCTGTTCAGCTTTCTCTGTACCTTGAGAATGTGATACCTGTGTTGATTTTCTCCTAGATGAAAATCAGATAGTTTTTTTTAAGTACAAATCAATGCCTGTTGACATTACTGAAAAACAACAATCTGAAATCTGTCACAAGAAGCCACTTGTGACAGCCACTGCATCTTTACTGTTGAAGACTGTTTACCTGCTTCTCCCAAGCACACAAAGTTCCACTGCAGAGGGCAGGAAAAATGTTCTGAAGGTTCTAGAAGGATTTTACAGGTTCAAAAGTCTGGTGGTCACACCTCCTTGTGAGACAAACTAGCACAGGTATGTGAGTTTTTCAAGGACATTTTATACAGAGATTGGATTCCATGGGAGTGCTTTAGTTGTGTATTCCTGCATGCTAGGCAGCTGGACTAGATGGACTTTGTGGCCCCTTTCAGCTCTATGATTCTATGATATTTCAACAGCCTGCTATGGTCTGGAAAGGCTTACGTTGCCTATTAGACAGAGTACAGTAATTAGACTGCTGAACTCTTCAGCATGCATATAATCAATTAGAGGTAAAATATGTAAAGTTAATAGGACCTTTGGTTCCCTCTAATGGGCTTGATCATGTCTCCTGCTCTTGAAGTAGGAGAGGGGATCCTTGAATTCTATAAACTGCCACCATCTACTAATCCACCCCACAACTCATTAACTTAGTGGGACCCCTCAGTAAACTTGCATTTTTTCCACCTCTGACTCAGAGATTTTCCCTCCTGTGGGAGATGAAAAACCTATATATGCACATACACACCATGAAGAGAGGGTAGAAAATAAGAGATCTTTCAAAGAAAGCTTTTATTCTAAGTAAGCAATCTTACATCAGCAAAAGGGTATCTTGTATGTGAATGCATCTTCCTTCAGGTGTTCCTTAGGAGTAGCTACAAGTTACAAAAGCAGTTTAAGTCATATTCAGCTGAGCTTAGAAAGAAAGAAAGGAAACATAAGCTCCAACATGTTGTTTATTTATTTATTTATTTATACCCCGCTCTTCAGCCACAAGGCTATCAGAGTGGCTTACAAATTGTTTTAAGCAATAGCAATTTACATATCTACACTGCATTAGGCAGTTTCCAATGTGTGTTAGCTAATTGCCCCCACAAGCTGGGTACTCATTTTACTGACCTACTAAAGGATGGAAGGCTGAGTGAACTTTGGAGCCCACTGGAATCAAACTTGCAACATGGTGACTTGCATGACTAACTAAACATTCCTATTCTGCTCATGATACAGATGATGTTCTGGGTCTTTGGGTGCTCATGGAAATCTGGGAGTCTGGACCCTTTGTCCAATTTACAACCAAGCTTCCCCAGGGATGGTAAGGCAGGCAGAACCTCTCCTATCTCTCCATCAGTCCCAAAAGTCTCTAAAGTTCCTCTTGTGACTCATGGCATCATGTTTTATAACCTCTCACCATGAAGTGTTTTAAAACTTTCACACTTCTCACAAAATGATCACCCTCATTGGACAATTGTCTCTCCTGATTTCTGTCACACTTCTGTGAAGGTGACCCTAATAAATATAATCAAATCCATCATAGCATTAACCCTTTGTTTACTTGGAGGACAGACCATACCCCACAGCTATGTTGTCCAGATAATGGAAGAGCCCATTATCACACTGCACCACCCACATTCCTAAGCTATGAGAGATGACAGGGGCTTCTTTGAATAAACATTTGGATTCTTTCTAAACCTACAGTTGTAACACTCCATCCCAGCTTTTTCTCAGGTCAGTGAGTGTCTGTGTGCCTGGGAACTTTTTGAGGACTCTGCTAGAAGTTTCCATGGAAGATGGAATGCCATTATAACCTTCTTTCTGCTATGATACATCATCTGCATTTATCACCATTATAGTTAATATAATCTCCTTTCACATGAGTGGCTTTGAGCTAATCTTGACTATCTGCAAATCTGATTCATGAACCCTGAGTGGATCAGGCCTCAGATTAAGAAAACAGGTGAACTGAGGATGGGGAGAGAAAGGTGCTTATGGAGAAATGACTGGAATACAAAGCTGTTGTGATACTTCTGTATATGTAAATGTAGCCTTCCAAAGTCTTGATTATAAAAACTGAGGTGATTATTTAATCACAACCAGGCAATTCAAACACAGAGACAGAGGCAGACATACACACATAAAACTAATGATATGACAGATGATACAGATAGACAGACCAAAGGGTGGGTTTGGTACTGTTTGGTACTGATCAAACACCAAAGGGCAAAATACTGACATGCTGAAGTTCTAAATTCTACAAACCTTATGAAGATCCAATTAAATTGGCCACTGTTGTCTAAAACAAACACCATTTCACATTCCAAGACAATGATCAAACAAATGAAGCTTAATTACACTTGATCTTAGCCAAAAGGCCGAGAAGCATTTTTGCACTAATGTAACCCTGTAAATTGCTAAGTTTCTGTCTTTAGTTATTATGATTAGAGAGAAAGAAACTTTTAGAACTGACCAGAGCATTTAAAAGCTTTTCTACACTGAGTTTGTCATTTTAAATGTGATAATGGAATGTTAAATTTTCACCTATATATTATTGTATAATTTTTGCTTTGACTCTACTGATAGGTCTATGGACTATAATAAACAATCACAATGATGAAGAAGAAGCTTAATTTCTGTTCTGTTGCTTGATAAACCACATTGGAACATGATTTTTCTTCTCTACATCCAAAAAAATTCTAGTTTTGTGCTATCATTTCCCTCCTATTTTTTTCTTCACTTCTAACGTTTTAAAAAAATATTCTCTATTCTTACAGGTCAATGATAAGCAATCCTTTGTAGTGCTAAGTGCTTCTCTGGCAACCTTGCAAATTTCCAAAGCCCACAAGTAATTTGCATATAAATGTTCATTAGACTTTAATCAGGGAAATGCACACAGGTTTTCTATTTATTAAGTTCTACAAAGAACAAACAGAAATGCAGCAAACACACAGAAAGACAAATTACATGTGAAAAGCTTTAGCAGGCATATACACTGGAGATGGGCAAGCTCTCTTCTGGTTTCATTTGCTGGAACCAAACAGACATGAAAAATGTTGTAAATGGCAGAACAATGTAAGAGTCAACGGACTTTTTCGGACGCGACAAATATAACGCAAGCAGCCTCGTCGCGTTGCGAGGCTGCTGCGCTGCAGAGCGTTGGTTTCGGATGACGCTCTCCCCTGCCGGTACTGTTGCGGTACCGTGGGGAGATTTGAGTGTCATATTCTGTCGATTTTTAAGCACGAAAGTTGATCGTGATTAAAAACCAAGAAAATATGATGCTCAAATCTCCCTGTGGTACCGCAACAGTACCGGCAGGGGAGAGCATCATCCGAAACTGACGCTCTGCAGCGCAGCAGCCTCGCAATGTGACGAGGCTGCTTGCGTTATTTTTGACTCGTCCAAAAAGTCCAACCTTTGCAAAGTGATTTTATATTAAAAAAATAGTTTTGACATGGAACTGTAACCTTGCACTTGACATAATCCTTTATTTCAGTTATAGTGAAATGAAAGATAAGGCCAGGAACCTATTGGTGAAATACCCTGGCATAAATGATGGACATTGCACAGGGTGGCATCCACTACCCCTTCACTTAATGCCCTCTCCTAGGAGTACAGTTTTATAGTGCCAAGATGCATCCCCATAGCTGAAAGGTGGCTGAAAAGGAGGAGGGTTCACAAGCATCCTCTAGTTACTGTTGGGCAGCTGTTACCAGAGTTACTGATGGACCTCAGTCTTTGTTTTCTAGCTGCACTCAGAATATGATTCTGCTATCACAAGAAATCCAAAGTGGAGGATAGGAGCAGCAAGATAGCTCTTCCATATCACTGCTGGCAATAAATAAATAAATAATCCTATTAATTATTGATAAGGGAGGCTCACAAGCATCATGGAGCCATCACCAATGGCTTCTTTTCATCCTGGAGAGAAGTGACTAGCAGGGTGCCACAGGGTTCTGTCCTGGCCCTGGTGCTATTCAACATCTTTATTAATGACTTGGATGATGGAATACAGGGCATGCTTATCAAATTTAAAAAGGCACCAAATTAGGAGGGGTAACCCAGAGGAAAGTATCAGAATTTAAAATGACCTTAACAGAATGGAGAGCTGGGCCAAAACTAACAAAATAAATTTCAATAAGGAGAAATGTAAGGTACTACATTTAGGAAGAAAAAAAATGAAATGCACAGATATAGGATGGGTGACACCTGGCTTGACAACAGTACTTGTGAAAGGGATTTAGGAGTCTTAGTAGACCAAAAGTTGAACATGAGTCAACTGTGTGATGTGGAAGCTAAAAAAGCCAATGTGATAGTGGGCGGCATCAACAGGAGTATAGTGTCTAGATCAAGGGATGTAATAGTACCAATTTATTCTGCTTTGGTCAGACCTCACCAGGAATACTGTGTCCAATTCTGGGCACCACAATTCAAAAAGGATATTGACAAGCTGGAATGTGTCCAGAGGAAGATGACCCAAATAGTGGGTGATCTGGAAGTCATGCCCTATTAGAAATGGCTTCGGGAGCTGCGTATGTTTAGTGTGGGGAAGTACTTGAATGGATGTCATAATGAAGAGACAGAAAGCTTGTTTTCTGCTGCTCCAAAGGCTAGGACACAGAACAATGGACTCAAACTACAAGAAGAGATCCCACCTAAGCATTAGGAAGACCATCCTGATGGCTGGAGCTGTTCAACAGTGGAACGTGTTGCCTCAGAGTGTGGTGGAGCCTCTGTCTTTGGAGGTTTTTAATCAGAGGCTGGATGGCCATCTGTCATGAGTGCTTTGATTGTGTATTCCTGCAAGGCAGGGGGTTAGGCTGGATGGACTTCTTGGTTTGTTCCAACTCTATGATTCTAAGAGCAGGAAAGACTCTTACCCTACCTCTAGTCTAACATAAGTGAGAAGCCTATGCAGATCCAATGTCTTTCCCATCACATCACAGCCCAGGGATCTCCAGGCAAAGCAGCAGAATAGCAGCTCTACCTAATCCTAAACCTTCCAGGAAGCTAGATCTGGGAGTTGTAATTGCAGTATGAGTGAGATTACCTGAGAACAGCAGCAGAAAGAGACAGCAGCAGAAAGACTGACACTGTTGTTCAGCACTGAGGAGGCAGATGGCTACTAACAATGACTCTGTTGACCTGCCCCTGATGCCACTACTGCCACTGCCAATTGACTGCATAGGTCCTGTTGGAGCGACTGCAGCAGTGTCCTACTCCCACCGCCAGTTTACTGTGTGGATCCACAGTCAAGTGGCAACAGCGACACTGGGGTTGGTCAAAAGAGCAACTCACCCTCAATGCACCACCGATGTATTTTATGTCAGCTAGAACTACTTGGAGTGGCAAAAGCGGTGTCCCACCCCTGCTGCTATTCCTGCAACCACCACCACTGAGTGTATGGTCTCTCTCGGAATGGCAGCAGTGGTGTCCTGCCACTGCCATTCCCACTTCCGCTGCCAAGTTCACTCAACTCAGCGGCAGCAGGGCCCTGGCCTCTCCCCATTTGGCCTGGAAAGGCCTGAGCTCGGTGGCAGCGGGACCCTGATTCCCCCATTCAACCTGGGAAGGCCGGAGCTCAGCAGCAGCAGGACCCTCACCCCACCCCCACCCCCGTTTAGCCTGGGAAGCCCAGATCTTGGCAGCAGTACCCTGACCTCCTGACCATTCAGCCTGGGAAGCACGGAGCTCAGCAGAAGTAGTGGTGGAGTGATGACCTCACCTCCTGTTCTGCTGGGCAAGGCCACAGCTTGTCAATGATTGTAAGCTGAGGAGGTACTGCTGAGAGTTGATTGGCTGGCCAAGGAGCACCTAAACAGCCAATCAACACACTAAAAATACCAACATACCCAAGAGAATTATATACAGTACTAGCTGGACCTGGCGTACCATACACCATTAAAAAAACACTCCCCAAAATGCCCAGGAGACCTCATGACAACCCTTTGAGGTAGGCTGGTGGGTTCAACTCCTGCCATTTGTTCTTCCCCCCTGCCACCCCCACTGCTCGTTCTGCCCCTTGCCACCCCCACTGCTTTTTCTGCCCCCACTGCTCTTTCGGCCCCTCCCCCACTCATTCTGCCCTCCCCCCACTCATTCTGCTTCCCCCCACTCATTCTGCCCCTCTCACTGCTCGTTCTGTTACCCCCCACTTGTTCTGCCCCTCCCCCACTCGTTCTGCCCCTCCCACTGCTCGTTCTGCCCTCCCACCACTCATTCTGCCCTCCCACCTCTTGTTCTGCTGCCCCTACTGCTCATTCTGCCCCCTCGTTCTGCCCCTCCTCCCACTCATTCTGCCCTCCCCCTGCACTTTCTGCCTCTCCCCCTCATTCTTCCCCTTGCCATCCCCCACTGCTCGTTCTGCTCTCCCTCACTCCTTCTGCCCTCCCCCACTCATTCTGCCCCTCCCACCACTCGTTCTGCCCCTCCACTACTTGTTCTGCCCTCCCCCACTCATTCTGCCCCTCCCCTGCTCATTCTTTCCCCCCTTGTTCTGCCCCTCACCCCACAGATTCTGCCCTCCCTCCACTTGTTCTGCCCCACTTGTTCTGCCACCCCCACTTGTTCTGCCCCTTGCCACCCCCACTGCTCATTCTTCCCCACCACTCTTTCTTTCCCCCACTGCTCTTTCTGCCCCTCCCCCCACTTGTTCTGCCCTCCCCCACTCGTTCTGGCCCTCTCCCCACTTGTTCTGCCCTCCCACCACTTGTTCTGCTTCCCCCCACCACTCGTTCTGCTGCCCCCACTGCTTGTTCTGCCCCTCCCACCTCATTCTGCCCTCTCCCCCACTTGTTCTCTCCCTCCCACCCCACCCCCTGCACTCCAGAACACACCACATCCACCCCCATGTTACTCACTGTACCTCTCCAGCGGCCATGTTTGAGATCTACATGGTCCTGTGTGTGGATTGGAAGCCCAACAGACCTGTGATTGGTTGGTCAGTTTCCTAAGCAGCCAATCAGTGCACTGGAAATGGCAACATACCCAAGAGAATTATATACTGTATATAGATATAGATTTTGTTTTGCTATCTAGATCTAAAGTCTTTCAGTCATTCCACTTTTTAAGATTTTTAAGGTCTGAAGTTTTTCTTCTGATGTTTGTTATGGTGAGACATTTTTTTTCCCTCTTCTTTATGTAAGAGGCAGATCGGTTGTTTAGATGAATTAAGAAAATAATTCAAAGACATAGCCATATTTGTCTAGAATATCAGTATACAAAGGGATCTTGTAGCACCTTTCAGACTAATTGCAAGTAGACTTAGTCTACTTCCTCAGATGTTAATTACCAATAACTTTGCTTTTGTATGGGATTTAGGGGGTTCCTCCTGTGACACAGCTAAAGGGAGATCATCAGACAATAGGCCTGCATGAAATGCTTTCAGCCTTAACAAATAAGGAAATAATAGACATGGCAAGAGAGCATAGGAACTATGTGCAATCCTATGCATGTTCATCATACACATGTCTATTCAAAAATATAATCCACTGATAAGAGATCAACTAGAGAAAGAAGAAATAAAACTCAACTGGTTTGCATACCAACAGATATTTGGAGAAATATAAAATGGACTTAAAACTAGAAGGGTTTCAATTAGAGAAGAATGAAATAGACAAAGTCATCTCCGATAGGACCAACACCATATAGCGAAATACTATAAAATTCTAACTGATAGAGAACTAGAATCAGAGTATGTAAAAGATCATATGATAAAATGGGCTCAGGATTGAATTGAATTGTGGGATAGAAAGGTGGGAAAAGGCCTGAATAAACACTCAAAAATTCACATTGTCACAAAATCTGAAAGAGAACTTTCTTAAAGTACCTTGCTCCAGACAAATTATCCAAAATGTATAAAAGTATAAAAACGGAATGTTGGAAATGTGGAAAGAATACTGGTACTTTTTTTCACTTATGGTGGAGCTGTGACAGAGCACAAATATATTGGAAACAGGTACAAAAGATTACAAATGAAGTATTGAGTTGTAATTTCTCGATGCAACCTGAATTATATTTACTGGGAATGTATGAAGAAAAATTAAGCCAAGATAAAGAGAGATTACTATTTTATATGATGGCAGCTGCACGAATTACATATGCATCCAAATGGAAAGAAAAAGAAATTCCATCGACGGATCAATGGTTACTCAAAACGTATGAAATGATAGCGGCAGACCGGTTAACAATGACTTTAAAAGGTAAGTCTGTAGAGAAACATAGAGAAGGATGGTACAAATTGTCGGAATTCCTGGGGAAAACATGGGGAAACTTTGCAACAATCCCAAATTGAGAGTAAATATATAGATATAGATATAGATATTTTCTTTTTTTTTTTCTTTTTTCTTTTTTTTTTTGGTTTTTTTGTTTTTGTTTTTGTTTTTCTTTTGTCTCTTTCTTTCCCCCCCCCCCCAATATGATTGGTTTACATAAAATACAAGAATATAAACTGAAGTTGGAACAAACTTCTGGAACAAACAGATATATATTAGCCTAACAATAGTAATCAGATGAGCGCATGACTTAAGACAAAACACTATGGGGGAACTATAAAGTACACAGGGAACAAACCTGTTATAGAATGTGAGTACAGAGACTTTAAAGAATTAAAATTTACAATCACGGGAAGATCAAACAGGAAGTCATGTAAATAGTATGGATGAGCGAATGGGTGGAGGGATATTGATGATTTAGGTTGGATAAGGGAAGGGGTAGAATGGATTGTATTGTTTTGTTTATGTTTATGTCTGTTTATGTGTTGTGATATTTTATTAATATGTTATTTTGTAATAAAAATAAATTTTAAAAAAATGTTTTATAGGTGGTACTTAATGCCAGTTAAATTAAATAAAATGTATAAAACCAGGGTAATAAAATGTTGGAAATGTGGTAAAGCTATAGAACCTTAATCCACATATGGTGGAACTGCTCCTTAGCAAAACAAATTTTGAAGAAAGATTCATACTAATATCAGAGAGATTTTAGGGATTAACTACACATTAAACCCAGAAACCTATCTTCTAAACATGATAGACAATATAAGAGAGACAGATATGAGAAAGAATGGAGGATTTTGTTATATATGATAACATCTGCTAGAATATTATATGCACAAAAATGGAAGAGGAAGGAAAGTCCGACGGTAGAGGAATGGATCATAAAAATGTACAATATCTGGGATGCAGATAAATTAATGATGCTAATGAGGCGAGGATCATTGGAAAAAATTGAGAAAGAATGGGAACCAATGGAAAGATTCTGGATAGAGTATAAGGCCAAATGAAGAAAGGACAGGCCCTTTTGAATGGTAATAGGGGTTGGTTATAGATAGGAAGATAGACAAATGAAGGAATAAAAGTGAAAGGCTGAAAAATAATAGAAGTAACAATAATAGAAGTAAGAAAACAGAAATCAAAAGGAAAGAAGGAAGGAGAAGAAACCCAAGCAGTAGAAGAGAGGAAGGAAGGAATATAAGAGAATAGAAATCAGAGAAAAGTAACTGTAAATAGATGTAGGAGATGAAAAAGAGGTATTTTTTATTTGCAGTGGAAATAATGGTTACAAGTAGTTAAAAGTGGAAGATAGTGGGATCTGTGGTTCATATGGAGAATGGTAACAATGTAACAACCAGAACAGTAATAAGCATTTGTAATTAATAAAAATTATAATTAAAAATATATATAATCCACTGAGTTCAGTATGATTTACTCCCAGGTAAGTGGGCATAGCATTGCAACCTTAATGGAAAAACAGACAAGAACAAAGCAGAATCTATTGGGCCAAGCCCTGCTGCTGTCAGTTAGATGTCAGAAGGTGCTATAAAACCATGGCACTAAGGAGTAACTCATATTGCAGTAGTAACGCTACAGGCCAGATATATTCAATCGCTAACTTTTTGTCCTGCTCATATAACTTTACAGGACAGAATTTAACCTAGTATCACCTATAGGGTGTAAGATAAATGGCATATGTACTAATACAAGCAATTAGATTTGTGAAATCTGTATCATTCAGAAATCATTTAAGACTGACATAGGCTCCAGTCTGGGATAAATACCAAATGCTCTGGAATGTAAATCAGATAAGAAATACCTGCACAAATGTGGATTTGTCCTTCGAGCCTGTGCAATGGATTTTATGGTGGAGCGCAGCGTGCACAGAACTGGCCTCACCCTTTAAACCAAAGGTTCATCTGTCGTGGCCTTGCAAGCATGGACGTAGCAGCAAGGTCCTTTGGTCATAGGTTTGATTAGAGTTTCCTTCTCTTAGATGGTTGACCTTACAGGGTTGGACGAGCACCATCTGCCCGGGTTTGAGGTTAGAGTTTTCCTTCTCCTAGGACGGTTGCCACAAGGCTAGAGAGCCCATCCTGCCCTTTGATGCTCTTTGTCAGACCCTTCGGTTTTGACCTGTCTGGCATGGGAGACCCTACCGGTGGCTTTATGCCACCGCCAGCATAGCTCAAAACATCATTAGGGTACGCAAGCCTCTCTCCCACGACAAGGGGGCGTCAATGGAGAGGCACAAATGTAATCAAGAAAGGATCACATACACTAGCCTGACTGGGAATGAACTTCCTCATAGGTGCACTAGCTGAGGCAAGTAGGATAATTACAACTTCTACTGGACCACAGGTGGGGTTATAGATAAAAAAATAATAATTGCATAGAGATAGGCAGGAGGTAGTGGACACCTTTGGGCAGGTGATTAGCTGAGTAGGTGAAGGAGAAAATAAAAGGAGTTCAGATAGAGCTCAGATCAGACTGCCTGCCTGCCTAGTGTTTCTCCAACACACAAAGATGTTTGATAAACAGTGAAGGCTGTTCCTGATAGTCTAATATTTTGCTGTGACATGCTGCCCCAAAATGTTGATTTATGCTGGTAAAGCTATACTTAAGAATAGGCACATGGCTGTATAATAACAAATACCATTAAGCTTTAACAAAGAGAGTACCCCTTGAATGCCTGTGTAATCACAGATGCCCCTTTAGAGATGTGTAATTCCTCAACAGATTATAATATATACTGCAGTGGATTATATGCCAAGTTATGTTATTAAAATGGTTAAGGATAATACAAGAGACAGAATTCTGTACATGAAAAAACCTTTATGGAATGTTTATATAATGCCTTAACAGACACTATGAAATTATGGAAAAACCTGATGATGATGACGACGACGATGATGATAATGATGATGATGATGATGATGTATAAAAGGCTATGTGAAATGGTTTCGAAAGGTCATGCTCTCACACGGGTTATTACCAAGCCTGTTAAAGAGATAAAAGCAGTCCCTATGCAAGTCCTTATGAAAATGAATATCTGGAAAGTCATGTGATGTATGTAATGTAATGGAATGCAATGAAGCTTAGGTGACCAGTCATTGATAGATTTGTGTTTCTCCCTGAGGGGAATATATATGCTTGTATATCTATATACAATAGAAAGCTTAATAATACCAAAGAGCCTGCTCATTTCCTATATAAATATCCTGTGATTCTAATACTTAAGGATGCTTAAGTGGAATGTTTATGTTACCCCAGCCTGTTTGGTTGCCACCATCATGAGCTGAGCACTCAGGTGACCAGAAGTTCATAGAGGTGACCCCAGACAGAATCCAAAATTAGCTGACAAGTGGCAAGACCCTCAATCCAATAAATGGATTGAGGAGCCATGCCTGTTCCAGTATAACCAAATGCTATGTAGACACAACATCCCAATTTCAATCCATGGCATCTCCAGATGGCACTGGGCTCAACCTGTCTGAATGTTTAGAGAAGGCTTACTGATCAGAATAAATAATACTGACATTGATGATTTAATGATCTGATTCAGGACTTTTTCAGATGCCCTAAAACCCATCAGGGGAGGGTGGGAGGGTGGGAGACGTATGCGGCAGGGGGTCAGTTTCAGACGATGCCGTCCTTCTCCTGTTGTCATCCGTGTTACTTCTATGTTTGCTCTATTGCAAACGTGCCATTTTTTACTCACAGAAGTTTTTCGTGAGTTAAAAAGTGGCGCTTTTTCAATAGATTGAACACAGAAGTAACACGGACGACGATGGGAGATAGCAGCATCTGAAACTGACCCCCTACTGAGCAATAGCCGTGTACCTCTACCGCCTTCCCCTGTTGTAGGGCATCTGAAAAAGTTCTCAGTGTAAGGTGACTTCAGATATCCCTGTGCTCAACCTAAATAAAACCTTACTTCATTTTTCCAGCTGTCCTTGTTGGACAGAGAGGGCCCATCATTTATTTTTAAAGCCTATAAATGACAATAGTAGTGTAGCTATTTTGGTCTAGCTCTGGTGTTTGTTGATTGCTGATAATTTTAGAATGTTTACTAATGACATTCTAAAATTGCTGATAATTTTTGAATGTTTACTAAATGACATTCTAAAGTCAATGACATCAGATTTCCCTCAATCTAAATGCAGGTTGCCATTGTTAATGGATTTCTCAGCTTGGTGAAATTATTACTTCTTTTGCATCAGCTTTTATTGTTAACATCTGATTGTGTTGCATAACATTTTATTACATATCTGTGTATGAGAGAGAGAGAGAGAGAGATACAACACAATCAATAAAATAAACAACAACAACAACAAAAAGAGCTCAGAGAAAGACATAAAGCAGAACTGCCAAACTTTGGATTAGGTACTGCCAGAGATCTCTGCCATTGAGCTGGACAGAATGCACTGGAAATGTTCAAAAGCATCTACATGAGATTTGGAGCATATGCTTCACCTTTCTGTTCAACTTCTAGCCATAATAACTATGCAAACTGCAGTGCTGGTATCTCCAACAAATGAGACCAATAAAAGAATAGCATCCAAGGGTCTATAGAATACTGAATGACATGATTTTATTTCTCTGAGAAGGCACACTGAAATTTGAACTAGAGTTTGAATGGAATGTTTACCCCCCCCCCCAAAAAAAGTCCTGATGATCTCTTAGAACCTGACCAGAAATAATGTATGGAGGAAACAAAACAGAAAGTCAATGTGTTTCATGAATTGTAAATCATCCAGTCTGCATAAGATCCCCTTCGATATTATCCTTAGGGGAATTGCACACCTCAACATATTAGATGTTTGTGATGATGGAAGATCAGGAGATTTCAACAACATGACATATAATCCATCACATAAAACTTCTCAGTATATGTAACACACTCAGTGGAGTAAGAGTAAAACAACAGAAGATGACTGTAAATCAAGTGGAGGAAACTAGCGAATAGATTTAGACAAGATGTTAAAAAATGTCACTATGCTGAAATCAAATCACGCAGCAGTGAAAACAATGCAGTGGAGGAGTAAATTATGCAACCCATTGTTACCTGAATGCATGGGGTCCATGGGGACCCATTTGTGACACTCAAATTATGATATTAAATTAGGGAATTTTAATTAACATAAGTCCAAGGTATGGCTGTAAAAGGCCAAGTAACTTGCCGGACCTTTTCACCTCTGTATACCAGTACTCGCTGCAGAGACTGGGTTTAAAGTAAGGAGATTTTCGGACACCTCTTTCAGCCTCTTTCTGTGCAAGCAGCCTCCGGTGCAGTAACGAGGCTGCTGCGTGGCAAGGGGTCCATTTCGGACAATGCCATTTCTCTCTCGGCGTCGTCCGTGACTGTTGCGGCTAGCATTGGAGGCGGCCGTGCTGTTTTTCACTCAGAGAAGTTGTCCGTGAGTAAAAAGCAGTGCGGCTGCCTCCAATGCTAGCCACAACAGTCACGGACGACACCAAGAGAGAAACGGCATCATCCGAAATGGACCCCTTGCCGCGCAGCAGCCTCGTTACTGCACCGGAGGCTGCTTGCGCGGCAAGAGGCTGAAAGAGGTGTCCGAAAATCTCCTAAATAAAAATGTTATTTATTGGAAAATAAACACGGAAGCATTCACACATTCACTCACACTCAGAAGAAACCACACAAGGCTAATGAAGAATTAAGGTAGAAAGATGTGGATAGAGTTCAGGGAGAAGAAGGAGAGCAGCTTCTGGGTAGCCATTTTGAGAGGGTGAGTTTGAATTTGTTTTAACTCTTGGGAGTGTGCTTTTTGCTGAGGGGGTGGAGCTTCTGTGAGTCACATCTGTGAGTCACTGGGGGTGGAGCTAGGAGCCTAGCTCTATATAACTCCTTCCAGGGGCACACGTCTAACCACACGTGAATTTTATCAACAAAGCAATAGTACAGCATAAGGAGCAGGGCAGCAACAAACTTTGTTTTAGAGGTTCTCCTTTACAAGTTTTTATTTACAAAAAAATACTTTTGAGGATTTCTTGCTTAGAGCAAGTGAAGCAGTAACTTGCCTTCAGAGTGAACTTGGAGCTAGGAAATCTCTGTACAGTTATATTGCCAATTGATTGAGCTCACTAGGCAGAGATTGGTGAATACTGGAGGATTTTTTAAGGAGGAAGCCCACAGTCCTGTTTCACTGATTACTTAAGACTTCTCAGCATGGACACTGAGGGAACTGATGCAGTCACCTCCAATACTTGTGGTATGTTTGTCTTCTTGTCTGCAGATGTGGGGAACTTCACATGCACCATGTGCAAATCAGTAGCCCTCTTGGAGGAGAAAGTCCAGCAGCTGGAGACCGGTGTAGCTACACTTCTCCATATTCATGAGCAAGAGGTTTTCCTGGACAGAACAGAACCACACAGAGGAAGTTGCTGGGGAGGAGAGTGTCACTTCACATACACAGGAGGCAGATAGCTGGAGGTGTTGGGGCGTAGAAAGACGCGCTGTGTCCACCACAACCACCTGCAGAGTTGTTCCACGTCAACAGGACGCCAAGGAGAAGGTTTCTGGAGAGACTTCTGCAAAAGATTTCAGGCTGAGAAGGAAAAATTCCTTCACCCCAGCACACTGCCTTGAGCTCTGGCTTGCCAAATAAAGACAGCAACAAGGCCAGCCTTCACTCAACTTGAGGGCTTCAATCTTTGTTTGCAGTATATTTACAATATATACACAGAGTATAGGACAGCCGTCTCTAATACTCATAAATCTTTCTCCTAACCAACAAACTGCTTCGCCAACCACCATCCACAACAAACCCACACTGGAGATAATTCCCATCTCCTTTTTATAGGCAGTTAAACAATGCCTGTTACATCAGGCATCTCAGATGTGCATACTCTCAAATGCTAACTCACACACACACCTGCCACTGGAGCTTAACTACTTTCATTTCTAAGCTTACAGCTCCATCTTGTGATCACATCCATGTCATTTCCTGACAGGAGGAATGTCACATACAGAAGTAGAAAAACCAGGGATTGTTCTGGCAGCTTGCAGCTACAGAATCGATTTGAAGCTCTCTACCTTATCAAGGACAATGAGGAAGAACAGCATGGACAGACTTCAGGGGCAGAGCAGAGGACTCTGAGAGTGCCACCGCAAGGAACAGCCACTGCTAAGCCTCAGGGGAGGCATGTGGTGGTGATGGGAGACTCCTTGCTGAGGGGTATGGAAGCAGTGGTTTGCGGGCCTGACAAGATGTCTCGGGAGGTGTGTTGTCTCCCTGGGACAAAGATCCGTGATGTGACTGAGAGGCTGACAAGACTGGTCAAGCTTACGGATCATTACCCCTTCCTTTTGGTCCATGTGGGAACCAAGGATACTGCAAGGCACAGCTTTCCGAATATCAGAAGATATTATGAGGCTCTGGGGAGGAAGCTGAAAGAAATGCACAGGTTGTCATCACATCCCTTCTGACAGTTGAAGGGCATGGTCCAGGAAGGGAGAGGAAAATAGCTGATGTAAACAACTGGCTCTGTAGATGGTGTCGCCGAGAACAATTTGGATTCTTGGATCATGGGCTGCAGTTCCATGAGGGGGGACTTCTGGGAAGGGATGGGATGCATCTCACGATAGTTGGCAGAAATGTTTTTGCCTAAAGTCTCAAGAATTTGATCAGGAGGGCTTTAAACCGAGTCATATGGGGGATAGAGACAGTATTCTGGAAGGCAAAAGGGCTAGAGAAAATAGTCAAACTGTCATAGAGGGAACAAGGCAAACAGCGCAAGGACCCAAGAGTGGGAGGCAAAAAAACTTGCACAGGGAGCAAGTAAAGGGAACACATGGTCTTAGATGTCTCTACACTAACGCACAGAGCATGGGAAATAAGCAAGATGAACTTGAACTCCTAGCACAACAAAGCAAATATGATATAATAGGCATGACTGAAACTTGGTGGGACGAGTCTCATTATTGGAATGTAGGAATAGAGGGGTATAACCTTTATAAGAGAAACAGGCCAAACAGGAAAGGAGGAGGAATAGCATTATATGTCAGGGATATTTATACCAGTGAAGAGATCCATGACATCAATACTGGAAGCCAGGTGGAGAGCATCTGGATAAAAATTAAAGGGGAGGGAAACAACAGGGATGTCATTATGGGTCTCTACTACAGACCCCCAAGTCAGACGGAGGAATTGGATGATGCCTTTCTAGAACAGATGAACACACATGCAGAAAGGAGAGCTGTAGTAGTGATGGGGGACTTCAACTATCCTGATATTGGCTGGAAATTTAACTCAACCAAAACTTAAAGGTCTAGCAAATTCCTTACTTGCCTGGAAGACAATTTCATTGGCCAAAAGAGGGAAGAGTCAACAAGGGGGTCAGCTATTTTAGATCTGATCCTAACCAACAGAGATGACCTGGTTAATTGGGTGCAAGTGTTGGGATCCTTAGGTGAGAGTGATCATGTTCTCCTGGAGTTTGTTATACAATGGAAAGGAGAAGCCAGGCATAGTCAGACACACATTCTAGACTTTAGGAGAGCTGATTTCAATAAAACCAGGGAAATACTGGGAGTGATCCCATGGTCAGGAATACTAAAAGAGAAGGGATTTCAAGACGGATGGGACTTTCTCAAAAGGGAGACACTGATGGCACAATTTCAAACAGTACCAATGGGGAAGAAAAATGGGAGGTGTCTCAAGAAACCAGGATGGATGACTAAAGAACTTTCAACAGAGCTAAGTTTTAAACGGAACGTGTATAGGAAATGGAAAAAGGGGGAAATCACCAAAGAAGAATTCAAACAGCGAACACATGTAGGAGTAAAGTCATAAAAGCTAAAGCCCAGAATGAGCTCAGGCTCGCTAGAGAAGTTAAGAACAATAAAAACGGTTTTGGGGGGGGGTCAGCAGCAAAAGGAAGAAGAAGGAAGTGGTAGGGCCACTACATGGAGAAGATGGCAAAATGCTAACAGGGGACAGAGAAAAGGCAGAATTACTCAACACCTTCTTTGCCTCAGTGTTTTCAGAAAAGGAAAATGGTGACCAACCTGAGGATAAAAATGGAACCGATGACACCATAGGGGAAATCCAGCACAGAATAAGTAAAGAGGTAGTACAGGAATACCTTCTTAATCTAAATTAATTTAAATCTCCAGGACCAGATGAACTACATCCAAGGGTATTAAAAGAGCTGGCAAATGGATTCTCAGAGCCATTGGCAATAATCTTTGAGAACTCCTAGAGAACAGGGGAAGTCCCAGTAGACTGGAGGACAGCAAATGAACCCATCTTAAAAAAAAGGGGGGGGATGAGAATCCCAACAATTATCATCCAGTTAGTCTGACATCAATACCAGGGAAGATTCTAGAGCAGATCATTAAACAGAGAGTCTGTGAAACAAGTCATGCCAGACTAATTTGATCTCTTTTTATATATAAAATTACCAGCTTGGTAGATGAAGGGAACGCTGTGGATATTGCATACCTTGATTTCTGTAAGGACTTTGACAAAGATTCTCCATGACATTCTTGCAAACAAGCTTGTAAAATGTGAGCTAGACAAGTTAACTGGATTTCTAATTGGTTGATGGGCTGAACCCAAAGCGTGCTCAGCAGTGGCTCCTCTTCATCTTAGAAAGATGTGACCAGTGGGGTGCCACAGGGTTCTATCCTGGGCCCAGTGCTATTCAACATCTTTATCAATGACTTGGATGAGGCAATAGAGGGCATGCTTATCAAATTTGCAGATGACACCAAATTAGGAGGAGTAGCTAATACCCTAGAGAACAGGATCAAAATTCAAAATGACCTTAATAGACTAGAAAGCTGGGCCAAAGCTAACAAAATAAAATTCAATACAGAGAAATGTAAGGTACTGCACTTAGGGCAGAAAAACAAAATGCATAGATACAGGATCATAGAATCATAGAATTGCAGAGCTGGAAGAGACCACGAGGGCCATCCAGTCCAACCCCCCTGCCACGCAGGAAATCTTGATCAAAGCATCCCCGACAGATGGCCATCCAGCCTCTGTTTAAAGACCTCCAAGGAAGGACACCCCACCACGCTCCGAGGGAGTATGGTCCACTGCCGAACAGCTCTTACTGTCAAAAAGTTCCTCCTCATGTTGAGGTGGAATCTCTGTTCCTGGAGCTTGCACCCATTGCTCCGTGTTCCAGTCTCTGGAGCAGCAGAAAACAAGCCCGCTCCATCCTCAGTGTGACATCCCTTCAAATACTTAAACAGGGCTATCATATCGCCTCTAAACCGTCTTTTTTCCAGGCTAAACATACCCAGCTCCCTAAGTCTCTCCTCATAAGGCATTGTTTCCAGACCTTTCACCATTTTAGTTGCCCTTCTCTGGACACGCTCCAATTTGTCAATATCCTTTCTGAATTGTGGTGCCCAGAACTGGACACAGTATTCTAAGTGAGGTCTGACCAAGGCAGAATAGAGTGGCACTATTACTTCCCTTGATCTAGACACTATACTTCTATTGATACAGCCCAAAATCGCATTGGCCTTTTTAGCTGCCGCATCACATTGTTGGCTCATGTTCAACTTGTGGTCTACTAGGACTCCTAGATCCCTTTCGCACGTAGTCTCATTCAGCCAGGTCTCTCCCATCCTATATTTATGCATTTCATTTTTCCGCCCTAAATGCAGTACTTTACATTTCTCCGTATTGAATTTCATTTTGTTAGCTTTGGCCCAGCTCTCCAGTCTATCCAGGTCATTCTGAATTTTGATCCTGTCCTCTAGGGTATTAGCTACTCCTCCCAATTTGGTGTCATCTGCAAATTTGATAAGTATGCCCCTAATTCCCTCAGACCTGGCTGAATGAGACTACGTGCGAAAGGGATCTAGGAGTCCTAGTAGACAACAAGTTGAACATGAGTCAACAGTGTGATGCGGCAGCTAAAAAGGCCAATGCAATTTTGGGCTGCATCAATAGAAGTATAGTGTCTAAATCAAGGGTTGTCATAGTGCCACTCTATTCTGCCTTGGTCAGGCCTCACCTAGAATACTGTGTCCAGTTCTGGGCACCACAATTCAAAAAGGATATTGACAAATTGGAGCGTGTCCAGAGGAGGGCAACTAAAATGGTGAAAGGTCTGGAAACCATGCCTTATGAGGAAAGACTTAGGGATCTGGGTATGTTTAGCCTGGAAAAAAGACGGTTAACGGGCAATATGATAGCCCTGTTTAAGTATTTGAAGGGGTGTCACATTGAGGATGGAGCAAGCTTGTTTTGTGCTGCTCCAGAGACTAGAACATGGAACAATGGATGCAAGCTTCAGGAACAGAGATTCCACCTCAATATTAGGAGGAACTTCCTGACAGTAAGAGCTGTTCGGCAGTGGAACATACTCCCTCAGAGCGTGGTGGGCTCTCCTTCCTCGGAGGTATTTAAACAGCGGCTGGATGGCCATATGTCAGGGATTCTTTGATCGTGATTTCCTGCGTGGCAGGGGGTTGGACTGGATGGCCCTTGTGGTCTCTTCCAACTCTACAATACTATGATTCTATGAGGCATACATTTGGGAAAATGGGCTTCATGAAGCAAAGAAACTCAGACTTGGAGCTGAGAGTGCCACAGCAGTACTGCACAATGACAGTAAGAGAAGAACTGTGTATAAATCACAATTTATATTATACCCATTTCTTTTTATTCTGAAGGGGTGTTTTGAGTGTAAAACTGGCTTCCTTGATGGAGTCTATACACTTCTAATGCAGTCTTCTTTTTCTACCAAAGTCGGGATCATCAATGCCATAGTATTTCTGGTTTCTATCTTATGGTTGTGAAAGCTGGACAGTGAAAGAACCAGCTCATTTGAAATGTGGTGGCTGGACAGTTTACAGATACTATGGACTGCCAAAAAGACACACACACACAAAAAGAGTGTCCTAGAGCAAATCAAGCCTGAACTTTCCCTAGAAGCTAAAATGACCAACAGAGGCTATCATACTTGGACATATCATGAGACAACATGACTCATTTAAAAAAAATTAAAATACTTTGGACATATCATGAGACATATCATGAGACATGACTCATTAAAAAAAAATTAAAAAGATAATAGTGCTCAGGAAAGTGGCAGTAGATATACATTATTACATTCTGAAGCTGAGAACATTCCCATAGGGGTGGGATATTGAAAAGAATAATAAAAGTATCATTACAACTGGTACTATATCCTCAAAACAGTAAAAATAGACTATGTCCCTCAATTCTATTGTTCATTCTGACTTGGGCAGACTCATTGAATCAATTGGATTTAACTATGTGTTCCCTCACCATTCAACAATTGGGTCTGATCTAGTCATGACCAATCAATAAGGCTTATGCCTCTTAAGTTTACACATGAAAATTTTGACTATGAATTGTGTGTGTTGTCAGTATCATTTGATACCATTAAAACACACTCTGTGGAGACAGATGGCAAGTCTTCTCTCAGATCTATTTTAGATGCTATAATAGCTAGTGTGGGTTCTGTTGCTTCCAATGAGGACACATATAAGTTCCTAATCATGGTGCTTTGCTTGCAGACTAGCATGCCAATATCAGGCACATCGCAGATGATCAATTGAGAGAAGGCAATGTGAAGTGTGATATAATTTAGTTTACACATAAAAAGGAAAAAAACATAGAATTAGAATTTTGTCACATCATATTACTAGCAATTTTCTCCATGTATGAGAAAGTTTACAGAGAAAGAGGACAAAGACAGAGAGACAAATTGTATCTACCATAATGCCACTTATACATGCAAAACATGAACACTACCCAGTGAGCTGTAGCATCTCCTTAGGATAGGGAATAGGGATGACACAGATCAGGGCTGGAAATCATGCAGCTCTTCAGAGGTTGCTGGACTTGAACTCCCAGGAGGTGTAGCCTGCAGCACCCCAAACAAGGAATGCTGATAATTGCAGTCCAACAATATTTGGAAACTACATGATTCCCAGCCATGAGATTGGCCACATCATTGTTGTTGTTGTTATTGTTGTTGTTGTTACCCGTTTTCCCAAAAAAATTGGGACTCAAAGCAGCTCACAATTTAAAAGAACAATGCAATAAAAAACATACAAAAAGCAAACATTAAAATGGAATTAAAAAGATAAAATGCTCTAAAAACAGGTTCACTTAAAGCAGTACTGCATCCCTTACCCCATTCTTTAAAAACTTTCTGTTTTAAAAGCCTGTCTGAAAAAAGGTTTTAGTCTGCCAAGGGAAGGACAACAAGAAGGGGGCATTCTGGCCCCCCTGGGAAGGGCGTTCTAGAATCTAGGGACAGCCACTGAGAAGGGTCCCTCTCGCATCCCCACCAACCATGCTTGAAATGGCAGTGGGATGGAGAGAAGGGACTCTCCTGATAATCTCAGTGGTCAGGCCAGCTCATAAAGGGAGATACAATCTGCTGAATAGCATGGACCTGAGCCACATTCCTTTCCAGTCTTCAGTGAGGAGGGCTGTGGTGTTTGCACTATTTTCCCCCTAAAGAAATTTCACCCAGTATCTGCTGAGATACTTCTTTTTCTGAATTTCTGTGCATTTCTCAACTCTGCCAAGTTAGGACCAGGTGTTCCATGACTTATTCCTTACAGTTTTTATTACTTCTTAATGCTGAACCACTGAATTTTAAAGGCCATTTATTCTCCTTTTGCCATTTTCCCTTTGGGTGTTGTGGTGGTGTGTAAACTTATTTCCAGATACTTTTGTGTTTATTGTTGTTTAAAGTTTTTAAATTAAATAGAGGGCCACTATTCAGAATAAGGATCTGAGTTTGAGCACTCTCATAGAGCTATCACCTCTAAAATAAATGTCTTGGCTTGAGCACAGCATCTCTCCATTAGCAATTAAACCATTTTCAAGACAGACACAATAAGATTCCATTAAGCTTTCACTTAAATAGGGCATTACTGTGATAATATATAATGCCAGCAGAAAAGCCATTAAAAGGCAGAGTTTTTTCACCGTATATACACAATGTGTTGAAGAAAAATCTTGTGCCAAAGCCATTCTGCAGTTGCATAATGCACTCAGCAAATTCTCAGGAACAGTTTCAAGGCTTCTTAGTGTTAGCATCACTGTGATCATCTCCAAGTTAACAACAGTTCAAACATATATGATTAACATGTGTTAAGAAGAGATGTCTGTTTGTCATGTGCTTTTCCTCACCTATGTATTTTATATTTAGCATACTTCATTTTGTGACTGGTCATTAGAAAGTAAATACAACCTTAATTATCAAATCTGATCACTGAGGCACATATGTGTAAATAAATCCTATTGTGGAAATTAAAAATTGTTAATCACAAGGAATATGCATTTCCCTCAACCTAAATCTAGCATTGGGTCCAGTCTACAAACATGCATCAGAACTTGGAAAAAGCTAGAGTCTCCTTGGGCAGCTGTCAGGGACTCAGCCTCCTCAGATTACCCAGTCTTGATATATGCATTGTTTTCCTATTAATACTTTTAACCTGACCCAGTTGTTGTTGTGTGCTTTCAAGTAATTTCTGACTTATGGCAACCATAAAGTGAAGCTATCACATATTTTCTTGGCAAGATTTGTTCAGAGGAGTTTCCCTTTCTCTTCCTCTGAGGCTGAGAGAATGTGACTTGCCCAATGTCACCCAGTGGGTTTCCATAGCCGAGTGGGTATTCAAACCCTGGTCTCCGGACTGTAGCCCAACACTCAAACTACTATACCATGCTGGCCTAGAACTCAGCAAATTGTCAACCTGGAGAATTCTGAGAAATTATGGTAGTCAATCATAAGCAAGATAAGCATTGATACTGGTTCCTCCCCCACTTATCTTTCCTATATTTGGGGGGAAATGGTTCCCTAACCGAGTCTTAAGGAAGACTGACTTCCTGGTTAAACCTCAAGTACCTTCCAGTTAACAGGCTGAGTACTTTCTGTAGAATAAGGTTACATTTTCATTTATTGATTTAACTACATTGATTTTATTCCCATTTTCCCATAAAATATGCCCAAGGCAGCTAACAACAGTATGATCAACAGACAATATGAAAATCTCTCTCTCTCCTTTTGCTAATTAAAACCTGATTAAATGAAAATACAGGTTAAAACATAAAGTAGTGTATTTTCTACATGGCCCCAGATTTCTTTCCACATACCAGGTATAGGAAGATTTCCTATATTTCCAGTATATTCAGAAACGTGAAGATATTCATGTCAGAATATGGTACTCAATGTAAAAGAGGTTACGTTTTAATTGTAAGAATGCTAAATAATCCCCCACCCACCCTTTGGAGTAAAATTAAAAGACCTATCATTCTAAAGTCTGAGTCTAATGGCAGTTTTTGGTCATTGTGGTTTTGTGTGAGGGAAGGAAAAGCAACCCCTCCCTGCTTCCTCCCTGCAGCATGGCTAGTCGGCAAATTACTGGGACTAGTAACCTGTCCCTGGCTGGTTCTTTGGTGAGTTTTCCTGGGGGCGGGGAGGCCTGGCAGGGAAAGTTACCACTCTTGTCCACTTCTGGGGTTAAAAAGAAATCCTGTGTGTGGCTTCAACCACTGCTGATGCCTTCCCTGCATGCATTTGTTCTCCCAAAATTCCCTTTCTCTTATTTCCCTGGGCACTTCCAGCCAACTGGAGTGCTGGGTCATTCAACACATGACCTAATTTAAATTTTATTGCTGTGTGTAAGGTCTCTTTTAAGTTTGAGTCTCCATGAGGCTGGAGCCATCTTTAGCCATCTTATGCCATCTTCATCTTAAGCCTTCTTTCCTGCAACAATGCCATGATGTTTACCATGCAGCCTGTAGGCTGGTGAGTTTTCCTACCCTAAATATTCTTAGTCAGTTAGAAACCTCCTTTTTAAAGGAGATAATCCTTGTTGCTCTTAAAAGGACTAGATCCTGGAATTTTTAAATACAATTTTATTTTTTAGACTCATTACTCCCACAGTTACGTTATCTCATGATCTGTCCACACTACAGTAGCCTTAGCTTAGTCGTTTTGGCTCCTAGGGAAAGTTCAGGGTTGATTTGCTCTAGAAGTCATTCATTTGTCTTTTAGGCAGTCCATGGTACCCATAGAACTGTCATCCAGCACTCGATTTTAAATGAGTTATTTCTCTTCCTCTCAGCCTTCTCTATTCAGTTCCTCCTAAACTTTGTCTAGTGATGTACAAACCAAACAAAATTTGCCCTGCATGTTTTTAGCAGGTCAGGTGCTCTCTTCCATTCCATTGTCTGCAGTGCTCTCTTTCTGGATTTTTTTTTTTTCATACTAGCAGATTTGGGGTCAAAATTAAGATACAAGGCATGATAATATACACTGTATAAGCAAAACTGTGCTTCTCCATTCTCTTTCATTTGCATCCCTTTCATACTCATCCTTCAGTTTAAAAAGTAGGCAATATTTTCCCTGACATATATGTAAATATCTCATTGTTGAGGGCAGTGGATTTTGTCTGCTTAACAAAAGATGCCATCGAGGCAAGCAGTGTGGCATCACAAGGATCCCACCTCTTTGAAACAAGGAAAATTTGGTCCCAGCAGGTTCCATGGTGAATTTTCCCAGCATCTCTACCCTCTTTTTTCTTCCATCGAATTTTCCATTAGGCAAAAAAAAAAAAAAGTGTTTGAAATACAGAAAGGAGCAGAAAACAGAAGAAACAAGTTTGACATAGGTCTTGAGCTCAATAAAAGACTCGTAAAATGAAGAATTGCATGCTTAGACAGAGACCCCAATTAATTTCATTGAAGGGAAGAGATTAGTTTCAAGTGTGTGCAGGGCACAACAAGAGGCAAATGGTTAAAGCTTACCATCCTCAACAGTAGTGTTCCAATCTGGATCAGTTCCACCATATCTATGATTGTGTAAGGAAAAGATGTCACTCTTGATGCAAGGGCAACTGTCAGTTAACACAGAGTTCTTTCCGAAAGGGAAGAGGGAGAGAAGCTCTCACATGAGGCATTTATAGAAAAGGTCATCATCATAGTCATCATCATCTCCATCATGAAAAACTGCAAATGCATTTTCAGTTTGCAATGCAGGGTAATCAATAATAAAGTAAGCTATTTACAACTTACAAAATGTTAACTAATCCTTTCTGCTGTTGAGTGATAAGCTCCAGAATTGATCAAAGCAAAAGGTGATGTTTCAAGAGGACTGTGCTTTTGTAAATAAATATTCTTTCACCCTTGTGCCCTTGAATCACTAAAGACTTGTATTTTATTGCTCAAGGCTAGAGTTATCTTGATTATTTTAGAGATTCCTTACACTGCTGTCTGCACACAGCTCATCAATTGGTTGCTCAGTATATGGGATCAGACAAAATGCTACACACATTTTAGGACACATCAGGAGGAGTGTGACCAGCATGTCTCATAGGAAAAGCCAGATGGCACAAATGTAGCATAGAGCAGGCAGACCTGATGGGAAATGATAGTGATTTAGAAGAAAAGAGCTAACTTTGACACACAATCATCTCTACAGTAATACAACTTTTATTCAATTTCTCATAGAATATCTGCTATGACATTTAAGGAACAATGACAAACTCCCAGGAAGGACAGCTGAAGGACTGTTGGAACATTTGGGTCCACCTTTCTGCAGGTGTAAATGTAGGTTTGCAAGCAGAGAAAGGCCTACACTCAGCTTCAAAGTTTGTTTAATTATGCAGTGAAGACACTAGTGAACCTTTCCTGTTTCTGCCCCCCCCCCGTGTGTGTGATGTATATGTGTATTTTGAAGGAGAAAATGAGAGTTCCTGCTGCTTCATATGTGGCAGGGGGGGAGGAGACAGAGACTGAATTAAAAGTGGAGTGGAAGGAGATAAAGTAAATAAGAAAAAAAAATAGAAAGTATAGTTGCCATATTTCCCAGTTGGCTGGGTTGTTGTTGTTGTTTAATTGGAGTGATGCCACCTGCTGCTGTTTATGCTGTTAGCTGTCCTGAATCTCCAGATTTTTTTGTAAATAAAGAAAAAAAGGTATATTTACACTGAAGGGTAATATCAGCTTATACCACTGTATTTTGTGCTATCCTAAGGAACTCTGAGATTCTGGAGGTTGGTGAGATGCTTAGAAAGTACGAAGGTATGAGAAAAGAGAGATTGAGGATTAAATCAGTTTAATTTTTGTAGTGAAGGTAGCCCTCAAGATATTTTGAGAACTGTAGTTCGGGAGTGAAGTAGAGTTGTCTTGTACAGAATTCAATGTACCTCACTAAACTGCAAACCCCAGAAGTCCTTAAGATGGAGTCCAAACAATTTAAGTGTTATGAACCTGACAGCTGTGTAGTGCAAAATAGATAAGCTTCATGTCTCTAACCTTTGTAGAAGCTGAAATATGAGGTGAAATATAAGTCACTATTCTACCCGAGTAACAGAATGCAGACAAAATGGCTAAATCGTGACTCACTTGAGCAAAAGAAGAAAAATCTGCGAGTGAAGGTATTGTACTGTTTAAAGCATCAACTGGTTGGTGTATGGTTCATGAACCAATGTGGATTGTGCTTTCATCAACAAACAAAGATCTTACATAAACTGGCTAAACAGTTGGATGGAAAGGTCATTTTGTTCCATATATTATAAAGCAGAGACAAAAGAATGACATTGATATGGTTAATATTGGTAACGTGAACAAAACCCCAATGACCAGATATGCCTGATAATCAAACTGTAGCAAGCGTTAGTGAAAAGACCACACTTGTGAAAATGACCGTCATGAAAAGACCTATTTCATAGGCATCCTATCTTTTCTGGCAGATGGCACAAAGCTGAGCCCAGTGATAATATAAAAGAAAAACAATGCCAAAGAAGTTAAAAATTCCAGCAGGCGTAACTGTTTATGTTCACCCGAAAGACTGGATGGATGAGAAGAGCACTAAATGGTGGCTGCACAATGTGTGGGGTAAGCAACAGGGCAAAGGGCGATCAGACCCCATTGCTGTGTCAGGATAATAGGCTCTGAAGTCCTGAAATCATGTGCAGGCCATAAGAAATTCATACTGTAAACAGAAAAAAGGCCTGTCTAACTCTCAAATCAGACAGGACAAGCTTCAAGGACAAGTGAGCTAATGTGACCTAATGTAAACACAGCTGTGTTTCTTATCAGTGTGGGATGAGAAGGGAGTGTTTTCCTGTCTGTATGGCTATGCACTACTGTATCTGCGCTGGTCTTTGAAAGACACAGAAGCTGTTTTTACTTTCTAACTAGAATGCTGTATTGCCTTAGGTTTGGAAGCATGTAATCTGTATGTAGCAATTCTAATTGCTTAAATAAATAATAGATAGTTTATTCTACTTGTCTCTAAGCCTCTAATTGATGGGATTATGCCTGGAAGTGGCTGGATGAATTTCCACTACTCTGCTACTGGTTTCAGCCTGCCTGGACCTCTGAGCATGTACAGATGTCCAGAGGGGCTGTATAGCGCATCATGCTATTCATGTGGGATATGTTCCACACACGTCACTCAGGATATTGAGGAAAAAGCAAAGACAATTGCAACTAGGTTAGCAGTGGTTCCAGCTATTGAATGTTTGTGTCTCAACAAGCATTTCAAGGACCAGCTGTGCAATATGTGGCAACAATGAATGTGTTCTAGTCAAGCAAAGTTAATGAAAGAAACCAGACCTGATGAAACCAGACATTGATTTGGTAGCAAAATGGGTGAAGGATGCTTGGGATTTAGTTGCATCTGAAATGGTGAAGTTGTTCCTGAAATGTGGTATTAGCAGTGCTATGGAAGACACAGAAGACAATGCCATCTACAAAGGCAAAGATGAATCAACATTGGATAATGATTCAATGGATTATGATAGCACAGACAATGTTTATGCCGATGATGTCACTGAAGAATGGTTCCACCATTTATTCAGTTATTCCATTGATGAGGAATTAGGCTTTGAAGGATTTGAATAAGACACTTATGTATGTTCGTCAGCTTTGACAGCTTTTCTGGATTAAAATCAGGCAGTTATAACGTTAAAAATGAAGGCTGTAATCACCGCTAATGTGGTTGCCATTTTCTTTGCTTTGCGCCTTTACATTCTTTTTGACATGTTTGCATTTTATTAGCCCCACCTGAATCTGGTCACCTCCCACACACATCACACTGCCACCATTTGCTCTCTTCATCCATCCAGCCTTTAGGTGAGCACAAACAGCTACGCTTGCCATAATTTTGTAATTTTGTAAGCTTTCCTTTGCTTCATCCTTTAATCTTTTGTTACATGCCCCTACATTTTACTCTTTACTTATCGAGGGTCATGTCAACATCCATAATTTTGGCCCCAAACCTGCCCTTGACTTACACATGAGGTTGATATAAACCCAAGTACATACAGTTAAGTTTGTTTTTTCTGCCCCCATCAATCATGCTTCCATCAAATATCAGGTAGAGAGCACACAAACTCTTAGGAGAAGAAGTAATCTGTAAAAAAATTCTGGACCTAATCCATTTACAGCATTATATGTCATCAGCTACACTTTGAATTTTTCCTGAAAACAAATCGGTACTAAGTACAGCCCTTGCAGAATAAATGTAAACTGATCTTGCAAGTGCATACTAGCATTCTTACTGTTCCATTTTTCACCAAATGTATTTTCTCAAAGAGTCCCCCGATATCTGCACAAGGAAGAGAAATCAATAAATAAATACAATAAATATTTGATGAAATATAAGGAAGTATTTCTCATTATAAATATGGATATACTGTATTAAAGCACCTAGGAGTGCAATTAAAAACATGTAAACATTTAATGATAAACTTGACTTATCTGTTGATGAGGAGAGATGAGTATTTTGAACATCAGGGGCAACGAATCTATGATGCCTTTTAGTCCAAACTTCAAAGCAGCTATCCAAGACAGTATTCCAAAAAAAGGTTCAGCAGATTGGATAACTCTTTTAATGCTTGAACTAAAACCTGATTCAGTTGTGGTTGTGGTCGAGTGTCTTTAAATCATTTCTGATTATTAATGCACTGAAGACAAACCAATCACAGGGTCTTCTTGGCAAGATTTGTCCAGAAGGGGTGCCTTTGCCTTCCTCTGAGGCTGAGAGAGTGTGACTTGCTCAAAGTCACTGAGTTTCCATGGCTGAATGAGGATTTAAACCCTGCTCTGCAGATGTTATAGTCCAACAATGGGTCCAAAAATGGGGATTTACTGCCCCATTGGTATCAGGGCCATCTACTTCATGAGCATTTGACACTTTCTTTTTATCCACTGCCTTAAAAATCAGGTTTTTAGTAGCATGAAAGACCTGGGGACCCAGCACTGGGCAAGCTTGAACATTATCAGGAGCATAATGTTCAGGGGAGCATACATTACTATAATGAAAACAAAAACAGCAGCAGCCGAAAGAGCTACGAAGGATCTAATGTTCTGTTATTCCCCCTTCTGAACTTGTAATAGGTAATGAGAGAAAGAAGGGAAAGGTACATTAATATTTAATTAGTTTTGATCCTGAGAAGTGCTTAATCTTATGCTAATGAACATATTGGAGCCAATTAACAATCTCTCTGGAACCCTGCACAACAGTACTTCTAATGTAGCTCTATAAATCTTTTGCTTATATTTGTCATGATCTACATTGTGTTTGTGGTTTTGATAATCCAAGGGAATTGTAACCAAAAAAAAAGCACCCCTACTATAATGTGTTCTGAATTAAAGAAAGAAAATACTATACAGTGAGCCCACCATATCTGTGGGCGGTTAGTTCCAAGATCCCACATGGATACCAAAAAATGCCTTAGAAGCAGCAGGTACAACACTTCAGCTTGTTTGTTTGCAAGGCAGAAGCAGGCAGCAGGCAAACCCCCCAGAAGTTGGGTAGCCTGGAGAATGTGTGCCTGATGGCTAGGGCATGCTGCTGCCTCCTCGGCTGCCCTATGCCATTTTATAAATAAAGGACTTGTAAATACTGTAAGGGGACAGGGTTTTAAAAGAGATTTACTTCTCTGGGATGCTCCTCTTACCAAAGCACCTGAGATGCGCCACTGTAGGAGGCCACAAGTAGTGTGAAGAAGAACCACCAACACTGCCGCATCCCCAGCAGCGCCCCTTCCCTCACTCAGAGGTAGTGAATCCACCCTGGGTTCTACTCCAAACTTAAAGCTGTAATGAAGGCACAAAATGTTATCCCAGAATAGGTCCAGTGTCATGGATTATTTCTTAAAACTAGGACTAAAAGTCAGAGAGGATTCACTGTCCCAATGATACCGAGGCACTAGCTGCCCACAAAACAATGACATTTAAATCATCAAGATTAGCCGTACATAGGTTACTCCAATCTATAGTCCATTGAAGCAGAAATAGTCTATACAAACTAATGTATTCTTGCTGGAATAAAGGACTTTATCAGACCACGCCAGATTACTGTTCTTTTGCCAGCATGAATTGTGGCGTTTTTTGCCAGCAAAAGAATCCCCTCTACCACACTTACCTTGAGCAGCATCAATGATGCTTTCCCAGCAGTAACGGAGCAAATGGAGCTCCATTTACTTCCGGAGTTGAGATATCACTGATTCTCGCAAGAAGAAGCTAGCACAGGAAATTCAAAAATAAAAACAAAAAAACAAAAAAAGTACAGCAAAGCACAAAAACACACTTTTAAAGTCCCAAGTACACAGGGGAATATCATAAAAAGAGTGTCCCCAACCTGGCTGTCGCAATCTCACTTGGAAATGTTTGTCCATTGACACTGTATTCATGTGAACACAATGGCGCAAGGTTTCAAATGCTGGCAATGCCAGCAACAAAGCACCATGGCCGATCTATTGCTTTTTAATAAGATATGATTGCAAAAGGACATTGTCGTCTGGTATGCATGCCCTTGTGTGATCATTAAGCTTCCTTATGAAGCCATATTCACTGCTTCTGATAAAGTCCAAACACATCCAGTTTAAATCCATGTTGTTTAACTAGATTGCAGATCTGGATGAAATAGTCCTCCTCCAGCCATCAAATACAGCCACATTGATATACTATAGTGGATCCAGTAGATTTACTAATACTATATGTTAACTTAAATCTAGATTGATGACCAACCATGAAATAATGAGACCAGACACAAATAAATCCATTTTGTCTGGAGTTCCTCAAGCAGTTATATTGTAACAGCTTTCTGTATGACCCCAATAAATGGGGCTTGGAAAAGACAGACATAGCATGGTGGGCACCCCAAAGATATGACCTTCCATCAGGCAGACTAGCAGGGATTTGGAAAGTTCATGTTGTGTGGAGTGTATGTAAAGGTTTGTGTGTGTGCATCTGGGGTGTGTGGTCATTTTGCATTTAGTATATGCTGGGCTGGACTTCTGATTTAGAGCTTATAAAAAGTATAAATGCATATTTTCTCCAATATTAGAATTGCTTCTTAGCTGTATTTTCTTTTTCATTCATGTTATAAGCAGCCTCTCATCCTATATTGGGATAAAAAATTACTAACCAACCACAAGATGTAGTGGTAACTGGCAACTTGGACAGCTTTAAAGTGGGACTAAATATATTAATGGAGGGTAAGAGTATCCATAAAGGCATTTTTTTAAAAGTAAAATTTGCATGCTCAAGTGGATACCCAGTCTTGGCTTTCAGACACCCAGTAGAGACAAACGGACATACAGCTTAGTCAGTGGGCTGAATGGTTCCCATCCTTGTCTTAGTGCCTTCTTTAAGTTACTGCTAGCCTAAAATAAAAATTATCCCCAGGTAGATATCTTTTGCAATTCCAAATTAATTGTGCTTTTAAACCATTTTTCTAAGTGTTGGTAAGTTGGTAATAGGCAGGATAAGAACAGGTTACTTAACTTTAACTGTGGTGTTTTGAAAGGTCAGTTGTGACCTCAAACAAAAGGGTCATTCCTGTGCCTGTGCAGCAGAGTTTCAGAGCCTACCAACTGCTAGGGAATATTAGTAGGTGTATGTGGTTGCCCTTGTGTCTTGCTTGTGGGCTTTCTACTGGGGCAACATGTTAGTTGCTGTGGAAACAGAATGCTGGACTAGATTCACCTTTGGACTGATACAGCATGACCATCGTTAGGTCAGTTAACAGTATTCAGTTCCAATAACATCAGTATTATATACATGTTAAGCAATCCATCCAACCATTCCATCCTTTTTTCTCTCCATGAATTACAGATTGAGCAAATGAGAAGTGAACTACTTCAGGAAAGGGCTGTGCGGCAAGATCTTGAATGTGAAGAGATTTCTCTAGACAGACAGGTTTGCATTGGAGTTTGGTTTGTGCGCAAACTAAGCTTGGGGATGACTAAAACACCAGGACTAAGTGCTGAGATATGTGAATAGAGGTATATAACCTATTTCAGAAAAATAGACTAAACAGGAAGGGTGGTGGAGTAGCATTATACGTTAAGGATGTGTACACCTGTGAACAAATCCACGATTTAAATCCTGGGAGAGAGGTTGAGAGCATCTGGGTAAAAATTAAGGGAGAGAGAAACAGCAGGGATGTTGCTGTGGGGTCTACTACAGACCTCCAAGCGAAACCGAGGACTTGGATGATGCCTTACTAGAACAGATGACTGCACATTCAAAAAGGAGAGATGTAGTAGTAATGGGGGATTTCTACTATCCTGATATTTGTTGGAAGTCCAACTCTGCCAAAAATGTAAGGTCCAACAAATTCCTCACTTGCCTTGCAGACAGTTTCATTGTCCAGAAGGTAGAAGAGGCAACAAGGAGATCAGCTATTTTAGATCTGATCCTAACCAATGGGGATGGCCTGGTTAATGGTGTGGAAGTGGCAGGATCCCACTGCCTCTGAGTATGGTGGAGTCTCCTTCTTTGGAGGTTTTTAAACAGAGGCTGGATGGCCATCTGTCAGGAATGATTTGATTGTGTATTCCTATATGGCAGGGGGTTGGACTGGGTGGCCCTTGTGGTCTCTTCCAAATCTATGATTCTATGAAATGGATTGAATATCGGCCATTTTATACCCTATACCCTTTTTTTACTGAATTTGGGCCTGGGGATAAACAAAGCAAGGGGGGAGCAACTTGATGTGGGTCCAGCTGAGGCCCAGGCATCAACCTGTGACTGGTCTCCCCAGCCTCCCCTTGGGCAAAACACCAGACCCTAGGGGCAATCCAAAAACTTATTTTTTCCCAACCAGTTGTTTACTGGAAGGCAAACCCAGGCGGATCCCCCCACATTGCAAGACTTTATAAGAGAGAGTAACCTCCCAGGTCAGCCCCAAGGGCAGATGCTTTCTCCATCCCCCCAGGTCACATTACCCATAGAGGCGGTTCCAGAGTGAAACTGTTCACCAAAATGGTGCCAAGGTGTTCACCAATCTGAAAAATCCTCCCCTGGTAACCTGCCATGGACTAGGGGAAAGCATCTGTTTAGTCCCTTTCCTCCACAAGGCCAGCCAAAACAGCCCTCACACCCTTCCTGTAAATTCCCCAATAAAATTCCCATTACCTTATCCTCACAAATTCAGCCCTGTAGAACTCTGGTCACTGGAAAACTATAGCAGGATGAAGAGGAAGTGATTCACCTGCTAACCAAGACATTGTATTTTTCTTTATTGATCTACCTCTGGGGACAGTCAAAACATCTTGGGTCACCCTCACCCCAACAAATATGACAGGGAAGTATGGCAGACAAAAAAAGAAAGAAAAGAAAGAAAACCCTAGGTCACTTCTACTGAATGAAACAAACATCATGTAAAGCATATACGATGAGGGACTTACCCCCTCAGCAAACCCAGGTCATTACCACCAAGGTGAATGACTAACACTTCAAAAGGGTGCTCTGCAGTGGCTCCTCTTCATCTTGGAAAGATGTGACCAGTGGGGTGCCACAGGGTTCTGTCCTGGGCCCAGTGCTATTCAACATCTTTATCAATGACTTGGATGAGGGAATAGAGGGCATGCTTATCAAATTTGCAGATGACACCAAATTAGGAGGAGTAGCTCATACCCTAGAGGACAGGATCAAAATTCAAAATGACCTGGATAGACTGGAGAGCTGGGCCAAAGCTAACAAAAAGAAATTCAATAGGGAGAAATGTAAGATACTGCACTTAGGGTGGAAAAATGAAATGCATAGATATAGGATGGATGAGACCTGGCTGAACAAGACTACGTGTGAAAGGGATCTAGGAGTCCTAGTAGACCACAAATTGAACACGAGTCAACAATGTGATGCAGCAGCTAAAAAGGCCAATGCGATTTTGGGCTGCATCAATAGAAGTATAGTGTCTAGATCAAGGGAAGTCATAGTGCCACTCTATTCTGCTTTGGTCAGGCCTCACCTAGAATACTGTGTCCAGTTCTGGGCACCACAATTCAAAAAGGATATTGACAAATTGGAGAGTGTCCGGAGGAGGGCAACTAAAATGGTGAAAGGTCTGGAAACCATGCCTTATGAGGAAAGACTTAGAGATCTGAGTATGTTTAGCCTGGAAAAAAGATGGTTAAGGGGCGGAATGATAGCCCTGTTTAAGTATTTGCAGGGGTGTCACATTGAGGATGGAGCAAGCTTGTTTTGTGCTGCTCCAGAGACTAGAACATGGAACAATGGATGCAAGCTCCAGGAACAGAGATTCCACATCAACATTAGGAGGAACTTTCTGACAGTAAGAGCTGCTCGACAGTAGGACACGCTTCCTCGGAGCATGGTAGGGTCTCTTTCCTTGGAAGTCTTTAAACAGAGGTTGGATGGCCGTCTGTCAGGGATGCTTTGATTGTGTATTCCTGCAAGCCAGGGGGTTGGACTGGATGGTCCTCGTGGTCTCTTCCAACTCTATAATTCTATGATTCTATGATAAAGGGCGGCCCCATGTGCATCTCAAACAAAAGAGGCAGCAACCACTTCACCAGAGGCCTCTCATACCAAGCCACTCCACTGTGGCAAATTGCTCAGACCCAGCTGAGCCCAAGTCATTCCCACCAAGATTGATATACTATAGTTGATCCAGCAGATTTAGTAATATATGTTAATTTAAACCTGGATTAGGTGAAATACGCAATGATATTTTTACAGATAGGAAAGATTAAGAAGGGTTCTCTTACTGCTCCCATTTCAGATTCTTTTTAACATGGAGTGAAAAACCCAAATAGCAGATACACTATTTGTGTAATCAAAACACAATCTCAGATTCAATTACTTTCTTCCAATTAATATTCCACATGACAAGGTCAAGAAACATAACATGTTAATGTAGGAGCTATTATTCTGACTGTTTTAGCTACAAAGAGATCCCATTCAAAGCAATCCCCATTTAGAAACTGATTTATCACAATCCTTCTAGGTTTCTGCATGACAAATATCTCTAATGATAGAATGGAAAATCATAATCCTCGATTATTACCATTTGAAATGGGAGGGGGGAGTGAAGATTATGCAAGCCACAAGCAAACAGATTTATTTCATTGGTCATGTCTGTATGTGTGTCTTTTAAATTAAACTTTGAAAGTGAGATTGTACAGTCCTTCGAGCCTGTGCAATGGATTTTTCTGGTGGAGTGCAGCATGCACAGAACTGGCCTCACCCTTTAAACCAGAGGTTCATCTGCTGTGGCCTTGCAAGCATGGATGTAGCAGCGAGGTCCTCGGGCCATAGGTTTGATTAGAGTTTCCTTCTCTTAGATGGTTGACCTTACAGGGTTGGACGAGCACCATCTGCCCGGGTTTGGGATTAGAGTTTTCCTTCTCCTAGGACGGTTGCCACAAGGCTAGAGAGCCCATCCTGCCCTTTGACGCTCTTTGTCAGACCCTTCGGTTTTGACCTGTCTGGCATGGGAGACCCTACCGGTGGCTTATGCCACCGCCAGCATAGCTCAAAACATCATTAGGGTACGCAAGCCTCTCTCCCATGGCAAGGGGGCATCAATGGAGAGGGATTTTACAGTAGGATTATGAGAATAGATGTTAATACATCAGAAGACATCAGTGGGCTTCCTAGCTCCACAAGACAATGATGTCCCTGGAAAATGTGCTCAGTTGAACTCTATTTGTATCATAAATATCCATTGATCACCTAGCCACGTAATCAATATTAAAATGAAGGAACTCTGCAGAGTCATTACTCTACTCAAGCCTGTACAAGTAGTAATCATTATAGGAAAATATTTAATTACAGACACAGTTTTGGGGATAAAATTTGATTGAACTGATTGAAATACTCCCATCTCCAAACACTGTATTAAGAGCAAACTGTACAGGAAGCTTGTTGACAGCCTGTTGTCAGACAACTTGCTCTTTCTAAGCTCGCAAATTAAGGACAAATTCCATTCATTCAATGAGGAATCTATTCTACAGTTCTTGCCTATGGAAGCTTGCTTGAGACTGATCACACACATGTGCGCTGCTTGCAAAGTGAGCTGGTGGAGGGGAGTCACCAAGCTGACTTTGCAAGGAGCATGCAGGCAAGTGCAAGCACCCACGGGTGCACTCAGGCAGCCCCAAGCAAGCCACCATGACTCCATCATGTTCCTTACATGGGCTCTGCTTTGCGACTGAGTGTCGAGGTCCCCCCCCGCCCCCTCGCTTGCCCACAAGGATACACACACCCGAGTAACATGCACAAAAGGTTTATTGTACAGAAGAAAAGGATAATTGGCGGAAAGGCCACAACTTTCAGCTTGGTGATAGATGTTAGTGGTTGGACTGGGCATGAGTCAATCCTAGGCAGGAAGAGAGCCCTCAACCTGCCTGAGGACCCCAGTCCGCCCGGCGAGGCGGACTTCGGACTCACTTGGGGGATCACGTGATCAAACACGTGCCTGGCCGCAAGACCATGCCACGTGCTGGTCACGTGTCCGGAAGAGGTGAACCATGTGATGGATCACGTGATAAGCCCACGTGCCCATACCTAACCGTCCCCTGGGGGAGGTGGTTGCCCAATGGAGGACCAGGCCCATGACCTGGCCACCAGCCTGCAACACCCACACCCCCCCAGATGGTAGACCAAACTCATGCCCACCGCCAACAAAGCCGAGCGGGGCCCGCTTGGCTTTCGCCAACCCTGACAGCTATCACCAAAGAGAAAAGGCCCACCGCCTGGAGGGGTCTGCCGCCGGCCTTAACTGTGGAGGATGAGTTCCGGGCGGATGTAAGCGGAGAAGACCTTGGACCTCCACCTTCCCAGGTGCTGGATGTCCGCCGATGGCATGCCTTCTGCTGCTGCGGTGGTAGCTGCACCAATCCGAAAGGAATGACCGCTGAAGTCGCCAGGCGGAAGTCCGAGGTGCTGCAAGGCGGCCCGGAGAACGCTTACAAACTGGAAACACGTTAAGTAAGATAGGTCTTTATGGATGAAGAGAGGGCCGGGGACGTCAGCACGCTGCTCGAGGTAGCGCCGAACCAAATTAACAGGGCATGCCGGTGAACCTTTGAGAGCTTGAAGACGTATGACGGTCCCCCGGCCACGCTGGTCGTTCTTGGCCCTCCGGAGCTGCAGGTGGAGAGTCCCGTCTCCCAGGTCGACATCTGAACGCAGGATAGCATGCCCAGTCCCAGACGCCTTGGCTCCGCAGACCACCTCCCTGATGCGCAGGGCTGCGAAGAAAGCGACCGAGAAGGCAGAACGAAACAAAAGAGTTTCATACCTGGAGCGGCAGATGGTCGAAAGGGCTGCGATGAGGTTGCATAAGAGCTCAAATGAGACTGGTCTGCATGTGTCCTGTCTGCTTCCATCCAAGCGACGCCATCCCTCCACGGCTTTGTGAATCAGGAAAGAGCCACATGGATCAGCCTGCCCGGTGGCCTTGCTGAAGAAGGAGATGGCCGCTAAATGGAGGGAAATGGTCCTGGAGGCGAGGCCATCGTCCCTCAAGGTCCCGATGAAGTGGAGTACTTCTCGTTCCGTGGGAGGCCAGGAGCACCCGTATCCATGACGTCTCCTGAAGCAGTCAAACTGCCGGGCCGCCCGGGAATAACTGGCCCGGGTGGAAGGTGCCAGAGAGTTGAGGACTCCCCGGAGCACCGTTCCTTCCCAAGGTGCCAGAGTTCGACCGGGAAGGAGACCGGAGAATGATCTGCGTCCAGGGCCAGCTCCCGAAATCTGCCATCCTGGAATCGAGATAAAGCATCCGCTATTTCGTTATTTACCCCCGGAACGTGGCGCGCCGAGAAGGAAATATTGGCTGAGAGGCAGACCAGGACGAACTCTCTGACGAGTCGCATGACCCGGTCAGACTTGGAAGATTGGGAGTTAATAATGCGGACCACCTCCTGGTTGTCACACCAGAAACAAACTCGTTTGTTGCGGAACTCGTCCCTCCACAGATAGACAGCCACTATAATGGGAAAAAACTCAAGAAATGTTAAATCCCGAATGACCTCGGACTCCCTCCAGGCGGAGGGCCACGGCTGAGCACACCAGTGACCATTAAAGAAAATCCCAAACCCTGCGCCCCCTGCCACATCAGAGTGAACCTGTAACCCCTCCCCAGGGGCTGCCTCCCCCTGCCAAAATGTCACCCCGTTGTAGGATTCCAGGAATCTGAGCCACACCCTGAGATCCTCCTTAACCCCCTTTGTGAGCCGGATGCGATGGTGAGGGGACTTCACACCTGCAGTGATGCGAGCCAATCTGTTACAAAAAGCCCTGCCCGGGGCCACCACCCTGCAGGCAAAGTTGAGGTGGCCTAACAAGGATTGAACTTCCTTCAATGATGCTTTCTTCTGTTCCAGAAGGGAAAGCAGAAGCCGTTTTAACCCCTCCAGCTTATCTTCGGGTAGTCGCGAAACCCCCGCAACCGAGTCTAAAGAGATCCCCAAGTAGGTGATGCTGCTGGCTGGGCCAACGGTCTTTTCCGGGGCCAAGGGGACGCCAAGCTCCAGTGCCAACTCCTGAAAAGACTCAAGCAAAAGCCCGCAATCCGGCCCCCCGGCCGCCCCAATCATAAGGAAATCATCGAGGTAGTGTGTGACCAGGGCCGAGCCGGTCCTGCGTTTTAGGGCCCACTCAAGGAAGGTGCTGAATGCCTCGAAGGCAAAGCAGCTAATAGAGCACCCCATGGGCAGGGCCATATCATAGTACCATTGGCCCTGGAACTTAAACCCCAGCAAGCAGTGGTCCTCGGGGTGTACTGGAAGCAGCCGGAATGCAGACTGAATGTCGCATTTTGCCATAAGGGCGCCCGGGCCGCAGGACCTGACTAGCTTCACAGCATGATCAAATGACGCATATCGCACTGAGCAGAGTTCAGGCGGTATGGCGTCATTTACTGATGCCCCCTTGGGGTAGGAGAGGTGGTGAATGAGCCGAAATTCCCCTGGGGTTTTCTTAGGAACAACACCCAATAGGGACACCCTGAGGTTCCTGAAAGGTGGTGCGGGGAAGGGGCCAGCCACCCTCCCTGCAGCACACTCCTTGGCGATCTTAGCTGCCACCACCTCAGGTAGCTCGGATGCAGACTTAAGGTTGCCTGAATCCGATGCTACCCTGGGGCCCAAGGCCGGGATTCTGAACCCCTTGGCAAACCCGTCCCTGAGGTACGAGGCTGCTTGCCTGTCAGGATATAAAGCCAAAAGTGGAAGGAGCGCCTGGAGTTTGACAGGAGTGAAGGCCATACGGCCTTTACCTGGCATGCTACTATTACTTTCCACTTCCTTGCCCGGCGCTGCTGCCCGACCCTGGATCCCTCTTGGCGCCGGAGGAACCAGGGCGTCCTGAGCGAAAGGGCTGAGCAGAAGCCCCGTGTCGAGGACAGTTGGTCCTGGGATGCGATCCATAGCAGTTCTCGCAGTAGTGCTCGAACTTGCAACGAGATCGCTGGCATTTTCCCGCGTTGAATTCCCAGCAAACCAGCCGGCGGGCATCCCTCTTGCGAGGCTTACCCGCTTCGGGTTTCCCTTTTATGTGAGAACCCACAATGACAAGCCAGAGCTTGTCATTGATGAGATCCCACCTGGCCCTGGGGTTCCGGGAAGCCCTCTTGCAGAAGGCGGAGTCATACTGGATGGCTGCCGACTCCCCCGCCAGTGACTTGGCCTTGAGCACGTTGCTCAAGTGGTTGGCCAAGTGCCACCCTCTATCAGGGTAGGCCATGCCCACCACCCCCATGTAAACTGTGAACCCTGCCAACCAGTTGGGGAAAGAACGTTCCACCGGTTCTGGTTTCTCCTTATCGGATGATTTCTCCGATTTAGGGGTGCAGCCCACCTCTCCCTCTGGTTTTAGGAGTGAAAAAACATCCACGTAATATCCCTTGAGGATATTGTTGCGGGTTTTTCTGTCCAGGTGAATCCCAGGGGGATCCTCATGGTCCAGAAAAAGGCTGGGCGTGGGGGGCCCAGCAGAGGCCGCCCCACCCCGCCATGCCCTGGATGGTCTGGTAGAGCCCGACCTCGTGGCAGCCCTGGCCTTAATGGCCCAAGACGGCAACCCCGGGATCAGCGCTGCTGTAGACCAATACCCGGCCCGATCCCAATCCTCATCAGAGGACTCACCTGATGATCCCTCGCTGTCTGAGTCCTTCTTCTTACGTTTTGCCCGCTTTTTTCCGCCTTCCTTCTCCTTCCCTCGGTCCCTTCCTCCTGGAGCTCTGGAGCCGGGAGCCGGCCGGGAATAAATACCCGGCTGGCGGACCCGAGAGAGGACTAGCCCCGCCTCCCGGCCAATCAGCGGCCGCGCTGAGCGCAGTCCCTGATTGGCCCAGGAGAGGCAATTCTAGCCAATCAGTTGGGGGCGCCCCCTACCTGATTGGCTAGTCTACTATCCTCTTCCCTGCCTGCCGAAGCAGGCTGGGGAAGAGGAGGGCCAACATGGCGGCGCCCATGCCGCCATGCACTCGCTCAGGGGCCGTGGGGACACCGGCCGCAAACGCGGCCGGCCAGGTAAGTCTGGCGGCCGGCTTTCAACCAATTCGTTTTTTATAGTGCTGCAATCCCTAACCTGTCAGATAAGCAGGGACTTGCTGTATTTCAATGAAACACATTTGTTCAGAATCAGATAGCCACTGTCATAGAGGCTAGAATATTCTGGTTCTTGTAACCCAAACAACTATTTTTCCCCAGGCTCTTGACTGTGCAGATTAAGTGGACTCTTTCTTAAAGCATACCATGTAAGAGAAACCAGGGTAACAAACTAAACGTTTGAATACTGAGAATTGCATTATTAGACTGAGGAGAATTTGTAAATCACATAGATATTCCACCACCCAGTTAAAGTACTGTACATGCAAAGTGCCCATTGACTTTAACGCTCTAAGATCAAGCCCTGAAAGCAAATTGGTTTGATCTTGAAGTAGTTCTTTATTTTAGCTTGATGAGGTCATTGGCTTGTTGAGACAAGAAAGCTGACGTAAGTTAAATAGTTTTTGAACCACCGTCTATCTTCCTTCTCTTGTTCTGTGCCCTGAAGTTCTCTGTCTTCATTAAATACTCTCATTATCAAGGGAGTATTTATGCTGAAAAATTGTCTCTTGCATGTGAACACATACATTTCAAGTGCCAATGGTTGCTATTTGATTTTCATAATGTAACTAGATTAATAAGATAATTGTCATCAACTATGACATGGCAGGAGCCATTCAGAATAGAAAATCTAACAGCTAGGTGCATCGTAAAGATACTGCTGTCTAAATTTGCACTTCAAAATTCATGAACAATTCAAAATAAGACTTCGTTTTTTGTGTTGTGAAAGACCTGAAATGCAGAATTGTTAAAATTGCAGTTGGTAAAGTATTATCTTTATTAGTTTTGCTAAAATACTCAAGAGTATGCCCAAGTCTGAGGGTGTTCCATGATATTCCAACCACAATCACAACAAAATGTCATCTTGTTCCAGTGTGAGCCTCACATTTCTTATTTGGACTGCATTTCCATGTCTTAACAGTTTCAAGACAAAATATTACTGTGTTAGTGAAGTAAACTCTAATTTTAACATCTCTGAGGCTACTGGGTTCACCAGAACCCCAATGGGGAAAACCACTTTGAGCCAAAATGTACAGGTTGTATTATAATGTGAGAAATGGAATGATTATGCCCTTTCCTCTTTACAGAACATTCCAGAATTTTAATTAGCTTTAATTCACAGACAATGGCAAGGCAATTTAAAATGTACAGTGGCTTCACTGTTGCCAGCTGGCTAAAATAACAAGAGATAATTAACTATAGTATTTGCTACTGTCGTTCTGCATAGAGAATTGTAGAGAAGATCACAGATATTCCAGTTAAGTAATTGTTTAAGTTGTGTCTTCACTTCTCCACTTCAGTCTTTTATATTAAGTTGCAAGCTGCCTTAAAAATCATACACTTATGACTGATTTTTATGTATTTATCCTACATATTAGCCCCTGCCAGACAACTAAAGTTTCTCAAGGCAGCTAATTAGTAATGAAGCACATCCCATACTGCCTCATCTGTTTGGGCCTGTATTTTTCAACCCAAAAGACTATTTCTCTTATTTCTTGATGAACAGCTAGATATTTTTTTAAAAAAATAGACATCCTTATACCCCAAATGATCTCTTTAGAGGTGCAACATAGTATGATCCTTCCCTAAACTTCTGCAAGGGACTTCTTCCATAAATGTGCTTACCATGGCAAACGCAGGACTATGTTTGCACCCAAAAAAGGAACATGTATATGATACAAATCTTAGACACATTCAGCCATCAGCTGCTCTTTTCTTTGAATCTGTACCATGTCAGTTTTCTATTCTCCCCTTGTCATTTTTGTAGTGACCATGCATTCTGAAAGAGAAAAAAGCCAATGTATTTTACGTCAGGTGAACAAAATCTTCATATGCATTCCTGAACACAATTGATGAATGAATCATTCCTATGTAGATTTACCCTCCAGTATTTCACAGATGAAAACCAGGGCACATTTGGCCAAGTAACATCAGGGTGTAATCAAGGATGTGGCCAGGCAACAGGAAGGTAAAAGTTATTAATGAGGAAGAACACACTAACTACTGTTTTAAGCAGATAAATCCTGGAATGTATGTTACTTAAGTTTAGAAAAGCCTAAAAAAAGGAGGGGGGAGGAAAAAAAACAAATGAATAATGAAAAGAAATGTACACGCACGCACCTAGCATGGTTATAAGTATAATATTTTATGTAATCGTATCCTAAAATCAAATGCCTTATCAGATCTGTGTTAAATTTTAGCTTTCTCTCAGATGCACTGTTATGAACTCTGTGTTTATACCCACCCCTCTGCCCTTTATCAGATCACATTATAAATCAGTTCAAATTCCACCTTCCCCATGAAATGACACTAATATGGCTGTCTTGAGCAAATCATAGTTTTTACAACTACCCTACTTTGCAATGGAGTTCCTAGAATAAAAATGCAGTGAGGAGGTGAAGAAAAATAATTTATAATACCGTACTTTTAGGTGTAGGAGATTAATTGAATGTGATTAGTTAAGAAAGATGTAGTTGGCAGTGAAATGATTTTCATAAATACATATACAGTCGTCCCTTCACATTCGTGGGAGTTAGGTTCCCCAGACGCCCGCGAATGTGAAAATTCTGCGAATAATGACTGCCCTCCCCCTCCGCCGCCAAAGCAACCATGGGGCCTCCGGAGGCCCCATAGTCACTTTCCCCGGACTCCCCACTCCCTTCCAAGGCCTTCACGGGTCCTCTGGAGACCCTCCCGAGGCCCCGTGGATGCCTCCCCAGCCCTCCCCCTCCCTCTCAAGGCCTTCACGGAGCCTCTGGAGAGTCTCCAGAAGCCCCATGGAGGCCTCCCCAGCCCTCTGCCCTCCCATCCCAGGCCTCCCCCCTCCCACCCTGGGCCTTCACAGAGCCTCCCTCCTCCCTCCCCGGGCCTTCCCCCTCCCACCCCGGGCCTTCACGGGGCCTCCAGGAGGCCCCTTGTCACGGTTTTGGGAGGGTGGGGGAGCCCTCCCAAATCCGCGAATAATCAAAACTGTGAATGCTAAGGTCACAAATGTGGAGGGGCAACTGTACTCCAATGGCATTTGAGCATATTTCAGGCTACAATCCTGTCCTGTACACATTTACCTAGGAGTAAGTCCCACAAAACTCATTGCTAATTAGCTTTAACTAGACAAGTATAACTGAATAACTAGCTGCCTTTTGTCCCATATTGGGGGAAAGATGGGAAGATAGATAGATAGATAGATAGCCTTGTTCTGCAGGAAAAACCTGCTCTCAGAACAAGTAGACAGTAAAATATCTCCTGATGTTTGACTTCTACGATTCAGTTTCTTTCCTGTGACATGGTACAGCTCTGACGCATTAGTAAATAAAAAGGAAGGGGGTAGAGAAAAGAAAACCAGTATAATGAATCACTTAAAAAAAGGTTTATGTAAAAATCAAAACCAAACAAAAATCAGAACTGAAGAGGGGAGGAAATTCAAGCCAGGAATGCTTTCTTGCAACATTGATCCTATTTTAGGGAAATTAGAGATGGTGGGAAGGAGTCCATGGGCTTGTCTATATGAGGCAATAAAGTGTGGATGCCAATTCGCAGCAGCTTTCATTTGTCTCCACGTTTTTTTTTTCAAGGTCACAGGTATAGGAAGCTATCCACGTTTTCAATCAAGATGGCAGGTGTGAATGGATTACTCGTGTTTTTATTCTCACCAGTTGCTGCTGCCAAACTGTATTTTTTAAAAAAAAACAAATCCAAGGTGCGGAAGTGTGACCTTCTGCTTAAATAAACAAGGGGGGGAGGTTGTTTCATTGCTTCAGTGCACAATCACTAAGCAAATTTCCAACATGACAGTTCTGGGTGCTGCCTTGCTCCACCCCCTCACAAATCCAACTGATTAGCTTTCCACTTCTACTCTTATTGGGAAAGCACAGCAAAGTGAATCAGTTGACCAATGAGCAGGAATGTGCATTTCCATTGCAGTTTTTTAAAAAACTTTGGGAAAAACCACAAAGGCTTTTCCTGTGGAGTATATAGTTTTGGGCCTGCCTCCTTCCAAATATGGCAAAATGATGTGGGATTTCATTGGGACAAAATGTATTCTCCTTGAATTCTATGAGGAGTATTTTCACCATTTAGACAAGACCCATGTGTCTGTGAAAAAGACAAATTGAAAGATAACCTGGTGTACAGCTCCAGAGATGCTGCAGCTCCTCAAAGAAAACTCCTCTTCTGTTTTCCTGTTGTTTTTTAAACAAGGGGTGTTTACTCCTTTGGCTTGCCTCAAGCAATCTGGGGGAAATCCACGTGGCACAAATAATCCAGTTTGAAACTGGATTATTTGCATGGCTCCATCCTATGGAATCCTGGGGTTTGTCATTTTACAAGGTCTTTCACTTTCTCTGCCCAAGAGTGCAAGTGCCTCACCAAACTACAAATCCCAGGATTCCATAGGAAGGAGCCATGCAAATAATCCTGTTTCAACCTGGATTATTTCTCTAGTGTAGATGCCCCCTTGGAGTCATACAGCATAGGATGTTCTGTTCCAAAACTAAGACAGGTCGCAGCACTTTGACTTTGAAAGACCTTGCTGGGAAGGGCAAGATTCTGCTTCTCCTCTCCTCTCCCTTCTAATGAGTTGAGTGCAAACTACCTTGCCCATTGAATTCAGTTTACAGTAGTTGGAATAAGCCAAGGACAAAAGTGGGCAGTGGGAAGAAGAGAGAGAAACTAGAGCATTGTAAAAGCAACTGAGAAAGTGGGGTGGCAGAGGAGTAACCAGAGTCTTTGGACATTATCACATGAAGCAAAAGAAGTGGAATAAAAGCAGGATAGTAGCTCTATGGCTGAACCTTATCAGATGACATCGTTGCTGTCCTGTTTCTGGTGTGTAATCACTCCATTAACGTGGTGCTCATTTTCATTGATGGGAACACCCATCAATAAACTCCCAATATCAATGTTGTCCAGCAGTTGGCTGGTGCAACAAGTCTCTTCACTGGAATGCCAAAATTAGGACAGTCATGGGGCCTGATTTTCCTCCCTCCCCCTCCTCTTGCTATTCCAGAGCAGGCTAACTCCATGCCTGTCAGTTTTTTAAATTATTTTTATTGTGCTGTGTTTGCATAATTATGGCAAAATGATAAAATAAAAATAATTTTAAATCATTTTTTGCTGTATTTATGCAAACACAGCAAAATGATAAAAATTGCTTTGGAATTGCAAGGAGGAGGGGGAGGGAGGAGAATAAGGCCCCATGCTGCCAAGTGGATGCTGTAATGTTAGCATTGAAGAAAGAAACTGATCACACTAGGAGAGTTTTCAAAGAGGAACAGTTCTGGGAAAGAAGATAGGTGTGATACTCAACGTTTTCAAAGTGGTATGTCATTTGTTTCCTTTTATAATGCTATTGCCATGGCAAAACATCCTGGTGTGATAATCTCCCCTGCCCAACTGGGACACTTGGAGTGTATGGAGTTGGTGATATGAGCTGCAATTTCTTACAGTCTGGAAAATTACATAGTCATATATCAATATTTTCAGAACATTCTGTACACATGATTAAATCAATATTCTCTAACTGTAATCATGGGTTTACTTTTAGAAAGAAGGCCATGTCCAACATGAAGATTGTGTATGAGGGAGGGAATCCAGTTAAAATTTCTTTAGGATAAATCAAAGATAACTCATTGGAGAAGGGTGGCTTTATGTATCCTTCTTTTGTAAACATTTTTTAATCAGTGGTAACTATCTGACACTAATCACATTAATTGATTTCAGTGAGGCTACTTGCCAAATAAATATGCTTACATAAGACTGACTCCTTCTGCTAGAATACAATGTGACTATTTCAGCTGAAATCCTATAACCGCTACTCAGTCATAAGTCCCATTGAGCTCACTGGGACTTATTTCCAAGTAAGTATCAGATGACAGCAAAACCATGCCTTCTTCCATGTTTCACGTACTCTTCTGCAAAATTCACAGCACTCTTTAATTGCCATTTCTTAAGTCCTCACTTCTCATAGTAACACGAACTTTTAGCAGCAAAGAGAAGTGATTAATTATTGAACATTGTGTTGGGAATATTAATATCCTTAATATTGATAGGGAACAACTCAGCTTATCTGGACAATTCTTATCTATCTCTCTATTATAGAATCATAGAGTTGGAAGAGGCCACAAGGACCATCTAGTCCAACCCCCTGCTCTAAGCACTCCCGACAGATGGCCATCCAGCCTCTGTTTAAAAACCTCCAAAGAAGGAGACTCCACCACACTCCCAGGCAGCAGAGTATTCCACTGCCAAACAGCTCTGTCTGTCTGCCTGCCTGCCTGCCTGCCTGCCTATCTATCTATCTATCTATCTATCTATCTATCTATCTTTAAAGCTTATATTATACCTTCCTCCTCAGTGGATTGGATGCTCGAGGTGGCTTACGGTACACTAAAGTGATGATGGCAGGCTAGTTCCATTGATGCCAATGGGATAACGTACTAGCTTTCATCAGTGGAACTGTGAGAGAGTAGTTCCACTCCTCTCTCTGTCTCTGCAGCTGGGTTTCAAGTAGTACAGGCAGCTGCTGCAAGGAGAGGGGAAGAAAATCTCTTCACAGTACCATACATGCTCTTGCATGTTAGATCTAGGCCCATAAAACAAACTTAAAAGAATACAATGTCAAAATGCATACAAATCAGTAAAAGCAGCAACAGCAACATTTGTCTGAGCTTGCAAGCCAGTATATATGGGAAGTTGTTGTAAAAGAATAACATACAAACAATTGGATATCATTAACCGTTTAATGTGGTATAGATGTGTAATGTGCTATTGCTTAACCATTTGTACGCCGCTCTGAGAGCCTTTGTGGCTGAAGAGCAGGTTATAAATACCTAAATAAATAAAATAAATAAATATAGTATGCCCACAGTCCAGCCAAAAAAAGAAGAATAGATGTAAATAAACAGCTTGGAGAGGTTTTGAATGGAGAAAAGAGTGATGGAAAGAGTTGTGTTAAGTGTAACCTTGTCCTATCCATTGTTTCTCACATCACTTCCCCACCAAGCTGCTTTCCTCCTTCCCAGCAAGCCAGAGCTGCATTCATCCTTGCAAACAGAAAATCCAGGAGAAGGGTAAAATCAGCTGAGGGCTGACCTGATGTGGCAAAATGGCAGGTGGGCTAAGGCTTAAGCACTTGCTTTTCTTTCCCAGATTCACTGTTCAGAATCTCTGCTTCCCAGCACTAGTTTTTCATCAGGAAGTCTTGCACAGGTCTGAGCGTAATATGTTATGTGCCAAAGCCAGACAATTTAAAATACAAATGATTTCAATGACAAGGTAATCACATTGCTTAGTCTGTAACTCTTTACACATTTAATACAAGCTAGGCCCTACTGAACTCTTCTCGGTAAATACTGGTGGGCTAAAAAATGTCCAGTTCTTACATTTGATTTTAAAGTCCTTAACTTTGCATTTCAAGGCCTGAGTGGTATAGTGGTTTGAGTGTTAGACTAGGACACTGGGAGACCATGGTTCTAATTCTCACTTGGCCAATCACATTTGGGCAAGTCACACTCTCTCAACCTCAGAAGAAGACAAAGACAACCCCCTCTCTGAACAAATCTTGCAAAGAAAACCCCATGCTAGGTTCGCCTTAGGGCTGCAATAAGTCAGAAATTACTTGACAGCACACAACAGCAACAGCAACTTTGCACTTCACCCTCTCTTTTCAGGCATTTCGCTGTGCCTTCAAACAGTATACTCCATAGTTTTCTAAGATTATACTGTCTTCACTTCACCTTATACTTTAGGATCTATACAGACTGATTTACTATAAGCATCACTATACTTTTCACTTCCACTGTCACAGGGAAAGCTGGTCTAATGATTTGAAAAGGGAAGACAAAGACTCTGGCTTTTTCTTTTGTTTCCAATTAACCTTTAATCCATTAAACCTCTTTACAAACTGTGGGGCTGCCAGTTTAAATTTATATTCCATGGAAATTAATTGATGTCTTAGTAGAAAGTCAGATAACTAGAAATTGAATGGAACACAACTATTTGCTTGGCCCAGCAATAATAGGTTTCAACCTTAGAGGACAAACCTAAGAGAAATACCATGGACTGCTAAAAAAAGAAATGAATGGGTCCCAGATCAAATCAGGCCTGAACTCTCACTAGAAGCCAAAAAGTCTAGACTGAGCCTGTTATACTTTGGACATTTCATGAGACAACATAATTCATAATGCTTGGTAAAGTAGAAGGCACTAGGAAAGAAGGAAGAGTCTATTACAGGTGGATTGGTTCAATAAAGGAAGCCATGGACATGGGTTTTCAGAACCTGAACAGGGCAATGGCTGACTAGTGCTCTTGGAGCTCTCTCATTCATAGAGTTACCATAAATTGAAATTGATTTTATGGCAATTAACAGTGCATAGATATTTTCTTCAGCGTGTATTTATAAAGTAGCAACATCCATAACTGAGAATTACATCTTCTGATAATATTCAAAAATATAAATATCAAACAGTTTATAACTTCTTAGTATTGTGAATAGAATGTTGTCAATACAGTATTGTTTTATTGTCAATATTGCTGATAAAAAATAACCATGTTTAGCTTGAAATCCTGGTTTACAAATTAATTGGAGGGTATATCTATATATAATTCTCTTAGGTATGTTGCTGTTTCCACTGTGCTGATTGGTAGCTTAGGGAACTGACCAACCAATCAAAGCTCTGTTGGGCAGCCAATCAGCACACTGCAGGTGGGACAATGTGGAAGTTGAAGTTCTTTCTAAACATGGCAGCTATAGAGGAAGTGTGAGTAGCATGCGGGGGATGTGGCGTCCGTTTGTATGTGTAGCATGGCATGTGTTGGAGCGCAAGTGGGCAGTGTGGGGGGCACATTTGGTGAGGGGGTGAGTTTGGCGGCAGGGGTCCGAGTATGGCAGCGGGGGGTGAATTCAGAAGCAGGGCCTGAGTACAATGGTGGGAAGGCGAGCGCTGGGGGGGAAAGTTCGGTGGTGGGGGTGCTGAGTTTGCCAGGGGCTGAGTTCAGTGGCAGTGGGGAGCAAGTTCAGCAGCAGAGGAGTTCAGTGGTGAGAGGACAAGCATCGGGTGTGAGTTTGGTGGTGGAAGAGCTGAGTTCAGCAGCAGGGGGTGAGTTTGGTGGGGGAGTTCAGCAACGGGAGGGCAAGTGGCAGGGCGCAAGTTCAGTGGTGGGGGAAGCGAGTTTGGCGGCAGGTGGGAGGGCTGAGTTTGGTGGCAGGGAGCCCGAGTTTTCTGGGTGGCAAGTTTGGCAGTGGCAGGGGGCAAGTTCAGTGGGGGGCAAGTTTGGCAGCAGGAGGGCGAGCATTGGGGGCAAGTTTGGTGGTGGTCGGGAGGCCGAATTTGCCTGGAGGGAGTTTGGTGGCACTGGGGGGAGTTCAATGGCAGGGAGGCAACCAGAGGGGGGTGAGTTAGGTAGTGGGGGGAATTCAGCAGGGAGGAGTTCAGCAGCGGGAGTGCAAGTGCTGGGGGGGGCGAGTTCAGTGGTGGGAAGGCTGAGTTTTGTGGGGGGGAATATGACAGTGGGAGGGCTGAGTTTGGTGGCAGGGGGTGAGTTAAACCCACCAGCCTACCTTACAGGGTTGTCATGAAGTCTATAAGACTATGGGTATGTAAAAACATAACAAAGCAGCCAACCAGCAAACACTAAAAATAAAGCAAAAAAAGAGGAAGGAAGGAAGGAAGGAAAGAAGGAAGGAAGGAAGGAAGGGTGTAATGCATGAGTCAAAGATACAAGGCAGTATATCACAGGTCATTTTCCATGCTAACCCGCCCATAGTGTCGTGGCTCCAATGATACCTACAATGCAAGGCACTGAATAAATAGCCAGTTCTGTTTGGAGTTGTGCTACATATGCTAGCTGTGCCACTGAAATATAGTGCTAACTATGTTATTGGAACTTCCCATTCCACTATGATGGAATAAGATTTTGGCCAAAGCCTCCCAAAAGCAGTTCTTGATGAGCAACCATGCTAAGTAGCTGTGGAATGTTGAGTGTCACTGGGGTAAGGGTTGACAACTGGAAAACTGAAGAAGAGGGAGGGTAGTGGAATAGGATACCCAAGTTCTTTATGGCTTGTAATAGTTATAGTAGCTCCATGATTATAAACTTCCTGGTCCCAGGTTAATATATTTCCCTGTTCTCAGGCATTTGATGTCATTGACTGGCTGGTTTTATAATATGGTCCACAGACCATTTTATTATTCTTATTGTTCATTCTTTGTGCCGTGTGTGTATGTGTGTGTTATAGTGTATATTAGTGAGCATCCAAATCTCAGAGGAGCCAATTCCCTCTCTTCCTCCCCCCCATTCCCCTTGCAGAGTCCACATGTCATCTTCTCTCCCTCCACAACCCTCCATGCAAATTGCTAGTAGTGGTTATAATAAAAAAGGAGCAATGAATCCACTCCAAGTTTTACCTTGAACTTTAAAGCAGCTTTCCAGGGTGCTGAAAACATGACATTTTTTCTCTTCCAAAACAAATTCTATGCATGTTATCTTCTGCCTGTTATTTCAAAGAAAACAGAAGGCTGCCGAAATGTGTTGATTTGTTTTTTTATTACCTTCTTTGTTTAATTGATTGAATTTTGTGGAGTGACTGGTAGGTTTATTATAGAGGCACTAGGCAAGTAGAAAATGAATCAAATAACTGAGAGACTAGAGTACTCTTTAGTTTGCAGAGTATATGCACCAATCGGCTCTAGTTCCCTCCGGTTGCTCTGTTTCACAGACAAATAACTAATGGGGAAGTACAAGATAATAAGTGTTCTCTCATTTTTGTCATTTCCTTTATGAAAAAGATGTAGTGATTGGGGGAAAGTAATGATGGGTAAATTCCCATCAGTTCATTTTTGATTCTCTCTCTCTCTCTCTCTCTCTCTCTCTCTCTCTCTCTGTGTGTGTGTGTGTGTAGAGAGAGAGAGAGAGAGAGAGAGAGAGCTTTCTAGAGGAAAAAATTCAGGGGAAAAACTTAAATGTTTTCCTAGGAATCTTCTTGGCTTGTAATGGTGGCATCATATGCAAACAGATGGTGCAATGCACATGTATATTAACATATTTCCCCTGGCAACTTTATTTTGGTTTCACCTATTTTATAGGATTTCACCTACTCTATGCCCTATCATTAGTGGTTGACCTGGAAAATCCCACCATTACATTCTTCTGTCAACTGTGTGTGCATGCCAATACACACAGTATGGAACAAGACACGGTTTTACCATTGAACACAGGACAATAAACAATCACATAAAAGTTTTGCCCCTACCCCAAATCAGGATAATTGAATAGAAAAGATACCAAGAGCAGATTGCTTGCTCAAGTCATCCTGTCCAGAGTTTGGAAAAGTTATTTTTTTGAAATGTTACTAGCCATGCTGGATGTAGAATTTGAGAGCTGTAATCTCAAAAAAGCAACATTTCCAAGCTCTGCCTGGCTAAGTAGTTCACAGCACTTAATGAAGGTTTAACGTAGAATTCATAGTTAATATTAAAAAGCACTGCCCTGCAAAGCAGTCAGAAGATGGACCATGGATGTGTAGTTCAAACCAAGGAAGACCTTCTTTTGTTAAAATGATCCTTGTTTGGTAATGTATCCCTCCTTTTCTGGGAGCATCTTGTGTCCTAATTTTCTTCTGCATTATCTGTTACCTGGCCTTACAGCCCCCTCCCTCCAATATTCATAATTTGGCTTATTAGACACTTCACATGGTTTCAAGTAGATGAGGGCAATCCAAAAACAGGGGCTAGTGGAGGTCTTTAGGGCCTACAAAGGCGTCATTGGAAATTCCCCAGAATCAAGCATGCCTAGGATGTGATTAAGCAAACCCCCCACTTAGATAGTCATTAGGGAGGAATGTGCTAATCTCTCCTGAACACACCTGGCTGTGAGTCATACTCCAAAAACAAACAATGACAGGAACACCTATTATCCCCACTCATTCTGGTAAATGTTTTTTTCCTTCACAGCTTTCCCATCCACAATACATGTGAGGCCATAAACACAACACCTTTAATGTTCTAACCATTAGTGGCAATCAACAAACCCAGATTTTCTTTGTCTAACTGTGAGAAACTCACCCAAGCATTATTTTACACTCAAAACACCCCTTAAGTGTACTATATTGGGTATAAATATTACCCTAAAATCATAGCCATGTGCACACAGTTTGCCTGCCCCCACACTTAGAATCATATAATTGTAGAGTTGGAAGAGACCACAAGGGCCATCCAGTCCAACCCCCTGCCACACAGGAAATCACAATCAAAGCATCCCTGACAGATGGCCATCCAGCCTCTGTTTAAAGACCTCCAAGGAAGGAGACCCCACCATGCTCCGAGGAAGTGTGTTCCACTGCCAAACAGCTCTTACTGTCAGAAAGTTTCTCCTAATTTTGAGGTGGAATCTCTGTTCCTGAAGCTTGCGTCCATTGCTCCATGTTCCAGTCTCTGGAGCAGCACAAAACAAGCTTGCTCCATCCTCAATGTGACACCCCTGCAAATACTTAAACAGGGCTATCATATCACCCCTTAACCGTCTTTTTTCCAGGCTAAACATACCCAGCTCACTAAGTCTCTCTTCATAAGGCATGGTTTCCAGACATTTCACCATTTTAGTCACCCTCCTCTGGACATGCTCCAATATGTCAATATGCTTTTTGAATTGTGGTGCCCAGAACTGGACATAGTATTCTAGGTGAGGCCTGACCAAGGCAGAATACAGTGGCACTATGACTTCCCTTGATCTAGATACTGTACTTCTATTGATGCAGCCCAAAATCGCATTGGCCTTTTTAGCTGCCGCATCACACTGTTGACTCGTGTTCAACTTGTGGTCTACTAGGATTCGTAGATCCCTTTCACATGTAGTCTCATTCAGCCAGGTCTCCCCCATCCTGTATCTATGCATTTCGTTTTTCTGCCCTAAGTGAACTTACATTGAATTTCATTTTGCTAGCTTTGGCCTAGCTCTCCAGTCTATCCAGGTCATTTTGAATTTTGATCCTGTCCTCTAGGGTATTAGCTACTCCTCCTAATTTGGTGTCATCTGCAAATTTGATAAGTATGCCCCTAATTCCCTCATCATTGATAAAGATGTTGAATAGCACTGGGTCCAGGACAGAACCCTGTGGCACCCCACTGGTCACATCTTTCCAAGACGAAGAGGAGCCACCGCTGAGCATTATTTGGGTTCGGCCGGTCAACCAATTATAAATCCATTTAACAGTTAACTTGTCTAGCCCACATTTTACAAGCTTGTTTGCAAGAAGATTCAGAACATTACAGCAGTCACCAACAAAGCCATCTCATGTTCCCACCAAATGTTTCTTCATGAGTGAAAGAACAAGAGAAGGGATTCACCCAAAGCTCTTAAGATCCAAGATATGTTTATATGAGAACATACAGCTTTTCAAATAGCCTGGTTCGAAATTGCATAGGACTGTGTAGGTCCCTCCTCCCTCACTGGTTTTGGCTCCTCCCACTGGCCAGAGATGTGTTTTTTTTTTTAAAGCAGGCAGCAGCCTGTCTGGTGCAGCATTTGCAAAGAAAACCTTTTTCCCCATGGGAAGGCGAGCCAGGGGAGGCCAGAGGACCCCAAGAGGTCCCCCAAGGAGGGGAAAGAGATTCTGCAACTCCAGGACAGCCTCCCACCTTCTTACCACTGCTTACAAGGTTGGGGTTTTTTGCTTGTTTGTTTGCTTTTTGTTGTTTTGTTTTGTTTTGTTTTTGCAGCCTGTACATTCCTTGGGGCAGATGGTGTTGATTCAGTATAGGCTCACTGGGAGGCACCAGGCAGAGCCTGGGGACAAACTAACCCAGGAATAGCCAAAACAGTAGAACTGCACAGCAGAAAGGGCACAAAACCCCACTTTCACACACAAAAAGACTTACAGACAGCAAGGTTCATCCAAAAATATCTGGAGGTCTTTATTTTCAGTTTCAGTATAAACAAACACAGTATATACACAGCAAACCTCATTAACAAACTCAACAGCAACACTCCTTTTTCTCCACAACACCAACCCACACACAATGCATTGTGTGCTTTGGCTATATAGGAGTGTTTGCTACTCATCCCTCTGCCTAGCCACAGATGTCAACAAACCCACTTCAGCTGTGTTAGTCTGTGGTCTGTTGCTCCAACATTTTTCCTTTTGCAATTAAAGCAATGTTACCCTGACGGAAGGAGGGGGGAGGGCTCAAGGTTTTGGGTGCAGACGGGTGAAGAGTAGAGGAGGGGTGAAACCTAACCTGCAAGGTAGGGCAAGAGGAAAAAGAAGAAAGAAGAGGATAGGGACACACATAGAAAGCAACATTATTTTTCCCCGTGCATGCATATTAAGACAGCAAGGGGAGCTGGCTAAGTATTTAATTACTGCAGCTCAACAGGCAAAGATGTGGCTGTAGGCAAAGGCCATGGTGCTGAAAAACACCCTCAAGCTGCTAATTGGCCAGCCAACAGAGCACTAAGATTGGTTGGGTATGTTTCCTAAGCGGCCAATCAACATGCTAGGAATGGCAACATACCCAAGAGAGTTATATATATATAGATGATACATGACAATTCATGGTCAGTTGAATTCATGGATCCAGAGCCCATGGGTCTGGAGGGCCCACTGTATGTAGACCAGGGACTGGAAACCTGTGGCCCTTTGGAGTGGAAGAAATGTTTTCCTGTATCACAAAGCCTGTTGTAAATCCAGGACATCATCAAGCACTGCAAAATACAGCTTCTATCACAGTCTAAGCTAAAAGTTTATACCACAATGATGTGTGGTTTTCTATGGTGACTGCTATACCATATCAGAAACAAACATTATGACAGTAATTACCATGTTGTTGTTGTTGTTGTTGTTATTATTATTATTATTATGTGATTATTGCTCATATTAGTAGCAGCACTAACATGATGCATCATGGGACCCAGCCACAAATGAGAACCTTTGCAAAGGCAACTATGCCAGTAGGATAAAATATGAACTGAGTGCAACCAAAGCTGAGAAATATTACTTCTTGACCACAGCTCACAGAATCCCTGGTGGGGGCACTATGTGGGTGGAAGTCCAAACAAAAATACTTTTCCAAGCTCCAAGTGTAACAACTGGATAGGTTGGTACAAAACAGGGTAGTGCTGTTAGTACATGGACCAATTGGATTAATAATAATAATAATAATAATAATAATAATAAATTTTTATTTTTAAGTTTAAGGATGAGCTTTCTCCAAGAGGCAGGACTGGCTTGGGGTAAACCTAAGTTTGTTGAACACAGTAGTAAAAAAAAAAAAAAAAAGATATTAAACCACTGTTAAACATAGTCTATGTTTTAAGGCTGTTCAGCTGTACCATTTTACAAAGAAAGAACAAAACACCTTGATTTGTCTCCCAAATGACCCACAGGATCAGCATTTCATATTGATTCATGGCAACAGTATTGCCTTTCCCAAGAACATTAATTTTGTTTTTCGGTATATAAAAGTGTTTGGATATTCCCCTCCCCTGTTTCCCCACCAGTCAAAAGAGGAGAACAGAAAATTAAACAGTTGTGCTGTAAACAACAGCATTGCAATGAAGAGATATTTCACTTTAGGGCTTTATGGCATAATGACTGAAAAAGCAGAATACATTTATCATCACTGGTTCTCTATAGTTGGTGTTGTATAAACCTTCACAGGATGTTAAATTAGTTGTCTCAGTATAATGATACATGTACTTTATGCTGGGTGGCATGGCAGACAACAATCCTAATTGCTTATATACATGATTCTCTCTTTGTTTACGTACATTCTGTATACTGTATACTGGTTTGATATAGTTTGCAGTTTTACATGTGCCAAGTGAACTAAATAGGAATTCATGTATTACTCCCATTCTATACTGGCATTACAAACTGTAAGATTTCTTCTCATTTTAATTAACAACAGTTATCCAAATAATACTTGCTGATATTAAGATGGATCTCCTTGGAAGGCTGTTTGCTGAACTGAGAGCCCTTTATGGATTAGAAATATATACAGCTATTTACTTTAACTAATGAAATAATCTTTCATAGGTTTGATAGTGGTTCTTTTCCTTAAGGTAGGGAAAAAAGCCCAGCTGAGATGTGGAACGTAATTACTTTTCAGTGGAGCAGAACATTGAATGTAGATTGACATATGGCAGCAAGAAAATTGTTGCATGCAGCCCAACCTCAGGTATGTTTGCACTGACATAATTTCCACCATGTTCAATGGGGCTTTCTCACTGGGAACTCTGCATGGGGTTACAATCATCAGTGTTTATCACAGCACGTAGAATTAGTGCAAACTATATTTATTGTACAACATTGATTTTAGTCACTGTATTCATTAACTCTTTTGTAAGCCACTTGTAGGTTATTTTATAAAGTGAAACATGGTACACAGTTGTAATACTCTGGTGTCAAGTCTGTGTTTTAATTTTGGAGATTATGAGACCGGAACAAACAAAGTGTTCCCGTCTCGCAATCTCTTTTCCAACCCCTCTCCTGTCCTTGTAACGGGAAAAAAAGTTTTCAGACCTACCTTATTCATGCATTGATCCCTCAGCAGGGCAGCCCAGGAGTGAATGGAGCTCGAACGGAGCTCCTTTCACTTCCTGGTTTCAAATCCCAGCCATTGTCATGAGAAGACAAGAGCGCAGGAAATTCAAACATAAAAAGTAAAATAAAAGACAAAAAGTTACACCAAGCATCACTTACCTTGATGTCCCGATCTTACCTGGAACTGTTCTGGCACGGACCTCCCATTGATGCTGGCATCATGCCAGCATAATGGGGCACCTTTTCAGACGTAAGAAATTCTATTACAGAACTGGAACGGGGGATCTATTGATGGCTTATCCCATCAATAAAAAGCAGTACTGGCAGAATGACAGCAGCATGGGTGCATGATGAGATGGGAATGACGTCATCTGAAAAGGAAGCCCTTTAGTGATCTCCTGATATTATGACACCATATTTAGCGTGTCTGATAATCTCCTTTGTTATATACATCACACACACATGCACCTATACTCAGCTGCTTTGTAGTACTTTATTTGTAAATTATTATTGAGAACCACTTATTACATTTTATTCATAAGGATGCACTGCAGTTCAGTGAATTGCCTGTCAACGGTAACCTTAAATCAACAGGTCCTCTATTTTCTCTTAATTTTAACTAATTTTCTCTTAGTTTTATGTCTTTGGGTTATCACTCAAAGCTGCCATTGAACTGTTCCCTGCAAACAGCAATGGAAGAACTACACCACAATTTTGCTTAAAGCATATTGGTAGGAGTCTTCTGGCTAGTGAATAGTGAACTCCTTGTGACTCATTTTAGAATCAGCTTGATATATATATGGTGATCACAAATGTCTTGGTGAATATTCAGAAATACCTCTTCCTCTCTATATATACACAACACACACACACACTAATGTTGGATCTTGCATGCTTTTCAATCCAGCTATATGCACTTTGCCATATTGGCCTCTTTGAACTCTAGTTCCAAGTGCCAGTAGTGGTTGGGAGCTAGTAAAGATATTTCCTGCCCTCTCCAAGGAAAGCTTATGGACATGAAGGGAACTTGTTAGCAACTCCTCCAGTCTCCATGGAATCTTCAAAGAGCAGTGGATAAATCAGCCACATCAGCAGCAGTATCTATGGGCTCTGGAACAGAAATTTTCCATCATCATCCCCTCGTACCCTTCATAAGTCACCAGTGCCCTTTAAAAGGCTGGTAGCTATTATGATATGTGATTATGTGTCTACTTTCACTTGTTGCCAGATATCTTGAGGGTCTGTCAGCAGACAAGAGTCCAGATACAAATCTAGAAAGTCAGTAAATAAATATTTTGCAGGAAACAAACAAGAATTCCCACCCCCACCCCCCTCAGCAAGAAAATATGCTTAACTAAAGTTTGCTTGATCAAATGGGCTAGTCACATTTCAAAGTAAGATATTTCAGAGAAAGAAGAGGGAGTTTAATCAAGAATAAGGAGTATTTTATAGTCACATTTGTTGACTATAATTGTTTAGACTGAAACAATTTCAGCCTAAATCATGTAAACAAAGGGACAGTGGAGTGAAAGGAAGGTAAGCTGGCATGGTGCTCACATCTATGAGTAGTTTGATCAGTGCTGACATCACATGCAGAATCTCCTCTACTACTCAGACTGGATGCAGAATTCTGGGGGGGATGTTAGGGCTGCCTGATAAATTCTGTTATAACCAGCAGGATATCTTAGAGTAAGGGGAAATTCAAATATTACTAAGGAATGCGACAAGAGCAGAATGGCTGACATTAAAGCTAGCTTTCTGGCAGAGATGACTAGCGGCTCTCTTATTACTGGGCAGGGAATTCACCATCAGTTTTAACAGCAGTGATTGACTCTACAACTGCTCCAGGTTGCAGTGGAGCTGTAAAGGTGCTGAATTTTATTCCTGTTCGAAGCAAAGAGGCTTAAACGTTTGCATAAAGTGATTAGTGAGAAGGAGCTCTAGAGAGCATGTCTGCCCTTTTGTTTCACCTTTCTGTTCCTTTCTTTGATCTATGTACTCAAGCCCCTTTCCTTCCGCCATGTATTCAGAGACCACTTCCCCCTTCCTCCAAAAGTAAGTTAGTGCTTTGTCTCCCTTTGTCTGGAATGGCATCATCCATGAGGCTTCTGCCTCTGGAGGGCTTACATCCTCACATGAGAGACAGCTTTTAGGAGCCCTTCTACTGAAATTTAGGTAATCTTCTTTTGTCTGCCTCCTATCCCAGATGGATGTCCTGAAACAATAAATGTAAGGGGTCGTTTACACAGAAAAAAAATCCTCAACTAATTTGCCCAGAATCCTAATGGTCCCTATGCATTTTGGGCCAATGTCACCATATTCAGAAGGAGGGGAGCCAAAATACCCACAAGATGTGTGATACAAGCTTTTGCTGTTTTTCCCAACTTTTTAAAAAAAGTTTCATAAAGTTGCTCACTATTGGCTGTGTGATCTACCAGAAACTTTCCCAAAACGGGCTCACAGCAGAGCTGAGCTGTGATTGGTTGGACCTCGGAGGGGATGGGCTTGCAAGGGATGCCTTGCAGTGCAGGATCTGCCATTGTTTTTACAACAGACCAGGCAACCCCAGCACTCTCCACATCCCCGATTGCCAGCTGTGTTGGTGGAGAGATGGGCCTCCAGGACTGTCAGTCCCGGAAGCCCATCTCTCTGCCGCTGCAGCCTGTACCCCCCCATGCCCGATCGCCGGCTGTGGTGGAGAAGAGATGGGCCTCCAGGACTGTACTAAGGAGGCCACGTCCCCCGCTGTGTGAACTGCAAAGATGCTAACTTACCGCATCAAACAATTTCAGCCTAAATCATGTAAACAAAGGGACAGTGGAGTGAAAGGAAGGTAAGCTGGCATTTTCTGTACTTAAATCAACTGTGTAACCAATCCCTAAGTTTTCCTTTTTTTTTTAACCTTACAAGAGCATCCTGAGTATTTTCTCCTGTTTTCTACCACAAGCTCATATTGCACTGGCTACAGTGCACTCTGCTTGATATAGATACCAGTGTTCCTATAATTCCAAACATAGATTCAAATCTGGATGTCTTCTATACAGCCTAGAACAGATGTGGAGGTGCCTCCATTAAAACTGGGGGCTGTCATAAAACCCAAGGGTGGATGCCCCAACTCTGCTTTTGTGACTGAATGGACCCAATCTTGAAACATTCTTGAAACATTGTATTTCACCACAGTACAAGCTAAACAGAAGATAAAGAGGCCAGTGTTGCAACTTGGGCGCAGGCACTCCCGGCCAGGTACTCAGTTAGTGAGCAGGTAAGGAAAAGTGGGCGGGGGGGCAGAGTGGCTCTGGTTCATAAAAACAATCTAATCTTGACCAGGAAGCCTATCCGGAACACAGTCCACATCGAGTGTATGTACCTAAGCCTGAGGTCCAGGGATAGCTTAGGGACTCCCTAACCGAGCTAACACAGCTGGTCTCAGAGTTGCAGCTGGAGTCACCCAGACTTTTAGTTCTAGGTGACTTCAACATCCCACTCGAGACCAGCTTGCTAAATCTAACTGGCGCAGCTCGGGAGTTCATGGAATCCATGACAAACATGGGCCTATCCCAATTGGTTGTCGGGCCTACTCACTGTGCAGGTCATACCCTCGATGAGGCCTTTAGTACGGAACAGGAAAATCTGTGGGCGGAGGTTATTAAAACCTCTGCATTGTCATGGATGGATCATTTCCTGGTCAAGATGGAGCTAAGAGCCACTGTCTGCCCCACCGGGGGTGGTGGACCTATTAGAATGGTTAATGGAACCAATTGGATTCCAGAAAGCCTTGGAGGGTTTAATGGTTGGTAACGCCGGTGATTCTGTTGAAGCTTTGGTTAATATTTGGAACACCGACCTCACCAAAGCTATCGACACAATCGCTCCCAAACGTCCTTTCCAGCCTGCTCCTAACCATAAGCCCTGGTATTCAGAGGTGCTTAGGAAGATGAAGCGGGCTGGACAACGACTAGAGCGCACCTGGCGGAAGACTCGACTCTTATCTGACAAGACTCGTCATAGGAATTTCCTTGATTCTTATCGAGAGGCGATACATGCAGAGCAGAAGTCTTTCTCTTCTGCACATATTGCGTCTGCAGAGTCCCGCCCAGCAGAACTGTTTAGGGTGGTGGGGGAGCTGACGCAGATTCCACCTGTGCAGAACCCCCTACTCAACCCGACAACAGCCTGCTGTGATGCGTTTAACATCCACTTTGCAGATAAAATATCTCAGATAAGAGCCGACTTAGATGCCAGTGTTATGACAGAATCTATAGACGAGGTGTCCAGCAACTCCATTTATGAAATTTTATTGGATCAGCTTCAATCTGTGAGTACCGATGACGTGGACAAGCTCCTTGGTAGAGTGAGGAAGACGACCTGTCCCCTCGATCCCTGTCCATCTTGGCTGGCCACCCAAGGGGGAGATGCATCGAGAGTACTCCTTAGGGATATTATCAATGCGTCCTTCAGGGAGGGGTCCGTTCCACCCTGTCTGAAGGAAGCAGCGGTTAAGCCGCTCCTGAAAAAGCCCTCCCTGGACCCCTTGGACAGGAACAACTATAGGCCAGTCTCCTTGCTGCCTTTTCTAAGCAAGGTGATTGAGAGGGCAGTCGCTTCCCATCTCCAAGCTGTCTTGGATGAAACAGAGTATCTAGATTCATTTCAAACTGGCTTTAGGACGGGATATGGAGTGGAGACTGCCATGGTTGCTCTGGCTGACGACCTGCGCTTGGGTATCGACAGGGGTAGTGTGACCCTGTTGGTGCTCTTGGACCTCTCAGCGACCTTTGATACAATAGATCATTCCATCCTCCTGGATCGCCTGAGGGGGTTAGGAATTGGAGGCACTGCTTTGCAGTGGTTCCGTTCCTTCCTCTTAGGCAGATCCCAGAGGGTGAGGCTCGGGGACAGTTGCTCTAGCAGAATAGAGCTTAACTGTGGCATTCCTCAGGGTGCCATCCTGTCCCCGATGCTATTTACGATCTATATAAAGCTGCTGGGAGAGATCATTCGGAGGCATGGAGGCACCCAGATATACTTCTCCATGTCTCTGTCATCAGCTTCGACTTCAGATGGCATCTCTCCTCTCAATGATTGTCTTAAAGCAGTAATGGACTGGATGAGGAAAAACAAATTGAGACTGAATCCAGCCAAAACGGAGGTACTAACAGTTACAGGCCTGAAACCAGGTCTGGGAATACAACTTCCAGTCCTGGATGAAACTACACTTTCCTCCAAGGACTGTGTTCGCTCCTGGACCCGACGCTCCAGATGTCTAATCAGGTAAATGCGACGGTCAGGAGTGCCTGTTATCAACTTCAGCTAATACACCAGCTGCGCCCTTTCCTGGAAACCAGGGACCTCAAAATTGTGGTACATGCACTGGTAACCTCCCGTCTGGATTTCTGTAATGTGCTCTACATGGGGCTACACTTGTGCTTGACTCGGAAACTTCAACTAGTTCAGAATATGGCAGCCAGGTTGATTTCTGGTGTTTCCAGAAGAGAGCATATAACACCTGTGCTAAAAGCTCTCCACTGGCTGCCTATTAGTTTCCGGGCACAGTACAAGGTGTTGGTTATAACCTTTAAAGCCCTACATGGCTTGGGTCCAACTTATCTTCAGGACTGCCTCCTTCCGTACGACCCTCCCTGTGCACTTCAGTCCTCTGGGAGGAATCCGTTACAGCCTATGAAAACAAGGCTGTCGGTGACCTCCCAGAGGGCCTTCTCTGCTGCCGCTCCCAGATTATGGAATGGCCTGCTGGACTAGATCCATCTTATTACCACCTTAGACAGCTTTTAAAAAGCTGTCAAGACGGATCTTTTCCGGCAGGCCTTTCCTGAATAACGATCCCAGCCCAAGACTCGGCTGTCCTTTCTGAGCTGTAATCAGATTTTTTTTTAACTATTGTATGTTTTAATTTTTTTCTTTCTAATGTGTATATTTTTAATTACTGTATGTTTTTAATCTTTTATAATTTAATATTATTTTAAGGGGTGGGTGGGCTAGGGTACTGGGACTATGGAGTTTTTATATTGTAAGCCACCCCGATTGCGTTGGAGAGGGGCGGGATAGAAATAAAATTTTATTATTATTATTATTATTATTATATTAGATGGAGTAGATTTTAAAAACTGGACTTTATTTAGATAGTCATTTGTGGTACATTGTGCGTAGGAGAAAAAAACTGTAAACTAGATGGAAAGGTGTTATAAAAATAATGTAAACCTAGAAAGGACACAGAATCTGACAATAGTAATGTTCTCATCAAGGGTAAAGCTCAAAACATTAGTGAGAACTTACTAGTGTCTTTTCTGTCATAGGTTTTATACTCATATTAGAAGTTCTAAAGCTGCTTCAATGAGTTCCTCTTAAATTGCATTTGACAGTTTCTTTTAGTAACAGTGGTTTCTATTGAAGTAAAAGATTTGCAGATAATTAGAAAGTCTATGTGATAACCAAACACTAACCCATATGATATTCTGTTTCTGTCTGTGAGTCAGGGCTAGCCCTATAAATCAGAGACATGGATCAATCAGCTTCTTTCTGTTTATATTTTCACCTGGCTATGAAATACATTTCTGGCAGATTCCTTGAAAATAACTGTTGGTGTAATTATCTCAGTATATCAGTTTGGCCTTTGCATCAAATTATCTGGCTGAGCTGTTTAGACAGACTCTTCTGACTGAATTGTTCTGCTTGAGTTTGATATTTCAGAATTCATGCAACAATATGAGATGTTCTCAGGGGCTGTGTTTCAGATTCAGTTGAATTCCTCTCTACAAACTATGCAGGGTATTGTCCAATTTTACCTCCCAGGTTATCTGCATTTCAATAAACAGGAATAAATATCTTTGCAAATTTCCTCACCATAGAGGCAGGGCCCAATCCACTGCATACGGGTATGTAGATAAAACCCCTTGTCATAACACTAATGGATGAGGGCAGAGGCTGTTTGGCCCTCAGGCATAATTCTGCTCAACATGCTGAAATATTCATAAGTAAAGGTGTACTTGGAACAACTTTCTTTGAGATAAACTGGGAATCTTACAGATACAGAAGCTCCATGCACTCTTCATTTTGCATGTGGTTATGGCTTAGGATGACTAAATATAGTTCTAGTTATAATGATATAGATTTTCTACATGAGTACTATTCTGACATTATCCTCATTTAGGTATATTGCTTCTTTGTTTAATGGGCATAGATGGGGACAATAGCATGCTAGCTCCATCTTCTCCATAGCTGTCATGGTTACCCTCTTTGATGACCAACAAATGAAATAATGAAGCCAGACACAAAGCTTGGGTTAAAATAGGGGTCACTTTATTTATTCTCTCACCTATTTAATTTTTATTCCTTGGGATATGCAAACTAGGGGGGAGACCTAATGCCGGAAAAGTTCAATCCAACGGTCTCACCCAGGCCTACCTCCCAGCTTCCCTGGTTGAAACACCTGAGCCCCCGGGGGGGGGGGGGATTCTCATCAATTGAGTTACCCCCCGAGCACCATCTGCTGGAAGGCAAAACCCCAGGGCAAGGCACCTCAAGTCACATGAGCTCTGCCAAGGGCTCAACCCTCAGGCCAGCCTCAACAATAGTCTACTCTCCACCCTCCAGTCGCACGATATGCAGGGATAGTTTGATAGAGCCTTCCTTTACCCAAAAGGGGTGCCATAGGTGTACACCAAACTAATCCCCATTTCCCCCACAACCTGCCACAGATAAGGGGCAAATGTCCACTTAGCCCCTATCCCCCACCAGGCTGGCTAATAGAGCCCTCAACCCTCATTGCATATCCACAAGGAATATCTGGATCCCAAACTATCCAGTGAACCCCACACGACCTATACAATCCAGGTTGCTGATATATAACACCAGGATGTGATAAAAACTGCTCAAGCCACTCTTCCATCGCTTTGTGAACCTCCCTATTTATTCCCCTCTGAACCACATCGTTAATTTAGATCAGCAATGCCAGTGTAAACAAAAGCTGTATGATGTCAAGCCAGATTAAAGATATTTGGGGCCATACAGGCCTAACATTTTCCAACATTCTGGAGGGCACAAATGGCTAAGCCATGCCCCTGAAAAAACCTAGTCAATATCATAGATTGAATGACTAGAACATGTGGCAGAGGCCAATGACACCCCTCAAACAGAGCTGGCAACAAACCATGCCCAAAGTCGTAGCCACTGAGGTGATGAAAATGTATGGTGGAGGCTGATGGACCTCCCCAACAGAGCTGGAGACAAACCATGACATCTAACGCCATATTTGCCCCACCGTTTGACAAAAGCCAAGGTGTATAACTGTTTGGCTGGGCCAGCCAGATACCTTTGAACAGTGGTGGTGCCTTTGTCATCTATTTGCATCATAATGCTGTACCAGCAGCTTTCCTCATTGCCTCGTGTAGCAGATCAGGCAAACAGTGCTCCTGGAAAGGAATAGCAGCAGATCAAGATGAAGCCCATGACACTTGAGAAAATTAGGCAGCAAAACAACAGGGGCCCCACAGCAACCCTAAAAAAGGAAAGCAGTATCAGGTGGAGTCTGAAGACAATCCTGAAACATAAAAACAGAATACCAGATGAAAGTCCCTGGCACTTCAGGAACGGAAGGAGCATCAAGCAGTGACAGTGTAGGCCTCTCCTTAATATCTATCCGGCAAGTGAAAGTGGTTCAACGGGCCCATCACAAACCCCAATAACCCTGTAAAACAAAATTGTACAGGTTAGAACTGAAACCATCGACTAATGTGAGAGTATGCCTGTATGTATGACTGTGTGAATGGATGGGTTCCTGTCAATCCAGGTGAAGCAAGGCCTTAAAAAACCAAGGAAAATGGGTGCTGCGCAAAGCATTACTAAGAGGTGGATCTTGGAAGCCAATGCGAGAAATAACGAAGACTTGGCAGAAGAAGCAAAAATGTTAACCAAGCAGAACTTGAACAATAGAACCTGTCAACTTGGCCTGGGGAAGTTTTGTACAAACAGAACTTCCCAGTGGACTGCTAGTGGACTGCTGACCATGCATAACATGGACAATAACAGATGTCGAAATGATCAAGAGGAGTCCTGTGTGAACACAGGATGCACCTTGATCTGCCTAAGGGACTGATGAATCCATGGCAACCTTAAAAGCATGTCTTTCTCAAGGAAGGAGATGGAAAAGGTATAAGAGCTGGGACATTTCTGCTTTGCCTTCATGGCTTTTTGCATCTGTGGCAACCAGGACCACCCGGCCTTCATGAAATTACTGATCACTGCTTCAGTGAAGGGATCGTGTTTGAGTATGGTGTGAATGTGTGAGTGACTGGAAGAGGTCTTGATACTTGATTATTTTGATTCTGATTATGTTTCAATAAGTGTTACATGCATAGTGACCAAAAACCAAATTTGGTCTCTCTGTGCCTTTTTGCCTGTCACTTGTTCCGGAGATCCTTAACACTCCCTGATTACAAAGGACCTCTTGCTGGCCATGACACTAAGCCCATGGCCCGTAATTGACTCGCCACTCAATGAATTCATAGAGCTATCAGTGGGGTGTCTGGTAAAATATAAACAAAACCTTGAACTGCTAAAGTGAGCAGGAAAGCTAAGGGACGAAATAATAGTAAAAAGGCACTGCTGTCCCCTTCAAGAACGTATCAGGGCCAGCCCCACCTAGCTTCCAAGATCAAATGAGGTCAGGTACTCCCAGGGTATTGAGGCCCAATAGAAAGCCAATAATTATTCTTGTATTACATTATCTAGATGTAACTAGCTGCATTAAGAGGGTCAAACTAACTAAATATAGGATGGTAGAATTCAATATAAATAGCAACGAATTGTATAAGGAAAGAATCAGTAACCCATCCAAAGGCCAACAAAAGCAAACCCTGTTTAGCTTCCAAAATCAGGTGAGATTTATCACCAAAAGAAAGTCAAACAAACTAAGATAAGAAGTAAAATCCAATGTAAAGAGATTAAGAAATTGTGTAGCCAAGTACTAGTCCAGCACTCAAACCTCTAATCAATACGTGAAAAAGGTCATGATGCAAGTTCTAGTCTGACACTCAGATGTTGAAATTGACACAGCAAACCATCACCAGAACAGCAGCCAATGATGGTAAGGATGGGATTCAAACCTATTCACAACCCCCATGCAGCTACTTTTGGTTTATATCCAGTTCAAAAGATGAGATAGGTTTTGGTTCCACCAGGGCACCAGGCCCCATGAATTTTTTTAGCTAAATGGTAATCAATTGATCCCAATATATTTATTTGCTAAAGTATGTAAAAATTATTTAAAATGACAAACTACTGTTCTAAGTGAACCATGTGAGTAGAAATGTGTTTTAATAATTGATGCATGGAATAATCAGACAAGACACAGAAGATTGGGTTGAAATACGGGCCACTTTATTGTTATCTTACCTATTTATTTGTTTATTTCTTAGGGTATTCGAACCAACAGGGGAGACCCAGTCAGTAGCAAATTGGTCGGACATATCCCTTATAAGCACCTGACTTCCATCTTCCCAGCTTTTTAATTGCCTCTGGCCGCATACCCATTGCTGAGGCCGTAGAGGCAGCCCCATTCCTAAACAAATGTGAACAGAAACACACGCCACCCAACCCCAAGCATGCCAAAGCATTGTTTGTGATTGCCCAAAATTGATACCGTGTCAGGGGAGATCCATCTGCGTAGCAAAATAGGGGTCCGAATTGGACAGGCCGCAATTTCAAATATTTCCTCAGAGCTGCTACCAGGCAAAGGGTCCTGTCTTGGCACTTCCTGAGTACAATACTCATACCCTTCCCCAGCTGATCAGTTTTTGAGCACCTAATTAGTATCGATACTTCCTTGGCACCCATGCAGATGTCCCCAAAACTAAGGGCCAGGCCAGATTTGTCCTGTTTTGATGCTACCACCAACTCACTAATGCATAAGGCGCCAAAGAAGGCCGTAAGTGAAGCTGTGTGGAGCAAAGCCACCTCAAACGGTGTTGCACAAATTTTGGGCCAAACTTGGAAAAGTCCTTTTAGAATTGCTGGGAAGAGGGGTTGCCAATTGTCTGTTGCTTTCCCTCTCTTTCTAGCCCATCCTTCCAATGCCTTCCTGTGTCTAAAATCTGATGTGTTATCCTACAAACCTTGCACCTTACTCCAGAAGGCCAAGGCTGCCAACCTGGATCGTATTGATTGCAGGGCAAGGGCTTTGTCCCTAAGGAAGACACAAAAGTGGAGAAGGTGAGGAACAGGTACCGGCCAGGTGTTGAGTAGCTGTACACTGTTCCAAAATTCAAAAAAATCCCTGGATAGCTCTTTTATATACCCTTCTGGTGCTAGAAGCAATGGAAAGGCTGATGGCCTTAACTATTTTGCTCATCCGAGCTCCCACAAATCCACTGGCATCAGATCCGGCATCTCGGCAGCTCCCAGTGCTAATTGCCTGAAGTGATCCATCTGCATGTGGGAGAGAGCATCAGCAATGCCATTGTCCACCCTCGCCACATGAGTCATGGTAAACAGAATATTATACTTCAAGCAATGCAGTGTAAATGCCCTAACTACTTCCATAATCCTTTTAGATCTAGATGTAAGTGAATTAACAACCTGAATCGTGGCCATGTTATCGCACCAGAAACGCACCGTGGAATTGGCGAATTCTACTGTCCACAATCTGACCACAACCATTATCGGAAAGAGTTCCAAAAAGGTCAGTTCGGAGGTGACACCAGAACCAATCCAGTCATCTGGCCACCGCTCAGCACACCATCTCCCGCCATAGTAAACTGCAAAGCCCAGGGAGCCAGATGCATCAGAGGACACCTTAAGGGCGTCATGTACCTGCAATTCCTCTCTCCAAAAGGAAACCCCATTATACTGCTGCAAGAATGTATACCATGTGTGTAGGTCCAGTTTAATTTTGCGGGTGACCCTAATCTGGTGGTGAGGTTGTGAAACACCCGCAATGGCATCACATAGAAGCCGAAGGAAGGCCCTGCCCGGCGCTACTACTCTACTTGCGAAGTTTAGATGGCCAATCAGCTCCTGAAATTCCTTCAGTGTGGCCTTGTTGCGATCTAGAAAATATGCCACCCTGTTCCATAGGTGCTCTATCTTACCAAAGGGAAGCCTACAAAATTGGTCAACTGTATCAGTCTCAATGCCTAGGAAGGCCAGTTGGTGACTCGGGCCCTCAGTCTTTTCATGTGCAAGGGGGACCCTGAATTCATCCATGAGGGCCTGGAATTGCTCTATAAGGGAGCAGCACACACCCCTGAACCGAGCTTGCCAACAAATAGAAAGTCATCCAAGTAGTGCACCACCCCATCGTACCCTGTCTGATGCTTAATGGCCCATTCCAAAAAGGTACTGAACTTTTCAAATGCAGCACATGAGACGAAGCAGACCATTGGCATTGCCCAGTCCATTTAATAAAAACCATCAAATGAGAAGCCCAATAGTTCAAAATCATCAGGGTGAACTGGCAGGAGGTGAAATGCAGATTTGATATCGCACTTAGCCAGCTCAGCGCCGGGGCCATGCTGTTTGATTACTTTAACCGCTGCATTGAAGGAGGTGTACTGGACAGTGCACAACTCATGTGGGATAAAATCATTAACCGATTGACCCCTTGGGTAAGATAGATGATGAATTAAATGAAACTCACCCGGTGTCTTTTTAGGGACAATACCTAATGGCGAGATCCTCAAGCTGGGGGAAGGTGGGTCAGTGAATGGGCCTAAGACCCTGCCCTCATTGACTTCTTTTTGAATTTTTTTCCTGACTACATGCTCTAATCCCCGTACCAATTTTAAATTCGGTGCCATGTAAGGCTTGCACACCCCTCTGTAAGGGATGTGAAAACTCTCATGAAAACTGTCCCATAAGTACTGAGCTGCCGACATGTCCAAGTAAACGCTCAGCCAGGCAGCGATAACATCCAACTGAATTGGACTGCGATCCTTTTCCCTGTGAAGCAGGGTTGTTCGGGCCCTTTTTTTCCCCCTGCTGGCCCCGATTAAACTCCCCTTTTCCCTTGGTACAGTTCTGGAATAAGTGTCCCCAGCCACAGATGGAGCATTTGTGACGAAAAAGGCAGGGGCGGCGATAACAAGCCCCTTTGGAACCAAACTCCCAGCATAAGAGCCGGCGATTTTGAGTTGCTGGCTGGGCTAATTGGGTTGACTGGTGCGAAGCGTTGCCAGATCTGGCATTCTGTAACAAATGCCAGCTCTGCACCCTTCCCCCCAGTATGGGCTGGCTTGGAGACATAACTTGCAACCACAGGTGCAAGTTAATGACATCCCACCTCAAAGTTGGGTAGGATGCAGCCATCAACCTAAATGACTCGTCATATTGGAGCCAAGCAAGGCCAGAGAAATCCACGTATGCCCTGTAGATGATGTCAAACTACCTAATAAGGGTATAAGACTTGTGAGGCTGACTCTGAGATACTACCCCAGCATATATCAGGAAGCCTGCCAACCAGTTAGACCGCATCCTATCGACGCGTCTCCTTTTTATCTTTTCTTTCTCCCTGTCATCCAATTCATCTTTTCCCTTCTTGTCCAGCTCCTGGTAGAGGAGTGAGAATATGTCCACATACTCCCCTTTCAAGATCTTATCTTTTGTTGCTAGAGCCAGATGTTCACCCAAAGCAGGCACCTGATCAAAGCCTAAAGGACTGTAGGGTGGCACCATCGGTGCTTGACCACCGAGCAGTGATGAGCCAAGGTGGCTAAACATGTACAGGGACATTATTGGCAGTATAGGCCCTCCACCCTGAGGACCCGGATACCACCCATACATGGCATTTGTCGGGCTACCTGGAGGGGTGGTGAGTCCCTGTGTGTTTGGGGTCATTGCTAGAGTTGGGCTGACTCCAATGCTACGCCAGCATGTTGGTAGTGTCATTGGTAGTGTCATTTTGTAACTCACTCTGAGCCAGGGGAGCAGTCGGCTGGGTCCCTCTCCGGATGATTTCTCCTCATCCAATGCTTCACGGTTCGCAGCTTCCCCTTGCTCCTCCAAGGCCTGAATACAGGCGAGAAGTTGGTTAGCCACATCGTTATTCAACCCACCCACCCACCACCCGCATTATCCCTCACCGGATGCTTTGTTCGCCTTGGTAGACATGCCTCCTCCAAGGTTTGCAGGCGGTCAAAAATTTTTTGTAAGACACCCTCTACTGAGTCCCGAGGGCGGGTGGGCTCCTTGCCCTTACCCCCTCTCTTGCCCTTTCTGGGGGCCATGTATAACAACTCTCTAGCTGGGCTAAACTATAATTAAGGTAACAAATAGTAACAGTAATCTAGGCACAACTATACCATACTGGTCCAGTGAAAAAGATGAGGAAGCCAGGGATGGCAAAGGATAAAATAGGCCCTGCCTGAACCCTGCCCCTGCCTCCTCCTAGCCAGGGTGTGTCTATGCCCTGGCCAACCCCTGTGCTCGTCTCCCTGCCCATCATTAAAACACATCCCCTGGATCTACCATTCTTAAAGATTCGGGGTGGGGGTGTCTATTATAACAAAATGTAGAAGGCTGTAAATATCTGTGAATTTATTATGTATGAAATGTGTATGTGAAGGGCCAAGTTGACCCAAACCAGTATCAAGATGAAAATGGCTCGAAGAGAAAACAGGACATTTAAAATCTAAATACTAACCAGGGCTGACCAATTCAGTTGCCAAGATCAGGCAGGGTCTGGTACAAAAGTGTGAAAATATATATATCTTAATGAAAATGATATGCAAAAACAAACAAAAACACTTGAAGGCTAGCATCCTGTTAGGGACATAAACACACACATGTGCAGCTTGTGCTTCTGAAGTCCCACATCGTCATACCCTCCAGCATTTAGCAGATCCAGGCCAAGGTACATGTGGCAAAACAACAGCAGAGTATGTTCAGGCTGGCAAAAGTCATCAATATGGACGAATGCACAAGCTTCCAGCAACCTAAGCACACTGGGAACAAACGAGGGAAAGTGAGAGGAACAAAGTGAAACCGACATGCCCCAAAAGTGGCTGAAAACCTACAACACATAGCATTTGCTATCAGTCTTGCAGCCAAGCAGCAACCAGTGCTAGCCCCACTCAGCCTCCAAGCTCAGACAGAATCTAATGTCTCTAAGGTATTTAGGCCCTATGTGGTAAGATGAACTTAACTAGGAGGGGACAAAAAACAAAACAAAACAACTTTTGACCTTCTTGGAGACCTTTGAAAGAGCAGTCTTTCTACAACTTGGAAATATAGCCTACAGCACCTGTTGCTTGGTGGCCTCCCATCCAAGCACCAACCAGAGATAACCTTGCTTAGTTTCCAAGATCTAATGAGATCCAGCACTATTAAGATTCAAGCCAATTCCAGATAGGATAGTAGAATGCAATGTAATATATGTAATAAATTATGTTGTGGTATAATTGGTCTCCCATCCAAAAATAAACCATAGCTGACACTGATTAGCTTCCAAGATCCAATGAGATCCAGCACTATTAAGATTCAAGCCAATTACAGATAAGATAGTAGAATGCAATATAATATAGTAGTGAATTACCTGGTCACAGAGGTAAATGACCTAGTATCAATATTAAGAGATTTATCAGATCAAGTATCTTATCAGGGCAATACTGATGTATCAAATAAAAAAGGACTGGAAACAAATCCTCAGAGGTGCTTTTGCCAGTTCTATCTCTAAAATAAGAGCCTACAGCACCCATCCTTCACCAGTGGTCTCCCATCCAAGCACCAACCAAGTCTGGCCCTGCTTAGTTTCCAAGGTCAGACAAGATCTGATGCTTTTGGGGTATTTAGGCCCTCTAGGGTGTAATTTATAGGCTTGACTTAATTAGGCAGATGAGAAAATATGCTCAGGTCCTTGGGCTTTTATCATTTAATCAAAAATAGTATTAATAATCTATTATACAACCTTATAACTTAATATACAATGAGGCAGTACTGCAATGTCCTGCAAGATGGTGCTCATCTTGTTCCTCAAAATGGTGCCCAGAATCAAAGATATAGAGAAAACATCTTGTTGACAGAATGGGAAGAGGCATGGTTTAAAACTAACAAATTCACAGCCTCCCAAGATTTGAAAGAAAACTATATCAAAATGTTCAATAGATGGTACTTAATGCCGTTGAAAATCTGCAAAATCTATAAGTTGAAAGACAGTAGATGCTGGGTGTGTGGTAAAGAAGTAGGCTCTATGTACCATGTATGGTGGAACTGCCCAATAGTTATGAAATACTGGCAAAAGATTCACATCTTAAGTCAGAAAATGTTAAACACTCAATTTATTATGGACCCGAAGCTACACTGATTGAACATCACTTCTGTAATACCAAAACAGATAAAAAAGGGAAATTGGAGAGTGCTGTTGTATTTAATCACAGCAGCCAGGATACATATAGCTTCCAAATGGAAAAGTAGCGAACAGTTACTGATAGACGAATGGCTGCATAAAGTGATAGATATGAAAGATAACGATTTGTTGACTCATATACTGAATAGGAAAAATACAGTAAAGGTAGAAGAAGAGTGGCAACCATTATTTAATGTATGTAAAAGTAGATGGAACATAGGGAAAGCTACTTGAAACATGCACACACAAAACAAATATGGGAGGAATTTACAGGAGGATAAAAGAAGGATAGGACTGGAATAAGGAATGAAATTCAGGAATGTCGATGGAAACGAGATATGTTAATGGGAAATATTATGAGGGAGAAGCGAGAAATAGATGATTTGTGGTAAATTGCCCTTAGTTAAAGGGAAAGGAAGTTATAGGAAGGAACATTAGGAAAGGACAACTGTTAAGAAAAATACTTGAGATGGATCTATGGAGGAAGTCAAATTATATATGTGTGTGTGTGTGTGTGTGTGTGTTTGTTAAAAAAAAAGAGCTTCTTGACAAGTGTAAATGGGAGACTGTAATAAAATAAATATTTTAAAAAATGGTGCCCAGAATAACAAAATTGTGTCCTGACAAACAAGGCAAAGGTGGCTGCCACCATGCCCAGCCATAAGGACCTAGGTCTCAGATAAGCTCTCCTAAAAAGGTGCCTGATACTGACAAATGGTGCCTGCAGCCCCTCCACAAAATAAGGCTGGTCCAGAGGCCAGAAAAAACCTACTCTCTTATGCCCATTGCCAACCTCACTTTTTCTCAGGCAAATTAAAGTGCAAAAGAACCTAAGAAGAAAATCCTGTGGAAACTTAGAATTGAACCTGGGACCTTTAGCCCCTAAGGCTAACACTTTCCCAACTGAGCTACTTTGACTGCTTCTTGCTCAGAAATCTTATACAAACTCCCTCCCCTCACATATATACACACAAATAGAGACCTCCCCTTCACCCAGGGCAGACTGTGTACTTACGAACTGAGGATGAGACAAACAAATGGGAAATCAATTAGTTATCCAAGAGAGACAATATACAACACAAAGGCAGGCAAATGCCAGAGAGCAAAAGCCAAGATAAGAAAAACCAGGCTGCAAGCAGCTGAGGGAGAGAATCTTTGGTTCCTCGCAGCAAGAAGAATTCAACCGAAAGAGGAGGAGGGAAGGGGCTGTTTAGATAGCTTCTGCTCTGCCCCGAACCTTCTACATCACAGCATGAGACACCGTGACACAATTAAAGGTCTCTCTTCATATGAGACCATCAAAGCACCTCCCCTCACGCAACCTTATGCTGTGCTGGGGGGGGGGTTCATTACAAGAAAACTTCTGTGGTAGGGCCTCTCTATCCATGTTTTGATCTCTTAGGACGTTATCAGACAAGTCTCCAAAAATGTTTTAATTCCATGATTGTGGAAAGCAGAAACATAGTGGCATTACAACAGTAATTATTAAAAAAGAAACACACCACAAGCGCTAGGTTGCGCTACAGTAGCACTTCACATCACCTTCTAATAACTCAGTATTAATGCTTTCCACTGGCCCACACACATGCCTTTAAGAAAAAATATTCACTTACTTCTGTGATTTAGAATGGGCAGTTTCAGCAGTTCTCATGAGAAGATGCAGATTCACTTAAAAATACCAAAAAACACATAATTAACAAATGAAATCAACACATAGACATTTAAACAAACCTAAAAGCATGCTAACAACATGGGACAGTTTATTCGAAGAGCATCCTGTCGAATGTCTTCACATTCTCACCTGGACGTTTTCTCTCTGGGAACAGGAAGGGGGGAAAGAAGACTGCCCAGTCACATGATTTGTGCATGCTCTTCAATATCGCAAAATGATATTGAGAGCTATTGATGGCTTGCCCTCTCAATTAAAAGTGACCTGTTATTGGTAGGTGGAGCACATGCTGGCCACAAGAAGACTATGACATCATGTGAAAGTGGGAACCTGTTTGTGCTACCATGATGTCGTAATTATGTGATTTCAGACTTGTCTGATATCATCCTTATAATTCAGAAGACTGAAAACCCTTTACAGTCACGAGACCTAGAAATGCATTCAAAGTTTCAGTTGAACTTTAGCATCCTCAGTAAAAGACAAGAAGCTGTCCAGATGTGCCTTTCACATTTTGTCTTACTCACATAGACCACTCCAGTCTCCTAAACCAATGAATTCTGAAAGAGTGATACAAATTGATGTAGACTGTATGCATGTTTTGATGTCCTTGAGAAAAATGTTCATCTTTCAGCTTCTAAAAGAAAGCTCAAATTCAGCTTGTCTAAACAAATTATAGTACAGTTGATATGCAATGCTTTAAGAGAGAAAGGGGTTTTAGTCACAGAAAAGCACCTTATTTAATTTCCTTTCTTTCTTTTTTTGTCAGACAAAGTACTATGGTGCAATGAAACTTGTTGATTCAGAATGACTTGGGCATTTTAAGAAACCTTGCTAAATGAAGTAATTGGGAGAAATGTGCAGTGGCTCAGAGGAAGCCATTGATATCAGATTCCTGAAGCCAGAGTCCCTAATGGACTACAAGCTTCTTTTCGTGCAGCCAAAGTGTCTGTAAGCTTGTGTTCCAGCAAGCTTTTGGATGAACAGACAAGCAATTTGGCCCACTGGAAGGCTACATTGTAATGCCTGGGACACTTTCCAAATTCCATTTAGCCAGAGATCATTTTGAGCACAATTGCTTTCCATTGCTTCATTCCACTCCACCAAACTGCCTCCTGATAGCTGGTGAATTTAGCATTTAAGCAGCAAAAGTCAACACCACATGTAATTTTAACTTCAAGCTTACCAGCATTCCTGGCACAAGAACCTTAGCAGCTACTGTTGGATACAAATAATGTATGAAAGAACAAGCGGCAGCAGCAGGCTGGTGATAGTTGTGATGGCAGTATGCACTTCTCCCTTCTCTTATAAATGCTGTTTCTCATCCTCAATTATTAATTGTGTTAAACATTTGCATTTCTGCTCCATATGATTAATGTAGCAGCTGTTAATAACTGAGATATTAATGAGTGATGTGCCCTAGGTGTGCTTCAATAAGTTAATTTGAACTTCTTTTTACTCTTCTGATATCTTCTTTTAATTTAATCCTTTTTAAGGCTGTAAGAGCTCTTCTGATGTAATTTTTAATTTGAATCCAGAATCATAGAATCTTAGGACTTTTTCAGACGCCCCTTACCGCGCAAGAAGCCTCTGTAATAGCAATGAAGCTGCTGTGTGGCAGGGGGTCTGTTTCAGATTCCGCTGTCCCTCTCTCGGCGTCGTCCATGACTGTTCCAAGTAGGATTGAGGGAGGCCACGCCATTTTTTACTCACTGAAGTTGTCCGTGAATAAAAAATGGCACAGCTGCCCTCAATCCTACCCGGAACAGTCATGGACGACGCGAGAGAGGGATGGCAGCGTCCGAAATGGACCCCTTGCAGTGCATCAGCTTCATTGCTGTTATGGAGGCTTCTTGTGCAGTAAGGGACATCTGAAAAAGTCCTTAGAGTTGAAAGGGACCACAAGGGCCATCTAGTCCAATCCCTTACTATGCAGGAATACCAAATCAAAGCACTCCTGACAGATGGCCATCCAGCCTCTGTTGAAAAGCCTCCTAAGAAGGAGACTCCACCACATTCTGAGGCAGTATATTCCACTATCGAACAGCTCTTACCATCAGGAAGGTCTTCTTACTGTTCAGGTGAAATCTCTTTTCCTATAGTTTGAGCCCATTGCTCCATATCACACTGCAGAAATAATGCACTCTGATGCCGCTTTAACTATTATGTCTCCATCCTATGGAATCCTGGGATTTGTAGTTTGTTGTGGCACCAGAGCTCTCTGACAGAGAAGGCTAAATATCTCACATAACTACAAATTCTGACATTCCATAGCATTGAGCCATGGCAGTTAAAGTGGTGTCAAACTGCATTATTTCTGCAGTAATGAAGCAGCTCTATTCTCTGGAGCAGCAAAACACTAGCTTCCTCCCTCTTCAATATGACATCCTTTCAAGCATTTAAACATGGCTACCATATCACCTCTTAACCTTCTCTTCTCCAGGCGAAACATACCCAGCTCCCTAAGCTGCTCCTCATAGGCCTTGGCTTCCAGACCCCCTGCCGTTTGGTTGCCTTCCTCTGGACACATTCCAGCTTGTCAATATCCTTCTTGAATAGCAGTGCCCAGAATTAGATTCTAGATGAGATCAGCCCAAAGCAGAACAGAGTGGGACTACTACTTCACTTGATGTGGACATTATACTCCTGTTGATACAGCCCAGAACTCCACTGGATTTTATTGGTGGCCGCATCACACTGTTGACTTTTGTTTAGCTTGTGATCTACTAAGATTTCTCACATGTACTGCTTTCAATCCAGTTGTCACCCATCCTATATTTGTGAATTTCATTTTTCCTGCCTAGATGTAGTACATTACCCAGTGGCATAAATGTACTGTTGGATGGTAGAAAGTGGCCAAAATCCTATATAGCTGCTTGTAGCATAAGAGTTCCACATGTGGAAATCTGCTACAGCTGCCCTGTTACCCTAGAGAAGTGGGGGGGGTGCTTTAGAGACCCACGCATGATGCCAAGAGCTGTTGGGGGAACTATTAGCTCAAATGGAGGCCTGTGAGAGGTGGGTAACTTCAGGATCTTTTCACCTATGTATACCAGTACTAACTGTAGAGAGCACTCCAGTTTAAAGTGAAATAAAGTATTTTTATTGGAAATAACACAAAGTGAACTAATACATGCAACACATGTTCCTAAGAACCATACAAGGCTATCGAGGAGTAAGACGTAAAGATTGCCTAGAGGGAGAGATTCGGGAATATAGGGCGATAGTTACCAGTCTTGAAAAGCAGAGTTTCATGCAGCAAAGATACTCAGAGAGGCATTTGAGGGTGGCACAGGAGATTCATATCCAGGGGCATGCTGAGAAAGAAAGTGGCTGGGTTTGTCCTCCATGGCACACCTTTCTATTGTCAGGGGACTAATATTTATATAATATTTCATATCCTGAAGAGGTACTCTAGTTCTGACAAAGCCTGGATGGCTTTCCCACAGGATAGACAATGGAAACCAAAACTAAACTGATTGCATTAATGGCTGGGAGACAGAAATTGATGGGTTTACAACAACCTCACAAGGTTGGACAGGAGGGGGTTTAGGAGAGGCTTCTGTAGGAAATTTAGGTATGGTCACTTAATTGTTTGATCAGATGAATCATTGCTGAGGTGCCCAGGTCTGAAAGAAAGGATTAGCACATACCTCTTTAATGACTGTGTTTACTATGGGGCTTCCACACAATCCTAATATGGGCTGTCTTGCCATAGTGATATTTCTTGCTGTAATGTAATATTTCTAAGACACATCTCAGTCATTGTGACCTCCAACTGACCTTTATGGCTTTCCCCAGCCAACCTGACCTTGACAAGTGTCCAGCATTTCCAATTATGAGATATTGTTGGGACGGGGTAGTAGGGCATGCTAACACCCCTGTCACCAGTCCCAGGACTTATCACAGTTGCAATAGTCCCCTTCCCTCAGCTATTCCATACCTGGTTGAGAGAGTGTGGGAATTAGACACATATAGATGGCATGATCGGGGTCCTCTAGAGGTCTTAGTAGATGATGTCATCAGACGGCATCTAAGTATGAGTTCATAGCTAGGCACTTCTTCAATCCCCTCCACTCTACACCAACAATGGAGTAGCAATCAAGAGCAGCTGTCTCAGCAACAAGGTGAGTCAAGAGGGAGGGCTTCGGTCATTGCAGAGGGAACAAGGGAATATCAACTTCCACAATGACAAAAAGAAACCCTGCACAAACATATGGTGGAATTATACTTGTGTATGTCAGTAACAGGAGCCCAGCCACTACCCCCTAAATGCTGTCAGATAGCTGACAGCAACATAGGGACAGATGCTTCACATGCAGTCCTGGAGAAGGTACTACAAGGCATGGTTGGAAGTCATTTGCATGACCTACATTTTCCTTGTGGCTCACAGCATGACAAAGGATGAGAATACATGCTTTTCACTCTTGCTAAATCAGGAGGAATATATTCTACCTTACATGTTTTAAACATTGAAATCAATGACAGTCCACAAACAGTCCTGTTTAAGTCAAAGAGTGATTTCAGTTGTTGTTTTTTTTTTCAGTAGGGCTTAGGTAAAACAAATGTAATTCATCTTAAGTGCACTATATTGAAGCTAACAGTCGACTCCTCATGGGCACACATGAGAAGGCTAGATTGCAGTGGTTTAGCTCACTGCAAACTGCAACGTTTACAGGGAGACAATGATAGTATGGGAAGCAGATGTGAATGTCAGTAATTGGGTGTCCCATGCCCTTTTCAATGTGAGGCACCCCCTTTGCCTGAATTGACTATGTTCTATCGCCACCACTTACGACTCCTTGAACGCTTCCATCAGCGCTGTTTATGCACAATCCTAAATATACACTGGACTGACTATGTGACGAATGTTGCTGTCCTTGAGCAAACAGGGATCACCAGCATTGAGGCCATGATATTGAGAACAGAGCTGTGCTGGCCAGGGCATGTTTCTAGGATGGAGGACCATCGCCTCCCCAAAATAGTACTCTACGGTGAACTCGCCACGGGTCAGCGTAAGAGGGGCACTCCAAAAAAGCGATACAAGGACTCCCTGAAAAAACATCTCAGGCTCAGCCAAATTGACCACCAACAATGGTCCGCCCTGGCCTCACATTGGGAGGCATGGAGACACACTATCCACAATGCTGCAGCCTTATTTTAGAACTCACGCCGAACAAGTCTTGAAGAGAAACAACAACGCAGAAAGAATCACAACCCAGAAACATCACCCAAGGAAACCTTCTGCTGTGCTTTTGGCAACCGGACTTGTTTATCTCGGATTGGCCTTTTTAGTCATCAGCACGCCTGCAGAAAGCATGGGCTGAGTCCTTCCTGAATCTTCATTTGCAAAGAAAAGCCAGAGAGAGAGAGAGAGTTATATATGTAAAACCAATGTCCATCCACTGTAGTAATATAACCCTGTTGAAAATCTTAAAGTAGGTTGAGCACTGCAGGCACAATATTTGCCAGTGAATATTCAGTAGGAAAGATGATCTTCATTCTATGTGGGTCATTGCATAAGGATATCTACATGTAATTGTTGTTTAAATGCTAATTGGTCTAGGGGAAGATTTATAATTGCATTTAATTTGTCAAGTGCTTCAGTGTAATTTATACATTAACACAGTCCTTGCCATAAGGAGAGGTTATTAATTAGAGCACAGTAGGTGGGCTGTGGAAATTGCTGTGCCCTTTTATACATTGATGGTGTTGTAAAAATGCTTTATCTGCCAACCTAATTTCTACAATCTGATATTGGCTAGTAAAATACCAGCATGCTGCAGGCATCATGTCATTGCTGAATTAATATGAATAAAATGAAGATGTCAATAACAATTACAATTTTAACTCTTAAACAGTTGGATAAAATACTGTAAAGCCAAATGCTCATTCCCAACTAGAGTGGGCCCATTGAAGCAATTGGATTTTCAGAAGTGTTGATTTACTGATTCCCATTAGTTCAGTGACTCTACTCTAATTGGGATAAGTGGTTGAAAGGAAGCTTTTGTGAGTAGCTTTTTTAAAAATGACTTCTCAACATAACTGACTGGAGAGTTCTGAGGGAAGCATTACCATAGCACATCCATGGTGCACCCATTTTAGTCAATATGAGAAATCAAAGCCCCTGTATAAGAGAGTGTACATGCAAACAGATTTTCATCTTTTTTCTTCTTCTTCTTTTAATTTCCTTCACAAGAAAGTCCTGACCTTGCAAGATTTACTGGAACAATAGATGTGTCTGGAGCTTGATTCAGAATTGGAGCATGTTTAGAGATGGGCAACAAGGATGATAAGATATATGGACAACAAAACATGTGAGGAAAGATTGAGGGAGTTTGGCATATCCAATTTGGTGAAGCGAAGACCAAAGGGTGATATGATTGCATTCTTTAAATATCTAAAGGACTGTCATAGAGAGGAGAGTGCAGGTTTGTTCTCTGCCACCCCAGAGGGTAGGACCAAGTCTAATAGTGTTAAGTAACAGGACAATATATTTTGATTGAACGTTAGAAGGAACTTCTTGACAGTAAGAGCTGTGCAACAAGGAACCAATTATTTAGAGGTGGTAGGATCGCTTTCTCTGGATGTCTTCAAAAGGAGGCTAGACAGCTACCTGCTGGAGATGCTCTAGCTAGATTTCCTGTATGGGAAGTGGGGTGGACTCTTCCAACTCGATGTTTCTTGCACTGATAGTAAGCTAGCATGGCATACCTTCATAGCAACTATGGCTGGCACTGTTACCAACATTAGGGCTGCAATGTTTGTTATGTACTTCATTTCTGGACTTTAAAAGAGGCATTTGGTTTTTGTTTCTCTTGCTATGTTTGGAAGTGCCTGTAGATATGGCTAGTAACACAGGATTTTTGAGCTTTGTGAAACTATACAGCTTCAACTATCATTCCTGATCAATAATGATGCAAAGTTTTCTCATTAGGGAGAATTTGTGGGACTATGTAGATAAACTTCCTGCCTGACTGTGGAATACCGAGAAGCAACAGGCTGATAACAAGGCTAGAGTAACACTTATATTGTCTCTAAAGCCTCGTCAGCTAATGTATGTGCATAACACGGCCAAGCCAAAGACTGCTAGAAATGTCTGAAAGTTGTATATCAGAGAGACACTTGTACCTCTAAAATGATTTTGACTCAAAGACCGTATAACACCCAACTCAGAGTTGGTGATGACATCTGGACTCATCTAGATAAGATAAGGGCTCTCTTTGTTGGACTGGAGAACAGAGGAATGTTTTTTCCAGAATCACAGAAAGGCTATATTATTCTTGGTAGGCTCAATGGCAAGTGGACTATCTGCTGTACAGTCTACAGGGTTTGTCTGAGAGTGATTTAGCTCTAAATCTAGTCTCAGTATGTGTCTTGGAGGAACAGGAGTGGAGAGACTTTGAGGCTCAGAACAGCACATATGTACAACATGCATGTGGCAGAGATAAGAGTCATATCTCTACAGTATCCCAGAAAGAGGAGATTGCATCATGTAGTCATGTGAGGTGTTGCTATGGTTGTGGAAAAGAGGGGCATTTGAGAAAAAACGGTCCTGCTTCCAGTAGTTCCAAAAAGAGGCAGCAACAGAGAAGGTCTGCCAGAAAAGCCTCTAAGGCAACTGTGTCTGGAAAAAGTTATTTTGCAGTGGCAGCCAACAGTGTGGAGTCAGGAGACGTCTGGCTTATGGACACTGGAGTGACACATAATGTTGTCAACCATGTAGAGTTGTTTCAGGATGCAAAGCAACACCAGTGAACAGAATAACACTGGCTGATGGAACTCTCAGAAGAGTGGAGAAGATGGGAACTGCCTTCATACCCTGTATAGGGGAAACCTTACAAAATGTGTGTGCACCTAATATGGCTAATTGTTTGTTAAGTGTATCTGCTCTGACCAATGATAAGTATAAGGTAGAGTTTGAAGGTAATAAATGTGTTGTATAGAGGAACAGCAAGGTCTGTGCTAAAGATACACAGACTGTACTATATGCAACCAAAGGCAGACATGTCTATTGTGACAAATGTATGTCCAATGTGCCTTTGCATGACCAGTGTGTTCACTACTTGCTGTGTGTACATGAGCACGCACATTTTTCCACATTATCATAAATGTCAAGGGTTTGTCTAAATTTAAATGTAAAATCTTGTAAAAATAATTCTGGACTGCTCTGTCTGTAAGAAGGTGAAAGTTAAGGCATATCCTGTAATTAAACATAGTCAAAAGGTGACTACCAAGCCTTATGAAGCAGTGCATGGAGATTTGGCCAGTCCATTTAAAACTAGTGAAGGAGGAGCCAAATACAAGTTTGTATTGGTAGACTATTACACCCACTTTGGTTTTGCTTATCTGTTAAAAACCAAAGGAAAAGCATTTGGTGAAAAGTGTGAAGGACCAATCAAAGTCAATGAAGACTCCCAAACATGCATTGCAATGTCAGAGACTGAGAACCTAAGGAGAAGGACCAAATACACAGGAGACTGACATATGAATGTTAGACAGCTTGTAAAGGAAGGTATCATAAAACTACATTACTGTATGTCTGAACAGAATATTGCTGATGTCTTTACAAAAGTGTTAATGTGTCAGAAACACGAAGAAAGGGTGATGATGCTTGGTTTAGTAGCATGTACCAAGGATGATGTAAACTATGTACAATAACATGTATGTAACATATATGGCCTGTTGCAACATTTTGGAGGGGATTGTCAGGGTACTATTGCTTTAAGGACAAAGAAAAATATTGAAGCAACAGACCACATACTAGCGCTGAAGTGGATTTGGTCACAGCTGTGACTAAGCAGAGGGCTGACAGCCAAACACTCCTATATAGTTGAACGACAAGATGTTCAGTGTATAGGTTGGTGGCATAGTGAAGAGGAGTGTTGGTGTATGTTGGAGATATTGCTGTTAAGACAATGAGGTTTGTTGTGTATATACTTTGTTTACACTGCAACCAAAGATAAAGGCCTCCAGATATCTTTGGATGAACCTTGCAGCCTGTAAGTCTTTTTCCTATGTGTGAACATGGGTCAGAGTAGTGAAATGCCTACTAGCTGAAGCCTTTGTTTCCAAGTTACTTTTTTTTTTGCCCATTCTGCTGTGCATTACTGCTGTTTGGCTACACCTGGGTTAGTTTGTCCCCAGACTGTGCCAGATGTCTCTCAGTGGGCCAATAGTGAGTGGACATTTCATAGCAAGTAGTGGTCTTGGGTGTCTTTTTTCAGCTTGACTTTTTTCAGCTTGACTTTTTTTCAGCAAGCACAGTAAAACAGAAAAAGATATTGAAGCAAGTCACTTGTTCTTTCCCACTCCTCAGCCAGTAGCAGGATGGTAGCTAAGTGCTTATTTTTATTTTGTTAACATCAATCTCATATTGAGGAATGCCACCAATTTAAAATAAGTTTAAACGGGGGGGGGGGGGGGAGTAAATAGACATCAACTTGTCAGAGTGCCTACTAATGCTTAGTCATTGGACCTATATCAGTTGTGAAAACTGAATAAATAATGTTGAAATCTTTTGAAAAGTCTCTGTTGAATGATTTCTTCCCATATATTTTTATGGGCCATGATCATATTTATTAACATAGTATTCCAAATTCACCTTTATTGACTTAGACTTAGAAAGACAACTGATTTCCTTGTACTGGCTGCCAATGCACCTGAGCTCTAGAGTGTGATAATAATTTTCAAAGTTCTAGATAACTTGGGACTCAGTTTCTGATAGAACACAGTGCTGGACTGGGCTAGGGACATTTTCAGACATGTCTTACTGCACAAGAAGACTCTGGGAGAGGTATGCGGCTATCCCGCATCAGGGGGTCCTTTTCGGACGCTGCCGTCCCTGTCACGGCATCATCTATGACAGTTCCGGGTCCCATCTACAGCAACTGTACCATTTTTTACTCACGGAGGTTGTCCGTGATTTAAAAATGGCATGGTTGCTGTTGATGGGACCCGGAACTGTCACGGACGATGCCGCAAGAGGGACGGCGGCATCCGAAAAGGACCCCCTGACGCGGGATAGCCGCATACCTCTCCCGGAGTCTTCTTGCGCAGTAAGACATGTCTGAAAATGCCCTAGATCAGTACCACCATGCCAAAAAAGGTTTGAGGATGAGCAAGATGAGGTGAGATAAAGCCACTGGCATAAAAAAAAATAGGTTTCTTGATGATTAATGGATGCAGCAGGTATTATATAGCAAAGAAATACCATGTTCCTTTCAACCAATGGGAAGCTGGAATCCTGTTGTACCTGGATGAGCCACAGTCTCCACAAATCTGAGGCATTTCTCTTCCCCACCACCACCAGACAAACAAGCAAGTTTCTCTAGCCTGACATGCACAATTCCTCTAAAGACCAGAGGGTCTCAAGAAATAAGTTTTATAGCAAAAGCTTACACAAAGGAATCTCTACTGTGCAGAATCCAGCCTACTTCATTCTTCCAGAAGACACAGGAAAGGAGGTTCTCCCCCGCCCCGCTCTCCTCTCAGTAGGGATGCGATGAAAGCTCATAGTTGTTCATTAAACATACAGGATTTTGGTTTTCTCTGCTTGGTTCATGTATTTATGAGCTCTGAAATTTGGCGCCTGCTCAGGCCAAGTGTGAGAATTTGCAGATACTACATTTGCAAAAGAAGTAACAGGGTGGGTACTTCAGTGGGAAATCCAATGTTCAGGACATTTTTTATTGCTTAAATAATAAAAGTAACAGTGTCACAGCCATTCGTTTTAATTGTGTGAATCTCAGTCAAGTCAATTTGTATTATTCCACTGGATTGCAGGAGGTGAATTCCATTCTAAAGATAAACACAGGCTATCCTTCCTTGTTAGACACTGCAAACAGAGTTTTATGGTTCACACCACTAATTGCGGGAGATAGGGAGGAAAGACACAGAGTGTGTTATTGCCCATGTTCCTCACATATTTGTCAGGAATGGTTCGACTTTTCTGTGAGGGGTGACCAAGTTGAAATATCTCACTCTCCAGAGCACAGTGAGAAGGATAATAAAGTATCCTTCTCCCTTGAGGGTTAGGAAGAATAAAGGGAGAAATTTATATCACTGCCTCTCAGTTTCTCACAAAAAATCCGGTGATCTACTGAGATGCTGAGCTAATGTGAAAAAATGCAATGCAGCCTTGAGCCTATGCTAAGAAGAATCTTTACTCAAACCCAGCATTGTTTGCTTTCTCTAAAAAGATTTAATTGACTTTTACTATAATTTATTGTAGGGAAGTTTCTATAAAGGGAGGCATCATTCAAAATATCTCTTAATATTTTGGTAGCTAGATTATGAGCTCAAATGCATAGGAAAACAGTGATGAAGAACATTCAAAGATGTGCAAATTCCATGATACTGTGTACCTATAAATATACAGTAATTTTGATTAATATACCCATGTGTATGCCAGACCCTTGGTTGGTCCAGTTTTTGAGACTGAATCAGGAGAAAGTTTGCAGAATCCAGGATCTCTTTAATGGACATGAAGCAAAATGAGGCCTGATGATGAAAGACCAACTAGGTCTTTCATCATCAAGACCCAAAGACTTACATCTTTTTAGAAATTGTTTATGACAATACACAGCAACAACAAATCAATACAACCAGAAAAAAAATCAGAAGGGGTGAAACAAATGAAAAACAGCAACACTGTTGACCATCAACACAAACATTATTTTTAAGTTTAGCTGTATCTATCCAAACATGATTACACAGAATGCCCTTAATTGCTTATACTATATTAAAAAGCAAAATCCATGCCCTATGAGGAGTGGCTTAGGGATGTTTAGCCTGGAGAAGAGAAGGTTGCGAGGGGACATGATAGCCACGTTTAAATATTTGAAGGGATGTCATACTGAGGATGGAGCAAGCTTGTTTTCTGCTGCTCCAGAGACTAGGACATGGAGCAATGGGTTCAAACTACAGGAAAAGAGATTCCACCTAAACATTAGGAAGAACTTCTTGACAGTAAGAGCAGTTCGAAAGTGGAATACACTGCCTCGTAGAGTGGTGGAGTCTCCTTCTTTGGAGGTTTTTAAACAGAGGCTGGATGGCCATCTGTCGGGAATGCTTTGATTGTGTATTCCTGCATGGTAGGGGGTTGCACTGGATGGTCCTTGAGGACTCTTCCAACTCTATGATTCTATGATTCTATGATTCTATGTTTGGTGATGCAATTGTGAACCACACAATGATTCTGGCTTAGTTATTGACAAAATAAAAGGATATCAAATTGTAGCAAATAAGTCTTTTCAGATTTTACAAGTCTTTTTTTTTTTTATCAGTTGCAACTCCTCACACATGGTCCAACCAGCATCAAAATGAAAGCTCTTTTAACATTTTCCATATTATCATACTCAATCTGTGTAGACCTTAACAATATAGCAATAAACCTTATTTTCTCCTTTAAAAATGGTTAATGCAGTGATAGTAAATTTTATATTAGCCTCATTCCAACAGATCAGGAAATAAGCAATATGACAAGTGTCATAGGAGATTTTTAGATGCTGCAAAAACTGCATCAAAAGATTGCCAGAAGAACAGGAAGAGGCAAGATTACCAGATGACGTCATCCTTCAATGTTCCGGAGGTGTCGTGCAGCGATTAGTAAAGCGTCCCTGTCAATTAGCGGCTTGCCCTATCAATAGAAAAGGAAGCCTCCTCTGCGGCAGCGCTACACAGAGAAGGATGCTGGAGTTTGGTCAGGGAGAGTATCAGACACTTGAAAAATCCCCAAAGGAGCTCGCGAAAATGTCACTGTAATGGGAACAGGTCCTCGTATTGCACAACGTCATCCTCCTGGCATGCTTGCTTTGTCCTCCCTTCGTGATGATGTGACAAAAAAAGCACTACTTTCATTAGCTACAAGGGATCTTGTAGTGCCTTTCAGACTAACAGAGAGAAAGAAGTTGGTAGCATAAACTATTAAAAACTATTGCTATTCACACATGCAACATGCACATTCATAGCTATAAAGGTCTCTTCCTATGCATTTCACCCCATGCATCTGATGATGTAGACTCAAGTTTATGAAAGCTTATGCTAATAACTTCTTTTTCTCAGTCTCAAAGCTGCTACAAGATCCCATTACACACTAATCCAGACTAACAAATTTGAATTTCTCTGCCTGTATAAGGGAAAATGGATTGAAATAGTACACGACTCCTTTAAAGCTTAGTTACAGACACGTATGATTGTGTACAAATGTTGGTGAAGAGATAGTACAATAGGAATACAGTATACAGAGACATATGCTGTGGTATTGTCAGAACGGTTTGGGGGTAGGGTTAACATATTTAACCTGCTTAGAGACATAACTAAACAAAATATTGAACAAATATATTTCTTGGATACATTGTCATTATTTGTAAATAACAATATAACACTGAACCATTAACAACTAATCAGTTTTCTTAATTCAACTGCTAAAATGGAAGTGGCTCATGTCTAAAGAAAACTTTAAAAATCAGCATTGTAGTCTTGGTTGCTTATTTAATTTTTATCTAGTATTCTTGGGTCCTGTGTTGAAGAAAGGCAGGAAATAAATTAAATAAATAACATTAAGTGAACAAATCAAAATGCTCACCATTACCCTACCACCCATATTTAGGAAATATGTATTTTTAATATGTAGATGTAATCAATTTATGTTTAAATCATTACATTTACCTTTATTCAATAAATACTATTGGTTTCATCAAAATTCATTAAATGAATTTAAATAAATTAACATCATTTAAACTTGCTTAAATTAGGGGGGGTTAATTTAATTATACCTGTTTGTACACTCAACAGAAAGAAATAAAGATGTTAATTAGCTTGACGAAGCTACAGCTGTATGGTTTCTGATGGAGTTATACTCCCCTGATCATAGAGACTTGGAAATGTAGCCAGGAAGTGCTTCTGACATTTGAGGAAAACTAGGAAAAGTTTTTCCTGTTTCTTTGTTTCATGAAGGTTTGCTTGTTTTTTTTTAAAAAAGGCAAAAGCTCCACTGCTTCATTGGTGGTAATTACTCAATAAAATTGATTGTTTCTGAAACTAATTGCTTCCTTTTTAGCTGTTAGTTTCACTATAGCACAATTTTCAGTGGCCGATCACTGGCTTTTTGATGAAAGTAATTGGTTTGCCCTTAGCCCTGTGACTTCCACTTTGAGAAAAATGCTCAATAGGGCCATCAGCTTAATAGGGGCCCTCCAAATTTGGAAAAAATGGCCTTCCCCAGCTTTTAGAGGGACAAGGACCAACTTCAGCCTTATTTTTTTTTTTAATAAAAACAATTTAGTGTGTGCATGTTATTATCAGCATGGAAAACACCAAGTTGCATCTTCCTGGCCATATGGCTTCTTTTAAAAAGAAGAGGCAACCCTAGTTTACCGTAGCACTATATATGTGGTTGAATAGACAGGGGTCCAAAGCTCTACTTTTAATGACTAAACATTCAAAATCTTTTGCCTAGAAGGGCATATACTGTTCATTTTGCTTTTCCCCAGAATTATTTTTTGTAAAAAAAATTAAGTTCTTTTCATTTCATTTGTGAAGAAATGTGTACATTTTCTTAAGCACATATAAAAACAAAGAACAAGATTCTGATGCTTAACTAGGACAGAACAGAGCTCAGTGGTTCATAAAATGTTCTGCATGAAGAAAGCCCCAGATTCAATGTCATCTCCGGTGAAAAAGATCAGGCAGTAAGTGATACTAATCATCTCTGAGACCCTGAAAGCTGCTGAAATTCAGATCAGGTGACACTGGGTCAAAGAGACATAGTACAAGGCAGCTTTCCATAAATGTTGCCATTATTGCTGCAAAATGTTTTCTGAAAGATTACAATATTGTACATAAGCCAAAAAGTACTCAATATATTTAGCCCTGTTTCAGTAGGATATAGTTTGCTATGAAGAACCTGAAGCATCATACATTCACAGCACAGTATGAAATCAAAGCTTTAATTATTTCCTGTATATTTATTATAATTTTTCATGTATGAAGCTGCAATTTCAGAAATCATTAGGACAGACAGGAGTACCTCTAAATTTCAAGAAGACTGTCTCATCCCCTAATCTTAGGGCAATAACAATTGCAAGAATTAATGAAAACCATTAAGCTACTAAGGCATGATGGGAAATATTTTGAGTCTTAACTCTGAATTTAATGTAAAATATTTTTTTAGAATGAATGTCCATTTTTTCTCAGTTTGTTTTCTTGTGAGTGATACATACTGTATTTTATTGTAAATATTTTTATGGTTTCTCGTGGTTTTTATCCTGGGCTGTGAGGCCATGTTCTGGAAGAGTTTATTCCTGATGTTTCACCTGCATCTGTGGCTGGCACCTTTACAGAAAGATGTCAGGAATAAACTCTTCCAGAACATGGCCCCATAGCCCAGGGGGGGAAAAAAAACCACAAAAAACCTATGGATGCCAGCCGTGAAAGCCTTCAACTTCACATTGTTATGGTTCATTTTCTTTTAAGCTAAATTGTCTTTGTTTCAACAGCTTATCATTTTTAAATATATTGCAAATTTTTTTTGTTTATTTGAGCCTTCATATGTTAACTGACTGTTGAGGAAGGATGTCTTTAATGAACTACTTGAAGTATTTTATCCTTACGATCTGTATCTATATATAATTCTTTTGGGTATGTTGCCATTTTCAGTGTGCTGATTGACTGCTTAGGTGTCAGGATCTGCCTCTCCTCGCAGGACTAGGCCCCTGGCTGCAGCAGCCAGCACAGCCTCTTTGCAGACTCAGGCCCTGGCTGTGGGAGTCTTGGAAGAACCAGGGTCAAGCTATCAGATGCAGTCAGCTGCAATAATGCAGCACACCTGAAGCAGCCAGGGCACCTGCTATTTAAGAGCGGCATTCGGCCCTCAGTCTTGGTACCACCACAACATGGTCTTCTGTGCTGACTATAGCTGGGCCGGGGGGGGGGAGCTGGGCCGGGGGGGGGGAGCTGGGCCATTCTGTGCTATCTGTAAGTGGGCCTTGGGCCTTCTATGCTATCTGTAGCTGGGCCGGGGACATGAGGGCCTGTGGCCTTCTCTGCTGTCATAGCTGGGTTGGGGGGCTTCTCTGCTGTCTGTAGCTGCTCTTAGCCCTTGGGCCTTCTGTGTTGTCCTTGCTCTTGGGCCTTGGGGTGGAAACATGTGGAAAGCTTCAAGTCCTTTCTAAACATGATGGTGGATGGGCTGTCATGTCCTGGCATGTATGGGTTGTGTGTGTGTAGCATGGGGGTATATGTGTGTGGCATAGGAGTGTGTAGTATGTGGGGTGTAGTGTGTGTTTGTGCATGGTGGTGGCAGTGGAGGGCCTCTCACATCCTGGCATTCATGGTGTATGTGTGTATAACATAGGGTGTGTGTGTAGGATGAGGTGTTTGTGTGTTTGTGCAATTGCATGGTGTCGGTGGAGGGGCTCTCACATCCTGGCATGTGTGAAGTGTGTGTGTAGGATGGCATGTGTGGGTAGTTTGGTGTGTGTATGTATGCACAGTTATGTGGTGGTGGAGGTGGAGGGGCTCTTGTGTCCTGGCACACATTGTGTGTAGCGTGCTGTGTGTATTTGTATGCCTGGTTGCATAGTGGCGGTAGAGGGGCTCTCAGCATGAAACTAGCCATTATAGTTGATTTGAAAAGTTATATATTAATGCATCAACTGATCATGCTCTTCACATGTTTCCTAAGTGGCCAAGCAGCAGAGTGGGAACGGAAACATACCAAAACATTTTAAATATGTAGATAATGGTGTATGTTCTGGCAGGTGTAGCTAGTTCTGTTTTAAATGCTTTTCAAACTTTCTAAATTGTTATTGTTCACTGACTTTTCAAACTTAGTAACTTAGCATTACACATTTTGGTTGTGGCTACAAATGATTATAGGTTACAGTTTTAACCTATATTATAAGCCCCCCTGGGTCTCATTGAAAGACAGGCGGGATATAAATTACATGCTTAGATATATATTCCAAGGTAAAAAACAAAACAAAACAAAACCTTCCATAAGTGGTGTAGAATTTGAGTCAATTGTGGCTGGTGTCTTTCTTGTCAGCTGGGCAGAAACTCTGATCTTGGTTTAAGGGCTTGTCTACACTGTTAAAATAACCCTGAATCCCCCTGCAAATTGCCCCAAATCTGTGGTGATCAGGCCAATGTACATCCTTTCCCCCAAATCTGGGGTGATCAGACCACATGACATTTGGCCCAACTTCAGGGCATTTCAGGGTATTTTACCTTGATGCAGATTATACTGGTTTCGGGGGGGGCTCCTCATTTCCTTACACTGCTGCTGCCACCACACAACCATTTTAAAGCTCAGGAGGCATGTTCCTGGCTGAAGGGAGAGGTTTTCTCCCTTCCCCTGGCTCAGCAGTGCTGCCTCTGCCTGTTCTCCCATTCACTCATCGTAGAAAGAGGCACTTGAAGCAACTGATGGAGGCACATGAAGCGAGCAACAAGCAAGTGGACAGAAGGAAGGGGCACTTGAAGCAAGCAACAGGCAAGTGGAGAGTAAGCGGAAGCAATGCTGCTTAGCCAGGGGATGAGAGAAAACCTCTCCCTTCTGCCAGGAACTTCCTTCCTAGGTTTTAAAATGGTTGTGGAAGCAGTGGTGACAGCAGCAGATGAAAATATACAGGGACAGTGAAGACCTAAGTACCCAATGTCCTTGCAGAGAACAAATACTGTGCAGGGCTCCTATGTGAATGCGGTGGCAGGAGGTGCAGAACTCTATTTGGATTTTTGGCCCCACATGTAGACAAGCCCTAAATCTGAATTTTAAAGGTGCTGAAAGCTATTCCCAAAATATGTTCAGAACCCTGGATAGTTCCTTTGAAGTTCAGACTTAAAGCTTGTCCTCCTGACATGGAAATCACCACTCACCACTGCCTTAGACTTACCTTATTAAGTTTCCAAATCATCCACATTATGTAGAAAAATATTTCATACAAAATCAAGTTATCTTTCATTGTTTAAAGTTTCTTTTTTATAAGTTATTTACTTTTTAACCTCAGCGTGTGTTGGAAACACAACTCGCTCCTTTAAAAAAATAAAGCAGCATTAAGATAATTTTGACCATGCCCTCTAATACTTCTGTTGCCTTCAGTGGGAATTATCTAAGCATGACTAAGTTCAGAACTTGGATACTTTCCTGTTCAGAATGCCTTTTCCACCACCTGTAAAATTAAGTCGTTCTTGGCTATAAACCACTAAATCATTCAAGGAACTTCTAGGACATTTTTGGTTGAGATATAATGTTAGTGATTCTTGCCCTCATTAAAAGATCTTTTCATCCAAATGAGCTACAGAAATCAAAGTCAATCTTGCAAACTTTGGTTCCTGCAGGTTAATGCACTGTTCATTAGGAGATGATGTGAACATTATAAAAGAAATATGTTGGCATGGTCTCTCTTCAGCATGAATGTATTTTCTAGGAGACTGCCTTCCCATAATTACCTGTACCCAAGTAAGCAGTGAACTAAGATGAGGACTCTAGAGGCTGAGCTTCATGCCTGGCTTGAAATCAACAGTGTGACATAGAATGCACTCTCAATGCCTCCTAAATTTAAATCAAAGTTCCACAGAAGCACCTTCTTAAGTGAGAGTTGTTTGCAGGTTGGTAGCATTGTGAGCAGCATAATTCTATCCTAGTCATAGTTTACTGAAGCAAAGTGAATATAATTCTCTTAAATCTTAAGGGATTCTTTTCTCTTAACAGATTCAGATGCCTTTTTTCTTAACAACCATTTTGGATCCCCTGCTCTATTATTCCTCAAAAGACCCACCTTTGCTGTTTGTTTGCTTGCCCATATGGATGTATAACAAGGATTGCAGTCCACTGTGTTTGGACCGAAGTGCAAGAGACAAATTATACATGAATTATTTGGTTTTAGACAAAGCAGTTCCCTGTAGGCATGTTTAGCTTAACGAAAACAACATTGTAAATTCAAATGGCTCCAACTCCAGCAGAAAGAATGCTCTTTCTGGTTTTGGGATATTTCCATTAATTACTTTTTTAAAAAATCTGATAATATTTTATTCAAAAGTAGAAAGCCTTGTATTTGTACTACAAAATAGATTACAACTGTCAAAAGGAAAGCATGAAAGCAAATGCCGGGTCTCAGTGGTCAAATGTCTGATTAAACGTTCTGTGCAACCTATAGAAAGAAAGATGGAATTTTCAGCACTTAATTGCTTTTACCAGATGCCACCTGTTCATTGATTTGTGACCTTTCTATCTTCAGTCTACATGGAATGTCCACAGGTGAGCCAATTAGATCATAGATGCTTCATGCTGACAGAACAACCTAATTTAATGTAGAAAACCAATTGGGAAAAATTAATCGTGAAGACACCATGACCTTATGTAACCTTTCTTTTGATACACAATACATTGGATTCTTATCTTTGATATGTCACATGAGGAATATCAATGGAAACAGGGGTAAAGCAAAATTGAAAGGAATAGGGAGTGCTCCCCAAATATTTTTGGTGACCCTATTCTCCCCCCATTTCAGTGCCAATATATTAAAGTCTTTCTATAATTTAAATATGTTGAAAATTTGAGATTTCAGAGGCATTGGTAGTTTCTTCATTGACGGATACAACAAACACACAAGACCCAGCAAATGCAACAGACACACAATCTGTCTCTGGAGCCATACTCAAAATGTTATCAGCCAAATCATACCTTCCAGAGCTTACACTCCACTGGCGCAGCTTTAAGAATCCAGGGTCACACCCACACCACAATAAAAGGGTGTCATAAGATTTTGTGGAGGAAAGTGTTGTGCCCAGACAACAGACACTGCAAAAGTATGAGATTTACACACAACAGGGCTCCCCTATTTGGTCTTCTGGATGTCAACGCCCCTGAGGAAAATCATAAAAATATTTCCTGCCAAGACACGTTGGGCTATTTTCAATAATAAGATCATCTTTCTTTTCAACATCCTGAGACTGTCTTTTTCTGCTTCACTTCTCTTGGACATTACCAGTCCACTTTCCCTCTTCTGTTGTACAAGACAGCTCAGGATGGACTAGGATGAGGAACAGACCCACATCCCCAGAGAGAGGTGTAGGCAAAGCCAGCCTGTCCAAACTCTCCCCTCAGATGCAGTCAAGTTCTGGGAGAACCACATCTGAGATTGTCTTGATAATAGCAGAGAAGCAGGGCAGCTAGGAGGCCTCACCTTGATAAGCGGTGCAGTCTCTCTGACCAGTATTGGAAAAATGCCAATCTTGTTGGGAAATCTTTCTGTTGGGGATCTCTGACTGCTCCTTACAATCTTAACTATTTATCACCCTGTTTGTTGCTAAACCCCATGGATCTTCTCATGTTAATTTATTACCTTGCCCTCAACCTTGAATTGTTCATCCATTGCCCTTATAACATTTCAGACCACCTGCTAGCTGACTTCCCTAGACCTCTGCACAGTCACCCCAGCTCTGACTAGCTAGGGTCTGTACTAACCAGAACAGAGAAGGACAGAAGGCCTGTAATGCATGGATTAAATAATTGCTCCTTATTTCTATGTTCTTGCTGGCTGTTGTTTTGCCATTTCTTTGCTGCTCCATCCAACTTTTTTCCTGGAGTTGTCCCTAAATGCATTTTAGTTCTTTGGCAGTTTATTCAAGATAACATAAATTAGCCTGAATGGCTTCATTATGGACTTTTATGTTATTTTAAAATAATAATACAAATAACAAAATAAGTTAAATAATGCATGTAACTAATATGAACAACACATATGACACAACAAGACCACAAAATTATCAAAAGCCCAAAGAATTCCAGCATCACTTCTGACTTAAACATTCCCAACCCCATCATTCAAACAATAAAGAGGCATCAGAACCATCTGGATAGTGGAAGTTTTCTTTATGAACTGTATACATCATGAATTTGGGTTATCACCATGACCTATGGCTAGATTATCTTGTACATTGACTGGTATGTTTCTTTAATTTCAGATACCAAGTCTCCTCCCTACTCTCAGACAAAAAAAAAAAAGTTGGCAGCTATTCTTCCCACTAGTCTGAAATAAGGAACAATTCTTTATCAAACTTTGTTTCATATGCAAAAAAGCACTGAAAATGTTGTCATGATCCTGATCTTTTTTCACTTGAGTGGGGGGAAAACATGACCCCCCACTTAGCTCCATGGTGGCAGTGGTGGAGGAGGAGGAGGAGGAGGCCTGGGAGGCAGTAGCCTAGGGCAGGCCAGGTTCTGGCAGCCACAAACAGGAGGAGGATTATCCAGCTCATCCAGATGCATGTGCAGGGAAGGGAGAACAGGTTTTCTCTGTCTCTCGTCCAGCCTTCCAGCTTGAGTCCCCAGGCTTGGCTCTGAGGGGCCGGCTTGGCTTGGCTTGGCTGGGCTTGGTGGGTGGGCAGACGGGCGGGCAGCGGTGGCTGGAGGAAGCTCATGGAATTTCTGGGTGGTGATGGTGGTGGAGGAAGGAGTGTGCTCTGCTGGGTCTTTAAATATCTTTTGTTGCCACAGATCCTCTTCCTCCCTACCTCCCTCCCTCCTTCCTCCTCCTCCAGGGCGTTTGCTACTATCTGAGGATTTCAGTATCTGTGGGCCCCCCGGAACCAATTCTCCATGAATACAGGGGTCCTACTGTAGCTTTTTGTGCATGCTGATCGAGACTGCATTTTATCTACCATAGCTCAAGAAGGGATGGGACAAAGCAGACCTGATTCCTGTTAATGTGCTCAGCAATGATTAGGGCTCTACTTAAGAAAGTCACATGAACTATACACCTTGGCAAGAAATGTTCACAACTTTATTGGTTACGGCTGAAGAGACTTGGCCCTTTGCATGGATTCAGATACAAGCACTGGTTGACCCTCCTGCTGACTAATGAAAACTGTATTACCCAACCCAACTGCTGGGTATAACTAAATGACAAACATGGGAACCCGTTCATACAGAAACCACTGTGTAGTTTCCCTGTTACCTGGGAGCAAGATGGAATCTTGCCCCTAAGCAGGGCATGACCCAATTACCCATGCCCACAAGATCCCATACGAGAACCCCCAACTGTACATGATGGGCACACAGGCATAATCTCCCCAACAAACTGGATCCTGGCATATAGCAGACCTGCCCAAAAGCTGTGATGAAGTATACTGTTACATGCATGACATAACATAAGAACATAACAACAAGGGAGTTCAGGTGGGATAAAGCTCTGAGAAAACTGGTGCAGGGAGTGAAGCTTCCTGGTTCAAATATTCTGGAGATGGATCAAAGTTAAGCCTGCATCCAGCAGTCTCCAGATCTACCCATCAGCCATCATAACAGCACTTTTTTCTATTCTTCTCAACCTTTCCCAGAGCCTGTGAAAACTGCATGGGCTTCTGGGAGAGAGAAGGAGACCCTGGGGCTTGTGAAAATGCCACCCAATAGATTGTTACCTGCTTCCTTTAAGTCAGGAGCACTAATACATAGCTTTTCCCCAAGAACAATAAAAATGAAAAGGGTGACATTGACATTTTGTCTAAAACTTCAGTCTCTCTTTCTGTCTAGATATTGAAACCAAAAGTCAAATTAAATTTATGTTTTGCTATTCTAGTTCAAAATCCTCCAGGCTCCTAAAAATGAGAAGCTTTAGTCCTACCAAGAGATATTCCTAGTGAGGCATAGATTTCGGAGATTTTCAGACAACACTGTTATAGTGTTACTATTCCACTTTATTTGCTAGGGCTGCCTCCTCTTGAATCCTGGGATTTGCAGTTTAGGGAGGGGCATTTACAACTCTCAGCCAGCGAGATCTTAGGCCTCACTAAACTACAAACCCCAGAATTCGACAGGAGGAAGCCAGAGCAGTTAAAGTGGAATAGTAACACTATAACTGTGTAGTCTGAAAATCTCCTTCAAATACATATTTATTTACAAGTTTTATACTCTGTGCCCAAACATTATGAATATTTTTCAAAATTTAGCAAAAAATTGAGCACATATCAAACCAAGAGCTGAATAATTATTTACATTCTAGTGGACTAATGGTCCAATATGAAATAAAATATGTTCACATTTGCTTAGGCATTGATGAAAATGCAAAAAATGAATGCAGACTATAGTATGGCCAAGTATGTCTGATTTAAAATATATTTCTTAGTAACTCTTTTAACATAAACAGCAAACATGATAATGTATTTTTTTTTAAAAAAATACTTCTCATAACATTTGTTAAATGTCTTGGAGGATGTCAAGACAGTCTTGTTGGTAAAGAGAGTTCATGATCACCACAGCCCTGTTCAAACATAACATATACATAAAACTTTCCTGAGTAACACAAGGGATGGAAAGCATTCATGATACTGCCACTAGACAGGTAGTTTCAGGTCGTGGTCAACATCATAGACAACCAATACATGGTCAACATCATAGACAACCGTTATAGAACAGTTCAATGGCACAGAAGAGGTAATTTTGTACTTGCTAGAACCAACAAGTACTTGTATCATGAATGCAACACCTACCACTGACCATGCTGGAAGGTTTCTCTCTCTTTGCAAAAACCAGCTTCAAGAGCCAGTGTGGTGTAGTGGTTTGAGTGTTGGATTGGACACTGGGAAACCAAGGTTCGAATCCCTTTTTGGTCATGGAAACCCACTGGGTGCTTTTGAGCAAGTCACACCCTCTCCACCTCAGAGGAAGACAAGAACACCCTCTGAACAAATTCTGCCCAGAACACCAGTGATAGGTTCATCTTAGGATCTCTGTACATCAGAAATGACTTGAAGGCACAGAACAACAACAACAAGCTTCACCATTAATTCTGGCAAATCATTCCAACAGATGATGAATTAAACTTCTGCTTCCTTTGAGGAATATTACAGCCTAAGTGAGAGGCTGTATAGAGATAAGAAATAGGAGTGATTTTCCTTCAGATGCCTTTACTTCTCCTCTTTCTACAACTTTTAAGAGTCAAGAGTCACATTTGTGCTTTAGGTTCCTTTGTTTAGTCTTTCACAATAAAAGCCTTCAACATAGTCTTGGCCAGAGTGGGAGATATGAACACATGTGGGGGGGGGGGTTTACAGCTTCTATAGCCTGCCCCCATAGCCTTGGAAAGAGCTACATTAGCGGGATAGGAATAAACTTCTATTACTAATCAATAAGTTTGTTTCTGTACCAATGGGTTTGACTAATTTGTGGTCATCCCTGGGTCTGGTTTGTATTGAAACCCCGACTGGATTCTAGGACACGCTTAAAGTGAAATAAAGTATTTTGCCTGGAAATAACATAAAATGCATTCACACACGCAACACATGTTCCTGAAAACCATACAAGGCTATTTAGTAGTGAGGCATAAAACATTTTAAAATATAATAATAATTGCACTCCTTGTTCTACCTTAATTTTGGCCTTAATCTGAATTTAGAATTACCAGAATATAGGAATTGAGGAGTATGCCCTACAGCACTTGTCCCTCATGCCCGTAAATTCACTCTTAAGAATTGGGGGCCTTAAATGATACCTGCATTAATTTCACAGTATGTCTTATCACCAGCAAATTTGTCCGTTTGAAATGTATGGCAATAATGAAATAATTAAGTAACATTTATTCACATTTATTATCATCCTGCACAATTGTCTTCCCAGAAGATATCAATAACAATAAATACAAAAGTTTGTCACAATTAACTAGCAAGTCTTTGACATAATATTTGCATTTTCCACAAGTTTTTTCCCCTCACATCCTAGAGTAAATAAATCTATCACCACTTCATTGCAGTAATGTTTAGGGTAGATTGCAAAACAGAACATATAGACAAGGGTTAACAGAAAGTAATTTAAAAGAAGCACTTACACATAGTAAAAGCCAGAATGGTATAGATTCTGGAGACTAGAGTTCAAATTCCTGCTCAGCCATGAAAACCCATTCGGTGACCTTGGGCAAGTAACACACTCTCAGAACCAAAAAATCCTGTGATAGATTTACCTTAGGGTTGCCATAAGTTGGACACGACTTGAAGGCATACAACAACTTGCACATGAATGTGAATGCTGAGAACTTGACATAGGATTTAAGGATTTAGAATAGATTGGGCTGGTCAGTGGTGGTGCAGTGACCACATGTGTGTGGGGGAGTTCACACACAAACACACACACACCATCACCCAGACATGCAGCAACCCAGGCTACTGCTCTTCCATCTACCCTACTCCCCATGATACTCCATCATAGAAGAATAAGCAACACGAAATATAGGCCCCTTACACAGTACCCAATTGTAGGATTCCACTTTAACTTACATGGTTCCTTACTGTGAGATCCTGGGATTTGGAGTTCAGGCAGGGACACTTAGAATTCTCTGTGAGAGAGTTCTAGTGCTTCCCAAAATTACAACCTTCATGATTCCATAGAATGCAGCCATGGCAGTTAAAGTGAAATCATAGTGCTATAACTGGGTAGTGTTAATGGCTCCATACTCCTATAGCTCAGGAAGCACATGGGTTAAGTGCAGTCCACCCCAGGTGAAGCAATAAGGAGGTACACTTATGTGCACCACTGCCAGAATGGTCCTTCTGCTCACCTGCTGACAGCACAAGCTCCACTCCAGACACCCTGGCCACAGCAGAAAGGATATGTTGCCAAACTATTGCTGCTGTGCATGAGGCTAGAATGGGGGGACTGGAGAGAGAACATGTGCCCATGTGTGCACACACCATTGTTGTCTGGGCAGCCCTAATTAAGGAGTGCTGGGGTGAAGTGGCAAACCCACTCCCTTTTCTTTTTTTCCCCTCCTGAAATCTTAAAGCACCTGTGGCTTAACCCTTTCCTTTTGATCCCAACCCCTGTTTTGGAAGCAAAGCTGGAGTCTGAAAGTAGGATCTTTTGGAGACTTGGTGACCTCTTTAAATTTATTTAGGGCTGATCCCTGTCCTTTGATTAAAGCTTTGGTGTAAAAAAAAGAAAGAAAGAAAGAAAGAACAGAAACCATGGGCAGTTTTGCACAACTCAGTCATATGCATATCAGTTCATCAGGACAGTCCCACTGGTGCTTAAAATCAGATTGAGGTGCATTGGAATTGGTGGCCTTTAAAACCCAGAATAAAAAGAGCCAAGCCTTGTAATGTAGAAGGAAGATCTCCACCAAATCAAATTTAGATTAAAATTAGTTAAGAAGTTAAGAAAGTGATACATATCTACATGATTCAAAATTTCAGCATGTTCAAGAAGAGGAGGATCCCCTATTGCAGGGGGGATTTATACATGAAAATTAAATTACTTTAAAGGTGTTATCATTAGACCACCACCATGTAGCTATTCACAAGCTAGCAAGGTAGCAGTAGTAGTAAAATAGTAATTGACAGCAAGATTATTCTTATTCAGATTATTAGAATGAGGCCACAAGGCTTACATGGAAGGAATCTCAAATGAAATTAAGGAGTGATGTTGGACTTGGTCTCTGGAAGACCAGGGTTTGAATCCCCAAGCAGATTCTATGCATGGCTCACTGGAACTGAGGAGAGCAATTATAACCCTCCAGATGTCCATGGCATCTTTCATCAGTCCTAGCCAGCTAATGGGATTTCCCCTCCCCCTTCTAAGCAATCCTACTTAGGGCTGCAGTTAACCCCCTAATTATTTTTGATAGAGTTTCACTTCCAAGTAAACCTGTTCAGATTTCAAGACAGTTGGAGCCTACATGCCTGTGCACACCTACATAGCACTAAAGCCTCATCTACATGGGCTGGGATATGCTGGTATATTTGGCCCCAGATCAGCCCCCCCCCATTACCTGAACAAAATGGGAGGAAGTCTGCATGGACATACTGTTGGAGGGTATGAGTCTAAAATTAAAAAAAATATTAAAGATTCCAGGGATCTAGCCCTTTTAAAAAGAAAAGTATCTTCTTTAAAAGTAAAAAAAAAAAAAATCTTTCTTTCACAGTAAGCAGAGTAAAGGCATTGGAATGCAGACACAGCTCAATTAACATTTAAATGTGTGGTCTGATCACCCAGTCAATTAGACTCCTCAAACAACAAAAACGTCTGTTTAAAAAATGCATATCAAAAGTTTACTGAAGGTATATCAATCTTAATCTACATATTAAAACAAATCTAAAAGGTCCTTAACTAACTAAGAGGATTATTAGGTTAGGATAGTAACTCACCCAGCCTTAAGAGATGAGGGCTGCATGGTGAAGGGTGGAAAATAAAAACAAGACTGAAAGATGGCTACAGCCACATGGAGACAAAGCTTAAAAGGAACTTAAGCATAATAAAATATTTAAATTAGGAGGTCATGTGATGAATGACCCATTACTCCAGTTGGCTGAAATTGCCTAGGGAAAGAAGAAGGGGGAGTGGAAAAACTCATGCATGCAGGGAATTTCCTAAACTGAACTTAACATGGGATACACAAGATTGTATTGCATTATAATAATAATTTCCCCACATACTACACATACCAGCCGATACTAGTGGCTGTATCCACTGCTGTCCACCTCGCTCTCTCTGAAGCCAGGACAGAGGCCTGCAAGCATGTGATCAAGGCTGGACCCATGCAGGAGGCCTTGTTCATGTTCTGAAGGCCTCCATCATGGCTGCAAAGAGAGTGAAGCAGATGGCAGCAGAGACAGCTGCTGGTATGGGCCAGTGTGCAGGTATGGACTCCTGCATTCCTGCAGGGCCCTGTCCTATTTTTTTAATGAGAGTTAAAATAGAATGGTGTAACAGGCTTTACCCCATCATCCCCCTTTCTTTGCCCCATCATTGCCCCAAGCATCATTAATATAAGTATGCATGACAACTTGGAAGTAAGCCTCACTGTATTCTACAGGGCATGGTGTTATTTAGTGTGGCTTATTCCCAGGAAAGTTTGCATATGGCCCAATGTTGCAGTCCTAACCTTATTTGTCTGGAAAAAAACTGCACCCTGATCTACAACTCCCAGTATCCCCCAGCTACTATGATTGTTGGCCCCACTGGCTAGAGAATTCTACACACTTTATTCCTTTTCCAAACTGACATGCGAGAGTTCTTTTGAGTAAACATGCTCACCCTTTAACTCCTATCCATGGTTCTACAGATGGTGAAACAAGTGTAAAACCTGCCTTTGCAAGAGTATGAATTTTCTTAAGTGATGACCAAAGTTCACCCACGCCCTAGACAGTCAATGGTGGCTTGGTTTGTGTATGTGGGTGGGTGTTTTCTTTGAACTTTCTAACTTCAGAAAGGTAGAGAAGCTAATTGTTAATAACAGAGAAAAAGAAACTATGGTGGGAGTGGCTCGGCATATGGTAAATAACAGGCCTCTGATGCTCAATATTCATGTTTCCAAAATGAGATTAGCACAGCCTTCAGGGAACACTGACTGACAGGTAGGTTCTCTCATCCCTTGGGGTTGTTAAAAAATGATTCATCCCAGTTGTCAAATACACTAGATACAGCACTGAATGTAAGTTATTCAGGAATGAACTTATCTGGTCATGATCGACACAGTATTTTCTGCCCTACATGTTACTTCTTACAAAAGCGATTCTGACTGAAGCTGCTGTTAAGAATGGGCTAAAAAGCTGAGACTAAAGCCTTTTTGATAGGAGGGAATAAGAAAAAATCAAAAGGTAATACCTGCTTCAAGCATTTGAGGATGGTGATTGAAGCTGTTTGGATAAGCACATACTGAATGCTTTATCAGAGACAGCACATACAAAAGTTATCCGCATGAACAAATAGCAAACATTGGTCCCACTGCATTTAATTTGCATGAAAAATAATGTTACGGAGAAGCTGGGATTTGACCCGATTTATAATATGTGTTGGGCAGTGGGGGTGGGCATGAACACAGAGGCTGGCTTCTTGTAGGGCAAATTACAATGTTGTGAGCTAGACCTATAACCTCATAACTGTTTCATATTCACATTTACAATCATAGCATCTCGGATGCCCCTAAAACCCACCTTAAAAACCAGGTAGCCATGCCAAGTGAAGAGGTTCTGCAGTGCTGGCAAGCAGGGTGCTGAAAGATGATGCATCCATTCCCCTCCTCCCAGTGAGCTGCAATACAATGAAGAATTGCAACAGGTCCCTGCTTCTGCCTATTGCACTGCAGCTCGCTGGCAGCAAGGGGCTGGATGCAGCCAGGGGCTGCTCACCAGCACCACAGAACTCATGCCCTCAATATGACTGCCTGGCCTCTAGGGTGGGTTTTAGGGGATTGACTTAGAAGACAGAACATAGCTAAAACACCATAAGTCCCATGCAGGATCTTGGCCAAAGTACATACAGTGGATCTTAGAGAAAGCTATAATTTTGAGCATATCCGATAAAGGGATTTTATTTTAGAATAATGTTACATATAATATTATATTTATTTTAATCATGTTGTGTGCATGCATACACACAACATAGTATTGTATTTGGGATTTTCTTTTCTTTTTCAGGCTTTTCTAAGCTCAAATACATACATTCCAAAGCTTCTCTGCTTAAAATATGTTATTCCAAATAACAACTTTTACCTTTTGTTGTCCGGCCACATCCTTTTGACCATACTCTGATGTTGCTCAACTACATATGGTTTGTATTTGTGAATGTTGGAGGTTTTGAAGAAGGCATAGCTGTGTGTAACTAAACAAAAACCCTCCACGTTCTGTTCAGTTTCCATTTGTACTAAACTAATATCTGTCTATCATCTCTCTACCGAGAGAGGTTAATATGAAATGAATGAATAACGTGTGTGAACACTGACAACCATAGACATTCCCATAAAGATAAAGGAAATGCAACCCAGTGAACATAACTTTCCTGTGATGTTGGACTATATGAATTCATTACTGACACTGACCAATCAATATTCATAGTCTCCAATTGTATGAAGACTGTAGAAAGCTTTAAATGCTGTGTTTATACAGTACCTATGTGCATTATCTGACACATTAAATAGATATAATGCCTTTGCCTTGTATAAAATTCTTTGTATATGTTATTATTTGGCACAATCAGGCGGGTTTAACTCACAACCACAGTATACACATGAAACAGAAAGTTCTATGGCTACCATAATTTAATAACACACAAGGCTGATTTTGAAACTATTGAATCTAATAGAAAGTTGCAATTTTATTGATCCTGACAAATTTAGTACACCTCGCTGACCCCAGCAGTAAAAGTTTAAGAACTTCAATAGAAAGTGGAAATAGCCTTCAGTGCATACGTTCCCAAGTAAGTAAGAACTCTTGGATGGCATTGTGTTCAGTAATTACAATCTCATAAGTCTGCCTTATGACACCATAATTCACTTTTACCATCATTGAGCATATCCTGAGTCTCATTTTGTGAGACAGGTGGGATATAAATAAAACAAAGAAAAAATAAAGACAATAACCAAATCCCCCCTCCCAAACCTGCCTTTTCAGCAGTGTAGTCCCCCCAATGTGGCTATTTCCATGTTGTTGGAGAGTGGGGTGGGTGGGTAGAGACATGTCCAGCTCTCTTCTTGTAGCTGGATACTCTGTTTTAGGCATCTGCAGGGACCCTGTTGCAACACTTTTGGCTACAGGAAGACAGATGGGCATGTCTCTGCTAATTCTTCTTCTCTGTAGCAACACAGAAATCACCCTGTTGGGTGGGCTGCACTGCTGAAAATAAAAGTTTTGGAGGTAGCATGTGGGAGATGTAGCTATGGAGATATAGCAATGGAAATGCATCTACAGCTCCCAATGGAGACCAGAAAATATCTCAATGGGACAAGGAGAAGTGGATCCTTTACAAAAGACTATAGTGATCAGATGCACATGTGCATACACACACATACACACACTGCATTTTAGTTTGTAAAACTGAATTAATAATTGAGGTGATTAAACATGCAACTTAACTCATTTGCCTTTTCAATCAAACTAATATTACATCAACAGACTGGAGCTTGGAAAGTTACCTTAAACGCAATACGTTATAGTTATAGTTACTGTGCCAAGATTCAAGCAAGTCATTAATTGCCATTACAGTTATAATTTAAAATTAATTCATCACTCTCTCATTATTCAAAATTAACAAGTTTCTTTCGGTTACTTTAAAATGACATGAGAATGCTTATGTAGTGAGGCCACACATTGCTGACACAACACAACTAAATCAATCAGCTACACTTACAGAAGCGATGTTGTGTTATACAGTCGGCCCTCTGTATCCCTGGATTTGGCACCTGCAGATTCCACTATCCACGGCTTGAAAATATTCCAAAAAATAAAAATACATTCCAAGAAGCAAATCTTGATTTTGCCATTTTATATAAGAGATGCCATTTTACTTTGCCACTGAATATAGTGGGACTTGAGCGTCTACAGATTTTGGTATCCACAGGGATTCCTGGAACCAAACCCCAGCAGATACCAAGAGCCCACTGTAATTTTGATTTCACCTAATTATGTTGCAATCTTTTCATAAAGGAATCAATTACTGTGAATTACAAGTATTTGTATACGATTTCTAAAACTAACTCCTGTGCTTTATAGCATACAGCAAGGAAATAGTGGATGAAATAATGAAATTGAATCCTTTAGCCCAGTGTTCCCCCAAACTTTGATATTCCAGATATTTTGGACTTCAGCTGAAGTCCAATTCCTGACTGTTGGCCAAGCTGACTGGGGCTTCTGGGAGATGAAGTCTAAAATGGCTGAAAGACCAACATTTGGGAACCACTGCTTTAACCACTGCATCCTCATTATGGAATCTGAGATTATAATTTCTCTTTGCTGAGAAAAAAAATGGCTGGACAGGAGCAATTTTGTGCAGAAAAAGTATGATAAGATAAAGGATCTAGCACCTTCCTCTTTTTTTGCTTTAAATCACCTACTTCTATTTTACACTAATTCCCCATCACCTTCATTCTGACAAGCAGGCAATGCTGCTATAATACATAGGTAATGCTTCATATACATTTATACTGAACTGCTTTGTTTCCTCTTGTCCCTTCTTTATTAACATTGAGCAAACATGATTTGAGAATCATTACCGCTTAAATATGTACTATACATTTGTTAGAAGCAGTCTGGTAAAAAAAAAAAAAAAAAAAAAAAGCTAAAAAGAAGGGTGGGGTGTATCTTGCCTTTTGAATTAAATTTGCTCCTGAGTCCTGGGTGTTGTCTAAATGATGAAAAAACTCCTCACAGAAAACAAGGGGAATACCTTTTATCCTGATGAGATCCTGCGGTGATTCGCTGTACTAAGAAGGATGGGGGTTAAAAACTCCATGTACTCCATGATAACAGCTTTCGCAGTTTCTCATAAAGTTTTTTAAATATATATATATATATATATATATATATATGCAGAAATGTGCTTTCATGACCATTTGAACAGCTAGTTCAAATCAGGGCACATTCTGGAAGCTGAAATGTGATTGGCCAGATGAGTGCAAGGGTGGGCTTGCCAGCGACGAAGTGGCAGGAACCGCCATTGTTGATTTTCATGGAAACGATTGTGTGTGATTTTTGTTCAGTAAAGCATGTATGTGTATATGTGTGAGTGTGTGTGCACACGCACAGAAGATCATTTTTACATGTCTTGGATTTAATGAGGGGGGGGATGTACATTGGTGGGAGATTTTGGAGAATAATAACACAAGTAATTAACTCGCAGCCACCATCTTTATTCATGTTTATGTCATGAAGACAAATGAATGTTGCTGCTATGGTGAGTTAATGCACAATTATCTGCTGTTAATTTTTCCGTCTAGCTGACCCCCTGGAGATAATTATATGTTCTGCCCTTTGCAAACAGTGATTATATTGTGGCATCACAGTGCCATAAAAAGATGGTAACTCATTCTGTTACTCAACAGTGTTGGCATGAATCATTCTGCCATTTAAAAATCTGCTGAAAATTACACAACAGTGCCGATTATGAAAAAGCTCCTCCCCTCCAGTGAACTCCCAAACACAGATTCTTCACACAATGGCTGCTGACACACTACAGAAATAATGCAATTTGACACTGCTTTAAGTATGATGGCTCCATCCTGTGGAGTCCTGGGATATGTAGTTTGATGTGGCACCAGAGCTCTCTGACAGAGAAGGCTAAATATCTCACAAAACTACAAATCCCAGAATTCAATAGCATTGAGCCATGGCAGTTAAAGCAGTGTCAAACTGTATTATTTCTGCAGTGTGTCAGCAGCCAATGTAAGTTAATTTTTTTTTCACATTTCCCCCTTCCCCGTGAAACTGTTACACAGTCATATGTCTACCACAGACATCTTCAAATTTGCTGACTACTTCATACAATTCTGGGAGAATGTTAATATTGGATATTACCTGTCAACCCAGTTGAACAAAATGGACCCGGTGATTCTCCATAGTTGTGCCGCCTCATGAACCAAGTGATGGTCATAAGAGTTCTCTTCTGGGGAAATTGTTTGACCATTGCTGAACTGCTCAGTGAGAAGCTCCTGACAAGTTGTTAGGTAATTCTTAGATCAGTCTGGAAATCATGGCCATAAGTCACAATGCCAGTAGCCAGGCCCCACCAGGGCTCACACTAGACATTTAAAGCCAAAACAGGGCTCCAGCATTGGCCAAAAGAGGACCTCTGATCTGCGGAGCTTCAGCACCTACCACCCCCACCCTTGCTGAGCTGTACCCCTAGTATAAGCACATCAGGGTTCAAAGGAGGAAAGAAGATGGCTATGGCTACAGTTGTTTTTCTCACCCATCCCTTCTCCTAACAGTACTAGGCCCTTCAGAGAAGGCGTTTCACCAAAAAGCGTAAGGTAGCCATGATCTCCCCTTCTCCCATATAAGCTCCCACAGGAACATCTGCCTCTGATGCCTTGCCATCTGATAAGCCTGCAAAGAATGGGCTCCTGGCAGGAATCAGTTTGTGGATATTTATCCTGTCAGACTGGGCTGCTCTCAAAACTAGCATTCAGCCTGTTTAACACAGCCCAGCAACTTATAGAATGAGTGTATGACACTACACCAAGTGCTTCTTTTTTTTAACATAAGAAAAAAGCCAATTTGGCATGTTTTAAAAAAGAAACTATCTATAGTTCATGTTGAGGCAAACCAGCTTTCAAATGTGGGGGAAACTGCTAGCCAGTTTTAAGTTGTCCAGATGCAAAGCATGAAAATGAGTAAGTACTGATTTATTGGGTAATTTAGGGCTGCTTCACAAATAAATGAAATCCATCTTACCAGACTTCAAGAAAACAAATGACCAAACATAAATGCACCTGCATGCATATCAATGGCATTTGTGAAATGAATGGGGAAGATTCCTTTAAAGTTAGCAGTCTTCACATGTTTATATTCACTAATTTCTAATTGCAGACTTCTTATTTCTTTGCCTTTCTACACCCTCTCTCGTCCTGCATCACTCTAACCTGCAGCCATTTTGTCTTCTTTCCCTATTCTCCATAAGACTATGTATTTAATTATGAACAAGTAATTAGTTATACTGGTTTTATATGTTTTACAAAGAAGACTAAGCCTATCTCTTTCTCTACTCGACTCTATGTATGTGAGCGGTGGGCCTAGTTGTTTTTCAGCTTCTGCCTTAACAATATAATTACTTTGCTTGAGAGACCCACTACTATCTCTCACATTTCCCAACAGTTTCAGATGTTGAGAGGGAGGCATGTATAAAATGGGATCAAAGCCATATTCCCTATAACAAGCATTGGAAATATGGGCCTGAATCATATTAGTTAATCCCAACTAGATGCTCTGAACTAATTGCTGAACATTGAGGGCCTGAATACAGAGCAGAAATACAGCAGTTTGACACAACTTTATCCACCATAGTTCTATCCTATGAAATCCTGATATTTGTAGTTTGGTGAAGCAACAGAATTCTCTGACAGAAAAGGCTAAATACCTCACAAAACTACACATACTAGGATTCCATAGGATAGAACTGTTATGATGGGGAGACTCTAGTTCCCATCATCTGCTAGTTCAGCAATCAGGTAAACAAAGGGTTAACTTGGGTCTGTAGAAGGTAACACCTTTAGTGGCAATGTCATCAATGATGTCAGGTCAGCAGAGACAGAATAACCAATCAGGACTTAAGGGGTGGCAAGTTTAAAAGGTAATAAAACTGCTTCAGAACCACAAGATGGAGAGAGAACAAAGAGGGTCCTGAGATGAGCACATCACATCTCAAGTTGAATGAGAACAAAGGAGGATGGCCTCCCTCTGAATACAACAGAATCCTGCATATTGAGTAAGTAGATTAGGAGAATGTATTAGCTAGTTTTTGTGTTAAGGATTTTTCTCATTTGGTTGAATGTAACTGAATGCTTTATTCTGTCTGTAACTTCTAATGATGTGCCTGGAGAAGAGAAGCTTTTCCATGAGAGAGATTTGCATGTTTGAACTCTACTTTGGGATAAATAGTTTTTTCTAATCTTTCTATCAGCTGATGTGTACATGTGCTTTGTTTTGCTTGGACACTTCCTCTTCCCTTTGGGACAGAAGGTAAGAAGTGGTAATAGCTCTGCATGTCGCAGAAAGCAGAGAAAGGGACTCTCACAGTTTCCCTTTGAACTATGTGGAAAAGGGTGTAGAAAATCAAAGGGTGGTGGTGGCATGCCTCTAGGGGGTGCAATTTAGGGGAATTCCCAGGCAGAGGAATCCCCAAGATTGCATCTTACAAAGGGACAGCTTTAGGGGTTCTCGGGCAGAAGCAACCCCCCAGACTAACCACAAGAACTATGGTGGATAAAGAGTGGTGTCAAACTGCTCTATTTCTGCAGTGTAGACAGGCCCTGAGTCAACCTGTAGGTAGATGCTATTGATTTAAAGAGTCTATTCCAATTGAGAGTATCAGCAGGATTCAGGCCAAGGACTGCAATCTTTCTCCAAGTTATCTAGTTACTCATGTACAAAAGATTATAATAAGATCTCTGTTGGGCCAAAACAAAGACAGATATAGTACAGCATCTCATCTTCATAGTGGTAAAACTAGCTGCCTCTGGAAACCTACAAGCAAGACAAGACCAGTAGCCCCTTGACAAATTTCCCAACAAAGCCACCACTAGGACTGGACAACCAAGTGGAAGTCCAGGTAAATACAGCCATTAAGCCTTCAAAATAGCCTGCCCACTTATTCTTTCCCCTCCATTGACAGTCACCCCTTCACCAGTGCATTGGTCCCTTTCCCCTTGGCCAAATGGAAATTTCTTCCTGGACTGAAGAGAATCTTTGCAGTTCAGGATTTATTATGCAAAAAAAAAAAAAAAATCACGTATGGTTGCTTTGCACGGGGGGGGGGGAAGCATTTTCTGTATAAAAAAAGTAATTTTTCAATGCAGAAATATTAATTCCTGTTCAAAAAATGCTGTTTTCAGCATAGAAAATGCTGTAATTGGGTATTTCTTCAGCACAAAATTTGCACATGGCTGATTTGCACAGAAAACAGCATTATCTGTGCAGAAAACAACACTTTTGTACTGCAATTAACATTGCTATGTTGAGATGTTATTTTATATGCAGAAAAGGCAGTTTTCTGTGCAAAACACCCATGTGTGAATTTCACTCAGAATACAACCTGAATTGTGAATAGCCTTTGAAAACTGTGGTTTTTGAAGACTTTGTCACAGCAGGAAGAAAATTTCTGCCTTCAAGAAGAAACTTAGTGAAGAATTATATCTATAGTTTCCCAGCTTTTTGCTCTGATCCTGAAAATAACATATATCCAACATGATTAGTCTTATCCGCAAATGTTGTCTCTAATCCGCTGAAAGATCTTAGCATTCTGACCATATTGATCTTTCGCAACCTTGGTCCTATGCAGGAAATAGGTTTATAGAGGCTGCTTAAAGCAATTTGACAGACAGGATGGTCTCCACAGGTAATCATTGTTTTAGAATATTCCCTATAATATGTCTTCAATATCTACAAGCATACGTACATATCAACAGCATACATTTATTCTTAAACTCTGCTAATGGCTGAAAGTATTGCATCAGTTGATGTCTAAATGCTTTTGAACATTATTCAATATAAAGCTATAATTGGGCAGTAAAATATCACAGTGAGAAATGTACTCTATTATAAGAAGCTGTAGTGATGATGCCTAGAAAAAAAATATTTTAAATATGAAGAGGAATTCTATAAAATTACTGAGCATACATTGCAGAGCCTTGACTACCACACTGTTACCATGGGAATGAGAATGCCAGTAGGGTGGGTAACCACTAGAAAAGGAAAGGTGTCAAGGAAAGCTGACTAGGGAAGTGACACTTGAAACAGCAGAAGGGTTAACAGGCTGCAGTTCTATACAAACTTACTCAAGAGTAAGCCCCACTGAATTTTGTTATGATACTATGGAATACTGACATGCTCATAATCTTCATACTGCACTTGTTTGGCTTGCTGAAATTAGAACAAATGTGATTAGAAGGATACTGCACTAGTCATGGAATAGAAAGGGGATGGGAAACTTCAGCCTATGGGTCAAATTTGGGCTAACCCATCTGGCCCATAGGTTCTTTTGCTGTTATCTCAGATCAGAACTTGGACATAAAAGGCTATTTAAAGCCTTGCAACAGAGCTTTGGAGAACTGAGGTCAGATTTACAGTCCAGGAAGGTGTTGGGTGGAACTCACCTCAGTTTTCTACCCATCAGAATGTTGACAACACCTGTTGTAGCAGCCATCCACAGAATGAGCTGAGCTGCTGACTGTATAAGAGGATGATGATAAATACCCCTCTGAGATTGCCCTATCAGATGCTCAAAGTGATAAGTACATTGTGTACAATGTATTCTATTACTAAGGCAGTAGAGTCAAATAAAAAGAAATGACTTCCTGACCAGAAGATAGACAGATGGATTAAAAGATAAGGACAAGAACTGTTAAGTTTACTCAGAAAATATCCTTATACACGAAGTATAAAAGAGATTGTTTTGCTGGGATATTTCAACATCCATCATGAGTCTACTCTCTTGGGAAATGCTTGGACTTCAAGTCCTCCATGACAACCATGGGTTGGTCCCAACTGCTATCTACATATTCTGGACTTAGTTTTCTGTGCAGGGATGGATGATGGTGATCTAGGTGTGGAGGAATTTTACATGGTTCTGTTGTCATGGGTACATCTTTATCTGATGGGATTTAGACTCACTGGAACTCAGAGGGCTTGTCTAGCCAAGGTGATATAATGTGGGCTGCTGCGCATTAATGCAAATTTGCAGCAGCATTCATTTGTCTTCACAGTCCTTTGGCAAAATCACTGGTATGCAAAGCTATCCATGTTTCAAGTTCACATGCAGCTATCCCTGCGAATCAAGATGGTGGCCATGAGTGAATTATTCACGTTATTATTCTCCACAAGCTGCCACCACTACACAGTATTTTGTTTTAACTGTAAATTACAGGTGTGCAAGTGAGACCTTCTGCTTAAAAAAGCTGTTTGGTCACCTCAGCACAGCAAAAAAGTACATGATCTGTACTGCAAAACACCAAAATGGTGCTTCCAGCTGCCAGAAAGCTCACCTCCCCCCTGCACACATCTGACCAATCAGATTTCCAGTTCTGTCCTCGCCAACAATGTGTTGCAATGTGAACGGGTTGTCCTAACAAGCAGTAATGTGCATTTCCACACATTTAAAAAAAAAACTTTGGGGAAAGCAGCAAAGGCTTTCCCCCCCACAGTATTTGGAACGTTTGCCCCCGCCCCCGTCTGAATAATGTGAATTACCATGAATCTCATTGGGACAAAAAGTTTTCCCCTCAAATTCTATGAGGAGTATTTTCACCAGCTAGACAACCTCAGAGCCTCTGCCAGTTTCAGACCCCCTTAAGATGTTCTGTGCCAGGAGGCTTATTGATCCAGATGGATTCTTGGTGGCTGTTGGAGAGTTTCCTGTTGCCCTGGCAGTTGATACTGTTGATTTCTTGGTTCATCTCTGGAAAGGAAAAGTTGCTAGGGAGGTGGACACAATCACTCCATAGCAACAGAGTGGAGCCAAGTGATCCCGCTGGTTTACTAGGGACCTGGTAGCACATCATTGGTGGAAAATGCAGAGCAGATCCAGCTGAACGTGGCCATTGGAAAACCTGTGCTATGGTGGTGGTGGCAGCAAAAAGATCATATTTCTTTGCCATCATTGTGTCTGCACAGTGTCACCCAGAAGAGTTATCTCAAGTGGTCAGAGGCCTGCTGGATACCATGGTCGATGGTATCAAAAGCTGCAGAGAGGTCCAGTAGAATTTCAAAATATAAACAAATAAAAGTGGAGAAAATTAAAATGGACCATTCAAATATATGGGTGTTGTGGGGCTTTTTGTGTTTGTTTTTTTACTACAAACCATGGGGTGAGAGCTCTCTCTTGGAGAGCTAGTTGTGTTTCACAGCAGCTTTCCAACAACTTTCCACCACAACTATTGATCTCTTAATTTCTAACTCATAAATACAGCTGACTTTTCAAAATCTCACAGTGAAATACATAAAGCAGCACAAGCCAGGGAGACAGGGCTACAGTTATCAAGATTTACTGTATGTAACAACTGATTACAAATTTTATAGCCAATGACATTTAGCCATTGAATTTTTTTTCTAGTTGTATATTTCATTTTCAACATAAAAGAAAAGGACCTCAATTATTTTTTATAATAATCCAGACTCTTCTGGAAAATAAAATATAAACATTACCACCTCGTAAGCAAAAATAAAGGAGAGGGAGAAAGGGGTGTGTGTGCGTGTGTGCCTTCAGGTTGTCTGTCAACTTATGGCAACCCCATGGGAATTTCATAGTTTTTTCATAGGCACTGAATACTCAGAGGTGGTTTTGCCAGTTGATATAATTTTAGAAAGGGTAAGCAGTATAGAAGCAGATTAAATAAGAATAATTAGTGAAGGGCAATGGAAGGGCTGGCTGCAGGTTTAGTAAAATACATGCCAAAGTGTTGTTTCCTTCCTATGTAAAGTGAGCATTGGCAGGGTTCTCTAGTGGAAGTAAGTGGCCACAGTATTCTATGTAAGAATATAAAACCATAGATTTTTCTAGTTTGGCATTTTGTTCCAAAAGTGGCCAACTGCATACCCATAGGAAGCTGACAAGCAAGATATGAATGCACTCTCTTGCACATGCTTCCTAGCAACTAATCTTCAGAGGGATTCTTGTCAGAACCTGCCATCTGAGAGCCATCATTTCCACAATGCTATGACACTAGCCACTACTTCTGAATAGCTGCTGCTGCACTCTTTCCAGGTTAATCTTAGAAAATCAGTGGCAAGTGCCTTGTGGCATGCGCAGCTCTAACATGAAAGGGGCATAGGAGCTCTTCTGAGAAACAAGGCCAATGGGCATTGGGTGGAGGGGGGATAGAAGAGGAGTTTGGACAGGGAAGCCTAAAGTTCTCCTTCAGTGAGTACCTAATAAAACTGAATATGGTCAGTGAGGGAGCTGCTGCAGTCACCTGCAATACCTGTGGAATGTTTGTCTTCTTGCCAGAGGAGGCGGGGAGATATATCTGCAGCAAGTGCAAGTTGGTGACCCTGCTGGAAGAGAAGGTCAAGCATCCAGAGGACAGGGTATCTACTCTTCTGAATATTAGGGGGCAAGAAGTTTTCTTAGAAAGAGTGGAGAAGACCATCCTGGAAACAGCACACAACAGGGAGATGTCTACAGAGGAGGCCATTACCCATACACAGGAAACGAACACATGGAGGAATGTGACACAGAGAAGTAGAAAGTCCAGGGCTCCTTTGGCCAACTTGAAGCCACGGAATCGATTTGAAGTTCTCTCTCTTTCCAAAGAAGAAGAGGAAGAGCAGCAGTGCCAGGCCTCAGGGAACATACAGGAAACCCTGGTAGATCCAGCACATGAAGTGGCCTCTGCCAAGACTTGAAGGAGGAGGAGGGTGGTGGTGGTAGGGAATTCCCTGTTGCAAGGAACAGAAGCAGAAGTCTGCAGGCCTGACAAAATGTCTCGGGAGGTATGCTGTCTACCTGGGGCAAAAATTCAAGATGTTTCAGAGAGGCTGACAAGACTCATCAAGCCTTCTGACCATTATTTCTTCTTTTTGGTCCATGTGGGAACCAATGATACTGCAAGGCATAGCCTCCAGAAGATCACAAGGGATTATGAGGCTTTGGGTAAGAAACTGAAGAACCTGGATGCACAGACAGTAATTTTGTCTGTCCTTCCAGTGGAAGGACAGTTGGTAGGAATGATTTTGCAAAGAGTCTGAAAGATCTCATCAGGAGGGCTTTAAACTGAGTTGTATGAGGGAGGGAGACAGTACTCTTGAAGGCAGGAGTTCATCGAGTGCTAGAGATAATAGCCTAAATGTTATACAGGAAACAAGGCAAATAACACAACAACCCAAATGGGAGGAATAAACCCTTTAAAAGGCAGATAGGGGAAATGGCCCATGGTCTCAGATGTCTCTACATGAATGCACAGAGCATGGGAAATAAACAGGATGAACTTGAACTCTTAGCACAGCAAAAAAAAAATGATATCATAGGCATCACTGAAACCTGGTGGGATGAGTCTCATGATTGGAATATACTAATAGAAGGGTATTGCCTATTTAAAAAAAAAAGACCAAACAGGAAGGGCGGTGGAGTAGCATTATATGTTAAAGATGTGTACACCTATGAACAGATGCATGACTTAAATCCAGGGAGCCAGGTTGAGAGCAAAAAATTAGGGGAGAGAGAAACAGCAGGGATATCATTGTGGGGGTCTACTACAGACCTCCAAGACAAACCGAGGACTTGGATGATGCCTTCCTGGAATAGATGACCGCACATACAGAAAGGAGAGATGTAGTAGTAATGGGGGATTTCAACTATCCTGACATTTGTTGGAAGTCCAACTCTGCCAAGAATTTAAGGTCCAACAAATTCCTCACTTGCCTTGCAGACAATTTCATTGTCCAGAAAATGGAAGAGGCAATGAGTGGATCAGCTATTTTAGATCTGATCCTAACCAATGGAGATGACCTGGTTAATGGTGCGGATGTGGTGGGATTCCTAGGGGGTAGTGACCATGTTCTCCTGGAGTTTGTCATACAGAGGAAAGGGGAAGCCAAGCATAGTCAGACATGCATTCTAGACCTTAAGAGTGCTTATTTCAGAAAACTTAGGGAATTACTGGGGTGATCCCATGATCAGAAATACTAAAAGATAAAGGAGTTCATGAAGGATGGGAGTTCCTAAAAAGTGAGATATTGAAAGCACAACTTCAAACAGTTCCAATGAGGAGGAAAAAGGGGACGTGTCTAAAGAAGCCAGGGTGTATGTTGAAAGAACTCTCAACTGAGCTGAAACATAAAAAAAGACATGTACAAGAAATGGAAAAAGGAGGAAATCACCAAAGAAGAATTCAAAGAAATAGCCAGCTCATATAGGGGGAAAGTCAGAAAAGCCAAAGGTCAGCTGGAGCTCAGGCTTGCTAGAGAGGTTAAAAACAATAAAAAGGGCTTTCTTGGGTGTGTCTGTAGCAAAAGGAAGAACAAGGAAATGGTAGGGCCACTGCGGAGAGAAGATGGTGAAAGGCTAACAGGGGACAGAGAAAAGGCAGAACTATTTAACACCTTCTTTGCTTCAGTCTTCTCCCAAAGGGGGAACAGTGCTCAACCTGTGGAAAATGGAGCAGATGATACAGTAGGGGAAATACAGCACAGAATTGGTAAAGAGGTAGCTTAGGAATACCTGGCCAGTATAAATGAGTTCAAGTCTCCAGGGCCAGATGAACTTCATCCAAGGGTATTAAAAGAACTGGCAGAAGTAATCTCAGAACCACTATCAATAATCGTTGAGAATTCCTGAAGAACAGGAGAGGTCCCAGCAGACTGGAGGACAGCAAATGTTGTCCCGATCTTTAAAAAGGGGCGGGCGGAAGAAGACCCAAATAATTACCACCTAGTCAGCCTGACATCAATACTAGGAAAGATTCTAGAGCAGATCATTAAACAGACAGTCTGTAAGCACTTAGAAAGGAATGCCATGATCACAAAAAGTCAACATGGATTTCTCAAAAACAAGTTGTGCCAAACTAATCTTATCTCTTTTTTTGATAGAGTTACAAACTTGATAGATGAAGGGAATGCTGTCGATGTAGTGTATCTGATTTCAGTAAGGCTTTTAACAAGGTCCCCCATGATATTCTTGCAAAAAAGTTAGTAACATGCAGGCTAGACAGTGCAATTGTTAGGTGGATCTGTAATTGGTTGATGGGCCGAATCCAAAGGGTAGTCACCAATGCCTCCTCTTCATCCTGGAGAGAAGTGACCAGTGGGGTGCCACAGGGTTCTGTCCTGGGCCAAGTGCTATTTAACATCTTTATCAATGATTTGGATGAGGGAATAGAGGTATGCCTATTAAGTTTGCAGATGACACCAAATTAAGAGGGATAGCTAATACTCCAGAGGACAGGATCAGAATCCAAAATGACCTCAACAGATTAGAAAGTAGGCCAATATTAACAAAATTAATTTCAACAGGGAGAAATGTAGGATACTACACTTGGGAACTAAAAATGAAAGGCACAGATATAGGATGGGTCACACCTAGCTTGAGGGCAGTACATGCGAAAAGGATCTAGGAGTCTTAGTGGGCCACAAGCTGAACATGAGTCAACAGTGTGACGCAGCAGCTAAAAAAGCCAATGCGATTCTAGGCTGCATTAATAGGAGTATAGTGTCTAGATAAAGGGAAGTAATAGTGCCACTGTATTCTGCTTTGGTCAGACCTCACTTGGAATACTGTGTCCAGTTCTGGGCACCACAATTCAGGAAGGATATTGACAAGCTGGAACGTGTCCAGAGGAGGGCGATCAGGATGGTGGGAGGTCTGGAAGCCATGCCCTATGAGGAGCGGCTTAGGGAGCTGGGCATGTTTAGTCAGGAGAAGAGAAGGTTGAGAGGGGGCATGATAACCATGTTTAAATATTTGAAGGGATGTCATACTGTTTTCTGCTGCTCCAGAGACTAGGACATGGAGCAATGGGTTCAAATTACAGGAAAAAAGATTCCACCTAAACATTAGGAAGAACTTCCTGACAGTAAGAGCTGTTCGGAAGTGGAATACACTGCCTTGGATTGTGATGGAGTCTCCTTCTTTGGAGGTGTTTAAGCAGAGGCTGGGTGGCTCTCTGTTGGGGATGATTTGATTGTGTATTCCTGCATGGCAGGGGGTTGGACTGGATGGCCCTTGAGGTCTCTTCCAAATGTATGATTCTATGAGATAATCTTGAGTTGAGACATCGTGCAAAGTTAAAAAGCATATCTCAGAACCAGTCACCTGGTGCTATTGAGAAGATGAGGCAGAGGGGATTAAATGATGGGCCGATGATACCACAGCCTGATGATGCACCATGTTGATTTGTGTAATGAGATACGCCGTGAAAGGGACCACTACTAAATAGTCAGTAGGTGGCCTTAACATGAGTCTCTATTTCTCCACCTCCAGTTGACATCATCTAGGTCGGAGAAATCCAAATACTGATCCTCTCCATCTAGGTGGAGATAATAGTAAAATTACTATACAGATCTGCCCTGGCTTTTTCACTATGAATGAGTTATTGGGTATATGCTTAGTACTGTAAATATTAAGTGAAGTTATGATATTCTCACGTTTGAATAAATTCTCATAATATAATCAAAGAAGTAAGTGATGATGGTGTCCAGTATTCAGCATAGGGGAGCAGTTCAGGTTTGTTATCCATTCCCTGTGTGTGTGTGTGTTTATGCACATCAGTGTTCCATTTCCAAAATGCAACAGCCACTTCCTCCAAGCACAAACTACTGGCATATGTGTGTTAACTCCAGAAGAATCCATCATCTGCAGTCCAGAAAAATAATAAAAGGTTCTAATTAGCAGGTAGGCTAGATCTGTATTTTTGGTCATTTATAGATGTTTAAACGCATGTTTAGTTGGTGAAAGCTCAATGTGACCAGGGCTACTAGAGATTCTCATTAACATTCATCTGTAATTACACCTCTCTTTCACCTCAGCAGAGCCATTTATAAAACATTAAACATTAATCATGGTAGAGTTACAGATGTCTAACTTAAATTTCCCTGAACTTAAACTCACCCATTCTTGATTGCCATGCTTGAAGATACCGAATGTAGCACCTAGAAAAATAGGTTGCTTTTAGCTATTATGACTCAGTACCTAGAATCAGTCATGGAGAAATTTAGCCTTCTGGGTATGCAATCTGGCCACAATTCTGTTTACCCATAAATATGATTCAGATGCAAAATGCATCATTTTTCTTTTCCAGATGTAGAAAATGAGATGATAAATGGACAGAAGATGCTGGTATATAAGGCTTCAAAATACTAGTATCCTACATTCCTCGACCTCTTTTGCCCTAAAGTACCATTTGAATGGAACATGTGGGACAGAAGCACAGAAATGAATTAAATATTTTTTTTCTGGTTGTTGTCTGTGAATATTTTATTTTTGCTCATACAGAAAAATCAAATCATACACAGAGTAGAGATATTGGTGTATAACTCTTGAAGAAGTTCCACAATATTTTCATATCCCTGTCCTAGGGGACTAGTGACCATGGAATTTTAGAATGGACCTGTGGGGTCCAGTCCAGTCCCCTATTCACTGCAAGATCTATAGGTGCTGATCTGCAGGATCTGCAATTGTTTAATACAGCCTGAAAGATGGCAGCCAACCTCTGCTTAATGTCTAGTTGCAACATCTATTTACTCATAACAGCAGCAGAAGCTCATGTTCATTAATTATGTATATAGTTTTTTCTCAGAAAGAGAAGCCCTGGAAAATTTTCTTTATATTTACAAAAAGGAAACTGAGACTGAGATACAGTATAAAGCTTCTCAATTAATTAATGTCTAGCCATGAATTAGAAGCTCTAGCACAATAGATTTTTGAATATACTTTTGGAAATATCAGTTCTTGATGACAACAACAACTAGAAGTATAACAACTATACTACAGCAATTTTATATTTCAATAAGGATGAGCACAATCGTATGCCTGCCATGTTTTGAAACAGGTAGTTACCTCAGAATATTTATTGCCAATGAACAAAGTATTTTAATTCATTTCTGGAGGAGAGGAATGAACTTTTCACATTCTTTTTTAAATTTTAAAATAGCATGCAATGTATTCCTCACAGACAGATAAGAACAGTAGGTTGGAGTGGAGCTTGTACAAACCTAGGACCTGTCTACAGTGCAGAAATACAGCAGTTTGGCACCACTTTATCCACCAAAGTTCTATCCAATGGAATTTTGGTATTTGTAGTTTTGTGAGGTATTTAACCTTTTCTATCAGAGAACCTGGGTGCTTCACCAAACTACAAATACCAGGATTCCAAAGAATAGAACTATGGTGGATATAGTGGTGTCAAACTGCTGTATTTCTGCAGTGTAGACAGGCCGTTATATACAAAATGGTGCAGGTTAGTTACCTGTATTCCTATTTTTATGTACAGAATACTACTTCCCCTTTGAGTGTCTGTGATTTTGTACCCCTGCAGTGATTTCCTGAATAGAGAGAGGTCCTATGTTTTTCTTTTTAATTCCTAAACAACAACAACAACAAAAAAACCTCTGTTTTCTGGAAAAATCTGTTTAATGATGTTAGTCCAGAATCATAAAAGAGGTAGATGATAACCTGAAATAGATTTCTGAATGGACATCTAGTTCACATAGAGCAAAATGTAGCTGTTCTCTCAGTGAACATCACCTAACCTAAGGGTGGGAATGGTGCAGCCCTACAGAAGTTATTATTTACTGGAAGTTACAGCAGTCCTAGCCAGCATAGTCAATGATGAAGAACACTGGAAATCACAGTTCAGCAACTATATAATCTCACACATAGAGTGCATCTACACTCTAGTAATAATGCAGTTTGATATCACTTTAAGAGCTGCAGCTCCATCCAATGGAATCCTGTGGTTTGTAGTTTTACAAGGTCTTTAGCCTTCTCTGCCACAGAGTGTTGGTGCCTCACAAAACGACAAATTCTGTAGGATGGATCCATGCCAGTTAAAGTGGTGTCAAGCTACAGTAGGACCAATGTATCTGCTGGGGATTGGTTCTGCGGGGGCTGTGGATACAGAAAACCATGGATAATAGTGAACACCATTGGAAATAATGGGACTTCCAGTTTAAAATACCATAGAGTTGCCTTGGAGGACCTGGAAAATGGCTAGAGGGGACATATTTTCTATGAAGACTCTATGGCATGTGTGCTGTTTTGTGTCCCATGGATAAGTGAATCAGTGAATAATGAATCAGTGATACGGGAGTCCTATTGTACATTATTTCTATAGTGTAGATGCACCCTTAGTTTTCCAAGTGTGCAACACAACTTCTTCTTCCCCTGCATCCTCATCATGGCACCCACATCCTGAAACACTTCCCCAGGCCAGGATCTTTGGTGGGCTCCGTACCTACCAAGTCCCAAATCAGGAAAAAATGATATAAATGATGATGGTGGTGATGGTGATTTTAAGGGCAATGAGATACTAACCTAAGGGTGGGAATGGTGCAGCCCCACAGAAGTTATTATTTACTGGAAGTTACAGCCTCCCTCCCTCCCTCCCTCCCTCCCTCCCAATGCCTTCCCCAGCCTTCCTGAGGAGGCTCTGGAGCTCTAAGCCCCAGAGTCCCTTCAGGAAGGCTGGGGAGAGGCTGGGCAGCTTCCCTCGCTCCCGCCCGCTGCATTCCCCAGCCTTCCTGACGGGGCTCTGAGGCTTCTCAGCCCCGGAGTCCCCTCAGGAAGGCTGCAGAGAGGCAGGACAGCCTCCCGCCTGCTCGCCCGCTGCCTTCTCCGGGCTTCCTAACAGGGCTTCCTAACAGGGCTCTGGGGTTTCAAAGCTCAGGAAGACCGTGGAGAGGCAGGGCAGCTTCCCACCCGCCCGCCGCCTTCCCTGGTCTTCCTAAGGGGGCTCTGGGGCTTCAAAGCCCCGGAGTCCACACAGGAGGGCTGCGGAGAGGCAGGGCAGCTTCGCTCCTATCTACCCACTGCCTTTCCCAGCCTTCCTAAGGGGGCTCTGGGGCTTCAAAACTCAGGAAGTCTGCTCAGGAAGGCCGCAGAGAGGCACAGCAGCCTCCCGCCCACTGCCTTCCCCAGCTTTCCTAATGGGGCTGGATGCAAACTTACCCCACTGTCCCTGTGTATTAAGCACAAAGAGGATGACAATAACAAAAAACCAATTTGTTTGAAACAGGCCTAAGGAAAGCAACAGGTAAAGATGGCCACAGTATGGCTTTCTAGATTATGATGGACAGTTGCCAGCATTCCTTGCAGACCCAGACCATACATCCCCTCCGCCCTCCTAAATAACACTAACACACTGTGGTTTTTTGTAATAACTGTATTGATTACATATTCAGAAAACATGGTTAAATATAGGTTAGTAAAGATATTGTTGGCAATAAATGGCTGCAATTTGCAAGCTAAATGGTTGGCAATAATGCATGGGTCATGATTTCTCATTGGCCCCACCCATGTGGGTCAATGGCTCTATGTCGGTCAATCCCGACTCCTACAGAGGAGAGAAATGGTGGCTGACCCAACACACTCGACTCTGTCTCCTCCCCTGCAAACAAGTAACTGTTAGCAACTAGAGGTGGGAGTCTCCCTTGAACTTGAACTTAAACTTGACTTTCTGCTAGAACTTGAAGTTGACGGAGACCCCATTTACCTCACTCCATTATCACGACCCATGACATCCGCCCCACAAATTGAGACATGTATAATTTGTTATGACCTAAGGGAGGGTGGGCGGGTCTTCGGCTCCTTGGAGCCAGACTGCGGGGAAGCTGCGATGGAGCTGCCTTTATCAGCTCTGTCACAGCTTACCCGCATCATCCGGTCGTGCCGCATCACGGCCAGATGACCCTCCTCCCAGGTAGCCAGCCAGCCAATTGGGGCCAGGCAGGCCTGCCCCGATTGGCCGCCGCTTTCCTGCCTCTCCCAGCCACAGGCAGCGCTGGGAGAGAGATGGTGACATCATGGCCGCCCCCATGGTGACCACCCATGAGATTGCCCAATCTATATCCCCCCAGGTGGGGGAGGGGCCACCCCTAGGAGGGCTCCTTTTGGGGGTGGGCTGGTTGGGCCGCAAAACGGCCCACCGGTAAGCAGCGAGCCCCCTTGCTGTAAACGATGCTGGGTCTGTCTAGTGTGAGTTACAGTCCAACAATCTCTGAAGAACCTCATTTTGCACACACCCTGAAAAAAGTGAGACCGTCAGGCATTTAATTTTCTCAGAGATCTGAAATGGGGATTTGAGGTCCCTATTGGATGATCTGGTAGGGGAAAGGGGTAAGCAGATGCTTTCCCCTTTTCTATTGCAGGTAGGGAAGGATATTTTGGTAGTTTGGTGAGCACATTTGGCACCTCCCCCTTTTGGAGATGAAGGGGGGAGCTGGAACTGCCCCTTTAGTTCCTGCAAACTGAGGGGTGGAGAAAGTGACCTCCTTTGGGGCTGGCCTGAGGAATAAACCCCTCCCTTTAATTTATGCAAATTGATGGAGGGACTTTTGGGTCAGCCTTCTAGATGTGGACTGACTGGGAAGCAACCCAGCTTATGGGTTCTCCTTGGGGCTCAGGTGTTTTTGCCCAATGAAAGATGAGGAGGGGGTCTTGGAGTTTACCTCCTGTCCCAACAATTCTCACACTAGGTTATTCCCCCATTGCAGATCTCTCAGAATGGGGTTAAATAGGTTATAGCTAAATAAAAGTGGCCCTTTATATCCCAGCTATATGTGTGGTCATTTTATTTGGGTCTGGTTTCCTTATTCCTGTGTCTACCCTCAAATGGGCTTGAACAAAATCATCTCAAAGATAAGAAGATTGAACACCAACATTAAAAGCCTAAATATGAAATTATTAAATCAAACTGGATTCTTTCTATTATTGTTTCTCTATTCTTTTCTCCTTCTTAAAAACAACATCACCGTCTATTACAGGAAGGATGGGGTAGAAAGGATTTTTTTTGCTTTGTCACATTGTAATATGTTAATACAGCATTTGCAATCTTTTTACAACTTCATAAACTTAAAAATAAAAAGGATTAAATCAGTTTTAACAATTTTGCTAAGTTGTAGTTTTTGTATTAATTAAACAATAGTTATATAAGTAATAAAGAAATTTATATTGAATTGTTGAATTAGACTGTAGTAAATTGAATATTCCTGAAACAAAGCAATAGATTGGCTCCTTAATTTGGAATATGTGCTTGGCAATCACTATTCTTTCTTCCTCCCCTTTAATTTCAGTGTAGACAGAAGGATGCTACCTGGAATCATCAGTATGTCAAAAATAATTTATAGGATAGTTATACATGACCAGTTTAATTAATCAGATCAAAATTAGAATTCAGAATGTGGAATGTTAGGCTTATAATAATGTTAATGGTAATTAATCTCCATCAAATATGTGCTCTTCTTTAGAAAGGTTGTACTTTAATTATCAGGTTAGTGGTACAATTGGTTTAATAGCTTCTTTGCAAATATTTACTCTAATGGGGTGATATTGAATATAATATTATTTGTGTGCCAGTTTGTGCCATTTATTTTTTGAGGTTAAAAATATTGCTAACATTTATGACTATCTGTTTTAGCCTTATTGCTGAAATGGTTCCTGCTGCACTACATCCTTCATGTTTGAGGGGGTTGGGAAATATTTAATATTGAAAAAGAATTAAACCTGGGTAAAATTTTGACTTGTCAGATAGCTCTTTAATTACATATCTTTCTCTTTAAATTAGACACCCTTCCTTGTGCATAGGTAGATTCTTGTTTTTATTGTTTTTATTTGCTTCTATTTACAGTATTTATTAGTCAGATTCCTAATAAAAATTATCTTCAGCAGTGAAAAAACTGAATTAATGACACTTACTTCTAGGTAAGCAGGTGGACAACTTACATATAAACAAAACAATGCAAGAGAAAAGGTAACAATGCTGTACAGCACTGAAGTGCAACAACCAGCTTTAAAAAACAAATCAACCAAACAGTCAGGGCAGTACAGAGTACAAAAACAAAAAACAAAAATATCGGAGCTCATTAAAATGTCTCCTATCATGTTGGTGCCATCTTTCCCTCACTCTTATTTATTATAATTTTATTATTATTATATTTATTTTATATGCAAACAGCCTATGTTCTAAGCATTAATTTAAAAATTACTACCAGTAGTACCCGTATCCCACTCAATCGGCTGAGCCATTGCTAGGGGGAGCCACATTTGATGCCATAAAGTGGGCCAGAGACCGCAAAACTGCCGCAAGGCATCACCTGTGATGGAAGTGAGGGGTGGGGCTGCAGGCTATTTAAGGCTCTGCCTCCCCTCGCTTCCCCCTCTTTTATGCTGTTCATCGACCAGGGAGGATCGGAGGGAGGAAGATGGAGCAGAAAGAGAGGATGACGACATTGGAGGGATTGATCGAGCTTTGGATGGAGGATCATGGAGGACCAGGTCAATAGGGCCAGGACTCCTGTCTGGGCTCCACTAAAGAATGGGCTGATCTTTACCAGATCATCACTGGGACCGACCAGGCCACTTGGATACAGGGAGTCCAGGCTTAGAGCATTGTTTCTGTGGCTCATGGCCCAGCCATTTGGCTGGCCCCGGGTTGGAACCTGGCCTGTGCTGGTGGAGGGGGGCTAGTGCCCCTCTTCCCTTGCTGTGGGCTACCCTGTCTTACAGCTGTTTGCTGAGAGGGCCCTGCTTGAGGTCAGGCCTAGTCATGGGCCTAGGGGGGCCTAGTCGGCCATAGCCATTTCAGCGGCTCTGGGAGGCCTGGCAACCTATGATTTTGGGTGTTGGGAGATTTGGACCCAAATTATTCCAGCAGGCTGGGCACTTGGGCCTTGCAGATCTGGGGGGGTTCCTGGGAGGAGGGCCTTTGATCACCTTACTGCTGTGTTTGGCAGTCAGCTATTGCAGCCTACCCCTTCCCCTCCCTTTATTAATACTTGCTGCCTGGGTGGACAGACCAGGGATTCAGGCCTAGAGACGCATGTGCCAGATAGGGTCTACCTACCCAGAGGCTGTTTTAAAAGGGGGACACATCTCTCTCTCTCTCTCTCTCTCTCTCTCTATATATATATATATATATATATATATAGGTATAGTATTCCTCAACAATAATGATAATAACAATAATAAGACTAATCATAGGTGTAATATTGTTATTGGAATTTGGCTATTTGGCTGAGGATTTTGAGGCCAATGGCCACTAAGAAAGGTAGAGGGGGCACAAGGGCAAGGGGCCGACTGTCAAGAAGCCACCAATGCTGCCAATGGGACCTGATCCTTCTTTCTCTAATGTGGAGGAGGATCAGATCCCATGGCAGGCCATTCTTGAAAGGATCAAACATTTACAAAGCATGCACGGGGGTCAGGATTTGCTGGGGCATAAGCCCAGTCACCAGGGCAAGCAGATGAAAGTTCCTAATGATATTCTTGCCCATATAGATGCCCTGGAAAAGAGAGTGCAACCTAAAGGGGGCCTTGGGATCCAAGCCCCTGGACAATGTCTCTGGGACAGACACGCCTCCAGCGGATATACAAGATCCATCTCCAGATATGGATCTGGTGACACCCAGAACATCTAGTGAGTCTCAAGTAGAGGCCATCACTCCTTTGTGGGGACTTAAGTGGCCTTGGGGTGCCTGGCCCCTGCATATGCACAACACTACACCAGGGAGTTCAAGTTCACAATCAGCTCACTTGAATTGGCCTATGCCATTGCAGGCATTGAATTAGGCCTCTCCCCAGTGGTTCCCATGGTCACCATATGCACCTGGGGTGTTTTTCGTCCCTCAAGTCGCAGGGCAGGGTTTGCTGGGGGTTGCACAGGGGACTGGCTATGAGGCTGTGGCATATTCTGCCATTCTCTTTGATGAGATGTCCCTTTCCCTTGGGGATCATTTGTTGCAGTCAACAAGGGACAAGATTTTTAAAAGGGAATATGTAGATTTGTTTACATTCTTATATAGAGAACTAGAAGAAAAGACAAGGACGAATTGGATGAGAAGGATAAAGAAAAACTGAAAAAGAGGAAAGTTGAGAGAAACTGGACCAACTGGCTTTCCGGTTTTCTCATTTATGCTGGAGTTATTGCCAAGGCCCAACTGCATCATGCGGCAGCCTTGTTCCAGTATTTAGATATCATTCACAGAGTGTATGGGGATTTCGCTGGGCCTGTGTGGCTCCTCTATGATGAGGCCTTCCATATGAGGGTGGTGATTTACCCTACACTACATTGGGACATGTTGCATCCACAATTGTAGATGCAGCTCATGATCCCAACACGCCCCATACAGGACAAAAGGTCCCACAGTGGGGATTTAGTTCAAGGGCCCGTTGTTAACCCTTCACACACCCCACTAGTGCCAGCCAATATCAGAAGCAGCTTTGTTGGGAGTTTAGCTACCAAGGGACCTGTAATCGTAAGCCCTGAAGATTTAGCCACGAGTGCACTATCTGTTCATCTTCACATTCCTTTTGTAACTGTAGCAGAGGTAAGGGGCAATTTTGAGGAGGTAGGGGTTCCCCGGCTGGGGGGGGGGGAAGAGAGGGGATGGTACCACCAGTAAACCTTCAAAAGGGCCCCAGCCCAATCAATAAGGATGTGTTAGAGCAGTGGCTGCGGGTTTATCCCAACAGGAAGGTGGCCACCTATTTGTCTGAGGGGATTCAGTTTGGGTTTAGGATTCCTTTTCAGGGTATTAGGTGCCCATTTTGGGCACACAATTTGCAGTCGGTTAAGGGGATGGAACAGGTAGTTAGGGATAAAATTGGGAAATAAGTTTTGGAGGGTTGAGGGTTGGGCCCCTTCGGTAGCCCCCTGTACCCAATCTTCAGGTCTTGCCTTTAGGCGTGGTCCCGAAAAAAAGGCCCATTTGTCTTACCCCAAAGGGAAATTGGTGAATGACTATTCCTCACGAGTTATGCATGGTGCATTACGCCTCTTTTGACACCACAATTAGGGAAGTCTGACATCATGGGATGGGATGGAACTTGTGAAGTGCAAAATTAAATCAGCATTTCACTTGTTGCCAGTATACACACAGGACTTTGAATTATTGGGTTTTCAGTTTGAGGGTTGGTTCTATATGGACTGGGCCCTCCCCATGGGCTGTTTGGTTTCATTCAATGCATTTGAGACCTTTAGTACCTTTTTGGAATAGGCGCTTAGGATGAAAACAGGGCTTAGTGATGTGGTACATTATTTAGATTATTTTTTGTTTATTGGGCCTTATCAAACTGGCCACTGTAGTCACCTTCTGCACCGGTTTGAATTGATGGCAAAGGAACTGGATGTTCCTTTGGCACCTGAAAAGACAGAGGGTCCTGCCCAACAATTGACCTTTTTGGGGATAGAAATTGACACCGTCAATCAACAATGCAGGTTGTCCCCTGCTAAGGTCCAGTGACCTGGCGGATAGGGTTGCCCAATTCATGACTAGGCATAAGGCCACCTTATGGGAATTCCATGTGCTAATTGGACACCTGAACTTTGCATGTAAAGTGGTGGCACCAGGTAGGGCTTTCCTCCACCGATTCTGCGATGCCATAAAGGGCACATGTAGGCCCCACCACAAAATTTGGATTACAACTCAAATTTGGGAGGATTTGCTAGTTTGGCATGAGTTTTATCACAATTTAATGGCATCTCCTTCTGGTGGGAGGAAAGGAAGCTTCATGGTGCCTTGCAGATAGCTTCTGATGCAGCCGGCTCAATTGGATTTGGGGTTTATTTTGGTAGCCCCTGGTGTGCCAGTAGGTGGCCTCATGATTGGGCATCCTCTGATATGATGGCAGATTTGATGTTTTTGGAATTTTTCCTAATTTTGATAGCGGCCACCAACTGGGCGGAAGAGTTGTCTAATTTGTCAATACAGTTTTGCTGCGACAATTTGGCAACCGCACAAGTAATAAACACCTTAACTTCTAAACCCCCTCGGGTGATGGTGCTCGTCAGGGCCTTTACTTTGCAATATCTGGAGCACAATATTTTGTTTATCGCTCGGCATGTGGCGATGGAATTGCTGATGCTCTTTCCCGCATGCAGATGGAGCACTTCAGAGATCTGGCCCCAGACGCGGTTCCTGAGGGCGACCAGATGCCAGCAAGCCTGTGAAGGCTTGGGAGGCCGAGCTCGTGAGGGCTTTAGGTATGTCCATAGCTTCCAGTACTAGAAAAGGATGTGCTAGGGCTCTGCAGGAATTTTTCAGCTTTAGAGAACAGGGAGATTTCCAGCAAGGTGTTATGGTCCCTGTGGAGCAGTTATTGCAGTTTTCTGTTTTTCTTTATAGGAGGGCCCTGCCCCCCCATCCATTAGGACTAGGTTGTCGGCCATTGCAGTCTGGCTTAAGGCACGGGGTGCAGCTGACCACACAGGAGATTAACGTATTAGGAAGGCTTTAGAAGGTTAGACTAGAGAGCGGGGTAAGAAAGCAGACACCAGGGTTCCACTTTCCCCTGCCATACTGAAAACTTTATGTGGGGCTTGAGCTGATATTTGCATATTGTCCTATGAAGCGCAGCTTCTTCATGCCACGGCCTTTACAGCCTTTCAGCAAGTTAGTCCAGGTGTCCAAAGCAGATGTGATGGACAGGACTTTAGAACTCAGAGACATGTCCATGGAACAGTGCCAGGTTACGTTGATGTTGCGCTTTTCCAAGATGGATCAGCGTGGGGTCAGGAAGCAGTGTAAGCTGTTAATGTGCAGTGCTCATGAGCTCTGCCCAGTTATGGCACTTCAGCAATATCTAAGAGTGTGTGGTCCATGGCAGGGTCCGCTATTTGTGCATGTTTACTTTTCCCCTTTAAACAAGTACCAGTTCTGGACAGTGATGGCCAAGGCTTTGGGTAAGTTGGGCCTGCACAGGGTACAGTTTGCAATGCATTCTTTTCCTATTCAGGCTGCCTCTATGGCCTCAGCACTGGGAATGCCATCTGCAATGATTCAGAAGATTGGCTGTTGGAGGTCCTCCTCTTATCACTGTTATGTCCGACCACTGTTTTGTTAACTTGTTGTCTTCCCCTTTTGTCTTACAGATCTTAGGTCAATGCCAGCACTACAGCAGGTGCTGATTTGTGGCAACAGTATGGTTTATTGGGCAGTGTAGCAGGCCCAGTTGTACCACTTTGGGCCTCACCTGAGTCTGGGGGATAGGGCAACAGTAGAAGTGGTTGGGGAGGAGGGATCTTTGTTGACATAGCCTTGTGCCATTGCTTTTCAGGGAGCGCCAGGGGCCTCCACCAGATATCCTCATTCTCCACTTGGGCAGGAATTATTTGGGCCTTTTAAAAGGAAAGGCATTGGCATGGCAGGTGATCCATGACATGGAGGTAATCAGGTCTCAGTGGCCTGCAGTTACTGTCATGTGGTTGGCCATACTGCCTAGACAGCTGTGGCAAGGGGATGAGGATCTCCGGAAGGTTGACAAGCCCCAGTGAGGGGGCAATAGGGAAATTAGGAATGCCATGGACAAAGGGCTGGGGTTTTATCTGCCACACCCAGAAATTGTGTTCAAGAGGCCTGAGCTCTACAGAGCAGATGGGGGTCCATCTCTCGGATGCTGGGGACCTAATATTTTTGAGTGATTTTCAGCAGGGGGTGAGGGACCTTTTGGACAAACTAGTGGGGGAAAGGGACTAAGTGGAAGCTTGCCCCTTTCTGTGGTTGGAAAAGGGGAAGGCATAGATTTGGTGTACACCTTGGCATCATTTTTGGTGAAGGCAGGGTCTCTGGAAGGGCCACTTAATGTCAGGTGGCCTAAGGGAACAGAAGGAGACACACCTTGGGGTTGGCCTGAGGTATAATCCCTCACTTTAACCCATGTGGCTTGGGTGACTTTTGGGTTGACCTTCTAGATGTGGGCTGCCTGGGGAGCAACCCCATTCAGTGGGGTTCCTCTCAAGGACCTAGGTGTTTACCCAGGGAAGCTGGGGAGTTTGGTCTTGGATAGACCTACTGCCCCAGCTGCTTCCTCACTAGGTTGCCTCCCCCTACTGAAGATCTTAGAGGGTTATAAATAGGTAGGGTTAAATAAAACCCCTTTTTTTCACCCCATGTCTTGTGTGTGGTCTTGTTATTTTCTGCAGTCAGCCGGGAAGCAGATATACACAGTGGCCTGGCTGTCCAATGGTGTCTTTGGCTCTGGTGTCAGTAGAGTGGTGAACCTGCTCCATATGTCACTGTGCGCATAAAGGGAGCTCTTACAGAACTTAAAGCTAATTTGGGGATGGAATATATTCACTATCCCACTCACACAGGAATCATCACCCCATCTTATAGTGAACTGGCCCTTTGCTGAGAAGTAGATTTCAATGGGAAATAATGAAACAAATATTATTCCTCATATGGATGACTGGGTAATGTATATAGATAATGAAAAGAACACAAAACACTAAAACAATGTGAAACAAATAAAACCACTAGATAAAATGAAGCAAAATATTTTGGCAAGCTAAAATGTTTTGAGATGGCACCAAAACATTCATAGTGTTGGCTGTACTTGCACCTTCATGCAGAATGTATTCCACAGTTGAGGTGTCACAACCAGAAAGACTCTCCATGTTAACACACAATACACATTAAATACTTGAATAAGTCTCCACAGCTAAGCTTAAGTCGCAGGCTGGCTGATATAGGAGGAGACATTGTGGACCCAGACCATACAGCCCCCTCGCCCTCTGGAATAACACTCATATGCCGTTTCTTTTTGATAATTGTATTGATTACATATTCAGAAAACATGGTTAAACACAGGTTAGTAAAGACAGAGTTTGGGCAATAAAATGGCCGCAACTTGCATGCTAAATGGTTGGCGGCAATGCATGGGTCGTGATATCCTCATTGGTCCCACCCATGTGGGTCAATGGCTCTATGTTGGTCAATCCTGACTCCCATGGAGGAGAGAGACAATGCCCAAGCCATCTGCCCAACTCTCTCTCCTCCCCTGCAAAACAAGGAACTGTTAGAGGAGGGGTCTCCCTTGAACTTGAACTTGTGCTTGAACTTGTGCTTGATGGAGACCCCTTGACTTCATGCCCTATCACGACCCATGCAAAATGGCCACACACCCCCGGGGCAGCTCTTCCCAGAGGGCTGGTAGGTGGGGTGGCTGGCCGGGCCTCAAAATGGCCTGCTGCCAAAACAGCAAGCCTCCTTCCTGCAAGTGTTTTTAAAACAAATCAAATTTTTTAAAAAGCTCTCTGTGTCATTATTTCAGCCTTAAAACTCTGCTCTGCATGATATAATGGGCAACCATAATCTTTCAAAAGAACATACTTTAAGTGTATGTCATTATTCATTCTACATGGTGGAATAGCTCACGGGAAGCCATAAGACATCATCTGATATTGTAGCTGATTTTGTGAATTTTCCAACAGTTGTCAAGATTGTAACACATTATATCCTTAAAAAAAATCAGTGCCGATAAGAACTGGAAATGAAAGCAATGATTATGATACGACAGAGATGTCATGAAGGAGGTTGCATCCTCATCGCTGGCCTTTCTACTTGCAGATCCAAACCAGGTGTTGAAAACCTCTGGCCCTCGAGATGTTGCTGGATTGAAACTCCTATCAGTCCTAGTGAGTATACTATGCAGTAAGGGATAATGGACTTGAGCACAGATTTGCCGATGGCAATGTGGGGATGGTGGTGTTCGTCCTGTGGTGCAGGCTGGTAAAGAACTTCTGTTTTCTTCAGGTTGACTTCCAGCCCAAACAGCTCTGCAGCTGTTGCAAAGCAGGATGTTAGGCATTGCAGAGCTGCTTCTGTGTGGGCAACAAGGGCAGCATCACCAGTGAAGAGCAGCTCACGGACTAGATAGTTTAGAGTCTTAGTGTGAGCCCTCAGACGGCTTAAGTTAAACAAGCTACCATCAGTACGGTAACGTATATAGATGCCGTCATCTTCTTCAAGCTCTGCTGTAGCCCTTTGGAGCATCATGCTGAAGAAGATTGTAAATAAAGTTGGTGCAAGAACACAACCTTGCTTCACTCCATTAGTTATTACAAAGGGCTCTGAAAGAGCATCGCCATGTCTGACTTGGCCCTTGTGTGCTGAAGTCCGTTCAGCAGTTCACCTAGCTGGGAAGCATCATCTCCTCAGATGCCAAGATTGACAAAGAGATAGATCACAGATTAGCAAAGGCATATAGCACATTTGGAAGACTTTACAAAAGAGTCTGGAGTAATAAACACCTGAGGCGAAGCACAAAAATCAATGTGTATAGAGCCATTGTACTGTCTATTTTCCTTTATGGATCTGAAACCTATTGCCACCACCTATGACTCCTTGAACGCTTTCATCAGCGCTGTTTATACACAATCCTAAATATACACTGGACTATGTGACGAATGTTGCTCTCCTTGAGCAAGCAGGGATCACCAGCATTGAGGCCATGATATTGAGAACACAGCTGCGCTGGGCAGGGCATGTTTCTAGGGACCATCGCCTCCCCAAAATACTACTCTACGGTGAACTTGCCATGGGTCAGCATAGGAAGGGCGCTCCAAAAAGGCGATACAAGGTCTCCCTGAAAAAACATCTCAGGCTCGGCCAAATTGATCACCAACAATGGTCCTCCCTGGCCTCACATCGGGAGGCATGGAGACGCACTATCCACAATGCTGCAGCCTTATTTGAGAACTTACGCCGAACAAGTCTTGAAGAGAAACGACAATGCAGAAAGAATCACAGCCCGGAAACATCACCCGAGGAGACCTTCTGCTGTGCTTTCTGCAAGCAGACTTGTTTGTCTCGGATTGGCCTTTGTAGTCATCAGCACGCTTGCAGAAAGCGTTGGATGAGTCCTTCCTGAATCTTCATTTGCGAAGAAAAGCCATATAGAGAGAAGGGATAATGGAAGCTGCAGTGCAACAGCATATGTTCCCCACCCTTATTCAAAGTAATTTAGTGTCAGGTCAGGATATGTGGGAAGATATTGGTGTATACTCCAAGTGTGCCTTTTTTCTCGTTCCTGCATCATATATACCATACTGTCTGTTCTCTGACCTTGTACTGTCCCAGGAGGAAACTGTTTATAAATTAAATAAATAAATGCTCGTTATTCTGACCCTATGTTTATTTAAAATAACAGAAGAAAGTATCTACCCTCTGTCTGTCTGTGTACTTGTGGAAACAGTCACGCACTGGAACATTGTTCCAGATGTCACAAACACTGACTGTGTATATTTAGTGGCTCACCAAATGAAATGCTGTGTTTTAAACTGAAATTCCACATTTGGGTAGGGATAAAAAAGAGTGTCAGCCTTCCATCCTCCTTTTCGCCACAGTACTTCCCTCCTCTCTCTTGCTCAACCAATCACCATCCCTAGGTAAACTGCACTCTCAATCATGGAATCCACACCTGTCATTCAGGCTGCTGCCACACTGCCAAAATAATGCAGTTTGACACTGTTTTAACTTGCCATGGTTCAATGCTATGGGATTCTGGGATCTGTAGTTTTTTGAAATATTTAGCCTTCTCTGTCAGAGAGCTCTGGTGCCACAACAACTACAAATACCAGGACTCCATAGGATGGAGCCATAATAAAGTGGTATCAAACTGCATTATTTCTGCAGTGTGGCAGCAGCAGCAGTCTGCATAACATGTACATTGCTTACTGTCAAGACAGCATGCCAGATATCTCAAAAAAAGAGGGGGAGGTGGGAAAATCTGAAGGCCCATGGAGTCCTTTTGAGGTATTAGATACAGACCTGGATTATGTCAGGTACAATTCACACAGGAAAAAAATACAGTTCTCTGAGGCATTGGAGATTATCAGACAGTTGAAAAAAGCCCCAGAGGAGCTTGCGAGAACAATGTCACTGTCCTGGAAATGGGTCCCGGTTCTGCACGTGTCGTCATCCTGGTGTGCTTGCTCTATCCTCCCTCTGTGCTTACGCAAGGAAAAAGTCATCACTTCTCATTAGCGGGAGTTTCCACTAACCTTTTTCATCACATCAGCACAGAGGGAGAACAGAGCAAGCATGCCAGGAGGACAACCTCATGCGATACCAGGACCCATTCCTGATACAGTGACATCATTCTTGTGAGCTCCTTTGGGGCTTTTTCAAGCACCTGAGAATCTCCACTGCTGCTAAGCTTTCCAAAGTGGGTGGGGGGAGTGGAAAATCAGAAGATGGATAAGGCTAAGATCGTTAAGTGAAAAGGGGTGGGTAGGAAAATGCAGGAAGGATCTCTGTGGTTCTGTTGGTAGTTTAAACAAATGGACAGCAGGAAAACTGGAGGCCGCATGTACAACTTTTGGAATATCAGGTTCAGGTACTCCTTGACTGGTATAAAATATCTTTGGTCCATCATTTGAGTAAAATCTTCCCATGCCCTTGTAGGTAAAATCTCCAAAATATAATTTTCTCTCTGGCTTTTCTTCGCAAACGAAGATTCAGGAAGGACTCATCCTGCGCTTTCTGCAAGCGCGCTGATGACTATAAGTAATTTTACAAACTATAAATATAAAAGATTCTATAGTTGCCCTTTGAAGATGCATTCTTGAAATTTTAATAACTTAGAGATGGGTGAGAAATGAGAATTTAATTCTTTCTTTTTTTGGTAAGAAATTACCAAAATTTGCAAACTTCTTTATAAATGTGACAGAGGAATTTGAAAGTAAGAATATTCAGATGTATGAGAAGGTGAAACAGATACAGTCATCCCTCTGTATCTATGGATTCTTTATCCACAGAGTCAATCATCCACGGCTTGAAAAGATTTTTTAAAAAAATTCAAAAAGAAAACCTTGCTGTTTGCCATTTTATATAAGGGACACTATTTCACTATGCTATTGTATACAATGGGACATGAGCATCTACAGATTTTGGTATCTATAGGGGGCCCTGGAACCAACCCCCAGATAACAAGGGCGTATTGTATATTCATCCATTCAGACTTTGAATGATCTTACCAGCTTTGGATCCCAGAGTGGGTCAGTCACTTCCTTTTAAAGGAAGCCTTCTCATCTTAAACAAATGGCTACCAGGCAGTGACAGTGTGGTGTTATTCATATTGGGGATAACTTTATATATTGAATTTGATGAGTTCAGATTGTTGAATATTTCATATCACTCTTTTTCTTCCTGTTTCTTTTATATTTAAAATTATGAACCTACCAAGATTTCACAACTTTCTTCATAAATGGGGGGAGAAAGGGCTTGCAAGATATATATATATATATATATATATATATATTATATATAAAATGTGAATGCAGGAAAGAGTGAAAATGTGAGATTTGTTAAATGTGAGTCAATAGACTGTTCTTCATAGTTAAGTTCTCTCTTCAGGGTTTCTAGAAGTTCCTTGCTCATAGTATCCCATAATGTTTCAGATACACACAAACACACACACACAGAGCATACCATGTCCCCATGGTTACAATTGTAATATGAATGTAAAATAACAAAAGCTGCCATCATGAATTATTCATGTTTCCGAAGAGTGTAGAGATTGTCAACTGTAGGGAGAATGTGTGGGCATCAAAGACACTGATGAGTATGTTAAAGCTACAGGCTAAGTTCTGACTGCCACAAATAATAGGCTTGACTCATTAAAGGGGAGAATCACCATACATATAATGAAAAAAGTGAAATGAATGTTTGTTCAACTCTGTTGCCATGCATGGGCAGACATCACCAGAACTCAGAAGTTACTGTTGGAAGATCCACCAGCTGGAGAATTCTGGGAGTTGTAGTCCAAATAAGTAACTCTTCCAAAGCTCTAGATTTTTCATGAACTCAAGAAGACATATGAAAAGACTACAAGTACTAGTTAAGTAAATTCCTCCAGAAGCCATAAATAGAGAGGTACTTCCAGTGTTAGCCATGAATACTTACTCTTTTTATATATTATGTGAAGCAAAATTGTCCCATTATATCACATGCATAAACAAAAGCTTGTATCCAGAATCCACCTGCTATACTGATAGATGAATAATACAAATGCTACCTATTATAGTCTGCAATGGAAATAAGAATCTATCAAAAGTTTTCAATGATGAGAAGGTTGCTATCAATTAATATATTTATCTCTGATTTCTGCTCCACAGTGTCAACTTGAATTTCTTCACCTGTAGAATGTGTGCAACTCTTTTAATGTAGAAATAACTTAATTTTTTCATTGATATAAACAAAGGAGAGATCACACCCCATCTTTCTAAAGCAGCTTATTAACTATGCAAAGACCTTTATACTCTATAATAAATTTTTAAAAGTGAATTCTATACTACAAGTATGATTTAAAGGTTCAGTGAAGGTTGCCACTGAAGATGAAATGTGTTAACAGCCTAGCCTTTGAGGTCTATTTCATATGCAGTATTTCTTAATGTACTGTACTTAAATTAGAGCAGTAAATGAATAAATATTTTACAGCATCAGCCATTATTTTCAATAGAGTATTTTGAATGGGCTCCCACTCCACATCCATAATCTACCTATATAACAAATATTCTCTCTAAAGGAATAAAAAATAAGAAGCCATCATATTAAAGCAATGTAAATATGAAATTATACCAGCTTTCAAACTGCGAATGTACATTTTTTTACACTTCAAACCCACTGAAATCAAAACAGTGAAAAGTGAAGTCAAAGGCTTTCATGGCCAGCATCCATGAATTTTCTTTGGGTTTTTTCCAGAACACGGCCTCACAGCCCAGAAAAAAAACCAAGGAAAATCTATAAAACAGTGAAACTCAAGCTAATTTAGTAAACGGAACAACAGTCTGACTCTTAGAAACCATTTTAGTTTCAGCAGCGCAAAGATGCATTGATACTGTGTTGCTGCTTGATTTGACACTCTTTATTTGCCAGATGGATTATGGTCTTTTGGTTTAGCCACAATTGCTATTTAACTTTTGAAGACAATAGTAACAACAACAACAACTTGCATTTGAGTTTTAACTCCTGACTGTTGAAACTGCAAAGTACGGTGGGGTTGGCAGTAGGGTTAGCATTGTGGTTAGGGTTAGGGGATTGAGTTAATGTACATTTCTTGTATTTCCTGAACTCACTGAGAATTCCAGCGTCAGCCCCATTACCAACTTTAAGTAGGCCAACCTGCAATGTCTCTTTTACTTCTTGGCATCTTGAGTTGATCACAAGTGCTTGGTACATTTTTGTCTCAAAAATTATATTAGCTGGCCCACCCCCCCCCCATGGCAAAATCAATAGATTTCTTAGGACTGCTTTTATCCCTTCTATGCTGTTTATTTGTTTTTTGTCTGTGAATTATACATGACAAGTCTACGTTCCCCCCAAATTCCTTAAAATGATTATCTTGCTACACGAGGGCCAGCGCGGACAAGTCAGTTATGGCGATGCTCTTTCAGAGCCCTTTCTAATAACTAATGGAGTGAAACAAGGTTGTGTTCTTGCACCAACTTTATTTACAATCTTCTTTAGCACGATGCTCCAAAGGGCTATGGCAGAGCTTGAAGAAGACGACGGCATCTATATATGTTACCGTACTGATGGTAGCTTGTTTAACTTAAGCCGCCTGAGGGCTCACACTAAGACTCTAAACTATCTAGTCCGTGAGCTGCTCTTCGCTGATGATGCTGCCCTTGTTGCCCACACAGAAGCAGCTCTGCAGTGCCCAACGTCCTGCTTTGCAACAGCTGCAGAGCTGTTTGGGCTAGAAGTCAACCTGAAGAAAACAGAAGTTCTTTACCAGCCTGCACCACAGGACGAACACCACCATCCCCACATTGCCGTCGGCAAATCTGTGCTCAAGTCCATTCAGCAGTTCACCTACCTGGGAAGCATCATCTCTTCAGATGCCAAGATTGATAAAGAGATCGATCACAGATTAGCAAAGGCATATAGTGCATTTGGAAGACTTCACAAAAGAGTCTGGAGCAATAAACACCTGAGGCGAAACACAAAAATCAGTGCGTATAGAGCCATCGTACTGTCTATCCTCCTTTATGGATCTGAAACATGGGTCACCTATCGCCACCACCTACGACTCCTCGAGCGCTTTCATCAGCGCTGTCTACGCACAATCCTAAATATACACTGGACTGACTATGTGACGAATGTTGCTGTCCTTGAGCAAGCAGGGATCACCAGTATTGAGGCCATGATATTGAGAACGCAGCTGCGCTGGGCAGGGCACGTTTCTAGGATGGAGGACCATCGCCTCCCAAAAATACTACTCTACGGTGAACTCGCCACGGGTCAGCGTAAGAGGGGCGCTCCAAAAAAGCGATACAAAGACTCCCTGAAACAACATTTCAGGCTTGGCCAAATTGATCACCAACAGTGGTCCGCCCTGGCCTCACATCGGGAGGCATGGAGACGCACTATCCACAATGCTGCAGCCTTATTTGAGAACTCACGACGAACAAGTCTTGAAGAGAAACGACAACGCAGAAAGAATCACAACCCAAAAACATCACCCAAGGAGACCTTCTGCTGTGTTTTTTGCAACCGGACTTGTTTATCTCGGATTGGCCTTTGTAGTCATCAGCACGCTTGCAGAAAGCGCGGGATGAGTCCTTCCTGAATCTTCGTTTGCGAAGAAAAGCCAGAGAGAGAGAGAGAGAGAGAGATACATGACAAGTAGCTCAAATGTGGGGTATTGTTTACAAGTAGGTCAAACCTGGGGATACTGAAGGTCTAGTTTAGTCTGGATCCTGCAAGAAAACATGTCTCTGGGGGACTTAAATGTCCCACCTTGGTGCATAGGGGTTAAAGATGGTTTACAAGCATGTGTGTGTGAACATAGAGTCTTTTATAAGGCTCCCAAAGAATGGGATCTTTCGAAATGCTCTGCTGTTTTGAAAACTGTGAACTGTAAGATAGAGGATGTGAAAGTCTGCCAATTATACTTTCTCCAGCATTTTAGCTTTTTTTCTCTCACATTTTTTCCACTGAATTTATCAAGAAATCTGTGGATTTTAATCAGTTCTTACCAAAACCAAAACAAATCCATCCAGACTGGCCAAATCTAACTAATGCATGTGCTTGTACTATATTGTACCTGCCTGCCATGTTTGTACCCGCTTACTATACTCTTTTAAAGATGAAGATGAGGAACATATCAGAAAAAAAAACCATGGCTAATTCATGACTAGCATTGATGAGTACACAGGGATTCAAATTGTGACTTTCAAGAGGTAAGCACATAAAACTGTGCTTGGATGTACACATGTGTCATTTTCAGTTTTTCCCATGTTTGAATGTTTTTAATCTCAAATACTTTCTGTCCCAAATATGAAGAAATTTGTGAATTTTGGAAAATTCATATTAAACAAAATGAACTAAATTCTCTCTAATCTTAATTGTAAGACAACCATCAGATGCAGCCTTCCCCTTCTGTTTTTGCATATTGGGCAGAAATCAGGAAAGCTGCATTACTACAGTTGGCGAAAGTACAAAAGAATTCTGATAAACCAAGCTGGACGCTTTACAGAGACAGGATTGCCTTTTCTCACTACAAATAATTTCCCCCCTTGTAGCCCCTAGTAACAACTGAAGATTGGGGGCCAATTTATTGGCTTGTTTCTGGGGTCTGAGGGTTTTTGCACTTGACAAACTGAAGAGGAAGTAAATATAACCCTGCTTCAGGAAGTAAAATACCCCTGCAGCCTTGCTGCACTATTCAGCCCTACTGCATATCAGATTTAAATAGTTAACATAGGCCTTGTCTAGTTGGACCATTTACCCCATCTTGGCCCCATCTTGGAGCCCTGCAGTACAGAACAATACAGGGCTTTTGCTCTGTTTTGCCCCTGGGCGCTCCACACAACCTCCAAGTCCAAGATAGGGCCAAGATGGGAGGAAGACAGGGTAAGGCCCATTACACTGCTTTAAAAAAAAAAAAAACCCTGGTAAAATCCAGTCAAGATGGCAAAAAATGGATCAGGCCCCACATGAGCACAGGGGCCCATTCCAGCACACCGGCCCATCACTGCAGCTGCCATCTGCCTTCCTCTTCTGTACCCACGAAGCAGTCCTGCAGCATGTGACCAAGGCTGGTCACATGCAGGGGCCTTGCTCATGTACTGAGGGCCAGCTTCAGAGAGTGTGATGCAGGCGGCAGCCACAGGGCCAGGCCAGTGGGGCCATCTAGACTCTATCCTGTTTTGTGCCAGTAAGAGAGGAGCAAAGAACCAGATCTGTGGGCAGAAAATGCCAGTGGGGAGCCAGCATATTCTGGCCCATGTAAATGAGACCAAAGTGGCTCTTAGTTTACCCATATATCTATGTGTTTGCCTTTTTAAACAGACAGTATGTAAGCACTTAGAAAGGAATGGGGTGCTCACTAAAAGTCAACATAGGTTTCTCAAAAATGAGTCATGGCAAACTAATTTTATCTCTCCCCCCCTCTTTTTTTATAGAGTCACAAGCTTGGTAGATGAAGGGAATGCTGTGGATGAAGTATCTATATTAAGGGAAGTAATAGTGCCACTATATTCTGCTTTGGTCAAACCTCACCTTGATCAAAGTGAGGTCAAGGTGAACCTCACCTTGGCACCACAAGGTGCCACAATTCAAGAAGGATGTTGAATTGAATTCAACATCCTTCTGGACACCACAGTTCAAGAAGGATGTTGACAAGCTGGAGTATGTCCAGAGGAGAACGACCAAAATGGTGAAAGGTCTGGAAACCATGCCCTGTAAGAAGCAGCTTAGGGAGCTAGGTATGTTTAGCTTGGGGAAGAGAAGGTTAAGAGATGACATGATGGCCATGTTTAAATTTTTGAAGGGATGTAAAATTGAGGGTGGAGCAAGCTTGTTTTCTGCTGCTCCAGAAACTAGAACACAGAGCAATGGATCCAAACTACAGGAAAAGAGATTCCACCTAAACATTAGGAAGAACTTCCTGATAGTAAGAATTGTTCAACAGTGGTACATGCTGCCTCAGAGTGTGGTGGAGTCTCCTTCTTTGGAGGTTTTTAAACAGAGGTTGGATGGCCATCTGTCAGGAATGCTTTGATTGTGTGTTCCTGAATAGCAGGGGACTGGACTGGATGGCCCTTGTGGTCTCTTTCAACTCTATGATTCTTTTTTTTCCCAAATAGCATCAGTGAAAGTGCATTTGGATGAACTATATATCTCCTATAATCTCTGAAGCTCGGGAGAAAGGGAACATGTGGGGGTGGTTGGAGTGTCACAGACAGCTGAGAGGGATAGGGATATGTGAAGCAGAGTCTCTGTGCCAGAGAAGACTTTTATGACTCCACTTCTCTTGGACTGATGGGAACTTTGTTTTTAGAAGTGTGTTGTCAAGACTTGGCAAAATTTGCTGGTATCATTAATTCTATCTCTGCTACCTTTCCACTATTTCCATGCACTTCTGGAGACCCACCATCTAATTGGTTATAGCTTTTTGCCATATTCTCAACACTAATGACAGCCTTCTTCTAGCATGGAGGTCGAGAATTTGTGGCCTTGCAATCTTGTTGGACTATGAACCCTATCATCAGTAGTGGCACTAGGGGGGTGCAGAGAGGTCAAACCATATCAGGTGACACTGTTGGGGGAGGGGTGATACCACCCTTAGTGACACCACAACTCATCACTCCTAGATAACCAGTGGCCAGGTTGCCTAGAGGAACTGTAACAGCTTTAGTCCAGAAAATAACTTTTCCATGCTTTACTTATAGACAAATCAAGAATGATTATCTTAAAAAAAATACGAACCCTGTTATAGCATAATTTTCACCAAAGTGCCGAATACTCTCTAGGGGTCTGTCTGGAAAAGGGAAACCTATTCTTCTCTACACCTAGAGATACAGGGTAGCAGAACATTGTTAAAAGTACATTGATTTTACTGGCAAAGCAGTTTGGGGATTTTAGCCAGGGTGTAATAAATAGCTTCTTCTCTTCTTTTATGGAAGAATTTGTCAGCGTAAGTGAGCAATTTACTGACCAGGTACTTCAGTGTAATCCCATAGAATCTGACATCATGCCTAATTTCAATGATCAATGCATTAATCCTTTAGATAGTCTGAGTTCTTGTCAATGCCTATGTCAGGTAAGGATGACTAAATCAGCTGCATGTGTCTTCTGTTGTATTCTGGAAGGCTTCTGCTTCATTGTCCAGATTACAATTTTTGTTATTTTTTTTTCCAAATTGTTGTCTTCCTGAAAGTGAAAGATCCTGAAGAAAGTGTGGATGAGGTTCCCTAGAGAAGATATTCCTTCTGTCACTTTTTCTCACACCTTACAATAGATGTGGCTTTGGATCCACCACCACACAACTCCTTGTTACTGGACAAGCAATGTAATGTAATGTGAAAAAAGTCATTTTCTATGCAACACATTACAAATGCTATAGGATTTATAATGTATTGCATAGTAAATGACCCATATCAACCATCATCAGGGTGATATAAAATACATGCTTGGAAGTGTGATAAAGAACAAGAAAGGACATATTTTAATTTTTGGATCATATCAACTCCAATATCTGAATCATATTTTATTATCAGGCAAAGCAAACCCAATGTTTTCTTAATAATGATTTATCTCTGTGACCTCAGGAAAATGTATCTGCCACAAAACTTGATTTATGTCAGATGCTAGGTAAAATGGTATTTCACAATGAAGACAATGTCCATAACAACAAGAAATACAGCATCCTAGCTCCATATGTGTTATTTATTTTCAAGTTACTTTTCAATAATACAGGTGAGTTTCTTGTAGCAGTGCAAAGCAGGTTAACAACAACAAAAAGATCACTTTCTTAAATATCTTTGGCATGCATGGAGTCCTTATTCATATTTGTATCTATGTTAATAAATAGTAAACTCAGTAAATTCAATGACTGTAGACAGGATTAGAGTCCTAGATGCCAGTATTAATTATGTTCAGTATCACTTCCTTTTGTCCTTTCCAAGTTCCTCATGTAGAATTTAACCCTAAGTATCTGTTTCTGCCCTTACTCCCTCTCCTAAACCCTTCCTTGGGCTTATTATATAGGGGCCCTAGGATGGCTCTAAATATGAACAGGCATGCATGTTCTTTAGGGTTCTTGGTGCTTGATTATGACTCTCACAATCCTACGAATAAACAACTTAGGCAGAAGTTACAAAACAAAGACATTTTAATTCACTCAAAATCTTACTTACAACAATAAGTATAAATTCTGCCTCATTACTTTTATCAATGTTATATGTGAAGACACACCCAACTAAAGGTGGTGGCAGGTTTGGGTATGCAACGCCAGTACCCTGGTGAGATAAAACTCTTTTACCTCAAAAGGCTCTGATGCTGAAGGAAGTTTATTTTAAAGAACAAAAGTAAAGGGCTTTCTCCTCCCCAGCTCTAAAAGCTTGAAATAAAAGGTACTTTACAGTTTGAGTTTCAACAATCTTCAGTGTGTCATCTCTCTGGGTTTGATCTCCTCACTCAATAGAGCTGGTGCAGGGTCTTTCAACTCCTGATTCCTTTGACTTATTTGTTGTTGGCAACTAATTTGGCTAAATGGTGTAAGAAATTCCCTTCCTGGCTGTCTGGGCCTGTTTGCCACCAATAAAACAGCTTCCTTGCAAGCTCACAGCAAAGACTGAGCAAAAAAACTAAAAAACTTCTAGCTAAAAAGAGCTTGCTGGGAAGGGACAAACCAAACCTGGAAAAATGCAGTGGAATTCTTCAGCTCCTCCCACAACTCTAATACAATGAAACATTCCTGTGCTCAGACATACTAAGGCCTGAACTAAAACGAGAGGAGATTCAAACAGTCCTGGCTGGACATCACATTATAGTTATATCCAGCTCCAATTCTCCCTGAATCATCTTCTCCTTCTCTGTCCTTCCTTCCATCAGATACACCAACCACAAACCCAGCATATACCTCATTCTCACTCAGTTCCACTCTACCATTCGCTGACCTGTCAACCTCATTCTCACTCAGTTCCGCTCTACCATTAGCTGACCTGACAACCTTTCCCTTTTGTTCACTCCTCACTCCCCCCCTTCTCAACAAGCCAAGAACTCTGACTGGCTGATTTCACAGGATGGACAAGCCCTCGTGCTTAACAAGACCAAAGATAAGGGTGACTTGCAGTGAAGATCTCCAGAACCCTTTCAATTGTAATTAGTTCAGATTTCCTGAGCTTTCTCACCAGATTTTTGATGAAAACTGAGAGTTCTTCCAAGAACTCTTCTCAGAATGATTAACCTAAACCTGAGTTTCCTCCCAGTTTTCTCCCAGTTTCCCCTTTCATAAAATATATTGTTGAGCAGGCACTGACAAAGAGTGGCCCTAGGACTGCATTCACACATACATATACACATATGAGCTAAGAGTGAGAGAAGAAGTCTGGTAGAAGAAGTGAAGTTAGGCCTAAGAATATCAGTGTGAAGAAGCAACGGAACAGACAAGACAGAGTGAATACATCAGAGAAACTGTATTACTTGTTTCTACCTCAGTTACTCCCAGGTGGCACATACAAACTATGGGGAAGCATAGTGGCACAGTAATCACATTCCAGCTCAGAGAAGGGTAACAAAGATGGTCAAGGGTATTGAAAACATCCTATGAGGAAAGATTGAAAGAATTGTTGCCCAAAGAAGTAGAGCCCCACTCATAGCGCCAATAACTGCAGAGAACTCCAGTTTAAAGTGAAATAAAATGTTTTTATTGGAAATAACACACAAAGCATTCACACAGACAACACACACTCACAAGGCTATCGAAGAGTAAGGCAGAAAGGTTGGGTAGAAGGATAGATTCAAGAGATAGGGTGAGAGTTACAAGTTTTGAAGAATGGAGTTTGAAAGTACTGAGACAGAAGTCTGAGGGTGAGGGTGGCACTGGGAGTTCCAATCCGGGGGCATGCTGAGAAAGAGAATAGCCAGTCCATTCCACAGTGGCATACGTTTCTATTGTTAGAGGACTAATATTTATACCCTGCTTCATATCCTGAAAGGGTACTTTGGCTAGAACAAAGCTTATATGGGTTTCCTACCGAATAGACAAAGGAAACTTAGCTGATTGCTGTTAATGGCTGGGAGATAGCAATTGATAGGTTTATGAAAATCTCACATTGCAGAACAGGAGGGGATTCCGAGGGATGTTTCCTGGAGATTTGGGTTGGAGATCTCACTTGTTTGTTTAAGCTGTTTGACTCACCACTGAGATGCCCAAGAAGGAATTAGCACATACCTTCTTAATGGTTTTGTTTACTAAGGGGCTTCCACTCAATCTTAGTTTGGGCTTGCTTGCTAAAACATTTCTAATACACCTTCCCAAGTCCTTGTGACCTCCACCTGACCTCATTCTGGATCACCCTGGTCTACTTGACTCCTTTGAAGTGTCCACTATTTCCAATTATGAGATTGGAAGAGGGATAGTAGGACATGCTTACAGAATGGGTATGCTTGTGCTGAAGAAAAGGGAATGGAGAAGACACAAAACTGCACTCTAAACATACCTGATGGGCTGGCACAAATAAGGGGAGAGACTTGTTTGCTTCTGCCAAAGGACAGGACTAAATCTAATGGACTTAAGTTAGAACAGAAAGAGCAGATATTGTTGTCAGATATCTATTAGGAATGCTCTAGCTGAGGGGTATGTGTGTGTGGGTGAACTATGTGGCTTCCAACTCTTAGTCCATGCTTTCCATTTACCATAGACCTGACGTATTTCTATCTCTTAGCTTCCCACACTGATATTGAATTAATCCAGCCTGTTAATTTGTAGAACACATTCTGTTCCTCAGTATTGCATTTGCTTGTGATGTGAATAAAACTGTTATTCTCTCTTAACAGTACTGCTCAGGAATCTGAGCAATCCTGTTGTCTCTCACTTAAAAATAAAGCTGTAACTGGTTATATTAGCAGCAAACCCTCCAGAAAAACTAGTTTCTGGAAACTAATTTCAACTGAGTTTAAATCTCTGGTGTGACCATTGTTTCTTGGGAAACATGAAGAGTCTGTTTCCAAAGACAAAACAAAACAAAGGAAAACCTCAAGGTCATTGTATCATACTAGTATGTGAGGCAAAAGCTATTTATTTCAGTGATGTCCCTGAGATAAAAGAGTTTGCTTACAAATAAGGTTGTTAAAAGATACAGTGTGGCCTATTCCTTGGGAGAGTAAACTCTCATTTGCACCAGGCAGAATCATCAAAAGTAGGTGGACTAGAACTGATTAAATGCTTTCTGAAGATTTATTTTTAAAGATGTGGCAAATGACATCTCATAATTTCTTTATGTTCTGCTGCAAACAAGTTTGTCTCACATTAAAATTACAAATGTAAGAAAGCAGCAAAGAAATAGTGCCAGGATGACTAAATGAAATGTAATGTTTTGGACTCCTGGGCTTGATTTATTTAGAGATTAATGCACTTCTTGGGACCAGAGCCCTGAACTTAACAACACACTGGAGGCATATGTTAATGATCTAGTAAAACATCTCCTGTTGTGTCTCAGTGCTGTGTTTTGAAAGATAATGGAGTGCACACATTCCTCTCTGAAATCTGTAAGATTATTAAGAATGTATTGACCTTGAAAGGGTTCCTAATCAAAAGCAGCCGATTACATTTATTTTTAAAATGAACAGTGACACTGTCTTTCTAGTCTTGCAATTATGTCCAGTGAAACAGAAGGTTTTGCAATAACGTTGTAGAGCATGATTTTCATTTTTCAATGTTAGGAAATGTTAGAAATAATGAAATGAACTCTATGTTTGTGCTGTCTCAAAACTGCTCATTACCATTTTCCTTTTTGTTACCTTTGAAAATTTCATCCTTTTTCAAGCTTGTTGCAGCCTTGACCAAAGTTTAAGGGAATTTCCTTGCCATGTTTTAAACAGCCAGCAACACTTCCATTAGCTGCTGTGGTGATGTTTGCTGATGTTGGTATTTATTAAAACAATACCATTCGTTTCTTTAAAAAAAAAAAAAGCCCAAACAGGTTGGATCCAGAATCTGCCTTCTGCTCTCTTCTGTTAACAGAAGGATCCTCTACACTCATTTCAGGGGATTGCCCCTTCTTTTTACACTGTAACCTACACCATTCAGCAAGACCACAAATTATTGAGAGATAGCAGAGGCTGCTCTGGAGAACAGGAGACACAAAAATCTGTGCCATCCACTTCAGTTGTATTCTTTCCTGTCTAGACACAATCAAGGGTCATTAACTTCCCAAACTATGCAGGTCATCATCTTGGACAGTGCTGATATTTATTACAACCAATGGGGCAGGGGATTATTGTAGCAGTTCTGATCTTCTGCAACATTTGGTCATAGACGTTCTTCTCTACACAAAACAGTAATGAGAAATATGCCAGAATATGCCTCCTACAGACCTACAGACTTCTTCCATCTGCAGAAGGCTTTTGTGTCAGTGAGGAATTCAATAAGTTGGAGAGGGGAGAGAGGGTTCTCCCCCACCCAATGATTTCCCCTTTCTTCTGCAGCCTCTATATCTCCCCAAAATTTGTTCCATGTGTTATGGGGACAATCTAAACTTCTACATGAAGTGGCTCTATGAGTTGCAATGGAAGATTCCCCACCCCTTCCCAGTAGGAAATGCTCTGAGTGGAAATCCACTCAGCAGATGATGCTACTGCCAAAAAAGAACATGAGATAATTTGGAATTAATGTCAGGTATGATGGAAATTTTGCTGTTCTAGAACTGGCATGTAAATAGGATAGCAAACACTTTACAAAATGTACACAGGAAATAGATGATTAAATATTATCATACTGATTTCGAGGTGTTGCATGCAAATCAGATTTAGCCAAATAACAGAGTTGTTTACTGTAGAAAGAAAGCTCTTGCAAGTTCAAGGCTAAAATATTTAAAATATATTTTAAAAACCATATGCATGCATACAAAGCTACTATAGCTCCTTTGCTTCTTTTTCTCACTACTACAGAACTTTTTTTCCATATTCTTTTTAATCATATTGTTTCTTAACCTAGGTTTCTTCTTCTTCCACCCCCAGAATGATTTGTTGCAGTTGTTGATGCATTTATAGAAAATTGTGCATTTAAATGGGACACATGCGTCATCCCCTTCACCTTGTAATCATGGCTCATTAGTACTCAGGCATACAACAGCAGGTGAAAATGTGTCTCTGGCATACAAAAGTTAAAAAGCCCCACAGCACACTATTAGAATTTCATCTATTTTGTCATGCAGCTGGAGGCACATTCTGCTCTCAACAGGGCGTGTACATGAAATTTATTTTGGGGTAGTTCTGATATGCAGCTTAGGAGATGGTTAGTCCATTTAATTTCCACTTAAAAGTACAGAAACCTACTTAAGAATGTGGAGCAGAAGAGAAAGCAAAGAAAACAATATGTTTCGTGGTATCTTGGAGGTGCAAATTTTAAACACCCTGCAAAGGAACAATTTTCTAACACTAAAGTTGAGAATGGTATTGAATTATTTTCCTTCAGCATTGATATGAGCCTATATAGTTGAAGATGTTCCAGAGGTTCCAATATGTTCATCCTTTTGTTTTGTTTTGTCTGTGTTTCTAATAGTTTTTAATTGATTGGTTGTATTCTTCCTTTCTTGTGCTGGTCTATAACAGTAATAAAGAATTTTACCTTACCAATATGTTCAGAAACTTCCAGCAGTAGTTACAATTATTACCCTCTACTTAAAGCAGGAGTGGGCAAAGATGGCAGATCTGGAGGCCACTTTTATGCTCTGGGACCCTCCAGTACCTGCATGGACTACCAAAGAAATAAAACCCAACCCTCAAAGTGGCTGCAAGTCTCTTTCTAGTTCTTGAAAACTGTTTTTTTTAAAAATATATATTTTTTAAATAAACAGTACAGGGTGGCTTTGCAACCTATTTAAAAGGTAACTTGTTATACTTGGAGGTTTCCAGAAACAGCCATTCCCCCTCTTGTTTGGCCAGACAAACATCACTCTGGGGATTCTGGAGGTTGAGGGCCACAAAAAAACATCCTGAGAGACACATGTTGCCCCAGAGCCACACTTAGCCCACCCCAGATTTAAAGCAAAGGTACTATGGAGCCAGCGTGGTGTAGTGGTTTGAATGTTGGACTACAACTCGGGAGAGCAGGGTTCGAATCTCTCAACCATAGAAACCCACTGGGTGACCCTGGGCAAGTTGCACTCTCTCCAGCACAGAGGAAGGCAAAGGCCCCTCTGAACAATTTTTGACAAGAAAACCCCATAAGTAGTTCACCTTAGGGTTGCCATAAGTCAGAAGTGACTTGAAGACATGCAACAACTGTAGTACTATTATCCATGTAGAAAAGACAGATGTTTCTAATTTGATTGTAAAACTAATTTAAGGAAATCTATACACTAGTCATTTAGCAACTACCCTGAAATTACTTCATTAGCTTTCTAAGTGAAGATCCCAATCTTATGACTATTTGGCTCCATTTTCCTGGCTGTTCTTCCACAGTATACACAAGGCCTCAGAATGTCCTATTTTAATAGTTTGCAGTTACAATCTTACAAACATCTACTCAGATGTAGACCCCGTTTCAGTTCCCTTGGATTTACACCCAAGTAAATGTGTTTCAAATTGCTTGGTCAGTCTACTTGCCTTTCTTTGAGCTAAGCAGCTGAACAAGCATATTGTGAAGGCATGGAGCATGGAATTCTACCTACCCACTCCATTTTGGTACTAGACAAGTGCTGATGTGATGCACCCTGTTAAGAACAGGGAAACTTTGAACTATACAGAAAATAATGAGATCTTAAGTGGTGCAGAGTGATGAATCATACAATCTATAACAAGATGTACATAGAAAAAAATCAGTTATTTCTTCTGACATACAAAATAGTGTTTCTTCTAATGTACAAATACATATTTTTTTGTTTTTGTTTTTTGCTGTCATCTTTAAATCACATAATAAGATCTCTATGCAGGCATAACAAAATTGAATGTATGGAATGGGCACACTGTGATCTCCCCAGAATCTGATGTTAACTCTTATTTTCTTTTTGGGGGGCATCTGAGACATCTGGTTGTAACTATTCATGCAATACAGAGCCCTGTGAAATGGTCCCATTCGTGCTTTTGTTCAGAACCTGGTAAAGTTACTTTTTAAAGACTACAATGTCCATAATCACCTGGCAGAATGGCCAATCTGCAACTCTCACACAAATACTGTACTCTGTTTTATTAGCAACATTAGCAACTTTTTTTCCCATCTTTTCTTTCTTGGCCTTTTAAATCAGCCATTTGCTTTTCCAGATGATCCAAGTGAACTGACTGTGGGTAAGTTAATTTTATACCATTTTATCTTGTTTCATCCTTTTTATCCTATTGTGGCTTCTAATGCCACAACACATTAGTATCCTTATAAAATTAATGTTGTCAAAAAACATATGATACGAAATAAACTCTATGCTCTAAATTTAATTGCAAGTCCCCAATAGATCAATGGACCCATTGAATCAATGTGGTTTACATAAGTAAGTCCTGTACAAGGAGAAAAGTGAGATATTAAATAAATATATATATAAATAAAGTGTTGACTTGACATTCAGCAATTAATTCAGTGGGTCTGCTCTTCAATAGAATGAGCAATTGTATTTTTAGACCCTTGATATCAAAATTTTGTTGTTGTGACAGGCTTTTAAAAATGCGATTGAGGACCAGTCTAGATGGTGAAATAAATCCTTTTAGAATCCGGGCAGAATCCCATGTGTCCAATGGGATCCTGCAGCAGTCCATCATTTTCGGAAGGAAGGGGACCAACATTCAGGAAAACTATACGGAGAAAGTGTGAAGTTGAAGGCCTTCACAGCTGGCATCCATAGGTTTTCCATGGGTTCTTTTCTGGACTGTGAGGCCATGTTCTGGAAGAGTTTATTTCTGACATTTCACCTGCATCTGTGATTGGCATCTTCAGAGAATGGTTGGGTAGGAGTGGTGCAGTAATTGACAACATTAATTTTATAAGGATACTATTGTGTAAAGTAAGTACCCAACCATTTTCTGAAGATGCCAGACACAGATGCAGGCGAAACATCAGAAATAAACTTCCAGAACACAGCCTCACAGCCAGGGGGAAAAACATAGACAACCTATATGGGAAAAATCTTTGCGGCTTTCCCCTATGTTTTTTAAAATCCAATGGAAATGTGCACTCTGTTCATTGGGACAACTGTTTGGATCGAATTGTATTCTCAGATAAGAGTGCCACAGGAAGTACATGACAACAGAGGCGGTTGATCACACTTGTACAGAGTTGATTGACAGTTAAAAAAAATAGCACGAAGCACACACCCCATCAGGATGGTAAACACAGTGCAGTAATTTGACTCCATCTTGATTCATGTACCCTTTGACTCTATCTTGATTCACATCCCACTCTGTTTAGACAAGAAAAGGATGGGTCGCCTCCATTTCCCACAAGTGGTTCAAAATACCATTGAGACACTTGAATTCTATTGTGCATTTGCAATAATGTGCTTGGATTGGGAGTATAATCCTGGTGTAGACAAGCCCAAAATGTGTCCCATATTATTAAATGATATAGTGGTGAGATGGTTTAACAATGTGAATAACTGAAAATGAATCTCTGAACCCGAATAATGTATTGTTAAACAATGTAATGTTGAGATGATTCAGCTATTCAGTTAGTGAACATGTATTATGTGATGAAGAAAAAAAGGTAATTCAAATCAATTGTAAATTTTAATGCAAAAATAACTTTATATGCAAGGTATGATCATAACATAAGCTAAAACATAAGCTAGACGATGCAGGCACTTTTCAGTTGCCAAATGTACAAATGTACCAACCTCAAATCCAAATCCTTTCTCAAATACATAATCCTAAGAATCCATTTGTAATTTAATATACTGTAATATTTCCTTGTATGTGCTTATACAGGTCACCCATATACCCATATCAGTAACAAATATGTTCCAAGACACACACCCTGATGGATACCTGAAACAGTGGATAATAGGGAAACCTATTATTTACAATGAGATGAATGCTAGAAGTTGACCATAGAATCACACTGGAGAACACTGGAGAACCTAGAAATGCCTGGAACATATTTTTTCAGACATGGATAAGTGAAACCATGGGTACTGAATCCATGGATATGGGGGCCAACCTGTATTAACATTCAAGAAGACATAAATGGAATGTGTGCATGAATTTTTCTGGTACAGTACAGTATTAGAAATGTGAATGTAGAAACCTTAAGACATAACATAATTCAGGGTAAAGATTTGCTATACCTGGACTGAGTTATTAATTAAAAAGTGGAGTGTAGTTGGCAAAGCAAAAGAATGCTAAGACCTGGAAGGGCACCTGTAAAGGGACTAGATAAGCTTCTCTAGTGAAAAGATATATTAATACATATCAAGGTCAGAATTATGCATGCCATAATATTTCCAATTTCTATGTATAGTTGTGAAAGATGGACAGTGAAGAAAGCTGACAGGAAGAAAAGATTCTGTGCAATATTTGCACATGGGCTTTTTACACATATGGACTTTTTTCCTGCACAGAAAATTCTATTTTCTGCACAAAAATATGCAAAGTTTGTGCAGAATAAGTCTCAAACTTTGAAGATTTTCCTCAGTCCAGGAATCTCCTCATGAATGTTTCCAAACACTCAAGAAAGACATTTTTCAACAATTAAAAAAAAAATCAAATATTCTTCGATCCCTAATACATAGGTATATAATGCAAATATTTATCTATTTATTAATGTAAGAAATACCATTCTTACTATGATGTAATTCGTTTTCCTGTTACAAGTTACATGGCAGTTGGGAATGCAATTACAACAGGAACCTCGTGGTGGTGGGTGTAGAAAGGATTTATACCGAGAAGTGGTAGCAAAATATATGAAAGTGCATTAAGACAGCAACATTAGGTTTGCCACATTGATTTGGCATTTGCTTTGAAATATATTTGGTCATTTGGCTGAAGCTCTGTTTCTATCAGAGAACGAATAGATAAAATCAGATCAAACTAACATGCCTAAAATTATCTATTTATGTTTTGAGGAATCTCTTAATTGCTGTGTTCATTTCGCTACCAAAGCTAGTAACCAAACTCTTCCATACCATGCCTCAATGGAAAGAGAATTGTCAGCCGTCTTTCCATCTTCGGCTTCTTCTATTCTGTTGTGTTCCAAGTGTAATTAGGGGATTTTTTTTGTAGTACTATTGTAATAATTTTGGACAAGGCGTGCTGGAGAAAATTGACCCAAAATGTGACCACAATTTTGGGGTTCAAATAGATGGAGGCATTGAATGAATGTATTAAGCAGGTGCATCTGCTGATCCAAACTGTCAGTCATTGTAACACTGGCATGCCAGACTTTATTAAGAAAGCAAGGGCTTCCTGAAACTGCACATGTTTTAAGCTTATTTTTCAGTTACTCACAAAATATCAAGATTCTTGATATTGATATAGCAGCAGAGGGTACTTGATAAAGTAGCAGAAGGTACTAGGTCACTGTCATAGCGATAACATGCAAGAGTTGAACGCCTGTCTCCTATTTACTTAGCTGTTAACTCTCTTTCCACGGCTCTCCTGAAAATTTCTATTGCTTTAGGAACTAAATGGTTTTCAGCCTAATCCAAGCTTGGCCATGTTGGAACCATGATGGCTGAGGCATCTCCCTCCTCCTCAGATGTTTAAAAACACCAATTCTGTTATTTAGATCAAGTGCCCCATTCAAAATCAAGTTAATCATGTATTGTGTGAGCAATATATATGGCCATTTCACATGGTTCTCCCCATTGATCCTCACAACAACCCTGTAAAGTAAGTTTTGGCTGAGACATAGAAGCTGCTGAAAAATCGCAAGAAAGCTTTGTGATCACAGAAGTTTGAACTGGGTTCTCCCTGTTTCAGGTTCAGCACTTCAACTATTATACTATACCAGGTGTCTCAGATCAGTTATTAATATAAGGATAGTTCCAAGACTAAAACATTGCAATAGAGTCTACCCAATATAACAAGGAATGTGCATAATTAATGTGCATAATTTGCATGTTATGAGCACTAATTTTGGACATTATACAAATTACGCTGCTTGGATGTGGAGAACTAGAATATAGTAACCATATCTTTGCCTGTTGTTTCTGAGCCAGTGAGTTGGTCCGTGACTGTGGTTGTTTGTGTGACACAGTTTCCATGGGCATTCTTGTTCCTTGGATCTATTTGCTGTATGCTAGAAAATAGGGAAGTAAAAAATATCTTCTATTTGTATTTGAGGGTTTCCCCCCATATGCATTTGTCTTTTACTGTCTGAAAAGTACAGAATATTATTTTTATTATAATGTATAATAAATCCTGTTTCTTAATTGCTGCACATAAATTTGCTTTCTGTGTATATTTTCAGATGTATGCCCATGCACAAATGATGTATTAGTTCAGTATTACAGGCAGAACAGAGAATCTTCTACAGCCTGCTAGCCCCGTGGCCCATATGGTTAACCCAAGAATCCGGACATATTTTATTTCAGAAGCTGAACCAGGTCTCCGTAATTCTGTGATCAAGTCAGCATCACTTTGGGATGAGGTATCCAGCACATTTGGATCAAAAGTCTTCCAAGTTAGCCTTATCACACATGCGGAGTGATGCATTTTTTAAAAAATTGCTCTGTTGCTACATGCTGTTGCACTTCCTAGGCACAAGCACTTATGTTCACAGATTATGACTTTGGCAATTTTATTTCCAGTAATAAAATTGTTGTGTCAAGGTGGGAGATATTCTTCAATGAATAGGTATACAATACATTTGTCCATACATACTTTTCAGAGATGTAAAAGTGTTGCTATAAGTGTTAAACTATATATTTCAGGAAGAAAGACTAAGGCGGTGAGAAGTACAGGCTTCCCCTGCTTTGAACACCTCACTTTCTGATGACTTGCTCTTTAAACTTTTGCAAATTACAAACAAGTTCCATTAATTCAATAAGGGATCTGTTTTTTCATCAGTTCTGCTTGCCTGTGAGGCTTGCTTGGGACAGCTCACGGGTGGGCATGCAGTTCCAAGGCTTGTCTGCAGAAACAGTGGAACTCTCCTTGAATTAATGGAACTTCTCTGGGTAATTTGAAATTATAGAAAGAGCGGGCTTTCATCAGTTCTTCCAACTGAGTTCTGCTTTGGACTGCTTCAATTTACATGCATGCTGTTTGCAAAGTGAGCTGGGGGGGGAGAAATGCCCCCAAAAGGTTTGCTTGCTCTTAGAACCATAGAGTTGGAAGAGACCAACCACCTGCCATGCAGGAATAAACAATCAAAGCATTCCCGACAGATGGCCATCCAGCCTCTGCTTAAAAACCTCCAAAGAAGGAGACTCCACCACACTCTGAGGCAGTGCATTCCACTGCCGAACAGCTCTTACTGTCAAAAAAGTTCTTCCTAATGTTTAGATGGAATCTCTTTTCCTTTAGTTTGAGTTCATTGCTCCATGTCCTAATCTCTGGAGCAACAGAAAACAAGCTTGCCCCATCCTCAGTATGACATCCCTTCAAATATTTAAACATGACTATCATGTCACCTCTTAACCTTCTCTTCCCCAGGCTAAACATACCCATATCCCTAAGCTGCTCCTCATAGGACATGGCTTCCAGTCCTCCCACCATTTTGGTCACCCTCCTCTGGACACGTTCCAGCTTGTCACTATCCTTCTGGAATTGCGGTGCTCAGAACTGGACACAGTATTCCAGGGGAGATCTGACCAAAGCAGAATAGAGTGGCACTATTACTTCCCTTGAACTAGACACTATACTCCTACTGATGCAGCCTAGAATCACATTGGCTTTTTTAGCTGCTGCATCACACTGCTGACTCATGTTCAGCTTGTGGTCCACTAAGATTACTAGATCCCTTTCACATGTGCTGCCATCATGCCAAGTGTCACCCATCCTGTTTCTGTGCTTTTCATTTTTACTGCCCAAGTGTAGCGTCCTACATTTTCTCCCATTTTGAAATTCATTTTGTTAGTTTTGGTCCAACTCTCCAATTTGGTCAGGTCACTTTGGATTCTGATCCTGTCCTCTGGGATATTAGCTATCCCTCCTAATTTGGTGTCATCTGCAAACTTGATAAGCATGCCCTCTATCCCCCTCATCCAACTCTTCTTATACTTCACCATATTTCTGTCCCCCCCCTTTCCTTCTTTTTCTTCCAGCCCTCTGGTGTTTCTCTGGCTTGCTCTATGTTTCTGTGCAATGGCAAAGCCAAGATCAGTGCTGCAGTGGTGGGAGGTATGGAAAGACGTGAGAGGGAGAGAAGCAAAGCAGGCCAGACGGAGGTAGGGTGGGTCAGATGGATGGAAGGCAAGAAAGAGGCTGGGGACCACATAGTTCCTTTTGCCTTTCTTTGCCTTATCTCCACGTTACTACCCCCCCCCAACCATCAGCTTCCTTCTCTAGGGGCTTTATGTAGGCACTTGTCATGACTGAGGTGCTAGGAGCTATATGGGGAAGGGGGAACCCTGTTTCCCTCTTCATCTCCTTTCAGGGTCCTCCCAGGCTTTGCTTGAAGCTACCACCACAGCAAGAGCAGGCCTTCTTTCTGCCCTCCAACCTTGGCATTCTTGCTTTTGGCCCTTATTCTCTTCCTTCCTCTGGCTCTATCTTTTCTTACTTCATGAGGAAGTGAGGGCAGGGGAAGGATTCATGTCAAGCACATGAAAGAAAGGGTGGAGGGGTTTGGGGGGAAGATGAATGAAGGGGGTACTTCCCCCCACATGCCCACCACAGGCACCAAAGGGGAAGGAAGGAGTAAAATGCCCCACCCCTAAATTCACCACTCGTGGTAGTCCCTCCTCTCCCCTTTCAGACACATTCCTGCTGCTGTCTGTTCCACATGGCTTGCCACCACCTCAACTGCCTCCTGCTTGTTTTCCAGTGCAAAGACCCTGTGTGTGTATGTGTGTGTTTCCCCTATGAGGGTGGAATGAGAAAGGCAACCAAGACCTATGCCACATCTGGTATTGGGTAGTGGGAGGAAGGGAAATGATGACTTTAGGAGTTGGGAAAAGGAACAAGCTGTTATACCAATCTCACTTTCTGAGATGCTTTTGCATGTGTAAGGACAGAAATGCTGGGTGTTTTTAAACTAGTTAGCTACTCCTCTTAGCAGCAGTTAAGGGAGCCCTGGTGGTGCAGTGGTTAAATGCCAGCACTGCAAGTCACCACATTGCACATTTGATTCCAGAGGGCTCCAAGGTTCACTCAGACTTCCATCCTTTCGTAGGGTTGGTAAAATGAGTACCCAGCTTGTGGGGGCAATTAGCTAACACACATTGGAAAATTGCTTAATGCAGAGTAGATGTGTAAATTGCTATTGCTTAACAATTTGTAAGCCACTCTGATAGCCTTTGCGGCTGAAGAGTGGGATATTAAAAAAAACCTAATTAAATTAAATTAGTTATTTTTATTTTTGTATTGACAAGTGGAAAGAGGGGTTTGCTCTAGAGTGGGTGAGTGTCAGCCCTGCACCACTTCTGCTCCCCCCTTTCTTTTGTGGCAACATACTCAAGATTGTCGTGCTCATGACTTCTCTTAACTCCCCCTCAATTTCTGCTTACTGGGATAATGAAAGATTTGTTTTTTGCTATTTGTGAATATATTTCAGCTCTGAAGTGTGGCTCTCTGTTTGCATAGTTCTGACATGTAGATGTGTTTGTAAAAGTGCTTTGTTTTGAAAGGCAAGGTCAATATTGTTACCCTAACAAATTGCAGAGCTGCTCCTGTGCTCACTTCAGTGTTGTCTAGTTGTTTCATTCCACAACAAACAAACCAATAAAACATACTTTTCCATATCCTCTGAAAGAAAACTGCTTTAAAACCCCATTTGGATATTACAGGTGTGTTAGTGTGTATCACACACATCTCATTAAGGACATTAAAGGACATTAAAGGTAAGCTTTTGTTCATTTTACTTTATTTTTGTGTATATCTAGTGTGTTAATTTCACTTTTGCACACATTCAAAAGTGATATATAGTATTATTCACGTTTCTTGGCAGCCAAAATACATTTGAAAGCTAAAAAAACCTGGGTTCCACTTTTCAACAGATTCCACTTTCTGATAGTGCTACGGTCCCTAACTTGTCAGATAAGCGGGGGCTTCCTGTACTATTTTGGTGCCTGGGTCAACCTCCTTGATTTCAGTATCCTCTATTCTCTCTCACCGGAACTGACCACTGACCTTATTAAAACATGGGATAGAACTGAGAGGCTGTTAATTTAAAACAATCAACTATAAAACCAACCAACATAAACACTGGAGCTGACTATAACATAATTCTGAAAATGCACTTAAAGCACAGAGCAATTCTGTAGAAAGTGCATGAACATAACTGCATTTGGAATATAAGCCAAAAATAACAATAAAAATGGAGGTATGAATTCAAATCATACATGCTGTAAAATAAATGTCAAGCATATCATTGGACAATAATTAATTTCAGACTAATTTGTATGCAAAAAAAATATTACAAAGCAGCTCTTCTGTTGATCATAATTACCAATACACCCAGTGTAGCCATCTCTGTTGGTATAAGTACTCACTTGAATGAATATCACAAGCAGCATTCCCAGAATCTATTTTTTGGCTCACCTATTTATGTCAGCATAAAACCAGCATTTTCTATCTCTCCATTCTTACCACCAATCAATAATGGATTTTTGCCTTTCTCTTGAAATGTTTTGGTGACCTGGCCATGGCCTTCAGAACTAAAGAACATGGAGTTTAAAACTCCATCTTTATTTATTTCTTACAATCATTGATCCAGAGGATCACATTTTTTCATGTACTTATTTGATAGATGTATAATTTCTTCTGTAACAAAACTTTCGACAACAAAAGTGTCAAAAGAGTAATGATCATTTTTTTAATGTATACACACAGTAAACATTAGAATTAACAAGCAAAAGCAGAGGGGGAAGCTTGTATCATTTTCAACCCAGTTCCACTCCAAACTAAAAAAGAATAGCAAACTAAGGCATTGCAGCACAACAGAGACTGAAACAAAATTATCTCCTGTGTTACCCTAAATGTTCAAGGGTCTTAAGGACCCTCCAAATATTGATATTAATTTGGGGAATTAATATACTCAGCTTGGCTATATGAGAGGGGGCAACAGATAGTGGTGCCTTTTAATCTATGTACCCATTGCCAATTTATTATTACAGATATGGGGTAGCGGGTTTCCAGGTAGGTAACACCCAAGGCCATTTAAAGGCCCATGTATTTAGAACTATACATACCTGTCTGGCAAGGTAATTCCATGTGTGTTCGGTGTGTATTTGTGTATGTGCCTTCAAGTCACCTGCTGACTTATGGTGACCCCATTAATTTCATAGGATTTTCAAAGGCAAGGAATATTCAGAGGTGGTTTTGCCAGTCTCTTCCTCTAAAATATAGCCTAGAGCACCTGAAATATAGCCTAGAGCAGTGATGGGCAACCTTTTGAGCTTGGTGTGTCAAACTTCGCCAAAAAACTGAGCATAACTCAGGTGGTGTGTCAGTTTGAGGGGAAAACATGTATGCGTGCAGGATTCCCACTTTGGGGAGGGTTGGAGGGGGGAGGATAGTGGGACCAGGGCTTCAAAGCCCCACTTGCAACTTTAGAGCGGGTGGGGGTGGGTGGAGGAAAGTGGCGACCGGGGCTTTTGAAGCCCTGATTGCTACTTTAGGGAGGGTGAGGGGTGCAGGAAAGTGATGACTGGGGCTTTGAAGCCCCTATTGCCACTTTAGGGAGGGTGGTGAGGTTGTGGGTGGGGGGAGGAGGCCTACGGCCGCATGTCATCAGAAATGGCTACGCGTGTCAGTGCTGACACGCATATCATAGGTTCGCCATCACTGGCCTAGAGTATCACTGGTGGTCTCCCATCCAAGCATTAACCAGCACTGACCTTGATTAGCTTGCAAGATCAGATGCAATGTGGTGCCATGACCAAAAAGATCTTCTCTGATAGATTTTATCACTATCCCCACCTCACTTGGCAAATATCCGATTCATTTCCATAACATCTATAACCATACTCATGGACTTATACTCAGTATGCAATCTCTCTCAAATAAATTTTCACATTGTAAATTCCATTCCAAACAATTTTTAATACAAAGAACAAACACAGAGATTGGATTTGTGTTACAAAAAAATGAACATAAAGAATTTGAGATCTAATTCCATGCGACAAATTAATCAAATATGGTAAGGCGTGTATGGTATAGAAGCAAAGATTTGATCTGCTTTACTCCATATTTTTAATCCTTGCTTGTTCATTTCTTACAGTCTGCAAGCCACTTGTTATCTTTTATATGGATGTCTTTTAAACTCATTTCAAACTTATTTCCTCTTATGTTTTAAACAGATTTCCCCCCACCCCCCCAAAAAATTTATTGTTAACAAATACAAAGTAAATTAGATAGTGGTGTTTCTGTGATAAATAGAATGACACAGCAGTTGGAAAGATTGCTTTTTTGGACCACATTTTCCAGAATGCCCAACCAGCATGGCCATTGGCCACTGGCTCAAAATGGCAATGCAAGATACAAGCGGTGTTACTCCTATTTTCCTGCATTGTTACTTAAATTCAGCTGTTTAAAAAAAAAATAGTATTATTGTAAAAATCATTGTCTTCACATCAGCCTGAAGCTATATTATAATTAAAGATGTGTTTATGACTGGGCAGAGTATAGTAGATATAAAGTGAAGCTAGTTAAGAGTTCCACATTCTAACCTCAGAGGAATTCAGACATTTTTGTAATTTTTGTTTAATTGACAGAACGCTTCAAGGTATTTGGTGAAGGGAACTAATATGAATTCCTGCATACATCAAACTAAATAAATAACATTATGAGTGAATTCTCAAAGGAAGCAACAATTCAGCCCCCCCCCTTTTTTTTACCACAGAGATCACTATGGAGATTATCAGACTTGTCAAAAGTGGTGTTACAGCAACACCAGGAGATCGCAAAAGGGCTCTCTTTTAAGATGACGTCATCCCCCCTCGTTATGCCATTCCACCAGTGCTGCTTTTTATTGATGCAAGAAGCCGTCAATAGATCTCCCATTCCGTTTGTGTTCTGGATTTTCCTGTGTGCGACAAGGTGCCCCATTATGCTGGTGAGATCCCAGCGTTAATGGGAGGTTCCTGCCAGAACACTTCTGGTTGAGATCAGGACATCCAGGTAAGCTACACTCCTTTTTGTACCCTCCCTGGGTTACTTGTACATTTCTTAGTGTGTGTGTATGTGCTTTTCAAAACATTTTGGTGTGTATTTTTGTTTTTATTTTTGAATTTCCCATGCTTGTGTCTTCTTGGGAGAATCCATGGGACTTTGATCCAGGAAGTGAAGGGAGCTCCATTAGAGCTCCTTTCACTCCTGGGCTGCCCTGTTGACTGGAGAGGAGGTAAGTGTGGTGGGGAGGGTGATTGTGGAGGGACTGGGATGGGACAGGGGTGGGAGTCGAGATTGTGGGACATTAATGCTTTTTTGTTCCTGTCTGATAATCTCCTATATCTTGTGTGTATTTTCTGTAGGTTTCCAAAAGGGCTTTAACCTCATTTACTCTGGCATAGTGAATGACACTCTAGATGAACTGGCCTGGTTGAATTTGCATTTCACTCAATCAGACTGTGGGTGCTTAACAGCTAGCTGTTTTCTCTGGGTACAGTTTGCTCACACATATTCCAGACAGTGTCTCCCAAGCCATTGCTTTCCTGTGTATTCCATTAGGGATGTCAGCAAGTATGTACAACACATGGATGTTCATGAGAACTCTGCTTCTTTCCCCTAATCCCAACCTCAGATGACCCACTGGACTTGGCTTCCATATTCATAATCCAGATAGCCCAGGTTTCCTGACGATTATTACATGGCATTACAGGGGGGGGTAGTTTCTTTCCTTTTTGCTGGGTTGTTCAGATATTTAAACACCCATTCATTTTCTAATTTGGTGACAAGGGAGATTTTCACACTACATTGTTATAGTGTTACTATTCCACTTTATTTGCTATGGCTGCCTCCTGTGGAATCCTGGGACTTGCAGTTTAGGGAGGGGCATTTACAACTCTCAGCCAGGGAGCTCTTAGGCCTCACTAAACTACAAACCCCAGAGTTCCACAGGAGGAAGCCAGAGCAGTTAAAGTGGAATAGTAACACTATAACAGTGTAGTGTGAAAATCTCCTAGGATAGCAAGCCTATATGCACTTATCTAGCAGTAAACCCCAGAAAGAGACATATTTCTGAGCAGATACATACATGGGATTACATTTAAAGAGCAACAAATGGATGTGCTGGCCACAAGAAAAGTTCCAAAATCCATATTAGGGTAATACCTTTATTTTGTTGTTAACTGGCGTCAACTTCGACTTACGGAAACCCTATGATTGAGAGACCCCAAAGTCACCCTATCATCAATAGCCATGCTAATCTTGGATTCTAGGGAGAGTTCCAGCTTGATTTGCTCTAGGACCCATCTATTTGTATTTTTAGTAGTCCATGGTATCCATATAACTCTACTCTCCAGCTGCACATTTCAAATGAATTGATTTTTTTCCTATCAGCTTTTGTCACTGTCTAGCTTTCACTGCCACATATAGAAATGGGAAATACAATGGCATGGACAATCCTAACTGTAGTAATCAATGATATAGCTTTACATTTTTGGATCTTGTAGGTTCCTTCATAGCTGCCCTTCCAAATTCCAAAATCCTCGTCTTCTTCTGATTAGTTGCAGTCTCTGTTCTGATTAATAACTGAGCCAAGGTACAGAAAATCTTGAACTATTTCAGTGTCTTCATCATCTACTTTAAAGTTACGTAGATTATCTGTGGGTTTTTTTGTTTTCTTAATGTTCAACTATAAACCTGCTGTTGCACATTCTTCCTTGGTTTCTTCAGTTAGCATTCCAAATCTTTACTATTTTCTTCTAGTGGATATGGTGTCATCTGCATATCTTTAATTGCTGATGTTCCTTCCTCCAGTTTTCAGACCTTTTCTCTCTGAGTCTAATCCTGCTTTATGTATGATATGTTCAGCATACAAGTTAAACTGATATGCTAGGGTGATAAAATGCAGCCTTGCCTAACCCCCTAACCATTCCATTTCTTCATATTCTGTTCCAATGTTAGCCTCTTGCCCTGAGTACAGGTTACACATCAGGGAAATCAAATGATGTGGCACTCCCATTTCTTTAGGAGCAATCCATAGTTTTTGATTATCTGCACAATCAAAGGCTTTGCTATTATCTATAAAGCACAGCCTGGTTTTCTTCAGAAATTCTTTGGTGCATTCCATTATCCAACATATGCAATATGATCTCTAGTGCCTCTTCCATTTCTGAACCCAGCTTGGCTATCTGGAATTTCTTGCTTCATATATGGTGAAAGTATTGTTGCAGAATTTTGAGCATCACTTTGTTTTCATGGGATATTAATGCAATGGTCCTGTGGTTACTGCAATCCCTGGTATCTCCTTTCTTGGAGCCTGGAATGTATATTGAACATTTCCAGTCTGTGAGCCATTCTTTTGTTTTCCATATTTGTTGACATATTTTAGTTGGAACTAGATAAGATTCTGTCTCTGTAGCCTGAAGCAGCTCTATTGGTATGCTATCTGTTCCTGGTTATTTATTTCTCTCAAGTGCTCTGGTTGCAGTTTCCACTTACTTTCTAAAATTGTAGGTTAATCTTCAAGTGGTTCTTCCTTGAATGAATCTGTCATCCTTTCATCTCTTTTGCATAGTACTTCAGTTCATTGTTTCCATCCTATTTTTATTTCTACCTGGTCTTGTAATGTGTTCTTCTGCTGGCTGTAGAGCTCTTGGTTTAATTTTTTCTTTTGATTTCTCAGATCTTGTGGAAGAGGACTCTTGTTCTTCTTTTTTGGTTATCATATTCTATTTATCTGTTTTGATTATTATAGTACTTTTTCTTTGTCCCTGTGCTGAAGTCACTGAGCAGTTGCATTCAGGATTCTGGTCCTATTTTTGTCACCTTTTACTTTTGCTTCTTGTGTGTCCTTAACTGCTTAAAGAGTTTCATCTGTCATCCACTGAGACTTGTCTTTTTTTTTTAGCTACAGATAAGTTTCTTTTTGTATTCCTCCATAACAATGTCCCTGGCTGTAGCCCAGTTCTTCTGGTTCCCAGTCAATTAGGCTTAAGAGTACAAATCTATTTTTTACATTATTCTTCAATTCTACAGGAATGTTCTTCAGGTTGTATTTTGACAAGATGGTTGGTTTAGTGATCGTCTTTAGTTTTACTCTAATTTTTTAATATTAGAAGCTCATGGGCTGTATCACAATCTGCTCCTGGCCTTGTTTTTGCAGAGAAAATGCAACTTCTCTATCTTCTGTTCCCAATTATGTAGTTTATGTGATTTCTATATTGGCCATCAGGTGATGTCCATATATACAGTCACCTCTGTGGTTGCCATCTCTTGTTTCATTTTAGATTCTTTCATCATAGGGTTTTCATGGTAAAAGACATTCAAAGGGGGATTACCATGTCTTTCTGCACAGTACTAACAAGTGTTAGCTATGTTTCCATTGCCACTGTCTCTGAGAGATCCTCTGCTGGTGTCACCTCCCACCCCCCACCCACTACTGCTGCTGCCCAGTAGCTATTTGGTACATTTAGTCTGGTTCCTCAGCAAAAGCCTATCTGACATGGGAGACCCTATTAGCAGCACTGCTGCCATCAGTGTTGCATCTTCCCTTACAGAAACACACAATCCCACCACCACAGAAAGGTAATGCCATGGTACCTTTATTAGGCTAACCAAAAAGGCACCAAAGGTTGTGCAAGCTTTCCAGATCAGGCAAGAAGTTACAAAAAGCAGATGGAGATTAAGGGAAGGAATTAAAACTGACTTTACTTTTTAAGCCATGACATCATGGGATAGAAAGAATCACACAGAGGATTCACACAGAGGAATCCAGTAAGGCTCAGTTGCTTCAATAGTTAATACAGGACAAGGATAAAAGGGGGCATCTTTGCTGGTCCCAGGCATTCTGTCTTCCTCACCTGGATTTCTGCAAGAAAGTCTAAGGAAAAGTACAGGTGCATGGGTGTTAAGGTGTAGACTAGCAGAATTTGTGACACTGCAAATCTCCATCACTGATCATGAGACACATCTATTAAGCTTTAGCTTACAGTTTGCTAGGTTTTTTGGAGGTTGAATGACTGGTTTAATCCTAAACCGGAAGTTCTTTGTCATAACTTAATGTATGTGTGTGTGTTTGTGTGTAAGAGAGATTAACAAAGCATTATTATTTAATACATGTACATCATATAGTTAATATAGTTAATTACTATAACATACACAGACAAAGTGAATAATTGGATCTTTCTGGGATCCAGAAAAAAATTGTGAGAAGTGCTGTGCATGTCTGCATATATCATACTACTGGTAGCCTGTGGCCAAAAGCAGTGGGGGCTAACACTGCAGTGGTGGAAGGAGGTATCCCTCTGTTTGGACCACATGCCACTACTGCCACATACGGTATGATATTGCTTTAGGTGTCTTGCTGGCTCCGGTAGGTGGAAAGGTGGATGTTACAAAAAATTACATATATTTCATTCATATCCACATTTGCTTTCATGGGACTTGCGATGATGTACACAGGGACAGTTGAGTCAGGGACTAGGCCTTTAATGAATAGTGCATAATTAATATCATTTTTTAAAAAAGGATGCTATGCTTTTGGCATCTTTGAGTAAGTATTTCAGGCTACATCCCTGATAGGAAAGATGTAACTCTCCCTGTCATTGTAACTGATGCACAGTTACTTAGGAATAAGCCCAGAGATATATGAGTTGGGCTTGCTTCTGACTAAACAGGCATAAGATTACACACTGTGAGGCCATTCATCGGGAAGGGGAATATGTGGTCCTTCAGATGGATTGCAATTTCCATCGCTCCTCACCATTGGCTGTGTGGCCGGAGAGAAACAAGCTGCAGTCTGACAATATCTGGGGACCCACCCAGCTTTATAGGTTTACTTAGTTAAGTCCCTTGTGCCCAGTGAGGTTTATTTCCAGAAGCCTGCAATCCTGCAGCCACTTAATTATAAGTAAACCTCTGGGAAGACAAAAGGGCATACTTCTGAGCTCACTTGTACAGCACTTGTACATCTGTGGTGGTGGGGAGCTTGATTGGGTATTCCTTCATGGCAGGGGGTTGGACTAAATGGCCCTTGTGGTCTCTTCCAATTCTATGATTCCAGAAGCAGGAACCTGTCAAATGTTGTAAGTACCCAGCTTGTAGTTGCAACTAGCGAACACACATTGGAAGATGCTTAATGCGGTGTAAATGTGTAAAGTGCTATTGCTTCACAATTTGTAAGCCGCTACGAGAGCCTTTGTGGCTGAAGAGGGGAGTATAAATACCTAAGTAAATAAAACAAATAAATACAGTTGTTCCTTCATATTCGCTGGGGTTTAGTTCCAGGACCCCCTGTGGATACCAAACTCTATGAATACTCAAGTTCCAATTATATTATATGCAATAGCATAGCAAAATGGTGTCCCTTATATAAGATGGCAAAATCAAGGTTTGCTTTTTGGATTATTATTTTTTAAAGAATATTTTCAAGCCGTGAATACTTAAATCTGTGGATACCAAATCTGTGGATACGGAGGGACACAACAATTCCAACCATCTCCAATAATCCAAAAAAAAAAAAAAAAAAGGAGCCCTGGTGACGCAGTGGTTAACTGCTAGTACTGCAGGTCACCATGCTGCAAGTTCGATTCCAGAGGGCTCCAAGGTTCACTCAGCCTTCCATCCTTTCCTAGGTCGGTAAAATGATTACCCGGCTTGTGGGGGCAATTAGCTAACACACATTGGAGACTGCTTAATGCAGTGTAGATGTGTAAATTGCTATTGCTTAAAACACAATTTGTAAGCCACTCTGATAGCCTTGTGGCTGAAGAGCAGGGTATAAATAAATAAATAATAAAAAAAGCCTCCATCAGGTTGGCTGAGGGCGATGAAAGCCGGAGTCTTGCATTTTCCACTTTAGAGCATCTGAGGAAGTGGCGTTTAGTCCACAAAATAAAAGAGATCAATTTTAAAGGTAACACAAGAGGCCTTTTCCCTTTTATTCCCTCCCCTTCTTTTTTAGCATTGTCCTCCTCAAGCCACTCTATTCAGCCCCCACCCCAAGGCAACAACCCTTGCTTATTAGCATGTAAGTCCTGTGGAAACTCAGTAAACGGACTGTACACGTTCACTCTATACACATTTAGTGATTATAGTGTGTTTAGATTAAGAGGAAAAATGTATTAGTGTTAGGATAGATAGTTTTATTTTTGTATTAGTAAGAAAAAAGGAAAACATTTTTTTTGGGGGGGGCGTTATTGTTATGTCCTTTCGCAGTAGGGTGTATTTTGCAGTAGAATGGTCTTATTCCAGTAAAAAAATCCCCCAAATTCCTGTTGTAGCAGCCATAAAAGAATATTTTAAATAAATATTTTATTTAATAAATAGTTCATTATTATTATTGGTTTTTTTGTATTATTTTTTATTAATCTTTTATTGATTTTTTTTTCTTTTCCAAACAGGTATAATTGTAAAGTGTAAATATAATGTGATTATAGCACGTTGAGATTAAGAGGAAAAATGTATTAGTGTTAGGATAGATAGTTTTATATTTGTATTAGTTTCTCTCTGGCTTTTCTTCGCAAACGAAGATTCAGGAAGGACTCATCCCATGCTTTCTGCAAGCGCGCTGACGACATTTATATTAGTAAGAAAAGAGGAAAACTATTATTATTATTATTATTATGTTATTGTTAGAGCCTTTTGCAGTCGGGTGTATTTTTCAGTAGAATAGTCTTATTCCAATAAAAAATTCCTAATCCCCAAGACCCAGAAGGGCTCCGTGAGGAGGAGACGGGCGCGTTTTTCTCTCCTTGGTGCACAAGCTTCTTTCTCAACTGGAGACATGCCCACAGGGCAAGGGGCAGCCTGGGCATGGCAAGCAGGGCGCCTGGTAGGGGAAGCGAGGGAAGAAGCCAAGGGAGTATTTTCCTAGCCAGCCTCGTCTCCCGGTGGTGAGGCGAGGCGTGAGGAAGAGGAGGAGAAGAGGGAGGCAGAAAGGCAGCAGAGCAGGCAGGCACGCGAGTGGGAAGCCCTCCCTCTTCGCGCTCCTTTTCCCCCTTCGCGCTGAGGAGAAGGAGGAGGAGGATGGCGCGGCGACTACTACTACTCGGTAGCCTCTGGGTGCCGCCGGCAGAGATGCGATAGCCGCGGGAGCGAAGCGGAGAGGGCAAGAAAGAGCCGGAAAGGCGCAGCAGCTCCATTTTCGTCAGCTCTAGGCTCCCATTTTCCCTCAGGGAGGTCGCTTCGCTGTGGTGTGAAAGGCGCTTGAGCTTCGCGCCTGAGGAGGGGCGGGTTCGCTTTGGACCTCTCTCTCTGTGTGTTGTATTGTGTGTGTGTGTGAGGGTGTGTGTGTGGCCGGCACGCGCCAAAGGACCTGCTCGCCTCCCGCCGCCGCCTGGATGCCAGAGGCTCCTCAGCTCAGCAGCAGCAGCTGGAGAAAGGAAGAGGAGGAGGAGGCGAGTGAGGAGGGAACGGGGAGCTGGCCATGGCTTCCAACTTTAACGATATCGTCAAGCAAGGCTATGTGAAAATCCGCAGCAGGAAGCTGGGGGTGAGTGAGGGAGGGAAGGTGGGGGAGAAAAAGCGCGGGCTTTGTTCTTTTTCTCTCGCTCTCCCCACCGCCCTTGTCTGGGGGGGTTTGTGAGGTGGCGGCGGTGGCGGGGTGGGTTGGTCAGGGGGTCGTGGCGGCGAGCTGGCTTCCCTCGTTGGCGGGGTGGCTTGGCGGGGGGATATGGGGGTGGCTGAGGGGGGCTCGGGCTCCCCTCTCGACTACGAGGCGGAGGCAGGGAAGGCAAAGCAAAGTCTCCAGCAGCCACCAGCCGCCGCCTCTTCCTCCAGCAGCAGCGCAGCTGCTGCTGGAGGAAGAGGCGGCGGCTGGTGGCTGCTGGAGACTTTGCTTTGCCTTCCCTGCCTCCGCCTTTGCCCAGCCAAAGAGTCCCTGGCCGCCTTTCTCTCCTCACGGGTAAAAGCCCCAACCTCGGACTTCTCTCTCGGAGCAAAGCTACCCAGGAGTAATACCGCGCCTGGTTTCATTGAACGCCCAGGTGATGCTTCTCAGGAGGCAAGCGCAAAACCGGGGAAGAATGGCCGCATCCTGCCACCTTGCTTCGGAAAGATCAGGCTCATCACCCCTCTCGAGTTTAAAAAACAAAAACCAAACCGTGCTCCAAACCTCAACTTGCATTGGCAGATGGCATCCCAGTTTTTGTTTTTTTTAAACATGTTTAAGGCTGCGATCCTAAGGCTGCTTTCAATGGGTGGTCCTATTGAAGACGGTGGGGCTTCCTTCTAAATAAACCATGCATAGGATTGGGCAGGGGGGATTAAAGCGCACAGTTTGGTCTACACACACCCCACCCCACCCCAATTGCAGGCACCCCATTTCTTCTGGAGGGGTGAGAAGGGGACCTTTCCTTTTAAAGCCCCCTTCTCCAAACCTCTGTTGTTCCCATGGGAAGCCAGCTATTAACAGGTTGGCGTGTGGGAAGGTCGGGGCTCTGGGTAAACTCTTGTGGGAAAGTCTTTCCTGTCCTTTTTTTATTTTTATTTTTTAAAATCTTCTCTGTCTAGCTCACAAAATACATCGACCCAAAGAGAAGCACTGAAGGGGTGCCACTAATTCTGAAAGATGGAAGAGCGATGTGGGAAAGGGAAATATTTGAAAGTTATCTTTTGGGTGGAGCTGTAGTGATGCTGTAGAAACAGTAGAAAGGTGGTTGGGTAGGATGTGTTGGAGTTATGTCTCACTGGTGGGAAGGATGAAGACTGAATGCTAGACTTGGGAGTGCAGCTAGGGTATTAGTACTTGGGAGTGATTGAAAAGTGGGCAGGTTGAGTACTGATGCTGCCCCCTGAGTGTTTAAAGCCAAAGGAAAGGTCACAGTTTACAAAGGCAAGGTTGCAAAGGTACTCAAGTTTGTTTGTTTGCTTTTCAGACGTGACTCCCAAAATCCCTAACCATTGGGCCCTGTGGGCTTGGGCTTCTGGGGGTTGAGAGCTACTGACCTCTTGGCTTCGAACACAAGTTTAGAATCATTTGGAATGGTGTTATGAGGGAGTTGGGATAAAATAATGAAAGAGGAGTCACCTTACTCCCTTATGCTTCAAAATTGTTGCTTGTCAACAGAGGCTTCAGTATATGAATTGACACTTGTTGACCAGAATTACTTTTGCATGGTTTTGCTCTAGTACAATTAGTTCATTAGGAATTGGTTATAAAAAAAAGGGGTCGTAGAGGCGATTAGCCACGTTGAAAGCAAATGTTAGAAATGAAACTTTGTTAATGAGCCTCTGAATTAAGGGTTAATCAGACTTATACGACCAGAGAACAACTGTCTGAGATTTGAAATGCCCAGTAAGGCTAGAACTAGCCCTCAGCTACCCAGTAAGGATATTGTCAGTCCTTGGTGGAAGGTGAACACCATGAAAAATCAAAAAAGATTTGTGATACTTGAAACACTACTTGTTTCACATAGTAGTGTGAAACTCTGTTGGTTCTTAAACCAGTTGTAACCACAATAATGTAATGGTTACTGCCACTAACATCTAAAATAGCTGTCTTTTTGTTTTGCTTTGTTCTGCTTACTTTATTTCTGGTGTGCTAATTTGGGCATAGTTTATTGGGGGAAAGCAGCATGATTTTACTTGATCAGTGTTCATTCTTTGCTGGCAGAGGGGATGTTTGTCACTGGAACTACATGTGAAATTCCTCTACAACCACCATATACTTCTCATCCCTGCTATTGTCTCTGATGTGAGGGTGTAGCCTATCTCCACAAATGAATCTTTCAAAATGTTGTTTCATGTTCACTAGGTTATATGTGTTGGTTTTTCATGGATAGCTCTTGCTGGTGAAGGCTGATCATGTGCAGTTGCTCTTTTAATCTGAAATCACGCGTTTGTTGTATGGCTTTGTAATAAATAAAAAAGAAAAAGTAGTTTACTTAGCATTCAGATGTTTGTGCTAGATATGAAAAAAACTATCCTGTGTGTTGATTTTGTTAATAATCATGACAATAATATTGTTAGCTAAGTTTTACACTAGAATGAAAACTGTTTGAAGAATTGTTGTAGATAGGGCCTTATATATATATTATACATGTCATTCATAATAACAAAAATAAAAATGTAGAATGGTGTTATGCTTGCAAATCTGTAAAAAATTAGTCAGCCCTCTATATCTATGGATTCAACCATCCACAGCTTGAAAACACACACACACAGAGCTAAGATTCCAAAACACAAACATTGATTTTTGCCATTTTATATGAGGGATACCATTTTTACTATGTCATTGTATATAATGGGACTTGAGCATCCACGGATTTTGGTATCCACCGGAGGTCCTGGAGCCAAACTCCAGTGGATACTAGGGACCCACTGTAGTTGCATTGAAAATGTGTAGTATTGTAATATTCAAATTCAAGCAGCACTGATAATCCACACAGAGGTTCATATGAGTTCTGAATTAGGTTATGATATACACATAACAACTCACATAAATCTTTATGCGGAATTGAAAGGTGGATGGAAGTTGCCAGTTCCCATCTACATTTCATGTTCTTCATACCCTATTTTATTTCAGGTACAGACAATTACGTACTTTCTTCAGTTATTTTCCAGGAATATGAATGCTCATAACTGCATGTTGCAAATTCAGGTAGAGCTGGCTGAATGAAGAACATGAGGATGAAATTCTGTAATTCAGGGATTTGGCGCAATAAGGCAAAATGACAATTGTCTGCCAATTGTCTGCTTGTTTCTGTTGTGCTGCTACTTCTCTTCTTGTTAATTGCTGCCAGGTTGACTTTGATGGCAACCTTTTCAATGAGAGACCTCCAAATTACCCTGTTATCAACAATCCTGCTCAGGTCTTGCAAATTCAGGGCATTGTCTTCCTTGATTGACTCTGTCTACCTAATAATGTGATCTTCCTCTTTTCCTACTGCTTTCTACCTTAGCAAGCATTATTGTCTTTTCCAGTGAGTCATGTCTTCTCATGATATGTGCAAAGTACAACAGTCTCAGTTTAGTCATTTTGGCTTCTAGTGAGAGTCAGGCTTGATTTGCTCCTGGACCTATTTATTTGTCTTTTTGGCAGTCCACAGTGTCTACACAACTCTCCTCCAGCACCACATTTCAAATGAGTTTATCATCTTCCTATCAGCTTTCATCACTGTCTAGCTTTCACAGCCATACATAGGAATCAGAAATACGATGGCATGGACAATGATAATTTTTGTATTCAATGATAAATCTTTACACTTGAGAATTTTGTCTAGTTCTTGTCTAGATACTGTCTCTTATTCCCTCTCTCTGGCTTTTCTTCACAAACGAAGATTCAGGAAGGACTCATCCCACGCTTTCTGCAAGCGCGCTGATGACTAAAAAGGCCAATCCAAGATTAACAAGTCCAGTTGCAGAAAGCACAGCAGAAAGGTGATGTTTCCGGGTTGTGATTCTTTCTGCGTTGTTGTTTCTCTTCAAGACTTGTTCGGTGTGAGTTCTCAAATAAGGCTGCAACATTGTGGATAGTGCATCTTCATGCCTCCCGATGTGAGGCCAGGGTGGACCATTGTTGGTGATCAATTTGGCCGAGCCTGAGATGTTGTTTCAGGGAATCCTTATATCGCTTTTTTGGAGCGCCCCTCTTATGCTGACCCATGGTGAGTTCACCATAGAGTACTATTTTTGGGAGGCGATGGTCCTCCATCCTAGAAACGTGCCCTGCCCAGCGCAGCTATGTTCTCAATACCAGGGCCTCAATGCTGGTGATTCCTGCTTGCTCAAGGACAGCAACATTCGTCACATAGTCCAGTGTATATTTAGGATTGTGCATATACAGCGCTAATGAAAGTGTTCGAGGAGTCGTAAGTGGTGGTGATAGGTGACCCATGTTTCAGACTCATAAAGGAGAATAGACAGTACAATGGCTCTATACACACTGATTTTTGTGCTTCACCTCAGGTGTTTATTACTCCAGACTCTTTTGTAAAGTCATCTAAATGCGCTATATGGCTTTGCTAATCTGTGATTGATCTCATTGTCAGTCTTGGTATCTGAGGAGATGATGCTTCCCAGATAGGTGAACTGCTGAATGGCTTAACTTCTTACTCTTCTTATTAAACTTATTTTGTGAACCAGCCCATATGTCTAGGTGGGTGGCATGGTTTTATTGTTAAGTTACTGTACATTGCACCTATTCTTTCTTTGGGAAGACTATGAAAATAAGAAAAGGCCAAGCTACAGCTGCCATGCAGTGTTTTTAGTACTATTGTTTAATTCTGTGCTGTACACAGAAGTATCACTCTCCATGGAATGGGTTCATTTTAATTTGACCACACTTGGGTTCCATGTCTATCTTCAGCCTCATTGATATTAGTGGAACGTAACTGTGACTAGTTTAGTCTGGATCAAACCCTATGTCTGTAGTGTTTACATTCAAAGTAGCATTGTGTTTACCACATGGCTATGTCTTGTAATTGCAGCATAAAAACATTGAGATACCATCTATCAGCAGTGCAGGTTGTGTGGGTCCGTTGTGTGGGTCATAGATTGTGTGACCCTTCAGTATGCAACCAAGAAGCTTTTATAAGAATAACAGGGATGCATTTTTCTGGAACAGCTGCCCTAGAAGCAAAGAACCTCATTGGAGTAAATGTAAGACCTTTTGGTGTATCCAGTTCTTTATCTTGTGTTTTTATTTTTGATTTCTCAGCTTGTATTCACTGATAGCTGATGTTTCTTCTTCATATGACTGTGAAGTTTCAGTTCATTTCCTCTGGTCACCAGGAATTCTTTCAATCAGGGACAAGATGTTAGGATTCCTACTTCCTTGTGTATTAATCCTGATTCCCCCCCACCACTTCTTGTCTTCTTTCCCCAATTTTGTGACTTGGCTTGTTGTATGATTCATAACTAATTGTTTTCTATTGTAAGCAGACACGCCATTTCCAGAAGTCAAAGGGGGAATTCTCATTAAAAGCCAACTCTGGTTTATTCAGTAACAAAGTACAAAAAGGCTGTGTATATCAAGATCATTTGCTGTGGTTAGTTTTGAATGTTTCATTGTAATAACTGTATGAGGTAATGTCATCAACACATCAGTAATCTTATAGACTCATAGAATTGTAGAGTTGGAAGAGACCACGAGGGCCATCCAGTCCAACCCCCTGCCACGCAGGAAATCTTGATCAAAGCATCCCCGACAGATGGCAATCCAGCCTCTGTTTAAAGACCTCCAAGGTCTTCTCCCTTTTTAGAATGACAATAACAAATAAACACATTTTCTTTCATAATAATCTGTTCATAGAAGCAAAGAGCTAGCTGTAAATGCAAGATTTGTTAAGGTTCATGTGTAGCTTGAAAGCTGGCATTGGTGTGTGTGTGTGCCTAAATGATGCCTCTATTAGTGAGCAGTTACCTGTAGTGGTCTACTTGTAACTTTGTAGTCTGAACGGTTTACATCCAGCTATGAAAAGCAGATGGACATTTGGACTCACCTTGATGAAGTAATTGGACTAGATGGCCTTCTGTCTGCTGTCTTCCCAATCACAGATGTTCATTCATCTCTACAACATGGAATAAGATTCTCCTGATGGTGAATTTACATTCCTGTTTACAGCATGGAACTGATACAGTGGAAATGCATGTGTTGCAAATTACAATTCCTATTAATAATTTGTATTTTGCAAGTTCTGATTTAAGATCATGCAACAGATATGAATTTACATCCCAGTTCCAATAAGAATGCCCAGCAAAGGAGCGTGTGATTTTGTTTATCTAACAATTTTTAATATTTCCCTGCTCTGCATGAAGAGGACATAGACTGCAAACTGCATGCTTAAACTGATGCTGTTATCTCAAGGGACTATGTTTTATATATTTATAGGAATGTGCTCTCCTTCTAAGTAAGATAAGAGGGAGGCCATGTGAAATTTGAAATTCTACAAGTGGCTAGAAGCTTATCACACTGCTAATATATATTATCTTTGCCCTGGATGCTGTGCTTCTCTCTGAAGGAAGGATGTTCAAGGCTAGGGGAAAAAATAATCATAACTGACCTTTGAAACATTTTGCTATCTTGACAGGGCTGTTAATTCTGAGAGAATGCCCTGGGGTTGTTGGAATTCCAATTACCGACCATTCCTATACACCTGACATGAGAGAATTTATTAAAACCAGCATTCATTAAGGTTGAAAACATTCCTGATGCTATTTGGCTGGATTGTTACCACTCCCAAAATAATGTGCTAAACTGAATTTCACTGTCAAACAATGACTTGGGAAGTAATCACTAAATCTCAGCAGGCTGTAGAAGAGTAGAATTATTATGGCTGCAGGTGAACTTGATACAAGGCCAGGATGACACTTGCTTAATTAGTTCAGTAAAAAGATGGAAGAGGGAAAGCCATTATTGGGGAGCAAGGATTTTGGCATCTTAACTTTATATTGAAATTAGATATGAAATTTATATTAGAAAGGAAAATGGTCTGTGCTCAAGATTACTTTATTGTGCCATGGCTGTATCTCTTTTTGATGGAACAGAAAAAAAGGGTCGTCTTAGAATTTGTAAGGTTGTAAAGATGTTAAGTGTAGACAGATCAGGATTCTGAAAGATACCTTTTCGGATCTTGTTAACGGTGACCTAAAGATGTAGCTAAAGTGGAGGGAAAGCTCTCTGAAGATACAGCAAGAAAACATGTCTTGGAAAAGTGATACGCAGGTTTTTCTACTGATGGTTTATCATAACTGTGTGCTTAGGGAAAGGATAACCAACAAGGGTCTGTTTCAGCAGGTACAGGTCTTAACCAACCAGAACTGAGTACTTTTGCAATAATTGCCTGACAAGCCTATGGCTTCCTCTGGGTGTATAAATTTCTAATGTAGAACAAACAAAGAAATGGAGCACTTCTTCAGCTGAGGAACAGTAGACCCAATAGGGCAGATTTCTCAGCTCAGTTCCAGTCAAGATGTGCCAGTCATCTGTACCACTGATGTCTGGATTAGGGAAATATTTGCAAGCTGGAAAATGCCCTTTCAGTATATGACAGATGTAGATTCTTATCTATTATGACTTCTTTTATGATGAGCTCCTTTTAGTTGAGGTTAATCAGTTATATTGATGTATGCAAGGCCAGGTACTACACGTAGCCAGGAGACAGTTCAATAGCAATTTTCATTATTTTGAGCTTTTCTCTGCATCTGGTGACACAATCATTGGCCTTCCAAGTAACTCTGTGGGAGACAAATCACAAGCCTTCTGGAGCTCTCTTCCCAAGGAGGCAACTCTCCTACCTCTCTTTCAACCAATAGGGAAAACTTTAAAAAAAAATCAGTGAAACTTTGGGCAACTGACTGACTGCTGAAGACAAGGGCTGAGTGCTGTACTTTTCTTAGGGATTCATTTTTTAAGTTGTGTTTTAATTGTTTTAAATGGCCTTTAAATTTAATTCTGTTTTAAAGGTAGATCTTGCTTTGTGGGTTCATTGTGTTTTCTCTTGTATAGCATTATTATCAATGGCAACTTGTGACTCCCATGTCAGTGGTGTGATCAAACTACTATAGGGTTTGGATTGCTTTAAAAGAGCTACCCAAAGTGCTAAACCTCTTTTGGGAATAGCATTCATCACCTTGGATAATTCCTTTAAAGCCTGGATTAAAACCTGAAACCAGTGACATAGATGCTACAGGCCACCACTTCTCTGAAGAAAAGTATAACCCCCCCCACCCCCGTTTCAAATTGAGCTGAGAAGGCAATCAGGTTGTTGTGGACAAGCAGCATCCCAACAGAGGCTAAACATAATTACTTTTTTCTATGTTATACCTGAAATCATCACATATGGGAACTGTAAATGCATATTTTGTAGTAGGGATTGGCCACCTTTTGTCTACACTGCAGAAATACAGCCGGTATTTCGCTTTTTCTATCAGAGAACTCTAGTGCCTCACCAAACTACAACTACCAGGATTCCATAGGATAGAACTGTGGAGGATAAAGTAGTGTCAAACTGCTCTATTCCTGCAGTGTGGACAGGGAAGGGATAAAAGATTTTCCCTACTACTCACACAGTAAAGACTTGACATGGGAGAAATACTGTTCCACTGTCCATTATCTAGTACAATTATTGCAGTTATGCATGTTGTGTTGAATGTGACTGAGGTTCCTCTTAAGGAAGCATTAAAGAAACATCTCAGAGATGTATCAGTAGATGTCAGTTTTTTCCTGACCTAAGAAATGGTCAGTGATAGCAAGCTATTAGAGCTATCAAAGTTGATTAAGAGGAAACCAACATCTTAGTTTTGCTCTTTCCTCATCTGTGTGTGCTGGCCTTGCTATGCAGCTGGGTGGATAACCCTTTTCAGGAGGCATGATGATGGAAGAATAGACAAAGGTGGGAATTTGTGTTTGAATTGTACAACAGGAAATTCACCTATGAGACTCAGGGTCTGTCTATACGATTAAAAAAAAATCTGTTTGGGGGGTAAAAAATATGAATAGGCAGTTGTTTGAATACACACAATCCGCCTACATGATTTTTTACCCCCCTAAACTCCCTTTGACCCCCCTTCCCCAGTTGGCTGGAGCGAGCAAGCCAAGCGGCGGTTTTAAATCTCCCGCCACTTTTTTTTTCATTTAAAAAGGTGCCTGCTTTGCAGACAGTTGGTTTTCCCTATTTACAATGTAAAAGAAAAATAAATATATATAAAATTCATGGACTTACCGGACTCTCGCTTAGCCAGGAATCCAACATGGTGGCTGCTCCCAATTTCCCTCCTTGCTAGCCCTGCCCCTCTACTCAGCCAGCCAATCAGATTACATTGCCTGTTCGTATGTGTGCAAATGGGGGGTACAGACGATCAGCCATTCGAACGGCTGTACGGATTTTAGGCTGAGATCCGCTAATCCTTCCGAATGCCGAATCCACGTAGTTTACAGGGGATTCACTAGTCCCCCTTCTGAATGACACGTATGAATCCGGACGGCCATGTGTACGGAAGATTGATCTTCCGAACGGTATACATATTTTTTTTTATTGTGTAGATGGGCCCTTAGAGAGGGAGCATTTGGATTCTACTTCAGGCCAGAAAATGTGTGTGTGTATGTGGCAAAGAAGACCCCCAGCTGAAATCTTAGTGAGCTGTTGCAAGTCAATGCAGACAACTGAGCTAGATGGTGCCATGATTTCTCTTGGCAACTTCCTGTATTCTGGTAATATGAAGCTCTCATGTACTTAACATAAAATGCAAGATGCAGTTTCCTTTCTCAAAGGTTGGAGGATATAAAATTCAAGATTTCAGATGCTTTCAAGACACGAAATGAATAAATCTGTTTACAAACTAACCCCTAACCTTTCTTTTTTTTAAAAAAAGAAAAAGAGAAATTAGAACTTTTTAGTAAAACAAAAGAGGAAACCCACTTTTCATGGTAATAATGTGAGATATTTTGTATACTTATATGTTATATAAATAAAATAATTAGAATATTGTATACTTTTTAAAAGACAGATTCCCTTTATTCAAAATATATGACAAATTCTTACTGTATTCTAAAAATAAATAATAAGAATGTGGCTGAGGTTTTTTTGTTTGTAAATAAGATAGGAAATAAAAAGTGGCCCCCATAATAATTGTTGCTTGTTTTAATGTACAGCACAGAGAAAGAAAGAAATAGCTGTTTTTCTTTGTTTCAGGCAGATGGCCAATCCATTATAGGGATTTTCCAGTGTTTTTGTTATATTCCATCTTACTTTATTACTGAGTAAACCTTGGCTGGGAATCAAATTAAAGTTGTTTGGATCTAATGTAGCCTATGGATGAACAGTTAAATGACACAATAGGGTGACAGAATGTTCTAGTACCAAGAGAAAAGTATTGTTAATTTTCTGCATAACAAGTTAGAAGAAATTAATTTAGTTCCAATAGAAGCACAAATATGCTCGCTTTCTCCTTTTGTTCTAATGTATAAATTTTATTTCTTACGAAAGAAAAAATGGCTTAGATATAGTTATAGTAGATCCATTGAACTCAACATGACTTAAGCTACAGCTAATTTAAATCCTATTAATTTCATTGGGTCTATTCTTTGTTCTTGTTCTGTTCTGTGAAGTGATTTTTAATTTATGCCACCCCATGAATGAGAAGCCTCCAAGAGATCCGGTTATTAACAGTCTGGATCAAGCCTTCCTAACTCAGGGCTATGCTTCCTAGATTGAGTCAATCTTCTTTTGGCCTTCTTTTCCTAATGCCTTTAGTTTTCCCCATTATTATTGTGTTTTTCACTGAGTCATGTTTTCTCTTGTCCAGGGTGTGTTTTAACTATGTGTAACCCTAGGTTTTGGTTATAAAATAAGAGAAATAATGTTCTGTGGTTTATAATTTATTGAGTTCTTTACTCAAGCTCTGTAGTTAAGAGAAAAGATATTATATGAATTCCAAGGGTAAGACTTCAAAAATTGAAAGAGAGCTGGTAAACTTCATTGCAAACATATTCTACAGTGTCAGTTAGAAACTTAGAATACTCAAAACTATACAGTTGTCCCTCCATATCCACGGATTTGGTATCCACTGATTTAAGTATTCACAGTTTGAAAATATTCTTAAGAAAATAATAATCCAAAAATCAAACCTTGATTTTGCCATCTTATATAAGGGACACCATTTTGCTATGCCATTGCATACAATGGGACTTGAGTATTCATGGATTTTGGTATCCACGGGGAATCCTGGAACCAAAGCCCAGCGAATATGAAGGAACAACTGTATTCTGAATCACTGGTTCTTAACCTGGGGTCCAGGGACCCCCAGGGGTCTGTATGTCCTCACAGGGGGTCTTTGGAGGGTTTAAAGTTGCTTGGCCCACCTCCTCCCTGCAGTGGAATGGCCATGTGACAGGAGCCAAGGCAAAGGCTGGATGGCTGGCTTGGCCTGCACATTGCCATCCAATTCGCTCCAGCCACAAAGTTGCAGGAAGAAGCAGGAGAAAAGTCTTTCCTCCCCCTCCAGTGCCTTCTGAAGGAAGGTTTCGTGGATGCTGTATGTTGTTGTTGTTGTTGTTGTTGTTAGGTATTGTTGCTGTTGTAAATCTTGAGTTAAATCTTGGAGGTCCATGGCAACAAAATATATTTAAAGGGGATCCCTGGTAAAGAAAATGTTAAGAACCATATTCTAAATGATCGTATTTGCAGATAATTGCCTTTTCCTTTATAGTTGCTCCCCCTCAACAACTTTTAACCTAAGTAATTGATCTTTGTATACAACTAAAAATTAGCATAGATGGATTCTTCTATAGAAGTGAATGTGGAAGATTATCTGGCCAAGGAAATTCCCTGCATAAATGTAGTTCTCATATCAGCCTACTGATCATACCATTAGATTTTTAATAAGCACAGAAGCACATTTCTGCTACTTACATTTGTAACTGAGATACTGAAGTACAAACTTTGACTTTTTTGGGGAATTATTTTTTAAAAATAGATTTAGATGTCCAATATCCTAAGTATGCAGTGTTGGATCCAGACTTGGTTATACTTGGAAGACATCCATTGAGATCAGTGGGATTTAAGTCATGTCTAATTTGTCCCACAAATATATATATATATATATATATATATATATATTTTGAAGGGACAGTTATCTAGCTGTATAGTTCGTTGTCTTTTGGTGTTCCACAGGGCTCTAATTTTTATTCCACATGATCTTTAGGGATGATTAGTGTCACAATCCAACAATAACGAGAGGGACATACGTTTCCCACTTCTGATCTACATGAAATAATTGGGTGAGGTTTTTCAGGCATGTGTTATGAGTTATCACCAACCTCTATGTGACATCCAGCTCTCTCTTTTCCTGGTTTGCATTTTAATAAGAATTGACTTAATTTACACTTACTGGAGTGCTACTGGAGTAATATGTGTTTTGTTCCTCAATATTTTGTGATGAAATTCTCTGTTTAAAATGGATGCATTCATGGAAATAATGCTTCTGAATGTATAATATGGGTATATTGGAGGAAGATGCTTGCCAGAAATGGTTTATATTGGGAGAAACTTATTAAAAGTATACTTTTGTCTGAACTTAAAAACAAAACTATGTAGTATACTCATGTGGTAGCAGGACAGAATGAAGTTAAGAGTGGAAACAGGAGAAACTGATACAACTAAAGTAGATTTAGCCATCCAAGACATAGATGGCTTTGGTAATACAGATCATCTTTAATCAATTTAAGTTGACATTCCAACTGTCACCTTCTTGTATAAGTTCAAAATAGAGCTTTCTCTGGCTTTTCTTTGCAAATGAAGATTCAGGAAGGACTCATCATGTGCTTTCTGCAAGCGTGCTGATGACTAAAAAGGCCAATCAGAGATAAACAAATTCGGTTGCAGAAAGCATAGCAGAAGATCTCCTTGGGTGATGTTTCCGGATTGTGATTCTTTCTGCGTTGTTGTTTCTCTTCAAGACTTGTTCAGCGTGAGTTTTCAAATAAGGCTACAGCATTGTGGATAGCGCGTCTCCATGCCTCCCGATGTGAGGCCAGGACGGACCATTGTTGGTGATCAATGTGGCTGAGCCTGAGATGTTGTTTCAGGGAGTCCTTGAATTGCTTTTTTGGAGCGTCCCTCTTACGCTGACCCATGGCGAGTTGACCGTAGAGTGCTATTTTTGGGAGGCGATGGTCCTCCATCCTTGAAACGTGCCCTGCCCAGCGCAGCTGTGTTCTCAATATCATGGCCTCAATGCTTTGATTGTGATTTCCTGCGTGGCAGGGGGGTTGGACTGGATGGCCCTCGTGGTCTCTTCCAACTCTGCAATTCTATGATTCTTTGATTCTATGCTGGTGTTCCCTGCTTGCTCAAGGACAGCAACATTCGTCACATAGTCAGTCCAGTGTATATTTAGGATTGTGTATAGACAGTGCTGATGAAAGCATTCGAGGAGTCATAAGTGGTGGCGATAGGTGACCCATGTTTCAGACCCATAGAGGAGAATAGAAAGTACAATGGCTCTATACACACTGATTTTTGTGCTTCGCCTCAGGTGTTTATTACTCCAGACTCTTTGTAAAGTCTTCCAAATGCGCTAAAGGCTTTTGCTAATCTGTGATCGATGTCTTTGTCAATCTTGGCATTTGAGGAGTTGATGCTTCCCAGGTAGGTGAACTGCTGAACGGACTTAAGCACAGCACAGATGTTGTAAAGAGGGACTAGTTGATACAGTCTTATTATGTCAGTTTTGTAACCTGAGCTGGTAGTCCATTTTCAAATCCATTACAAAATTCTGGAAATACACTGTAAAGACATAAATAAGTTGAGCCCAGCTTAGCTGCACAATCATCTCCTCCCATATTTTTCCTACCTGGATCCCATGATCAACTTTAGAGGCCCCCCAAGTAGCTTGCTTAGTGTTGTGGAATTTTTAGCACCAGGGTAGCATTCTTTTAAAGAATCCTAGGACTTTCACTTTTAAAAACAGATATTGGTGCTTCCTAGATCTAGTATACTACTGTTTCTGGTTTTTATTTTTGTTTTTTAAATGTTATTGATTAAATATTGTTCTATACACTGCTCAGTGAACCTATTGTTAAAGGGCAGCATTAAAGGTGCTGCTTATAAGAAAAAGTAGCACGTTCTCTGGCCTTTAGTTTATCTTATCCTGAAATATTTCAGCAATTACCCTGAAAGCAGATGTATCTGAAGAGCAGTCCTGCTGTATTCGTTATGTACTTCTCTTACATGATGTAGCTTTGGCTGGCAGCCTATTAGGGACATATGCAAGTGTAAGTCCACCTTACACTTTTATTAGTATTTTTTTTGGTCATCGTAGAGCTTAATATACCCATTCTTTGCAACGCCAGGACTCCCTGTTGTACTGTGATAATCCTGCTCACAACCACTCCATTGCTGGTGGAGAGTGGAGGAGATTGGAGAAGTGTTTAGCTATGTTCTCATAGCCAGACACAGACTAATGTCATGATTTGCTATGACTCCCAGCAGACCCAATTAGATCTCAGCAGAAGAGGGCATAGATCTGATCTCCCTGCTCTCCACCAGCAACAGGATAGCTGTCACAGAGTAGGGCTGCAATAGAGCAAAGTTGAGTCCTAAGGGTAGTGACAGGGGAGCTGTAGTGAAGCTCTTACATTTTGCTTAAACATGAAAGATCTCAGGGGTTGTCTACATGGAGAAAATATTCCTCATAGAATTTGAGAAGAATATAATTTGTCTAAATGGCATCCCTCACCTTTCGCAGTATTTGTAAGGAGGTTGCCCAAGTACTCCATATACTCTGCAGGAAGTCTTTGCGACTTTCCCTGAAGTTTTTAAAAAGCTCCACTGGGAATGCACATTCCTGCTCATTGGGACAACTGATCCGCTTTGATTCACATTCCCAATAAGAGCAGAAGTGGAAAACTGATTGGCCAGACATGTGCAGGGGGCAGAGCTTAGTAACAAGGCAAACACCCAGAAACACCATCTTGGATTTTCGCCATAGTGATCATGAGCTGGGGCAACAAAACAGGCCTTTTCTTCTTTTCTTTTTTTCTATTTATTTAGGCAGAATATTACACTTTCACACCTTAAATATGCTTTTTTTGGGGAAAAATACTGTTCAGCGGTGGCAACTGGTGACAATAAAAATGTGAGTAATTTACTCACACCTGCCATCTTGATTCACACACATACCCATTTGAACAATGAACATGGATAGCTTCACATGCCTGTGATCTTGCCAAAAACTCATTAAGACAGATAGAAGCTACTTTGAAGTTGTGTAAGTGAGCATCAATCCACATTTCTCCCCTCTTATGGACAAGATCTCATAGTTTGTATGATTGTTCTTCAAGTCTGCACGTGTCTAAAATGTCTTTAGACATTTGGGTGGATTATTTCTGCTGTGTTGTGTTATGTTGACATAAACAGCTATGTAGAAAAATGTAGAATTGCTAGCCACCATCTTACAATGGTTCAGGAAGCAAGACAAACTTGTGACTATGAAGACATGCCCAGTGCAGCATTTTGACTCCCTTTTGTATCACTAGCAATAAAGGGTGAAAGAAAATATATGGATCAACATACAGACACCATAGGGATGTAGAACAGCAAAGCCACTTTATTCACAGCTGAATAAGCTTGAATAAGCAATGGATCCAGGTACTAGACAGCCCTCCTGCTACCTGATGAATATCTGTTGCCATTTTGTCTGCTGGAGGACAACAGCCATGGATACATACCAATGTGTGGTTTCCTTCCACTTTGGTGTGAGATGACCCAATAGTCCTCCAAGCTGGATGTGGCATTAATAGCCTGCACTTCCAAGGTCCCTTGAAGGGATACCCAAAACTGAGGGCTGATGGGCACACAGGCACTGTTTTGTCCTAACGCTGGATCTGTTCTCATACCACACTGCAATGTACATTCGAGTGTAAAGGTAAAAAGGCAAAATCAATCACCAGAACAGATTAGCAACCAAGAACCAGTGATGTATTCAAGTCTTTTACTCCAAGTCTCAAGTCAAGTCTCAAGTCTGACAGCCAACTTTATCAGAAAACAGAGGTGGTGGTTGTATGTGTGTGTGTGGAATTTCAATAACTAGAAAATCAAGAAGACATGCACAGTTAGATTAATTTTTTTTAAATCGGCAAACACATTAGGCAGTGGAATTGAGGTGGGGGTTGAGGTCTACTTGGCAGCCTGTCCCCACTGCACATTGGAGGGAGCATTCTAAAACTTTCTGGAAGAGCTTTAGATGGATCCTTCCACCTCAGTCCCACAGCCTAATGCATTTACTGTTACCATTTCTGTCATGTGACCAGTAGGCAAAAAGCAATGTGATCATGGAAATGTTGTTCAAAGAAGAAAAACCATTTTCCCACTCTAAAATATTTCTGTATGAATGCGTCAAGTCAAAAATCAAGTCAACTCAGTGCATCATTTATTGTTGAGTCGCATCGAAGTCGAAGTCATTGAAGCGACTTGAGTCTGAGTCAATCGACTCAAGTCTACATCACTGCCAAGAACTGTGGATAGAAGAGAGGGTAGGACAAAAAACTGTGTGAGAGAGAACTTCCTTCTATAACCTCCAGGGAGATCTATGTGATGTCATAGGCTTCCAGACATCTGCCTGGAGGGAGCAACAGTATGTAGCACTCTGAAAAGAAGACTAGCAGCCAAGGGTGCTGGCTTTCCTTTTCCCACACAGTATCACAGTCCACAAATGAGCCTGCCCCAGTGCTTGTTCTTGGCTGCTGGATTGGCCACAGAGCATAGTTACCTCTTGGACTATTTAAATGTTTGATTAGATCATCCACAATGTCTACAAAATCTGTACCCTGTTGAGTGAGATGATCATCCACAATGTCTACAAAATCTGTACCCTGTTGAGTGAGATGATACAATTCTCTACCAATAACTGATTGTACTATGCAGGCATAGTGTGGTGTGCATGTTTAGTAATATATAATATCAGTAATAAGCATGTAGAAATAGAAACTGGTGTTCATGAACAGAGGTGGAAGCAGAGTTCAGAGCATAATACAGAATTCTCTTTGCTACTGCTTTTCATATCACTGTATAGGTCACTGTATACAAAATTGTGGCCTTCAGGTTGTAGGGGCCACATAAGTACTTTAAGCACTTACTTTTATGGCCTCAAAGTGCCCAAACCCTTTAAAACAGTTCAGGGTTTGTTTCTTTCTCTGTCAATTTTGGAGCTATAGCTATTTTTGTCTTGTACATTGCCCCAAGCAACCTAAAAACAGCTGCAGATGTGGTGGTCTACTTCTCCCCCTCCTCCCCAGAGCCCACTGCATGCCTCCAAAACAACTGGAAAAGTAAACAAAACATAACAAACACAGCACAACACACACACACATAGACACACACACACACACACACGGGAAATTTAGTATAAATAGCAGCAAGAAGTAGCAAAATGTTACTTACAGTGCCTGTGGAACATAATATCCCCACCTTTGGGAAAAGGGTGGAATATAAATAAAATGATTTATTGATTGAATGTTCTGTGGGGGGAGGGGAGGATGTGAGGAGGTAAAAATTGGCTACTGCCCCTCCACATTTGCCCATCTCCTGATATAAATCATATGGGGTACCCTATAAGTGCCAAACTTAGTGCACTGATGTTCTTCACGGAGCCCTGGTGGTGCGGTGGTTAAATGCCAGCACTGCAAGCCACAAGATTATGAGTTTGATCCCAGAGGGTTCCAAGGTTGACTCAGCCTTCCGTAGATCAGTAAAATGAATGCCAAGTTTGTTGGGGTCAAGTAGCTAAAAAAAACCATACACAGTGTAAACTGCATAGGAAGTGCTTTGGCACTGATAAGCGGTACATAAATATTATTGCTATTGCTATTCTTTTTTATGTGGTTAACTATGAGCCACATTTTAAAGGTAAAATGATATTTAGAGATGACAGCCTTTTGATTCTGATTCTTCAGTTTCATATCTTAATCAACTTTATTTTCTATAGAAGAGATTTGAGAGCTCTCTCTCCCAAAACAGAGATCTCCCTTCCAAAAGAAAGTTATACATATATCAATAAATCATTTTATTTATATTCCACCCTTTGCCCAAAGGTGGGAGTGTGTGTATGTGTATATATATATATGTGTGTGTGTGTGTGTGTGTGTGTGTCTGTCTGTCTGTCTGTCTGTCTTTTGGAGGGAAGATCTCTGTTTTGAGGGAGAGATCTCTGAAATCTCTCTTACAGAAAATTAAGTTGTTTTTTTTAATTAGTTATTTATACCCTGCTCTTTAGCCACAAGGCTATCAGAGCGGCTTACAACTGTTTTAAGCAATAGCAATTTACACATCTACACTGCATTAAGCAGTTTCCAGTGTGTGTTAGCTAATTGCTCCCACAAGCTGGGTACTCATTTTACCAACCTATGAAAGGATGGAAGGCTGATTGAACCTTGGAGCCCTCTGGGATCGAACTTGCAATGTGGTGACTTGCAGTACTGGCATTTAACCACTGCACCACCAGGGCTCCCTGGTCGATATATATATTATATGCTTCACAATTGTACAATATATATTATTGTGCAATTGTGAAGCAACAATTTACTTCCAAAACATTACTTGAAAAATGGAGTTTCCACTGATATGTTTCCCTATATAATCAATTTTTCCTTGAAATACTATGATGCATTAGTAAATTTAGAAACCCCACAGTAAGAAAAGCAATTGTATGAAGGGGTTCTTGTTGCCTTTCATATTTTCTTACTGTTTTCTAATGACTTAAATATGATCCCATCAAAACTTTTAATTACACGTACTATACAAAATCGTTGATGCCATTTCTCTGTGTTGAATTTTTAAATTATATAAATATAAAAGTGAAAATATTCCTGGATGTAATGAATTAATTGTACCTGAATCTGAACTTTGGCATGGTGAAAATGCATAAGTAGATTTGAAGAATTTAATGGAAACTACATAGATGTATAACTGAGTTGTTGTGTCAAAGGAAGTTCTTGAGCCACAGTCTCATGATTTATTAGTCATGTATTTATGCATAATACCAGGGGAGTGCTTTGATTTGCTTAAATAATAATTCTGATTAAAACAAAAACCTTGACCTTTGGAATTTTTTGTTAATTTTCAAATCTTATTTTTTTAAAGGACAGACTTTAAACTCATTTATAAGAATATTAATTAAGATTCCAGTTTGTGCATGCACATGCCTGTGAGAAAATCCCATGTCTATAGGACATATTTCTGAATACTCAGGTACAATGTTGCATAATTAATAAAAGTTTACACTATTAAATTAAAACTGATTTGAAAGCTGTTTGGCTGGCCAAGTCAAGGAGACATGGGACTTGAGGTTCTAAGGGTATCTTCCTCTCTATGGAGATTATCAGATGCTTTTTAAAAAAACCCAAGGAGCTCATGACAACGACGTCACTGTACTGCCAGAGGGTCCCAATATCACACGTGCTGTCCTCCTCCATGATGGAGCAACAAAAAAGGTGCTGCTAATGAAAACTGGCACCTTTTTCGTTCCCTCAGAACAGAGGGAGAACGGAAGAAGGATGCCTTGGAGGACAGCACGTGTGATATTGGGACCCTTTGGAGGTATAGTGACGCTGTCATGAGCTCCTTGGTTGTTGTTTTTTTAAGTGTCTGATAATCTCCTATGTTTTTAATGGTTCCTTCAACACTTGACTACCTTGCTGAGGTTTTTTTTTTTTTTTTTGAAAGTGTTAAAGATATACTAGGTTTAGGAGATATTCTTTTTTTATAGAGCATTTCCAGTGGTCAGTTTTTACCCCCATGTCAGCCACACCTGCTTCCACCTCTACACTTTGCTAAAATTCGGTAGTGCAATAGCAACTGGAAATTGATTTTTTTTTCTACTTCTGGCTGGGAGTGAAATGTGTTTTTGAGCTAAAAGAAGGTATATGTGGAATGTATGGCTTGTTTAGAGGAGAATCACATTTTATGGAGGTTCCTGGCAGGGGTGGGAGGGTTAGGATGGGGAAGGATTGTTTTAACTTGATGTTGTTTTAATCTTGCTGTACGCCGCCCCGGTTGCCGAGCAGAGGGGCAGGTTAAAAATAATAAAAATATTATTATTATTATTATGAATGCCATATTAAAGTATGGAAACACAGTTTTTTGCTGCTTGAATACCAAAATTTGGTGGTGGTAAGCAGAGGCTCTTGAGGCTCCTCAGACAGATGGGGTGGAACTTAGGCAGTTCAGCCCAGTGTTGCCTGCAGAGGTCTTTTGCCTCATTCGATACCTGATATGGAGATGTCAAGGACTAAAAAACACTTTTCTGTTGTAAGTTGATGGTAGCCTGATGGACCATTCTGGAAATACTTTTCATGTACATGCAAGTGTTTTCACCATATAGTGATGCAGAGTATGTGTTCTGAACAGACTATATATTACGTGCAGTACACAGTTTTATTTCATTAGCAGCAATAAGCATTCTTTCTCTGTGTTTTGTCCCCCCCACACACACAGAGCACAGATGGAGCTTGAGGTAGCTTTTACCTAACTGTAACCAGTTTGCCATGTATATGTTCACTCTATGCAGGTGAAAGCAGAAGTGGTTGTATGGATTGAATGAAGGACCTTCCTCCCTCATGTAAACTGATTCTTAATCTGCTTTACCTTTATTTTTTCAGACGGGGAAATAATATAGCTTTCAATGAATGAGGCTCAATAATGGTAAAGTGCTTGTTGTTGTTGTTGTTGTTGTTGTTGTGTGCCTTCATTTCTGACTTATGGGAACCCTAAGGCAGCCTATCACCAGGTTTTCTTGGCAAGTTTGTCCTTGCCTTTCAGAGGGGTTTGCCCTTACCTTTCTCAGGGTTTTCTTGGCAGGATTTGTTCAGAGGGAGTAAGATTTGTTCAAAGGGGGTTTGCCTTTGCCTTTCTCTGAGATTTAGAAAGTGTGACTTGCCCAACGTTACCCAGTGGGTTTCAATGGCCAAACAGGGATTTGAACCCTGGGCTGCCAGAATCCTAGAGCTTGTCTACACTGGCCACTTAATTTATGGCCAGTCCAGAGCATTATACTTCCGGACTGGCCCCAGATCAACCACAATAGAGGCTACATGCACTGGGCCAGATCCACTGTGGCACATGTCATAGTCCACACAGGCCAGCTGGGCCAACAGCATATCACCCCTCCCAAGCCCCTCCCATTTTTTGGAGCTGCTGCTGCCGCTTCCTCACTGGCTGATGAGCTCTGTGGAAAGCCTTCCTGGTGTGTCGTTGCTTCTGCTGAGGTCAGAACAGGCACCTGGACATGTGATCAATAAGGAGAGAGTCACTCTCCCCCACCTTGTTGATTGCATAGGCATCCTGTTCTAACCTCAGAAGAAGTGCTGGCATGCTGGGCAGGCCTTCCACAGAGCTCCATGCCTGGGAAGGAAGTGGCGGCGGCTCCAACAAAGATCCATCCCCTTCCCTGCACTGCTCAGGGCAACAATTGGACCTGATTCAGTTGTCCAGATAGCAAAAGACTCTGAGGTCACTCCGGAGTTTCCAGGAAAACCTGGGGTTCCCCCCAACTTTGCTTAGTTCAGAGCAAAGTTGGGTTAATGGCAAAAAATGTGGATCCTCACCAGAAGTAGTCATACATCGTCTGGAATGAAAGTGCAGGATTTGAGGTGATTCTGCATTTTTTGCTGGTATAGACGAGCCCCTAATCCACATTTATGTACTATGTAGTTTTCCTTGAAGGAAAAAAGAAAAAGAAAAACATCCACCAGTGCTTTGAAAATGAGTTCGATTTGTTACCATGTAACTCATTTCCCCCTTTTTATATTTTTATGAGCATGAGAGATGTGCAGATATCATGTTAGAATATAAAATAAAGGGTTTATTATGGCACAGTTCATGTATATATGTCTTAAATAATATATAGCACAGTATAGTTCATAGTATAAATTCTAAAATATGCAGAAGAATTTTTTTAGTTCATCTTCATAACTTCTGTCCAACTTTAGTAAGTTTTAAACATGTTGATTCTGTTTTTCAAATACTAAGATGTTTATAGTGCGATAGTTTATTATTTAATTAATTCGTTCCATTATATTTGCTTCTTTGAGACAATCCTGAGATTTAAAGTAAATAGGGCTGTGTTTTTTCAGAATTAGTGGGCTATATATAAACATTGTTTGCCTTGCAGACTTGGTTTAACAAGATATACAAGTATTTTAAAATTATTTAAGTAGACAGTGTTTGAGTCTTTAATTGATACAGTGCTTTTGTACAGTACATACTGGTGTTTGATTCAGTATGGAGTAATTGCTGCTGCACCATAAATAATGGTTTCCACAGAGTTGGATTTGAATGTAGTGTACTTGCTTTTATAAGTAAGTAGAATGAAATTTAAGAGAGTTAATAATGTATTTGGTGGGAAATAGTATTGCATGATGAAGTTGTTAGCCTTTATTTTTCTGCATATCTGTGGGGCAGGAACAGGTCATCAAGTGAGCTGTCCCTTCCAGGCCTGCCTCTATATCTTCCCTTTTCAAGAACCAACCAGCATTGCTGAAGGGCTCTAGGATTGTTCTCAGGTTTCACTGCAACTGCTTGGTCATTTGTGCTGCCAGTCAGACCACAGCAAAGTATAACCAGAGTGTCCTCTTTTTTGTGCTCCCACATAGTACCACAAAGGGGTCCTCAGTGGGCAGGGATTCAGATTTTGAAAAAGCAATTTCATACTGCATTGTAGTATCAGTTAAAGATTATATTAAACCTACCTAAATATATCTCAGAACCAGCATGGTGTACTGGCTTGAGTATTGGACTGGGGCTTCGGAAGACCAGGGTTCAAATCCCTACTCAGCCATGGAAACCTACTGAGTTACCATGGGCAAGTCACACTCACTCAGCCTCAGAAGAAGGCAATGGCAAATCCCTTCTGAATAAATCTTGCCAAAGAACCCCCACAATAGGTTCACCTTAGGGTCTCCATAAGTCAGAAATGACTTGAAAGCACACAGCACCGCCAACAAAATATGTGCATTCTACATAATTAATACTGTGTCTACTGATGAGTATAATTCTATTATAGCTTGTTACTGGAAAACAAGTGGCTTGTCAGGCATCACCAGGATGAGACGAGGCATGGCTGTCCCAAAAAGGTTAATTAACACAGAATTTGAGATTTAAATTAAGATACAAACACACACTCTTTTGTAGAAAGGTAAACTCTATTTAATTGTGATATGAGTCCAAACAAAGACCCAAGACTACAGGCTCCAACTACACATGGTCAACCAATTAAATTTGGTTGAACCAGAGAGACAGAATACATTCCCAAATACCATAAAAGCACTAGCTTGATATTTCCCAGGCATTTCTTTTTCCTGCACCCTGGAGAAATGCCTGGAAAACCTAAGAATCTCAAAGTCAACAAATCAGTGATAGAAGCTATCATTTCTACCAGGATGAAGTCTTTTGGAAAGCTAATGCATTTTAACTGCTCATTCAAGATCAAGCCAACTTAAAAAGTAGCATTATAACCATGGCCTAAGTCCAATGTAAGGCTGGATTCCACAGGCCTCAGGAACTGCTTTTTCAGATTTTTTGAGGGTTACATGGAGCTGAAGGATTGATGGGAGGCAAGGATTGTAGCCTTCCTGCTAGTGGTTATAGAAGCTGCTTCTGTGGGCATATTGATAGTACTGGATAATGGCCAATATGGTGTTGCTGGGATAATGAACCCTCACCACCTAATGTGACAATTGGAGCCAAGCTCAGAGGGAGCAGAAAAATCAGATGGAGCTGACAGATGATGTTGATGCTAATCGAAAATACCCAATGCTTTGAGCTTGTGAGCCCTTGTACCAGAACATTTAGCTGACATTATGTTTGGTGCTCTGTTTACATTTGCCCATCAATTGACTGTTCATGAACAAATAGTTCTGTCTAATTTGGTAGTCTTACAAACCGTCTCCGTTTTGTGAACATCTGTGGCTACCTATGTGCAGTTTTTTTTTAATTTCTTTCGTTTTGATATTTATATTCCAGTAAAGCTTGTAACATAATGCCTTTGGAGTTCACATCATACAGTTTTTCAAAAGTATTCTGACAATGTCACATATGTCAGTGTACTCTGACATCTGTTCTTTCATTATCTGTAAGCTGGAAAATAATTAAACCAGCGTTAAATAGATGTCCCTTTCAGCATGTCAGCATTAATTATGCTTACATGTTTTAATCAAAACAGTAGCTTTTGTTAGCATAGTTTGTCTTCTAAGAATAGATATTGTCCTGCAATTCAGCTAGAAATAAATAATATTTATATTTTAAAATATAGAAGCTCAGGGGTTGTTTATATGAGGCAAAAAGAAGCAGAGTGCTCCACAGTAAAGGCAACTCGCAGCAGCTGCAATTTGTCTTAATGGTTTTTGGGTTTTTTTTTTAGTTAGATCACAGGCATGAGAAGCTATCTGGTTTGCTGTGCAAATGGGCATGCCTGCGATTCAAGAAGGCGGCTGCGAGTGAATTACAGTTGTCCCTCCATAGCCACGGATTTGGTATCCACCGATTTAAGTATTCACGGCTTGAAAATATTCTTTAAAAAATAATAATCCAAAAATCAAATCTTGATTTTGCCATCTTATATAAGGGAGACCATTTTGCTATGGTATTGCATATAATGGGACATAAGTATTCACGGATTTTGGTATCAACGGGGGGTCCTGGAACAAAACCCCAGCAAATATGAAGGGACAACTGTACTAACATTTTTATTCACACCAGTTGCCAACACCAAACAGTATTTTTTTTTTAAAAGCGTATCTAAGAAAAGCAACCTCTCCCCCACAACCCCCCCCCCCAATTTTATCGCATTAGCACTCACTTCCTAAGGTGAAAACCCCCCACGGTGGTTCTGGGCACTTGCCTTATTAGAAAGCCCTGCCCCATGGTCGTTCAACCAATCAGCTTTCAGCTTCTGCTCCTTTGGGAAACTGAATCAAATTGAATTGCTTGTCCCAATAAGCAGGAATGTGCACCTCCCCCACTGTTCTTTAAAAACTCAGGGAAAAGCCACAAAGGCTTTTCCTTTGGAGTTTTTGGGCCCCCTCGTTCTGAACGTGGTGATATGATGTGGGAGGCCATTAAGACAGGTCGTATTCTCGCATTCCATGAGGAGTATTTTCACCATTTAGACAACCCCTCTGATTACATAAATCTGCTAATGTGTGTATGTGTGTTGGCAAAGACACAATCAGCTTTGTAAACAATACTCTTGCTATCTGAGTGGTTTTTAAATTGTAGGCTCATCTAGCTTTACAGAAACAGGAAGCATAGCATGAATCTGATCCAATAAATTGTTTGGCCTTTTTAGCACCATGGAAAAACTATCCATGGAAAAACTATCTAGCTAGTGCCAAAGCTAGATGGAGTGCTAGCATAGTAGGTGCAACCCTATATAGATTTTTATCCTTAAATGTGATGTCCAGAGAGTTAGTCTGGTCCCTTGCTTCCAGCAGGCATGAGAGGTGCAGAACATACCCTTAAAATGTGCCTGAATGGATAGTACACTTAATGCACGGCCAGTTTTCTTTGAATATTTCAGTACTTCCTTTGTATTAATCATTATAATTTGTGAATAATGAAACAACAACACAAATATTTATATCCCACCTTTTTCTCAGTAGGGACTCATAGTGGCTTACAAAAGTTAAAACAGGTACAGCTAAAAAAAAATGTCATATAGAAGTAAAAATACAGAATTAAAAGCATGATCATTAAAAGAAAATTAATAAATATAAACAATACAGCATGTATTTCCCCCTGAGAAATTAGTCCTCAAAGGCCTGCTGAAGCAAAAAGGTCTTAACATGCCTATGGAGGTATAACAATGAGGACATCAGTCTTGCCACTCTAGGAAGTGAACTTAGGAGCAGCCACCAGGAAGTTCCCCTCCTCTGTTCCCACTAAGGAGATTTTCAGACCGCGTTTTAGAGTGCCTAGGGCAGGAGGAGCTTTTGGGAGAGGGACGGCGATCTTGCGCAGCAGGGGGGCGTTTTCGGACGCCGTTGTCCCTCTCCCGAAACCATCCGTGTCACTTCCGTGAAGCTTCGAAAGCCGCAGAGCCATATTTTAATCACGGACGTTGCCCGTGATTAAAATATGGCACTGAGGCTTCCAAAGCTTCACGGAAGTGACACGGATGGTTTCGGGAGAGGGACAACGGCGTCCGAAAATGCCCCCCTGCTGCGCAGGATCGCCGTCCCTCTCCCGAAAGCTCCTCCCGCCCTAGGCACTCTAAAACGCGGTCCGAAAATCTCCTAGATATACCTGTAACACTAGTGGAATGGAGACAGCAGTGGGACAGAAATGGATCTCAAACATGGTCCATCAGATAACCCAGACCAGAGCTGAATAGGGCTAGCCACCGGTATGTGCCCAGAAAGATACCAATGGCCAGCAGAACTGCTGCAACAAGGGATTTATGTGCCCTGGATAACAAGCTGGCTGCAACTCTTTGGACTAACTAAAGTTTCTGAACCCCCTTCAAAGGCAACCTCTCATAGAGTCCTTTATAGTAATTTAAACAATATGAAACTAGTATACAGTATGTGTTACCATGGCCAGATTCAGCATCTTTAGAAATGGATGCAGCTGGTTCATAAGTCTTAACTACACAAATGCATGAACACTCTTGAAACTTGAGCTTGCAAGCTCAGTGCTGAATCCAGGAATATGACCAAGCTGCAGTTGTGTATTTTCAGCGGGTGCGTAACCCCACCTAGCACAGTCAGAATCCCCATTCCCTGATCTACCTTTTGACTGACTCAGGAGCAACTTTGTTTTCTCTGGATTAACTTTCAGTTTATTCACTCTTATCCCATCCATTACTGATGGCAGTCACCATTTTAGAACCAAGACAGCTGCCTTTAATTGAGATGGAAAGGAGTAATACAGCTGTGTTTCATCTGCATATTGAAAGTGGACAACCTCTCCAATTTGTTTCAGGTGTATGTTGAAAAGACCGGGGAACAAAACTGAACCCTGAGGGACTGCATACGCCCATGGCTAAGAAGTCAAGCAGGAGTCCCTCAGCACCACTTTCTGGCTTCACCCCTCCAGAATCAATCCCAGCAAAGTGTACCAGAAAGACACCATGGTTGATGGTATTGAAAGTGGCTGAGAGGTTCAGCAGAACCAAAAGGGACTCACTCTTCTTGCCCAGTTCCTAGTGTAAGTTGTTCACAAAGGCAAAAAAAAAAAAAAAAGAAAGAAAAAGAAAAAGACCTGTCTCTGTCCCATAGCCAGGCCTGAAGCCAGATTAAAATGGATCTAGATAATCCATCTCATCCAGAAGCGTCTGGAGCTGTTTGGCCACCACATGCTCCAGTACCTTGCCCCAAAATGGAAGTTGGAAATGTTCGATACAGTGGGATCTAGAGGGCTTTTTCAACAATAGTCTTATAAGTGCCTCCTTTAGGTGTGATGGAATTCTTCCTTGTTTTAGGAAAGCATTGGCCATTCCCTCTGTCCACTCAGTGAGTACCCCATCTCCACTTTTTAAATAAGCCAGGAAGGTTGGGGGTCTGCTATATATGTGGTGATCTTTACCACTCCAAGGGCTGGTCTACATGTGGGACCCAAAGTCCAAATAAAGTCCTGCGCCTTGTACCTCCACATTCACTTCAAAGCCCTGAACAGAACAGGGCTGTCAGGTTCCTGTCTTCACTGTTCCTGCGAATTTTTGTTCACCGCTGCCCCCACTGCTACCCCCACTGTGACCATTTTAAAGCTTAGGAGACAAGTTCCTGGCCAAAGGGAAATGTTTTCTTTCTTCCCCTGTCTCAGCAGTTCTGCTTCCACTCACTCTCCTGCTCTCCTGTCACAGGAAGAGGCAATTGAAGCAAGCTATGGAGGCACTTGAAGCAAACAACGGCCAAGTGGAGAACAAGTGGAAGCAGCACTGCTGAACCAGAGGAAGGAAGAAAACCTCTCCCTTCAGCTGGGAACTTGCCTTCTGAGCTTTAAGATATTTGCAGTGGTGGCAGCAGCAGCAGTAGACCAACATGTGGAGAAAACCCTGAACCCTAAAAATGCCACATCAAGGTAAAATACTCTAAAATGCCCTGAATCTGGGCCACGTGTCATGTGGCCTGATCACCCCATATTCATAGAATCATAGAATCATAGAGCCGGAAGAGACCATAAGGGCCATCCAGTCCAACCCCCTGCAATGTAGGAATACACAATCAAAGCATACCTGCCAGGTGGCCATCCTGCCTCTGTTTAAAAACCTCCAAAGAAGGAGATTCCACCATACTCCAAGGCAGCATATTCCACTGCCAAATAGCTCTTAAAGTCAGGAAGTTCTTTCTAATGTTTATGTGGAATCTCTTTTCCTGTATTTTGAGTCCATTGCTCCATGTCCTAGTCTCTGGATCAGCAGAAAACAAGCTTGCTCCACCCTCAAATATGACATCCCTTCAAATATTTAAACATGGCTATCATGTTCCCTCTTAATCTTCTCTTCTCCAGGCTAAACATATCCTGTTTCCTAAGCCATTCCTCATAGGGCATGGCTTCCAAACCTTTTACCCTTCTAGCCATCTTCCTCTGGACACATTCCAGTTTGCCAACAAACTTCTTAAATTATGGTGCCCAGAACTGGACATGGTATTCCAGGTGATGTCTAACCAAAGCAGAATAGTGTGACACTATTACTTCCCTCAACCGGGGAAAAGGACTATGCTGGGTGGCCTGATCGCTGCAGATTCAGGGGACGTCAGGGAAGGATTTGGGTTTTTTTATAATGTAGACAAGCCCCAAGAATCCTGAGCTGTATGCTCAGACAGTACAAACTGAAAAGGATCTGTTATCACTGCACAAGCAGGAGCCAGCACTAATTAGCACTAAGGCTGCTGCAGAAAATGGGATAGGATTTTATGGGCTTGTTATTTTTACTTTTTCCTGCTGTAAAACTGACCTTTACCCCTATGTTTTCCTAAAGACAGGGATACAGAGAGCTGGGAAGCAAATATAAATAAGAAAATTATAGTGTCGGATAATGTTTCAATATATTCTGACCCAAATTATCTAGACTTTCTTCTGGCTGAAAGACATTCTTCAGCTGGTTCACAGTACCGCAGTACAGTATCTTAGGGACTTTATTGTCTCATCAAAAGAAAATCAATTAAGGCTTAAGTTAAATGGATGTAATAAATTAATAGGGAGAGTTGGCTTTGGTAGAATGTTTCTAACTTAAATTGTTTTAAGGAGTGAAAGGTTCTACTCATTTGATCTAACAGAAAATACATCCCTGGATCCAAAATTTTGTCAGTTGCTAGACTATTTTGTTAAGGCTTCTTTATGTCACACTCACGTCAAAAGTACACGCAAATACCTGTTCTCATGAGCCTTAATCATAAAATTACATTTTTAACATATGTATGGTATGTATGCTTCTGATATATTAAAATATAATTTTATGGTTTTATGGGATAAGGTTGTCCTGTCTTTTTTTTTTTATAATTATAATAGATTGTATTTGTGTTTTGTTTTTAGCCCCTGAAGAAGGCCTTTTACATACAGACCAAAACATGTAGGGTTTTTTTTTAAAACAGGAATAAACAATTGACGATCTGATAGCACATGGAGCTTGCCTCCTCATTGTTTTCTGGAGAACTATGTGCCCTTACTTGTGGGGGTCGTTTACACGGAAAAATAAATCCTCAAAGAATGCGACAAGAAGCCTGATAGTTCCCGCGCATTTCAAAGCAACAGCACCCTTTTCAGAAGGAGGGGGTGCAAAAAACCCATAAGTCGCGCAGTATCAGCTTTCGCTAGTTTTCCACACTTTTTTGATTAAGTTTGCAAAAATGCACATAATTTGTAATGGGAACTAACAATCATTTACCTTTTCAAATTACTGTGAGCAAAGCTGAATTCTGATTGGTTGGAGTGACCTTTCTGCTTTATCCAAATAGAGGGTTGGAGAGAAAAAAAATAACCCTCCTTCTGCTTGCAACCCACCCATGCTTCACTGCTGTGAGAGTGTGTGTGTGTGCGTGCATTCGTGTATGCGGGAGAAAGAGACAATCGCATGTTCATCCTTTTGTTTGTTTGTCCTTCCATTCAATTGCCTGCCATTCAAGGCTTCAAACAATCAGGAATGAGGCAAGCTTCTGTGGTGTGTGTGTGTGCACGAAGGGAAGGGAAGCAGACAGCTCCAGCATGCTTTTGCTTGTTCGTCTTTTCATTCACTCCTTTCTTTATAGAAGCCTTTCGGAGCTGGGGAAGGGGGGTTGACAGATCACTCTTTCGATTCCTTGTTTGTTTGTACTTTTTCTCCCCTCATTATTTATGGTCTCCATGACCCCCTCCTTGCTCCCTCCCCGCCTCCTGCCTGGCTTTAATCATCTGGAGGCGACCCCCCCACCTTTGCCTGTGTGAACTATAAGGAAAACAATTGCTCATCTTCCGAAAATGCTGGGGAGTCGTGTGATTTATACTCTTCTGATGCGAAAGAACGGTGATCCGGAATCTTGCGAACTTTTCCCTGTCGTGGAACCGGCCCCGTGGTTTCACAGGGACAAGGTACCATAGTTCTTAGACTGGACATTTCTTATCTGCCAAAAGTATGACAGCCTTTCACATGAATCAGGACGTTGTATTACCTGCTTTAATGCAGAATCCTACCTCAGACCTTGAAGGCACCTTCCATTGCCTTGATGTTTGGTGGGCACTAGCATTTGATGTGCTCAGGACTGCAACCTTCTGTGGGTCCCAGAGACTTTTCTTATGTTACACCTCTGAGAAGAAAGAACTGCCAGTCTTCCAGTGCTTTTTGAAGTGGTTCGTTTCTACATCCACTTAGCCAATAGGGTTATGGCTATGTCATCTGCCTTTCTGAGGGGTGTTCCTTTGGAGGATGTTTTCAGTGGCTACATGGCTTTGACCTTCATCTCCCACTACAGAATGGCTGCAAGTTCCAGGGCTGAAGCCGCATTTTGGAAGATGTGCTGCTCACATGACACTCCTGCCTCCTATGGCAAGTAGCTTGCTAGTCTCCCATTTGTGTGACTCACAGAGACTACGAAGAGGAACATGTTGCTTACCTGTAACTGTAGTTCTTCGAGTGGTCATTTGTGAACTCACAAAATATCCACCCTTCATCCTCTTTATCGACCTGCTCTCCCTAGCTCCTTGGCTGCTGTGTCGGTATCCAGGGAAGTGAGGGACTGACTTGGGAACTGCACTGGTCACTGGTCACATGTACCAGTGGAGGAGGGGTTCCTGCCAAATGCTTACATAATAACTCTAGAAGCTTCTGAACAATGCACTGTGCAGGCACAGATAATCCCATCTATGTGAGTTCACAGACCACATGAAGAACTACGGTTACAAATAAGCAATCTGTTCTAAGTGATTGGTGTGACATTTCTAACACCCGAGCACTTTCTGGCGAGTCTAGGCATAATGGTGAGCCATAATTTGCTTAATTTAACTCTCACTTTTTTTTGTATATCTGCACTACAATCATCTAATAAATGTTGCTTTGTTTAAGACAGGAGGCAGTTCTTGGGGGTTAAGGAGACACATCGGTCCTCAGGAGACCTTGGCGTTGTGCATGCATGCACGCACACACCCTCTGAATTCCCCCTTGAACATGTGACGAGCATCTGATGGAATGTTGATGAGCAAATGGGAAGGAGCCAATCCTGTGGCAGGAAACTGGTATGGGAGGGGTTTCCTAGAGTAAAAAGAGTTGCATGGCAGTTGAGAGAAAAGGGAGATGACAGTTTAAAGGCGGAGTTGAACATGTGATGTGATGAGGAGAGAGCTGGAATGTGTGTATGGCTGTGAATAGAGCTGAGGGAATTTATGTGTAGTGAGAATAAGTGCTAAGAGGAATAGATGCTGATTGGAATATAAAGTGAGAAGAAAGAACCTCACAAGTTATTGAGTCTGGCAGATTCTGAAGTTATATGGTCACCACACAGTGGGACTAGCAACCAGTTTCAATTTAACGAAGTTGAATACAAAGTTCAAATCATTTCTGTTATACTGTTTACACAATAAATCAAACCTTATGTTTTGTTTCTCAAATCCTGACTCCTCATGAATTATCTCCCCTACTGGTATTTATTTGGCACACTAACCTTGTGAGTAAACAGACACTGATACAATTACTATCCAGATTAAGTCAAACCCCAGTCCAAGGAAGGGATAAGGGGAGATTGACATAAAGGTGTAAACTGTGGAACAGCTGTCTCCACAGATATTTATTTGATGTCAGCATAAGTGACAAGGCGTCCTGGCTGAACAGTGATGTAAATTTGGCTGGTGCGCCTGCGCGTCAGCCCCCGGCACACACACACAAAAAAGTTTGCATAGTTTCCAACACAGAAAACACTGTTTTCTGACAAAAGAGAAAGAGAACACATGTACATTTTATTCAGAATAAATCCCCACATATAGCATCTGTTCCATATGAAATATCATTTTCTACAGAGAGTAGCATTTCTGCACATAAACATTATTTTTATACACAGAAAATGCTATTTTCTGCACAAAAATACCATGTGTGAATTTTGCACAGAGTAAGTTCTGAACTGTGAATAATTTTTGAAAATTAGATGATTAGATGTGCCTCTTTTTATGCGTCTTTCACGGTGGTAAGACAAGTGCTAAAATTACTTGTTGCTTCTGGTGAGAAAAAAATTAAGAAAGAATAACATTGCTGCCTAAGAACTGGCATTATTGTTAGTACTATTCTGCTGGTTTACCAGTAAAGTGTTAGTACTGGGGGTGGGGGAAAGAGTGTCCATAGTGGGAAGGATATTTGTTGTTGGAAGAGTATTAGTGAAAAGAAGCTTTGGGTCTCTGTGTGTGTCAGGAATGTTCTGAGATTGGCCAAACATTTCTGAGGAGGAGAATGTATATCTTCCCTTAGCAGACTGAAAGCAAAATAACCAGTGATCTGATTATACAGTACAGTACTTCTCTAGTTCTTAGCTTCAGCTGGGCATTTACAAAGGAGGTGTAAGCACAGCAGTCCAATGTTTGATGAAGTTTGGCTGCAGTTTGATCAGCTGCAAGCAAATGAAGGCTTCTTCAAAAACCATAGTTAAGGCAAACTATGGTTTAGTTTTATGTCCAAAAGTAGCTTCTTTCATTGAGAATTTAGGAATGCCCAATTGCACAAACCTAGTTGCACATTCTCATGCAAAATTCTGTGCCTGTTGTTATATATTCTGATGTTTTTAGATTTAGTTTCCTAAAAAATGTTATAAGCTTATGGGTGGATATTCAAGCTCACTTATAGAAATCTGTTCGAATGCTGTATGTAATGAATTTTGTTCACAACTGCAGATGCTGATGAATGTAGCACTTCCTCCTTTCATATACTTATTAATATTAATGGTTCCAGTTACATTTTTTTTAAAAAAACTTCAAAGACAACAAAACCTCAGGGTAGTGAACTTGAGTTGTTTTTTGCTTTTTTCGTACGCGCTACACAAAAGCATCAATTTACCAAGTTGCTTAAGGGAACTTGAATTACTTCATTTCTTCTGAAATAAAAATAGTCAAACATATTTGAACATTTAATTACTATCAAGAAAAGAGAAAATGTGAAGTGCTGAATAATTGTAGATCACATGCTTTTACTGTCTTCTGAAAACTAGCAAGCTTTACCAGGGTGTGGGAGGAGAGGGTATTTTTTCTGTTGCCAGGATACAGGCACCCAAATACAAGCAGATGTGCCATTATACTGATTTCATAGGAAACTGCTTCGAGATGAACAATTATTAAAGTAAATAATGTGGGAGTGTTCATTCTTTGTAAGTCCTCTCTTGATTTAAGCATGAAATAGGTTATATTACATTGTATTACATTATACGTTTACTAATAATTTATACAGCAGTGGGCAAAGTGTGGCCCACAGTCTTCATGTGACCCTTGAGACTCCTGTGTCCCCTGAAGTCCCTTCAGAAGCTTACAAGGCCCCCAGATCCCCAACAGAAGCCACCAAAATGCGCGGAAATGTGTTGGTTTGCTTCCTTTAACCCCCTTGAGCCTCACACCTCTCAAAAACCTTCCAAAAAGAAATAAATGCCCAAAATTTCAACTGGAAATGATGCTGAAAAGTGCCACTGCAGTCTGCTGGCCAGCTGTGTGTGTGTGTGTTTGGGAGCAACTGACTCCAGCACAGTTGCTCACTCCTGATCTATAGTAAATGAGATTTGGATATATGGTATTTAATTAATCTTCCCCCCTCATCTCTATTCTGAAAGCAAGTTTAATGTAGGATTCACACTTTCTCAAACCTTGTTATTACCACATTTGAACTACAAATTTACTTATGCTTTATATGCTGGGGATCCCAAATTCACGCTCTTGCAGTGTCAGTGGGTTGGAGAAATATTGTCTTCTGAAAATCCTGGAAACTCTCTGGGTGCCATTTTCTTAGTGACATACACAGGCATAAGTTGCACTATGCATGCAGAGTGACTTTTTAAAGACAGTGTATAACAATTGTATCGAGCTGATGGTGGCATAAACAGAGTTGTACATGTTGGATCACTGTGCATGTGGTAATACATTAAAGTAAATACAGTAGGGTGTGAATATTTATTGATTATTTATTTAAAGTATTTCTGTATTGCCTCCCAGCCCACAAGGGCACCCAAGTGAGCAAATAAAAACCAATTAAAATAGTAGAAAGATAAAAAAAAATTAAAAACATATTAAAATACTATAGCTTTTTTGTGGGTTTTTTTCCTGGGCTGTTAGGCTGTGTTCTAGAAGAGTTTATTCCAGGGTGCCAGTTAGACGCTAGTTATTATCATGGGGCGTCCCAGGACTTCTTGATCCAGTATTCGTTCTTTGCTGTTTACATGATTTTTGTCTCTGAACTGGATATCCCGGGAGATCCCGGGATCATTGTTTACATGGCATCATGTCCCGTGATATGTATCTTCTCCCACTATATACTCCCCTGTTCTGTTTTGTTTATGGTCCTGGGATTTTTTTTTTAGCTGTCAATCAAGGATGCGATTACTTGTTTTTTCACAACCTTGGTGACATATTTCCTTTAGAGTTTCCCGCCATGACCAATGCTATTGGCTGGCACAAATGTTTGTTCAAGCTTCTGTGTTGGGGATGAGGGGATGAATGAGCATTGCATTGGGGATGAGGGGATGAGGGGAGGAAGGAGCGATCTGTGCCCAGACCCTTGCTGTCCCTTTAAAATGTAAACCCACAATTGAAAGCAAGGAAGAAGGAGCGATCCGTGCCCAGACCCTTGCTTTGCTGTCTCTTTAAAATGTAAATCCACCATTGAAAGCAAGCTAACGTGGGGAGGAAGGAGCGATCTGTGCCCAGACCCTTGCTGTCCCTTTAAAATGTAAACCCACCATTGAAAGCAAGGAGGAAGGAGCGATCCGTGCCCAGACCCTTGCTTTGCTGTCTCTTTAAAATGTAAATCCACCATTGAAAGCAAGCTAACGTGGGGAGGAAGGAGCGATCCATGCCGAGATCCTTGCTGTCCCTTTAAAATTTAAACCCACCATGCAGGAGAGGGACAGATTGAAGCTGAAGGGTTTGCAATGTAAAAATCCATTGATCAGGATGACTTAGTGCACAGACACACACACATAAACCTACGTGCAGCTGGAAGGGAAGCGTTTGTTCTCAGCTGGTGAGGCTGAATCTTTTGAATCTATTGAATGGGTGACTGAGCTCTCTTTCTCTGGTCTCTGATCTCTGAGCCTGCCCCTGCCAACTTCAATTTCCGGTCATCACCTAGTGCCGAGATATCTTGTCGCAGGCTGTTTAAATGTCCGATTTTCCGAATCCTCCCTTGCCTTTTTAAAAACCCACCACAAACCACGGGAAGGAAAGTCCCATGGGTTGTGGGATAAAAGGTGCCCCCCCTTCCTAAAAGCTCGGATCCGACCCGATGTATGTGTAAACTACCAGGGTTGGACACGAATTCTTCCCACTACATTTTCATTGTGTAAACGGCACCCTGATGTTTCACCTGCATCTGTGGCTGGCATCTTCAGAGAATGGTGGTGTGGGTGTGTGGGGTTTATATACAGTCGTCCCTTCACATTCGCAGGGGTTAGGTTCCACAGACCCCCGCAAATGTGAAAAATCCACAAATATTGATTGCTCCCCTCCCTGCCGGAGGCCCCATAGTCACTTTCCCCCACCTCCCCACTCCCTTCCTAGGCCTTCCCGGGGCCTCCGGAGACCCTCCCGAGGCCCCATGGATGCCTCCCCAGCCCTCCCCCCTCCCGCCCAAGCCCTCAACGGTCTCCGGAGGCCCCATGGTCACCTCCCCAACCCTCCCCCCCAAGGCCTTCGCAGGGCCTCGCAAGGCCCTACGAGGCCTCCCTGTCCCTCCCCCTCCCTCCCAAGGCCTTCACGGGCCCCGCAGAGGCCTCCCCGGTCCTCCCCCCTCCCAGGGCCTTCACGGGGCCTCCGGAGAGTCTCCGAAGGCCCCGTGGAGGCCTCCCTGGCCCTCCCCACTCCCCCCAGGGCCTTCATGGGGCCTCTGGAGGCCTCGTGTTGCGGTTTTGGGAGAGCGGGGGGCCCTCCCAAAACCGCGAATAATCAAAACTGCAAATGCCAAGTTCGCAAATGTGGAGGGGCAACTGTACTGTGAATCTATGTTGAAGAGGATTAGCATGTAAATTTGTTCATTCAGTTGTTGGATGTTCAGTTCTTTGTTCCCCTGAACACCCAAGAACTGAACATTCAACAACTGAATACACAAATTTACATGCTAATCCTCTTCAACAGAGATTCACAGTATATAAACCCCACACACCCACACACCACCCATTCTCTGAAGATGCCAGCCACAGATGCAGGTGAAACGTCAGGAATAAACTCTTCCAAAACATGGCCTCACAGCCCGTAAAAAACACACACACAACCTATGGATGCCAGCCACGAAAGCCTTCAGCTTCACACATTAAAATACTCTTTAAAAATTCCTAAAAGCAGTCTAAAAACAATGTTACAGTTTTGAAACAGTTAAAACATCAATTTCAAACACTGAATGCCATACAGAACGGAGATTTATCAGACGCTCAAAACATCCCAGGACAGGGACAACACAGAAGATAGCTATCATGTTCCCTTTTCAGATGATGTCATCCCTCTCCTGTGATGTTCCCGTTCTGCTCCTGTTCCTCTTCCAGTTCATCTTATTCACGGCTTAAGCCGTCAGAAAGAAGCCCGTTCTATTATAATAATGGAATGACAGGCGAGTGAACAGATGACCCGTTCTGATGGCAAGGTGACATCATAAGGTGATGTGTCAGTGGGAGGTCCGTGCCAAAGACTTCTGGGACAGCCAGGTAAGTGTCACCCTTTCCCCCTCCCCAGGTTGCTTTTTTAAGTGTAGAGTGTGTTTTTGTGCTTGCTGTCACTTTTTTTGTATTTTTATTTTTAAAATAATCGAGTGACCATTCTCTCTTGAGAACAGGTGGAATTTGCTTTCCGGGATGTGAAAGGAGCTTTGCAACAGCTCCATTCATACCTGGACTGCTGAGGGGAAAGGGAGCACTCCAGATCATGTGGCAAGATAAGTCTGAACATTTTTTCCTTCTTTCATTACAGGGACGGGAGTGGGGTGGGAGTGTAGTGGGGGGGGTAGCGGGACAGTCCTGGTTTCTATGGTCCCATTAGATAATATCAAACAACACTGTTTTGGCTGTCCAGCAGAAGCTCAAAAGAGACGGGGCCAGCCTAATGTCCTTGGGTAGAGAGTTCCAAAGTTGTGGTGCTACAGAGGTGCTACAGAGAAAGCCCTGTTATATGTACCCACCAACCTAACCTCACAAAGTGTTGGGACACACAGTAGGGCCCTCTCTGAAGATTTTAAATTTCTGGCAGGCTCATATGGGAGGAGGTGGTCTTTCAGATATCTTGGCCCCAAAGTTGTTTAGGGCTTTGTAGGTCAACACTAGCACTTTGAATTGAGCTCAGAAGCAAATTGGAAGCCAGTATAATTCTTGCAGGACTGGTGTTATATTTTCTAACACCTGCATGGCAGTTGCATTTTGCACCAGCTGCAGCTTTGCATTGCTTTTATACATTATGCACTGCAATTGCATAATGGTTTGTATTACACATTGATCATTGATCCACATAGTTTGCACTATGTTGATATTCACTGTCTGATTATGTTTATGCTGTGATGAAGCAATTGTAGGATCATAGCTGCTGCCAGTCTTTATTTTTTAAATTATGTTCGAAATATATTTTACAATGTGTCTTTTTATACTATTGCAGTTTAATTGGTTATAACTTTTGTAAAATAAGTTTTTAAAACTAAATGTTTATCTTAAAATTTTGTAAGCAACTTTGGGTCCCATTGTAGGAGAAAGGTGGGACATTAATTAATTATCAGTTGATGTGGTGCTGGTCATTACAGAAGTGATGCAGAACTTCTGGCTCTTCAGATGTTTTGGACTACAACTCCCACAGAGGTCCCTTACCTTTGGGATAATAATAGATAGTAGTTGTAGGTCAAAATAACTAGGATAGCCACAAGTTCTGTGTAATTGATTTAGAACAAGAACAAGAGATTGATTTAGACATATAACAAGTATGAGGGCCAGTCTTCTGGGATACTTTGGGGGCTTCATGGACTGTCCAAAATGCACCAAAGTGGGGGGGGCAAAAGTGACCAGAAGTTTACTTTTGTTTTAGAAGAACAGGTTTGTTTGTTTTAAAGAAGTTTAAACGATGTAGTGGCTTCTGGTACCTATTTAAAAGGGAAATTGCTTCTTTGGTAGGTTTTCAGGTGAGGTGATAATTCATCATTAAAATAATAATAATACAGAAATAGAGCAACCCAGGCAGTCTGGAGAGTCTGAAAGACTCATAAACAGCCAAGTGTAGAAAACTGATAATCCTCATACTTAGCATTGGTATAGCATTATCTCTGTGGTTACATGCACACTCTCAGTAATCCTTATACAACAGGGTGGTCACAGTGTGCCAGAGGGCCCACATCCCCCAGTTGTTAAAAATGGAGAGGTACAGAGAAGTGCAGCATTCTGTGTTCTGTTAATAAGGACATGTGCAGCTCCTGGATCTCTTAAAATTATCCATCCCTGCCTTATAGTAGAAGATTGGGATGATCCTGAGAAACAGGCTAAGATGGCTAAGAACACTTGACTCTTTGTTACTGTGTCTTACTAGCTTTTATTTGTGATGTCTCTGGGGTGCCAGTTAGACGGTAGTTTTTGTCACGGGGCATCCCGGGACTTCTTGTTCCCGTATTTGTCCCTCCCTGTTTACGCGATTTTTGTCTCTGAACTGGATATCCCGGGAGATCCTGGGATCATTGTTTACATGGCATCATGTCCCATGATATGTACCTTCTCCCAATATATACTACCCCAGGTTTTTTTTGTTTACACGATTTTATGGTCCCGGGATTTTTTTTTTAGCTATCAATCTAGGATGCGATTACTTGTTTTTTCACAACCTCAGTGACATACTTTCTTTAGAGTTTTGTGCCACGAGCAATGCTATTGGCTGGCTCAAATGTTTGTTAAAGCTTCTGCGTTGGGGATGATGGGATGATTGAGTGTTGCATTGGGGATGAGACAATGAGAGGATGAGGGGAGGAATGAGTGACCTAACGTGGGGAGGAAGGAGCGATCAGTGGCTACAGCCTTTGCTGTCCTTCTGAATTGAAAGAACACCATTTAAAACCCATTGAAAGTGAGGAAGGAAGGAGCAATCAGTGGCTATACCCTTTGCTGTCCTTCCGAATTGAAAGAAATATCATTTAAAACCCATTGAAAGTGAGGAAGAAAGAAGCGAGGCTACACTCTTTGCTGTCCTTCGGTATAGAAAGAACATTTAAAACCCATTGAAAGTGAGGAAGGAAGGAGTGATCAGTGGCTACACCCTTTGCTGTCCTTCCGAATTGAAAGAACACCATTTAAAGCCCGTTGAAAGTGAGGATGCAGGAGGGTGTGTGTGTGTGTGTGTGTGTGTGAATGTGCGATCATCTGCTCAGACAATGGCATTTTTTACTGTGCCTTTAAACAAATGGAGTGGATGCAGGTGGGGGGGTTAATGGGCGATTGTCTGTGATCTCTTTACAATTTACTATCTCTTTAAAATTTAAACCAAGCATGCGGGGGGGGGGTTAAAGTAGAAGGGCTCCCAGTGTAGAAATCCATTGAACAGGGTGATTTAATGCAGACACACAGAAACCTACTTGCAGCTGGAATGGAAGCCTTTGTTTTCATCTGGTGAGGCTGAATCTATTGAATGGGTGACTGACCCCTCCTCTCCTCTCTGAGCCCGCCCCTGGTCACATATATTTCTGGTCATCACCAAGTACTGAGATATCTTATCCTGGGTGTTTAGACATACGATTTTCCAAATCCTCCCGTGACTTTTTTTAAAAAACCAGACAAACCACAGGACTGAAAGTCCTGCGGATTGCGTGATAAAAGGTGCCCCCCTTCCCAAAATCCCGTGCCCGACACGATGTACGTGTAAACAGCCAGTGCTTGACACGAATTCCTCCCACTATTTTTTCATCGTGTAAACGGCACCTGGGTGTGTTCAAAATACACTGTAATCAGTAAGGGGAGGGGAACAGTTCTATTTTAAAAGAACTGGATGTGCATCTTTGTGTCAGTACCCCCCACCACAGTGCATTAAATCCCCTCATTTCCAGGTGGTCTAGCAAGGGGAGAGATATGCTTCACATCTCTGAAGGGAAGTTTTGGGATGTAGTTATGTACTGGCTAGAATACAAGCCACTTGCTTTAGAAGAAATACAGGATTCAGGATTCTTTAATCTATTCCAGGGCATTGCCAGTATAGAATGGTATTTTCTGCCATAATGATATAGAGTAGATAATTTTGTCTCTGTGAGACATTTATTTCCCATCGCTTAGAAAGAGGTTGATTGGTTCAGAGGAAGAATGGGATGGGGTAGGTTTCCTGGAGTGTTACTGTGTGCTAACCTGCTCTCGGCGTTTTGGAGCCCATCCTTTCTAGTATATAAAAATAATCTGCAAAAGGAGTTCCCACCTTAGAGACAGTGAACCTTGTAATGATGAGAGTGGTTACACAATGGAACAAAAGTCCCCAAAATTAATAAAACATAATAACTTCCTGTAGAGATTTTCATGGAAAGTCCTAGATATATAATACAGTCATCCCTTCACATTTGTGGGGGTTAGGTTCCCCAGACCCCCGCAAATGTGAAAAATCTGCGAATAACAATTGCCCTCCCCCTCCCCCGCCAAATATCCGGAGGCCCTATAGTCGCTTTCCCCCGCCTCCCCCTCCCTCCTCAGGCCTTCATGGGGCCTCTGGAGCGTCTCCGGAGGTCCCTTGAAGGCCTCCCCGGCTCTCCCCGTTCCCTCCCCAGGCCTTCATGGGGACTCCGGAGCGTCTCTGGAGGCCCCATGATCACCTCCCCAGCCCTCCCCACCCCTTCCCCAGGCCTTCATGGGGCCTCCAGAGCATCTGTGGAGGTCCCTTGAAGGCCTCCCCGGCCCTCCCCACTCCCTCCCCAGGCCTTCATGGGGATTCCTGAGCATCTCCGGAGGCCCCATGATCGCCTCCCCAGCCCTCGCCACCCCTTCCCCAAGGCCCCACGGAGGCCTCCCCGGCCCTCCACCCTCCCTCCCAAGGCCTTCGCGGGGCCTCAGGAGGCCTCGTGTCGCGGTTTTGGGGGGGCTCGGGGGGGCCCTCCCAAACCCGCAAATAAAACCGCGAATGTCATGTTCGCGAATGTGGAGGGGCAACTGTAGTTGGAGTAATTCACATTTAAAGATGCTTGATGCGCCTTCCAAATATATATATATTTATTATATCCTAGATTTTGTTGGTTTGAGTCAGTTATATTACGTGGGGAAAGACTAGTGTCAAACTTTGTGCATTTTCATTTTTTAAAGCTAGTTTCAAACTCTTCCTTTATCTTCTAGCATTTCATTTTTATAAAGTCAACTCTATAAAATATTTCTGTTAATACCAGAAAACGTTTAATATTTAGATTGGAATCCTTTGTATGCTTATCTAGGGATAAGCCTCACTATACTCAACAATAATAAATTTTGAAAAGACAGGCCCAAGATTGTGTTGTTTGCAATATGAATGTATACCTCATTTTCCCTCTTGCCATCCTTTCCTGTAAGTTCTTAAAACACAAACACACACACACAAACAAAAAACAAAAACTGGATGTCAAAGTTGTCCTAGGCCACCCTCTAAAATAAGACCCTCCAGGAATCCATCAAGACCTGTCTCAAAGCGAGTCAAGCTTATACAGGGAGGGCAAAATGCACCACACCCTCAGATATTGTTAAACTGCAGCTGCATCCCTCCTAGCCAGCAGGAGTAAGGGTAAGGAATTAGGTTTTCTACAAGCTGTGCAGGAAAAGGTTTTGGGCAGTCCTACATTCTGCTGTCTTAAAAGTAGATAAACATTCTTCTTCTTCCCAGCCTTACTCCATATCTGTTCCAGAGGGCCTCCCCAGTCTCCAAAGCAGATTTGGAGGATCATGCAGGGGGACTGGAAGTGGGAATGTTCTTTTATGGTCTTCAGGCAATGAAATGTGTCATCATGAGTTTTATTAATTGGCACATGCATGAGAAACTTAATATGTAAAGCAGTGAGCACTAATAATGCTATAATCCACTCATATTTCAAATTGTGTAATAACCATGTGGAGTACATTTTGGAAAAATAAATTAACCTCTTGTGTTAACCAAGTATCCTTTTCTTTATCTTAGCAGTGCTTATTGTTTTCTAAATTGTAATTCAAAAGTGTAAGTGATGAACTTCTGAGTTCTGCGGGGGGGGGGGTGTTGGAGGGGAATTGAAAACAAAGATGGATAAATGACCATTAAGTATCAATCATTGTTTTCCAGGAAGATTAATATAGAGCATAGAGTCAATTTCCTGAGCTGACTATTACACAGATGGAGTAGATGTGAAAAATTAGGAGCAAGAGAAAACTGAGACTGGTCAAAAATGTCTGGTTTTATTTCTTCAGCTTTCAAACTTTTTGAAGCACCAGTTTCTTCTTTTCGGTTTTCATGTTTGTTTGGGGAAGGGGGCTATATCTGTCATGTGATGTAAACTCTCATAAATTCATAAACATAGAAAGTGACTTAATATTTCTATTATTAGGAAGACAGAAGTTTTAAATTGGAAACAAAGGGCCAGATAGGCACATGTAGGTGGAAGCAGTTCTTGCTTTGGTTTGAAAGTCTCATTTTGGTAGCTCTCACTGCTGCAGAAGCAAAATACTATTCATATTAAAAACGAACTTGTCTCATCAAGAGTGGAAAGTGCCCCAGTGAAAATGTCATAGAAAATTCCAGCTGCTTGACTAGAAGGGCTGTTTAGCCCATCTTGCCCCCATTTCAGAGTCCTGCAGTCCATATGATGCAGGGCATCTGCCTCGTTCTGCCCCTAGGCAGTTCTCACCACCCTGAGGCAGATACGGGGCTGAGAAGGGGAAAGGCGGGGTATGGTATGATACAGCATTCTAAAATAATACCAGTTTACTCTGTTATAGGCAGCAAACAGTGGATCAGACACTGCTTGTCCACAGAAGCTTGTCCTGGCAGGCTGGCCCATCACTCTGCAGGCTCCAGGCAGGAGTCCTGTAGCATGTGACCAAGGCTGGTCACACATCGGGGGCCTTGGTCACATGTTGTGGCCAGCTTCCTCAATGCCAGGAGAGCATGTAAGATGATGCCTGTGGCAGCTGCAGCAACAGGGGCCTGCATGCCCATCAGGACTTCCATTTTGTATTGGTAACAGGGGAACAATGGCCTGATCTGCAACCAGGATATGCTGGTGGGAAGCTGACATATCATGGCTCATGTAGATGAGCCCTAAGACTTGTGTGAATGTATTTCCACTTTTGTGTGAAACCACTTTTCTTAACCCAGACATTTCATCTGACGTCTTGCTCCCTAATATCCTTTGTGTTCATAATTAAAGCACGTGTCCCCTTATGTGCATTTAACAGAAAAGTATAGGTAGGTATCTCTGTGTTTGTGTATACTCCTTAATTATTTTCTTTAGCTGAAATATGTGCAGTTTTAGAGCTATTTATTATTGAAGGTAGGCTTTAAAAAGAAAATACACTTAAATCCCATTAAACTAATTAAAATGGACTGAGTTGCTGTGTCAGTAGGAATTCTGTCTTTTCTTATTAGCAGATATGGTAGCTGTGCAGCTAATTTGTTTTCGACAAGACATTAAAAAGTATTCTCTTGTGGTTTTGAGATCTAATAAAATATAAATGACCAGTTATTCACTAGAAGTGTTTGATTCAAATAAAACTTCCAATTAAAATAGTAGAAATCTTGTGTCCATATGGCAGACTGTGCTATAACCTGAAAAGTGGTTTCACTGTGGCTGCTGCCATGACATCAATAGATGACCTTAGGCAAGTCACTATTTTCAATCCCACTGTATATGTGTATATGTGTGTGTGTGTACGTGTGTGTGTGTGCGTGCGCTTTGCAGATGAGGGATAACATGGGAAAGGGAAAGCAGTAATACTGATTTAACTTTCCAATTGTTACAAGAGGATTACATGATTAGAGAATTCACGGGAAGTGAAAGGGCTGTAAGAGCATGCACAGACGAAAGGGTGCTTAGTGTCTTCCAGCAAGGAAGGTTGCTTCTGCCATGAGTTGAGCAAGAACCACTTGCTAACTACCTTGACTCAGAATTTGGTGTGAGGTGCTGCCTGGTATGGTGCAACAACAAGAAATACTGCTGAATAATAATACAGCTGAATAATCCTGGTTCCATAAGGTACTGCATAAATTCTGTTTCTGTGTTAGATTTGAGTCTTATTTTATTTTAAGAATCTCTTACAAGACGTTGTGAGCATCTCTTGAGGTTATAAAGACAGGTATTGTTGGTAACTGTTGTCAGGAGAAACACTGCACACATGTCAAATGTCTCCAAGGCTTAGAAAAGTTGTTAACCTATTCTTCCTTCAGGAACTCCTCATGCTTAATTGCATGGACATGGAGAAGTCCAGGTCAGATAATTTATTCCACTAGCATCCCCCCCCACATATCTTCCACTAGTCCTGAGACAACCTTTGCTGTATTTGCTTTATATCTTGTACCGTTGTGTACCTTTGTGTTTTTTTCTAGAATTCTAAGCTGTAAAGCATATTCAGGACTTGTCTATATGAGGCAATAAAATGTGGCCTGGTGCACAGTAACACCAATTTGCAGCAGTGTCTGTTTGTCTCCATGTTTTTTTGGCAAGATCACAGGTATCCGAAGCTATCCATGTTTGATGTTCACACAGGCATACCCGCAAATGATGATAGGGGGTATGAGTTAATTACTCGCATTTTTATTCTTCCCCAAGTTGCTGCTGCTGAACAGTATTTTTTTTAAGTAAATCTGAGGTACAGAAGTGCAACCTTCTGCTTAAACAAGCTTTAAAAAACCATTTTGTCACCTCAATACATAATCGCTATAGCAAATATTCAACATGGCAGTTCCAGCCACTTCATTACCAGCAAGCATCACCTCCCCGTGCACATCTGACCAATCATCAATCCTTGTTGAGAATGTGCTGCAATCTGAATCAGTTGTCCCAATGAGCAGGAATGCATTTCCCTTGCAGTTTTTAAAAAACTTCGGGAAAAGCTGCAAAGGCTTTTCCCACACAGTATATGGCATTCTTGGCCCCTTCCTTCCGAATACTGCGAATCGTTGTGCGATCCCATTTAGAAGGTATTCTCCTTGAATTCTGTGAGGAGTATTTTCACCATCTAGACTAGCCCTCAGATACTTTGCTAAATAAAGAAAACATTAAATAAAGTAGCTGCCCCTAGAATAAGAAGCTAAAAGCCCCTATTTTTGCACTGAATGACATGTACAGTATTTTCATTTCTCAGTAAATACAACTGTAACTGACCTTAGTGCAGAATTTGTTTAAAAGGAGCACCATAAGTGTGTTGAGTGAGAATAGTTGAGTGGAAGATATACAATTATTGGCTGGAGGGGTGCACAGTAGAGCACCCCTGCCAAAACATGATTTCTTCAATGGACACATCCAGAGGATTGGTCAATATTTCAGGTAGATATTTTTTCCTTTAGATTTATTGAATGTTTACTGCTGCTCTTTGCCATCTAAGTTCTGCAAATCCTTTAGAGACAGAAAGTAAGTCAAGAATTTCATAGAGCAGAGAAATAAATGACATCCCATAGCAGCATATTTTTGATAAGTTGTCAAGTATGATTTAATCGGTATGAGCAGCTCTTTGAAATACAAATGTATCTTTTCTACAGAAGATGTCATTGCCTATCTAAAACTCCATCTATCTAAGGCATTTCAAAATTGCTGATCAGTGTAGTAACTAGGAGTTAAATCTCTCTGTTTATTTTTGGTGTGTGTGTGTGTGTGTAGAGAAGAAAGTAATTTAAATAATGCAACTCTTCTCTGCATCAAATGATTGTAGGATGTTATGTACTGTGGACTTGCAGTGTCAGACTCATTGTCCCTGAGCAACTCTAGTATTAAAAAACTAGTTTTGAAGTGTATACTACTGGGAACATTGAAGTAAGGTGAGAAAGCTCTGTGTCATAAAGGGCTTAAAAACCTTCAGGGATCTAGCCATCTGGGAGAGACCTGAAAGAAAGGCTAAAGCATGCTAAAAATATCAAGTAGAACTTCAGGAAAAGGAGGTAGTACTGTTTCAATACAAAGCGAAACACAACAGGAAGATCAAATGTATTATTTTGCTAGACATGGCTTTAGTAGAACACTGGGTTCAGGCCTACAATTCCCACCAAAGGTGAAAGAGGAAACTTTCTCCCCAAAGTGCACACACACACACACACACGCACTGTAAGGTCTGGCAACTCCTGACCTATTCAAATTGGCTTACCTTTGATGGCATTTCAATGAGTAGGGAGTAAGAACATCTATAGGAGACATTGCAATTATTTTGTTGATTATTGTACTGCAAAGTACTCTGGAACTTTTAATTGAAGGGCACCTTTTCTATTCTACCCTTTTCTTTTGCCTACAGACAAAGACCTTTTTATTTAAACAGGTCTTTGATGTTTAACTGAGTGTGGCAGAAGAGTTTTAATGGAATGTGCTGTACTGTACTTTTCATAATAGTACAAAAGTTTAATAATGAAATAAACAATACTAATAAAATATTTGCAACAGCTTAAAAGACATTTAAAACACAACAAACTTTGAACTACACATTGTCTTAATTGCACTTTGTTTTAATTTATACTGTAAGCTGTTTTGGGTCCCGTGTTGGGAGAAAGGCAGAATATAAATTCATTAAATATATAAATAATAAATAAATCAAACAATTTCAGGGTGCTTTTCAGTAGCTTATAAAACACCCACAAAACAATAATTGCTAAAATGATTGCTGTGCTGTACCCAGCGGTCCTTCAGGGAATTAGTCCTCAGTCCCTTCTCATTCATCTGAATAGGTTTGATATTGTTGTCCTAGTTTTGCAATATAACAACAACAACAACAAAAAGTAGATTCTACTACTATTGGAATCGTAAAATGCATTGGCCAAAATATGTAGTTGGTGTAAACTGGAGATGGGTAGGTCAAGGTCAGTGCTACTGAAAGTGATGGTCAAAAGACTGGTCTCAATCTTTGAGCCGTTGGATGTTGCTCTGTACAGAGTTTCCAAGGAAGAAAGAAACAGTTGTAGCCTATGAGCACAAAAATGGTACTGGTCCCTGGTATATTGGGCGGGGGCAAGGTGGGAATGGCCAGTCCCCCACATGTCTGAGGTCTAGGTGGACTTATTTCCAACTTGCCTCCCACCAGGCCCAGTTGCATTACACTTGGGAATGCCAGATTATTCAGATCAGAGGTTAACATTTGCTGTTGACAATGAGGAAATAAGTGTTCTAGCATCTATCTGGCAATTGGTTTTATAACCTGCTTCTGTGCTTCCTGGATACATCTGCCTATCCAATCTCTCTCTCTCTCTCTCTCTCTCTCTCTCTCTGCGTGCGTATATGTCTCTCTGTGTGTATGTGTCTTCAGGTCACCTATTGACTTATGGCAACCCCATGGATTTCACAGGGTTTTTTTAGGCAAGGGATACTCTGAAATATAACCTACAGCACTGGTATTTAATGATTGACGCATGAAATAACGAGACCAGACACAGAAGAATGGGTTGAAATACGGGCCACTTTATTGTTAACTTACCTATTTATTTGTCTATTTCCTAGGGTATGCAAACCAATAGGGGGAGATCCATAGCGGGGGGCAGCTAGAGCAGATAGTCACCTGTGACCTATCCCCCAGCTTCCCTGGGCGACTCACCTGAGCCCTAAAGGGAATCCCATTACCATTTGAGGCCGCAAATCCTCAAGCTGTATAGCCTCTGAGGAAGATTGCAACCCGATGCTGGCCCGAAGGATAGCCTTCCTTGCTGCATCCCATCCATTCAGATGCCGGTACAGCTCAGTAAGGTCCATCCTTCCATTCAACTTGAGGTTGCCATAGGTGAACGCCAGATCTTTGTCTCCCCACTCCTTACCACAGATAAGGGGCAAGTGTCTACTTAGCCCCTATCCCCCACACAGGAGGCCAATACAGCCCTCACCCCCGTTCGCATAACCTCAAGAAATAACTGGATCTCCTTGTCAGACAAGTGGACCCTGTCAAGCCTGTAAAGCTCCGGGCATTTGTATGAAATCCCCGGGTACTTGATGAAATGGCCAAGGCCTCCCTCCATTGCCCAGTGAACAGCCTTGTTCACCTTCTTTCAGGCTATGTCCAACAGCTTTGGGTCCCCCTCACCGCGGTAAGACAGTCGTGGAATGATGTCAGACCAAACCAGGAAAATGTGTGGCCATGTGGCCTTGATACGCCGCATATCCACAAGAGCCCGGAGGGACAAGTCTCTGCCTTTCAACAGGCCCAGGTCATTCCCTCCCAGATGTATCACCAGGACATGCAGAGGAGGTCCACGACGTTCCTGAAACAGCAAATTGATTAAACCATTTCACTTCACACCCTGCTTGCCAAGCCATTCAATCGAGGCAATGTTGCCGAGACCCAGTTGCGGATCGAAGTGGCTTTTCCTGGCATGGCGTGCCACCCAATACACAAAAAGCTGTGGCCACAAATCAATACATGGGATCTCGCATCTGCAAAAAAGAGCACACACAGTCACAGAACACAGAACAATAATACCTTCAGTCAATAGCAAATTGGACAGACATACCCATTATAAGCACCAGATTTCCATCGGCCCAGCTTTTTAATGGCCTCTGGCTGCATGCCCATCGCGGCGGCTATTGAGGCTGCCCCAATTCTAAAGGAATGGGAACAGAAACACACGCTGCCCAAGCTCAGGCGAACCAAAGCGTTGTTTGCGATTGTCCAAAATTGATACCTTGTCAGGGGCGAATCGTCCGTGTGGCAAAAAAGGGGGCCAAACAGGGCTGGATGCAATTTCAGATAGTCCCGTAAAGCTGCTACCGGGCAAAGAGTCCTGTCCTGGCACTCCTGAAGGACGATACTCATCCCCCTCCCCAGCTGATCAGTTTTTGATCGCCTAATCAGGATTGTTACTTCCTTTGTTCCCATGCTGATATCCCCCAAAGTAAGAGCCAGCCCTGATTTGTCCCTCTTTGACGCTACCACTAACTCGCTGATATACAAGGCGCCCCCCCAAAAAAAAACCCACCGTAAGGGAAGCTGCGTGGAGCAACGCCACCTCAAAAGGTGTTGCACAAATATTGGGCCATACCTGAAAAAGGCCTTTCAGAATTGCTGGGGAAAGGAGTTGCCTATTATCAGTTGCTTTCCCCCTCTGTCTGAACCATCCTTCTAATGCTTTCCTTATTCTAAAATCTGATATGTTATCCTGCAGACCCTGAGCCTTACTCCAGAAGGCCAAGGCAGCCAGCCTGGATAAGATTGACTGCGGAGCGAGACCTTTGTCCCTAAGGAATACACAGAAATGGAGAAGGTGGGGGACGGGTACCGGCCAGGTGTTGAGTAACCGCACACTGTTCCGAAAATCAAAGAATTCCTTAATGGCTCGCTTATATACCCTTATGGTGCTAGGAGTGATGGAAAGGCTGATGGCCTTAACTATTTCGCCCGTCCAAGCTCCCACAAATCTGCTGGCATCGGATCCAGCATCTTGGAGGCTTCTGGTTCCAATTGCCTGAAGCGATCCATCTGCACGCGGGAGAGAGCATCGGCAATGGCGTTGTCCACCCCCGCCATGTGAGATGCAGTAAACAGTATATTGTACTTCAAGCAATGGAGTGTAAATGCTCTAACTATTGCCATAACCCGCTTGAACTGACCACCTGAACCGTGGCCATGTTATTGCACCAAAAACGCAATGTGTAATTGGCAAATTCACACACCCACAATCTGACTGCGACTATTATTGGAAAGAGTTCCAAAAAGGTCAGGTCGGAGGTGACACCCGAACCAATCCAGTCATCTGGCCAGAGTTCAGCACACCACTGTCCAGCATAGTATACTCCAAAACCTAGGGAGCCAGAAGCATCAGAAGAAACCTTAAGGGCATCCAGTACCCACAGTTCCTCTCTCCAAAAAGAAACCTCATTATACTGCTGCAGAAAGGCATACCATATGTCTAAATCCATCTTAATTTCACGGGTGACCCTAATCCTGTGGTGAGGTTGTGACACCCCAGCAATGGCATCGCATAGGCGCCAGAGGAAGGCCCTGCCCGGTGCTACTACTTTGCATACGAAATTGAGGTGGCCAATCAGCTCCTGGAATTGCTTCAGTGTGGCCTTGTGCTGACACAGAAAATATGCAACCCTGTTCTTAAGGTCCTCAATTTTACACAAGGGGAGCCTACAAAACTGTTCAACTGTATCGATCTCTATACCAAGGAAAGCAATTAGTGACTCGGGCCCTCCGTCTTTTCGTGCGCAAGGGGAACTCCGAATTCATCCATAAGGGCATGGAATTGCTCCAGTAAGGATTGACAAACTGTCGAACCAAACTTGCCTACAAATAGAAAGTCGTCCAAATAGTGCACTACCCCGTCATGGCCTGTCCTAAGTTTCATGGCCCATTCCAAAAAGGTACTGAACTTTTCAAAAGCTGAACAGGAGATGGAGCAACCCATTGGCATCGCCTGGTCCATGTAATAAAACCCGTCAAATGAGAAGCCCAATAACTCAAAATCACCAGGGTGAACTGGCAGGAGGCAAAACGCTGATTTGATATCACACTTACCCAACTCAGCGCCATGGCCATGCCTTTTGACTACCTTGACTGCAGCATCAAAAGAGATGTACTGGACGGTACATAACTCGTGTGGGATAAAATTGTTAACTGATTGACCCCGGGATAAGACAAATGATGAATCAAATGAAATTCTCCAGGTGTCTTTTTTGGGACAATACCTAAAGGTGAGACCCTTAAGCAGGGAGAAGGTGGGTCAGTGAATGGGCCAAGGACCCTGCCCTCCTCACCTTCTTTTAGAATTTTTTGCCTGACTACATGTTCCAATCCACGTACTGATTTTAAATTAGGCACCATGTAAGGCTTGCGCACCCCTTGGTAAGGGATGCGAAAGCCCTCATGAAAACCCTCCCATAAGTATTGAGCTGCCGACCGGTTTGGGTAAATGCAGAGCCAGGCAGCTAGAACATCCAACCAAATTGGACTGGGACCCTTTTCCCTGCGAAGCAGGGTTGTTCGGGCCCTTACTTCCTCCCTGCTGGTCCCTGCTAAACTGTCCCTTCCCCTTGGGACAATTGCGGAATAAGTGTCCCCCGCCACAGATGGAGCATTTGTGATGAAAATTGCAGGGGTGGCGGGCACAAGCCCCTTTGGAGCCAAACTCCCAGCACAAAAGCCGGCAATTTTGGGTTGCTGGCTGGGTAGACTGGCACGCAGCATTGCCAGAGTTGGCATTCTGCAACAAGTGCCCGCTTTGCACCCATTCCCCAAGTATGGGCCAGTTTGGGGACATAACTTACAACCACAGGACGGGCGGGTTCCGCAGGCTGCATACCCTTTACCCCCCCTTTTGGCCTTTCTGGTGGCCATGCAGAAGAAATCCAAAAGTAATTACCACAAAGTAATTTAAAAAGTAGAAAGGAAATCAAATAAATCAAAAAGTATCCTAAAAGTAACTGAAGAATCCTACTAAAATTAATTACTAACAGTAAGTTATAAGTAACTCAAAAATCAAAATCAATTCTGAAATTAATCTAAAAGGTAATTCTAAAAGTCAATCCAGTGGAAAAGAGGAGGAAGCCAGGGGCAGCAAAGAGTAAAATAGGCCCTGGCAGAGCCCCGTGCCTGCCTCCTCCCAGCCAGGGCATAAGTACGCCCTGGCCAACCCCTGTGCTCATCTCCATGCCCATCATTAAAACACCTCCCCTGGATCTACCATTCTTCAAGATCTGGGGGGGGGGGTGTCTGTTGTTAGCGGTCTCTCATCCAAGTATATCCAGAGCTGATCCTGTTTAGTTTCCAAGATCAGATGGGATCTGGTGCATTTAGGGCATTTAGGCACCAGTCCTGCTTTAATCATGTTGGCACATTGTGTGTGTTTTTACATTGTGAGAGCTCAGAAAAGAAGAGGCAGGAAGAAGTTACACTGGGAAATTGGGAGGGAGGGGAGATTGGGGGAAATTTTTCATAGGAGAGTCAGCATATACCTGAATAATTTAGATATACAAGATTTATTCAAATCCAGAGACTAACTGTGCATAAGAGTAGCTGTTGTTTATGTGTAATAACTTTTCCTCTGAGGTGGCTGATGGATGTTAATCTTGCAGTTTGTTTTTTTAAAACAACATTTCCCAGCTTTCGGACAGTTTTGCATCATGGTTTCCTCCCATGGAAAACACAAGCTGGTTGTGGAAGTGGGCTTCAGTGAGACATGAGAAGATTTGAAGACATGGAAAGGTGGAATTGAGCACAGCATTGCCTAGAAGCAGAAAACTGCTCTAGGAAGACCCTTGATCTGATCCAGCACCCTTGCTACTATTTTTCTATTTCTTTCTTTGTCCTGGAAGATGTAAACTCAGGAAACTAGCACTGATTTTTCGCTCAGGAAACAAGCACTGATTTTTCTTTTACTACGCTCCACTGAATAATCCTATTTAATCTTCCTGTTCACTCAAATCTGCCTTTTCTCTGCCAAGGGTAAGTGGACATAATACTAATTTTAGTCTCGATAGCTTAGGTTTGGCAGCCTAAGATATATTTAATGAATATGGGCTATTTTGGAAGATGGGCTGGGTGTTACAATATGATTAGAGGGATGATGATAGTAATGTATTTAATTCCATAATATCATTCTGTATTTTTGTAAAAGCAACATACTGTATATATGCCTGGATAGGCAAGAACACTGTATTGAAAGCCTCATATTTTAGTATTTTTGTCAACCCTAGAAGGGGAGTGGGGCATTTTTGTCATTAAGATTGTCTTTGTTTTTGTATCTGTTGAGTATAAATAATGTTTGCTGTTGACAACGAGGAAATAAGTGTTCTAGCATGTTCCTTGATAAGTATTGGCCTAAATCTGTTAGTTCCTGAATTAATAGAACTCGCGTAAGTGTTTGCGTACCAAGTTCTCATAGAATCACTGGGTCTACTTCAGCTGGATTAGGTCATTATATACAGGCCAATCTTATCTATTGTTATTCAGAAATAAGTTCCGCTGATTTCAAGGAAATCTCATGCTCAAGCATGCTTGAGATTTCAGCCTCAGTTAAATCTCTTTAGTTTTGTGTGGTCCATCTCTGGTAGGGGAACACCATATCCCCCTTGCTCTTTGAAATCCATGTCTCTTGCATAGTTGTGGAAGAATTTTGGCTCATTCTTCTTTATAGTTCATTGAAGTTTTTGGGCATTTCTTCATGCATGGCTCTCTTAAGGTCCCACCACAGCATTTCAATCGGCTTGAGTTCTGGACTTTAACTGGGCCATTGCAACACCTTCCTTGATTGTTTTCTTTTGAAGCCATTCTGTTGTAGATTTGCTGGTGTGCTTGGGATCATTGTCCTTTTGCATGACCCAGTTTTGGCTAAGCTTTAGCTGTTGGACAGATGTCATGCCATTGTCATTATGTCCTGATATGTAAAACCGTAGAATTCAAAGAAAATGTACTTTTTTTTCACGTGCCTGTAGATGGGTAATTAAGTGGCTTCATTATGGTTCTTTCAAAGGTGAGAAAAAGGTAACAGCAGGAGATCAGCACATGCTAAGTATATCTCAGTATATCATATTGTACAGTGTGCCCTTCTAATCCGCAGGGGTTCGGTTCTGCCCCCCCTCTGAAGATAGGAAAAATGTGGGAGTTCAAGCCCCATATTAATTAATGATGGTGCATGCATGCAGCTACGCACTGACACATCCATGTGCATGCACCACCATTTACTAATATGGGGCATGGCAATCTGCCAAGCTCCAATCAACGGATGGCAAGCCCATAAATATGGTGGGCGCACTGTATCATATCATAGAATCTTCTTTGAGTCTATGCAGGCCTGTGGCCAAATAATAATTTTGCCGAGATTGATTCTTTTCACATTTCTGCTGGTGATTTCCACAGACCCATTTCTGGATAAGGGAAGCACCATATTATGGGGAGTGGGGCATTGAAATACTAAACACCATATTTGCTTCAGTCTTCTCCCAAAGGGGGAACAGTGCTCAACTTGGGGGAAATGGAGCAGATAATACAGTAGGGGAAATACAGCACAGAATTGGTAAAGAGGTAGTTCAGGAATACCTGGCCAGTATAAATGAGTTCAAGTGTCCAGGGCCAGATGAACTTTATCCAAGGGTATTAAAAGAAGTGGCAGAAGTAATCTCAGAACCACTGTCAATAATCTTTGAGAATTCCTGGAGAATAGGAGAGGTCCCAGCAGACTGGAAGAAGGCAAATGTTGTCCTGATCTTTTAAAAGGGGAGGGGGGAAGAAGACCCAAATGATTACTGCCCTGTCAGCCTGACATCAGTACTAGGAAACATACTAGAGCAGATCATTAAACAGACAGTCGGTAAGCACTTAGAAAGGAATGCCATGATCACTAAAAGTCAACATGGATTTCTCAAAAACACGTTATGCCAGACTAATATCTCTTTTTTTTTGATATAATTATAAACTTGATAGATGAAGGGAATGCTGTGGATGTAGTGTATCTTGATTTCAGTAAGGCTTTTGACAAGGTCCCCCATGATATTCTTGCAAAAACGTTAGTAACCTATGGGCTAGACAATGCAACTGTTAGGTGGATTTGTAATTGGTTGACTGACCGAACCCAAAGTGTAGTCACCAATGGGTCCTCTTCATCCTGGAGAGAAGTGACTAGTGAGGTGCCACAGGGTTCTGTCCTGGGCCCAGTGCTATTCAACATCTTTATCAATGACTTGGATGAGGGAATAGAGGTTATGCTTATCAAGTTTGCAGATGACACCAAATTAGGAGGGGTAGCTTATACCCTAGAGGACAGGATCAGAATCCAAAATGACCTCAACTGATTAGAAAGCTGGGTCAAAACTAACCTAATGAATCTGAACAGGGAGAAAATGTAGGATACTACACTTGGGCAGTAAAAATGAAATACACATATATGATGACAGTACATGAGAAAGAGATCTAGGAGTCTCAGTAGACCACAAGCTGAACATGAGTCAGCAATGTGATGCAGCAGCTAAAAATGCCAATGCAATTCTATGCTGCGTTAATAGGAGTATAGTGTCTAGATCAAGGAAAGTAATGTTGCCACTCTATTCTGCTTTAGTCAGACCTCACCTGGAACACTGTGCCCAGTTCTGGGCACCACAATTCAGGAAGGATATTGAGAAGCTGGGAGGTGTCAAGAGGAGGGCAACCAGGATGGTGGGAGGTTTGGAAGCCATACCCCATAGGGCATGGCTTAGGGAGCTGGGCATGTTTAGTCTGGAGAAGAGAAGGTTGAGAGGTGACATGATAGCCATGTTTAAATATTTGAAGGAATGTCATACTGGAGATGGGACAAACTTATTTTCTGCTGCTCCAGAGACTAGAACACGGAGCAAAGGGGTTCAAACGACAGGAAAAGAGATTCCACCTAAACATTAGGAAGAACTTCCTGACAGTAAGAGCTGTTCAGAAGTGGAATACATTGCCTCGTAGGTGGAGTCTCCTTTTGGAGATTTTTAAACAGAGGCTGGATTGCCATCTGTCGGGCATGATTTGATTGTGTATTCCTGCAAGGGAGGGGTTGGACTGGATGGCCCTTGTGGTCTCTTCCAACTCTATGATTCTATCGGTGTCAAACAATATGTGCCATTGCAAGGCACTGAGGGAGGTTGTAGTCTTGTATAAGTGCTGCTGAGAACCATTTTTCATCAGTCTTACCTCTTGTGCCACACTAGGCCATGCAGATTAGACTTTAAGAAAGAGAGTCCTTTCTAGGCTGAAATTTCAGGCTAAAGAGAGTCTCCAGTTAAGATACACAGGTCCTGTAAAGCTTTTATAATTAAGCCAGATGAGCAACCTAAGCCAGTGTGAGCACTCTGTTTTCCTGCTCTTTTCTTACCTCCTCTCTTGGATTATTATGACTTGTGTCTGCCTTTAACTCACAGAAGCTTCTGGCCTTAGAATACTGCTTTCTGCTGGGCTCTGGCTCTAGTCTTTCCTCTGGACATAATCCTCATGTGATTAATCTTTGGCTGATCTTGAGCCTGTCTGTGTCGTCCCTGGTTCTTTTATTCTTCAGCTTCTGAGCTGTCTTTCTGTACCTACCTGTTCCAAAATTAAGCCCCAGTGGCGTCTTGAATATCAAAGCTAGGCTGACATTAACTCCAGGTAATAAGAAAGAAAGTTGATCATGGGATAGATGTTTTCTCTATCAAAAAAAGTTTTTTAAAAATGTAGGGATGTTATTGCTCTGCTTAATTTACTATATGATAAAAATGAATCAGATAGGATGCCAAAGGAAGTAATTCTAACATCCATACTAATGTTATTTTTGATAACACTTCTCTGTAAAGTTTGCTTGGAATAAACAAATTTTGGTACAGGTTTTTAAGAACAATGTTTTTCCTAAATTTATATTTCTTGGTATCAAGAGACACCAATGTGTAGGGACTGCTTACCATTTAAACTTTTAGGTGTATGCATATTTCCTCTCCATTGACGCCCCCTTGTCATGGGAGAGAGGCTTGCATACCCTAATGATGTTTTGAGCTATGCTGGCGGTGGCATAATAGCCACTGGTAGGGTCTCCCATGCCAGACAGGTCAAAACCGAAGGGTCTAACAAAGAGCGTCAAAGGACAGGATGGGCTCTCTAGCCTTATGTCAACCATCCTAGGAGAAGGAAAAATCTAATCCCAAACCCGGGCAGATGGTGCTCGTCCAACCCTGTAAGGTCAACCATCTAAGAGAAGGAAACTCTAATCAAACCTACAGCCCGAGGACCTTGCTGCTACCGTCCATGCTTGCAAGGCCACAGCAGATGAACCTCTGGCTTAAAGGGTGAGGCAAGTTCTGTGCACGCTCTGCTCCACCAGAAAAATCCATTGCACAGGGTCAAAGGACAAATCCAATTCCAAAAAAAAAAAAAAGCCCTGTAGCGATAGGTGAGGGACGAAACCGGCAGGTGTAAAGATGCACTGGAAGCCGCAGACCCAACCCTGCATGCAGGCGGTTCAGGACTTTGGTCGCTTGAGGCTGACCCGGGAGATGACAGTCTTGTTCGGCAGCAGCCTGAATGACCAATCAGCCTTTTTTAAGGAGAGCACTGCTTGTTCCATATGGAGAGGGGCCTAGAAAAGGTGGCCTAACGAAAGCTCATCCCCAACTACCTGGTTGGCTAGCCGCGGCCAATGGGAATCTTCTGATGCGGTCAAACCAAGGCAAAGAAACAAAGGCGCACATCGGCCCCCAAAGGTGTAAATAAACTGACGCTTGCATGCTGGAACATCAGAACCATGCGAGACTCTGAAAATAGTAGACGGCCTGAGCATCATTCTGCTCTAATAGCCCATGAACTATCCCGGCTTAATATTGACATCGCTGCTCTTAGTGAAGTTCGTCTCCATGAGGAAGGCAGCCTTAAAGAACACGGCGCCGGCTACACACTTTACTGGTCTGGCAAACCCAAAACCGAAAAACATCTTTCAGGGGTAGGCTTCATGATTAAAAACTCCATTGCCTCCAAAATCGAAACCTTGCCAACAGGACACTCTGATCGCATTATTTCCTTACGCCTCCCACATGTTGTCTCTTAGTATATATGCCCCAACTATGCAAGCCAACCCTGTAGAGAAAGAGAAATTCTACACAGACCTACGCCACCTCATATAAAAAGTCCCTGTAGAAGATACAGTTATTATCCTTGGTGACTTCAATGCCAGAATCGGAAAGAACCCTGAAGCCTGGAAAGGTGTCTTAGGCAAGCATGGTGTTGGAAATTGCAATGATAATGGACGCCTCCTGCTAGAGTTCTGTGCAGAACAAAAGCTGACTATTACAAACACTATCTTTCAGCAGAAAGACAGCTTGAAGACAACCTGGATGCATCCCCGATCCAAACATTGGTACCTCATTGACTATGTTCTAGTCCGCCAGAGAAACATTCGCGATGTCCGTCATACTCGAGTGATGCCCAGTGCAGAATGCCAGACAGATCATTGCCTCGTCAGATGTAAACTAAATCTTGATCTTAAGTTCAAACCTAAGAGGGGTGGCATCTTAAAGAGGAGACTCCAAGTCAACAATCTTCAACAAGCTACCATGAGAGACAACTTCCAGGCAAACCTGCAAACAAAACTTGAAGACCATCCTATAGATCCTTCTCCTACAGTGCTTTGGCAACATGTCAAAAACAGTATCCTCCAGTCTGCGGAAGAATCCCTCAGGTTCTCCCAGAAGAAAAACCAAGACTGGTTTGATGAAAACAACCAAGAGATCCAGGAGCTGTTGGCAAAGAAGAGAACTGCTCACCAGACATACCTTGCCCAGCCAACTTGCCACATAAGAAAAGCAGCTTTCCGTCTCACATGTAGTAAACTTCAACAAAAACTCTGAGACATGCAGAACAAGTGGTGGATCAATATAGCAGAAAATACACAATGCTGTGCAGATCTGGGTGATTCTAGAGGATTCTATGAAGCTCTTAAGGCAGTGTTTGGACCTACTTATCAGGTCCAAAGCTGCTTATACAGTACAGATGGTCAAACATTAATTACTGATAAAGCCCCCATCCTGAATCGATGGGCTGAACATTTTCAAAGTCTCTTTAGTACCAACCGAGTAGTCCAAGGCTCAGCTATCCAACATATGATACAAAAACTGATGAAAAATGAATTGGACATAGCTCCCACTTTGGAAGAGACCCTCAACGCCACACAGCAGGTGAAAAAAGGCAAGACAGCTGGGATTGATGGAATCTCACCTGAAGTTTGGAAACACGGAGGTCATGTACTCCATGTTAACTTCCACGAACTCCTTGTGAATTGCTGGGAAAAAGGGGAACTGCCATCAGATCTCTGAGATGCAGTCATCATCAGCCTGTACAAGAAAAAAGGAGCAAACTCTGATTGCTCAAACTATTGAGGCATAACACTGCTCTCTATTGCTGGAAAAATCCTTGCAAGGATACTCCTGAACAGGTTAGTTCCTGCCATTGTGGAAGAACTTCTTCCTGAAAGCCAATGTGGCTTCAGAGCCAATAGGAGTACTACAGATATGGTATTTGCTCTTAGACAACTGCAAGAAAAATGTAGAGAGCAGAACAAGGGTCTCTATGTAACATTTGTTGACCTCACCAAAGCCTTCGACACCGTGAGTAGGAAAGGTCTGTGGCAGATCCTGTAAAGACTAGGATGTCCCCCAAATTCCTTAAAATGATTATTTTGCTACACGAGGGCCAGCGTGGTCAAGTCAGATATGGCGATGCTCTTTCAGAGCCCTTTCTAATAACTAATGGAGTGAAACAAGGTTGTGTTCTTGCGCCAACTTTATTTACAATCTTCTTCAGCATGATGCTCCAAAGGGCTACGGCAGAGCTCGAAGAGGACGACGGCATCTATATACGTTACCGTACTGATGGTAGCTTGTTTACTTAAGCTGTCTGAGGGCTCGCACTAAGACTCTAAACTATCTAGTCCATGAGCTGCTCTTTGCTGATGATGCTGCCCTTGTTGCCCACACAGAAGCAGCTCTGCAGCACCTAACATCCTGCTTTGCAACAGCTGCAGAGCTGTTTGGGCTGGAAGTCAACCTGAAGAAAACAGAAGTTCTTTACCAGCCTGCACCACAGGACAAACACCACCATCCCCACATTGCCATTGGCAATTCTGTGCTTAAGTCAGGTCAGCAGTTCACCTACCTGGGAAGCATCATCTCCTCAGATGCTAAGATTGACAAAGAGATCGATCACAGATTAGCAAAGGCACATAGCGCATTTGGAAGACTTTACAAAAGAATCTGGAGTAATAAACACCTGAGGCGAAACACAAAAATCAGTGTGTATAGAGCCATTGTACTGTCTATTCTCCTTTATGGATCTGAAACATGGGTCACCTATCGCCACCACTTACAACTCCTCGAACGCTTCCACCAGCGCTATTTATGCACAATCCTAAATATACACTGGACTGACTTTGTGACGAATGTTGCTGTCCTTGAGCAAGCAGGGATCACCAGCATTGAGGCCATGATATTGAGAACACAGCTGCGCTGGGCAGGGCATGTGTCTAGGATGGAGGACCATTGCCTCCCCAAAATAGTACTCTACGGTGAACTCGCCACGGGTCAGCGTAAGAGGGGCGCTCCAGAAAAGCGATACAAGAACTCCCTGAAACAACTTCTCAGGCTTGGTCAAATTGATCACCAACAATGGTCCGCCCTGGCCTCACATCGGGAGGCATGGAGATGCACTATCCACAATGCTGCAGCCTTATTTGAGAACTCATCCCGAAGAAGTCTTGAAGAGAAACGGCAATGCAGAAAGAATTACAACCTGGTAACATCACCCGAGGAAACCTTCTGCTGTGCTTTCTGCAACCGGACTTGTCTATCTCAGATTGGCTTTTTTAGTCATCAGTGTGCTTGCAGTAAGCATGGGATGAGTCTTTCCTGAATCTTCGTTTGTGAAGAAAAGCCAGAGTATTCATATTTAGAGGTGCATCTACACTACAGAAATAATGCTTTTTGACACCAATTTCATTGCTGTAGCTCCATCCTATGGAATCCTGGTGTTTTTAGTTTTACAGGGTCATAGAATCATAGAGTTGGAAGAGACCACAAGGGCCATCCAGTCCAACCCTCTGCCGTCTAGGAATACATAATCAAAGCACTCCCAACAGATGGCCATCCAGCCTTTTGTTATAAAAACTTCCAGAGAAGGAGTCTCCAAGGTCTTTAGCCTTCTCTGCCTAAGCATGCTTGTACCTCACAAAACTACAAATCCCAGGATTCTGTAGGATGGAGCCATGGCAGTTAAAGTGGTGCGAAACTGCATTATTCTGCAGTGTAGATGCACCCTAAGTGTGCAGGTGTGAAACAGCTATTCAGTCTAGAACCCCCATTATTCTATGGCAAATGCATTATTACCCAGTGACACAATAAAGGGTATGATCCCGCCCTGCAGCTCTGTATCTTGTTCTCCTAAAACCTGCTCCAGAAGGCTGGGAAACCCTCCAAAGCATATTTTCTGGAAGTGCAGAGTGATGTGCAGAGGAGGATATTATAGGAAGTAGCACATAGTTGGATTTATGTCCATAAGTGCTGGAATAGCAGCATGAGCCCACATATAAGAATGAACATGGAATCATTCTCTCCTTTAGCATTATGGGAAAAGCTCTGCATTTGGATTTTCTGTCTATGCAAGTACACATGTACACACACACACACACACACACTGACTTATCTATGGAGCTATCTAGCTTGTTGGACTGGAGCAGATCTCTGTAGCCCTGAAATGAAAAACTGGAATAATGATACAGACTAGGGATTCTTCACTATATGTAATTCTTCACTAAGGGCTCATCTGCACTAGACAGGATATGCCAGCTCCCCGCCAGTGTATGAACAGGACTCTGGACCATCACTGAAACCACCACCACCATTTACCCCACTAAGGTGGAAATTATTAAAGGATCCAACAGCATATGACTGCCAGCCACCTGTATGTTACCAGCCTTGGTCACATGCTGAGGGACCTCTGCTTGACTTTCGGGAGAGCCAGAGAGCTGCTGGCAACAGTGAGGAGTGGCATGCCAGATGGACTCCCGTGGACGTGTGTGGCCTGATCTGTTTTTTTGCTGGATAAACCAGGTATTTTCTTAGAACACTTTATAAGGCCCTATCCCAGTGCCCCTGTTCCAGCCCCGTATCTGCCCCACAAGTTATTTGGACTGCCTGGGAGCTGATCAAGATTAATGCCCTGTTTTGTTTGGATTTCAGGGCTCTAGAATGGGAGCAAGCCATGGTATTTGGCCAGTGTAGACAACCCCTAAGTTCTTCACTAAGTTTATTCTCGAAGGAAGCAATTAATAATTTTAGCACTTTTCTTACCACTGCGAGTTTTTGAAGTTTATTCTCAATCTTGGAGTTATTTTGTGAAAATTCACACATGATTGTTTTGCAGAGAAAACAGCATTTTTTTTGCACAGGAAACAGAATTTTCTGCTGTTAATATTTTTGTTTCTTCTGGGCTCCGAATATTTCTACTTATGTGCAGAAAATGCTGTTTCTTGCACAAAACAACTATAGTCGGTCCTCTGTATCCACAAATTCTGCATCTACAGATTCAGCCAACCACAGTTTGAAAATATTTCCTCCAAGAAATTCCAAAAAGCAAACCTTGATTTTTGTCAAGGTACCATTTTACTATGCCATTGTATATAATGGGACTTGAACATCCATGGATTTTGGTATTCATAAGTGGTGGTGGTTCTGGAACCAAACCCCAGTAGGCCACAGTACATGCAAATTTTACACAGAATAAGTCCTCAACTGTAAAGATTCTCATCACTCCAGGTTTCCTCTCACCAGAGTTTCATAATATTCAAAATTTATTTTTCAACAATTTTCCTTGAATCCGTAATGTAGAGCAAATATAAGAAATATTCAGTTGCTTTTAAAAATCCAAATACTGAAGGTGAAAAACAAAAACAAAAAACCCCACACTCTACTTTGTATTAACATTTAAATTACTCAGTGCTATTATGCCAGCTAATATTGAGCCTTTTAATATTATGATTGAGTTCTGAGTGCTTTTTGTTAAGTTCTTTGACACTAAGGTGGGTTTTGCTTGTTGTGTGATTACTGACAGCCACCCCCAAGAATGATGTTTGAGTTTGATGGATCTTGCTCATTTTATTTAGGGTAATTCTGAGGATGTAGATAGTCAGGAACTGAAGGTGGCATCAGAGCTGAGGTGACCATTACAAATTTGGAGAGGTATGTGAAAAAATACATGTGAAATGAGTAATGATTTTTAATAACTGGATTTTGAAATTCAACGGAGGTTCCTTAATTGATAGATGGGGAGCAAATCTGACATCATGCCAAGTCATGGCTTATTTTAATCATAGTTAAAAATCAATACCTCACCTTGAGCTTCCACACATACCATATGAAAAACACAATTCATAGCCTTTCCTTTGCTTTTCTTGCAGTGGAACCAGTGGCTGGCTACACCATGGTATTTAGATGATATGGCAACAGATAGAATGTCACATCACAGTTAGTGCAAACAATGGTATACAAATCATTTTCAAATGGATATTTGACATTCTGGTTTTGAGACTGTTGTACTGTAGTTTTGGATTGTGTAAATAATCTAGCTTCTAGATGAATTTTGAAAAGCTGAGTTGCTGAAAGCTGAATTCCATCAAGAGGTCTTGGTTATGTAATAAATTCTAATCCTACCACAAGGTTACCATTATATTTGCTTTATTACTTACACATAACTGCATATAAATCCATTTTGGCCTGATTTGTGGGGAAAGGTTCTTTTCCAGAAAAATAAAATGATGGAAGCGGTTTTAAAATTGAAATTGCCTGAAGGATATAATTGATGTAATGTGTTATTTTGGTTTCTATGATTGTTCCCCTAATTCTGTTAAATAGGACAACAAATGGTTTAATCGCCTGTATAAAACACAAGCTGTACATTAACTTGATATTTGGATACTGCATTATTTCACAGCACTGTTTTAAACACAAAGCTGGGAGCTATTTTCTGTTTGGTAATTTTACTTCACATTTATCTGTTGGGTAAGGAGCAATTAAAGGCTGAGCCCTTTTGAATAAAAGCTTTTTGAGAGTGTTTTGCTTAAATTATTGCTAAATGTAGCTGTTCTAGCTTTAGCCCTAGCAGCACCCAATGACACAGGCATTTAGATTGTATTTATTCAGTAAATCATCTTGCATGCAGACTTACTCATCCTCCATTTTGATTAAGCCTGTACATACAGTATATTGCCATGGTTGCATTTTTATACTTATTTTGTAGAGCATTTTATGGTGGGTATTAACTGATTAATCCTTCTGCTTGAAGATTGTGAAGCCTTCAAATCTGTACACAATTCAATAAATCCAGATTAAAAGCTTTTAAGAACTCTGAATCATGGCTTTCTCAGCGGCTTGAACAAATATCTATTCTATGTAAAAGAAACCAAATTACTAGGCATCATCACGTATATTTAAGTTATTTTAACCAGGAAAAAAATTATTAGAAGTATTTGTTGCTTTGTTTAATCAGCTGTTCCTTTTCAGGATCTTTTTTAAATTGCAATTAGGTGCTTAGTAGTGCCAGTGCAGGGATACACATGCAAAGTCACAGTGCTTTTCTCAGTCATTTGTAGTTAGTAGGAAAGTATATACAGTTGTCCCTCCACATTCACGGATTTGACATTCACGGATTTGAGTATTCACGGCTTGAAAATATTCTTTAAAAAATAGTAATCCTAATAGCAAACCTTGATTTTGCCATCTTATATAAGGGACACCATTTTGCTATGCCATTGCATATAATGGGACTTGAGTATTCACGGATTTGGGTATTCACGGGGGGTCCTGGAACCTAACCCCAGCGAATGTGAAGGGACAACTGTACTGATTTGATATTAACCTGTGTTTTGCTTATTTTCGTTAAAGATGGTACATGAAAGATTTGAGTGTAGACTCTTATGGAACTGTTTGGTCTTATACATGGGAGAGTTAGGACTTTATCAGACGCTGCCCTTTACACGTTCTTTTGCTGGCATTAAAAAAAACCAAAACATTTTTATGCCTGCAAAAGAACGCTCCCCCTGCACTCACCTTCCTTTCCTGGCAAAGGCAGCTCTAGCAATAAAGAGGAAGTGAATGGAGCCCCCTTCACTTCCTCGCTCAAAATCCCGCAAGACCTAGTTGCATGGGAAATTCAAAATTAAAAACAAAAATAAAGCATTAAAAGTTTAAAAAAGCACACACACACTTTAAAAGACCCAAGTAACCCAGGGAGGGTCATAAAAACAGTGGAGCTTACCTTGGTGTCGCAATCTCACCCGACAGTGCCTGGCAAGACCGGCCATTGTCTGGGTAAGTACGAGAGTTAAATGGCCTGAGGTTTCGCACACCAGCAATGCCAGCACAAAAGTAGCAGAGGGATCTATTGACAGCTGTCAATTATAAGGTATGGGTTTGGGGCTGTTTTTAACCACAAAAGACAATGTTGTCTGATCTATGTGCCCTTTCACAGTTATGTGGTATCATTATGACGCTGTATTTTGAGTGTCTGATAAAGTGCTTGGTAGTGATGTGGTCACAGGGTACAAAATCCAATGGTTCAATCTTATAGAATTATAGAGTTAATTAAGATTACCTTCTGCCATTTTCAACATTATCTCAGAGGTAAATTAAATTGTGCTAATCATGCAGCCCTGTGTATGTATGTAGGCAGCAACTCCCAAGTTAGAAAGTTTAGGGCTGAAGCAGTCTTGAGCCATTCAAAATCTCTTTAAAAATAACCATTCCACTAAGATAGTTCAACTGATTTTATTGTACAATTTAATATAACATTGTAATTTTAATTTACAGTTGTAGCAGAAAGCTGCTGATAAAAAAGAGAAGCATAGGTGCCATTTTACGTCATGGTATTTATTTATTTACTTAATTTGTCTCTGGCTTTTTTCCATGAAATTCAAACAAGCATAAATACAGTTCCCAGGCAATCTCTGATCCCGACAGTCTCTAAATCCAGACTTGGGGGTTATCCACATTGCCCAATCATAGTTCTAATGCTGTAGTTAAGGGGACTTGAGCTCTCCAGCAGAGATTTCTAAGTACTTCTTAAACTTCTAAAACTACAGTACTTCTAAAACTACAGTTCCTAGGTTTCTGTAGGTTTGAGCCATGGCAGTTGCAGTGATATGAAATGGCTTTAATTTTGTGCAGTGTGGATCTACCCTTATTATAAGATTTGTTGCATCATATGCATTTAAGACTTTCCCTGAGACCACTTTCATAGAAAGAAGCTGATTATCATTTCCTCCCTAAGCTGATAATGGATATAGATTTTATTTATCAACTTTGATTCCAAACTACAACAGCCCTTCTGTTTGTGAATTCTTAAGTGATAAATTAATTTGTGTAGTACAGTAACCCCCCCCCGTATCCATGGGGGTTGTTTCCCAGACTTACCGTGGATACTGGAAACCACAGATAACAGTGAACCCTATTAAAATAAAGGACTTCCAGTAAAAACATACCATAGAGTTGCATTTGAGGATCTAGAAGATCCCTAGAGAGGATGTATCTCTAGGCATTTTCCAGTTGTGTCCTGTTGTGTTCTGAGGATAACTGAAACTGCGGATATTGGTTCCATGGATACGGGGGTCCAGCTGTCACCATTCTTGTCATGGCATTTGGCCTTTCAAATTACTTCTGTTGTCTTTGGCTTACAAAGAAATTACATGGCTCTGTCTCAAAAACAATAATGGGAAAGGACATATTGAACTGATTTTTTTCCTGTGTAGAATGTAAGTTGTTTAACAAACATTTTATGCTACTGCTATGTCAGGAGTCAGGAGACTGAACTCCATTATAAAATGGCTGAACAACTGCATAATCATGCTGAGTCATAATGGCTGACTGCATGAACTACCAAGTCATGCCTAGTCAGGCCACTAGAGGGCAATGTCCTGTGTGTGTGTGTTTGTGTGTGTGTGTGTATGAGAGCTCAGAACAGAGCTCACTTCCTTCTCTTCATCTTGTGAATGCTGATGCCTGGTGAAGCAGTTTGTCCTTCAATTGTAAATATTTGTACATATTGCAACTCTTTGACGTTGAAGATAAAAGTGCTCCTGTTTATTTGGACATCAAACATTCTGTTTGTGAGTATTCTTGGGAATGGGTTGCTACTAAGTCTGCTGCGATAGTTTTTTTGGCTTCTGCCAGGGTTTGAGTGTCCTATCATCCCCTGACATGCTAATCATGTGAATTGTTGTACTGTTAACTTTATATGGGCTTATATTCATGTTCATATTATGTGTTTCTCTCTGTGTGTGTATAATTATATAATGATAATAATTATATATGAATATAATAATAGTACTGCAAACTTCACTGTTGTCATGTATAACCTGGATCCTATTGTTAGGCCTGACTAGAGCAGAGTCATTGGATTGGTTGGATTTACCTATGTATTGAATCAATATTCAACAACTGATTCATTGATTAACTCTAACTGAAGCTGAACAATAGACTTCCGGGCGTATGCCTGAAATTCAAAGGATGGTGCTGTAGGCATGAGTGGTATTTTCCTCCAAATGAAGGTTATATGGTGTCAAGGTAGTTTGACTATAAATCCAGAAATGGTCTGTTTTTTCAAGGATGATTGGATAATGGAGTTGGATCATAGAGATTATGAGAATCTGACCATGTTGAAGAGGTTGTTCCCCTCAGAATAAAAACAGAGTTTAAGTATCCCTTATCTAAAATGCTTGGGACCAGAAATGTTTTGGATATTTTTTTTGAGATTTTGGAATATTTGCATATACATAATGAGAAATCTTGGAGATGGAACCAAGGCTTGGTCATATGCAGGGGGCTTTATTCACATGTTGTAGGCCAGCTTCCTAGGTTCCAGGAGAGCCAGGGAGACTCAATTCATGGAGGAAATAGGGGAGGTATGGGCCTGATCTGCAGGCAGGATACTGGCCAGTGTAGATGAGCCCCTAGCAGCAGCAATTTATTCAAGACCATGAAAAATGATTGGCCACAAAGGCAACCAATTATAAAACAGTCTGGATTGTAGAAGATACAAGTATTGCTCGAGTTCAGTAGCTGAACACATGTTTTGTATGCATCCAAGATCAATCCTGGCCTTTTCAGAAAAGTCTGGAAAAGATTTCTGTCTAAAACCCTGGAGAGTTTCTACCAGTCCATGTTGACAGAACTGTTATATTGAAGCAATGATTCCATTAAATTCACGGCAAATTCAATGTTCCTGAATATATTTCTGCCTTAGAAATATTTCCCAGTTAGGTAATTGGGAAATCTCATCTCCCAAACTTGTTAACCTGGAGCAAATGGATTTTGTTTTTACATGTGTGATTCACAACCTTGCTTACTATACTGCAGTCTCAAGAAAAGAAATACGTTAAGTAACAGCCCAAGAAAAATGTCAAACTTGTGCCTTGCTTTTATGCCTCTTGTGGTTTCCTGTCATTTTGAATACTGCAGATCTTTTTTTATCTTTAGGAATTGCTGACTACTTTTTCTGTATTTTCCCAAGGATATTGTCATACTATTCATGCTGAATATTGAGAATAATACAACAAGTAACTTTTATTAATGGTCAGTACAATTCAACTAGAATGATGAGGCCACAAATCAAAACACATGAATAATTTGGGCTTTGAGAAAGATTTATCATTTGCTTGTGCCATACTTTTGTTTTTCAGACAGCCTTGCACAATCTGCAACTCACAAAACAAAATACTTTGGCCTGGCAGGCGCCACAATGTCTGTATCATGTACTCTTATCAAGGTGGTCATGAGTAGCATAGGTCAACCTCCCCCCACCCACAGCCACCCTTTAATTTCTTTAAGGCTGTAGTTGGAAAGATGTGGCTGGATCTTTTTTTCTGGATTTTTTTCCTCTGGAGGGCATCAGCAGTTAAAAAAAAGTCACATGGTTTAGGATCACAAATGCATTTCTTAATGTTTCAGTATTAACTAAAATAAATCTTCAGGCAGTGAATCTAACCATGGACATTATTCTTATTCTTTCATGTAATTGGTGTAACGTGGTGAGACAAAATGAGCATTAAATTTATTGAGAGTTCTTGCATGCACATCTGATGATCACCCTGTAGCTAATGTTGGCAGGGATGTACTAAAAAGGATCAGAAATAAAATACTTTTCGTTGTTGGCCAGTCAGAAAGAGAGTTGTACCTTTTCCTGAGGCCTGCCGGATTTCTTCAGGGATATATTACTTTAAAACAAATTAGGTTAATCCTCTTGAAAAGCACAATAGCTATGACATTATTTCTTTTCCCTCCAATTAAAACTAAAGTATTCTTCCTTTCCAAATTGTGTTTCCAGTATGTGCAGATTAATCATGCCATATATGTACATTTATGGCCTGCATTTAAACCGGTGATTAATCAGGAGCTCATTGGGAGATTAACCTTAAACCAGATTACCTCATCTTTTGGGAAGTTTATGAACCTATATAAGATAGTACAGTGGGCCCTTGGTATCTACTGGGGTTTGGTTCCAGGACCACAACCACCCACCATGGATACAATAATCTGTGGATGCTCAAGTCCCATTATATACAATGGAACAGTAAAATGGTGTCCCTTATATAAAATGGCAAACAGCAAGGTTTGCTTTTGGGAATTTTTCTTTTAATATTTTCAGTCCGTGGATGGTTGAATCCATGGATAAACAATCTGTCGATAATGGAGAGCTGATTGTAAATATAAAAATTTTAGTGGACTTATTTTTAAATTATAAGAACAATTTTGCCAAATGTTTGTTACCTAGAATTCTAGCTCTGTCCCTTGGAAATTGTATGTACACTTTGCTTTTTATTTAAAAAAAAAGATAAAGAGCTCTGTTTTGCATATCATCTCACAGGTACAAAAGGCCAACATCTTTCTTGCAGTTCTTGGATAGCCCAATTAATATTTAATTGCTATATCTTTCATCCCTATATCTTATTGTCTTTTGGCCCAGTCAGTCAGGTCTCAATGGTGAAATTACGGTACATCTTCTGGGCAAGTTATATTTGTGAGGTGTACCAACACCATTTAACTGTAGTTTGGTTTGTATCACTGGGTTCCAATGGAACTTTCTTCCTTTGCATTGAGGTCACTACCACATATTGTTGTAAGTTAGATCAGTGATATACAGGGCCTCTATACTTTATTATTTATATCTCTCAATATGGCTCCCAAGGCAATTTCGGGAATATAGAACAGTAGTGTGTATGTCCAACAGGATGTCACATTTTTTCAGTGCACACTGTATCCTTTTGATACACTATTATGTCCTGTTGAAATTGAAATAGCAAAAGGACCTCATTTATATTTTTACCAGTTCCTATTTTTGGTCAGATATTTACAGTATATGCATAAAACAGATACTGACAGTTACTCATTTTTAAAAGATATTTCACCTTTCAGTGAATACTGAGGTCATATTTTAAAACTGTGCATATAACTTGCTACTACTGAACGCTGGGCCACTGGGGAGCTGGGCAGGACTCAACCTGAGTGAAGCCTTCAACCAGGCTAGCTTCAGTCCTGCCCATCACCCAATGAATTCAAAGTCATTGGCTGGTGGTTTCCTGCTGCTTCCCAAAGCCTACACAATTGCATGGGCTTCTGGGAAGAAGACAATCTCCCAGCGCCATTGCCACCTAGCACCAGAATGCTCCTCCATACTGGCTCAAAACTGCAAACTCACCTGTGGTAAATTATGAAGTGCTCTTGCTACTACTGGGTGAATCTTTGAAGTAAAAGTAAAATGTGAAAATGTTGGCTTTAAGGAAATTGTTTTTTTCCTTAAAAATCTGTTTCTCCAAGTAAGCTTTCTCATCTACAGTGTAACTAAAAATAAGTAATTTTTAAATGAAAGATTACTTCATTTGGGTATCAAATATCACAGAGTTTCTTATAGATTAATAATTAAAACAGCTTTAAAAAGTTCTTAGAAGAATGATTTGATAAGATCAAGAACAAATGAATATAGCACTTGCAAAGAAATGTAGCAGGAGGATGCCTTGAAGTGAACAATGCTGCTATGGTGGAGTTCAAGTATGCAAAGTCAGGATTTGAGCACTGGACAGGATCAAGAATGGTCAAAAGGTTAGAGTCACAATCTGATGATCACAGCAGAGTACTGAAAGAGAATTTCCTGCTAAAAGCACAGTCTTATCTTTTATCAAAGACTTTACAGAGCAAGATTCTGCAAGATAGATAAGATATAAACCGGGGAAAGAAGACACCAGAAATGGGGCTTGTCTGTCTGGGGCAATAAAATGTGGATTGGTACACAGTAATGCCAATTTGGAGAAGCTTTCATTTGTCTCCATTTTTTTCAAGATCACAGGTATGCAAAACTATCCATGATTGATGTTCAAACAGGCATGCCTGTGCATCAAGATGGCAGGCACAGGTGAATTACCCATGATTTTATCCTCACCAGTGGCTGCCGCCAAATAGTTTTTTTTTTTTTAAGCAAGTCCAAGGTGCGGAAGTGCAACCTTCTGCTTAAATAAACAGAAAAAAAGGTTGTTTTGTTACCACAGTGCATGATTGCTACTACAAAAAGCCAACATGATGGTTCTGGGTGCTACCTTGCTGGCAAGCTCTGCCCCCTGCGCACGTCCACCCAATCACCTTTCCCCTTCGACTCTTATTGAGTAAGCGCAGCAAAGAGAATTGGTTGTTCCAATGAGCAGGAATGCACATGTCCATCACAGTTTTTTTTAAAAAAAAAACTTCAGGAAAAACCACGAAGGCTTTTCCTGCAGAGTATATTATGTTTTTGGCCACTCTCCTTCCAAATACAGTGAAATGATGTGGTTTCTCATTGGGACCAAAGGTATTCTCCTCAAATTCTATGAGGAGTATTTTCACCATTTAGATAAAGCCGTGGACTTCTGGATGAGACAAAAGACAAGTAGCACTAGATCATTATGTAAATATATACTGTATTTTTTTTAAAATATCAGAAATCCATTCTTACATCAGAGTGAAAACTAAGAGGTGTCTCATGTGTCTTTTTCTGAGAAGATTTTATCTACACTTGCTACTCATTATCAATTTCTTTACCCTAAGAGGTATATGTATACTCACATTTATCTACACCACATAATTTCATATGCCTTGTGCCTCTGATTGTATATATAACATGTTGCTATTGACATTTTTGTACTTATAGTTGATGAATGAATTTCATCCCCTTCATCAGCTGAAAACAACTGTGGAAGTATTGTGTTTCAGAAAGTTATTCTGGACTATCATTAGAAGCTGAAGTACTCTTAATACCTTTATGTAGACTGATTAATAATAAGTATGTAGTAGTACTGAACCATAATAGTGACTGAATATGAATCATGCTCAGCCCGAATATCTGTACAGTTGGCCCTCTGTTTCCATGGATTCTTCATCCATGGATTCAACCAATCATGGCTTGAAAATATTCCAAACAAAAAGTTCCCCAAAACAAACCTTTCTATTTGTCATTTTATATAAGGGATGCCATTTTACTATACCAATGTATATAATGGGACTTGAGCATCCATTGATTTTGGTACTCACGGGTGTGTGTGTCTCGGAACCAAACTCAAGTGGATACCAAGGGCTGTTCCCAAAAGCAGGATGTAAGTGGTAAACGAGGGGCAATGTGGTTTGAGTGTTGGGCTGGGACTCTGGAAACCAGGGTTCGAATGTCTGCTCAGCCATGGAAATCCACTGGATGACCTTGGGCAAGTCACATGCTCTCACTCTCAAAGGAAAGCAAAGGGAAACCCCCTCTGAACAAATCTTGCCAAGAAAACCCCATGATAGTTTCACCTTCGGGTCTATTCAGAAACTACTAAAAGGCACACAGCAACAACAAAGTGGTACACTGTCAAATCAACAATCATGAATTATATCCCCTTCAAAGAGGAAGGCACTAATCGAGCAATTTTTAAAAGTAAGGGACAGAATATTTACTGGTCTTAAGAATTTCAGGAGATACATACAGTAATTACTTATAGGCTTAAGAGATAACTTGGTTTTTTTTCTTAATAACTAGGCTGCAGTGACATTGCCGAAAGACACCAGATCCTGTCTGGTCTTGGAAGCTAAGCAGGGTCAGCCTTGGTTAGTACTCGGATGAGAGACTGCCAATAAATCTCAGGTGCTGTAGGCTATATTTCAGAGGTATTCTGCAGTATTCTTTGCCTAAGAAAACCCTATGAAATCCATGGGATTGGCATAAGTAACTTGTAGGCACGTACAAACACACAGTGGCAGTATTTGTGTGTAACATGATTGGGTGATGGCAGGAGTAGCAATCATGTGGCTCTAGAGATGTTGAAGTCCCAGCAGTCCTAGCCAACATAAGGTATGGGAATGCTGGAAGTTTCAGCCCAAAATCATCATCTGAAAGGGTAATTATTCCTGCCCCTAGGTATGATAAATCTAGCCAGTAAAATAACAGTATCTATTAAAATAAATATTACTTCTTAAATGAGCTTGGAATTTTCCTGGATTAGCTGCTAGCACTAATGCTGTTTGAAAAGTTCACATTTAAGTTGTGTTATGTCTCCAGGCTTTATGACAACATTAATGTCATCTAACTCAGAATTTCTAAAGATCAGAGATTAAACTGTTGATCATTACATGCCATAGTTTTTCATTTTTAATCAGAATTTTTTAAAAAAACTTACAAAGAACTGTACATGATAGTTGTTTTCAAATCTAGTTGGATTTTATACTTTACACAAAATCTAGTACCAAGTACATTTAGAGGAAGAACAGATAGAGTCATAATTCTCAAGGAAAAGACTGGTCCTCCTGTTGAAATATTAGTAGTTGTTAAAAGGGAGAAGAATCACTTTCTTGCAATATACTGTATTTGTATACTTACTCGGCTTCTGGCAGAAAGCAAACAGCAAAATTGATTTTTCTAGCCTTTCATAACTGTTACAAGAATCTATTTTTCTGTGCTCTCTCTCTCACTTTTGGTGATGTTGACTATGGGAGCAATTTTGTATTTGTTTCAGGTTTTGTTATTAAAGAATAGTTTGGGTTTGACTTTGTAACAGTGGAACTTGGCATAATTGCCCTGGAAATTCTGAAGAAGAGGTCAGACGGGAGCAGGAGGGAGGGAGGACAGAAGAATCTTGGTGCCTGTTGACAATACATGGTTATAGTACTGTTACTTCCATGGTTCCATCCTATGGCGTCCTGGGTTTAGGGAAGGGTATTTAGGGAGGGGTATGCCCAGTTTAGGGAGGAGTATTTTGAATTCTCAGTCAGGGCACTCTAGTGGCTCAACAGACTATGACAGTTAAAGTGGAATAGTAGTGCTAGTGTTGTGGAAACGAGATCTTTATCATAAGAATTGGTAGCTACAATAGCAGAAGTCTTTGGATCTTGTACAGTGTTTTTATGATTCCATGACATTCATGTATTCATAGCATTCACACTACTAATATATCCTTTAAACAAATTATTTATAAAGATTACTACTATTCTTAACTGTATTTCTTCCAACTTTCTGCTCTTTCTCAATAGTCTTGAGAAGTTTGGGCTAGATTCTTAGTGTAGCAGTTCATGTTCAGTCCTGTAAGCAGAGCAGACCAGATCTGTTGATTATCGCTATTAAATATTATTATTATTATTATTATTATTATTATTATTTATATACCGCCCTTCTACAAAATGCAATTGGGGCGGCTTGCAACATTATATATATATATAACCTTCCATCCCACCCACCCCCCTTAAAATACAATTAAATAATTAAACATTTAAAAATACTTAATAAATACTAACACACACACACACTGAAATAATTGGAATAGGGATCAGACCAATAAGATTTTTTTTCTTCTGATGGCCGGGTATCTATTTAGGGAAGGCCTGCCAGAAGAGATCCATCTTAAGAGCTTTTTAAAGATGTTTAAGGTGGTAATGTGACGGATCTTGTCCAATAGGCCGTTCCATAATCTGGGAGCAATAGCCGAAAAGGTCCTCTGGGAGGTCGAGGAAAGCCTTGTTTTTAAAGGTTGCAGCAGATTCCTCCCAGAGGACCTGAATGCATGGGGAGGATTATATGGAAGGAGGCAGTCCTGAAAATAGGTTGGACCCAAGCCATTTAGGGCTTTAAAGGTGATAACCAACACCTTGTACTGGGCCCAGAAACTAACGGACAGCCTGTGAAGTGATCTTAAGATTGGTGTTATATGGTCTCGTCTAGATGTACCCCAGACTAGTCTAGCTGCCATATTCTGTACTAGTTGAAGTTTCCAGACTAAGCACTAGGGTAGCCCCATGTAGGGTGCATTAGAGAATATGGGAGGTTACCAGAGCATGTACCACGGTCTCAAGGACACCGACTTCCAAGAAAGGGTGCAGCTGGCGGATCAGCCGAAGCTGATAACAGGCATTCCTGACCGTCGCATTTACCTGATTCATCATCTGGAGTGACGAGTCTAGGAGTACCCCCAAACTGTGGACACAGTCCCTGGTGGAGAGTGTAACTCCATCCAGGACTGGAGGTTATATCCTAATACCTGGGTTCGTGGCTGCTACCGTGAGAACCTCTGTTTTGTCTGGATTCAGCTTCAATTTGTTTTCCCTCATCCCGTCCATTGCTGCCTTAAGACAATCATTGAGAGAAGAGACACCATCTGAAGTCAGAGCCGAAGACCGAGACATGGAAAAATATATCTGGGTGTCATCAGCATACTGATAACACCCCTCCCCATGCCTCCAGATAATCGCTCCCAGCGGCTTCATATATATATATATATATATATATATAGAGAGAGAGAGAGAGAGAGAGAGAATAGCATCAGGGACAGGATGGCACCTTGTGGGACACCACAATTAAGTTTTCTCCTTGCAGAGCAACTGTCCCCGAGCATCACCCTCTGGAATCTACCCAAGAGAAAGGAGCGGAACCACTGCAATGCAGTGCCTCCAATTCCTAACCTTCTCAGGCGATCCAAGAGGATGTAATGATCTATTATATCAAAAGCCGCTGAGAAATCCAGTAACACCAACAGGGTCACATTACCTCTGTCGATGTTCAGGCGGAGGTCATCAGCTAAGGCAACCATGGCCGTCTCAACTCCAAATCCCGTCCTAAAGCCAGTTTGAAATGGATCTAGATAATTGGTTTCTTCCAAGACAGCTTCAAGTTGAAGAGCAACCGCCCTCTCGATCACTTTGCTCAAAAAAGGTAATAAAGAGACTGACTTGTAGTTCGTCATATCCAGAGGGTCAGGGGAAGGTCTTTTTAGTAGTGGTCTAACTGCTGCTTCCTTCAAGCAAGATGGAATGTGACCTTCCCTAAGGGATGCATTGATGATGTCCCTGAGGAACATCCTCAAGGCACCACCCCCCTGGACAGCAAGCCACAAAGGGCAAGGGTCAAGAGGGCAGGTAGTCTTCCTCACTCTACCAAGGAGCTTGTCTACGTCATCAGGACTTACAGGTTGGAACTGATCCAGTATAACCTCATCAATGGAGTTACTGGACATCTCGTCAATTGAATCTGCTCCAACCCCGGCATACAAATTGGCTCTCATCTGAGAGATTTTATCTGCAAAGAAGTTGTTCAATGCATCACAGCAGGCCATTGTCAGCTTTAGTAATGAACTGCACAGGTGGAACCTGTGTCAGTTCCCTCACCACCTTAAACAGCTCTGCTGGGCAAGATTCTGCAGATGCAATATGTGCAGATGAGAAGGATTTCCTCACTGCACGTATCGCCTCTCTATAGGAATGAAGAAATTTCTATGATGAGTCTTATCAGACAAGAGCCAAGTTTTTCACCAGATGCACTTAGTCATCTGCAGTAATGCAAATATACAGTAATGTGAAAGTGATTGTTAGAACAGTGGCTAGGTCTGGTTCTGTCTGCTGTTTATGAGAAAAAAACCTTTGCATTTCCCCCATTTCACTGACTTTGAAATATCAACACTGTATGTTATTTACATCAAATATCAGCCATATTCATAGAATGCAGACCTGTCTTTGGATTGTATGTGTGTTTGTGTATGTACAATAAAAAGAATATCTTACCCTATTACTCCACACAGAGTGGTGTACAGAACCTGTAATCTTATATATAAATATAGTGTTGTTATATTTATGGTTGTGGGCCTTTTTATGGAGTGCTTACTTGTTCACTAAAATTTAACTGGTGTGTGGTCTGTTGTATTTATTGTGCAAAGTGTAACATAACTTATATCAAGCATAAGGTTTTTTTTTTTAATATTTATTAGAATCATAAAGTTGGAAGAGATCACAAGGGCCATCCAGTCCAGATTTTAAAACACCCAAAGAAGTTTACTGCACTTGATTGTAACAAATCCGTCAACATACTATACATAGATTGCTGCCACACTGCAGAAATAATGCAGTTTGAAACCTCTTTAACTGCCGTGTCTCAAAGCTATGGAATTCAGGGATTAGTAGTTTTGTGAGATATTTGGTCTTCTTTGTCAGAGAGTTCTGGTGCCGCAACAAACTACAAATCCCAGGATTCCATAGAACACAGCCATGATAGTTAAAGCAGTGCTGAACTGCATTATTTCTGCAGTGTGGCAGCAGCCATAGACAAAAACAAAGAAAAAAAAGGCCAAGAATGACGAGAAGAAAAGAAAAACACCCTATCGATACATAATGCCTATATAGAGCTAAAACTAAAACTAGACTAACTACACAGAGCTCCTACCATAAACACAACTTAATTACAAACTAACTTCAACTAAAACACAAAAGAACTCTGACCTACCCCACTAAAACTGTAATATAATGTGCAAAACCCCCTACACAACCTATTTGTAAAATATATAATATTATTTAATTACAGATCTTAATTAACTTGCTAGAGTTGCTAGTACAGTGGGTCCTCCTTATCCATGGGCTACGTATCCACAGATTTGAGCAACCATGGATCTGGAAGAGTACACTGTTAAACCCTCCTGAGCGTGTTCAGAGAGTCAGGGATCACCACAGTGCTAGGCTATGCAGGTGGCCTCATGCCAAGAGAAATCACTCAGAGACTAAGCTTACAGGCTTTACTTGTCAAACAGCAGAGCAGATGCATCACACATAGATATGGTACAGCTCTGGATGTAGACCAATAGTGTTTCGTCTACTTACTAGTCCACCACATATGAGAGATCTTTTCTTCTCTTGACGAATTCCAACAATGATTTGAACGTATTTGGGGTTAAGTATCATCTGTACATCATCTTATATGTATTTTCTTTCAAGTTATTACAGAGTGAATTTTATGTCTTTGGTTCACACTTTCCTTCATACATCCATTTACACATTATGACCAAAATTTGTGCCCACCTTATTATGTATTCTTTTACCAATTCATTTCTCTCTCCAACTTCAAGAGATATTTGTATTTTGCTTTAATTTCTCTGTAGGTAGAGAAACCAGTAAAGATCTGCATATACCATCTGTAAGAAGCAACTCTCTTGACTTAAGCTCCCAATTATCCTGATCCAGGTATAAAAGATCTTTATAAATGAGCTGTGTTAGCTTTTTAACCCATTAAAAAAAAACTTCCTGCAATGAGTAAAAAGTAAAAAAGAAAAAAAAAAGAAAAAAGAAAACAGCTTTTGTTTATATTTCTACCAAACTGGCAGGAGAGCTTTTCTGATTACATGGCTTTTAAAGCCAGCATGTACCTTGTCTTTATTGTACCATAGATACCTGTGCCATCCAAATCTTAAATCATGACCTTCTAAATCCAGGGATCTCTCATCTCTAAGCAAAATCCACTCTTTTAACCACACAAAACAATAGGCCTCATAATACAGTTTAAGATTAGATAGTCCAAGCATGAGTTTTTAGATTTAGATTTAGTGCACCATGTTTCAGTGGCTTCAGAATATCTTATCTGTCTCCACACTTGCTCTTTAAAATACATAATAACTGATATTTTATTCTTTAGCAATCATTTGTTCTGTGATATCAGGATGTCCACACACTTTCCATTCTTATTTCCAGTCTTGCATTTTTTACCTTAGTTTGCTTGAATAACAAAATGACCTTTTTTTTCTTTTAAATCTGCTTTGGAGACAGCGATATTTTTAAAATGGGCTGAGTATTAGTATTTTGTTTTGACTATATGACAATGTTTATTAATATTTCAGGCACAGAGTTGCAAAGGATGCAGTTCTAAACTGTATACTAAGAAGACATTGTAGCCCAGGCATTGAATTTTGCTCATGCTATAGAGTCAAACATGCCTTGGAACAAATATTGTTTGAGTTAGGATTTTCTAAAGTGAATTGGATAAATATATATAAAAAGAATAAGTTGTTATATGTTTAGAACGTCCAGTCTAAATAATTTCTCCCTCTTTTGTCACTTTTAAGCTAGTAGATAATTAATATTTGTTAATTCTGGCTGATGCATGTCAGAATTCCTAAGATTCCCATAAAATGAAAACAGATCTGATCATGTTTCTGGCTGAATAATGGAGACATAGTTTTGATTTGTGTTTATTAGCAGCTGTATGTACTTCAGTACGTACTGTATGTCCTATGTCACAAGTTGTTATATTCTGAAATGCCTGTATGGCTATTACTGGGTTGTATGTATTTTGATACAGTCTGATACCTTTGCTGAATATTTAAATTATTAAAATGATACCATTTTGTTTGCCATAAGCAACTTCAATATTTTCTGTATTGTAGAGAAGTAATAGTTTTGAAGTTAGTTAACCAGAATTCTTTAAGCGACATATCACCAGGGACATATCCAGAAAAATTGTCTTGTTAGGCCTAAGAAACTCTATCTAAGAGAATTGTTTTTGGACAAAATATGTGTACAGAAGCACACTCCTTGACATCTAAGGAAGGTAGGTGGCATCTAATAGATGCCTCTTGATTCTTTTGATGCCACCAAGGCCTTCCACAATTAATTCACCCATATCAGAATGCCCAAATAACATATTTGTTCAAGGTAGACTTGGATAAAACAGTTCAGAACTTATTTTTTTTGTTAAACACATTCAAATCACATGTTAAGACTATCCCAGTAGCACGCTATAGTCTGTATAATATACCCTAACTAGGGTAAATGAGATGTATAGAACTAACAGTTCATTTAAGAAGGTTGTATGTTTTCTGTTTTTCCTGAAGTTATCCTTTCTCTCTCCAGAACCTTTATCTATTATTCCTTGTGACATATTTGCTGTCACATAGCCATGACAGCTTACAAATGATGGCTTCACTTGTTTCTCACTACTTGTCAGACATTAGATCTTGTTGACCTTCAACAATACATCTGTGCTTTCTGGAGAAGTTCCTGCATTAACTCCCTTTCAAGAAGGATTAATGAAAGTTGCTTGTGGCATTCCATTGGAAATAAATTCATATTTAAGCTTCTGCCAAAAGTTCAGATATGCTTCAGTTCTCCTCTTATCCATACATTATCTGATACAAAAGGATTTTATTTATTTATTTATTTTAAAAAACTTGCACGCCAGATATAAGCTGAAAGTGTGGGTGGGTGCAGGTATTCAAGCATTTTACAGTATAACAATTACTACAAGTGGGACCTGTAATAAAACATTGTGAGTGTTGCTGTTCAGTGTTCTAACTATCCATGCCCTACCCCTAAAGATAAAAACTCAGTTCTGCTGCTTGTGGGTTTTCCAGTCACAGCTTATATACACTAAGGAAGTAAACTGAATTTATTCCAGACCCAGTGCGATGTGTCCACACGTAGCATATGAAAATCTGTCTTTTAAATAATGAGATTGATAAAATAAACCCTTTATTTATATGTATTACAATTCTAATGCGTGCCCCCTTCAATATACTGCCCATTCACACTCACATACCGATGCAGTCTTGTTTTCCACTAGTTGAATACATGGAACAGATCAGTTTCTGTCAGCAGTTTCAACATATCTGCTTTTTTACTGCATCTTCCACTAGTTGAATACATGGAACAGATCAGTTTCTGTCAGCAGTTTCAAAGCATCTGCTTTTTTACTGCATCAGTTGACTCAAAATGTGTTCCTTTAAGCACCAATTTCACTTTATTTCACTTTAGGGAAAAGAAAAAAGTCACATGGTGCCAAATCTGGCGAATGTTGAGGATGTTCAAGTATAGTAATGTGTTTATCGGCCAAAAACTGCTTCACAGAAAATGCTGAAGCATTTTGATGAAGAATTAAACCTTTTTTCCACAGTTCTGGCCTCCCCCCCCCCAACTCTTTCTCTCAGCTTTGTAAAAACATCCTTAAAATAATGCTGATTCACTGTTCTGCCTTCTGGAACCCATTCTGCCAAAATTACGCCCTTGATGTTAAAAACAAAAACAAAAACAAAACAAACAACCAAGGAGCATGGCTTTAAATATGGACGTGCTTTGATGTGCTTATTTCATTCTTAGTGAAGATGGTGTTTTCCAGTGTATTGACTGTCGTTTTGTCTCAAGATCATACTGGAAGTTCCAGGTTTCATCATAAGTGATGATTTTTTTAAAAAAAGGTTTGGGTCCGCTTCATGTTGCTGCACAATGTCACCCCAAATTTCCATGTGGCACTCTTTTTGCTCTGGTGTGAGAACCCTAGGGACCATCTTGGTACAAACTTTTCTCATGTTGAGATCCTCATGCAAAAAATTCTACTCAGTGTCTTTGTCAATGTTCACGGCTTCCATTATCATTTTGACACTGAGTCAGCAGTCTTTTCAGACAAGCTGGCAGATTTTTTTCCCACAATTTCCTCGGTTCTTGAAGTGGAAGGTTGTCCAGGGCATTCATAGTCTTCCACATTCTTGTGTCCTTCTCTAAATCTTTTGTGTCATTCAAGCACACACGCACAAGATATGCAGTCTTCCCCGTAGGCCTCAGTAAGCATGTGAAAAGATTCTGTTGGTGTTTTGATCAATTTTACTAAGAATATCAAATTGACACATTGCTTGACTTTTAAACTTTGCATTTTTCCAGCACACAACAGACAACACAGCTGCTTTAAATGATGACTGACAATTAACTGAACCGCTGAGAGTGTTGATGTTTTTCATGCAGGTTCAGACATATTCAAGGTCACCACTCAAGCATTCACAATCAGTGCAAGGTAGAAATGCAGTCTCATTATTTACTAGACAGACCTGTACAGTGAATCCGCTTTGTTAAGCTGTTAATCTGGTTTAAGAGAAATAGCAGGAAACTCTGGAATGCCTCTGGTTCTTTTGCTGTCTGGACAGTTAGATCAGGTTCAATTTGGCCCAATCCAGTTGTCCACATGCAAATCAGCGCCATTTCCCTTACCCTGCTCTGAGCATTGCAGTGAAGGGGATGGATCCTCTTTAGAGCTGTCACAACTGGTGACTGACACTGGCACTTCTGATGAGGTCTGAATGGGGCACCCCTCCTCTCAACAGTCAGCATTTTATGGTCACTGAGTATTCTCAGGCGTTATTAGGTGCTGGGAATTTTTCCTCTCTTTGGGGTTTTTACCCTCATTTTCCCACTGTTTCTACAATTCTTGAGGTTATGCCAGCATACTGATACTCTTCTTCTGTTTCCTAATAGCCCTGCTTTGGTTACACAGTTATCATAATTTAAAACCCAAATTTGTTTTTAGTGAACTTTGATTTTTTTAAAAAGCATGTTTTTCTATTTTAATTATTTATGAAGTAGTCCATAGTTGAATTCTGGCAGCATGGTTGGCTCTGTGATCACAGAAACTATCTTCTGGATAAGAAACACATTGCCCTATCCTTATGATGGGAGTACTGTTGCCCCCCTCCAGCCATTGGCCAAATGCCACACCAGGGTGTTCTGCTGAAATGGCAATAGGGTGGGCTGCACTAGGTTAAGACGCAGATCTCTTTGCTGTTTCTACTCCCCACCCACCTGGCTATATGTAGCATGGGAATTTCCAGTTACCTTTTTGGGCTGAGTAGGAATTTTTTGCCATGCCATCTTTGGCTGGTGACATGGTTGTTTCACCTACTTCATACTGTATAATGTTGCACCCTGTGGGCTACAAATTGTTTTGGCTAATTGACTGAGTGTTGTTATATGTCACAACTGGTGGGATGTGGGCACTTATTTGAATTGGTTCTCTATGAAGGTTTTCAGTGTCACCAGAAGGTAGAAGAATTCACCTATTTCCTTGTCATTACCAACCGGCTTGAGGGGAGACATGAGGTTCTTCTCCCAAGATTACTTCCTCAGGAAAGAGGAAGCACCACTTTGGGGAATCCATTGGGATCCTCTGATCTGGGTAGGACAAACCACATGGTCTATATCCTGAGTTTCGAGTCTGGCTGGGAGATCCATCTTAATCAAGTTTCCATATCCAAATTTGTGCCTACATGTTGGCTGTTGCATTGTAGACTGCTGGAATTAATAAAATTGTGGCCTTACTTCACCACTCATGTGTCTGATGTGGTCATTTGGATGGGAGGGCAATAAGCATTGGTTTTGTTCATATCTGTAAATGAGAGACACCTTACAAATTTGCAATTTCCAAATCAATATGCAAACAGAAAGTGGTTAATATTTCATACTTACCAGTATTTTACAGTCTAGTGGTATGAAGGAAATCACATATATTAGGAGACATTGTGCACAGGAGCATGTGTATGTGTTGGAGAAAGCTACTAAAAGCATATAAAGGGTTTTTTACAATATATATCTGCTTGCAAAAATGCATATTTTAGGTGAAATGGTACACAAACTACATATATTGGGATAAATGCAGCATGTGAAAAAGTCACAAATTGATGCAAAAATGGGATGAAACAAAGTTAAGATTTGAAAAATGAGAATGTGATAAATTGAAATTGACAGATTTTTGTAGGGCAGCAAGTGGAGTCTGTAAAGTTGTGGGCATGAGCATGTTTGGTGTAAGAACCAGCCATCTGAGACTAGTCTTTCAGTGTGTGGGTGTTCCGCCTTGAACAAACGCTTTCCTTGAGCTTTAGATTTTAACATTCTAAGTGTGAATAAACAGACACTACTGAATGGTTTAAAGATAATATTTTAAAATAGTTTAACAATGCTGTTTTAATTCCATGAGCTCCCCTTTACCCTACTAGAATCGTCAACCATATTTGATAAATGTTTATTTTATTTTTTAAAAAATTGCCCTATGAAGCAATAGCTTATTGATTGCTGCTGCTTTAATTACATTGCTATTATGCTATATGCATTCTTAAATGAATGGCAGCCATCTCAAATGTTTGTTTAAAACATTTTTATCAGTGTTTTCATCCCACCTATCTGTAGAAAAGGCACCCTGGATCAACATAGCAACAAACAAAATCTATCTCTGTTTTTGCCTATTCAAACAGTATGGAAACCAGTATATGATAATACAGTATGCAAGCCTGAGAATAGTAACAGTAAAAGCCCAATAAAACAATCCACAAAAGAGCTTTTGAACACATCATGTAAACTTTTGAAGCTCCACTCGCTTCTTCATCAGGCAAAAAGATAGCAATAGCAATAGCATTGATATTTATATACCGCTTATCAGTGCCGAAGCACTCCTTTAGTGGTTTACATTGCTTTTTAGCTAATTGTTCCCAACAATCTGGGTACTCCTTTTAGGGATGGAAGGCTGAGTCAACCTTGGAGCCCTCTGGGATTGAACTCATAACCTTGTGACAGTAACTCTTAATGTCTTTTAATTATCAGAAAATCTGATGTGTTCTGTATGAGTGTTTGAATGAAAACCTGACCATATCACTTTATGCTGTTCTTTTCCACTTTCAAATACACTCTCCTATTACTGATTTGTGCTTATTTTAAATATTAATACCAGAATTATGCATTATAAATTATATTTTCTCAAATCCCGAGAGCTTTGTATAGCAAGAGGTTGTGTATCTTGAGAAAATAGTCTCTTCGTACAACTGATCTTTTCAGCTTTTCAAATTACATTTCATTCAAGTTTCCGCTTAACAGTGCTACTGTGATCACATTTGTGCCACAAATAAACTGTTGGATATAAAAGGAAGTTGATTTACTGTGATTATTTCTGAGGCTAAGATTTTTTTCCTAAAATATTATCTTAGCAATTAAAATATTGCAGTTCTTTTTTTTCTTTTTTTGCAACTGAATTTACTAAGTGGAATGATTTCAGTATATCACCTATGCTACCTAATTAATTCAGTTGCTGAAAGATTAGAAGAATATTGGATTGTGTTAATAAGTTAACTGCTAATGACCTGCTCCCTGCTGATATACCTCCACGTGTGATAATTAAATTAAAACAAAGCAGATATATATACTCTAAAGATTAATCAAACAATATTATGATTAGTAAATTACTGACAAGCTTCATTTCCACATAAATTCTTTCCTCTTCTTGTGATACATTTGTATTTGCTATATTATGTTGCATTGCTGTATTACGTATATGCATTGGGATTGTGGTGATAGCTGTATGTTATAGTAGTACTGTATACTGACAGCTATGTTCTATGACCTAGCTTGGAAGAAAATGGTTTTTTAAAAAAATGTAAGTCCTTTGATGCATTGTATGTCAATCTTGAGAAGAAATTATTTGAAGATTAATTCTGGAACTGAAGCAGGGTATCAAAAAAATAAAATAGTGTGGCTTGTTACCAGTAATGCCTTGTTTCTGTTCATGGCATCATAATCACTTTCATTAAACACAAATGAAATTGTATTGGAAAGGGATTTATCATTTGTGGAACAAAAACAGTGATATCAAATCTGTTTTACACTGAAGTGTATTCTTGTGGACAGCAGCAAATATCGACCAGCTGATACTATGTCATCTCTTGGAAATATTACTTTAGTTGTTGCTTTGTTAGAATGCCTTACACCCCCTCCCTATAATAATTGGCAATATTAAGACACTTCATGGGGTCTAGTAGACCAGGGTGGACCAAAAGTGAGGTCAGATGGAGGTCACCAAGACATGAGGAAGGTGTCACAGAAAAAAACTAGCAGACATACCCAAGCTAGGGTTAAGCAAAGCCCCAGTAAAGAACGATATTAAGGTGGTATGTGCTAATCCCTTCTTGGGCCCCCTTGGCAATGAGTCACAGCACAAACAAATAAGTGACCTGCACATCACTCATCTCCAGTAAATAGAATTTCATACCTTTCCTTTCCCACAGTATGAAGGTTGTCATAAACCGATCAATTCGTGTCCCTCAGCCATTAACAGGAATCAGCAGAGTTTCAGTTTCCTTTGTTTAACAGTGGGAAACCTCTTAAGGCCTTGTCCTGAGCCCAAACACCCCTTGAGGACATGAAATACAGTACAAATATTAGCCTCCACTGTGACTACACCTGGACTCTCTGTCAGCACGCTCCAGAATTGGAATCCAGTGCCACCCTCAGATTTCAGTCTGAGCTCTTCACTTCTCCCTCTTCAAGACCAGTAACTATAGTTGCTACCTCCTGAATCTATCCCTCTGTCCAGCCTTTCAGCCTTTAACTCTTTGTTAGCCTTGTGTGGTTCTCATGAACAGGAGTGGATGTGTGAATGCTTCTGTGCTATTTTCCAATAAACATTTTCATTTTACATTGCTGGGAGTCTCTGCAGTTAGTACTGGTATACACAGGTGAAAAGATCCCAGAGGTTACCTGACCTCTCACAGCCATCCATTTGAGCTAATAATTCTACCAATTAATAACTGAGATTTTGGCATGATGGGTGGGCCCCCACAGATGCCCCCCACCTCTTTAGGAAACAGTTTATAGAAGGGCAACAGTAATGATTATGGATACCAGATAGTGAACATGTTAAATACGAGACAGGTACATTCGGCAGAAAAATGGGAGAAGCAAAAAATATTACCGTCTCATATCTGTTTTTATTACTGACTCACACCTCTGAAGCATTCTGAAGGGGGGAAAAGTGGCTGTCATCAGGAACTAGTAGGACTCTTGTGGTTCTCTTGCTTTTGATTTTGGGTCATTTTTTAAAATAAGGGATGGGGTTTGCATCCAAAATGTACCCTGCTCAGGTGCTGGAAAGAGATGTTAAAGAGATTTAGCTGACTTTGGTTCTTCAGCCATTGAGGTGCGTACATACAGGGGCAGAAGTGTTACGTATTGTAGGAATCGGTTCAGCAGAAGTGGTAAAATCTGAGGTTTTGTTGTTTCAAGCAACATGCAGATATTTTGAGCTACAACTTCCATAAATCATAGCCAGCACAGATAAAGGTCAGTAAGTATGGGGGTTGTCATCTACATGTCATAAGCATCTAATGCTCCCTCATAAAACTTCTGAAGAATTTGATGTTTCTCAGCATAACCATATTGTTCCCAATGTTTTCCCTCAAAAATAACTCTTAGGAACCATATTTATATGCTTTCCAGTAGAAGTGGAAAATCTATCCATTTTGCAGAGGGATTCAGGTCTTAATTATGACTGTCTTCCATTTTTCTTGCAAGGATAAGTAAGGGCATGGAAAAACAAGTTGCTTACACGAGTCAGTGTTGCATGAATAACATTTCCTTGAACTAATGCTGAATTTCGGAAGATCTATTTAGTTTCTGTCTGTGAACTCATTTTAGCATAACATTTACTTAGCTTAGCGACAGTGGTATCAATGTATGTTTTGGCAACATGAATAGAGATATATGTTTTCTTTTCTTTTTGTTTGTATTGTTTGTTTGTTTGTTTCATTTCATTTATATGCTGCCTTTCTCCTGGAGTGGGGACCCAAGGCAGCTCACAAACGAATCAGTTAAAACCTCAGAATACAATTTTAAAAACAATTAAAATAATCACATTTAAAACAGTATGAAATTAATTGACTAAAACGAAGGCTGATGAGAAGAACGATGGGCAACTAGAGTCTAACGGACCAAGGGTAGTCTCACTAAGGGCATACGCTTCAAACTGAATTAAATCATAGAATCATAGAGTTGGAATGGATCACAAGGGCCATCTAGTTCAACCCCCTACCATACACGAATACACAACTAAAGCACTCCTGAAAGGTGGTCAATAACTTTAATACCTAAACGCCTACCAAAATTACTATAGCTAGAAAAATATTACCTTATACCTTCATTAATTTCAGCAAAAGCCTGACTAAAATTTTGTGTAATAGACTCCTGCACCTTTTCTTTTCAAGAAAAAGAAAAAGACAATTGAGATGATTTTCTCAGATATAAAGTATTAAATGGGTTAATGAGTTCATTACAGAGGTTCTACAATGACCCTTGTAGAAATGGGAAATAAGGACTTACTGTTTCAATTTCTTGTGAACCCAGAGGGTTCTCATGGACAGAAAACCTGTCCCCAGATCTGCCAAACTTGCACATTCCTACCCTAACACATTAAGTTGTTAGGGTAGAAATATGCAACTCTGGCAGCTCTAGGGACAGTTTTCTGTCCATGAGAGCCTCTGGATTGGGGGCATGCAAACTATCTTAATCCCCAAAAGTGAGGAAAAAATAAAACTGAAAATATCCACTTCTGCTTTTGAAAATTTGATATTTTTACATTAAATGGTGTGTGTGTGTGGGATTTGTGACCTGCTTAAGAGGGGAATGGCTGCTTTTGGAGGTTTCCAAGGAAGGAAGTTTTTTACCAGCTCCACCACTGTTGTCAGCATCCTGCTAGAAAGGAAGCAGCAGAGAAGGGGCTGTAAAAATAGTCTTGGGGTTTCATGCAACCCAGGGCTCCACCTAACTTCCCTTTTGTAATAAGGTAAGATATGCCTTATAATATCCAGGGCAAGTCAGCTGAAGTTAGCATGTTAATATGGGCAAGAGGACATGTTCCCCTGTGCTCATTTTTTGTTTTGAATGTTTGAGTTTTATCTACTTTTTGGTATGTTTGCTAATATTTAACATGTAAACAAACATAAACTGGAGAGATGTTAAATGTCAAAGGAGAGCAAACATGTTTCCCACTGGAAGTGAATTTACTGAATATATTCATCCTGAATGTGATGGGTGATATGGGGCTGTATCAGAAAAGGTGAAATGGAGAAAATTCTATTTTGTATGTATTTTGGCCTTTAATGACTTAACCCACAGGCTTAGATGACTTTAACATGAGTCTCCCTTATTCCTCCTCACCTGGCCAATCAAGCCCCCTGTATCTTATATCCCTCTGCCCATTGAATCTGGAATTATGGCATTCCTATTTCCACTACTGTTATTATCCATACTTTACATGAGGCTATAAAAATAGTATACAGTTGTCCCTCCGTATCCACGGATTTGGTATCCAAGGATTTAAGTATTCACGGCTTGAAAAAATAATAATCCAAAAAGCAAACCTTGATTTTGCCGTCTTATATAAGGGACACTATTTTGCTATTGCATATAACGGGACTTGAGTATTCATGGATTTGGGTATCCAGTGGGGGTCCTGGAACCAAACCCTAGTGAATATGAAGCGACAACTGTACTGCCTTCTGTGGCTATAAGTGACCCATTAGGTAGAATGAATTTCTTTACTCAAGCAACAGTTTCAGGGGAGCAGTAATGAGAGGAGTGAAGTCGGGGTCAATACACAGAGTGCACAGGAGCATCATTAGGAGAAATGACACTGCCTGTCAGTAAACAAGAATTACATGGGTTCTTAATGGTAACCTGATCAATGAGCCTCTTCAGACCATCTCTCCCTAGAGCTTGGGTAGACTCTCTGTCTACTCCAGTTCCTTGGGGGAGATGGGTCCTTTTTTGAGGTCCCAGTTTCTGCTTCAACAGCAGAGGTTCCAGAGAGCCTCACATTCAGCGTGTGATGCAGAGTCTTCATTCTGGGGCATGTCTTCTTGCATCTTGTTTTCCAATGAGAACTTCTCATGACAAATACATTTAAGAAACTAACATTTTTTTTTTGTTAAAACCAACTTATTGTATAGCTGGAGAAATCATATTGTCATGGGGAACAGATAATGCTCCTTCCCAACCATCTACAAACTGAATGATGGTAAGCAGTGTGACCATGTCCACTGCTTCAGGTCCCCAGCTAAAAGATTTGGTGGTGTTTCTTCATTTGATGCTTCACTGAGATCTAGCTTGGCTCCATTGCCCTTTCCTAAGTGATCCCTGATTGGAGAGAAAAGAAGGCATTCTCCTCTACCTCATAACCTATGGGGCAGAGCTTGTGAAAAGGGAAAGGCTTGGTGAGGGGGGCAGATTCAAATACTGTGAAGGCTGGTTTAGGGTTGGTGGTCCTTTCCTTCCTCACTGTTTTAGAGTTTTATTGATGAATATTTTTGGATGAACATAATCCTACCACTGTTACCTATGTGCTCAGATAGTTTCAAAAACTTTCTTACAACTTTAATCTTCTTAACAGTTATATCCTATCCATATCTACTCAGAAGTAAGTCCTGCTGCATTCAGTGAGGCTTTTCAATTGAAGCCTGAATGCGTTTTCCATGGCTTAGCTTTCAATATGACAGGATTTCAAAAGGATAGACAGCATTCTTCTTTCAGGCATCCAGAATCCTCCCACATAGCTGTAAGCTTCCTCCTTTGAAATAAACTCTCATGTTATCTTGTTAACATGCTCTATCAGTGTGGTTCTTCACCACTGGGATGCTATTATGCTAAATATAAATATATGTAGGTCATCCTTTTAATTTGAGTAAATTATATAACAATACCTCTTACCAAACTGTGAAGGGCCACCCCTGCCCATGTGCACACCCACCCCACTCCAATTTCTTTCACCATATTTTTGGTCAGTCTTGGGACTGTTTTGGGCCCAGGAGAGGCTTTTTTCCAGAATAAGAAGTGACCCAGAATCATTTTTGGTTTTGATACACATCCTTCCAAGCCTAAAATAGCCCAGGCAATCATATTTGGGCAATTTTAAAAAAAAGTTAAAGTATTTTTTAAAATAGTGTGGGGATTCTTGGGGGCCATCGGAACAGCTTTGGAGGCCATATTTGACCTGCAGCCGCCTAGCCCTTCTTTAATCTTTGGTAATAAGGGAAGCAAGATGGCAGACTCTTTCTCTGTCCTTCCTGTGTCTGAAATTTGCTCCACTTTATCCCCTCATTGCTGAATGCTGCTTTCTCTTTTACAAGAGGACATAGCCCTGCTCTTAACTTTGGCCCCTGAAGTCCTCTCAGATGAATTGGAGCATTACCCACAGTTCCTTTGTAAGGAACTATTGCTATTTTATAACAAGAAAATAGCAATAGTTATAATGAATGGCCTTTTGTACTTGAGCTGATTGTGGAAGTTCCTAACAAAGAATTAGTCACAAATTCTTTCATGCAATTTTTCAAAACGTGTCGATCCTGCAGTGATTTGAGCAATCAAGAACAGTATGTACTGCCATTATTTCATAACCATAATGTGCAAGCATTGTGTTTTTGCTGTTTTAAAATCTATGCTATGCTATGTATCTATTTATTTAGTACAGACACCTGAGGGGAGAGTTGGGTCTATCTTTATAGTTCTGAGCCTTTTCTATGTCAGGGTGCATGCTACTCCCTCTGAGCATGTAAAGAGGACCAAGTAGTGCAAAATGCCATTGGCAGTCACAGCAGACATCAGGCTGACGAAATGAGCACTCAGACACATTGGTTGTGTCTAAAACGACTGAACTTTACTCAGACATAATGAAGATATATTTACAGTGAGTTAGAGACTCTTAAGTACAGAGATGACATAGTACAGCACTCTGAGCAGCACAGTGCAGTACTGCAAAGGAAGGAGGAATGGTACAGACTGAGAGAAGAGAGGGCAGGACAAAGGGTTATACTAATACATATGGTACGTATGCTGCACTCAGGCCTTGTAGTTGCCCGTTCCCACACACATGGTTTGTACAACCTCTTCCCAGGGGAATAGACACTATATCTCTCCTCCCATGCATTCTGTTCTTTTCACACTGACCAAATGTCAGTAACAGCTGTGCCTGGCAGGCCTTCACTACTGGCTCCTGCTGGCAACAGCTCTTTACAATATAAAATTCACATTGATTATATATCCTAAATCAATCAGTTACTTGGTACTACTACTCCCAGCAGTGCTACTGGGAGATTCTGGGAGTTGAGGCGGAAAATCAAGTTTTCCAAGCTCAGAGCATAAGATAGCTAAAGGGCTACTTGCTGTACTACATTTTGAAAGATACCAGTGAAGTACACTTTTAGAGGCACTTTGATATCGGCATGTAGAAAATCATAAAAGTGTGGAAAGGATTGAATGTACAGTTGTCCCTTCATATTCGCTTGGGTTTGGTTCCAGGACCCCCCGTGGATACCAAAATCTGTGAATACTCAAGTCCCATTATATGCAATAGCATAGCAAAATGTTGTCCCTTATATAAGATGGCAAAATCAAGGTTTGCTTTTTGGATTATTGTTTTTTAAAGAATATTTTCAAGCCGTGAATACTTACATCTGTGGATACGGAGTTTCAGACCCATGTTTAGAGAGAGAGGGATACGGAGGGACAACTGTAGAACCCTCAGAACCAGCACAGCATGTGGTCATTGGATTTTGCATCTGCACATTCTTTTGTATAGACTGAATTATGTTTCTGTACCTGTGACTTCAAAAGATTATGTGAGAAACTGATTCTGCACACATATTTTGTCTTGTTCTGTAAACAGACTTTTTGTTCCAGAGAAGCACATGAAAAGAGCCCTATTTGCAGCTAGATTTTTTTTCTGTATTGTATCTATCAACAACAGTTCTCCTGCAGCTTGTTGCAAGTTGTAACTGCCCAAGAGTGTGATCTCAGACTTAAAGACCCACTCTTCGCTATATTAAACATTATAGTACAAAGTGGTACATTCTAAGAACATTTGTTGAGATTACATTTTTATGTTTTGTTTAAAAAAAACATTTTTACAGCTATAGGAACATAGGTATAAAGAGGAAGGGAGAAAATGAATATTCAAAATGGGCCTTAAAATGCATTCCCTCACCAAATTCAGATACAGCTACCGTATATTCCGGCGTATAAGACGACTTTTGAGCACTCAAAAGTGCCCTCCAAAATTGACAGTCGTCTTATACGCCGGATACACTTTGCTTCACCTGCCTGCCTATCTCCTGCCTCTTCGCAAACGGAGCGAAGAGGCAGGAGATCGGGCAGGGGGTGAAGCAAAGTGCTCCTCCCTGCCACCCGCCCCCCCCGCGCTTCCACCCTCCCTCCCGAAAGTCGCGGAACCGCGGCTTTGGGGGGGTGGCTAGGAAGCCCCCTCCTCCCTTCCCCTGCCCACTCCCCGTGCATCCAACCCCCTCCCTGAAAGCAGCGGCACCGCTGCTTTCAGGGAGTGGGGGGGCGGAGAATCCCCCTCCTCCCTTCCCCCCGCCCACCCCCGCTCATCCACCCCCATCCCTGAAAGCAGCGGAACCGCTGCTTTCAGGGAGTGGGGGGGGCGGAGAATCCCCCTCCTCCCTTCCCCCGCCCACCCCCTGCTCATCCACCCCCCCCTGAAAGCAGCGGAACCGCTGCTTTCAGGGAGTGGGGGGGGCGGAGAATCCCCCTCCTCCCTTCCCCCCGCCCACCCCCCGTTCATCCACCCCGTCCCTGAAAGCAGCGGAACCGCTGCTTTCAGGGAGTGGGGGGGCGGAGAATCCCCCTCCTCCCTTCCCCCCGCCCACCCCCGCTCATCCACCCCCGTGCCTGAAAGCAGCGGAACCGCTGCTTTCAGGGAGTGGGGGGGCGGAGAATCCCCCTCCTCCCTTCCCCCGCCCACCCCCCGTTCATCCACCCCGTCCCTGAAAGCAGCGGAACCGCTGCTTTCAGGGAGTGGGGGGGCGGAGAATCCCCCTCCTCCCTTCCCCCCGCGCACCCCCTGCTCATCCACCCCCCTCCCTGAAAGCAGCGGATCCGCTGCTTTCAGGGAGTGGGGGGGGCAGAGAATCCCCCTCCTCCCTTCCCCCGCCCACCCCCTGCTCATCCACCCCCCTCCCTGAAAGCAGCGGAACTGCTGCTTTCAGGGAGTGGGGGGGGCGGAGAATCCCCCTCCTCCCTTCCCCCCGCCCACCCCCTGCTCATCCACCCCCCTCCCTGAAAGCAGCGGAACCGCTGCTTTCAGGGAGTGGGGGGGCGGAGAATCCCCCTCCTCCCTTCCCCCCGCCCACCCCCTGCTCATCCACCCCCCTCCCTGAAAGCAGCGGATCCGCTGCTTTCAGGGAGTGGGGGGGCAGAGAATCCCCCTCCTCCCTTCCCCCCGCCCACCCCCTGCTCATCCACCCCCCTCCCTGAAAGCAGCGGAACCGCTGCTTTCAGGGAGTGGGGGGGCGGAGAATCCCCCTCCTCCCTTCCCCCCACCCCCACCCCCGCTCATCCACCCCGTCCCTGAAAGCAGCGGAACCGCTGCTTTCAGGGAGTGGGGGGGCGGAGAATCCCCCTCCTCCCTTCCCCCACCCCCACCCCCGCTCATCCACCCCGTCCCTGAAAGCAGCGGAACCACTGCTTTCAGGGAGTGGGGGGGCGGAGAATCCCCCTCCTCCCTTCCCCCCACCCCCACCCCCGCTCATCCACCCCCGTCCCTGAAAGCAGCAGAACCGCTGCTTTCAGGGAGTGGGGGGGCGGAGAATCCCCCTCCTCCCTTCCCCCCACCCCCACCCCCGCTCATCCACCCCCGTCCCTGAAAGCAGCAGAACCGCTGCTTTCAGGGAGTGGGGGGGTGGAGAATCCCCCTCCTCCCTTCCCCCCACCCCCACCCCCGCTCATCCACCCCCGTCCCTGAAAGCAGCAGAACCGCTGCTTTCAGGGAGTGGGGGGGCGGAGAATCCCCCTCCTCCCTTCCCCCCGCCCACCCCCCGCTCATCCACCCCCGTCCCTGAAAGCAGCAGAACCGCTGCTTTCAGGGAGTGGGGGGGTGGAGAAGCCCCCTCCTCCCTTCCCCCCGCCCACCCCCCGCTCATCCACCCCCGTCCCTGAAAGCAGCGGAACCGCTGCTTTCAGGGAGGGGGGGTGGCGGAGAAGCCCCCTCCTCCCTTCCCCCTGCCCACTCCCCATGCATCCACCCCCCTCCCTGAAAGCCGCAGAAACGCGCTTTCAGGGAGGGGGGTGGCGGAGAAGCCCCCTCCTCTCTTCCGGCTGCCCACTCCCCATGCATCCACCCCCCTCCCTGAAAGCCGCAGAAACGCGCTTTCAGGGAGGGGGGTGGCGGAGAAGCCCCCTCCTCCCTTCCCCCCACCCATCCCCCGCGCATACACCCCCCTCCCGAAAGGGAGGGGGGCTTGGAAGCCCCCTACTCCCTGCCACCCTCCCACCCTCCGCCCAGCCACCCCCCTTCCCCAAAGGCTCGCTTTGGAGAGGGGGGGTGGCTGCGAAGCCCCTTCCCCCCTGCCACCCTCCGCCCAGCCTCCCCCCTTCCCCAAAGCCCCGTTTGGCCGCACAGCCTGCAGATCCCCCTCCTGCGCTCCCTCCAGGAGGGAGCGCAGGAGGGGCATGCGGAGGCTGCGTGGCCAAACCGCGATTCGCCCCTTCTTCCCACCTTCCTGGAAGGTGGGGAGAAGGGGCGAACGTGCCCCTTTTGGGCGCACAGCCTCCGCATCCTCCTCCTGCGCTCCCTCCTGGAAGTGAGCCCAGGAGGGGCATGCGGGGGCTATGCGTTGGAAGAGGGGGGTCGTCTTATAGGGCGAATATATCACAAACTCTGCATTTTACTTTAAAAATTGGGGGGTCGTCTTATACGCCGGGTCGTCTTATACGCCGGAATATACGGTATTCTAAATTCAGTTTAGGAGAGACTTGGTACTGAGTTTGCCTGACCTGAATTGGAGCTTTCACCCTACTTCTATCTTTTCATGTGTTTTTCAGGTGCCACCCCTCTCCAAAGTGAAAAGAAATGAGAGGGTTTAGCAAATGGGATGGGTTGTTACAGGGTTTCTACTCAGTAGTGGTATGGAGAGGCAAGCTGCATCAGGTGACACTGTTGGAGGAGGGGTGACACCAGCCTTAGTATGTCACAGCGTCTACTGAAAATATATGAAAGGCTGAATGGGGCCTCTTTGTGGATCCAATGATGTACTGAGCATCTTTCCCTGCCAGAGATTAATTGGGCTTGACTACATGCTTCATATGCTCTCCAACATGAGACATGCTAACTTTGCTATGAGTAAGAAGATTCTTTAAGGGCTTTTGTTGGCTGCAAATGATGTTCAGAGCATTGTATCTGCAAGAGGATTGACAGTCCCCATGTAGTCAATCCCTGTGCTTTGAAGCAAGAAAAGCTCATTCTCAAATCATTTGTTGCCAATGCAGACATCCTGCAGGGTCTTTCCTGTATTAATGGGACTTCTATTGCCTCCTTTGCCCTACATCAAGGTAAATCAGGAGTGGGGGCTTGGTAAAGTAATGCTAGGTAGTAGGAATAACATATAAATTGGGATTTTTAAGTATTCATGTTACACAATTGATAAGCTCTTCAAGGCTTATGGCATACCTGAAAATCTCAATTTATTTTGAAGAGGAAGGGAAGGTGCAAGCTGTATCCCTCATTATACCTGTATATGGAAGTCAAACCATCATCCTTTATTTTAAAGTAGATTTATTGGGAGGGGGTTGTGTATATGTGTGCCTAGTACATTTGTCCCCTTTACTATTTGCAACAGTCACCCAGTTTGGAAGTTGTACACTTTCTTCATTGTGTCAGTTTGTACAGTGCCCTTTCCCTGACCTTAGTGTTTTCATAAACAACTTCTGAGAAGTACCTCAGTTGCCATAAAGTGCTTGTGTACTGTTTTCCTTGTAGTGTGGATTCTTGTGATTGTGGGGTTTGAATGGTGGGAAAGGCAGTATATGACATATATAGAAATGCATTTCAAGGTACAGGCCTGTGATCTTTTCCACCTTTTCAGTTTCCTTTCCTTTATTCTTTTGAACTGTTATAGATGCTTCCAATTTCAAAGCATTGTCTTATAACTAGCATGCACACATGCATCTTGGACTGTTTCTGCTGACCTCTTTTATCCTAGCATTCTGGCTATCCCCTGCTGTTGCAGACTTCATGTTCTGTTATGGAAGAATAAGTGTAAGCAAAATATTGCTGCATTTTTCAAAACTGAAAACCTTTTATCGTTTTACATGCAGATGGGCTCTAAGTCACCATATTAAATGCTTTGAACAGCTCTGTTTTCATTTATTATATTTTCAAGAATCATTTTTTTTTGTCTTGGGATATTAACAAAATCTGGTTATTTTTCAAGACTTATCAAGAAATGCATGAGAGATTGCATGTGATGGGAACTAAATCTGTATTATTAAGGAGACATTATAAATATTAATTCCATTTCATTTTAAGTAAGCTGTTCCTGTAGTGGGGGATTTCTTGAAAGCCAAAATACTAAATCCTTTGCAAAATCTTACACATTCATATTGGCAGTGATTAAGTCTCTTGTGAAAGAAAGTATTTGAGGTAAATCCTCCTGTTATTTTTTAGTCAAAGAAATGGTTATGTAAGTCAACAAAAGCTAGGGAATACTAAAGACACACATACTGCCTGATTTTGAACAACATCTATATATCTATCTATATAATTCTCTTGGGTATGTTGCCATTCCCAGTGTGCTGATTGGCCATTTAGGAAACATACCCAACCAATCATAGTGCTCCATTGGCTGGTCAGTCAACAGCTTGAGGGTGTTTTCAGCACCACCTCCTTGGCCTACAGCCACAAGGCCTGTTGAGCTGCAGTAACTAAATACTCAGCCAGCTCCCCTTGCTGTCTTAATTATGCATACATGTTGTTTTCTATGTGTCCCTCACCCTCTTTCTTCTTTTTCCTCCTATCCTATCTTGCAGGGTAACTTTCCCCCCTTCCTCTGCTCTTTACTTTCTGCACCCAAAAACATGAGCCCTTTCCCCCTCCTTCTGCCAGGGTAATATTGCTTTAAGTGCAAAAGGAAAAATGTTGGAGCAACAGACCACAGACTAGCACAGCTGAAGTGGGTTTGTTGACATCTGTGGCTATGCAGAGGGGTGACTAGCAAACACTCCTATATAGCCAAAGCACACAATACATTGTGTGTGGGTTGGTGTTGTGGAGAAAGAGGAGAGTTGCTGTTGAATTTGTTAATGTGGTTTGCTGTGTATATACTTTGTTTGTTTAAACTGAAACTGAAAATAAAGATCTCCAGATATTTTTGGATGAACCTCGCTGTCTGTAAGGTTTGTGTGTGTGTGTGTGAAAGTGGGTCAAAGATTGGAACAGCTGCTAGCTGAAGCCTTTGTTTTTTGCCCTTTCTGCTGTGCAGTTCTGCTGTTTTGGCTCCTTCTGGGTTAGTTTGTCCCCAGGCTGTGCCAGGTGCCTCTCAGTGAGCCTATACTGAGTGGACACCATCTTCCCCAAGGAATGTACAGGCTGAAATAAACCAACCTGGAAAAGTGTAGGAAGGAAGTGGGAGGTTGTCCTGGGGTTCCAGGACCTCTTTCTCCTCCTTGGGGGACCCCTTGGGGTCCTCTGGCCTCCCCTGGCTGCCTGCTTAAAACAAAAACAACACCTCTGGCCAGTGGGAGGAGCCAAAGCCAGTGAGGGAGGGGGAATAGAATGGAGCAAAGTGGGCTCTCATTGGCCACCAGCCTTCCCCCAATGGGAATCCAGCATGCTGCCCTCTGAGGGCAGCTGATGTTGCAGCGGAAGGCTGAGGCTCTGTAGTCTATAGGTGAGGCAAAGGCGAGCCCAAAGACTCACGGAAAAGTTAGAAGTGACCATTCCATCTCTTGCTGGAGAGACTCCTTTGCTCCCTTTTCTATTCATTTCTATTTTAACAAGTGGTAGACAAGAGTCCCTGGACCCCCTCTTCTCTAAATGAGGCAGAGCTTTTGCATGCTACTTTCGCCAAATATCTTGACCAGTGGTTCTTAACCTGGGGTGTGGGGGCCCTTGGGGCCCTCAATGTCCTCACAGGGGGTCTGAAAAAGCTTGAAGTTTGCTCAGATCACCTCCTGGCTGCAGTGGAGTGGCCATGTGACAGGAACCAAGGCAAAGGCCATTCAATCCACTCCAGCCACAAACTTGCAGGAAGAAGCAGTAGAAAAGTCTTCCCTCCCACTCCAGTGCCTCTGAGGGAAGATTTCACACACACACACACACACACACACACACAATGTGTGTGTGTGTGTGTGTGTGTAGTTTATTTTGTAAGAATTGAGTCAGTGAAGACGGACCTCTCAACTACTTAATTGGAATTTTGGAATAGTAGACATTATTTACTCTGTTATAGAATTAGACCAACTTTTGATATGGGTTTTGATATCACCGGGAGGTCACATCATTGACCCACCACATCTGCTGCCATGGCGATGAAGCCCAGGCAATCAACTGGTGGTGGCGGCGGCAGCGGGGGCAGGGCAACAGAGCAATTCAGCCTTAATGCACCACTGGTGTATGTTACGTTGGGTACAGCTAGTAGTTTCTTGTTAAGACATGGGGAACACATTAGAAAGCTAGTAATTTGTAAAAGAGAATGTCTATAAGACGGAATATTCAAATACTGGTGCTGCTGAATTTTAAAATTTGAAAGGACTCTGAAACAAGCTTCTTCAGTTCAGAATTTTAGATCATACACTGCTTCCGGGTTTTAGGTCTCAGTTGCAATGGGCTTGGTACCAGCACTTCAGATTGATGAACTTCATAGCAGCTCATCTTGATGCCATAACATCCTATTTCCTGCTTTGCTTAACTTACTTGGGAGTGGTAGCAGATGTGGGAAAAAGAATGCTGCTGCTCCCATTATAATTCACTGTAACACTATCGTGGATAGTCAAAGTCATAATGGACCGTCTGATGCCTGACCTTTTTGCTGTGAGGCATTTCCTCCTAGCATAGCCAACTATATATTTGGAGAAAACTAGGAAGAGGAAAATCAGGGTACTCAGGGAGTTGTAGGAAGCATTCCTGCTCCAACACTTTCTGGGAATGTGATGAAGATTAGATAAGATACAACTCAATTTCTTATTTTTGTCATAACATTTTTAATTTAAGTTGATCTCATTCTTCACTGATACATGCTGAAGGGGGGAAACTTAACTAAGTAGGGTTGTCTTGTGTGTTTTTCTCCCTTTTTAAAAAGTAAAGGCATCCACTCCAGCTGGGATGCTGTGGTTAATAAAGGTCCAGTGGATCTCATCTTGGGCTTGTCCCATGCTGTTGGATAATTTATGCAGTCTGAGGATGTGGACAGGATCCTTCGAGAGGGAATCCTTTTTCCTTCCTGGCTTGTAAAAGCAGCTGGAGGGCGGCTGTCCAGCTGAGTAAGAGGAGTGGTAAATGCCTCATTGCAGCAAGGCAAAGTTCTATCCTGTCTAAAAGAGGATGTGGTGAGGCCTTTACTTATTGCATTGGTGAGCTACTGGCCAGTCTCCAACATTCCTTTTCCAGGTAAGGTTCTGGAACATATGGTGGTGTTAAGCAGAGCCTACACCCCATTTCTAGAGACCTCAGAAATTGTGTATTAATAAACTGGCATATTATTAATTTGGGTCATCAGTGTGATCTTCCACAAAGGAAAAAGCACAATGGTCTCAGAGAAGACAGCTGAATGCCATGCTTTTCCCTAGGGAAAATTCAAAAGGACACATTTCCCAGTGGAAAGGGACACAATGGATGGATGAAAGAAACTTTGGATGCTGATTTTGAAATTTCCTCTTAATCCACAACCTTAAGACAGGTTGCTCAAGCTTTTAAAATCCAATCATTGGACATTAAGAAACACATTAGCATCTTCTACACCTTTTGTCAAGACCAGGAAACTCATTGTGCAATCCATGTATCTATTGTTTCAACCCATGAAACATCCAATCCCCTCAGGTGTATTTGGAGGTATAAATGACCCCCAGAATATGCCCAAGGGTGCATAGTTCCAGTTACAAGGGAGACCCAGATTCCTCCATCCACTCTGCCAGATTGACTACAGGACAGGTTGTATCACCCCCAAGAAATCCTCTTGCTGCCCTCTGTCCCAGGTTTTTCCTACTGCCTTTCTGTAGCCTTGGGTGAATGCTTTTTCTGTGTGAATGTGTGTGTGTGTAGTGTTATTTTTGAACTCTTTAATAAAAACCATACTTAATTTCACATTCCATCCAGGCTAGTAATGGTAGACAAAGGTTTTCAAGATCCCCTTGTTACCCCCTTTCGCATAGCTAAAGTTGAGTTGCTGCTAATTTCCACAACATATTAGAAACTCAATATTTTCTTGGAATTTTCCAAGGAGCATTTTGGGTAACAGTGGCCCCTCAGCTCCAGAGGTTCATGGATGAAACAAATTATCTAGATTCTTTTCAGTCTGGCTTCAGGCCTGGCTATTGGCACTGAGACAGCCTTGGTCATCTTGGTGGATGGTATACACATGGAACTAGGTAGCAGGAGTATGTCCCTGTTGGTTCTACTGGACCTCTCACCAGTTTTCAATACCATTGACCATGGGATGGGACTTGGAGGTATTGTTCTACAGTGGTTCCTATCTTTCTTGGAGCAGAGAACTCAGAAGGAGATACTAGAGAAGTCCTGTGCTACACCCTGGCTGCTGGCCTATTTTTGATTCCTAAGGGATCAGTTTTGTTCCCTATGCTATTTAATATCTATATGAAACTGCTGGGAGAGGCCATCTGGAGTTTTGGAGTACAGTTTTTCAACTTCTGCCTTTACTATGACCAAATAGGAACAAAAAGGAACTATGTCCTCTTATCTTCCATCCATGGCCATAATCATGGGCCCAAGTGTCTGTTTGTAGGAGGCAGGGTATTGTTGTTTATAGTCACCATTGAAGACCAGAAGCAGTATACATTTCTTGTAGCTTTAGCAGTTTATTTAACACTGAGATCTTTTAAGAATCTGCTGTTATACAAGTATGCCCAGATTTAGACTGACAACAACATAATTTGTGTTCATGTGGGTGAACAGGAAGAGTTTTGGTCTCTTACTGCACAAAGAGGCATGCAGTCTTTTAAAATGAGAAAATAATTCAGTCTGTCTCAGCTACATACTTGAAAGGTGTCCAAGACACCAAAGCCGACAATCTGAATAGAGTGACATTGTGTCTAGATTAACCTGAATCAAGACATATTCAATGAAATAGAGCATAAGCTAGGTCCTTTATAAATGGACATTTATAAAGGGACTCAGTCCAATAGATATTGTAGAGGCTTTTCTCCATAAACAGAAACGTCTGTGAAGGCACAGGGTTACAACACTCTATTGTTACCATGACAAAGCATGAATCTTCATATTTTTCCCCCTCCAGTGCTACTAAATCCAGAATACTGAGGAAAAAGAAATAAGAGAAAGCAGGTAGTCTCCATATTGGCCAATAGAAATTTGAGTTCCAGTGATTCTACAGATATCAGTGATTCCACTATTACATGTACCAAATAACAACTGCTCCCGCAACCCTCCCCCAGAGGGAGGGAGGCGGCGGGAGGGTGTCTGGCCAGCCTGGCTGACCTCTCTGCAAGCCTTTCTGAGGGGACTCTGGGCCTTAGAATACCCGGAGCCCGCTTTGGAAGCCCGGGGACAGCAGCAGCTGGGTGGGTGAGCAGGTGGGTGGGTGGGGAGGAGGCTGCGCTGCCTCTCTCCGGCCTTCCAAAGTGGACGCCGGGGCTTTGGAGCTCCGGCGCCCACTTCGGAAGCCCGGGGCGGCAGCAGGCGGGCGGGTAAGTGGGCGGGCGGGTGGGGAGGAGGCTGTGCTGCCTCTCTCCAGCCTTCCAAAGCGAGCGCTGGGGCTTTGGAGCCCCGACGCCCGCTTCGGAATCCCGGGGACAGCAGCGCATGGGTGGGTGGACGGGCGGGTGGAGAGGAGGCTGCGCTGCCTCTCTCCGGCCTTCTGAAGCGAGCGCCAGGGCTTTGGAGCCCCGGCGCCCGCTTTGGAAGGCCGGGGACAGCAGCAGGTGGGCGAGCGAGCAGCGGGCGGGTGGGGAGAAGGCTGCGCTGCTTCTCTCCGGCCTTCCGAAGCGGGCTCCGGGGCTTTGGAGCCCCGGGGCCCGCTTAAAAAGGCCGGGGAAGGCAGCGGGCGGGCGGCTGTCTTCCTCTCCCTGGCCTTCCTGAGTGGACTCTGGGGCTTAGAAGCCTTGGAGTCCCCTCAGGAAGGCCAGGGAAGGCAGCGGGTGGGTGGGGAGGATGCTTTCTGAGCGGACTCCGGGGCTCTGGAGCCCCAGAGCCTGCTTAGGAAGGCTGGGGAAGGCAGCAGGTGGGCGGGAGGGAAGCTGCCCGGTCTCTCCCCGGCCTTCCTGAGGGGACTCCGGGTCTTAGAAACCTCAGAGTCCCTGTAGGAAGGCCAGGAAAGGCGGAGGGAGGGAGGATGCCCACCCCACCCCCCGGCCTTCCTGAGCAGACTCCGGGGCTTTGAAGCCCCGGAGCCGCCTCTGGAAGGCTGGAGAAGGTGCAGGCAGGAGGTTGCCCCGCCTCTCGGCCTTCCCTAAGGGGCTGGGGCTAAACCGCGAATAATCAAAACCGCGAGTGGGAAAGCCGCGAATGTTGAGGGACAACTGTATATCCTATCTGCTTGACCATTGAGTGCAAAGAATTAAGGTCTCAAAGATAGCCAGACAAATGATAATGACTTTATTGTCTTTACATTGGATATATAAAAGTATGTATGAAGTGACATTAAAAGTGTTTATGAAGCGGTGTGGGGAGAATGTACAAATAGACTGCAGATATTAAATTGGTACTAGCTTTCCTACGGAAATAATTAGATACAGATATGTTCCTGAATGCTCTTCATTGGCAAGTAGGGGCATTGTCAACTAAGCTGAAGACTGCAGGGGTGCCTGTGATGGCTTATCTCAATGTACAACAATTTTTGTGAGGGGCATCACTTCAGAATCAGCTACTCATGCACAGATTTTCATCTAGGGATCTAAAAATAGTTCTCAATGCACTGCCGAGTCATCCATTCAAACCACTTCATAAGGCTTCACTACATTTCCTGTCAGTGAAGGTAGTATTTCTAAAAGCATTCACTTCAGTGACAAGGATATCAGAGCTATCGGTTTTATCTATCAATGAACACTTGTTTTTAATAAACCAAGATCACAGAACTCGCAGGTTAGACTAGTGCCATTACTAGGTTAGACCTGTGGCATCTTTTGGGGTTAAGGAATGAGTATTTCAGTTTTAAGATTGTGCAAAGAGACCCAGACTGGAAAATGTGAAACCCCTTTCATCTTGTGTAGTGGAGTCAATACATTTGTTTACAACAAATGATAGCATTCAAGAAATGTACACAACAGCTGTGTGTAGCATGTCAACAACATTTATGAAGCACTTTTTAAAAAGATGAGGAAAGGCCACTGGTGCCTCCTTTGGTTGTAGAACTTCTTCAACTCATGGTTTAAAAAATAGCCACAACCTGTTTTTAGCTTGGGTATATCCAGCATCTTTGTGGATTGCTCCTCTGTCCTGCTCAGAGAATGAACATTTGGTGCCCAAGGGTCATTCTAAAGAGGTTCAGAGGAGTAATTCATCACGACCTGTACTGGATGTGGCCGCATATTCTTTGTGGGTAAAACTGTGCAAACTCTGTGAAGATGAAAAAAAGGATAAATGGATCAGAAAATATTCACCCCTTATTCTTTTCAAGCACTCACTGTGCTTGCAATCATACTGGTTATTCCCCCCACTGCTCCTTTTCTTGAGCATGTAGTGACCAATGATGAAAACAGGCCAAACTGAATACAAACATTGTGCACACTACAGTTAGCTGTCTGCCTGGCCACCTGATTCAGCCTGTAACTCACAACTAATCTGTGATTTTCCCCAAAGTGTACAGCTCAGCATGAGCCATTTTCTGGGTACAAAAATATTAATTAAGCAATTAAGAAAAACATTGCTTTCCATGATTAGTTTCCAATTGTTTAGTTAGTCCTTTATATAGCATATAGTAAGTATTTTACAAAATTTACAATTAGTCTCAACAAAAATTTTATGCATGTTCTTTTCAATATTTCTCTCTTTCTAAAAGTCTGGCTGTGGTTGCTTTGTAATGAACTTTTACTTTGTGATTAACACAGAAATTATCTGTGTTGCTGGGATTTTTGTCTGCATTTTTGAGTCCATGTTAATTTCTGAATCCTTCATACTAGTTTACTCTATTTTGGCATCCTGTTGTTCACTGTATCCTTCATGATTTCCTCATGAAGTGAGAAATATATACTAGTAATTTTGTTCTTAGTGTTTATACTAAATTTTCTGTTAACCTTTATATAGTCCATTGTTTAAGTTAACATGCTCTTTGCATAGAGGAAGTGTGAAGGGAAAGTCCTCTTATCCTCTTCATCTTTGCACAGGGAGGAGATTGATAGATGTTATGCACCTCTCGTACCTGTAAAGAAACTGGCTGCCACTTAATAAGGAAAGCTGACTACATGGCATGGGGGCCTATAATGGCCAAGCCCATTATTTGATAGACCTGGAAGTTCCCAGCTATGCCATACATTGAATGCTGAACAGAAACATTGTTGAAATTTCCATAAAGGAGAAAATAGTGTTCAGAAAATAGGAGGGAAGTAGGCACAAAATATCTACATTTTGGGTCCACTATCTTGGAACTCTTCGAAGTTTAATCCAGAATCATAGACTCTTCGACTTGAAGGAACCACAAGGATCATCTAGTCCAATGCCCTGCCATGCAGGAATACTTAACTAAAGCCATCCTGAAATATGCTCATCCAACCTGTGTTAAAAGATCTTAAAAAAAAAAAAGACTCCACTACCCTCCAAGGCAGTCCTTTCCATTGGCAAAACATTTACAGTGAAGATGTTCTTCCTAATGTTTAGGTGGAATCTCCTTTCTTGTCATTTGAATTAAATGGTTCATTAAATTAAATGGACTGCTGCAGTGAATGGTTCATTGAATTAAATGGACTGCTGCAGTGACTAAGGATGGCATCTCTCCTCTGAATGACTATCTTAGGGCGGTAATGGATTGGATGATGGAAAACAGACTCAAGCTGAATCCAGATAAGACGGAGGTATTTGCTACTGGGACCCATAACCCGGGAATGTAGATATATCCATCAGTGCTAGATGGAGTCACACTTCCACTGAAGGATTGTGTTTGCACCTCCAGCTGACAGCCCAGATAGATATGATGGTCAGGTGTGCCTGTTATCAGCTTTGGCTGATACGTCAGCTGAGACCCTTTCTGGAGCAGGGTGACCTAGAAACAGTAGTACACACACTGGTAACCTCCTGGCTTGACTTCTTCAACATGCTCTACATGGGCCTCCTGTCAGGTCCAGAAACTTCAATTGGTACAAAACATGGCAGCCAGGTTGGTTGCGGGTACATCTAAAGCCTACCACATAATACCTGTCTTAAAATCCCTTCATTGGCTGCCAAGTAGTTTCCAGGCAAGGTACAAGGTGTTGGTTATAACCTTTAAAGCCCTACATGGCCTGGGTCCAGGTTACTTGCAGGAGTGCCTTCCTCCATATAATCCACCCCACACACTTCGGTCCTCTGGGAAGAACCTGTTGCAGCCAAAGAAGACCAGATTGGCTGCGGTGATCCAGAGGACCTTTTCATCTGCTGCTCCTAGGCTATGGAATGACCTGCCGGATGAGATCTGTCATATTACCACCCTAGAAGGCTTTAAAAAGGGCCATTAAGACAGACTTCTTCCAGGAGACCTTTCCAGATTAGCCTTCCAGATCAAAAAACAAACACCCCCCCCAAACAAAAACAAATCTACCCGCAATTTTATTGAATTTGTATTTGTAAATTTTAATATATTCTGCTGTTTAATTTCTATTTTGTTTGTTTGTTTGTTTGTTTGTTTTTATGATTGGGGGGAGGGATGGGATATGGGATTGTTTTTAACTTTGAGCTTTTTTTGTTATATTTCATTGTCATAAGTATGTTGTACTCCGCCTTGATTCCCTAGGGAAAAGGCAGAATATAAATAAATTATATTATTGTTGTTGTTCTAGTGTCTGGAACAGCAGAAAACAAGCTTGCTCCATCTTCTATGTAACATCCCTTGAGATATTTAAAAACAGCTGTTATGTAACCTCTCCTTATCTCCTTCAGTTGTTCCTCATAAGGCTTTGCTTCCAGATCTTTGGTTGCCTTTCTCTGGACATGTTCCAGCTTGCCGATATCCTTCTTGAACTGTGATGTGCAGAACTGGATGTAATATTCCCTATACCCCTGTTGATGAAGCCCAGAACTGCATTGGCTGTTTAGACCACTGCATTACATGGTTGACTCGTGTCTAGATCCTTTTCACATGTACAGTTGCCCCTCCACATTCGCGAACTCAGCATTCGCGGTTTTGGGAGGCCCCCCCCGGGGCCCCCCCAAAACCGCAAAAAGGGGACTCCGGAGGCCCCTTGAAAGCCCTGGGAAGGAGCGGGGAGGGCCGGGGAGGCGTTCACGGGGCCTTTGGAGACCCTCCAGAGGCCCCGTGAAGGCCTGGGGTGGGTGGGTGGAGGCCGCGGAGGCCTTCATGGAGCCTTCGAAGGCTCCGTGAAGGCCCCGGGGAGGGAGGGCGGAGGATGGGGGGAGGCCCCGGGGGCCTTCACGGAGCCTTGAAAGGCTCCGTGAAGGCCCCGGGGAGGGAGGGCGGAGGATGGGGGGAGGCCTTCATGGAGCCTTGGAAGGCTCCGTGAAGGCCTGGGGAGGGTGGGGGGAGTCCGCGGGGGCCTTCACAGAGCCTTGGAAGGCTCCGTGAAGGCCCCAGGGAGGGAGGGGGGAGGTTGGGGGGAGGCCTTCACGGAGCCTTGGAAGGCTCCGTGAAGGCCTGGGAAGGGTGGGGGGAGGCTGCGGAGGCCTTCATGGAGCCTTGAAAGGCTCCGTGAAGGCCCTGGGGAGGGAGGGTGGAGGGTGGGGGGAGGCCTTCACTGAGCCTTGGAAGGCTCCGTGAAGGCCTGGGGAGGGTGGGGGGAGGCCCCGGGGAGGGAGGGGGGAGGGTGGGGGGAGGCCTTCACGGAGCCTTGGAAGGCTCCGTGAAGGCCTGGGGAGGGTGGGGGGAGGCCGTGGAGGCCTTCACGGAGCCTTCCAAGGCTTGGTGAAGGCCCCGGGGAGGGAGGGGGGAGGATGGGGTGTGGCCTTCACGGGGCCTTGGAAGGCTCCGTGAAGGCCTGGGGAGGGTGGGGGGAGGCCGCGGAGGCCTTCACGGAGCCTTGGAAGGCTCCGTGAAGGCCCCGGGGAGGGAGGGGGGAGGATGGGGGTGGCCTTCACGGAGCCTTGGAAGGCTCCGTGAAGGCCTGGGGAGGCTGGGGGGAGGCAGCGGACGCCTTCATGGAGCCTTGAAAGGCTCCGTGAAGGCCCCGGGGAGGGAGGGTGGAGGGTGGGGTGAGGCCTTCACTGAGCCTTGAAAGGCTCTGTGAAGGCCTGGGAAGGCTCGGTGAAGGCCCCGGGGAGGGAGGGGGGAGGATGGGGTGTGGCCTTCACTGAGCCTTGGAAGGCTCCGTGAAGGCCTGGGGAGGGTGGGGGGAGGCCGCGGAGGCCTTCACGGAGCCTTCGAAGGCTCGGTGAAGGCCCCGGGGAGGGAGGGGGGAGGATGGGGGGTGGCCTTCACGGAGCCTTGGAAGGCTCCGTGAAGGCCTGGGGAGGGTGGGGGGAGGCAGCGGACGCCTTCACGGAGCCTTGGAAGGCTCCGTGAAGGCCTGGGGAGGGTGGGGGGAGGGCAATCAATATTCGCGGTTTTTTGACATTTGCAGGGGTCCGTGGAACCTAACCCCCGCGAATGTCAAGGGACAACTGTATTGCTTTCAAGCCAGGTGTCTTCCATCCTATATTTGCACATTTCATTTTTCTTGCCTAGATGTTGGGAATCTTATATTCATCCATGCTGAAATTAATTTTGTTATTTTTGGCCCAATCTGTCAAGGTCATCTTGCATTCTGTCCTCTGCAGTATTCCTGTCCTCTGGGGTATTTACACCCCCCCCCATTTAGTGTTATCTAGAAATTAAATAAGTATGCCTTTTATTCCATCATCTAAATCATTTATAAAGATGTTTATCAAAATTGGGCCAAGTACTCCAAGGTACCCCACCAGTCACTTTTCTCCAGGATGAAGAGCAACCGTTGGTAATCTCTCTCAGGGTTTGGTCTGTCACCAAGTACAGATCCACTTAACTGTAGCGCTGTTATGTTCACCAGCTTGCCTGCAATAATATGGGGGACCTTGTCAAAAGCCTCATGAAATCAAGATGTACTACATCCACAGCTCTCCCCTGGCCTACCAGGCTTGTAACTCTATAAAAAAGAGAACGAGAGAAATAAAATTAGTTGGGCATGATTTGTTTTTGGAGAAACCTTGCTGGCTCACAACATTCCTTTCTAAGAGTGCACAAATTGGCTGTTTAATGATCTGTTCTAGAACATTTCCTGGTTATCAGCATCAAGCTGACTATGTGAAGTCGAAGGCTTTCATGGCTGGCATCCATAGATTTTCCTTGTGTTTTTTTCCGGACTGTGAGGCCGCGTTCTGGAATACAGTTGCCCCTCCACATTCGCGAACTTAGCATTCACAGTTTTGAATATTCGCGGGTTTTGGGAGGGCCCCCGCCCTCCCAAAAGCAGTGACACAGGGCCTCTGGAGGCCCCGTTAAGGCCTTGGGTGGGAGGGTGGAGGGCCGGGGAGGCGATGATGGTGCCTCCGGAGACGCTCCGGAGGCCCCATGAAGGCCTGGGGAGTGGGTGGGGAGGGCTGGGGAGGCCTTCACGGGACCTCTGGAGACGCTCCGGAGGCCCCATGAAGGCCTGGGGAGGGAGTGGGGAGGGTCAGGGAGGCCTTCACGGGACCTCCGGTGACGCTCCAGAGGCCCCATGAAGGCCTGGGGAGGGGGTGGGGAGGGCTGGGGAGGCCTTCATGGGACCTCTGGAGATGCTCCGGAGGCCCCATGAAGGCCTGGGGAGGGAGGGGGAGGGCTGGAGAGACCTTCACGGAGCCCCTGGAGATGCTCTGGAGGCCCCATGAAGGCCTGGGGAGGGAGGGGGAGGCCTGGAGAGGCCTTCACGGAGCCCCCGGAGACAGTCCAGAGGCCCCATGAAGGCCTGGAGAGGGAGTGGGGAGGGTCAGGGAGGCGATCATGGGGACTCCAGAGATGCTCCGGAGGCCCCATGAAGGCCTGGGGAGGGAAACGGGAGGCGGGGAAAAGCAACTATAGGGCCTCTGGAGGCCCCATGGTCGCTTTGGCAGGGGAGGGGGTGGGGGAGGGCAGTTGTTATTCGCGGATTTTTCGCATTCGCGGGGGTCTGGGGAACCTAACCCCCATGAATGTGAAGGGATGACTGTAGTTTCTCTCTGATGTTTCGCCTGCAAACGTCAGAAAGAAACTATTCCAGAACATGGCCTCACAGCCCAGAAAAAAACCAAGGAAAATCAAGCTGACTGGTCGGTAGTTGCCTGTGTCCTCTTTTTTTTTTTTTTTGCCTTTTTTGAAGATGGGGACAACATTTTCCCTCTGCAAATCTAATGTGATCTCTTCTTTTCTCCAAGAATTCTCAAAAATTATTGCTAGTGGCTATAAGATTCACCTTCTCTAGTATTCTTGGATCCAGTTCATCCAGCCCTGGAGACTTGAATTCATTTAGATTAATTAGATATTCAAATACAGTTAAACTGATGCCAACTTCACTTTTCTCCATCTTTTGTCTGTTATGTGATTCTTTGTATAGGCATCTCAGCAAGTGTGACTTAATAATAATTAAGTCTTAATGGTAATGAAATAGACTTAAACCGTGTTTAAATATTTGAAGGGATGTCATACTGAGGATGGAACAAGCTTGTTGTCTGCTGCTCCAGAGACTAGGACACAGAGCAATGGATTCAAACTACAGGAAAAGAGATTCCACCTAAACATTAGGAAGAACTTCCTGACAGTAAGAGCTGTTCAGCAATGGAATGCACATACATGGAGTTCGGTGGAGTCTCCTTCTTTGGAGGTTTTTAAGCAGAGGCTGGATGTCCATCTGTCAGGAATGCTTTGATTGTGTATTCCTGCATTGCAGGGGGTTGGACTAGATGGCACTTGTGGTCTCTTCCAACTCTATGATTCTATGATTTAAGGGTACCAAATTTGGGGAACATGGAGGTGGGTCAGGCTGAGTGATTAACATGTTGTCATTTTCTTAAAGTAATCAAAACCTTCAAAAACAATATACAGTCGTGTGAAAAAGAAAGTACACCCTGTTTGAATTCTGTGGTTTTACATATCAGGACATAATAGCAATCACCTGTTTCTTAGGAGGTCTAAAATTAGGTAAATATAATCTCATATGAACAACAACACATGGCATATTATACAGTGTCATGATTTCTTCAACAAAAATAAAACCAAAATAGAGAAGCCATGCGTGAAAAACTAAGTACACCCTTACTTAATTCCATAGGATGCCAAAATCTCTATTATTATCTTGGAGAATTATTAGCCCACATGGAAACCTGCAAGAGGAGGGTAACTTTGGGGATGTTTTCACCTATGTATACCAGTACTAACTGTAGAGAGCACCTCACTTAAAAGGAAATAAAGTATTTTTATTGGAATAAGAAAAAGTGAACTCATGCAACCAACACATGTGCCTAAGAACCATACAAGCCTATAGCAGAGTAAGATAGAAAGATTAGATAGAGGGAGAGACTCAGGAATATAGGGTGATAGTTACCAGTCTTGAAGAGAAAAGTTCCATGCAGTAAAGATACCCAGAGAGGCATCTGAGAATGGCAAATGAAGTTCTGATCTGGGTGTACTGAGGGTTTGTCCATCATGACACACTTTTCTATTGTTGCGGGAGTAATATTTATACTGTATTTCTTATCCTGAAGGGCTACTCTAGTTCTGAAAAAGCCTGGATGGCTTTCCCATGGGATAGACAAAGGAAACCGAAACTCAACTGGTTGTGTTAAATGCTGGGAGATAGGAATTGATGGGTTTATTACAACCTCACAAGATTGGACAGGAGGGGGTATAGGAGGGGCTTCTGTAGGAATTGATTTGGGAATGGTCACTTAATTGTTTGATTGAATGAACCATTGCTGAGGCACCCAGTGCTGGAAGAAAGGATTAGCACATACCCCCTTAACGTCCGTGTTTACTACGGGGCTTCCTCATAATCCTAATACGGGCTTTCTTGCCATAATATTTCTAAGACACATCCCAGGTCATTGTGACATCCATCTGACCTTCGGTTTGCCCCAGACAACCTGACCCTGAAAAGTGTCCAGTATTTCCAATTATGAGATATCATGGGGAGGGGATAGTTGGGCATACTAACAATGGTACACACAGCTCATTTACTCCATCGTTTCTGCTCCCTGCTGGTGTAACCACTAAACAAACCAGGAATAGTTTGTTTAATGTGTTATCAAAACAGGGCTTCAGAATTGTTGCTCCAAAACTATATAGGAACTGTTAAAAAAAACACTCTTGGTTTGTGGTACTGGCTTGGGAAAGGATGGATAGCACATCCAATTATTTCTGGTTTGTTCAGCAGCTGCAGTAGTGGGGAGGAGCAAGTAGGAGGAATTGAATGTATATGCCATCAGAGAATCCTGATGACTTTTTCTGTGGAAATGCAGTCAGAGAATTTTCTATCTTCTGCCATAAAATAAACATTTATATCTTTGCTGCCTTAGATATTTATTACTAGAGCCCCTATCAGTAATTTTTGGTTTGGGATTATTTTCACAGAAGCTTAAAGTGGCACCTCACTTTGTTATACCACTTTTGAAGATGTTTACCCTTTCAACAGATTGTTCTTAAATAATCAAGGACTGCAGTAAAATATTAAAATAGGTGGTCTTTCCATGATACAGGTCAATGTCCATATCTGCGGGAGATATGTTCCAAGACACATGTGTACACGTGTGCGCGCACGCGCGCGCACACACACACACACACATGGATAATAGGGAACCCTGTTATTTTCAATGAGATGAACACCAGAAGTTGACTATAGAATCACACTGGAGGACCTAGAAATGCCTAGAGTGAACACATTTTTTGGGTTATGAATATGAGGGTCAGCCATATCTGTGGATATGGGGGTCAACCTGTATTTAGTTTGTCCATTTATTCTTGAACACTAACATTGAGACTTTGAAAAGTAATAAGGTAGAAGTATATGCAGTATCTACAACTGGTATCTTCCAAAGGATTGTACGTTCCCCTTTGCTTCACTTTAGGTCAAAAAAAGTAAACAGCTGATCTTCCAAGTCTGCCAGGTAAATGGAACCATGTATGATCAATGCTGTACTGTTGAAACATTTTCCCACCTTTAAAAACTTCCATTAATAATGTTCAGGAAGAGGCCACATATGAACTGTATTCTAAGGAACAACTAAAGAAAAATGTTTAAATAACTGTGCTGGATACATCCCAATTTAGAAATATTGTGCATGGGGAAAGTCATACTTTTAAATGTAAAAAAAATGTATTATTATGCTGGGAAAAGGCTGTATCATTCATATAATAAATATTCATTTCATTATAACAGATTTGATACAGCATTACTCCTAATAAATTAAATGTAGGATGCTTGACATGTGAATATTTATATTAAAATCTATGTTGCCCTTTCCTTTATTCTCAAAAGTGATTCTTAAACACAGGCATGTCGACAGTGAAGGTTGCATTAATGTTTACAAGTTGCACAATGGCCAAGTGATTGGATGGAAGGCCTGACTCACCATATATGTATGGTGTTGGTTGTGCAAGCTCAGGTTCAAAACATGTTTGAACAGTAGATTCTGGCTTATATTGCCTGAACATTTTTGAAAGGCTTAATATATATAAGTATTTGCAAGCAAATGTCTGTAAATTTTGACAAAGAATCTCAGCAAATTTTACCATCTGTGCTTGTGGAATCTAATAAGCTGAAGCAGTGACTCAGTGTCTGAAAAGGTCATGAGGCTTTGAGCATTGTATCTGTTCTGTGTTTTTAGTGAGCACAACATTTTCGAACAATGCAAACTGCCTGAGTCATAAAAGCCTGTTATATTTCAAATCAATTTTTCAATGTCATGATCAGATGAAGCCTCCCAGTTTGAGGCTTATTAATTAAAGGCTTCCCTCCATAATACAGTTGGCCCTTGGTATCTGCTGGGTTTGGTTCCAGGATCCCCTATGGATACCAAAATCCACGGATGCTCAAGTCCCATTATATACAATGGCATAGTAAAATGGTGTCCCTTATATAAAATGGCAAAATCAAGGTGTGCTTCTTGGGGTTTTTTTGGGGGGGGGGATATTTTCAAGCTGTGGATGGTGGAATCTGTAGACTGTACATTATCTGTAAGATTTGATTGCTTGTCAAGATTGAGAACTTTTTGAAAATGGTTGTATACCAAGAGAAACTATTCCCCTGTATCCCCTGATTGATTATCCACTGATTCAATTATCCATGGGACACAAAACAGCACACCTACCATAGAGTCTTCCTAGAAAATGTGTCATATCTAGCCATTTTCTAGGTCCTCCAAGGCAACTTTATGGTATTTTAAACCGGAAGTCCCATTATTTTCAATGGCATTCTATTTTCAATGGTGTTCACTATTATCCATGGTTTTTGGCATCCACAGGGGTCCCTCAGAACTAATCTCCAGCGGATATGGGAGTCCTACTGTAGTTCAGAGTAATGTGCATATGATGACGCCCTTCATATTTTAGAGGACCCCCCGCCTCAAAGATTCTCATAAACTGTACTCTCTTATTTGATAATAATTTAATGGATATAAAAAGAGAACATGCAATATTTATAAGAATGCCCTTTTTTGCTAAATGACAAAGATGAAAGAGATAAAATTATGCATATAGGCTATGGAAGAAAAGGGCCAAAATTATCGTCCCACCACCCCATGTGAACTAAGGTTTTATTTCATGTAGAATTTTGCCTGGAACACCACAGTTATACACTAATTCTCATTTAGTTTGTTGGACCTCTGACAAAATATATTACTCTTTTTACAAACAAGACCAAAAACAAGACAGAAAGAATGGAGAGGGGATGGAGAAATCCTGAAACTTTCTAACGTACAGTTTGCAGCAAAGATATTTACAAACATTTTTTCTGCCAAATTAAGGTATTACTTTAAATGCTTTTAAAGAAGCATCATACCATGAAGATTTGACTGCTGTGCTGTGCTGAATTATTGCAACTTTTTCTTCTGCATTTCAAAAGGCTTGGAAATTTATATTTGAGTTATAAGCCATTTTTAATATATTCTTGTTTCTACTGATCTCAAATATTCTAATCAATTGCTTTGTAGAACTCAGTGCTAATCAATGTTCAGCTCAATAGCAGGGATGCAAGGCAATGCAAAAAGCAAAAATTGTTTTTATCAAATAAAGTTTATCAAATGAATTACTGTAGATAAGATTGAACTTCCATAGAATTAGTACATTACTGTAGCATTAGCATGTTGTTCAGAGAATAATGTGGCAGTATTTGTAGATTAAAACAATGTTAAAAAGAATAATTTGTGTTTACTCCCTTTCTTGTTTAACCTAATGTATGTTGTGTGTGGGTGTGCCTTCAAGTCATCAATCAACTTATGGTGACCCCATGACTTTCATAGGGTTTTCTTAGGCAAGGAATACTCAGACATGGTTTTGTTAGTTCCTTGCTCTGAAATCCACAGAGCAATTAGTACTGGACATATATCTAAACAGAAGCTCTGTCTTCAGATCTTTAGATGTATTATGACTGGGAGAAACTAGGAGAAAAGAAGTGAGGTAATTTTCACTTTCAGGCCGTACTTGTGGTTGGATTACAAAGCTTATGCTCCATTTTGATTAGGACTATGTGCTTCTTATGCTTTTAACTACCCATGTTCTTTGAGCATTGGACTATGACTCTGGAGACCAGGGTTCAAATCCCTGCTTGGCCATGGCAACCCACTGGGTGATCTTGAGCAAACTACTCTCTCTCAGCCTCAGAGGAAAGCAAAGGCAAACTCCTTTTGAACAAAGTCTTGCCAAGAAAATCCTATGATAGGTTCACCTTAGAATCACCATAAGTTGGAAACAACTTGAAAGCATACAACAACAGTTCTATGCCAATATAAATAAATAATTTCCTAACACCACACATGTTCAGAAATAAAAAAGAGAAACTATTCCAGTTAAGCATATTTGAAGGAATTATTCTCAGAGAACTTTAATATTGTCAGTGGGGGTTTTGGACCACCTGGGAAGTATGTATCTAAGGGACACTGTTTTACAGTAGTTCTGCATCTGCCTGTTGTGGACTGTGTGAAATAGTACCCCCTTCCCTCTGCCCTACTTGCCCTAGTGAACGACGATGAATGTGAATACATGCAAAGAAGTATATTTAATACAGATAATAAAGGTGATACAGATGAATAAAGATATTGGCAAAAATTGGCCACAACTTTCTTTTTGGTGATAGTTGCTGTGGTTGGACTGGGCATGGGTTAAACCTGCCTGTTTGGCCGATGACGTATCTCTTAGCTTGCCTGCTAACAGATCACGTGACCTGGTCAGGTGACCGGTCACGTGACTGACCACGTGACCAGATCATGTGATACGACCCCCGATAGGTGGGGTCTCCGTAGTCATGAACTTGAACTTGACTTGTGCATGACCTCAAACAGGACAACTGGAGACCCCTGACCCCGAGTTTGGGTGAGAACCCATGCCCACCACCACCAAAGCCGAGCTCCCGCCCCCCCCCGAGCTCGGCTTCCACTAACCCTGCAGCTGTCGCCAAAGAGAATCACCTACTGACTGGAGGGCCTTGATGCTAGATGTAACCAAGGAGCAGACTGAGTTCCAGTCGGATGTACGAGGTGTAAGCTCTGGAGTAGTTCTGTGTCTGCCTGTTAAGTGCAAACAATGATACTAGGGAAATTATTCCGTCTTGGTCTTCCATTTTGTTTATCTACTACAAAAAGTTACTGAGTGGTATAACAGAGTTGGCCTTAAAATGACAAATCTTTGGCAAATGGGTATGAAGGGTGTCATCCCTCCCCGTATACTACCGCATGTCCTTCTTCATCCATTAACCTCTCCTGCTGTTCCCCACCACCTTCTGTTCTTTCTCTAACCTGGCCTTTAGGATAGGAAGGGTGCCTCTTTCCCCTCCCATCCAGTAGGATTCACAAATTACTTTGCATCATTCTTCCTTTACACATTTGCTGCCTCTGTGCTGCTTAGCCATCTTTGTCATTTTACAGTTGGTTAGAAAAGAACAGATAAATAAAGTTAAGGCAGTATAGCTTAGTTTTGGTGGCAAAACTCATGAGAATACACTAATGGTGGTGATGGAAATAGCAGAAGTAGTACTTCTGTCTTGGAGCCCTGCAGTCCTTATGATGCAGGGCTTTTGCCCCGTTCTACTCCTGGGCAGTCCTGGGCAGTCGTTAGGACTCCTGGGGCAAAGATGGAGGGAAGATGGGGTAGGACCCACTAAAGCATTATAAAAAAATACCTGCTTTAATCCGCTGCTGCTGGGAAAAAATGTATCGGGCTCTGTATGACTGAAGAAGCCTGTTCTGGCACACTGGCCTGTTGCTTCAGCTGCTCTCTGCCTCATTTTTGTACAGCAGGAAGCAGCCCCAGAGCATGTGACCAAGGCTGGTCATATGCAGGAGGCCTTGGTCACATGTTACAGACCAGCTTCTTGCCTTCAGAAAGAGAAGGGAGACACTGCCACCAGCAGCTGCAGCAATGGACTGGTGTGCCCGTCTGGACTCCATTCCATCCAGGTAACAGGGGAGGAATGGTCCTGTTCCTCTGCCAGGGTACACCAGTGGGGAGCCATCATATCCTGGCTTATATAGATGAGCCCTTAGATTCCACATGCCCTCTCTCTAATCCTCTGTTCTCTTGTTCCCTTTCACAGATTTGCTTCTTGGAGTTGCTCCAAGGAGCACCTTACCCATTTCTGCTAGTCCCTCCACAGCCCCACTCCATCTTCATGTTCTTTCCCTCCCTATGCCAAGGCCTTAATTACACTGTAGGATGCTTCCTTCCTATTCCCTAATTCTCTTATGCCTTCCTTGTGATAGCTTCTTATGTCCTAGCTCATTGTCCTGGCATGTCACACAGTCTCAAGAAAGCAAGCAAATTTTCCTTAAGGTCTCTTTTCCACTCTTCTATTCCAAATTTACTTTCACTTCCCTGTGACCATCAGTATTTTGGAATAACAGTGTAACAGGATAGTAAAATAACTGGAGATAAACACATTCAGCTAACTAAACAGATTCTGTCTCCATTTTATCCAGCTCCTTTCTTCAGGCAGTATCTTATTGTTCTTGGTTTGTTCATCTTAGTCAGTTCTCCTGTTCCATCAACTTTCACCCTTTCACTCTATGATTCCTTAAAGAAAGTTCTTCTTCATCACCCTTTCTGTTCTTCTCCCCAAGTCTTTTCTTTCCTAACATTCTTCCCTGGCTTTTTTTTTTTTAACCTTTGGTGAACATTTTGCCATATTGTTTCCTGGGCTAAACCTCCTGACCATTTCCTAATTAAATTACTAAACTTTTGGCAAAGCTCACTAGTACGAACACACTATAATCCTATTTTATAGTACTGTAGAACCAAATTAAATGCCAAAGTGGAGGATAGTGTATTTCCTCCACAGCTGGTTACAGCATTCTCTGTGTTGAGGAGGCTGATTAGAAAGGTTTTATGATTTAACTATACAACTGAATTTTTTTAGTTTTATGTTTTCTACTTTTTAATTTGCATTTTTAAATTTATATTTTGTTGTGTAGTGGGTGTGGCTGTAAGCTGATTTGGGATGTGTAGGGGGCTGTTGAGGATAGGGTGACTTGCAGGTCTCTCACTCATAGGGTCACCATAGGTAGATGTTGACTTGATGCCATTTAAGTGATGGAATTTAGTAGTTTAGAAATGGCAGTGTGATGGTGGTGGTTAAAGCAGTGATAATAGCAGTAGAAAGTAACAAATAATAATAAAAACAATAATGTTTGCTGCTTATAGTCTTCAATTTTTTCCCCATCATTAAATAATTTTCAGCTTATCTTTCCAAGTCATAAAGTTTATTAAATGATAAACAAGAGAAGGAGGCAGCCTATGGTTCATATTGCCAAAAATGCTGGAAGAGAGCCATCCTAGTTTTCAGCTTACCTAAGAGAAATAGGAGAATGTTGGCAGGCAAACCATTACGACTTTTCAAGACTCTTGTGAATACTTCATTAAGGAGCTGTCAGCAAAGGAGTAGACTGTAAATTGTAAATATCTCTCAAAAGGAAGAAAATTGGTTAATAAGCATGGCCATGTTTAAAACAAAATTTTGGCAATTTAAAATATGGCTCCCAAGTATTCCAAATGTCAGTTTTCCAAGCTTTGCTGAAATGTAATTGGGGTTGACAAAGGTATTTTCAATCAGCAAAGTGGACAATTGTACATACTTATGTGCACCATCCAGGTATGGATGTGGAATAATTAATATATATGAGAGATGCCTGGTCTCTTGTGTTTGGTGTCTCAGCTGGCTTCATTGTTATTACATTTCCCAGAAACAGATGCAGTAAGCGAGTCGTGTATATACTTGGAAAACCTCTGCCTACTTCTTGCTTCTGAAACTGGACTAGAAATAAAGTTAATGGGCTGTCCACAGTGACAGTATTTCTCACCTATTTCTAGATGACAACAGCCACAAATTACTTAGCTTCTTCTAAACATTAAAAAACCAACAAGGTGAAGCTCTATTAAATGATAGGATTATGTCAGGGAGGTGTACAAGCTCAGTAATGAATTTGCAGAATGGCATAAATAACAACCCTCTTTGGCAAGCCCTATGAGGATCAGTTAGAAAATACATGGCTGCTAGATACTCAGCAATATATCTGTGCCAAGTGCAATGAACCAGTTGAAAGGAACTTTCATTTAGCATAAAAATACTGCAACTGTCCCTTAGACAGCATATGTGTGCCATTTCAGTCTTTCGTGACTAATACTGGAGGCCTTTTCTTAGGCATATCTCAACATAGGGATGGTAAGAATGTTCATAGTTATTCATTTCCTGGTTGAAAAAGAATGGGTTTCCCAGTAGTTGGAAAGCAAAGTCAGGAAGAATACCCTAACTTGAGGATCCATCATGCACCATACCTCATGAAGTTGCTTATCGTAACTCTTTCTCCAATATAACATGTAAGGCCAATCTTGCCCCTTAAACACAGTCAAGATTGCTATTTGCAGGCCACATTAAACATACAACAGTCTGGCTAAATATTGTGTCAGGGGACCTTTTCTACCAGGTGTCTTCCCTATTACACCCCTTCTCCATTGACTCCTATTCAAACCTCTCTGCTCTCGTCAGCTCCCTTCTGCAAGACCATGGCTTCTGTCCTTTTCTATCTTCTTCCACCTTGTCCAGAACTCCTCATAGCCTTCCCGACACCCAGTCAGTAGAATAGTTTTCATCCCCCTCCCAGGGAATATTCCTTCCCTTGGCTTTTTGTTTTACTTTGGCACTTTTTTCTTCACCTCCTGTCCTTCCTCTATCTCTGCCCACCTTCTCTGGCCCTAGCCTCTCCCTTCTTACTTTCTTCAACCCGTCTGCCTGTCCCTCAACTCCCCCCAACTCCCTGGCCCCTCTGACTCCCCCATTCTGATCGTTCTCTTGCCTTTTTGTCTCTGTTCTTTCTAACCTTTCTTCTTCCAGTCTGATCATGTCTTCTCCTTTCTCCACCTTGTTCTCCTCCTCCTCCCAGCTTGTTGGGGGCAATTAGCTAAAAGACATTGTAAAACACTTAGGGAGTACTCCAGCACTGATAAGCAGTATATAAATATCAATGCTATTGCTATTGCTCTGTCTCACTTCTTCTTTTGAATCCTGCCCCTTCCTCACTTCTGCCCCTTCCTCCCAATCTGAAGTAGTGCACACCTCTAACTGTGCCTCTGCTGCCAGACTTCTGTCCTTGCTCTATGTCTCTGCCACCATCTCCCTTCATAGTGTTTCCTCCCGGACGCTGTTGGATTGTCTTCCCTCTACCCCTCCTCCATGATGTCAGGTACGTTGTGAAGGACAAGGTGGATGCTGGTTGCAATCGCTCCACCCATCCCCTCTGTGCATCACAATGTATCATATTTTTGTGAAAGATTTTTGTGTGTGCAAGGTTGGTGTTTTCTGTGCATAAAACAGCAGTCTTGCACAATGAAATATAACCACATAGTGATTTTTTTTTTTGCACAGTATTGCTGGGGTTTGCGCTGAAAATGGCAGTCTTACACAAAACATACATATGGCTATCTCGCATACAGAAGCCTTGTGTACTTTTGAACAGAATAATTTCCAGAAACATTTTAGGTTGTGTGAATACTAGGCAAGAACTGTGCAGAAATATTTGGTTTTTTCCACAGCAGGAAGAAAATGGTGGAAATTATTCATCCTTGCTTGTGAGAAATAGTTGAATATTTGCATCCGTATCTCAACATGTGGCAGCTGTGTTGTGATTTTTAGTCAGTTCATACTAAAATCAACATCATGATCATATACTTTGCGAGTCATATGAATGCTAATGTAACACACTGCTAATGCTAATGCAGTATAGTTTTGCATCTTTAATGCCATTGAAGTTGTTTACAAACCGCAAGTTGTGATGGTATGCTCACAACCAATTGTCAGCATGTATTATTGAGATTCATAAGAAGATGTCTGCTGTGCCTGGAAGGTGATACAGACTGAAAAGCCTATTCCTTAGAGACGTTAGAGCTGACATGCTCTGCTGTCCAAGGAACGGGTGTCACCATTAATTTTTTATGCATGCTGCAATAGATTCCATAGGTACTGAGAAGGTCTCAAGATGCTTGGAGTAGGCATGGTGAATAACTACAGAGCTCCTCTCATGTGACCCAAAACACCTCTGCCTGTCTGGGATGGATCTGTACATAAGCAGCAAATGCTGCCAATGTTATAGGCAAATAGGATCATGGCTATGCTGCAGCAAGATGGCTGCTTGTGCACTTGAGATAGAGCTGGGAGAAGTGTTGACTCACTAATTGAGGGCACTAATAGTGTCATTACACTGGCACTGTAAATAAATATTAATGTGCTACATCATATTGTATAAGTTGTCATTACTAAATTTGAGTATTGGTCATATAGGATCTTTACTCCTCAACTGCATTCTTCAATATGTTTTACTAGTTTATTCATTTCATTCAGTGAAGAGAGCAGACTGACTTCATGAAAGCTCCTGTGTGTAAAAAAAAAAAAAAAAAAAGTATATGGAAGTCATTAGTGTCTTAAAGTTACAATGAAAGGATTTTAGAACTTTTCACAAATAGCTCTGCCTGTTTTAATAAAGCTTGCAAGAGAATAATACTTTGGAGGATATACTGTCCATTTCTTTCTAATTAAAAGAGAAATGGAACACTCAAGGCCACTTTCTCTTCCCTTCTCTAACCAAGAAAGATGACTAACTCAATCTGTGTGACTTCACTTATGAGATGAATGAATGGCAGACAGTTTGAATACTAAAAAGGGAAGATGCAGTTCATAATGCAACATTAGGGGGACAACAGTTCAGAGAAGAGGGGGAATGACACATACTATGACTGAGAAGAAAGTGTTGATATGTAACTCATATAATAGACATCATTAATTAGAACCTCAAATAACTCCCCCCTCCTGCTTTCTATCAGGAGCTTATGAGGGTGGTGTCCCTTTCTGAATGAGCTTAATCCATTTTACTCCATTACACACTTACAAATATGTCCATGGTTCTATTGTTATATGTGCTCTAGCCAGTGTAAACTTGCTGTACATGTGTTAAAAACAACAGCCATGTACATAGAACAAAAATGCTTTGAATGTTCAATCAGCTTATGTGAACAACTGGATTTGAGGTGAGTGTCAGTAGAGACAGAACCAACTCAAGTTTATTTATTTCATTTATTCAATTTATATGCTGCCTTTCTCCCGAAGCAGGATCCAAGGCGACTCACAAAACAAGTACAATTATTAAAAGCATATAAAAAAAACCAACATAAAAGCACCCCAATAAAAGCCCCATGGATGCAGTTATATCAGGGATCTGGTTGCATAGTGGTTAAATGCCAATCCTACAAGTCACCATGTTGCAAGTTTGATTCCAGAGGGCTCCAAGGTTCACTCAGTCTTCCATCCTTTTGTAGGTCAGTAAAATGAGTACCCAGCTTGTGGGGACAATTAGCTAACACACATTGGAAACTGCTTAACGCAGTGTAGATGTGTAAATTGCTATTGCTTAAAACAATTTGTAAGCCACTCTGATGGCCTTGTGGCTGAAGAGCGGGTATAAATAACTAATAAATAAATAAATAATACATCAAAGGCCTGCTTGAATAAAAACGTTTTTGTCTGATGGTGAAATGAAAGCAGGGAGTGGGCTAGCCTAGCCTCCTGCGGGAGGGAGTTCCAGAGGGTGGGAGCAGCCACAGAGAAAGCTCTCTTCGTGTCCTCACAGGGGAGCCTGTGATGGCAGTGGGACTGAGAGAAAGCTTTCTTCTGAAGATCTCAAAACCCTTGCAGGTTCATAGAGGGAGATATGATCTTTCAGATAGTTGTATAGGGCTTTATAGGTCAAGACCACCACTTCTACCCTTTCATTTATTTATTTGGTTATATAGCTCCTGCTGCCTCTTTAGCTTCACTCTTTCTTAAAAGGGAACAAAAGGCAAAGCAAGCAGAACAGAGGGGGCAGGCAAAGAAGTCATGAAAGTCCATCCCAGCTTAAGTGTCCTCTTTACAGGACCACCTGATACTTCCTGCTCGTTGTCACATGGAGAAGAACATCAGATCTCAGCTTCTGCTGCACTGTGGCTTGTTTGGCTTGTATAATTTTGGGTGCATGGTACATGATGGTTTGGTGACTGTCATGGAGAACTGGAATGTAGATCTATTGAATGAAGGCTTCCTTCTAAGTAAACATGCATAAGATTGCATTACATATCATTCAACTCTATTTTCCCCTGAGACCATATGTACAAATGATACCTCTTGTGGCTTGAAGTTTTATACTCTGTTCTATCCCTTCATACACACACTATTCTATTTCCTCACAATCAGTTTGTTCCACCACATATAGAATAACCTCATTCTTAATTGTTTAGACAAAATCCTTTCTAATCCAGAAAATCTTTCTCTCCTTAGTTTCAATAATTTATCTCTGAAACAAAGGGGAATTGTTTCAAAAATTCAGGGGATTCAGTAACAAGAAAGATGATGAATATGATAGCTGCATTGTTATTTTTACACATATACCCAAGACCATTAGGTAATTGCAGTTTTTCTGCATTTAAATGTGAAAATGAAGTTCAGTGGCTCTGCTCATGTAATGCAACACACTGAACGGAGGGAAAACTTTTCTTACTTGCCTTATTGTGTCTTAAGAGTGTTCACAGATCGAATTAAAAAAAAGTATAATGTTGTCTGCACACTAGTCCTAGTCCTATGAATCACTAGCCATAGGTCATAAGACTGAGGTTAAAGATTCTCTTATTGTAAGTGTGGGAGTTGTGGCCCTCCAAATGTTGTTAGACTGCAACTCCCAGCATTCCTTACCATGTCTAGGGCTGATGGTACTTGCTATCTAACAACATTCAGAAAGCTGCATGATTTCCACCCTTGGGTTATTTTAAATGGAATGTTTGTTTCTTCTCTCTCTCTCTCTCTCTCTCTCTTTTTTTTTTTACAAAGTTCTTTGGTAACATAAAGTAAGGTTAAAAACAAAATGATGATGATTCTTGCAAAAATAAAAACAGCAGCAACACAATGAAAATGACAACCTTTTTTTTTAAAAAAAATAAGGACTAAAAATGTGGGAGAATAAAGAGGTCTTCATGTGATTCTGAAAAGACCACAGTGTAAGTGCCTGGAAATTCTTACTGGGGAAGTTATTCTATATTGGGCAACCTACTTGTGAAAAGACTCCCCAAAAGACTAAAAGACATTAATAACAATGTACACCATACTGTTAACTGAGAGCATCTAGAGAAAGGCCTCTGAAGATGATGCTAGACTCAAGACAAGTATATACTGGAGGCACCTAGTGAGTGCTGCTCCTTGCTAGAGTGGTAAGGCAGAGCCAACAAGTCACCAGAGGGTGAACAAGCTGTCTCTAGTCTGTCACCCAACTTCCTCCTTTGCAATATCTACATAAATAAATACAATTATAAAAACACAAGAATAACATTATCAACAAGAATAATCATTATCTAAGCCTTTTGACAGATTAGCTATGCCTTACTAGCTAATAATTTAGTTTTCATTGTTGAACTGCTGGAGGCAAATGGATCAAATCTGAAGAGTTTTACCTGCTTCCCCCACACTGCTATCAACTTAAGGCAAAGTTGGAGGAAGTGGTATCTTTGGCCAGAGAGCTTACAAGCAAATGCTCTTCAGGAGGGTGAATCTGGGGTGCTGAACCTTTACTACCATTTCCTTCTTAAAGCCAGCCATGAGGAAAAACTATTTGCTGATCGGGGCAATATTTTATAAGTGGTAAACAAAGCAACATCAAACTGTTACATGTTTCTTTGCTTTTAAAAATTAATATACTTAGTTCTGGTTTCTCCGTGCTATATATGTAAAGGGGTTATTTGTTTTCAATCTAGAAAAGAAGAATTAAAGAAGGGAAATTAAACTGCTGGGATGCATTTATTTAGGGAGCCATTTGGCTTTTATTGGAAGGAGTTTCCACCCAATTTAACAAAATAATTTTCTTTACAGAACTGTAATTGCCAATTAAAATTATGTTGGATAGAACTAGTACACATTTCTTATATAAACAGAGCCAGGGAATTTAGCTTTGCTCAAATAATTTGAGTGCCCATGCATGGAGTTTTCAAGTGTCATTTTGATGGTCTTCAAAGAAAATAATGGGGAAATGAGACTATATCTTTCAAATAATTGGCCTTGTGAGTGTGGAGGCACAGTAAGCAGGAAGTTAATCAAAACTTAAAATAACCTTATTGACAAAGACTCAAGAGTGTAAACAACTAGCTAGATGACATTGATTTGATAAACTGCACTATTATAAAGTGTTGCTGTCATCTGCTCAAAAAGTAAATTGAAGGCAAAATAGCCTTGCAGGGTGTCTCCTCCTGATTTTTTTTTTTTCTATTTGAAACTTTTTGGCCAGTTTCCATCTGGTATTGTCAAAAAAGAAAAACAAAACGTTTGCTTTACAGGTAGTCCAAGAAATATTGTACTGAAGTCTAGAATGGTGTGAAACCTAACTTAACTTTTTAATACTAATTTGAAACAGGGTTACATTTCTCCCAAAGCATCACACGAATGTTTTTTCCCCCTTTTAAACATATTAATGGATTGGCAAAGGACCTAAAATCAAATTAGCACTCTCTAATTCTCAATATTTACGAGGCTTAATTACACTTGAAAGGATGTAACTTGCAAACATCACTTCCCTGAGCCCAGTAGGATGAGTCTTATTTTGCAGTCTCTTCTCTGGTATCTTAATCTGCTTCTAGTTCCCTTCCTTTAAATTCCTTCAAATTCTGGGGGCCTCACTTCTAGTTACAGCCATACATGGCAGTGTGTTATTTATGTGTATTAATTATGGTCCAAAGTGACAAATGCCCATATGTTGCTTGAATGTAGAGGATCTTAGTGACTCTTCTGTTGTGCAGTTTGGAGAGCAGGCATCTATGTAATTTATTGCTCATATATATGGATGTATCATAAGGCTAGTCTACACTTGGGCAGAAGTCTGAATGGAACTCTGTTCCTCCTGCCCCACACTTAACCCCGAAGTCACACTGCCGAATTCATTCTCAGCAGGAACTTCAAGTCTGTTGTCTTCACTATCTGGACTGTCCCTGCAGAGTTTTAGCCAAACCTGCCATCACTGCCACCACTGCAAGCCAGGTCAGATTCTGGTAGGCACGACATTTTAAGCTGTGTGCTTAAGCTTCAGAAGCAAGTTCCTGGCAAGTTCCCTGGCAAAGGGAGAGGGTTTTTTCCCCTCTTCCTCCCCCACCTGCTCTCACCTATTGCTTGCTTCAGTGACACCTGTTTACATCATCCATCAAAGCGATGGGCAAGCAGGTGGGAGAGGGAAGAGAGGAAAAACCTTTGCCTTTGGCAGGGAACATACCAGGAACTTGCCTCCAGAGCTTAAACACACAGCTTAAAATGTTGCACCTGCCAAGATCTGACCTTGCTTGTCATGGTGGGAGTAGACAAAACTCCAGGGGGGAAAACAAAAAGCAAAAAACTGAACAACACACATCAAGGTAAAATGCCCCAAATCTGGGCTCTATGGGGCCATGCTTTATGTGGCCTTATTGCCCCAAATTTGGTGAAAAGGACACATGTCATGTGACAATATCATCACAGATTCGGGGGGGGAGTGTGGGATTTTAGAGGGTTTTTTTTATAGTATAGACAAGGCCATATTCTACCATCCACACTGACTTCACAGTCCCTGGAGTTTCATCACCAGTTAGTTTGTTAGACCGTGTTCCCCATGTTGTTGCTTTTCAAAACGAGATGAAGCCTATAGATCTTGAGATAATAGTTCCAACAGGAAAGAATGTGTCCTCATTTAGAATGTTTCCTTTATGGGCTTTCAAGTAGCTTCAGCTGACTATATTTTCCTCCCTCAGTCCTTTTGTTCAATTCAGAATGGGCTGGAGCAGCGGGAGGTATTGGCTTAGATATTATTGATGCAGTGAACCCACTCCAGGTTTTAGTCTGAATTTTAAAGCCAATGTTTAAGGGACTGAAACTTATTCCCCCAACTCAAGAAAACATTCAGCACCTTAGATAACTACTCTTAAACATGCACTAAACTTGGAACAGATTCATAACTCCACTGGTATCAGACCTCCACGTTCCACTGGGCTGTGGAATGGGGATTTTTGGAGTAGAAGCAATGTGCATAGACCTTCCCTCCCCTCAATATGTTCTTGGAACATATGGAAGCTAATTTCTGGCATGGACTTGCTGTAAGGATGTCATGGTAATATATATGAAGTACTTTATTCTACATAAAATCATACTGTTTTAACAGCTAAAGGTTTTACCACCTTTATTGGTGGCTTCTACCATTTATTTATTTAAAATATGTCTCTTATCGGCTCCCAACCCACAAGGGCTCCCAAGGTGATGAACAAATAAAAGGCGATTGAAACAATACAAAGATAAAAACAGTTAAAGAATGCATTAAGATACTCTTTTAAAACCTCTAAAAACAGTCTAAGAACAATCCTAGAAATAGTTTAGCATGTGTCCTATGTATGTTTGCAAGTATGTGGCCTGTTCACATTTTCTGTTTTGTCCTTCTGTACTGTATGTGTGCAGCAAGCACTATTGGTCTGTGAAATGTCCACAGAGTAGAATGGCTTTGCTACTTTGATATCTCTTCTGCCTCTATCATGTATAGTGATGAGCATGTTCAGATTTCACTGCACACAGTGTATGAATGTACATTTGAGCCTTTCATTCTCATACTTTACTTGGATTTTAGAGGGGCATGTTTCCCCATAAGAATAATATCTGAAGTTAAGGGCCACATCTTGACTTTTTTGAATTACGTCAGAGGCATCCTGAGACCGTAGAAATTCTAGAAAATGTTGTTTTCTGATACTGAAGAAAGAAAAGGAGAACAAAATCAAATTGCTTTTGAACTATGCAGAGGCAACACTTTCAAAACGGTATTGTCTTTTACAGAAAAGGAAACCAACTTGTCACTGTTAGGGCATTGTTACTGACAACCTTTTTCAGAAAGTCATGTTAGCAACTGCCCCCACGTGCTCACTTTTGTGTAGTCACATTGGTAATGTAAACTAGAGCATATGATCACAGTGCCTCCTCTTGTATAATGTTCTATTCATGAAGTGAAAGAAACAAACTGAACATGTCTAATTTAGCTTGCAAATAAGCGTAAGTGAGTTATATGTAAACTGATAGACTTGCACAATCTTCCACATTATGATTATTTGAGTCAAAGCATTCATTTTTCATGGTAGAAACAGAATGTTTTTCAGGTTGTAAGCAATTTATTTCCACTTAATCACAAACACTTTAATCCTTAATTATAATAATGTGATCTCATATCTCATAATACAGCTGTGTCTTTGAACTCATATTGGTTCAGGTTGATTAAGGTTATAGAAACTATGTAATTAATTCCTCCCCAATGGTATCCAATTTAAAATTTAATATTCTGATATTTAAATTTATTTTCTTCTTGTAAACAAGTTGAAAAAATTTTGAACAATAAAAGTTTTAAAAATGAAAGTCTCTTTCTGTTTACTACAATCATCTCTGATACTTTACTTTATTAAAACACAAAGGTGAATTTTTTGCTACAGATGTATCAGATGTTTCCAAAATGGCAGCTGAGGCTGAGCCATACTAGTGCTACCTTCCAAGAGTCCTAGGATTTTAATCTGTGTTAAAGGTTGTATTGTCCTTTTAACTGGGCCTAATGTGTTTTTATCATATGATAAAGCATTAAATACATAGTAATATTTGTGTATTGTACTTAGGTCACAAACAAACTACCTGAAAATAATATCTTCCTCACAAACTATCATTTGCCCAGAAAGGGAAATTGCTGTTTTTTCCTATAATATCTTCCCTGTGGGAAATTATAATGTCATGGGTGATTTTCATCAGGAAAGTGGCATGCAGAGGAGTTAATTCGCAATCCCCACATGCTAGTCTCAATATAAAGTAGGGCCCAGTAGCTGCTTTATTTTATTTTTTTAGAAAAACTATTGAAATAAACAAGTGCAACCATATATTGTCTAATTTGACTGTTATAATATCAATTTAACTAAAGAACAAACTAGACTTAAACACAGAGTTTCATTCACTTTTAAGCCATGCTCATGTGTAGAAGAGAATAAATAGGGAAGAGGGGAAGGAAGTGATTGCTTTAGTTTTAACTGCCTCATTTTTGCGATTTTATTTTGTTTCTCTGGAGGTTTTAATTTGTCAGTGAAACACAACATAGCAAAATACCACTTTACTGTAAAGCATTGCAGATAATCTCTGTATTACTTTGCTACATATTACATAATCCAAAAGAAAAGAATGATTTTGCACTCATTATATATATATTAAAAAATCTGCTCTGTTGTGCCTATCAAACATTTATCCTGCAAATGTCAGTGAATAATTAAAAAAACAACTAAAAAAAGGCATTTAGTTGTACAGGCTGTATTTCAGAGGACGGCAATGACAAACTGTCTCAGAATATTCCTTGAGATTTGGCAGTCTTTCATTCATAGTCACCACAAGCTGAAGTCAACAGCATTTAACAAATTCAGATTAAGCATTGTTGGTGTAACACATTGTGACATAAGTGCAGTAATACAGTGTCATTGCTTCCACAACACCCTGCCTGTACACTGAGGTCTTCTCAAAGGTGTTTCCCCCAAAGAGTAGCAGAAAGCAACCAGGGCCTTCTCCAGTGGTGGTGCCTCACCTCTTCAATATTCCTCTTGACAAGACGGAAACATTTCTAGCTTTTCAGGTCCAGACAAAGATCTTTATATTTTTCTGAAATCTTCAAACATGTTGTAAGCCACTTTGGAAGGAGTATGTGAGTGTGATGTGTAAATTGCTCTCTTGCTCACTCACTCACCCAATACGTTAGGTGAGCAAAGTGATCATGTGGTAGATATGATCAGAATGATGATGATGTGAGATCAAAACCATGGGAATTTCAAATATTGTACACTGTTTCTTGTAATAATTATTTAGATGCTGTGCAGTGAGTCAGGGTGGCTGTCCAGAGAGAAGTTTTTGTAAAAAGAAATTGGTGGAGAAGTGAGAAGAAAAACAGTGGCTAACATTCTGTCCTTCAGAATGAGTAATTGCTGCATTTTGCAGGGCAGGGCAGACAGAAGTGAGAAAACTGTGTTTTCACAGTGCTGTCTCTCAAGTAGCTTTGGTTGTCCTTAACCTGTCTGCCACTTCAGAACTAATCTCTCTCTCAGGCCTCATGCAAATTGATTCCCCAGTCCCCACACTAGTTCTGCTAAAACACAATTCCACAATAAAATTTACTGACCTTGTATTTCCTTCACCAGCCTGCTTCCTTTCACTCCCATAGCCCTTCCTGTTAGTGCTTATACCTGCCTTGTCAAATCTGGTTCTAAGTAAGTTCTTTGTGGTGACTTTAAAGAACAGTGTTCCTAAAGAACAGAAAACATTTTCTCTCAAAAATTTATTCTTTGTTTCTACAACCTTTCTTGGAAGAAATCACAACCTAATCATTATATGGAGACACTGATTATTTCATTGCACAGAGAAAGTAACATTAGTGTGTTGTGCTGCATTTATTTGAATATAGAATCTTTCTGATTGATCCTCCTTCCTTAAAGTCAAAACTACAGTTGGGCCCTTGGTATCCCCTCGTGGATACCAAAATTTGTGGATGCTGAAGTCCCATTATATACAGTGGCATAGTAAAATGGTGTCCCTTATATAAAAGGGCAAAATCTAGGTTTGCTTTTTGGAGTTTTTTTAAAAATATTTTCAAGCCTTGGATGGTGGAATCCATGGATGCCAAATCCATGGATACAGAGGAATGACTGTATGTTGTGTAAAATGCACAGCATACAGCTGAAGCTTCCATCTTTACTTACAATTAGCCTTGTAGAATCATGGTGCAGACTGGAGCATCATATACAGTTAGGAGAGACCTAAATGTTTGTTCTGCCCATTATTTTCCTAAATATGCATACATGACCCTACATGACAGCTTAAAAAAGAAAAAGAAGGGGGAGGGAACTCAGTCAGCACCAAAATAATCTTAAATGCTTAGCCACTCCAAGCCACCCCTTTCATTTTTTGATCTCTTCCTCCATTCCACCACTTCCAGTGTCATCATGCTGTCCAGCTTCTTGTAGACCCACAGTGGTCAACAGCATGGAGATAAGGAGCAATTTCCCCCAAGGCTAACCTGTAGAATTCAACCCACCCCTCCGAACAACAAATGCAAGTTTCTGTAGTGCCTCTCAAAACAATGACAGTAAATGATGTTGTGTCCCTCCCTCTCACCATTTTGAGAAGGACTGTAGAGGAAAACAGATATTTAAATGTAATACAGTATTCTAAGGTGCAAGAATTTTCAGACAGTGGAGAACTAAAAGGTATGTGTAAGATACAGGAGGGAACAAGGTTGATTATGTTGTTTATTCTGTTCTTGGGAATTTTGTTGAGAACAATGGGACAGGAATATAAGATAAAAGGATTAAATATGACAGGATTCAGCATTAAAGTGAAAGCATTTGTTGCTTGTTCTGAAAGATCCCTTGGACAACATTGATATATTGCTGATAATTATAGAAGAATATGGAGAAGTAGCAGGTTTTAAGACCAATAAACAAAAAATGGAGATGACAAATAATATGAATAATAAGAAAAAAGGAATTGACACAGCTATCGGGTTTCAACATAGAGAAAAAAGTTAAATATCTAGGCATCACTATTTCAGATAAGAATTGATCATTTTTTTCTATAATGTATAGAAAGAAATTAAATATGGTCTACTGAAATGGAATAAACTTAAATGAAACCATACCAATACTGTAAAATGATAAACCATATAAAAATTGGCAGAAGGATTTGTCAAACTTTATCTGGCAGGGAAAGAAACCCAGAGAAAGTTTTAAGATTTTCAGGAGGACAGAAAGAGAGGCAGTTTGGGGTTACCAGAACTTAAAATATATTTTGATGTCTGTTGTTTGATCTGGCTAAAAGAATGGGTGATGTTAAAAAATGAGAGATTGCTTACTTTAGGACACAACCTGAAATTTGGTTGGCATAGTTATTTGTGGCACAACAGAGTAAAAAATAATGCAGACTTCAACAATCATTTCGTTAGCTGTGCCATTTTGAGCTTAAGAACCAAATACAAATCCAGGTTATGTCCTTAAATACCACTATCAGTTTTGGTGCAAGAATCATTTTACAGAATTGATAAAAATGAAAAAGAAAATTGGGTGATCTATTAGGACTTAGTGAAATTTGAAATATTCAAAATCAGTGTAAAACAATTGCAGAGCTCTGGACAGAAGGTATTCATTTCCTATAGTATTACTATAGACAATTGGTTAAAAGATATAATGTTGAAAAAGAATATATGGCTTTGAACAACAACAACAAAAGGAATTTGAGTCAGTTATGTACAAATGATGACCATTTGATCAGTACAAGTTTTTGAACCTTTCGAAGCTGTACTGGCTTGCATCATGTGTTTTGCAGTGTGACTGGCCAATAAAGCTATCACATTTTTGTGGATTCTGGATTTTGTTTGGGCACATGGCCAACACGGCTACCCCTGAATGTGTTTCCTAGGTTTGTCTTATTATAGGTTCTATATTGTGTGATATATGTGGTTAAAAGTATGTTATGTCAATAGGTTATATGTTTACAAATATGTATTTTTTCCAGCAGTGTGAGGGACTCCTTGATCTTGTGGTTTGGCTCTGCCTCCAAGATTAACAGGCAGGGTAATTTACAAATAGAAAAAGAACACACACTCCAGGGAGGAGAGCCAACCCCAACTTTCCCCAGTTGTGTTCTGCCTTTCCAGGCTACAGGTCACGTTTTTTTTCTTTGCTCTAGCTTTGTCAATAAAGAAAGAGAATTCACTCTGGGGAGAATGGCTAGCCTTAGTCATAGACCCTCTCATGTTGCTGACGTCTCCTCTGAGGAGGAAGAGGTGGCTGAGGAGCTTGTCGTGCTGGCTGGCCAACATGCACAAGAACTCTGGGACCTCTCAGGAGGCTCCCTGATGAATCAGTTCAATGCTGTGGGGTGCCAACAGAGCACAATGGGGTCCTCTTTGTGAGGGCTGCACAGGAGCCCCAAAGGGATTGGAGACCGACACGCTGGGTCTGCCTGCCAATGCTGCATTGGACACCTCACTGGTGAGCAATGCTTCTCGTTTGGATCTCCCCTCCTATCCTGGATGGGAAAGAACTGCAGCTGCAGTGTGGATTGCTCTGGTCACTCAGCATGCTGTGGCAGCAAGCAGATTGGGGGGAGATCCATGGGAGGAAGAATCAATCATGGTGGATAGCACAGGGGATGGTTCACATGCTTTCAAGACCTTGGGTGGGGGAAGGGCTCACACTTTCTCTCCTACACTTTCGGGCATTTCTGGCAGGGCTGTCTCCAGACCTCCTCCTCCTAAACACTCCTAAAAGATGTGGATAAGGCAGGCGAGCTGCCTTGAGGTACGAGAGAACACTCTCCTCTTTGCAAATGAAGCATAAAGCTAAAGTACTCTGCAGTCACTTCCTGGGAGGAAGTGGACTGAGAATTCAGCTGATGTGTCAGCAAAGGAGGAAGGAGAGCAGTCCTCGGAGGATTATTTGAGGCTAATACCTTTCCTTTGCTTTTAAGAAAGATGGGGAAAACCTTGGAGCTTTTTACTTCTTGTAAGCCCCAGGGGAACAAAGTGAAAATGTTCCTGAGCTAAGATCAAAGGGGAAGGCATCACCAAATATGGTCCCATTTCCTGATGTCTTCAAGGAGGATATGGAAGGGGAGTGGATGCATCCTGGGGCTTCACATACTCCTTCTACTAGTGCAAAATCCTTTTATAACTTTTCAAATGACATCATAGATAAACTTAAATTGCCAGCCATTGATGCTCCTGTTGTAGGGCCGGTCTCTGGCTCTCTATTTCCTCGGGATGGCAATGATAATCTCAAGAGTCCTGAGGATAAGAGAACTGAGGCTTTTTTACACAGATCTCACGAGGCAGCTGCCTTGGCTATCAGGATGGCAGCGGTTACTTCCCTTTTTGCCAGGGCTGCCATCCAGTGGTCTAAGGACATTCTTGCTTCTTTGCCTGAAGGGGAAGTAAAATTCCATCATGGTATTAATAAGTTGTCTAAGATTTCGTCCTTCATAGCTGATGCCAGCTTGGATGCCTTGCAGTTTTCCTCCCATTCCTTGGTGGCCAATGTGGCTGCCAGATGGCAGTTATGGCTCAAAAACTGGAAAATGGATAATAAGGCTAAGGCAAACCTGTCTATTTGTTCCATTAGGGGTGGAAAATTGTTTGGGGAGACCATGGAGGAGCTCCTAGTGGAGACCAAGGACAAAAAGAAAGCTCTTCTTTACCTAAGAAGGAGGAACACACGTTTTTTCGTTCCCCTTCACTTCACAGTCCTTTCGTGGCTTTAGATCTTCTCAAAAATATTTCAGATCCACCAGAACCTCGTGGAGGTTCTTAAATCAACATGCCAAGGGTCAGGCCACCTCTTTCCCCAAGTTCTCTGCCCCTCTTCCCAACAAACAGGGGAAACAAGTCTGGGCAGTCTCTGACTGTATGACACTTCAGGTGGGGGGGGGTCATTGTATGTTTTTACCCACATTTGAGAAGCTTCCTCCTCAGATGCTTGGGTGGTAAGGGTGGTAAGTCACTCAGGGCTATACCATAGACTTTCTGTCAAAATCCCCTCCAGTTTTCAACCAATCATTTCAAACCAAATCAGCACACAAACATCTTCTCATGTTATAGTTGATATACCACTTACTTCAAATTCAGACAATAGAACCAGTACCTCACTTGTAAAGGTTCACCAGGTCTTACTCAGTTCTTTTTCTAGTTCCCAAGAAAAACAAGGACTGGAGAGCCATTTTAAATCTCAGAGGACTCAATCAGTGGGTTTCCAGGTGAAAATTCCACATGGAGACCCTTCAGTCTATTCTGGAAAGTCTGCAGGAAGGGAATTTTATGGCTTCTTTGGATTTACAGGAGGCTTATCTGCACATCATGATTCATCCAGCACGTAGGCAATTTCTTAGGTTTGCTTACAGGGAGGACCATTACCAGTATTGGCCTCCTCCCTTTGGTCTATCTGCTTCTCCCCAGGTGTTCACCAAGGTCTTGGTGGTGCTCATGGCCCATCTCAGGTTGCAAGGGATACATCTTCATCCCTACTTAAACGACATCCCAATCCAAGCATCGTCATTATCCAGAGCCAACCAGGATGGTAAGATAACCATCCAGGTTTTGAAATCTCATGGCTTTGTAGTGAACAGGGACAAAAGTCACCTGCAACCTGTTCAGCACCTGCAACATCTGGGGAACATCCTCGACACAAGGCTGTACAAAGTCTTCCTTCCTCTGGACAGAAGACACAAATTGCAGACTAGTTCAGGGAATTTTGACTCAGAAGAGGACTCCACTCATGACCTTAGCCAAATTACTAGGGTTGATGGTAGCCTCCATAGACTTGATTCTTTGGGCAAAATTCCACCTCAGGAAACTTCAATGGCCTCATCTTCCCTATCAGGATCAGATAGCACAGAAGGCATACATGCTATAGCATTGTCAGCACAACTGAAAACCTCCCTTATGTGGTGGCTGATGGACGTGCTTCACCAAGGGATTCCTGTCAGGGAAACCATGAGGCTGGTTGTCACCATCGATGCCTCCCTAATGGGCTGGGGTGAACATTACGAGAGTCAGATACTCAGGGAGTTTGGTCTCTTCCAGAACGGGAGCACAGTATCAATTTGCTATAACTTTGGGCAGTTCGTTTAGCATTGTTCAAGTTCCAGTCCATCATCAAGAACAGATATATGTTGGTCCAGATGGACAACATCTCTATCAGAGCCCACATCAGCAGAAGGGGGGGTACTCTTTCCTGGTCTCTCATGAATGAGACTACTCTCCTGTTTCAATGGGCAGAGTGCCATCTTCTGTCAGGGATGATGGGAGTTGTAGCTCTTCACCTCTGGCTCAAACTCACCACCTTGTTATGCAGCAGAGCCAACCAGCTTAGATCAGTGGTTAATGCTTTTCTCCAAAGCAGCAGAGTTTCAGAGAATAGGCTGAAGATCCTGACAAACTCTCCAAGCCTTCTCACTCTTCTCCAGGTGTCTCCAAAACGTCTCCAGGATTCACTCAGGCAACTCAGTAGTTTTATATAAAACCTACTTTATTTTTCTATATAAATATACTATATGGTCAACAAATCACAATCTCTACACACTACTTTACAATATCTCCAAACTATTCCACCTCTACTCCACCACAAAAATACATTGGCAAACATTGCAATTTTATAGCCATTGTTTATCACCACCCACTAGTTTGTTTCCACCCAGTGGGTGTGTACTTCCATTCTGATTGGTCCACATAGTTCCACCCATGCCTAAGACCAACCCATGTATTTCAACATTTCACCTTGTACACTTAATGGTTCTCAGGTGTTTCCAATCTGCATTCAGTACCTCTGTCCTTGGCTCTCAGGCCTTCTAGATTACATTAGCAGTTTCACCTGTGTAGCCCCATAATTGCTCTTGCTTAGTCATTGTGACTTTCACATACATATTTTATTTCTTTCACTGTATGTCCCATGTTGCATTTTCCTTAACAATCCCCTCCGAAATAAAATATTGTATGTGTCTTACAATGTCATTCCAACCATTTGTGTCAGCCTTTCATGTTTTTCTGCTGTCAATGCTTTTGTGAACAAATCTGCTATGTTGTGTTGTGTTTCTATATATCTCAATTCTATTTCACCCTTCTGAACCATGTCTCGCACATTTTGATATCTTACACCAACATATTTTGTTCTGTTCTTCAAACTTTCAGTTTCAGCCATCGCTATGCATGACTGTGAATCTTCCAGAATTTCTACTGGTATCTTGTAACTTTCATTTAAATCATTTAGCAATTGCTTAATCCACTGTACCTCATTTACTATCTCATTCAAAGCAGCGAATTCTGCTTCCGTTGTGCTTATCGCTACATTAGTTTGTTTTCTACTTCTCCAAACTATTGGACTTTCACTATATTTAATTATCATTCCTGTAACTGACTTCTTGTCTCCTAATTCTGATGCAAATGAACTGTCTACATAACAATCTAGATCTGAACTACTGCTTCTTATAATCAATTTCCTATCTAAGGTTCCTTTCAAATATCTCAATAAATGTTTTACCGCTGTCCAGTCTTCAATTTTTGGATCATTAACCCTTCTAGACAATACATTTACAGCATAAGAAATGTCTGGTCTGGTGTGGCAAGATATGAATTGTAAAGATCCTATTATACTTCTGAAGAGACTCTTGTCCTCAAACGCTCTAGTTGTTTCTTCAGACACAAAACCAGTTGTCATTGGAGCTCTTACTATTTTTGCATTCTGTAATCCACACTTTTCAATCAATCTTTCAATTTTATTTCTCTGACTTAATAAACAATGTCCTTCTTCTGTCCATTCAACACAAATACCTAAATAAGACTTCAATACACCTAAGTCCTTCAAAACAAACTTCTCAGACAATTCTCTTTTTACTGACTCAATTTCCTGTTTTGACTTTGCTGCTACGCACAAATCATCTACATAAATCACTAATACTATGTCTCCTTTTGTATAAACACAAGCATCTGCAATGCTCCTCTTGTAACCTAGCTTAACTAGCTCATCATTGATGCACAGATTCCACGCTCTGGCACTTTGTTTTAAACCATACAATGCTTTCTTTAATTTATATACTCTCTGACTACCATTTTCTTCAAAACCTTGTGGCTGTTCCATAAATATTTCTTCATCCAGAACCGCATTCAAGTAAGCTGTCTCAAAATCAAAATGTTCTACAACTAAATTCCTTTTTACTGCTACAGCTAGAACCATTCTCAGACTTTCTGGCTTTGCAGTTGGAGAATATGTCTTATCATAGTTCTCATACTGCTGTTGTGCAAAACCCTTAGCCACTAACCTAGCTTTATATTTGATACTTCCATCTGGCATTTCTTTCCTTTTGTATACCCATTTACAACCAATTACTTTCTTGTCTTTGGGTCTGTCAACAATTTCAAACACATCTTTATTTACCAGGCAACCAAACTCATTATCCATTGCATCAAACCATCTTTCCTGTTCTTCACTAGAATAACTTTCCAATTCTTCAAAACTTTCAGGCTCTTCTAGTGCTAAACAAGCTCTTGCCTTTGTCACAACAAACCTATCTGGAGGCTTTCTAACTCTGTGACTACGCCTGGGAATAAAATCTGCTGTTCTGTCTCTTTCATCCTCACTTTCTCTACTGGGAGTTGTAGTTCTATGACTAAATCTCTTGTCTTCAGTCATTCGAGTAGTAGTAGGCCTAGATGCTATCTCCTCATCGGAAGAACTACCACTGCTGCTAGGTGATGCTTCCTGCTTAACTGAAACCCCTCCGTTTCCTGAGGTTGGTTCAGTTTGTGCTTCTGGCTCATTTGAACTCCCTAATCTCAAAAACACTTCTTTATTGGCATGCAGTTTGTCCCAACCAGCATGTCTCTCAAAATTTGCAGACCTAGAATACTGCACTTGTTTTCCACCCAAATGAAACTTGTAGCTATTTCCAGAATACCCCAAAAACCTAAGCCTTTTGCTTTTGGGTTCTCCTTTCCTCCTGAAACAAGCAGGTGTGTAAACATGAGCAAATTGTCCAAAAACCCTTAAGTACTTGTAATTTGGCATTCTCCCATACAATACCCTGTAGGGAATGTCTTCAATTTCTGAATGATACAATCTGTTACTGATATGTATTGCAGTCAATGTTGCTTCTGCCCAAAAACTATCTTTCACCCCTGCATCTGCCATCATACAAGCAGTAATTCTTTTTATATCTTGTATTTTCTTCTCTGCTAACCCATCCTCACTAGGACAAGCAGGGTTTGTAGTTTCATGCCTTATTCCCACCTTTTGAAACCAGTTAAACAATTGATTATTTAAAAATTCTCCTCCTCTATCAGTAATAATGGTGCCTACTCTGCTATCAAATTGTCTTTCCACCATTCTTACCCATGCTTTTAAACTTTGCCCAGCGTCAGATTTGTTTTTCATTATTCTCACAAATGCAAACCTTGTATACCTATCAACAATTACTAGGAAATACTTGCTTCCCCCTAAGGACAAGCAATTAGCTTGGGCAACATCTGCATGTACATACTGAAATGGTCTTTGAGCAATTCTTTTTGTTTTCTTAGCTACTGGAAAAGCTCTGACCTTTACCTGTTGACACACTGTACAATCTAAGTGGTTTTTGCAATCAGTAACTTTTAAATCTGGACACATACTGATTAAATTCTTTAAACATTTGAAGCTCGCATGGCCAAATTTTCTGTGAAGCTCGTGTATGCAGTCTTTGTGGATTGGAATATTTTCTATGTTATTAGCTTCTTCAACCCTGTAGCTATCAATATTGTCCTCCAAATAATAAAGTTTGTCCTTTTTCAAACCTATGCCACGCAATTCCCCATTCAGTTTTATCTTACACATGTTCTTTTCAAATATGACTGTGTAGTCTCTTTCTGTTAATCTGCTTACTGATAACAAATTATTTTCTAACTCCTTTACATGTAAGACATCATTAAAATTCTCTTTTAGCCCTGGAATGTACACAGTACCCATTTGATTTACAGTACTTAGCTCTTTCCCATCAGCCAAAACTACAGTATTTACATTAGCTGATTTTCTATTACTTATTAAATTTATGTCATTACACATCAATGATGTGGCTCCTGAATCAACTAGCCATTTAGAATTTGCATTTTGTTTTTCCTTAATCATGGTTGCAACCCCCTTTTTATTACCACTGTCCCTCAAAAATGGAGGTCTGGACTGTTTTTGATACTGCCGCGGCTGCCATCTGCTCTCTGCTTGCTTGTGTCTCTCAGCTGCAAAATGTTTACAATGTCTCTGCAGATGACCAAACTTCTTACAATAAAAGCACCTCCGTTGCTCCCTTGTAGAGGCTGCCTCCTCCTGCATTCACCAGACAGGAGTTGTTTGTTGTTTTGGCACAGTCTTTAAGCTTGCTGAGTCACCCTGCTCAGACATTCTTCTCTGGTTCTCTTCCAATATTCTGGCCACAATTAAGTCTCTATTAAGCTCAGTTTCCTGCAGGTTTTGCAGGCTGTTCGTTATGTTGTCCCACGAAGAGTCTAGCGATTCTATTAAAATGTAGCATTGCTGCTCTTTGCTAATCTGCACTCCCCTCAGTTCAGCTTGCACAAACAAATCTTGCATTATTTTTAAATGTTCTATCACACACTGCCCTTTAGCCATCTTTTGCCTGTATATTCTTTTAGACCATAGCATTTTTGCAAAAGCAGTTGAAGGAGTGTGTAATCTCTGCAAGGTATCCCACACATCCTTGGCAGACGTTTTATCTCTGACGTCATTAATTAAGTCTTCTTCAAGCATGAGATAAAGACAGGCTTTTGCTTTACTATCTCTCTCTTGAGTGGCTTCATCAGCGTCGGCTGCGAGCCCTGTTTCAACTGTTGACCACAGACCTTCCTTTACTAGTAGAGATTGGGCATAAATCTTCCAGGTAGAGTAGTTGTTTCTATTCAATTTACTAAACTTTAGAAATTCCATCTTGATTTGTGCAGTGACTCAATTTGACACAGTCCTTCTGAGTATGCACAGCCAACCCGTCTGGGCTTAAGCAAAACACAAAATGATTTACTTCTGAAGCTTATCAGTGCAGCACAAACAGCTTGCTCTGATCTGTCGTCCACAAAGCTTTCTCCCACTCTCTGGAACTTTCAGCTTCTGTGGATGCTGGGTGCTCTAGTAACTGGGCCCATAACCCTTGTCAGGGATGATGGGAGTTGTAGCTCTTCACCTCTGGCTCAAACTCACCACCTTGTTATGCAGCAGAGCCAACCAGCTTAGATCAGTGGTTAATGCTTTTCTCCAAAGCAGCAGAGTTTCAGAGAATAGGCTGAAGATCCTGACAAACTCTCCAAGCCTTCTCACTCTTCTCCAGGTGTCTCCAAAACGTCTCCAGGATTCACTCAGGCAACTCAGTAGTTTTATATAAAACCTACTTTATTTTTCTATATAAATATACTATATGGTCAACAAATCACAATCTCTACACACTACTTTACAATATCTCCAAACTATTCCACCTCTACTCCACCACAAAAATACATTGGCAAACATTGCAATTTTATAGCCATTGTTTATCACCACCCACTAGTTTGTTTCCACCCAGTGGGTGTGTACTTCCATTCTGATTGGTCCACATAGTTCCACCCATGCCTAAGACCAACCCATGTATTTCAACATTTCACCTTGTACACTTAATGGTTCTCAGGTGTTTCCAATCTGCATTCAGTACCTCTGTCCTTGGCTCTCAGGCCTTCTAGATTACATTAGCAGTTTCACCTGTGTAGCCCCATAATTGCTCTTGCTTAGTCATTGTGACTTTCACATACATATTTTATTTCTTTCACTGTATGTCCCATGTTGCATTTTCCTTAACATCTCAGATGAGAGTACTTACAGGGGATCATGAACCACCAAGTGGATTGGCTGAGCATACAAACTTCGATGCTGTTTCAGATGATTGTTCAGCAGTTTGGTTGTCCATGGGTGGATCTGTTTGCCTCCTCAGAGAATCTCAAACTGCCTCGATTTGTATCCAGGTTCTGGACCAGGGAGCATTAGCCTTTGATGCTCTCATGATAGAATGGCCACAGGTGTTGTGTTACACCTTTCCTCCAGTGGTGCTATTGGCAAAGGTACTGAGGAAGAACAGATTGGAAAGGGCAGAGGTGATTCTCATTGCTCCCAGGTTGCCTCAGAGGCCGTATTTCCCAGACCTGGTAGAACTGCAGGTGGAGCAGGCTTGGCCTCTACCAGCTGGACCAGATCTTCTACAGGAAGGTCTTCTTCATCCAAACCCAGACTGGTTATAGCTCCACTCCTGGAGGTTGAGTGGAAAAGGCTGCTGAAAGCTGGGTATGACAGTGATGTTGTGGAGACCATTCTGGCTACTAGATGTCCTTCCACCACGTTTGTATGAATCCACGTGGAGGGCATTTTGTAAATGGTGCTGTACTAAAGGAATAGGTCTGTTGAAGGCTTCAGTTGGCATGGTGTTAGCTTTTTTTGCAAGCAGGTCTGAAAAAAGGTCTGTCTCCTAATACACTCCAGAGACATGTTTCTGCCTTAGGGTCTGTTCTGAAAGGGGTATGTAATAAGTCATTAGGTTCTCATCCTCATGTTCAGGGGTTCCTGAAAGGAGTGACCTTACTTAAATCCACAGTGATCCATAGATTCCCTTCCTGGGATTTAGGCATTGTTCTTTGAGCAGTCATGAGTCATCTATTTGAACCTCTGCAGTCGGTTGAGTTGAGACTTCTTAACTTCAAAGTTGTGTTTTTGGTGGCTGCCACTACTGCCTGTCCAGTATCTGAGTTAGGTATCCTGTCAGTTCAGGAGGAACTTTGTGTTTTTCACAAAGACTGTAGCTTTACGTTTGGATTCTTCCTTTATTCCGAAGGTAAATTTGATTTTTCATAGGACTCAAGAGTTGGTCCTTCCTTCCTTTTGTCAACTCCTTTGGCTGAACAAGAAAGGCAATGGCATAAGTTGGACGTGCGTAGAGCACTAAAATTTTGTTTAAAGAGGACTAAGGAATTTTGTGAGTCTGACTCCTTGTTTGTTTTGCCGAATCTTCAAAAGAAAAGAAGCTTTCTTCTTCTACCATTGCTCATTGGATTCATTTGTATATTGAACTAGCTTATGTACATAGTTCATTACCTGTTCCTCAGGGTATTCAGGTGCATTCCACTCATAGTGCTGTGACTTCAGTGAATTTAGGTACTGTGGTGTCTTTGGGAGAGATTTGTAAGGCAGCTACTTGATCTTCTTCCTTTATTAGGCATTATCGCATTGATAAGTATGCTTCTGCTGAGGCTGCCTTTGGTCATCATGTGTTGCAGCAGGTAGTGTGTTAATCTGGTCATGGGAATTTTCTGCCCACCCTAGCAGGGACTGGACTGCTTTTTAGGTCCCAAGATCAAGGAGTCCCTCCCCATACTGCTGGAAAATGGAACATTGGTACTTACCATGAAGGTTCCTTTTCAGCAGTTGTGGGGAGGGAATCCTTCCCAGCCAAGAGTTTTGGCTGTTTTGTATTTTCTGGAATTGCTGGAACTTGGTTATCCATCTCTGGGGAAGGTTGGGGGTTGGCTCTCCTCCCTGGAGTGTGTGTTCTTTTTCTGTTTGTTAATTACCTTGTCTGTTAATCTTGGAGGCAGAGTCAAACCCCAAGATCAAGGGTGTGTTAATAAAAATATGGGGGTGGAGAATAATTTTTCACTTGGAATCCAAATCGGCCCTTAGCCTGTAGTACTGGGCTACCTGACAGGCTTCTGCAAGCTACTCTTTTTCATCGAAACCCCTACAACCTGCAGTAAGGGCATAACAGTTGACTGCAGTGCAAGGTTATTGTTTACTATCAATTTGCAGTGTGCAGCAATTAATATTGTGAGGTTATTGCCTCTCAGTTACAGCCAAAACACCAACACAGAACAGGGCACTAGTAGCACTAGTGCAGAATTGTTGCAGGAAAAATGATCAGTTTCAGCATTTTATTAATCTGTGGCTAAAACACATATTACAGATTTTTAAAACTTTTTTTAAAAAACCCCACAAATCTTAGATAGGACAAGGATATGTAAACATTTTGATGTTAAAACTTGTCAGGACTTTATTCTAAAGTAGTTGTGCTAGATTGGGGGTCAGAAAAATGTAGCTCTTCAGATGCCTTTGGACTACTATTCCCAGCCTTATTCACCATTGGCTGATGGGTGCTGTCATTGAAAGTGTGGTCTGGTAAACCACACTTTGCCCACCCTGGTACTGGTGATGACTGATGGCTTGCATGTCAATGGAATGGAGAAGCTACTTTGGATTTTACACCAAAAGAACCACCTGTTTTGGGAATAGGATTCAGCACCATGGATACCTCCTTTAACATTCAAATTAAAACTCATAGATTCACACCTCCACTGACATGGAAACCACCAGCCACCAATACCCTGTACCAGTGTGTGTGTGTGTCTGTCTGTCTGTCTGTCTGTCTGTCTTCATGTCGCTTGTCAATTTATGGTGAGTCCATGAATTTCATAGGATTTTCTTAGGCAAGGAATACACAGAGGTGATTTTGCCAGTTCCTTCCTCTGAAATGTAGCCTACAGCACCTGGTATTCATTGCTGGTCTCTCATCCAAGTGCTAACCAGAGCTGACCATGCTTAGCTTCCAAGCTCAGGTGGTATCAGAACTAAAGGCTGTCAACAAATATGAAAAACAGTAGAATTGCCCATGGATTGTAAATACTCAATATACATTCCAGACCCCAAGAAAGGGGACACCAGAGATTGCAGTAACCACCAGTCCATTACATTAATCTGCCATGCAAGCAAAGTGATGTTCAAAATTGTACAACAAAGATTGTAATATTCTATAATATATGCAATGAGAAATGCCCAATATCCAAGATGGTTTCAAGAGTAAATAGTAATTGTTTATTGTTTCAAGAATTTTAAAAGTTTGTAAAGGGATAATAGTTGCTGTCATAGAACCTAGAGGAATCTAGAACATACTGAATACATTATTCTTCTTGTTCTTGTTCTTTACTAAAAAGTATAAAATTAAAAAAAAATAAAATAATTAAATGTACATTCTAATGATCTACAAAGCCAATCTACGTAATCTGGCTGTTCCCTCTGTATAATACACCTTCTAATTATATCAGATGAAAACCTATTTTGATAACTTTTATTGAAAATACAACCAGTAAATGTTTTACTGAAATCCTTCATTTCATTCATTCAGTCATGTTTATTTATTGTGTTCTGAGTGGGTTGTGTAAAAGATGTTTCAATATAGAGGGGATACAGTTAAAAACTAGGTAGTTCAAAGGATTAGTCATAGGATGTGGAGAGGGTTTTTTACATTTAGATTGCTAGGGAACATCTAACCTATAGCTTTCCATTGAATGAAGCTTCATTAGTTTCATGGCAGTTCAGTGCCCCCCATGATATGAATAGGCCAGAATGATGGAATTGTTTGCCAGAGATTTAACCATTTTGATGTCTCTGGTCCTGACGCCTACATCCACAATGAGAACCACAAAGGCTTCCTATATTTTGTCTGGGAGCAAGTGCTGGGTACTAAGTTGTTAATTTGTTTGTTTGTTTATTATCAAGGAGAAGTTTTTAATCATGTAGGATGCAGCCTTAGTCTGAAATTTTAAAGTCCAAATATATGCTGATAATTGAAAATGAGTACATGAATGGTAATAAAAGGGCTGTATATGTAACACTAGAGGGCCAGTGTGGTGTAATGGTTTGAGCATTGGACTAAGACACTGGAGAATAGGATTCAAATCCCTACTCAGCCATTGAAACCCACTGAATGAGTTTGGGCAAGTCACTCTCTCTCAGCTTCAGAGGAAAGCAAAAGCAAACCCCCTCTGAACAAATCTTGCCAAGAAAACCCTGTGATAGGGTTGGGGATTTCTTGAAGGCACACCACCACAACAATATGCATATCTTCACCTTATTTTGATGAAACATAATGTATCCCATTGTTCATAGTTTACCCACATTAAAACTGATTAAATGGACTATAGTGTAGCATGGATTATATAATACCCATTTCTTGATTTTTAGAGTTGCAACATATGCATATATTCTCTATGACTTTCAAACAAAATGTGAAATGTATACTGAATGAATTCCTTTGTCTGAATACTGAGAGTAACAGGTACATCTAAGGTCATCCAGCACTGGGCACTCACAGGTCATACACAAATACACACAACATTTTAAAATCATTTATTTTTGACTTGTCTTTTTCTATTTTAACTTCTCAATTTGTATGTATTTCAATGTTATCCACATTTCTGTTTGTTAATAATGAGGTGAACTTTTTTCATGGTGGGGGGGGGAGATTGGTGTCAGGAGAGACATCAGGAAAGTTACAGATCTGTGTTACAAGCTTGTGTATATCAGTTGCTCTCTTACTGCTCAGAACTGTTCTGAATATTCATTTATAGTTTCCTTCATGAGAAGGACGCATTGTTTGCCCTTCACCTTTAATACTTTAATAAGACCCATGGTGGCGCAGTGGTTAAATGCCAGTACTGCAGGTCACCACGTTGCAAGTTCAATTCCAGAGGGCTCCAAGGTTCACTCAGCCTTCCATCCTTTTGTAGGTCAGTAAAATGAGTACCTGGCTTGTGGGGGCAATTAGCTGACACACATTGGAAACTGCTTAATGCAGTGTAGATGTGTAAATTGCTATTGCTTAAAAAACAATTTGTAAGCCACTCTGATAGCCTTGTGGCTGAAGAGCAGGATATAAATAAATAAATACATACATACATATTGTTTGCCCTTCCCCTTTAATACTATTCCCCTTTAATAAATATCCCTTTAATATGAAATCAAAGGCTTTCTCGGCCGGCATCCATAGATTTTCCTTGGTTTTTTCCGGGCTGTGAGGCCGTGTTCTAGAATATTTTCTTTCTGATGTTTTGCCTGCATTTGTGACTGGCATCTTCAGAGAATCTTCCCCTTTAATACTATGAAGATTATCAGACTTTTTGTCTTCCTGTCCCACAGTCTCCAGTCCTGCCCCTGTCCTGGCACAATAACCCTCCCCATCACACTTACCTTCTCTTCCATCGACAGGCAGCCCAGGAATGAACAGAGCTCTAATGGAGCTCCATTCACTTCCTGGACTGAAATCCCACCCATTCTCATGAGAAAACAGGAGTGTGGGAAATTCAAAAATAACAAGAATTTTTTTAAAAAGCACGTTAAAAAAATAACAAGTAACCTGGGGAGGTTCATAAAAAGAGGCTCGGTCCATCAATAAAAAGGAATGCCAGAATAACGACAGCGGAATGCAAAAGGACAACATCATGTAAACATTGGCGTCCTTTTGCATTCCGATGTCATTATTCTGGTGCCACATTAGCCACGTCTGATGATCTCCTAAGAGTCTGAGTAAACAAGTTTAGAGTGCTATGTTTTAAACTCAGTATAATATAATATTATATAAATTAGGTTACCATGGAAATAAATAAATAAGCTCAGGTGAAAAAGAAGTGGTGAAAGCATTCATGGTGTAGTCATTTGAGTGCTTGGCTAGGACAATAGGAGACCAGGGTTTGAATTCTTGCTCAACCATGGAAACCTACTGTGCGATCTTGGATAAGTCACAATCTCTCTGCCTCAGAGAAAGGCAGTGGCAAATCATCTTAACAAATCTTGCCATGAAAACCCCATTATAGGGTTGCTTTAGGGTCACTGTAAGTCAGAAATGACTTGAATGCAAATAACAACAACAAAATGCATCTGTTCAAGGAGCCCTAGTGGTCCAGTGGTTAAATGCTGGTACTGTAGCCACAAAGGTTGTGAGTTTGATCCCAGAAGGCTTTATTAAAAATCTAAGTGTGTAATACCAAAGTTCGGAACACTAAAGTAACAAAAGGAGCACTGGTGGTGCAGGATTAAATGCCAGTACCACAGCCAGTTCGATCCCAAAGGGCTCCAAGGTTGACTCGACCTTCCATCCTTCCGTAGGTGGGCAAATTGAGTACCTAGCTTGTTGGGGGCAATTAGCTAACACACATTGTAAACCGCTTAGGGAGTGGTTTGGCACTGATAAGTGGTATAGAAATATAAATGCTATTGCTATGCTATTGCTACTGTGCAGTTCTGCAGCTTGCTTTTATTGATGTATTGAGATCTTAGGCAATATCTTCTATATAGGATTGTCAGGTATAAAATGAAGACTGACCAGAAGGATATTACAAATAAGTGGTAAATGATTAACATTTCAGAGCTTTCTCTCACAGACTATGAATTTGTGCATATGTAGAATAATTTCCTAAATAGCTGTTACCCATTTGCTCTCACATTCATTAAACTAAACCGTGAAACATTTCCCTTTCCCCACCCCATTCTATGTTATCATTGTTGCTACTGTATCATGAGTGTTGCTACTGTATCATGAGCACTGATGTTGCTGTTCATGCTGTGAGAATTGTAATAGTAGAAGCTGGTGGGGTTGGCAGGAAGGGCAGCCAGTGACAGTCAAACTAAATGATACATTAGATGTGTCGTTGCATTTTTCTGTGGGTGCATTTATCATTTCTTTTCTTTAGAGCAACATATTTGTGGTGTGCTTCCGTTCAATCAGGATTGGGGCCATAGTGCAGCAGGACAGAGATTCATAATCCTATTCATAAGTCTTCCCCATGCTGTAGAGCTGATAAAAGTCATATCTCCTGGAATTGTTTTTCAATCCAGGAGCAAATCTGTCATTAGCACGAAAAAGAGCTTTCCTCTCAAGTGAACAGCTGGTTTGGGGGTAGTGGAGGCAGGGATTTTTTGCTAAGACTTCCATGCCACAGTACTCATCCTAACATTCCTTCCGTTCCTTTGTTCATAACCTGAAATATGACAGTGGACAAAGAAATTGACTATTAAGGACACAACTCTATTTGATACAGGGATCTTCAATGTAGCAGCAAATGGGCTGTACAGACACAAATTGCCTGTGGTCACCTACTTATTCTGGGTATCCCAAAATACTGTAAGTGATTTCTGGGCTGAGAACCCAGGGTATGAGACTCTGTGGTTCTTCCTAGCCTGATCTCTTGAAGAGCTCAGAGGTCCCAGGGGTGTTACCCTTAGAGGTGGAAGTGCTTTAAAGTCCCACCCATGATGCCAAAATCTCCTCTAATATCTGGGGGGAGTTATTAGCTCAAACAGGAGGCCTGCGAGAGGAGGGTAACTTAGGAATCTTTCCATCTATGTATACCAGTACTTGTCCACTTAGTATAGGCCCACTGAGAGGCACCTGGCATAGCCTGAGGACATACATGCACAGCAGAATGGGCACAATAACAAAGGTTTCAGCTAGCAGCTGTTTCACTACTCTGACCCACATTCATACACTAAAAGACTTACAGGCAGAAAAGTTCATCCAAAGATCCTGGAGGTCTTTATCTTCAGTTTCAGTATAAACAAACACAGTATATACACAGCAAACCTCATTAGCAACTTTCTCCAACCTCCTCTTCAGAACAACAACAACCCACACACAATGCATCTTGTGCTTCAACTATATAGGAGTGTTTGACTGTCAGCTTTCTGTCTAGCCACAGCTGTGAACAAACTCACCTCAGCTGCGCTAGTAGGTGGTCTGTTGCTCCAACATTTTTTTTTGTACTTAAAGCAATATTACCCTGACAATATTAACTGTAAAGAGCACTTCAGTTAAAGTGAAATAAAGTCTTTTATTGGAGTAACACAAAGTGAGCTAACATACACAATATACATTCTTAAGAATCACACAAGGCTATAGCAGAGTAAGACAGAAAGGTTGGGTAGAGAGGGAGAGGTCCGGGTAGACATGGTGATAGTTACCAGTCTTGAAAAGAAGAGTTCCGTGCAGCAAGGATACTCAGACAGGCATCTAAGGATGGCACAGGAGGTTCCAATCCAGGGTATGCCAAGAAAGAGAGTTGCCAGGCCTTTCCACTGTGGCATACCTTACTACTGCTAGGGATTTTATATTTATACCCTATTCTGTTCCTTGGAGGAGTGAATTTGGTAATAACAAAACTTGAATGACTCTCCCACAGAGCAGACAAAGAAAATTAAAACTCAACTGATTGCTTTAATTGTGGTTAGATAGAAATTGATGGTTTTGCAACAAACTCATAACGTTGGCAAGGAGGGGGTATGAGGAGAGAGGTATCACCAGCATTGAGGCCATGATATTGAGAACACAGCTGCACTGGGCAGGGCACATTTCTAGAACGGAGGACCATCGCCTCCCAAAAATAGTACTCTACAGTGAACTCGCCACGGGTCAGCGTAAGAGGGGCACTCCAAAAAAGCGATGCAAGGACTCCCTGAAACAACATCTTAGGCTCAGCCAAATTGATCACCAACAATGGTCCACCATGGCCTCACATTGGGAGGCATGGAGATGCACTATCCACAATGCTGCAGCCTTATTTGAGAACTCACGCTGAAGAAATCTCGAAGAGAAATGACAACGCATAAAGAATCACAACCCGGAAACATCACCCAAGGTGACCTTCTGCTGTGCTTTCTGCAACCAGACTTGTTTATCTCGGATTGGCCTTTTTAGTTATCAGCGCACTTGCAGAAAGCACAGGATGAGTCCTTCCTGAATCTTCATTTGTGAAGAAAAGCCAGAGAGAGAGAGAAATTAAGGAATGGTCACTTAATTGATTGATTGAATTATTGCTGGAAACACCCAAAGCTTGAAGATAGGATTGGCACATACCCCTCTAATGACTGGACTGTTAGCATAAACCCATCATGGGGGCTTCCTGCTCAATGTTAATATGGGCTTTATCTCCATTATATTTCCAGACATGTCTCAGGTCATTGTGACCCCTAACTGACCTCCAGTCTGCCTAAGCCAACCTGACCTGGAAAAGTGTCCAATATTCCCAGTTATGACATATCATGGGGAGGGGGAGTATGGCATATTCACAGGGGATCTCTTCCAGGTTATTCTGGTTACACTCTTTGTAGGGGGGAAGACATCTTGGGACAAGAACCGATCTCACATCTCCCTTCAAATTAATTGGCAGTGATTGGGAAATGGGCAGCTTTTTTCACCTTGTGTTGCCACCAAAAGCCCTCCAAGAGAAGAAAGACACTGAGTGCCTTCACCCCACAAGTTGTGACGAATAAGTAAACAGCAGTTGAAGCCAGTGAGCAAGATGAAGATGAAATACAAATAAGAAGAATAACAAATTATAGACATAGCATGAAATAGATGAAACAAACTCATGCCCAACAGCCAATCAGGGGCATGCCAAAAATTCCTACTCAGCCCCCAAAAGCAACTGGAAAATCCCATGCTATATGTAGGGAAGGCAGATGGAGGGGCAGCAACAAAGAAGAGGCCTCCAATGCAGCTGTGCTGGCTTAAATAGACTGTTGCAGTCCTATTTGTGATGCAAGCATCAGGGCATAAACTGATGTTACCCTTGGTCTGTTGCATGGGGAAAGCAACACCATATGCTTCCTGCCATATGCTTAAAAACAAAAAGAAAAAGCTAGGCATATCAGAGGTAATCACACATTTCGTGTGTCACCTAAGTTCACCATGGATTTCATTTAAACAGTCACAATTAAAGCAGATTTTAAAGGGTCTTTCTCAGGCAAGGCTTCTATAATTAGAGTAGCATCTCCGTATCTGCTTATACGCCATCCGCTGATTCAGTTATCTGTGGTTGTTGATGGCAGGGGCGAAGGGGGAAGGGAGGGGAGAGGAGAGGAGAGATCTCACCTCCCTTCTCCCTTCCCATAGGAGGGCTCCGGTGGTGATGGCAGGGTGGTGGTGGGTGGGGTCCGGCGTTCACTGTTACCCGCAGATTTCAGTATTCACAGTGGTGGGGGACCAATCTCCCATGGATATGGGGATGCTACTGTATTTCTGAGGAAATTATTTATTTTTAAGATTAGCTACATTTAAATCAGTCCACTTCAGGGAAACCTGTTTTACTGGCAGACACAGCTGTTTATTCATACACTGATTTCATACACTTTTATTCTGGTTTATTTTAATCTCAAACTGAGCAGTCGGATAAAAGGTTACAAGAAAATGCATCAAATATTGTCTTTATACAGTTTCTAACTCCTCCTAACTGTAAGGCATTTTTGTGAGCCATGAAACATCAGCTGATTAGAAATAGACTTGGTAATTTTCAGTCCTTGGTTATGTTCTTTGGTCACTTTTTGGTTGTATCTCTGTCATAGAAAGCATAGGAAATGTTACCACATTACTCTGCTCAGTCATTTATCCCTCCAATTCTCTCATCCTTGGATTAGTGAGAAGCATTTAGTTCTCAAAATGAGTCTGGCAAGGTCTGGTTCCTAGAACCCTTTCACACTACATAATTATAGCACTATGATTATACCTTAACTGCCGTGGCAACATCCTATGGAATCCTGGGAACTGCAGTTTTGGGAAGGGTGTTTGGAACTCTTAACCAGATTGCTTTGGAGCCTCACCAAACTACAAACCCCTGGATTGCATTTAAAATGCAATCAGTGCAATAATTCTGTAATGTGAAAGGGCTCCTGGTTATGGAAAATATCAAAGACTGCATGTTCTTGTCCCAAAAGGAATTGCTGTCAATGTATCGATGACCCCATCTTCTGTTTACCCATCTTGTACCACCGAAGGCTGATATAGCGCCAAAATTAAAGTGCCCAGAGAGTTCTCAGAAATAATTTCTCATGGTTCTTTTACATGTCAAAATGAGTAAATCTGCAAATACCTCCCCCACATTTATGGAGGAGCCAATGAACCCTAAAGCAATGAAGCCCACAGTATTTGGTAACATGATTTATTTTCAAGTCACAATTTCTGCTGAACTGTTAAAGATATTTTGAATCTGGATATGAAAATACTTTCAACAATATGAAATAATTGTCCAAGTTTGTGAGGACAGATGTATCATGAACAATGATGACAGTATATCATACTCTGTTTAAATTGGTATATAATCCTTTTGTCAACCCCAAGAATACAACAGCTGTCTCTAAAAAACTGCATTTAACTCCTTTGTTGCTGTTTATATTCTTGAGTTTAGCCATTCTGTCGATAGGATGAACTGCTGATTGTTGCATAAGGCATAGCCATACATGCACATTTCCCTGTAAATTTCACTGGGATGTATTTTAAACGTAGAGCTGGTCCAGATAGTGAAATAAATCCTCATAGAATCTGGGGGGGGGGGGAATCCCATGTGTCCAAATGGGATCCCATAGCGGTCTGCCATTTTCAGAGCAAGGTAGAACAACATTTGGGAAAACTACAGGGGAAAGCCTTCAGGGCTTTTCCTGAGTTTTTTAAAAACTGTGGGGGGAATGTACACTCCTGCTTGTTAGGAAAACCAAATCACAGCACAACACATTCTTGAAGAGGATAGCTGATTGGTCAGATGTGTGAGGGGGCAGAGCTTACTAAGAAGGCAGCACCCAGAACTGCCATGTTGCGTTGTCACCATAGCAATTGTGCGCTGCGGTTATGAAACAGCCTTTTTTGCTTTCTTTTTTTAATTCTTTAAGTGGAAGATCACTCTTCTGCATCTTGGATTTAGTTTTTTTTTTTAACTGTTTGGCAGGGCAAGTTGGGGAGAATAGAACCGCAAGTAATTCACTTGCGCCCACCATCTTGTTTCACTGGCATGCCTCTGTGTGAACAGCAAACAAAGATAGCTTTGCACACAGGCGACCTTGCAAAAAGATCATTGAGACAAATGAAAGCTGCTGCGAATTGGCATAGGTTCGCACCAATCCACATTTTATTCCCTCATCTGGACCAGCCCTTAGTCTGTTCTTGGAAAGATATTGCCAGTTTATCATAGGCACTGAAGATAGTTAGCAGCGTATATGGAAGAAGTACATGCAGTGGTGTAGAACATCCGCTGTACGCTGCATGTTTTTTATCATGAGACAGAAATGGAAAGGAGGTCACCCCATTTACGTGAGACATTCAAATTTCTTCTGTGTTCATGCTGCCTTCAGTGTTTCAGAATGTTTGGATTATATTGCAGTACTGCCACAGCTGGCACAATTGGCATATTGTTCAGGACTCCACTTCCCTAGCTATGTGGTCACTTCATTTACTTTCATATAAAGGAATCTATATCTAATATAGGTTAAGGATAACTTTTTGGATCTGTTCTTCCCATACAGCAAGAACTCGTGTAGATTTGTATATAGTGGGCCCTTGGTATCTGCTGGAGTTTGGTTCCAGAAACTACCCACCCATCCACACACACACACACCCCACACACACACCATGGGTACCCAAATCTATGGATGCTCATGCCCTGTTATATACAACGGTGTAGTAAAATGGTGTCCCTTACATAAAATGGCAAAAATCAAAGTTTTCTTTTTCATTTTTTTGTTGTTGAATATTTTTGAGCCATGGATGGTGGAATCCATGGGTACAGAGGGCCAATTGTACATGGATATCATGTTTATAAGAAAATTACTGCATCTGCTACTACCCAATAGGTAGGAATATTATTCAGGCACTATAAGAAAACATAATATGATTTACTATAGTTCTCACATCACCCTGTTCTCTATCTGTACCCCAAGACCTGCTGCTGTATATGTTACATATCTTTTTAGGTCAACTATGTCCTGGCTTTCTTTGACTGTGCTTCATGTGGCATACATGGCTCTTTTCCTCCCCGTTTTGTCCTCTCCAAACTGAGAATAGCTGGCCCAATAGTTCCTTCAAGCAGGGTAGTCCTTTGGGGAAAATTGTGTGAGAGAAAGTATTAGTTCTCCTCCTCCTATGTGCCATCCTACAACCAGATTCTTCCCTGTTATGGTTATAAATCATAGATGTATTCCTGCATCTCTATGGTGACATCTTTCACTGCAAGTTTGTTCCTTTTGTGATCACACATTACTTTTCTGTTAGTTCTGATTATGTTTTGGAGGCTAATATTTCAGAAGCATATGGTAGAGAAATAGTCCTTTAAATTAGGAACTGAATGTTTTTAGTTTACCCAGCTAAATTATTAATAGAAACATCATGTTTCTGAATATCAGTTTCCCACTTGGTTTTCTGTGAACAGGGAAAGCAGCCAGGTGGAATTGACATTAATAAAACTGGTTGTTGGGAAGAAATACCTAAATGTAAACAAGCTTAAACAGACCCACAGAAGTAAGAGTTTAAATGGAAAGAATAAGAAGCAAGAGGCATTAATTCATACTGGATTTGTATGGGCTTCAGAGGAATGAAATTAAATGGCGCATTTCCAAAGACACATCTATATATATAATTCTCTTAGGTATATTGCCATTTCCAGTGTGCTGAATAGCTGCTTAGGGAACTGACCAACCTATCACAGGTCTGTTGGGCAGCCAATCTGCACACTGGGGGTGGGACCATGTAGATCTCAAACATGGTGGCTGGAGCCAGAGAGTGAATAACATGGGGGTGGATGTGGTGTGTGCGTGTGTGTCCTGGAGTGCAGGGGGTGGGGTGGGAGGGGCAGAATGAGTGGTGGGGCAGAACGAGTGGTGGAAGGAGCAGAACAAGGGGTGGGAGAGGCAGAATGAGGGGTGCGGGGCAGAACAAGGGGTGGGAGGAGCAGAACGAGGGGTGGGGACAGAACAAGTGGTGTGGAAGAACAAGGGATGGGGGAAGAACCAGTGGTGGGAGGAGCAGAACAAGGGGTGGGGGGCAGAATGAGGGGGGCAGAATGAGTGGTGGGAGGGGCAGAACATGTGGTGGGGGGCAGAACAAGTGGTGGGTGTGGCAAGGGGCAGAACGAGTGGTGGGGGGAGGCAGGGGGCAGAACGAGCAGTGGGTGGGTGAGTTAAACCCACCAGCCTATCTCAAAGGGTTTTCATGAGGTCTCCTGGGCATTTTGGGGGGAGTTTTTAATGGTGTATGGTACGCGGGTCCAGCTAGTAACAGAGGAAAAGCCTTTGGTAATCTGTTTCCTTATCTGTCTGAACTCTTAATGCTGGTTCAGATGTTTGAACTGGATTCTTCTTCTCTCCCTTGTTGGAATTCGGTGGAGAAATGAGTATCTGAACATCTACAGCTTGAAGCAGTAATTACAAGATGCATTGCTTTATGGAATTCTGCATAGAAAGGATTGTGGTGAAAGAAATTAGCTGTTTGACCTTTTGAAGGTAAGGGCTTGTCTTCACTGGTAAAAAAAAACAAAAAAAACACCTGAATTTACCCATAGCCACCTCGATCTTGCCACACAGCATATGGCCCTTCCTGGAGCAAAACTGCTTCTTTTGTGCTTTAAACCTGATTTTTAAAAGTGGCAGGTTGCTCTGGATTTTCCAAAAAATCCTGAGTTTCTGACATGTGGACACATGGATCAGGCTGAATTTGGGTGGGTGGCAAGCGTTGCCATTTTGCTTTAAAGAGCCAGTGCTACTTGCCATCCACTCCAAGCCCAGCCACTTGTTGGGAAAAAAAAGGCTTATTTTCTTTGGGTCTTCTGCTTCCCAAGGCAAGCACTCCCACCCCTCCAGCAGAGTCCTTCACTAAGAAGCTGCTTGCTCTGATGTTGTCAGGAGGCAGCCAGGCAAGCAATCACTAACACCAGAACAAGTGATCCCCCCCCACCTTTGATTGATTGCCTGGCCACCTCCTGATTAGCCAAGTACCCATCTCTGCTATCAACATTGCATTTGCCTGGTGTCAGAACAAGGCACCCAGCCATGTGATCAGCAATGAGGGCGGAACAATCAGTCTAATACCAGGGCAAGAGACGTGTCAACAGTGAGGATCTGGAGAGGTGCTTGCTGGGATGACAGTGGTGGCAGTGACCCCAGGAAGAAGGGGACGGCACAGCAGTGCTGATTCAGCTTTGGACTGGGGCAAGGTGTGGACAGGAAGATGGCACTGGATTGCTTTCACACTGGTATGTGTAGAGCTAATGGGTTTGATCAGAGGTGGCTCTGTGGCAAAATACTCTGGTCTGCACCCAGTGTATTTCTGCTGGTGTAGATGTGCCCTAAGTCTACTAATATACCTGGAGTGAAATGAGTGCTTGGAAAACTTACTTTTTGGACTACAGTTCCCACAGTCCTCATGGGGAATTTGAGCAGTTGTAGTCTAAAGATGAGTAACTTTTCCAAGCTCTTCAAAAAATGTTTATGGCTAAGCTCATACGTTGAGGTTGTATAATGAAAACTTCTATGTGTGGAGTCACACGTTGATTGTACTATGCAAGCCTTGTGTTGAATGGCAGTGTTGTCCAACTGTAAACACATAAAATGTTCAGCCAAATCTACAACAGTATGTCCATGTGAATCCTATGCACATAGATGGGCATTTGCAAGCACAATGGCCCCGCATGATCAACTGTACTTTGCCAACATTGAACTGAATGCTGATGTTTTGCATCAGTCAAAAATGTCCAACTACTTCCATGAGAGAATTTATACCCATGTGTTTTTGTTTTGTTTTGTTTGTTTTGTTTAAAGATGAACATTGTATAGGATCCAGTGAGGTCTGTCAGCTGACAGGACTGCAGGCCCCTGTCCCACAGCCTCAAAATTCGCTCTGGAAGGCTGTAGATGGATGCACAACACAAATCACAAATACTATCATTTTCCTTTTGAATCATTTTGACCTCCAAGCTTCTTAACAAACATAGGATGTGTGGCACAATGTATGGCATGTGCAGATCCTGTATGGCGCAGGCAGAACTAGACTATAGCTGGCCATTCAGCTACTCCCACATATGACCATTCTGTGGCTTGTTGAAAAAAAAGGGGGGCTGAGAGAAACATCTGGCTGTGTCCCTGTAGCCAGACACAGAATGATTATATCATCTTCTGAAATTGGCTAGGATACTCCAAAGGTCTCAGCTGATGACATAATCATTCTTTGTCTGGCTATAGGAACATAGCCAGATGCATCTCTGATCCCATCTGCTCTCCACCATGACAAAATGGCTATGGGAGACTTCAGTGGCTCAATGGTAAGTCAGTGGCTTTGGCCGTTATGCCTCCATAGAAGGGATTATTAGTCTCCACCAATGACCAAAATAATAAAAGGCATACCGTATGCAGAGGTAAGGTGGACTTACACCTGCCTATGCCACTAACAGGATTAAAGGTTTACAGTACAAGCCTATGCATATTTCAGCATTTTATGATGGCTCTTTAATAGTTTTGGAATTGCAGTAGAACAACAAAGTTTCCTCCCTTCTTTTCTAGTGCAGTGGGATTTTATACTTTTTCCCAACCTCTGATTATTTCAAATGGCATCTAAGTACTGCATATCCTGTTTTGACTGCAATATGAGTAAACAACTGTTTGTTTTGAAATATATTTGTTTTTTAACCTAGGAAGCTGATTCTTTTGTTGAGTAATCATGGCGTAAATTTCTGTTTCCCAAGTTCACATTAGGAAGATGAAACCTTCCCAAAAAGTTCTAGAAGAGTTTAACATGCCTGCCCAGGATGCTAATGAACAGCACATAATTCATTAACAGGAGGTTTTGGCATCTAAGTAATGCATTTCAAAGGACTACTATGGTACCGTATATATGGTAGGTAGGTGATCATAAAAGCAGTCACAAAAGGCAAAAGGAACTGGGCTCTTCTGTCTTACCCATGTAATTCACATAAAAGAACCTGAGTGAAGGTTGCCTTCCTGCACATGTTTGTGCTGTAGGTGCAGATGCCTATGAACAGAGGTAACCAGTGCAGCCCTGTTCCCACTCACCCCCTATCTATTTGTCTAAGGCAATCATATGGAGAGGGCCTTTGATTCCAAACTAAGCTCTGAAGCATGGCTTTAGAAATATATGCTCGTTTTATCATCATAGGATCTCAGAAATTCTCTTTCTTTTGTTTCTCCAAAAACAAAAACAAACAAACCAAGCCAGGCCTCAGACCTGTTGTCATTAGATTTCTGAGCTGAATTCTTTTTATCTAGGATTATTTCATTTTATTGGTACTTTCCAGTGAGTAGTTCATTCATAACTCCTTTGTACTGTAAAATATACATCTCCCTTGGAAGCTTTTTAAAGTAAGATTGCCTATTGTGAACCAGTTGGCTCTTGCTTTATAAATAAAGTAGCTCAAAAGAGACATCTAAAACTATCTGATCCTGTAAGGTTTCCAAGATAGAGCTAAAGGAGTGACATTCATGAATGTAACAATTCCTCTGGGCCAAATCCTCTTTCACTTATCTTTTATTTTTCAACACATTGTATATCAGATGGGATATGAATTCTAAGAGAGAGGATATGAATTCTAAAGATACCTCTGCATAAGGAAGTATGTATGGACGAAAAGAAAATTAACTTCCTATCTTTGATTAAATGCAAAGAACTACAGCAAGTTTCTTTAATAGCATGCACGGGTTGCTGCCTTCCTATTCTCTAATTTCTTTACTAATATTTTTTTAGTAATAGAATGGTAAAAATACCATCTTATTATGGTAAAATCCATAATATTGTGGCCATTATTGTTGGTGGTGGTGGTTGCTGCTGCTATTTTAAATATAACCTTGCAAGGCACACCTACAGTGGAAAAATTGTATTTTCCCCAATGGAAAAAAATGAGGCAATATATATTGAATGGAATGGTGCAACTCTGCTGTGAAAAAGCTGTAATATTTGGGGCTTTTTACCTTACAAAAGTGGTAATGGGGAAACATGAGAGAGCTAGCTAAAAGCAGCTATGGAGTGAAATAATTGGATAAGAACAAGTTTTCCCCTCCCTCTCATTGTATTAGAACCTTCATCATGCAGTGATGCTAACTGGTGTTAGTTCATGACATATGAAAGCAACTTTTTTTCCAGACAGTGCATAGTTAAATCATAGAATTTGCTATCCAAAATGTAGTGGTGGTTACCATTTTGAAAGGATTAAAAGACAGATTTATCTAGGGTAAAGCAAACAATAACTAGCAATCATGATATGTATTTATTATTTCTAGAGTTGAAGGCAGTATGACTTTATAAACCAGTAGATGTGGGATATGAGAGAAAAGATGCTATTACATTCATGTCTAACTTGTAGGTTTTACGTAGTAATTTGATTGGGTATTGTATAGAGAGAACACTAGACTAGATAGCCCTTTGGTCAGACCCAACCTGATTCTTTTTATGGTCTTATATATAGAAATATCTGCAAAAAGGAAGTTAATTGCTTCCCCCTATTTATGTAATTGAATTACTGTATCAGCCGTTGTTTAAGATAAATCTTCCCAAGTTGGTACATAAAATTTGAGGTATTTAAAAATACAACAGAACAATGTATTCATTCAAGTAACCTGGGCCCAAACTGTTTTGTGGAATAAAGCTCAATACCACAACTCAGATTTGAGCTCAGAAATAATCTGATAGCCAGTACAGCTGCTGCAATGATGGTGTCACATGAACCAACCACCTAGTATCTACCAGTACTTGAGTAGCTGTGTTTTGTACCATCTGATATTTCCAAGCCATTTGTTAAAGCTAGCCCCTGTAGAGTACACTGCAGTAATCCAACCTGGATCCTAGCAGAGTTGTTGTGGTGGTGTCCCTTCAAGTCATTTCTGACTTATGGGGACTCTAAGGTGAACCTGCCATGGAGTCCGAGTGAACTCCCATGCTCCTTTGGAAGGTACAGCCCTTTTTGGGGCTTGTTGCAAGCCTCCCTTCAAAGAACTCATCTCCTATACCCAATATAAATTCCATCTTGTCCGGATGAAGTTTTATTATGATAAACCTCATCCATTGCCGAATTACCTCAGATACTGGCCCAAGAATTCCATATTGTCCTTGAGATGAGTAACAAAAATAAAAGACCTGAGAAGATTTCACACTACTTCATAAAGTGGTCTTAAAGATTATGGCTATTTCCTAACATCATTTGAATTAGAATGACTGTCCTGATCCAAGATCAGCAACACTATCCCTGCTCACGAAGTTTCAATGGGCTGAGGGCCTAACCAGACTGCTTCAAAGTATCAAGAGTTTCCAGTTCTTTTTGTTTGCATTCTACATCCATATGCATCCAGTCCTTTCTTGAAATATTCCAGGCTTCTCTCCTTCCCTCCCTTCATATCTTGTGTCCTTTTCCTTCCCCCTCATCATGTGTCATATCAAGTGTCATGCAACATTTCAGAAACTGGTTTTTACCAGTTTTATCAAGGAGTAGTAATAAGGAGTTATTGTCTGCATGGACAATTTACCCCCCACCTTGCCCCCATCTTAGTGTTCTACAGTCTGGATGATGCAGGGCTTTTTCCCCACTATGTCCCTGGGACGTTCTCACTACCTCCAGGGCAGATACAGGGAGAAGACTAGGTAGGGCACATTACCACATTTTATAAAAATACCTGGCTTAATTTGTTCCCACCAGGAAGGAACGGATTGGGCCCCGAGTGTCCACAGGAACCTGTCCTTGCAGGCAGACCTGTTACTTCAGCTGCCAGTCTCCCTCGCTCTATCCAGCTCATTTTGTAAAGGTAACAGGAGAGGAATGGGCCAGATCCATGGCCAGAATATGCCAGTGGGGAGCCAGCATATCCTGGCTTGTGTAGATGAGCCCATAGTCGAAGTGCTTAAGTGCTTTAGCAACAATCTACTAGTTGAGCATTAAGATCATTTTGTTGTAGTGCTAATCTTTCTCTTTCTCTTGTTTGGTCTTTGTTGAATCTGGGTCTGGAAGCTTAATTGTGTTTACTTCATGGCCTTCTTTACTTGGTCAAAGGAAGTAGAAGCACACAAGCAATTAGCTGATACATTTAATTTCAGAAAGTACTGTATTTATTTCCACTAACCTGGAGAGTGGAAACAAAAAGTCCAGGAAGATGAAAATGTCATATGGGTCTCCAAAATAAAATTAGCTTGTACAATAACAAAACCTGGGACTTCCAGAAATGTTTTACCCATGTGTAGATGGTCTGAGAGACCTGCAGTTACCAAGCTGTCCAGCCCCTTTGTGTGACAAGCTACTCTCACATTAAGAAGTTCACTAACTTTGTTTTGTTTCAGAGTTTAAATTTATACCTTACCCTTTTCTTGAAGATAGAAGAAGATGAGTCTAGTTTCTGTGACATTAGGCAGGCTAAAAGTACTTCATTCACAATAGCAAAAGCATTGATTTTTCTATACCACTTATCAGTGCCAAAGCACCCCCTAAGTGGTTTACAATGTGTTAGCTAATTGCCCCCAACGTGCTGCTACTAATTTTACCGACGTACGGAAGGATGGAAGGCTGAGTCAACCTTGGAACCCTTTAGGATTAAACTCATAACGTTGTGGCTTGCAGTATCAGGATTTAACCACTGCACCTCCCATGATCTAGCATGTCTCCCCAGGCCTGTTTGGTCATGGGGAATCTGGGCTTGTGCATTTAGGCTCCTTACCATGATTTAGAATCCTGATCCTGACCAAGCATGGAAAGTTAAATTTTAAAGAAAAGTAATTTGTTGTGTTAATCATTATGTAGTTCATTGCAAAGCACTCAACAGCAATTCATCAGTGTAAACAATAAACATTTCAGGGTTTTAGTGACACATTGTGTTACTCATTAAAGTTTCCCCTCCACATTTGCGAACTCGGCATTCGCGGTTTTCATTATTCGCGGTTTTGGGAGGGCCCCCCGGGCCCCTCCCAAAACTGCAACACGGAGCCTCCGGAGGCCCCGTGAAAACCCTGGAAGGGAGCGGGGAGGGCCGGGGAGGCCTCCACGAGGGCTTTGGAGACCCCCAGAGGCCCTGTGAAGGCCCTGGGAGGGAGGGGGGAGGGCCGTGGAGGCCTTCATGGAGCCTTGGAAGGCTCTGTGAAGGCCCCAGGGAGCAGGGGGGAGGGCCGCGGAGGCCTTCACGGAGCCTTGGAAGGCTCTGTGAAGGCCCCAGGGAGCGAGTGGGGAAGGGCCGTGGAGGCCTTCACGGAGCCTTGGAAGGCTCTGTGAAGGCCTGGGAAGGGAGGGGGTGGGCATCGGGGGTGGGTGGCATTGGAAGTCTCCGTGAAGGCCCCAGGGAGCGAGGGGGGAGGCCCGGGGAGGCCTTCACAGAGCCTTGGAAGGCTCCGTGAAGGCCTGAGGAGGGAGGGGGTGGTCCGCGGGGGCCTTCACGGAGCCTTGGAAGGCTCCGTGAAGGCCCCAGGGAGCGAGGGGGGAGGCCTGGGAGGGAGGGGGAGGGCCGCGGAGGCCTCCACGGGGCCTTGGGAGGGTCTCCGGAGGCCCCGTGAAAGCCTTAGGAGGGAGTGGGGAGTCCGGGGAAAGCGACTATGGGGCCTCCAGAGGCTCCATGGTCGCTTTAGTGGGGGAAGGGGGGGCAATCAATATTCACATTTTTTTTACATTTGTGGGAGTCCGTGGAACCTAACCCCCCGCGAATGTGAAGGGACAACTGTATATAGCTTCTTACCACCTCCTCCTCCTCCTCTCCTCCTTTTAAAACCCCTTATTGCTTGTTAGTGAGTAAAGTGTATTGGTAAGTGAGTAGCATAACACCTGAACAATTTAACTCAGTATGTTTCTGAAAATGCCTAGAAATGCTCTTCAAAAGTAGCAGAAAAGTAACATGAAGCATCACTCATCACATTCACAAAAATAATGTCATTTCTATCTATGTTGTACTTTTGAAATATAATGTTGCCAGGCTCTCTTTACCCAAAACTATAATGAGTCACAAGTAACAGTGCTAGGAGTTATGGAGCTGGGTGTTATCAGTATGCTGATGACACTCAGATCTATTTCTCAATATCTCGTTCGTCGGCCTCGAATTCTGATGGCATCTCTTCTCTCAATGAATGTCTTCGGGCAGTAATGGGCTGGATGAGGAAAAACAGATTGAGACTGAATCCAGACAAGACGGAGGTGCTCACGGTAGCAGCCCCGAAACCAAGAATTGAGTTGCAACCTCCAGTCCTGGACGGGGTCACACTCTCCTCCAGTGACTGTGTTCGCAGTCTGGGGGTCTCCTTGACTTGTCACTCCTGATGACAAATCAGGTAAATGCAACAGTCAGGAGCGCTTGTTATCAGCTTCGGCTGATATGCCAGCTGCGCCCTTTTCTGGAAGTAAGGGATCTTGAGACCGTTGTGCATGCGCTGGTAACCTCACGTCTTGATTTCTATAATGAACTCTACATGGGGCTATCCTTGTGCCTCAGAAATTACAGCTGATACAAAATATGGCAGCCAGGCTTGTCTGGAACATCTAGGAGGGACCACATTACTCCAGTTTTGAGGTCCCTCCACTGGCTGCCTATCAGCTTCCGGGCCCAGTACAAGGTGTTGGTTATCACCTTTAAAGCCCTAAATGGCTTGGGTCCAAGCTATCTCAGGGACCGCCTTCTCCCTTATAATCCTCCCCGCGCTCTCCGGTCCTCTGGGAGGAATTTGTTGCGGCCACAAAGATCTAGGCTTGCAACCACCTCCCAGAGGGCTTTCTCGTCTGTCGCCCCCAAATTGTGGAACAGCCTGCCGGATGAGATCCGCCTATTGACATCATTAGACAGCTTTAAAAAGGCTGTCAAGACGGATCTCTTCAGGCAGGCTTTTCCGGAATACCTAATCCCGGCCTCAGGAACCCCCTTTGGAAGTGATTCTGGAGCTCCTAACTGTTGCTGCTCGCTAGGAAGGGTTTTTAATAACAATTGTATTATATGTTGATTTTAATTTGTATTGATTTAATAATGTTTTAAGGGGGGGAAGGGATTTTGAGTTGTTTTATATTATGTATTATTTTACTGTTGTAAGCCGCCCCGATTGTTTGCAGATGGGCGGGATATAAATAATAATAATAATAATAATTGTTATTATTATTATTATTATATATAATGGCATACTTCCAAGCTCACTTCCAAGAGGACAGGGACATTGAACATGTCCCCGCTCTACACTACACTCACACTACAGTTAAATCGGCTTGAGTCTGCACTGAAAGAAAGGCTCTGAAATGAAAGTAAGTGAAATGGTAGTTTTGCTCTTTAGGGGAAGGATATTTTTTAATACATAGGGTTGATTCTGTGAGATGTAGAACCATGTGTAAGATAGCAAAACCATGTAAAGGGTTTTCATGGCCTGCAGAGGCATTGGTGGAAGGCCTACAGAAACATTAATGAATTTGGCTGGGAAGATGATAATCGTTCCCACCCCCATGCCAAAAATGGAATTAAATCAGTTGTGACATGACTTTATCTTACAACATAGATTGCTTGCATATCCAGTTTTCTGTGTCAATAAGAAACAGATTTGGGATTCAAAGTAAATTCTCTTTTCCATCTGTGTGTCATTCTAAACAGCTGAAGATGACAAGGCAGTAATAATACGGTTAATAATCAACAGGTTCAGTGTGGTAACACGGGCAGAAATAAGGTCAGGTGTGCAAAGCAGTCTAATACTAGCCATTGTTAACAAGTTTATTGCTCCCAGAGCTCATTTTAAGCTTGTAACTCTCTAAATTAGAGCAGTAAAAATGATTGATTTTTTTTGTCCTTCAGTGGCTTAGAACAGGTGGCTGTGATTATTATTCTATTCAGAATCTCTGCTTTGGCTTAAGATATTCTGTTGCATGGTTTGGATAATGTAATATTTATTCTGACAAATCCCCTTGCTCCCAACATACAGTACTTGAGATCTTAGTAGATAGCTACCATCTTTTACCATAAATATTATGTTTTACTTTGCATGTGAAGGTCAGAATGTTCAATTCTGAAGACTCAAAGGAGGATGCAGTTGCTCAATAATTATGTGTTCACATTGTATGACACACACTTTCATTGCGGTAAACAACATTTATCTTGTCAAATAACAGGTTCCAATATCATGCAAATGTATTAAGCATTTATAACAGAAGATGCCATTCCACTTGAATGAATATTGTATTATAAATGGTAGGAAGTATGCAAAACCCAACAAATGTGGCAATTAGATGCTAAAAAGGGAGAACATTGGCATTTTCTTTCTTAGTGAATACTGTTATTTAACATAAACACATTTATTTTCATACCCCTAACCATCAAATAAGAAGAAAATAAAAAGAATCACTAGAATCTCAAACACAAAATAACTTTATGACTTACCAGCTTGAAGTTCCAGCCTTTTAGTAGGAAGGGCCGCTTGCTGTCTAGACAAAGTGGAAGTGCTCTTCAGTGGGCTGCCTGGTATATTTGGCACACAATAGGGATCATTTTTAACACTTCCCTCCACTCTACAACAAAATTATTTTCAGTAATAATCATGACATGAAAGAAGAAGAATGGCCAGAAAATAAACATATAGACAGTGAAAATTCTCTTTTATTGAACTTTGTATATAAGATCATGCCAGTAAAAATAAACAAACTGTAAGCCTGTCTTTGCCTTTCTTCTTTGCTTTTCTTCAATAGTTGTTCCAGGTCTTTGGTATATTTTGCTAGTAGTATGGTTTCATTTTATATCTTGATGTTCCTTCCTCCAGTTTTCATGTCTCCTTCCTACAAGTCTATTCCAGCTTTCTGTAGGATATGTTTTGCATATAAATTAGATAGGATGATCAAGTGCAGCCTTGCCTCACCCCCTTGCCAATGGCAAACTGTTCTGTTTCTCTATACAGGTGTCCCCTGCTTATTCAACAGATTAGGGACTAGAGCACTGTCACAAACTAGAAATCATTGAAATGCAGAACCCAGTCTTTTTTTTTTAGCTTGCAAATGTATTTTAGCTTCCAAAAACATAAATACAGTATGTTATTAGTTGCATTGTATGTAGAAGCCCTGGGGCGCAGTGGTTAAATGCCAGTACTGCAAGTCACCAGGTGGCAAGTTCAATTCCAGAGGGCTCCAAGGTTGACTCAGTCTTCCATCCTTTTGTAGGTCAGTAAATTGAGTACTCGGCTTGTGGGGGCAAATAGCTAACACACATTGGAAACTGCTTAATGCAATGTAGATGTGTAAATTGCTATTGCTTAAAACAATTTGTAAGCTGCTCTGATAGCCTTGTGGCTGAAAAGCGGGGTATAAAGAAAGAAAGAAAGAAAGGAAGGAAGGAAGAAAGAAAGACATGGAAGTATTAGTAAAGGAAGCATTTATATACATCATCACAATTTTAGCTGTGTATCTGAAGTCAGAGTAGATTCTCCAGAACAGATGAAATTCATAGCATTGGCCTTGTCTAGATGGGCTGTTTACCCCATCGTGGCCCCATCTTTGAACCCTGCAGTCCTAACAATGCAGGGCTTTTGCCCTGTTTTGCCCTGGGACAGTCCTCATGATACCCGGGGCAAAGACAGAGCTATGATGGAGCTAAGATGGGGTAAAGCCTGCTAGACCATTGTATTATAACATCAGCAAAAAAACTGCTCCAGCCGGGGGGAAATGGATCATGCCCCTCATGACCACAGGAGCCCATACCAAAACACCGGCCCATCACTGCAGCTGCCATCCATGTCACTCTTTCTGCAGTCAGGAAGGAGTCTCATAGCATGTGACCAAGGCTGGTCACATGCAGGGGGCCGTAATCACATGCTGTGTGCCAGCTTCCTGGCTTGGAGGACTGTGATGTGGGCAGTGGCAGCAGCTACAGGGATGGTATGGTGTGGCAGTCTGGACTCCATACTGTTTCATGCTGGTAACAAGAGAGTAAGAGGCCAGATCTGCAGCCAGAATACTCTGGAGGGGGCCCAGCTGTTCTGGCCTATGTAGATGAGCCCATTGTGTGCCAAAACCCTAGATTTTTTTAAGCCAACAAAAACATTTATAATAGGAGAAAGTGTGAATAAAACAAAATACCCTAAATATATTTTCTTTCAAGTAAAGAAGCAACAAAGCTACCTTCATATGGAAGATGTGCATGTGTTCCCCTTCCCAGAAGAAGTCTCCTTTGATCCCCTAATAAAAGATTCAACAAATTTTATTCATTTCTTGTGGTGTCCTGATGTTTGAGTAAATGGCAACTTGTGTTGAAAAGTACTCTTCTTTTGTAGGTTGTGTTGCTATAGCCTTTATATTTCGTGTTATTATAAGAAATACAATTTTATCATGATGGTTTTGATAGTCTTTCCTCAGTTGGTGTAAACTGTTACTTTAATGCTCTTTTAAAATATCTTATTGGAAGCTCTGGTAGTGAAATAGAGAAAGATGGAGAAGGCCTTGAAATGCAGAGCTATAACAGTTGGGTAAAACTATTATTTGGGTGGACAGTTAATTTGATAGTGTAATTTAAGAACCACTGTTGGTTATTTGGAACCCTTTGATACATTGGGGGGGGGGAGAGAATTAAAAGTAGGAATGTAAAACTAACCTAATTTTTGTTGGGGGTATAAGTCTAAAATTAAAAATTTATTAAAGATTCCAGGGATCTAGCTCTTTTAAAAATAAAAACGTCTTCTTTAAAAGTAAAAAAACCCCTTTCTTTCAAAGTAAGCAGAGTAAAGGCATCGGAATGCAGACACAGCTCAATTAACATTTAAATGTGTGGTCTGATCACCCAGTCAATTAGATTCATTAAACAACAAAGACATCAATTAAAAAATGCATATCAAAAGTTTACTGAAGGTATATCAATCTTAATCTACATATTAAAACAAATTTAAAGGTCCTTAACTAACTAAGAGGATTTGGAGTAGGAAAAATTCACCCAACCTTAAGCGATGAGGGCTGCATGGTGAAAAGTAAAAGGTAAAAGCAAGACTAAAAGATAAGAGAAGATGGCTACAGCCACATGGAGACAAACGTAAAAGGAATGCAAACAAAGCGTAATAAAATATTTAAATTAGGAGGTCATGTGATGTATGACCCATTGCTCCAGTTGGCTGAAATTGCTGAGGGAAAGATGAGGGGGGAGTGGAAAACTCATGCATGCAGGGAAATTCCTAAACTGAACTTAACATGGGATACATAAGATTGTATTGCATAATAATAATAATAATTTCCCCACATACTACAATTTTATATTAGGATTTTTTTAGGATAAATTTTTAATAGTCTCTTTCTATCCATAAAAATCTGTGCCAACAATTCTTCAGTTACTGTTTGCTTATCTTCAGTTTCTGCAAGTATATAACAGTGCAATCCTATGCAATCCTATACATGCCTTTTAAGGGGTTTACTGCACTTTAGAGAAAAGCACCAAGGCAGCAGGAACATTCCATCTTCTGGGCTACCTTACCACATGATGTCATCGTTCTTTTGTTCCAGTCCCATGGGGGACTGAGGTAAAATCGCATCTTTTTGCTAACCAGAAAAACCCATTAGCAAAAAGACATGATTTTACTTTGGTCCCCCATGAGACTGGAATGAAAGAACACCAGAGGAATGACAACATCATGCGGTAAGGCACATAAGATGGAATGTTTCTGCTGCCTTGCCACTTTTCTTCAGAGTACGTTAAGTCCCTAAGAAGTAAGCCACATTGGGTTCAGCTAAAGGAATACAGAATTGCCACCAAGTTTCCATTTTAAAGCAAAAAAATAAATAAATGCAAGAGTGTTGTGTCACTTTAAAAACTAACAAGGTTCATTTGGCATAGACATCAGCCTGTTTGATCAAATGCTTGAAGTTTATGAAATCCACAAATTTTACATCAAATAAAACATTTTAGGGCCTTTTCTTACTACACAGTTATAATCCTGTGGTACTACTTGTAACTACCATGGCAACATCTTGCAGAATCATGGGATTCAGTCTAGAAGGGTTTTTTTTCAAAATCGGAGAGCTCTAGTGTGTCACCAATCACAAACCCCAATTTTCCACAGAATATTGCCATGGCAGTTCACATGGAATCATAGTGCTATAATTCTGTGATACAAAGAGCCTTTAAGATGCCACAAGACCCTTATTTAAATCCCAATTATGTAAACCCAATTTTCAGTGGGTCTGATCTTAGAATCATAGAATCATAGAATCATAGAATTGCAGAGTTGGAAGAGACCACGAGGGCCATCCAGTCCAACCCCCTGCCACGCAGGAAATCACAATCAAAGCATCCCCGACAGATGGCCATCCAGCCTCTGTTTAAAGACCTCCAAGGAAGGAGACCCCACCACGTTCCGAGGGAGTGTGTTCCACTGCCGAACAGCTCTGACTGTCAAAAAGTTCCTCCTCATGTTGAGGTGGAATCTCTGTTCCTGGAGCTTGCACCCATTGCTCCGTGTTCCAGTCTCTGGAGCAGCAGAAAACAAGCCTGCTCCATCCTCAGCGTGACATCCCTTCAAATACTTAAACAGGGCTATCACATCGCCTCTAAACCGTCTTTTTTCCAGGCTAAACATACCCAGCTCCCTAAGTCTCTCCTCATAAGGCATTGTTTCCAGACCTTTCACCATTTTAGTTGCCCTTCTCTGGACACGCTCCAATTTGTCAATATCCTTTCTGAATTGTGGTGCCCAGAACTGGACACAGTATTCTAAGTGAGGTCTGACCAAGGCAGAATAGAGTGGCACTATTACTTCCCTTGATCTAGACACTATACTTCTATTGATACAGCCCAAAATTGCATTGGCCTTTTTAGCTGCCGCATCACACTGTTGGCTCATGTTCAACTTGTGGTCTACTAGGACTCCTAGATCCCTTTCGCACATAGTCTCATTCAGCCAGGTCTCTCCCATCCTATATTTATGCATTTCATTTTTCCGCCCTAAATGCAGTACTTTACATTTCTCCGTATTGAATTTCATTTTGTTAGCTTTGGCCCAGCTCTCCAGTCTATCCAGGTCATTCTGAATTTTGATCCTGTCCTCTAGGGTATTAGCTACTCCTCCCAATTTGGTGTCATCTGCAAATTTGATAAGTATGCCCCTAATTCCCTCATCTAAGTCATTGATAAAGATGTTGAATAGCACTGGGCCCAGGACAGAACCCTGTGGCACCCCACTGGTCACATCTTTCCAAGACGAAGAGGACCCACTGCTGAGCACCCTTTGGGTTCGGCCGGTCAACCAATTACAAATCCATTGAACAGTTAACTTGTCTAGCCCACATTCTACAAGCTTGTTTGCAAGAATGTCATGGGGAACCTTGTCAAAGGCCTTACTGAAATCAAGGTATGCAATGTCCACAGCATTCCCTTCATCTACCAAGCTGGTAACTTTATCAAAAAAAGAGATCAAATTAGTCTGGCATGACTTGTTTCTCTGAAACCCATGCTGACTTTTTGTGATTATGGCATTGCCTTCTAAATGTTCACAGACTCTCTGTTTAATGATCTGTTCTAGAATCTTCCCTGGTATTGATGTCAGACTAACTGGACGATAGTTGTTGGGATCCTCTTTTTTCCCCTTTTTGAAGATGGGAACAACGTTTGCCCTCCTCCAGTCTGCTGGGACTTCTCCTGTTCTCCAGGAGTTCTCAAATATTATTGCCAATGGCTCTGAGATTATATTTGCCAGCTCTTTTAATACTCTTGGATGTAGTTCATCTGGTCCTGGAGATTTAAATTCATTTAGATTAAGAAGGTATTCCTGTACTACCTCTTTACTTATTTTCAGCTGGATTTCCCCTATTGTGTCCTCTGTTCCATTTTCCTCAGGTTGGTCCTCCTTTTCCTTTTCTGAAAACACTGAGGCAAAGAAGGTGTTGAGTAATTCTGCCTTTTCTCTGTCCCCTGTTAGCATTTTGCCATCTTCTCCACGTAGTGGCCCTATTATTTCCTGCTTCCTCCTTTTGCTGCGGACATACCCAAAAAAACCCTTTTTATTGTTCTTAACCTCCCTAGCAAGCCTGAGCTCATTCTGCACTTTAGCTATTCTGACTTTACTCCTACACGTGTTCGCTATCTGTTTGAATTCTTCTTTGGTGATTTCCTCCCTTTTCCATTTCCTATACATGTTCCGTTTAAAACTTAGCTCCATTGAAAGTTCTTTAGTCATCCATCCTGGTTTCTTGAGACACCTCCCATTTTTCTTCCTCAATGGTACTGTTTGAAATTGTGCCTTCAGTATCTCCCTTTTGAGAAAGTCAAAACCGTCTTGAGGTCCCTTCTCTTTTAGTATTCTTGACCATGGGATCATCCCCAGTATTTCCCTGAGTTTATTGAAATCAGCTCTCCTAAAGTCAAGAATGCGTGTCTGACTATGCCTGGCTTCTCCTTTCCATTGTATAACAAACTCCAGGAGAACATGATCACTCTCACCTAAGGATCCCACCACTTGCACCCCATTAACAAGGTCGTCTCTGTTGGTTAGGATCAGATCTAAAATAGCTGACCCCCTTGTTGCCTCTTCCACCTTTTGGACCATGAAATTGTCTTCCAGGCATGTAAGGAATTTGCTAGACCTTGTAGTTTTGGCTGAGTTAGATTGCCAGCAAATATCAGGATAGTTGAAGTCACCCATCACTACTACATCTCTCCTTTCTGCATGTATGTTCATCTGTTCTAGAAAGGCAACATCCAATTCCTCCGTCTGATTTGGGGGTCTGTAGTAGAGTCCCACAATAACATCCCTGTTGTTTCCCTCCCCTTTAATTTTTATCCAGATGCTCTCCACCTGGCTTCCAGTATTGATGTCATGGATCACTTCACTGGTGTAAATATCCCTGACATATAATGCTATTCCTCCTCCTTTCCTGTTTGGCCTGTTTCTCCTATAAAGGTTATACCCCTCTATTCCTACATTCCAATCATGAGACTCGTCCCACCAGGTTTCAGTAACGCCTATTATATCATATTTGTTTTGTAGTGCAAGGAGTTCTAGTTCATCTTGCTTATTTCCCATGCTCTGTGCATTAGTGTAGAGACATCTGAGACCATGTGTTCCCTTTACTTGCTCCCTGTGCAAGTTTTTTTGCCTCCCACTGTTGGGTCCTTGCGCTGTTTGCCTTGTTCCCTCTATGACAGTTTGACTATTTTCTCCAGCCCTTTTGCCTTCCAGAATACTGTCTCCCTCCCCCATTTGACTCAGTTTAAAGCCCTCCTGATCAAATTCTTGAGAGTGTTGGCAAAAATGTTTCTTCCAACTGTTGTAAGATGCACCCCATCTCTTGCCAGAAGTCCCCCTGCATGGAAGCGCAGTCCATGATCCAAGAATCCAATTTGTTCTCGGTGACACCATCTACGGAGCCAGTTGTTTACGTCGGCTATTTTCCTCTCCCTTCTTGGACCATGCCCTTCAACTGGCAGAAGAGACGAGATGACCACCTGTGCGTTCATTTCTTTCAGCTTCCTCCCCAGGGCCTCATAATCTCTTCTGATCTTGGGAAAGCTGTGCCTTGCAGTATCATTGGTTCCCACATGGACCAAAAGGAAGGGGTAATGATCCGTAGGCTTGATGAGTCTTGTCAGCCTCTCGGTCACATCACAGATCTTTGCCCCAGGGAGACAACACACCTCCCGAGTCATCTTGTCAGGCCCACATACCACTGCTTCTGTACCCCTCAGCAAGGAGTCCCCCACCACCACCACACGCCTCCGCTGAGGCTTCGCAGCTGCTGTTCCTTGCGGTGGTCCTCTCAAGGTCCCCTGCTCTACCCCTGAAGTCTGTCCATGCTGTTCTTCCTCATTGTCCTTGATAAGGGAAAGGGCTTCAAATCGATTCTGTAGCTGCAAGCTGCTGGAAGAATCCCTGGATTTTCTTGTTCTGTGTGTGACATTCCTCCAGCTGTCTACTTCCTGTGTCCGTGAAGTGACCCTCTCCTCCACAGCCACTTCCTCTGTGCGGTCCCCATCCAAGAGTGTTCGTTCTGTTCTGTCCAGGAAAACCTCTTGCTCCCGAATCTGTTGAAGTGTAGCTACCCGTGTCTCCAGCTGCTGTACTTTCTCCTCCAAGAGGGCTACCAGCTTGCATTTGGTGCATGTGAAGTTCTCCACGTCTGTAGACAAGAATAGAAACATCGCACAAGTGTTGCAAGTGACTGCTGCAGTCCCCTCAGTGTCCATGATGAGAGCTTTTAGGTAATCTAAGAACTCTTAGTTAACGCTGAGAATGAGAATCTTGCTTGAACTATTAATAGGATTCAAGCCAGATTTGCCTTTGTGCAAGTGTGTCTATAACTCTGGAGTGGATTAATGGAGTATTTTAAAACAGGCAGGAAGAAATTCCTCTACTGGGGGAAAGATTTGGCAACGTTAAAAAAAATCTTTAAAAAATCAGAAAGCACTTCTAAAAACATCAGCCTCCAATACCCAGCCTATTAGGACTAAGCATGCTCACTATACAGGTCATTCCCCATATCCACAGGGGATATGTTCCTGGACTTACCATGGCTACATGAAATGATGGATAGCAGCAAACCCTATTGAAATTAATGTCTTCTGGCCCAACTTCCAGTGGAACCATACCATAGAATTGAGCTGGAGGACCTAAAAATGCCTAGAGAGGACTTTTTTGGGACCTGTATAAGTGAAACTGTGGATACCAGTCCCATGGATATGGGGGTCAACCTGAACATTGAATGACCATCAGTTAAAAAAAGGAACAGAGGATGGCAAGGAGAGGAGCAGAAAGAATTACGGTATCTCAGGTGAAGTCATACCTGGCTGACTGGAATAACTAAGAAAAGTGCTGCATACTGAAACATTTTCTTTTGGGGCCCCACGAATTTCTTCTGGTTAATTATGAATTGGATTGGGTTGCATGTGAGATACAAGGACATGTATGTTTTTCCGTGGTAGTGTCAGTACTATATACTTTGCTGGAAATGTGGTCAGCTTGGATTCTGGTATATAGCATTTGTCTTGCCTATTCAAAGACTGACGCTGAATTCTTCTAGTACATTATCAATGATCTCCCATGGTAACTGATCTGTATTTGATTACAACCGATGGCAGCAAGAAGTAGGCCAGAGATAAAAGAGTTGCTAACTGTTCCTAAATAATTAAGTAGGCTTGTATGGGACAACAAGATGTCTTGTGTAAAATATGCATTCATTTACTATGTATTAGTGGTGTCTGTCTTTCCGGCCTTATTATTTATTTATTACAGTTTACAAAGATTTACTATTTAGAGGCTTTAAAACACATTCAGTGTTATTCTCTGTAAAAATCAACAAGGATGCACTTTCAACAGGATTAGATAATTTTGCCTAAACACAATGGCATAGATTCAAAATATATATTAAACAGTTTTAGATCTAAACTCTTTCCTTCCATCCATCCATCTGTCCATCCATCATTTCCATAGGATTGCAGACTGAAATACAAGTTGATCTGAATATAGCTGATTTTTTTTATATTGCCTTGCTTTCAATAGAATGCATGATGGTCTGCTGCGTTTGAACTTCACAACTCACTGTGTTAGATAAAGCTGTCAGATTGTGATTATCTTAAGATCATCCATTTAGCTTCATGGCTGACTAGGGCTTTAAAATGTGATCCCTCTCACTCCTAGTCCAACAGTCTGGCCACATAGGCTTTTAAAGAGCAGTATGTAACTAGATAGACAACATCTCCATTGAGTTGTCCTCAATTACTGTCAAGTCAGCTTTGACTTATGGCAACCCTATGACTGAAAGGACTCCAAGTCTCTCTGTTACCAACAACCCTGCTAAAGTCTTGCAAACTCAGGGCTTTGCTTCCTTGATTGAGTCTGTCCATCTGTGATGCAGTCTCCCTCTTTTCCTACCGCCTTTCACTTTACCAAGCATTATTGTATCTACTCAAATGAGCATCTAAATGCAGATACTATCTATTGTCTAGTCACATTAACAGAAAACAGTACAATACAGGCAACCTGTTTAAGACAGATTCAAGCCAGGTAGGGCAATAAATCACTATAAACAAATTGAATTGGACCTAGGCATTAAAGGCCACCCTGTACCTGTCTCCTGTGCTGCCATCCCAGTTACCTGAAAGAACAAGGATGGCTTCAGTCTAAACCAGTGGTGTCCAACCTTTGGTCCTCCAGATGTTTTGGACTCCAGCTTCCAGAATAGAATAGAAATGAAGTGATAGGTATTTAAAGTTGGAGCCAGCATGATATAATGGTTTGAGTGCTGGACTAGAATGCCAGTGTTCAGATCACCGCTTAGCCATGGAAACCCCCCATGATAGGTTTGCTTTATTGTAGCTATAAGATGGAAATAATTTGAAGACACACAACAAAAACAAATTTGAAGTTACCTAAGTATAGCCTTCTGATTTTAGGTGGTGTGATAGTACATTTCCTAAATTACTATAGACTCATAAATTTGAGAAAATCTAAGTATATCTCCTAGCTAGGGGCCTGTCCATAAATTATGTTTAAACAAATGTTTAAAAACTTCCCACCATCTTTGTCAGAATTTGTTACTAATACAGATTTCCTGAAGTAATGTTTTCATATTTTCCCACCAATGGTGTATAGTCTGAAGAGCAAACATCTGTACTACAATACATGGCTTTCTGCAGCTTGTTAAGTGATAATGTTATATGAATGCTTTCTGTATTAAAACGCAAAGAAGCATTCATATCTTACACCCTTTGAGGTTATGGTGAAGAAAGAGTGGTAAATCAAGTTATAGAAGCAACATATGTGACTAATGCCAATACAGCTTTTTAAAAGTTCACTTCCTATGGAGGTGTGATATTCCATGTTTAAAGACTGAAATTCTTATTGTGCCTGTAATATGAGAATTGTTCTTGGATCAATCTTCAAATTACATTACACAAACTCATAAAATATCAGTCATCCATTTCTCAAATTTGTCTATTCCTTAGACTCATCTATTCCTCAAAATTAAACTGATTCCTGAAGCTTATCTTAGGAGCGGTGTTTCTTAAAGTCATCTAAGACAGTCCTAGTTTGGTTAAAAGGGACTGAGTAAAAAAGATGAGAAACGACAGTGAGATACATTAACAAAATGAAAAGAAAACAGAATAAAAAAATCCTAAGGGACCCACTTGTTGTTATGCAGGGACCAGGAATTTACCATTGTAAATTCAATATCAATTGAAAGAGCCCATTAGATATGAAAGAACATGAATACCCCCAGGTATTCATTTTCTACTATATTTTCTGTAAATCTGCCATGTTGTAATATAATTTCAAGAGAGAAAGTTGTAGAGTGAAGTTACCGTTACTGGAAGGACATGGTGAGGTCTGCTTGCACAGTTCCCATGTCATCTGGACAGCAACCTGGTCTGTTGAAAATTTACACAATGAATTTATATGCTGTTAGAGGTTGCACTAGCTTTTGAATGCTTACTTGACATCATTAGTACTCTGAAAACCGAGTGTTAAACCAACTGTGAATGGTGAATGGAGGGATATCAGGTAGCAAACTTGTCAGTTTTGTTTCAATAATAGGAATTATTTTTAATTGACAAGGTTTGTTGACAAGGTTTGATTGCTTACTTGCATATTTATAATATTTGTATACTGAATTTCAAGGTGAACCCTCCACAATATGGTACACATAGAAAACCATCAAACAATAAACTACAACATCTCTCTGGCTTTTCTTTGCAAACGAAGATTCAGGAAGAACTCCTCCCGCGTTTTCTGCAAGCGCGCTGATGACTAAAAAGGTCTGATGGGAGGCCAGGGCGGACCATTGTTGGTGATCAATTTGGCCAAACCTGAGATGTTGTTTGAGGGAGTCCTTGTATCGCTTTTTTGGAGTGCCCCTCTTACGCTGACCCGTGGCAAGTTCACCGTAGAGTAGTATTTTTGGGAGGCGATGGTCCTCCATCCTAGAACGTGCCCTGCCCAGCGCAGCTGTGTTCTCAATATCATGGCCTCAATACTGGTGATCCCTGCTTGCTCAAGGACAGCAACATTCGTCACATAGTCCGGTGTATATTTAGGATTGTGCGTAAACAGCGCTGATGGAATCGTTTGAGGAGTCGTAAGTGGTGGCGATAGGTGACCCATGTTTCAGACCCATAAAGGAGAATAGACAGTACAATGGCTCTATACACACTGATTTTTGTGTTTCGCCTCAGGTGTTTATTACTCCAGACTCTTGTAAAGTCTTCCAAATGCGCTATGTGCCTTTGCTAATCTGTGATCGATCTCTTTGTCAATCTTGGCATCTGAGGAGATGATGCTTCCCAGGTAGGTGAACTGCTGAACGGACATAAGCGCAGAGTTGCCGACGGAAATGTGGGGATGGTGGTGTTCATGCTGTGGTGCAGGCTGGTAAACAACTTCCGTTTTCTTTAGGTTGACTTCTAGCCCGAAGAGCTCCGCAGCTGTTGCGAAGCAAGACGTTAGGAGCTGCAGAGCTGCTTCTGTGTGAGCAACAAGGGCAGCATCATCAGCGAAGAGCAGCTCATGGACTAGATAGTTTAGAGTCTTTGTTCGAGCCCTCATAAGGCTTAAGTTAAGCAAGCTACCACCAGTACGGTAACGTATATAGATGCTGTTGTCTTCTTCGAGCTCTGCTGTAGCCCTTTGGAGCATCATGCTGAAGAAGATTGTAAATAAAGTTGGTGCAATAACACAACCTTGCTTCACTCCATTAGTTATTAGAAAGGGCTCTGAAAGAGCATCGCCATATCTGACTTGACCGCGCTGGCCCTCGTGTAGCAAGATAATTATTTTAAGGAATTTGGGGGGACATCCTAGTCTTTCCAGGATCTGCCACAGACCTTTCCTACCCATGGTGTCAAAGGCTTTGGTGAGGTGAAAAATTTTACATAGAGACCCTTGTTCTTCTCTCTACATTTCTCTTGCAATTGTCTAAGGGCAAATACCATATCTGTAGTACTCTTATTGGCTCTGAAGCCACATTGGCTTTCAGGAAGAAGTTCTTCTGCAATGCCAGGAACTAATCTGTTCAGGAGTATCCTTGCAAAAGCCTCCCCTCCCCAAAATGGTATTCTACGGTGAACTCGCCATGGGTCAGCGTAAGAGGGACACTCCAAAAAAGCGATACAAGGACTCCCTGAAACAACACCACAGGCTCGGCCAAGTTGATCACCAACAAGGGTCTGCCCTGGCCTCATATCGGGAGACATGGAGACACACTATCCAGAATGCTGCAGCCTTATTTGAGAACTCACGCCAAACAAGTCTTGAAGAGAAACGACAATGCAGAAAAAAATCACAACCCAGAAACATCACTCAAGGAAACCTTCTGTTGTGCTTTCTGCAACCAGACTTGTCTAATTCAGATTGGCCTTTTTAGTCATCAGCGCGCTTGCAGAAAGTGCGGGATGAGTCCTTCCTGAATCTTCATTTGCAAAGAGAAGCCAGAGAGAGAGAGATCCTTGCAAGGATTTTTCCAGGAATAGAGAGCAGTGTTATGCCTCGATAGTTTGAGCAATTGGATTTTGCTCCTTTTTTCTTGTACAGGGTGATGATGACTGCATCTCGGAGATCTGCTGGCAGTTCCCCCTTTTCCCAGCAATTCACAAGGAGTTCGTGGAATTTATCATGGAGTATATGACCTCCGTGTTTCCAAACTTCAGGTGGGATTCCATCAATCCCAGCTGCCTTGCCGTTTTTCATCTTCTGTATGGCCTTAAGGGTCTCTTTCAAAGTGGGAGCTATGTCCAATTCATTTTTCACCGGTTTTTGTATCATATGTTGGATAGCTGAACCTTGGACTACTCGGTTGGCACTAAAGAGACTTTGAAAGTGTTCAGCCTATCGATTCAGGATGGAAGCTTTATCAGTAATTAATGTTTGACTGTCTGTACCGTATAAGGAGCTTAGGACATGATAAGTAGGTCCAAACACTGCTTTCAGAGCTTCATAAAATCCTCTAAAAACACCCAGATCTGCACAGCATTGTGTCTTTTCTGCTACATGGATTCACCACTTGTTCTGCATGTCTCGGAGTTTTTGTTGAAGTTTACTACATGTGAGATGGAAAGCTGCTTTTCTTACATGGCAAGTTGACTGGGCGAGGTATGCTTAGTGAGCAGTTTTCTTCTTTGCCAACAGCTCCTGGATCTCTTGGTTGTTTTCATCAAACCAGTCTTGATTTTTCTTCTGGGAGAACCCGAGGGATTCTTCCACAGACTGAAGGATACTGTTTTTGATGTGCTGCCAAAGCACTGTGGGAGAAGGATCTGTAGGATCGTCTTCAAGTTTTGTTTGCAGGTTTGCCTGGAATTTGTCTCTCGTGGTAGCTTGTTGAAGATTGTTGACTTGGAGTCTCTTCTTTAACGTGCCACCCCTCTTAGGTTTGAACTTAAGATGAAGATTTAGTTTATATCTGACGAGGCGATGATCTGTCTGGCATTCTGCACTGGGCATCACTCGAGTATGATGTACATCACAAATGTTTCTATGGCGGACTAGAACATAGTCAAAGAGGTGCCACTGTTTGGATCAGGGATGCATCCAGGTTGTCTTCAAGCTGTCTTTCTGCTGAAAGATAGTGTTTCTAATAGTCAGCTTTTGTTCTGCACAGAACTCTAGCAGGAGGCATCAGTTATCATTGCAATTTCCAACACCATGTTTGCCTAAGACACCTTTCCAGGCTTCGGAGTTCTTTCCTACTCTGGCATTGAAGTCACCAAGGATAATAACTGTATCTTCTACAGGGACTTTTTGTATGAGGTGGTGTAGGTCTGTGTCTTTCTCTACAGGGTCAGCTTGCATAGTTGGGGCATATATACTAAAGAGAACAAGATGTGTGAGACGTAAGGAAATAATGCGATCAGAGTGTTCTGTTGGCAAGGTCTCGAGTTTGGAGGCAATGGAGTTTTTAATCCTGAAGCCTACTCCTGAAAGATGTTTTTCGGTTTTGGGTTTGCCAGACCAGTAAAGTGTGTAGCTGGCGCCGTGTTCTTTAAGGCTGCCTTCCTCATGGAGACGAACTTCACTAAGAGCAGCAATGTCAATATTAAGTCGTGATAGTTCATGGGCTATTAGAGCAGAACGACGCTCAGGCCGTCCACTATCTTCAGAGTCTCACATGGTTCTGATGTTCCAGCATGCAAGCGTCAGTTTATTTACACCTTTGGAGACTGGTGTGTGGCTTTGTTTCTTTGCCTTAGTTTGACCACATCGGAAGATTCCCGTTGGCCGCGGCTAGCCAACCAGGTAGTTGGGGATGAGCTTTCGTTAGGCCACCTTTTCTAGGCCCCTCTCCATATGGAGCAAGCAGTGCTCTCCTTTAAAAAGGCTGCTTGGTCATTCAGGATGCTGCTGAACAAGACTCGAGGCTGACCAAAGTCCTGAACTGCCTGCATGCAGGGTTGGGTCTGCGGCTTCCAGTGCATCTTTACACCTGCTGTTTCGTCCCTCGCCTATCGCTACAGGGCTTTTTTTTTTTAAATTGGATTTGTCCTTCGAGTCTGTGCAATGGATTTTTCTGGTGGAGCGTTACATGCACAGAACTGGCCTCACCCTTTAAACCAAAGGTTCTTCTGCTGGCCTTGCAAGCATGGATGGTTGCAGCGTGGTCCTCGGGCCATAGGTTTGATTAGAGTTTCCTTCTCTTAGATGGTTGACCTTACAGGGTTGGACGAGCACCATCTGCCCGGGTCTGGGATTAGAGTTTTCCTTCTCCTACGATGGTTGCCATAAGGCTAGAGAGCCCATCCTGCCCTTTGACGCTCTTTTTCAGACCCTTCGGTTTTGACCTGTCTGGCATGGGAGACCCTACTGGTGGCTATTATGCCACCGCCAGCATAGCTCAAAACATCATTAGGGTACACAAGCCTCTCTCCCATGACAAGGGGGCGTCAATGGAGAAGAAACTACAACATGGGCATAATTAAAACATAAACATAAAATGAAACAGTCACAACAGTAAAAATCACTATAAAATCACTTTATTCCATTAAAAGAAGCCTGGGATAAGCAGTCTTTAAGACCTATTTAGAACCAGTTTTGGGAGGGAAGCAATGCTCACTTCTTTTAGTGGTACAAATTCTCTTTCACTTCCACCAACTTAACAGATGTTGCAAGAGGGCATGTGTCTCAGATTTCTGGTTTGTATGGGTGCAGATATTTGGGTGTGTTCATATAGACATAAGGCAGTCCTTTGTAACCAGTTCCAAAGCCATTTGAGTCATAAATGAATCAGCAATGATAATACTGGAAATACTGAGTTATGTGGGGGAGGGAGACAGCAGTCTTTAGTGCAGGAGTTCATAAAATGCTGGAGATAATAGCCCAAATTTTATAGAGAGAACTGGGTGAGTAGTATAAGAACATAACAGTGGGTGGGGAAAAAACCCTTAAATAAGCAGCTTGTGGGAATGACCCATCATTTTAGATGTCTCTACACTAATGCACAGCATGGGAAATAAACAGGATGAACTTTTAACACAGCAAATCAAATATGATAAAAGAGGCATCACTGAAACCTGGTGGGATGAATCTCATGACAGGAATGTACAAATATTGGGGTATAACCTATTTCAGAGAAATGAACCAAATAGGAAAGAAGGAGTAGCAGCATTATATATGTCAAGGAGGTTTATACCTGTGAAAAGTTCCATGACTTAAATTCTGGAACCTAAGTTGAGAGCATCTTGGTAAAAATTAAGAGAAACACCAATGATGTCATTGTGGGGCTCTACTACTACAGACCTCCAAGGCAGACTTGGATGATGCCTTCCTGGAACAGATGACCAAACATTCAAAAAGGAGAGGTTTAGTAGTAACGGGAGATTTCAACTATCCAAATATTTAGTGGAAGTCAAATTCTGTCAAGAATATAAGGTCCAACAAATTCCTCACTTGGCTTGCAGACAATTTCTGAAAGTGGAATAGAGCAACTAGGGGATCAGCTATTTTAGATCTGTCAACACTGATGACTTGATTAATGGGGTGGAGGTGATGGGATCCTTAGATGGGAGTGACCATGTTCGCCTAGACATTGTTATATAGAGAAAAGGCCAAGCATAGTCAAGCACCATTCTAGACTTTAAGAAAGCTGATTTCAGTAAATGTAGGGAAATAGTGGGTGTGGTCCCATGGTCAGGAATGCTAAAAGAGAAGGGAGTTCATGATGGATGGGAGTTTCTTAAAAGTAAGATACTGAAGGGACAATTTCAAACAGTTCTAATGAGGAGGAAAAACAGGAGATGTCTAAAGAAACCAAAATTGATGTCTGAAGCACTTTCAGCTGACCTAAATTTACAAGAAATGAAAAAAGAGTGAAATCACCAAAGTGGAATTCAAATGAATAGCCAGCATTTGCAGGGAGAAAGTCAGAAAAGCTAAAATGCAGAATGAGCTCAGGCTTGTTAGAGAGGTTAAAATCATGATAAAAAGGGCTCTTTCTTTCTTTCTTTCTTTCTTTCTTTCTTTCTTTCTTTCTTTCTTTTAGTTATGTTCGTAGCAAAAGGAAGAACAAGGGGATGGTAGGGCCACTGCGTGGACAAGGTGGTGAAATGCTAATGAGACAGAGAAAAGGCAGAACTACTAAACACTCTCTTTTACTCAGGTCTCCTTCCTAAAGGAAAACAGTGCTTAACCTGGGGGAAATGGAGGAGATGATGCAGTAGGGGAACTGCAGTGCAGAATAGGTGAACAGTAATACCTGGTTACTCTAAATAAATTCAGTCTCTAGGGCCAGATGAACTACATCCAAGGACATGAAAAGAACTGGCAGAAGTAATCTCAGAACCAGTGGCAATAATCTTTGAGAATTCCTGGAGAACAGGAGAAGTCCCGGTAGACTGGAGAAGGGCAAATGTTGTCCCCATCTTCAAAAAGGGGAAAAGGAGGACTCAAATAATTACCACCCAGTCAACCTGACATCGATACTAGAAAAGATTCTAGAGCAGATCATTAAACACTCTGTAAGCACTTAGAAAGGGATGCTGTAATCACTATAAGTCAACATGAGCTTCTGAAAAACAAATCATACCAGACTTACCTCTTTTTTTATATAAGAGTTACAAGCTTGGTAGATGAAGGGAATGCTGTGGATGCAGCATATCTCAATTTTAGGAAGGCCTTTGACAAAATCCCCCATGATATTTTTGCAAACAAGCTAGTAAAGTGTGGGCTAGAAAATGCAACTGTTAGGTGAATTTGTAACTGGTTGACTGACCGAATCCAAAGGGTAGTCACCAATGGCTCCTCTTCATTCTGGAGAGAAGTGACCAGTGGAGTGCCACAGGGTTCTGTCCTAGACCATGTGCTATTCAACATCTTTATTGATTACTTGCATGATGGAAAAGAAGGCATTGTTATAAAATTTGCAGATGACAAATTAGGATGGGTAGCAAATAATCCCAGGGGACAGGATTAGAATTCAAAATAATTTTAACAGATTGGAAAGCTGGGCCAAAACTAACAAAATGAATTTCAATAGGGAGAAATGTTAGCTGAAATGCAGAGATATAGGATGTGTGACACCTGGCTTGACAGCAGTACATGTGAAAGGGATCTAGGAGTCTTATTAGACCACAAGTTGAACATGAGTGACCAGTGTGATGATGCAGCTAAAAAAGCCAATGTGATTCTAGGCTGCATCAATGGGAGTATAGTGTCTAGATCATGGAAGTAATAGCACCACTCTATTCTCCTTTGGTCAGACCTCACCTGGAATACTGTGTCCAGTTCTGGGCACCACAATTCAAGAAGGATATTGGCAAGCTAGAGTATGTCCAGAGGAGAGTGACCAAAATAGTAAAAGGTCTGGAAGCCTTATGAGGATCATCATATGGAGCTGGGTATGTTTAGCCTGTAGAAGAGAAGGTGAAGAGGTTACGTAATAGGCATGGTTAAATATATGAAAGGAGGCCATATTGAAGAGGGAGCAAGCTTGTTGTCTTCTTCTCCAGACACTAGGACATGGAGCAATGGATTCAAATCACAGGAAAAGAGATTCCACCTGAACATAAGGAAGAATATCCTGATGGTAGGAGCTGTTTACCAGTAGAATACACTGCCTCAGAGTGTGGAGGGGTCTCCTTCTTTGGTGGTTTTTTAAACAGAGGCTGGATGACCATCTGTTAGAGGTACTTTGATTGTATATTCCTGCAAGGCAGGTATTGGACTGGATGGCCCTTGTGATCTTTTCCAACTCTGTGATTCTATGACAAGGTCCATAGTAGTCACATGGCCATTCAGACTTTTTAATTAGAACCAGAGTAAATTCTGTTTCTGTAGCTTGAAGTAGCTCTATTGGTTTGTCATCTATTTCTGGTGATTTGGTGACTTCTGCAGAAAGTCCCTGGCTTCAGAGGTCTTCTGGCTCCCAGTCAATTAGGCTTAATACAGCAAATCTATTTTTTACATTTTCTTTAAATTCTGTGGGGATGTTCTTTAGGTTGTATTTCAGTATGATGGTTGGTTTAGTGTTCTTCTTTACCTTTACTTTAATTTTTGGTTGGAGCAGCTCATGGTCTGTGCCAAAATCTGATCCTGGTTTTGTTTCTGCTTCTGGTTAGGTACTGTAATCGATTTCTGTTTGGGGCATCAGGTGGTGTCCATGTAAACCAGTAGCCTTTTCAGTTGCTTGAGGAATGTGTTTGTGATGAAGAAACTGTTGTCCTTGCAAAATTCAGCCAGTTGCTCTGCTGCTTCATTTCTTGATCAAGGTCAAGATCAAGAACCATTTCTTGATCAAATTTTCCTTCAGTCTTTGATTCTGCTCTGTTTCCTACTTTTGCATTCTAATAACCTATGGTTAACAAGAAGTCCTGTTTGGGTGTTTGATCAGTTTCCTGCTGGACTCCAACATGGGATCTTTTAATTTCTTCTTCTTCTGCCTCTATAGTTGTAATTTGGATTATGGTTGCATTGATTGGTTTTCCCTTAAGTTTTATTAATATTATTCAGTCAGACTTTGCATTATATCCTTTGACTGCTTTTGCTACATCTCTGCTCACCACTACATTTCTTCTTAGATTTTCATTTCCTGCATAAATCACTGTTTTTGACTCACAATGTCACATTCCTGTCCACTTTAGTTTGCTCACCCCAAGTATTGCAATGTTTATATGTTCTATTTCTTATTTCACTCTCTAGCTCACCCTGATTCATGGTTCTCACATTCCATGTTCCATGCAGCTTCAGACTTTCCTTTTACCTCTAAGCATGTCAACAGCTGAACATCCTTTCGGCTTGAGTCCAGTTGCATCATTAGCCATAGTACTACTCGTAGTTGTCCTCTGCTTATGCAAATCAGAGCTTAAATGCAATAAAATAAAATAAAATTAGGAATTGGTATCATGTGTCAATTTGATAGACCAAAGGCCAGCACTGTCAGCACTCAATAACTCCTCTGTTGAGTAAGTTTTCAACCAAATAATCAAACTAGATGTATTTGTTTTTAAGTTGAAAGCAGGTGAGTGCTATGGCACTTAGGAGCTATATTTCTGGATCCTATCGATGTTCTGTGTTAACAGTTGCATTTTTTCAGCATCACAGAATGATGTTAAGGGAAAACAGACAAAATGTTCTCCAAGGCTTAACTTCCTTCATGTCAACTGTGCCCATAGTCTTTCTTCCTCCTGTCACCGCCACCTAACCTAGTATAATTAAGCCAATATAAGTACAAACAGAATTCCACTCAGAGATTTATTCCTTTTTCTCCATGTTGATTCATGTGTCTGCATCACACACAAGTAGCAATGTCATGGAGGATTTAAAACAAGAAAGCTATACACCAGGCTAACAAAGAGTTAGCCCTGCTTTGTGGCCCTGTTCCAGCTTGGATTCCCTGGGCTACATTGCATTTGAAAAGAAAAGGCAGAAAAGCTGAATCATGGATCTCCTGTATCACACCCTAGCGATTCCACACTATGAGTTTCTGGAAATTATAAGATACTTGTTTTAAGAACCAGAATTAATATAATCCCCTTAATTTTTCTTGCAGATTTTCAGAAGATGTTGGCTGGTTTTCAAAAAAGCTTCTAGTAAAGGACCCAGAAGGCTAGAAAAGTTTCCAGATGAGAAGGCAGCATATTTCAGAAATTTTCACAAGGTAGGAAGCATTATCTGTAAGTGTGGGCTGTAAGCTATCAGACAAAAAGCTGAACAACAGGAGATTATATTTTGCTTATATTATTTATTTCTGAAGCTGTTAAAGTTGGCAGTAACACTCCTTAATACTGTCATTAGAGGCTCAGGATAGGTCTGTCTTTCTAAATTAAAGAGTAGGTTTTGTTCTTTCGTTTTTACATGTGCATTTGCTATGGACATGTGAATATTATGTTCTGAAGAAATTTGGAAGGGGATTACACTTGTAAACCCTGTCAGTTACTGAACAATTGATAGGAAGTCTAAAGGGAATGTGCAAGATTGATTAAATGTGTGATTCCATTTTCTTTGAAGAAATTGGCAGACTTAGCACCTATTTTGGAATGGAAAGAATTTGAACAGTTTGTGTATAGAAGCCACAGTTTAGATGGACACTTATTATTCAACTTCTGATGTTCAATAAATGATTACATGTTATTTCAGTGAAACTTTTCCTTCCACTCATACCTCAACAAAGCACCTGTAATTGACTCGAGCTCTTATCAAGGGATCTTGACCCTAGATTTATTGATAACTCTTTATGGCTATGAAAGAACACTTGGCTCTTCCAGTACTTATTTGTATTGAGCTACAACCAGTTAATTTAGTTCCTGCAAACCAAAATAGGCAGAAGAATATATATAGTACAGATCTTGCTAGACTTATGCACCTCAGATTACAGGCGGAGGGCTTTACATTTGACTCTGTCCCATTAAAAACATTCACTCTGTATAAAAGCTAGGTTAGGTGAGTACCCTTGTCCAGGGAATAGCTAGTGCATGTAATGTAGCAAAATGAGGTCATTGCCCTTCCAAATGAAAACTCTGCCCCCTCAAATGAAATTTTCCTTCACTCCCCAAATTTTGAGCATTGCAGAGACAATAAAAATTGTTCACACCTAGAACTGTTTGCATTCCCTTTGTCACTTTGCTTTCCCCTTTTCTTTGGGTTCCCAAACTGTATTTCTAAATGGTCAGTGGAAGTTTTTAAGTTAACTGCAGTGCTAGAAATTTGGGGAGAGAAGGAGAATTTCAGTAGGGGCAGACTTCCTATTTTGGGGGCCATTACTTCATTTAGCCCATCCCCTCTAGCCCTTGTTCTTTGTTTATCAATATTCAGAAAGTTACTTTTAAGAAATATGAATATAGTGACATGCTGAACCCATACAGAGCTGGGCTCCCGAGCATTCTCTTCCTATTTATTTATTTATTTATTTATTTATTATTTAGTTATTTATACCCCGCTCTTCAGCCACAAGGCTATCAGAGCGGCTTACAAATTGTTTTAAGCAATAGCTATTTACACATCTACATTGCTCAGTTTGGATGGATTAAGTATATCATTGCATTATTTCTTACTTCAGGTTCCTACAAGTAATTTTATAGATCTTGACATATATAGTTAATCAAGAGATTCAGGGCACTGAAGTTCAATGTGTTTTGGATGGAGTTCTGATAGAATCAGAAATAAGGGGTTCGTAATGTTGGAGTATTCTCAAATGAATACCATTTTGTTATTTGATGCTCAGGTGGCCTCAGTGGCATTAATGGTGCCTTTCACCATCCTCTAGTGCACAGGAAAAGAACAAAACAAAGCAAGAAAAAGTACCCTCACTTTCAATGAAATAATAAGTCAGATTTATAGGAATTTCTAACTAACTTATATCAAATAGCCTAATAATTTGAGGTCTAGTTTTGGAAGGTCAGGAAAACCTTGTGATAGGTTCACCTTAGGATTGCCGTAAGTCAAAAATGACTTCAAGGTACACAACAACAAAATTGTATTTAATTAATGTAGCATTTTAAAAAAACAGTCTGTAGATCCAGAACCTGTATTTAATCTCAGCCAGTCTCTATGTGGATAATGGAGAACAGAAACCTAGTTTGGGTACGAATGTGTTGAAGTGTGTACAGATTAGTTAGGAATGGAGGCTGTTATACATTAACACAGATTGATGCTATTGTTTCTGCATCAGACTCTACAATAACATTATCTAAGCCAATGCTAAGTGCTTATGAATCAATTAACCAGGGCAACTAGGATAACATTTGGAAGAACCTCAGGTAAAACAAAGTGGTGATTGGAAAACCACTCATATTTTTTTCTTTATGATCAGGAAGCTAGAAAACAAGAAACAGTTGCTTAAAACATGAAGACTTCTTTAACTCTGTTTGCTAGCTAACACACTATTTAAATGTGTGCAATTTTAAATTTTAACACTTCCATGTAAACTTTCATTGCATTTAACAGAATGATCATAGATGAAATAGGGAATCAAGATAGACTTTGTTTGAAGTATTATAGCAGTAGAGATCTATAAGCATGTTTTCCAAATGTTTTAGGAGCAATATGATGATAGCAATAAAGTGACTTGGGGGGAAAAAAACGATAATGGCAACAGCAGGAGCTGCAGAAGCAACAGTACAACTAGTTCTGTATGATCAAGCACAGTTTGGACCTCTGCTTTTTTAGAAATAAAACACACACAGTGAATCTAATGGCAAGTTCCTCTTGAAACTGTGGGATGTTCAGAAGAGCAGGTTATGATATGCTAAATATAAGTGGAAAAATTCCACAGAGCTGGGATGATTTCTTGGGAATTGCTGGATTAACTCTTTCAGTTCTGGGTATGTTGTGTTAATTCCCTAATACAACACATTACATCTGCCACTCTTTTAATGGGTGCTTTCAAGTTTGATGAAGCATCTGATATGTTGACGATAAGGATAAATAAAAATAAACATGTCTTATGGAAACTGCTCTAAAATCTGAGGGTGGGGGATAGATCTCTGCAAAGACAAACTTAAAATTCAAGGCATTTGCAGATGGAAAAAGTTATTAAAAATGCATTACGGTTGAAAATGGATCTGCACACACTGATAACATATTCAAAACAAATTTATCCCTTATGACAATTAAACTAAAATAATTTTCACATCATCAACCAATAAATCTCATTTAATTTAAAAGCAGGTCTAAAAAAACACACACATTGAAATTATTTTTACTAAAACAGACCGTTAGTGGCAATTAAAGTTGCAGTTGCCTCAAACAAATTGGAGTTTAAGCTCATCAAGCATTTTTCCCAGTCACATTTTCCAAATACCAAGCTTCATTTTGTTTCTGTCCCAGGAGGTCTTGAGGAATGTTTAGAGTAATTGATCAACAAGGAGTTTATCCACAAATAGTTAAAAACCATGAAGAGGTGGTGGGTTTCATAGATGTGCAGTGCATTAAAATTGAAGCTCTATTCGTGGCATGGTGTTTTTGGTTGACCAACAGAGCATGAAACCAACCATGAAGAAAGAAATCCCATATGCTCTTGAGGCACTCACATTGGATTTATTGTCAAGAATGACTCACCACTGTATTTACTATTCTGTATTAATTCATCAGAATTGGCAGCTGGCAATTATTGTTATGTTTATAATCCAGTCTAGTAATAAACTGTAGGTCTCAGACATATGTTTTGCCCTGACTAGCTCAGAGAACATGTACTGTATTGTAGTTTGGATCATAGTTGAGCACTAAGAATAAAGGCATTTTCATTCATTGTATGGGGGTAGAAAGTGTACCTTTATACTGAGATTTATTTTTCTGTTAGTTACATTTGTATTCCTTCTTTCACCAATTGGTACTAAAGGTGGTTAACAGCAATTACAAATGCAATAAGCATATAATTTAATTAAATTAAAAAGCTTTTTAACAAAGGGAGAAAAATAGTAAGTTAAAACCAGTTAGAGCTTGTTTATAATATTTAAAGGTTAACTTGTAGGCCACAATCATTTTGGAATATATTTGAGGAAAAGGGACAAATAGGTCTCCATTGTTGAACAGTTTCAGAGCTCAGGGGCAGTCACTGAAAAGATCTTCATTCATGTTCCTCCATACTGTGCTTAACATATTGCTAGGACAGAGAGAAGGGTCTCTTTCCAAAACAGTAAAAGGCTTAGAGAGGAGAATAACCTAATCCCCCAAATTCTGTAAGGCTTCATGCTCCATAAGCTGCATTTCAAATTGTATATAAAAACAGACTAGCAGCCAAGGTAGCTGTTGTACTCATATTGTCCTAACACCCAGACCCAATTATCACCCTAACAGGTGGGAGGGGTGCTTTAGAGACCCACCTGTCATATCAAAATTAGATGAGGAATAATTAGCTCAAACAGTATGCCTGCGATAGGAGGGTAACTGTGGGGATCTTTTCACCTATGTATACCTGTACTAACTGCAGAGAACTCCAGTTTAAAGTGAAATAATGTATTTTTATTGGAAGTGACACAAATTGCATTCACACACACAACACATGTTCCTAAGAAAGATTAGATAGAGGGAGAGGTTGGGGAGAATAGGACAATAGTTACTAGTGTTGAAGAGCAGAGTTTTGTGTAGCAATGATACCCAGACAGAAGTCTGAGACTGGCACAGAGATTAAAAAAGGAGACCAATATGTAACAGACAATGTGAAAATATGGAAAACTTTCAATGAGTTTTATAGAGGTTTATATCAGAAAGGTAGGAGGAAAGCTACAGATACGGCAGAATATGTGGATAGACGGCAACTGGATTGACTACGTATGTAACAAAAGCAAAGTCTGAATGAGCCTGTGATTCCTATGTACCTTTTCATAGAATCATAGAGTTGGAAGAAACCACAGTGGCCATCCAGTCCAACCCTCTGCCTTGCAGGAAAACACAATCAAATCACCCCTGGCAGATGGCCATCCAGCCTCTCTTTAAAAACTTCCAAAGAAAGAGACTCCACCACACTCCAAGGCAGTGTAGTCTACTGGAAAACAGTTCTTACCATCAGGAAGTTCTACCTAATGTGTAGGTGAAATCTCTTTTTCTGTAGTTTGAGTCCATTGCTCTGTGTCCTAGTCTCTGGAGCAGTAGACAACAAGCTTGCTCCCTCTTCAATATGACATCCTTTCAAGTATTTAACCATGGCTATCATGTCAGCTCTTCACCTTCTCTTCTCTAGGCTAAACATACCCAGCTCCCTAAACAGCTCCTCATAGGGCATGGCTTCCAGACCTTTCACTATTTTGGTTGGCCTCCTCTGGATGTGTTCCACCTTGACAATATCCTTCTTGAATTGTGGTGCCAGGAACTGGACACAGTATTCTAAAGCAGAATAAAGTAGTACTTCTACATCCCTCGATCTGAACACTATACTAGTATTGATGCAACCCAGAACTGCATTGGCTTTTTAAACTACCTCATGACTTTTGCTGACTCATGTTCAGCTTGTGGTCTACTAAGGCTCCTAGATCACTTTCACATATACTGTTGGCAAGCAAGGTTTCACTCATCCTATATCGGTGCATTTCATTTCATTTCATTTCTCCCTGTTGAAATTAATTAATTCTGTTAGTTTTGGCCCAGCTCCCCAATCTGTTAAGGTCATTTTGAATTCTGATCCTGTCCTCTGGGGTATTCTCTACGCCTCCTAATTTGGTGTCATCTGCAAATTAAAACATGTTCTCTGGGTGTGAGAGGAGGAATCCAGCATTAATCCTTACAATTGCGATATGCCCCTCTACCACCCAGAGAAGAGGCAGGAGATTTAAATGGATCACATGACCACTGGGGCCGTTGGTTCCTCCCCTTTCCCAGCCTTTGTCTGATCAATTTTTTCTCCTGCCTCACCCAGAATAGAGCCGTGTTGGTTTCCTCCTTAGATTTCCTTTCCCTTATTGCCTATTTCTTATTTCTTGCCATATTTTTCTACTCTTATTTCCTTAGTTTAGTTTTCCTATCTTTTTTTTTAAAAACCTCTTTGCCTTCCCTCTACTAGTTCCCTCTTTGCCTTCTGTCTTCTTCTGCTTCTCTGCCTCTTCTTTTCTTTGGCATAGCTCCTACCAGGCAGAAGAATAAAGACAAGAAGAAAGACCAGGACAGGGGGCACTCGGAAGGGGTCTCCATTTCACTGGTCTCCAATCAGCATGTGCTGCAGGGGACCCAGGGTGCAACAGCATCCGTGCCGTAGAGCCTTGCTCCACAGACAACCTGAGCGCTAGCCACCACGGGGCTGGACCTTACTCTCCCGCCGCCGAGCTCCACTCTGCAGGCGAGGGAGGAGGACCGCACAAGCATGCCAGCCACCCAACTAAAAGGAGAGCCAGCGCTGGAGCCTCTGGACAGAGAAGTAGATGCAGCTAGGTCAGGGGGCACCTTAGATGAACAAGCGAGTGTGGAAGAGTCGGGGGGAACAGGATGGGGCCAGGGATGGGGAGCATGAGGAAGGGTCTCCAGGGAGGAGGATGCAGTGGTCTTCAGGTTCCCACATCGCATGTGGCATGGAGCAATGGCAGCTGCCATCTTGGGGTCGCAAAGTGCCCCCAGCCAGGGACATTATGTGCGGCATGGGGCAAGGCCACACCAGCCATGAGTCAGGCAGATTACCAAACCACCAAACAGTGAGCCATTCAGGCAGCTAAGCAAGTCTTCGGAGAGGCTTTTGCAGACATGGCAGGAAGGGGAGCGGACCAGGCCACTGGTCAGCGCACGTCCGCTTCAGTCTCCTGGTGGGGAAGAGATGTCTGTGGCTGGCACCAGGCCTAGACGGAAGGCACGTAATCCCCCACAAGCAGGTCAGGCAGCCAAGGATGTTAGCTCCCTACTAAGGGAAGCAATGCGGATCTTGGGGGAACAATCCCCAGCGGAGCACCCCGCGCGGGACAAGGTGACTCCAGGGCCGAGTGGGGTACACCAGGAACACCAACCAAAGCACAAACTTCTCCTCTCTCCCCACTCCTCCACCGAGTCATAGATTTCGTCAGCAGATGCACTAGCCTTAATGGATCAAGAAGATCTGGGTCAGGACGAGGGAGATGCTCTTTCTGACCGGGAGGAAGGAGAATAGTCAGATTCCAAAGCCCCCTAAGGGCGGCCTCTGATAGGCTTTTTCATTTGGAGGATTTTCCTCCTCTCCTGGCCAAAGCCTTGTCCATTCTAGGGCTCATGAGGCAATAGCCCCAATCAGATCAACCCTCCATTGAATTCAGAGAGAGAGAGGAGGCAAACCCTCAAGATGGCAGGTTCCTTTCCCTTTCATTTTCTTTTGTGTGATGGAAGGGGAATAGGACAAACCTTTACAGGGAAAAAAAGGGCACCCTGTTAGCACAAAACATTTATGCGCCAGCCAAGCACATGCTGGACAGGCTTAAGGTCCTGGCGATCGACTCCCCGGTAGCATCCCTCGTATCGGGAGCGCTCGTGCCACGTGAAGGTGAGGGGTTCCTTAGGGACCCCGAGGAGAAAAGGATGGAAGGGGCCCTCAAGAAGACCCACGAAGCAACAGCCCTGGTGATACAGGCCTTAACTACAGGCTCCTTGTTCACCAGAGCTTTGAAATTGCCTTACAGGATAGAACCCTGGACAGACTATCCTTACAGCGGGTCCTGACTAAGGTATACATCACTATTCAGTTTATAGCTGACTCCACACTGGGTGCAGCAGTGTTTGCATCCAGAGCCAAGGTCGTAGCGACAGTGGCAAGGTGCTCAATCTGGCTCCACCACTGGGAGGCAGACACTCATTCCAGAGCGAACTTAGCAATGACACCTTTTAAGGGAGGCCACCTGATTGGGGAAGACGCTCTGAAGAACATCCTGGTCGAGACAAAGAAGAAGGCAATGCCAGTTCTGAACAAAAAGGCAGACAAGAGATCTTTTAAAAAGCCCTTTCAGTATTCTTTGCCATTCAGGTCTCAGAAGGGCACGAGACAGAGGGATTTTCAACCTTTTTGTTCGTCCAGGGGTAGGCCCAGTTTTTCTCCAAGATCAGCCTACGTCCCAGGCAGGATGTAGAGGGGCCTCCAACTCTCAGAGAGGTGGAGGCCGCCAGCAGTTCTGACTTGGATTCCATTCCCATGGAAGGTCACCTGCAGGCATTTTGACAACGCTGGGTGCTGACTTCATCAGACAGGTGAGGCATCGACACCGTCTCCCACGGGTACTGCTTACAATTTGACAAACTGCCCCAAGTCAGGTTCATTCCATCACCACTTTTGAAGGATCCTCACAAGAAGAAGATCCAGATTGAAGCCGTGGAGCATCTGCTAGCCATCAGGGCTATAGAACCTGTACCACCATATCAGAGGTTTTCAGGGGTCTAGTCCATGTTCTTCACGATTCCAAAGAAAGACAGAGACCACAGATCCATCCTGGACCTCAAGTACACCAACACTCATTTGTTATACAAGTGTTTTCACATGGAAACGCTTCCTCCATTCGGGAGGCATTACAAACAGGAGACTTCTTAGTCTCCCTGGATCTGGCAGAGGCTTATCTCCACATTCTGATCACAGAAGACAGCAGGCACTTTCTTCGCTTCACACTAGGACAGGATCACTATCAGTTCAGAGCCTTACCCTTTGGCCTGGCATCAGCCCCAAGAGTATTTACCAAGATTTTGGTGGCCGTGGTGGCTCACCTCAGATTTCAAAGGGTCCACTTCTATCCATACCTAGAAGACATCTTCCTTTGAGCCTTGTCCATTCAGCATGCTCAGGAACATCTACAGACCATGATAAGATGCCTTTAGGAACATGGCTTCCTGATCAACTTCAAGAAGAGCACCCTTGTGCCTAAGCAGTCTATCACTCACCTGGGAGTGATTCTGGACATCCGATTGGAGAAGATTTTCCTGTCACAGGATAGGCAGGTCACCCTGAAGTGGGAAGCCTTGTGCATGATGCGGCAGCCTTGGTCCCCACTGATGTTTTGGCAATCAGTGGAATCAGAGGAAACAGGTAAAGCAGACACTCCGGCCAGGGGCTTTGGAGTGCATCTACCCCCTCTGCCTGCTGTTCCAGAAATCTCGCGAAGAACCTGTGTAGCTTCCGGTTGCTTGCTGACACAAACATATACACTGCCATGTTTCCAAATCTCTGCTGAAGTTGTTTGGACACCTGTGGGTGAAGAGACCATTCCCCAAGCAGAACCTCATGTCTGCTCAGGTAATCTACTCTCACGTTGTCCGTGCCTTGAATGTGTCTGGCCACTAAAGATGCCATCGTCCTTTCCGCCCACCTGAACAGGAGGTTGGCTTCCTTCTGTAGACACCAGGACCTTGTCCTGCCCTGCTTGGAGATGTACGATCGGGCTGTTGTGTTGCCCATGAGCACTAGGATGTGCTTTCCTGTTATGACGGCCCCTAAGTGTAAGAGGGCCAGTCTGATTGCCTGGAGCTCCAGCCAATTTATGCTGTGAGTTCCCTCTGACCGACTCCAGGACCCCTGGACGAATAGGTCCTGGAAATGTGCTCCCCAGCTGAGGAGACTGGCATCCGAGGTTATCGTGACTTCTGACTTCTGGGACCATGGAGATCCCTTGGAGATGTTGGACTCATCCGTCCACCAGGGAAATGAAATCCTGACTTCGTCTGCGACCTGAAGAACCATCTCCTGTCTCATGAAGATTTGCTCCTGGAATTGATGTAGGAAGGACTGCAGGTCTCTGGTTTGAAATCTGCCACATGGAATTATTAGGATCACTGAGAGCATCAGGCCCAACAGCCTGGCCCTCAAGATTCTAACCTTGAACTTGGCCTTCCTAGTAGAAGTAACTTTGGCCAGAAGGGTATCCGAGTTATCGGCACTGTTGGTGAGAGAACACCCCTGCTCATTCAATGACGACCATGTAGTTTTACGCACGGATCCTTCTTTCCTCCTGAAGGTTCTGTCATTCTTCCACATATCACGGCAGTTGGTTTTCCCCTCCCTCCGTCAAAACCCATCTCATCCAAGGGAGAAGGAGTGTCATAAGTTGGACATTCGCAGAGCAGTAAAGATCTATATTAGAAGGACACAAGACATTAGGAGATGTGACTGCCTCTTTTTGACCTTCAGCCCGGTGTCAAGGGGCATGAAAGCATCCAGAAGGATGATAGCAGGTTGGATAAGGGCTTGTATCCTAACAGCCTACGACGTGGCAAGGGTTCCTTGGCCCATGAAAGTGACAGCACATTCTACCCAATCAGCAGCAACCTCAGTGGTCTTTTCCTCCAATGCTCCTTTTGTTGAGATCTGCAAGGCAGCGACTTAGAGCATGCCTTCGTCATTCATTCACAATTACAAGATTGATAAGTTCAGATCCATGGAGGCCACCTTTCGTTGCAGGGTTCTCCAAGAGGTCATTCAGGCCGAATCCCTTTCAGAGCAGTCGATCCCACCTGGGAACATGTATTCGGCTTGGGTACGTCCCAAGTGTAAGGATTAATGCTGGATTCCTCCTCTCACCACCCAGAGAATGCCACATGAGTACTTACCGTGAATGTGCATTCTGGCGGTGATAGAGAGGAAGAACCCACCCCGCCTGATGACTGCTCACATTTTTCTCTGTTTCTAGGTTCGGCTTGCAAACAACTGATCAGACAAAGGCTGGGAAAGGGGAGGAACCAATGGCCCCAGCGGTCATGTGATCAATTTAAATCTCCTATCTCTTCTCTGGGTGGTGGAGGGGCATATCCCAAGTGTAAGGATTAATGCTGGATTCCTCCTCTCTACCACCTCCAGAATGCACATTCATGGTAAGTACAAATGTGGCATTCTCTAGTCCATCATCCAAGTCATTGATAAAGATGTAGAATAGCACTGGGCCAAGGACAACCCTGTGGCACCTGACTAATCACTTCTCGCCAGGAAGAAAAGAAGCCATCGGTGAATACCCTTTGGTTTTGCTCAATCAACCAATTACGAATCCACCTAAGAGTAGCATTTTCTAGCCCACATTTTACTAGCTTAATTGCAAGAATATCATGGGGGACTTTGTTGAAGCCTCACTGAAATCAAGATATGCTATGATATGCTCATACGTCTACAGCATTCCCTTCATCTACCAAGTTTGGAAGTCTGTCAAAAAAATGGAGAAATGATTAGTCTGGCATGACTTCTTTTTGAGAAATCCATGTTGACTTTTAGTGATCACAGCATCCCTTTCTAAGTGCCTACAGACTGCCTATTTAATGATATGCTCTAGAATCTGGCTTGGTATTGATGTCAGGCTGACTGGACAATAATTATGTGGGTCCTCTTTTTTTCCCTTTTTGAAGATGGGGACAACGTTTGCCCTCCTGCAGTCTGCCGGGAATTATCCTATCCTCCAGGAATTCTTAAGGATTATTTCCTGTGGTTCTGAGATTACTTCTGCCAGTTCTTTTAATGGCCTTGGATGTAGTTCATCTGGCCCTGGAGACCTGAATTCATTTAGAGTTGCCAGTTATTTCTGTACTACTTCTTTACCCATTTTTTGCTGCATTTCCCCTACTGCATCATCTGCTCCATTTTCCCCAGGTGGATACTGTTTTCCTTCTGGGAGAAGACTGAGGCAATAAAGGTGTTGAATAGTTACTTACACCTTTTATCTGTCCCCTATTAGCATTTAGCCATCTTCTCCACGCAGTGGCCCTGCTATTTCCTTGTTCTTCCTTTTGCTGGCGACATAAACAAAAGAGCCCTTTTTATTGATTTGAACCTCTCTAGAAAGCCTGAGCTCATTCTGCACTTTAGCTTTTCTGTGTTTCTCTCCCCCCTACATGTGTTGGCTATTTATTTGAACTCCTCTTTGGTGATTGCCTCCCCCCTTTTTCCATGCCCCTTTTAAATCTCTGTTCAGTTGAAAATTCTGTATACATTCATACTGGTTTCTTTGGATACCTCCCATTTTTCCTCCTCAGTGGAACTGTTTAAAGTTGTGCTTTCAATATCTCACTTTTAGAAGACTCCTATCCATCATGAACTCCCTTCTCTTTTAGTACTCCTGACCATGGGATCACACCCAGTATTTTCCTAAGATCTTCTTTGTGGTCTCTGTGAATCACACAGCTGGGGTTACTCCTGTGCCTGCACAAAGCATCGGAACCTTCTAGAAACGCTAGGCAGAATATGCTTTAATACATTTTTGGCGATAACTCCGCCCATCCTAACGGTCCCTTATAAGGGCTTCCCACCTAAATCCCCTCAGTTCCTTTCTTTCTGCCGCGTTAGCAGCTTGAAGGAACCTCTGTTCGCTAGGTGTTTTTCTCTCATACGATCTGGTTGACTTGGCTTTGGTTTTTTGACAACAATTTTCGTTCTATCCCTTTGGCTTTGGTATTTGGCTTCCCCCAAATTTGGTATTTGCCCCCCCAAATCTATTTATTGAATTTTACAATCACATATAAAAGAAAATTAATTTGAATAAAACAAGATAGATATTACATTACATTACAATGCAATATATGAATGTTTGTTTGAATGATTCGTATTTGCATATCATTATTTACTTTTAGAATATAATAACTAAAGGAAACTTCAAGTAAATTCAGCTCCCTTTGAGTTTTACCAGTCATACAGAGTTTTTCAATAATCTCAGTGTCTTCTCAAATCTCTCTCTCTGGCTTTTCTTTGCAAATGAAGATTCAGGAAGGACTCATCCCGCGCTTTCTGCAAGTGCGCTGATGACGAACAAGGCCAATCCGAGATAAACAAGTCCACTTGCAGAAAGCACAGCAGAAGGTCTCCTTGGGTGATGTTTCTGGGTTGTGATTCTTTCTGCGTTGTCATTTCTCTTCAAGACTTGTTCAGCGTGAGTTCTCAAATAAGGCTGCAGCATTGTGGATAGTGCGTCTCCATGCCTCCCAATGTGAGGCCAGGGCGGGCCATTGTTGGTGATCAATTTGGCCGAGCCTGAGATGTTGTTTCAGGGAATCCTTGTATCACTTTTTGGAGCGCCCCTCTTACACTGACCTGTGGTGAGTTCACCACAGAGTACTATTTTTGGGAGGTGATGGTCCTCCATCCTAGAAACGTGCCCTGCCCAGAGCAACTGTGTTCTCAATATCATGGCCTCAATCCTGGTGATCCCTGCTTCCTCAAGGACAGCAACATTCATCACATAGTCAGTGTATATTTAGGATTGTGCATTTACAGCACTGATGAAAGTGTTCGAGGAGTCGTAAGTGGTGGCAATAGGTGACCCATGTTTCAGACCCATAAAGGAGAATAGACAGTACAATGGCTCTATACACACTGATTTTCGTGCTTTGCCTCAGGTGTTTATTGCTCCAGACTCTTTTGTGAAGTCTTCCAAATGCACTATATGCCTTTGCTAATCTGTGATCGATCTCTTTGTCAATCTTGGCATCTGAGGAGATGATGCTTCCCAGGTAGGTGAACTGTTGAATGGACGTAAGCACAGATTTGCTGACGGCAATGTGGGGATGATGGTAATTACCTAACAAACCCATCAGAGAAACCCCATATATATAGCTGTCTAGTCTCTTGTATTCTTCCTTCGTATTTCTAATTTTTTCCACAATATGTTCTGTTATTATTTCATACCAATGATATTGCTAAGCTTGTCTTGAATACCAAAGAAGTAAAAAGTAAACAAGAATTGTATTCTTATATTTTTTAAACCCAAGTTATACCTTTGAGTCTCAAACAATACATCAAATAAAAATATAGCTTAAGTGTCTTGTAATATTTCAATATTTAATGCCCACCACTCTGACCAGTACCTGATCACTGGCTCCCAAGTCTTTTTTGTTTTCTCAATAGGTTTATTATTTATGTGTACCATTAAAATGTCAATCTCCATCATCTCTTCCTTCTATTTTTGGCATTTCTTCAAGTTTTCACAACTTTGCTAACACTAATCTAGCCACAGTGATCAGATATAATAATGTTCTCCAGTGACTGTTCTCATCCTCATTTCCTAAGACATTGGTCATATTCAAGAGGTAAATTTCCAGACTCATAGAGAAGTTAATATTTAACATTTCCTTGATATTTAAACGAATCTTAGTCCAAAACATTTTAATTATTGGGCACCTCCACCACATATGATATAGTATAACTGGTGATTTGTGACATTTCCTACACCGTTACTACATTTATATATTTTGTCAATCTTAACCTGTGTTATGTACCATCTGGGTATAATTTTTATATAGTTCTCTTTTACTTCCAACTCTACAATTCTATGATTCTATGATTCTATAAGTCTTGGCAACAGGTAAATTTATCAGTTTTTTCCCATGAGTTTTCCAAAGACTCTAAATCTAATGTATGCCCAATATCAATTGCTCATTTAATCATGTTATCTTTGATTAGGTTGTTCCATATCTCTTGATTGCATAAGATTATAGAATTTAGAAATCTTTTTTATCATATCTAATTCATTTTTTCTATATTTGAATCCTTCTGATTTGAAATCAGCTTTCTTAAAATCTAGAATGTGTGCCTTACTATGCTTGGCTTTCCCTTTCCACTGTATCACAAACTCCAGAAGAACATGAACACTTCCACCTAAGGATCCTGCCACTTCTACCCCACTAATCAGGTCATCAGTGTTGGTCAGGATTAGATCTAAAATAGTTGATTCCCTTGTTGCCTCTTCCACCTTCTGGACAATGAATTTGTCTGCAAGGCAAGTGTGGAATTGTTTAGACATTATAGTCTTGGTAGAGTCTGACCTCCTACAAATATCAGGATAGTTGAAATCTCCCATTACTACCACATCTCTCCTTTCTGAACTTGTGATTGAGGCAATTAGAGGAATTAAAGTAGAAAGAGTTCCAGATCTGGACAGACTATCAGTAGAATTTGCCCAAGTTGCTAAACTAATGTGGATTTTAAAAGATAACTGATTTAAGATTTTATAAAAGATTGGAAACAATTTATGGATTTTTGAGCATTAAGTATTCTAACAATGTAATAATTTGTGGTTATGGGTTCTAGTAAGTGGAACTTAGTTAACTCTGTAATGGTAGAGTAACATGTTTTGTGTTTTGTTTTGTTTTTTACTAACTGGCTTTTTTCTTATCATTACAGTTTGTGAGGGGGGATAATTCTTTTGTGTTCTTGTCAGTATTTAGTTGTGTTGTGCTTATTGTAACAGATTAGTGTCTTAGCAATGTGTTGTAATGTTAGTTTAGTTTAGTGTAGAGTAGTTTAGTCTCATTTTAGTTTTAGCTATACATATATGTTATGTACGTATAGTCCTTTTTTTAGGTTGCTTTTCTTGAATGCTATTTATTCTGTTCTGAGGTAGTTAGTATGTGTCAAACTTAATAAACAGCAATCTAAAAAAATTAAAAATCACTTGGGGATGATGGGTTTTTGTTCTTTCTCAAGCCTCCAATTTCATTTTGGTGGCCAATCTTACACATTTATGCCTTTCAAACATGCTGGGTGCTGCTCAGAATAAGAATAAGGGATTCTGGAGGCAGATGCTCTATACCTTGCCCATTGTAGGGAGGCACACACAGCTAAAAGTAGGATCAGCTAGAGTAGAATCCCATTCTTTCCCAGCTCAAGCTTCATTGCATTATTTGCTGCAGACATTCTGCTGCAACCTGAAAAGATATGTTTCTGCCCTCTCTTTCACCTTCCTCCCAATGCCAATGTGGCTAAAGAAAAAAAACAGCTAGAGAGTGGATGAGAAGGAATAAAATGACTTTGTAAAAAGGTGGTTCTTTGTCAGAGGCTTTGTTATCTGATATATACATGTGGTTCTGTTGTTCGCTTCCCCACTGTTGGGCAGAAGTGCATTAAAGACCATAAAACTTTTCTCTGATGTCACCTAAAGTGATATACTAGTGGATGAGTATTGCTTTAATGGAATCGTTTATGATGGAGAAGGAGAGTATAAGAATCCCATTTTGTGCAAGATTCAGTCTCATCACATTTTTGTTAATAAGAACCAATGGAGAAAATTAAGGACATCTGAATAATTTTACAGCATTTTAAAATGGTTGAATCACTGTTTTATGTAATGTCTGTGAACTATACAGTGTAATCTCACCTATAAACATTTTACTCTTTGAGTTTCTGAAAAAGAACTAGGTATCTACAGCAATCATATGCTGAAGTTTGCCTTTTTAACTGTGCTGGCAGACTTTACGGATTAGGCAACAATTCTTCCAATTCTGGCAGCATTCTTGCAGTGTGTTCATAGAATCATAGAGCTGGAAAAGACCCCAAGGGCCATCCAGCACAACCCCCTGCCATGCAGGAATCAAGAGACAAAATGAAATAACTTGGCTTGATGAAACTCTCTCTCTCTCTCTCTCTTGTTGTCTAGGGAGAGCTTCCCAACATGAATAATTTGTCCTGATGAAATTGATTGGCAGTCCTGACACGTAGAGACTTTGGAATGCTTTATGTATTTTCTGAAGTAATATAAATAACAGAACTTTTCAAATGAGAGATTCCCTCCCCTCCTTTTCAGATTTCATATAAAAGGGAAGGTTAAAGTGCAGTGCTTCATAGTGTTTTAACTATGCCAGAATCTGACAAGTTCTACTTGTGTGGTATCATGGTTTTCCCAATCTTAGTCATTGTGTAGTAGTGAAAATCTCCCTGGGCACAAAGCAGATGCTATGAGAACAAAAAAAAAAAAAAAAAAAAAAAAAAAAAAAAAAAATGACAACAGGGCAGTGAGAAAGATATCAGAAAAGGGAGTAATTTTTTCAATAGTTAACCTGGGGGAGGGGCTGAAAAAAAACATCTAGACCAGGTTCTTACTGTATTAAATCAAATATAAGAATTCTCCCTGCCCCCTTATTGTCTTGAAATTCAAGTCTTTGGCATTTAATTTTCTGTGCTGTAATATCTGTCTGTCTAAAGGGGTTGTGAAGATTGTCATTATAGCAAGATAGCCCTCTTCCACCCGGTGTAGTTACTAATGGCTTTCTATTCTGTAAGCCTATGAAGAGTAACTGTCACATGTTTTTAATTGTTTCAAATGAACAGTTGGGAAGCAATTCATCCAACAGTACTTTGGATTTCACTGTATTTCTCCAGAAACATACATTTCATAATTTATCATGTGACAAATTTCAGGGTGTCAAATTTCAAATGTTTAGTAGTTAAATAATAGTAGTTATTAATAGTTAATGCCAGTTAAAATAAGCCTCCTGTACCAGAGTTGCTTTTTTTAAAAAAAACTTGCACTGGATGTGTAGTGGGGTATTATTAGATCTCATTTCCATTGTATTGAGGGTGGGTAGGTTGGTTTATATATATACTTACTAGCTGGACCCAGCGTACCATACACCATTTAAAAACTCCCCCCAAAATGCTCAGTAGACCTCACAACAACCCTGTCAGGTAGGCTGGTGGATTTAAATTCCTCCTCTCCCTTCTCAGCATTCCACAGTTTTCCCAGAATTACTGAGGGTGACTCACTTTGTTACCCTGCCACCACTGCTGCTGTTTCACTGCCTGGATCCCATCACAGCCTGTGACTGATGCGTGGCTGAGGGAGTGAGAGAAGGGAGGGGCACTTGTGAGGCAGGTTGAGTGGATTGTGAGGTGGAGAGGGAATTTGCATGTGGGTGGCGATTGATTGGGTGTGGGTTGGGTGTGTTTCCTGAGCAGCCAATCAGCACCCAATATCATATGATCTCAGACTGGTATACAATAAAATCAGGTTAACCAATAATATAAACAGTAGGAAATAATCTAAACAGAGCAAATTATTAAACTGTTTGATAAGTTACAAGACAATTAAAATCAATTAAATTAGTTAAAACAGTGAACATTGTGTTTAGGGTTAGATAATTACAATATCCTCTGCCATTGGACAAATTTGTTGACAACCAAAATATGTCACTGTCCCTCCTTCCCTCGACTTTTTTGTCCCCATATGTTAACTTTGGTTGCCAACAAAACAGTATCCAATGGAAAAAGGATTATTATTTTTTTGACTAATGTATGAAAGATTATTTCATGTGTGAATCCAATTAGATGCTGGCCTATTTGTGCATTTTCAATAGCTTTGTTGGGGTATGGATTTTGTCCTGGGTGTTTTTGTTTATTAAAAAAAAATGTCCATGGCAGGTGCCTGAAAATGGCCAAGATCCTACGTGTAAAAGCTCCACAGGTGGAACTATGCTACAACTTCCCTCTCACCACTCCCAGTCTCCATCCCTGGCCATTCAGTGGCTAGTAGAGAATGAGGGAGGATGAATGGAGAAGTGTCTGTCTATGTCTCCATAGCCAGAGGCAGAATGGTGAGAGCAACTGAGATATACTAGTGACCTCTAAAAATATTGGCTGAAGATATCATTGTTCTGTATCTCACTGTGGGACATTGCAGACACTTCTCTAATTCCCTCTCCCTCCCACTCTCTGTTAGCCACTGAATGACTGCAGGGGGAGCTATCACAATGAAATGGAGAATCACAGGGGTTGGCTTTAATCATTACAGAGGGGAAAAGAGAATACCAATCTTTGCAAAGACCAAAAAAAAAAGAAAAAGAAAAAAAAGACAAGTACAAGTGTAAGTTGAAGATTACACTTGCTTATAACAGTAGCAGGATGCTGGCTACTGTTTACAAATGTCCAGATGACAATGTTGCAGAATTCATAATATAGAAGGTCTAGTTGTGTGAGAATTCTGCAACAAGACATTTCTTAGTGGGACTCAAATGTCTTGTGATGGTGTTCAGTGGTTAATAACTAATAGATGTGTAAACAATACATTTTCAGGAGTAGAATCTACTTCATCAAATACTGTGGAATTTCAGTCAGGAAAATCTATTCCATAATAGATCTGCTAGTGCTTTAGGTGTTAGAAAACTCTTTTGTTCCTTCTGATCCTGTGTTCTTCCAGAGATATTTTTGTAGCCTCTTTCTCAGAATCCTGTTCTCAGGGTTTTTGGGGGGCATGTTTTATATAGAATGGGTTTCATGAATAATACAGCCATATGGAAGAAAATTATTAGAAGTATGCATACAGTATGTCATAGCTTTGAAGTCAAGAACAGGTTATGTCACCAGCTGTCTCATTAAAATAGAATTTGAAATCTTTAATCTTTTTACTGAGAGATTGTACTTAGTAGCATAAAGAACCTAGCTAAAGCATTGAGGTCAGAACTTCACAACAGCTCTCTTCCCTATAGAACTGTAATTACTAGGAATAAACAAGGTAAGTTTTCTTTAATTTAAAAAAATTAATAACAAAGATCTATAGCCATATGAAATGGAAAATAATTCAGTGCCTCTAGAAGTATCCAAGTGACACACAATTTCAATTTATTTTTGAAAAAAATTAGACAGTAAGCCAAAGATTCAGCTGATTTTAATTTTTCCTACAGTCCTTAGGGATCAGATTCATAATATCAAAGTACAGTAATATTTTAAATCTCAGCCGGAGACCAGTTCTGAAAATACAAATGACTGAGATCCTTTATCATCAGATGTAACTATGATGACAGAACTCCAGTCATCATGCCATTCCCCCCAAATCCTACCATTTCACCCTGGTAGTATCCCATCCAAAGGGGTTTTGGGGCCCTGAGAAATGATATCTGCAGCACTTTTCTGGTCACAGGGCTCATCCTGAACAGGCAGCTGGACAGATCTCTTGGGATCCTGTTGCAACTGCTTGTCTCTATGGACTTTTTCGGACAAAGAAAAAACAACGCTAGCAGCCTCGCCATGTTGCGAGGCTGCAGCACTGCAGGGCGTCCGTTTCGCATGACGCCCGTCCCTAGCAGTACTGTTGCAGTACCGCTGGGACATTTGAGCGTTATATTTAGCAGATTTTTACTCACGATCAACGAGACCAGACACATATGTTGGGTTGAAACATGGGCCACGATCGTGAGTAAAAATCTTCTAAATATAACGCTCAAATGTCCCAGCGGTACTGCAACAGTACCGCTAGGGACGGGCGTCATGCGAAACGGATGCTCTGCAGCGCTGCAGCCTCGCAACGTGGCGAGGCTGCTAGCGTTGTTTTTTCTTTGTCCGAAAAAGTCCTACATGTCCCATGACTGGGAGAGTGTTACAGACATCATTTCCCAGTATCCCAGTTTGCTTTGCCTTGGAAAACCTTCAGTTGGGGTGCTGTCAGGCTGAAATTGTAGACTTTGGGGATCACATGCAATTGTTAATGACTGTAAACATGAATCTCTACCAGTTAAAAGATTATAGGCCCTGCTTAAATCTTGTATTGAATAGATGCCAGCCAAATGTTTTTAAGTATAGAATAAGTTGTTCACAAGGTTATGAATTTTCTAACGATTATTATTATCTTGAATGTCTTCATACTGCATATCACTTTTCACAAAAACTTGGAAAACATGCAGTTGAATTGCACTTCTGCTTGCTATATTGTGTAAACTATGGGCCTCTGACCTATGTGACCATAAGAGAGAGAGCACAGGTGATGACATGTCTCAGTGTCAAAGTGCTGCTGTAGCCACAAGTTGAGATCAAGGTTACTGAGCTGGAAAAGCTGACAGGTTTGATGGCAGCACCTGGCTCCCAAGCGACAGCTTCTCTTCTTTTGTGAAGATGCATATCTTTGGGGCAAAGAACCTGGCTCCAAGGAAAATACAGTGGTGGGACAGAAAATCAGTGGAGAGAATACAGTTCACATATTCCGCAGTAAGGACCATGAAGTGCATGGAGCTAAAGTTTGCTAATGGCTATTAGTCAGGAGCATCATCCATAACTCCTGATTCAGAGGGAGTTTTCTATCAAATGCCTATTGCTGCAGAGGAATAGCAGGGAGGGATTCTGCCTCCAAGTCCTGCTTTTGGGCTTTTCAGTGGCATCTGGTTTGCTATTCTAGGAAAATGCTGTTCATGAGATTAATAAAGTGTTGCCAGAGATTGGTTACTAACCAATATTTTCTATCAGCCAGATGTGAAATCCAATCCTCTACAATAGCATTGTAACAATAAAATAAATTTTAGAGAAATCAAAACCTGCACAAAAGAGATGTGTTCAAATTCACTGAGTCCAACTTCTGAGCTAATATGTGTAGAATCAGCATATCCATTACTGAAACTCCCTGATCACTGGGTTTGGATGTACTTTTTCATATTAACAGCAAATCATATTGGAGTTTTAAAAAGAACAACAGTGTGCACAGCAAAAAGGCACCTTTTATCATGGAGGGATCTTGGCCCCCTGAGGCTGAATCTGGATTTCTGTGATTCCTCAGAAGATGATGCCCCCTTCCCCATGATATCACTGTATGGTGGTTTTAGGTTTTTTCCCCCCCTTCCCCTTCTAAAAGGTTGACATGCCTCAAGTTTTACTATACTAGTAGTAACAACCGCCCCGCCCCCCCGAGCAGCATGCAGGGTTGTGGAGGGGGAGGTGTTTTAATGACCACACATGTTAATGGATGCTGATTTGCCATGGTGTGCCATGCCATGGCTGGGAGGGGTCGGGGCGGAGCATACCTTTTATAAGTGGCTGTTGTCCCTGGCCTCTCCCTCTTTCTTTGTGACGACCCACCTTCTCGCCTCTGTCACAGTATGAGTAATTCTGGTCACTTAATGGGCCGGGTAGGAATTTTTGTGCCCCCCTGTTTTCCTGGGGGGGTTCACCTACCCCATGCTGTCACTGGGGACTTGGTTAATTGGCTTTGGGTGAGGTCATAAATAGGCGGTCACTTGGCTGGGAGTGGGGGACACAGGGTACTTTGGCATTCACCTATGGCATCCCCTTTGTGGGTTGCAGGATGGGCTTATCAAACTGCACCTGCAGATCATGTGGCTGGGGTGCAGGGAGATGGGCTATCCTTGAGGCTGGCACTATGATAGAACCCTCGATAGAAGTCATGCGGCTTGAGGAATTACATCATGGGGCCTCACCCTCTAGTAGATGGTGCCTGGGGGGCATCCCATTTCCTGGTATCCCCTTTGGGGATCAGGTGTTTCACCCAGGGAAGCTGGGAGATGTGTCTGGGGGGACCATTGGCTCCAGCTTGTCCCACTCTGGGTCTCCCCCTTGGTTCGCATACCTCAAGAAATAAATAAATTAGTCAGATATTAAAGTGGCCCATGTTTCAACCCAACATATGTGTCTGGTCTCGTTATTTCATGTGTTAATCATTAACAAGTTTTAAGTTAAAATATGCTGGCACTTTTGCCCCACACCTTTGCCTTTGGATTCACCCGCCATTAGAATGCAGTACCCATGAATATCTCTGAGGCAGGATTTGGCATTGGGGTAGAAGAGGTTCTAAGGTATGAATGGGCAGGATCTTACACACAATTAAGCACTCCTGATCTTGCCACCGTGTAGTCCAAGAATTATCCTGGGCCAGATGATGAAAATAAATGATGCTAGACTAGGTAGGCCTGTGGTCTAACGCAACAGGAGGTGTTATTCTGCTCATCTTCATTCTTGTGACAAAATGTGCAAGTCTTTCCTTATACAGCAGAAATGGAAAATGTATTTCTTCTGTTTCTACTTCTGCTTGTGTACATTTCAGTGATCAGAATTATTCCTAAATAAAGAATAATTTTGCTAAATAAACAACAATTTTGCACCCACAGCATGAGAATCTGCCTTTTGCCTCTGTGATAGCAATCTCCATTTCACAGTATACAAATTCAAATAGGCTTTGTTTGGGAAAATTATTGATATCACAGATCCAGCATGGCTTCATTAATATTTCAACCTAAGGCAGCTGCAAGAAAATCGTATTGCATGCTGGCTTAGAGTGGCATTGCCCTGTGCAGAGCGAGTCATATGCATCTGCTACAGCTAATCTGTATTTTAAGTAGTGACTGGAGGAATGTAAAAAATTGAATTCAGTTCATGATGGTGTCACAACCTGGCAGACACTGGGAACAGCTGAATGTTAGCACAACCTAGAGTGGATTCTGAGAACTGTTAGAGAGAATAGACTCAACCGGTCTTTAATATAGCCTATAGACAAATTTGTTTCTCGCAGAAGTAAAGGGTAGGATATGAAAATGGAACTTAAATATAATTAAAGCATTAAAATGCTTATGTTGGTCTTTAGGCCTCTTTATCAAATTTAACTTTTCTCCATATATGTACATAAAAACCTCGCATGAGAAATCACTTTGACTAGCAACTATGAAGAGTAACTTTAAGGGAGCATTCATAATAGCCTGCCCTGTTGAGATTTAATATTCAGTATAAAGCCATTTGGATCTACACTGACACTTGCCAATTTTCTTGTAAATAGAGGAACCACTGGTAATGCAGTGACAGTGTTATCACTTTCTCACCACTTTGTTTGTCTCTCAGGTACAGCTTCAGAGATATCCTCACCTTATATCAAAACCTACCTGTAGGCTAGTTAGGGAAAAGACTGGATTTCCATCATGCTCTCCTTCTGTAACAGAGAGATTTGAACATAGGAAAATATTCAAGCATGCAATTACACACAATTTGAAGTATTACTGTTCAGAAGGGACTGTAATACATAGTGTTTCTGAACTGAAGTTAGTCAGCTTATGATTTTATGCTCCTGTTTTATGCAGTTTGAATATTTTAGTTTCTTATTTTTAATTAAAGTAAAATGTTTCTTTTTAAATGTTTTATACTTCTTACTCTGTGTGTGTGTTATGGGAAAGAGGGGATCTGTATCAATGTCCCTGTGTGTATTTACTATAAGCATCTCTGGAAACCTTTTTTTTTTTAAAGTCCAGGATGGAAAGATCAACATCAAAGATAGGAATTGTAATAATTTCCCAAAGATGGGAAATTAGTATGTCAAAAGCAATGTAATGTGTTAGTAAGCAAGGACCTGCTGGAAAAATGTATCACCTAACTTTCAGCTCTTGCTGACATGTACAAGGATGATTTGTTCAGGTGGTGGGAACGTGTGAAGCGCACAGTCCGGGCCACTAGCCGGGCTTACGAGACCAATGTTAATGGGAGACAGATTCAGGAGTATCATTTGGCCATTTATCAATTTTTGAAGTGTCATTATCTATTGAACCAAGGTGTTCCTTTTTCAGAACAAGAGCTTAACTGGGCGAAGGGAGTGATAGCAAGATTTTGCCAAAAGCAAAGACAAAACAGAAAGAGGAGTAAAAATGTCAGGACTCAAGGTGGTGTGGTCGATGTGGATGAGTGGGCAGGTGCCCAGAGTCCAAAGGCTCCTATCGAATTAAATGGCTTGAGAGCCTCTGAGTCAGACCCTATTGCATTTAGACCAAGTGAGATGCTGGATATCATGGAGGGATATTACTGGCAATTATATGCTCGGAAGAACATAGATATAGAAGAGATTAAGGTTTCCAAGCTTTTTCAGAGGACCAGATGGGCACCCTCTATAAGGGTTTGAGTCCAGAGGACAGGAGGAGGTCGGTCTCTCCTATAGAAGAACAAGAAGTTCATGAGGTCATAGTTCAGGTGAAGGGTAATTCTGCCACTGGCCCAGATGGCCTCAGTTGGAATTTTTATAAAGTTTACAGGAAGTGGATTGTTCCCCCTTTAACCACTTTGTTTAATTTTTTGTGGGATAATAATGAGCTCCCTGAGACGTTTTATCAAGGGGTCCTTATTTTTTCCCCAAAGGAGGGTGATCTTACCCTCCCAAAAAACTGGCGCCCCATAGCTCTGACCAACGTAGACTACTGCATGTTGGCAAAAATACTGAACAATCGGCTGGCTAAGATGGCTGATAAGATTGTGATGGAAGCACAGTCTAGTGCTGTGCCAGGTAGGACTATGGTAGACTCTCTTTGTTTGTTTCGGGAAGTGTTCCGACTGAGCAAGGAGGGAGCTTGAACTGGTCAAATCCTACAGGTCGACCAGATGAAAGCTTTTGACAATGTAGATAATACTTCCTATGGGAAGCCCTCAAGTGGAAAGGAGTGCCAGAGAGATTTATTGCTTTAGTAAAATTGTTTTATAGGGATGCAGAGGTGGATTTGCAAGTCAATGGTCATAGAGGAAAGAGGGTTAAGTTAAATTCTGGGGTGAGGCAAGGTTGTCCCCTAAGCCCTCTCTTGTATGTTATTGCTTTGGATGCTATCCTGTGTAAGATTAGTTTAGACAAGAGCATCTCGGGGATCCGAATCCCACGTCCGTTGGACAGTTTGTGGTTGGTTCAGTGTGAATCTGTTAAATTTGTTGCCCATGATGATGATGTGTCCCTCTTGGTTAAGGACAAGATGGAAGTTAGAAAGATTAAAGATGCTTTTGAGGCCTACAGTTGAGTTTCTGGTGCTCGACTTAACATGGAAAAGAGTTTTTTGATCAGGATTTTTGCTGCAGAGGACAAGATGGCAGCTATTCCTCTAAAGGACATAGTTGAAGGAAAGGAAGGGTTGCAAGCAGAGCAAGAGGCAAAGATGGATAGGGTGAAGATCCAGGGGCTGGATTTTGCAGTGGCTCCCGAGGGATGGAAAGAAAATTGGTATCGCTGGTTGGAAAAAGTGAAGGAGAGGGTGTCCCTCTGGCAGAGATGGAAGCTGACCATTTACCTTTTGTAAATACCTACCTACTTCCGGTGGCAGCCAACTTGGCAGCTGTTTTCCCGTCTCCAGATTCAGTGATTAAAGATGCCGATCAGGTTCTCTTCAAGTTCCTGTGGGGAATGGGCATGTTCCCCCTGGCAAGAGCAGTGGCTTATGGGCAGGTAGAACAAGGGGGCTTGGACTTCCCAGCCCTGGGACCTAAGTTCATCACCATCTTTTCTGCCCAAAATTTTGGGAAAGTCTCTCTGTTGCAAAAGGGTCAGAGTCAACCTCAGGCTTGGCTAGTTTTGTTTTGTGAGTGCTGGATGGGGACTAGATGGGGAAAGACATGGTGGGAGGAAGGCTCATTAAGTTTTAGGTTTTCTTTGCCTGAAAAATTGAAAGCACCAGATTTTTTGAGATACTTTGTTTTTTACCTAAAGAAATATAGAATCCATGCTGAGGAGTTGAAGGGTGAAGACGGGCCAGGTCAGAACATCAAGAGAGGTTTGTACAGAAAAATAGTGGAGGAGATTTATGTTAACCCTTGTTTGCAAAAACGTCAGGCCAAACCAGATTTGTCAGACTACCTAAAACACCAGACTAGCCGACTGAGTATTTCATGGACAAAAGGGTCCCCAAAAAGTTGTGGGACTTGAGGTGGAGGCTCTACCATCAGGTTGTTAATCTAAGGAGAAGGAGACCGTGGACTGCAGAGGATGAGCAGACTTGTCCTCGTCTGAAATGTAAAAAGGCTGAGATTTTGAGTGGCATGGCACAAAAGGAGATGATCAGACATTTTGTCCAGGACTGCCCGAGTGCCCGGGAAACATGGGAGGAGGTGGCCCGGATCCTGGATTGGCCAGATTTGGCACAACAGGCTTGGGAGACAATACTTTTGGGGACTGAACCTCTGGAGGGTGTCAGGGGACCCAGAAAGTCAGTGGGCCAAAAGAGGAAGAGGAAGGAGTCTGGTTCCATGGCTGAGAGTTTTTGGAAAGTGCCCTGGTCAACGGTGCGCCTGGTCAACTTCTATGTGATGTTAGGGTTATTTTTCCAAAGACAAAGGGAGCTGAAAAGTCAAAATCTGCAGGATGTAAAAGGCACTGCTTATTATGTGAAGAACGTAATTGAAAATTTAGCTCTGAGTGAAAAAGAGAAATTGCCAAACCATCATTGGAAAAAGTTTTGGCTGTGGTTTAGTGAGACAACCCCAGCAATAACTTAAAAGGATATTTTAAATAAATAAATGTTATTATTATTATTGTATTTTTGTATATTTTTGTATTATTTTTAATTAATCTTTTAATTAATCTTTTATTATTATTATTTTCTTTTCCAAATAAGTATAATTGTATTGTGTAAATATAATGTGATTATAGTGTGTTTAGATTAAGAGGAAAAATGTATTAGTGTTAGGATAGATATTTTTATTTTTGTATTAGTAAGAAAAGAGGAAAACAATATTATTTTTGTGTTATTGTTATGGCCTTTTGCGGTCGGTTGTATTTTTCAGTAGAATGGTCTTATTCCAATAAAAAAATTCCTAACCCCTTAAATTCCAGTGGATACTGGCGAAAACATCAAGTGCTAACAAACAAACAGCCCTACACCAACCCATGGCTGTCTGGAGTCTTGTGGAGGCCTCCTCTGCATATTTTTAAAAATTGAACTAGACAATACTTTATCAGACTAAACACTATACAATGTAGGCTAGTATTTTCATGCTATAAGCAATTCTTATTTTATTCACTGGTCTGAGAATTCATGTTTTGTTTCTTTATCAACAAAGTGTTAACTTGTGCAATTCACCATACATTTGGAAGCATGGGTGTTGCCAAAAGTTTAACTAGTTACTGATCTACAGTTTGTAAAGCCACATTATTGGTTATACAATTTTCTTTCTGCCACAGAAAAAACTCATCTAAAGTTTTTTTAGTGAAATGGAAAATTTCAATTGCTGGGAAATCCACTCCAACACTAATGTCTGGCTTACCTTTTCAGAACAGATTTTCTTATGATATCATATGATTTCCTATTATATAAGGGAAGAATCAGGTCTTAGCCTATAATTTATGCTCATAAGTAAAATGTCTTAACAGGAGCCTAGTGGCTTCTTATAAAGGAAGAATCTGTCTGTACATCCTTCAGTTGTTAAATAAAGTACTTTTTAAAGAATCTGTGAAATGGAGCTAATGCATAGCTGACAGAACATCAAGATTATTTTTTTCCCATGGGGGAAACTGAAAGCATAAAGTGGATTTTAAAATTTGTATTATGCAAGCTTTAATGCTTTGTCAGGTTTCCTGATCAAAGGAGTTCTGTAACTGTAAATGTGATTACAAACCCCTCTGATGACCTTTGTGCTCAGTGTCCAAACATACATGATACTGGCTGCATGGAGGCATAGAGCTAATTTGTGCACCTACATCCCCATCAGTAATTTAGCTTTCCACATACAGTGGGTCCTCGATGTCTGCTGGGTTTGGTTCCAGGATGCCTCATGGATGCCAAAATCAATGGATGCACAAGTGCCACTACATACAATGGCATAGTAAAATGGCATCCCTTATATAAAATAGCAAATAGGAAAATTTTCTTTTTGGAAATCCCCCCCCCCCAAATATTTTTGAGCCATGGTTGGTTGAACCTATGGATGGATAAGGAGAGCCAACTGCCTTAGGGTTGTGCAAATTTGTGTTTTTGAGGGGAGGGATATTAACTCACTGTCTGCAGTTTGTGCTGTCAAAAACAATTAATTACAATTTTTCTTGTACCCCAACAGTAATGTTCTAGGCAGTTCCCAATCTGAAGCAAAAACTGTCAATATAATTTTGAGTGTAGATGTTAGCTTTCTATCATTATGTTTTAAATATTCAGACAAAACCTGACATTGGAAAGAGCAAATAAAATAATAAAGCAGTTTTATTTTATTGGTACAGTTATGAATGGCTTTGATGGTTTCAGGTTTATAATTCTGCATCTAACAGAGTCAGAACATTGTTCCATCTCACCCAGTATACCCACATTCAACTTTCAGCAGCAAATCAGTCTGTTAAATAGAGATCTTTCCTAATCATTACATAATTTTTATGTGACTGGATGTAAATTTTGTCCTCACGTATATTTACCATTTTTCTCCTCACTGTGAAAAAGTTGTCAAAACTGTGCTGTTTTTAAAAATTAAAAATTGAATTCACAATTAAAATATGCACATGGGTTTGGGGCAGCAGGTTATCTTTATCAAAAATAGCATTTTCTACTCAGAAATGTTATTATTATTATTTTTTTTTGCAGAAAATTTGTTTTGTGGAAATCACTCTTTTTTCTGCATAGGAAACATGTTTTCTGCAAGGAACTATTATTTTATGTGTAGAAAATGCTGTTTTATTCCCCAGAAGTGCATTTTTCATGCAGAATAAACCCCTAATTACGAACATTCTTACTTTTCAAGGATTCTTCTGTTCAGGATTTTCTGACACTTGAGAAAACCCATTTTTTGACCTTCCTTCAGATATTTTCACATTTAATTTCATCCCTAACATGCAACAGTTGGCCTGGTACATATGTGCGGTATATATTGTGTGCTTTAGGTAGTACCCTACTAAGTTTCGGTGTTTAGCATTTCTACATTTAGAATTGTACAGTTCATAAATTTTATACATACAGTGGGTCCTCAGTATCTGCTGGGTTTTGTTCCTGGACTCCCCATGGATACTAAAATCCATGGATGCTCAAGTCTCATTGTATACAATGGTGTATTAAAATGGCACCCCTTGTATAAAATGTTCACACAAGGATATGTGAACATCAAGGTGTGCTTTTTTGAACTGTGGTTGGTTGAATCCGTGGATGCAGAACCAATGGATATGGAGGGCCAAGTGTACTGTAATCCTGTGCTTCATGTAAGACATTGAACTGAACTAAGGAGATTTTCAGACTATACTGTTATAGTGTTACTATTCCACTTTAACTGCTCTGGCTTCCTCGTTTGGAATTCTGGGGCTTGTAGTTTAGTGAGGCCTAAGATCTCTCTGGCTGAGAGTGGTAAATGCCCCTCCCTAAACTGCAAATCCCAGGATTCAAGAGGAGGCAGCCATAGCAAATAAAGTGGAATAGTAACACTACAACAGTGTTGTCTGAAAATCTCCTAAGAGTAACAGCCATTGCTACCTACAATATTGTGTTGTATGATTCTGACAGGACCCAGAGGAAAGGAACCTAATGAGTCCCAGTAGGACCAATGAGGGGGGCAGGGAGATAGCTGCTGCTACTCATACTCATTAGAGGTTGTTGGTAGGCCCTCCCACAGCACTGGCATCTATGGCTGCCCAAGGATGCCTAGAAAGCTGGATTTGTGTGTGGCTTAGATCATTTCAAAGCTTGCTGGTTAGGAGATGTCAAAAGTTTAGGATTCAAGCCATCTAGCTATATACTCTTTATTGCTTTCAATTTGTGCTATTAACCAGTTAATAAACAGTAAGTATTCTCACTAAATCATGTTGGTAGAGAGGTTTTATTGGGCATCTCAGTTCACTACATAGATTACTCTTAAAATGACTAAAATGCTCATTTGATCACTGGGACATCTTTCTTCATTTATGCTATAGCTTCCCATATACATACACTTTATCTTGGACTATTATGGATGCATTGTTAATGCATGTTAAATCTTGAAAAGAAAAGTACGGCTTTAAAGATGTCATCAGAATAAATGTGAGATTGTAAGTAGGAGTTCAGGAGGCAAATATTTCTAGTTACTGTGTCTTCCTTAAGGAAAAAAAATCTCAGTAATTTGAGTGCTTAATTGCTTTCACCTCTGAGATAATTAAGTGAAAGTGGAAGGAAGTAATATCTTTTAAATTGGCTGATAGCTGATCTCAATTACCATGAAAGTGAACTGATGAGAAGTCTTTCAGGAGATTCTCAGGATATAGATTATGCCATAATAACTTCTATGTTGGCAGATACAGATGTGTTATTATTTAAAGATTAAATTTTTCATATGACATGAAATAAGACAATGATATGTAAAAATGGCATTACATCAGAAGCATAACTTTCTAAGTTATGCTGTGCCCAAGAATGTAGAGCTGTTCTTCCTGCAGAATTTGGTTACTTATCTAAGATGAAGTTATTGATCTTATAAAGGATGGATCTACCATAGAATAGGGAAAGGGGTTGAAAAAAATTGTTATTATTCAAGGCATACTGTATGTTCAATTTCTTACAAAGTGACATGAAAAAGTTTGGAAGGGGGTGGAAATGAGAGAACACAACCATGGTTGAGATCAAAAGAATTGTGGAACTGGTTTGTAAATGAAAGAGGACTTTATTGATCAATAAAGGAAAAAACAGTAATGTTAACTAAAAATGTAGATAGAAAGGAGGAAACAAAGCTGAAAGAGATATCAGGGTTTTGGGTGGGTGGAAAAGAAAATTAGATATTTAGGTATAACCATCACAAAAAATAACATGGATTTGGTCAATAATAACTATAAGAAGAAATGGAATGAAATTAAACAGGAATTAGAAAAGTGGAAACAACTGAACTTATCTTTACTTGGCAGAATATCAGCAGTAAAGATGACGATATTGCCTAAGATGTTATACTTATTCCAAAACCTACCCATGCTATGCAATGACAAACTATTCAAAGAATGGAATAAAAATCTAACTACTCTTATTTGGCAAAATAAAAAACCTAGAATAAAATGATATTATAGGAAGAGAAGTCTAAAGGTGGGTTAGGACTACCAAATTTGAAATTATATCATCAGTCATGTGCTTTGGTGTGGTTAGTGGATTGGTTCACTTTAAAAGATGATAGAATTATAACTCTGGAGGGATCAGACACAAGATATGGCCTCCATGCATACTTGTGGTATCAAAAGGAGAAGATAGATCAAAACGTTAATAATCATTTTGTCAGGAGGTCTTTATTAAAAGCTTGGAAAGGAATAAAAACTAAGATCTACACTAAACTGCCATTGTGGGTTTCCCCCCAAGAAGCCTTTAGACGGACTGAGATGCAACACTTAGAAACCTGGTGGACTTAATGGAGACTTAACAATATTTCAGAAAGGTACGAACAGATTCAAAACTAGAAAGAATTAGAGCAGGAACATCGAAAATGTAATTGGTTCCAGTATCGACAACTTTTAGAAAGCTATGACATGGACAAAAGCTATTGGGAATAGAAAAGTTAAAGACAGAACTGGATGACTTGATTATGGATGACAAAAAATGTAAAGTGTCGAACGTATATAAATTACTTTTGAAATTAGACTTGGAATCAGAAACAGTTAAAGAATACATGATTAAATGGTCACAAAATGTAGGAAGTATCATCTTATTAGCGGATTGGGAGATATTATGGAAGAAAAACATGAAATTTACACCAAACAGTGAATTAAAAGAAAATTCTTATAAAATGCAATACTGCTGGTACATGACTCCACTAAAATTGGCTAAAATGTACAAAGAGAGGACAAGTAAATGTTGGAAGTGTGGAGATATGGAAGGCTCTTTCTATCATATGTGGTGGTTATGTAAAGCTGCAAAAGAATTCTGGATCAATATTCATAATTTGATAAGAAAGATAATAAAAGAGAATTTCAGATTTAAAATGCAATTATATTTGTTAAATATGTTTGATAGAGATTTCCCAAGAGAATTCAAGAGTTTGATGCTATACATGACCACCACAGCAAGAATCGTTTTCGCCAGACATTGGAAACAAAAGACGACCCCAAATGGAGAGGAGTGGATGGTTAAATTATTAGAAGTAGCCCAAATGGAACAAATTGCTTGCTGGGTTAAACACCAGTCGATGAGTTTAGAAAGGAATCAGATAGTTTAATTGAATACTGGAAAAATGAAGGGAATAGCTTGATGGTAGCTTGGCTTACAGATTAATTTAATTCATCTTAGTGCTTTTGTGCCTGTTTACTTGTCTCTTCCGAACACTCTGGAGAAGCACAGTTGCTTTCCTTCCCAAGCCTAACTACTGAATATAGAATATTTTATTCAGTGGAATTCAGTGGAATAAGCCAAAACAATTTAATATGAACATATTTCACATGCATATGTTTACTGTATTACTGATGTGAGAGCCAAAACCAGTCAGAAAACTCTCTTTGAGGAACCCCAATCTTTTTGTGCCTGTGGGCACATTTGAAATCTTGAAAAAGAGTTGGGTGCCAGGAAAACAAAATTAGTCACAGAATGGCTACCCCCCCTCATATGTCACAGTTGCACACTGATACTCTCTGAGCACGTCAAGAGGACAGCAAATAAATCTTATAATAAAAACATCAGACGTCAGGCTGATGAAATGAGCCCACAGACACAGATCTTGTGCCTAAACTACTGTCCTTTGTGCATATAGTACTAAAGAAATATATACAATGAGTCTGAGACTCCAAATACATAGACTTCATAACTCAGCAGTCACAGCAGTACTGTCCAGTACTATATAGCACAGAGTGCACAGTGCATAGTCCAAGAGCAAATATCCAAGTGCTCAGTGAGGGTGGGAACATATGGTTATACATGTACATATTTACATTATATTCATGGGCCATGTAGTTACCCATTCCCATACACATGGTTTACCCAGTTGTTCCCAGAGCAATAATAGTATCACTCGTCTGCTTCAGTTCTCATGGTGGCTATTGTAAACAGTATCTTGTTGTGCACACCAGGTGCATGTAGCTAGCCCACTACTGGCCCCTGCTGGCAGTAGCACATAATATACCATGTTAGCTCTTTACAGTATACAATTCTCAGTGATTGTATATCCCAGTATTCCCCTTGGGTGGCAATCTTATGTCTTCTTACCTGGGAGCAATTCATGCTGAACTCAGTGGGACTAGATCCAAATAGGGTCCCTGTCTCTTCTTCAGCAATTTCTCCAGCCCCCAAACAAAAGCAAAATATCTCCAGACAGAAAGTAAAGAAAATGTGACTCTGTATCTCTGCATCTCTCCCTTGATTTTCGGCAGTATGTTTCTCTGATCCACTGGCTGGCACGGCTGCCTCCAGAATGATCAGAGCCCCTGGCTGGGATGGGGACTGAGGAAATTGAAATGGGTTGACCGACAAACCCAATGGCTCCTCTTCATCCTGGAGAGAAGTGACTAGCGGGGTACCACAGTTTTCTGTCCTGGGCCCAGTGCTATTCAACATCTTTATCAATGACTTGTATGACAGAATAGAGGGCATTCTTATCAAGTTTTCAGATGACACCAAATTAGGAGGAGTAACTAATAACCCAAAGGACAGGATCACAGTTCAAAATGACCTTAACAGAGTAGAAAGCTGGACCAGAACTAACAAAATGAAGGTCAACAGGAAGAAATGTAGGTTATTATACTTGGGCAGGAAAAATGAAATGCACAAGATATAGGATGGGTGACACTTGGCATGATGGCAATCCATGAGAAAAGAATCTAGGAGCCTTAACAGACTACAAGCTGAACTTGAATCTGCAGTGTATGATGTGGTGGCTAAAAAAGCAAAAGCGATTCTAGGCTCCATCAATAGGAGTATATTGTCTAGGTCAAGGGAAATCATGGTGCCACTCTATTCTGCTTTGATCAGACTTCACCTGGAATATTCTGTCCAGTTCTGGACACTACAATTCAAGAAAGATATTGAGAAGCTGGAACATGTCCCGAGGAGGGCAACCAAAATAGTAAGAGGTCTGGAATCCATGCCGTATGAGGAGTGGCTTAGGGAGCTGGATATGTTTAGCTTTAAGAAGAGAAGGCTAAGAGATGATGAAATAGCCATGTTTAAATATTTGAAGGGATATCAAACTGAGGATGGGGCAAGCTTGTTTTCTGCTACTCCAGAGACTAGGACATGGAGCAATGGACTCAAACTACAGAAAAACAGATTCCACCTAAACATTAGGAAGAACTTCCTGACAGTAATTGCTGTTTGGCAGTGCAATGCACTGCCTCAGAGTGTGGTGGAATCTCCTTCTTTGGAATTTTTTAAGCAGAGGCTGGAATGCCTTGATTGTGCATTCCTGCAGGGCAGGGGGTTGGATGATGGCCCTTGTGGTCTCTTCCAACTCTACGATTCTATGAATCCTAAACCCCACCTACCATTCCCTGAAGCCTCCAAGGGGATGTGATTGGCTATTTTGCCTGTTTTCCTAGAGCAGTGGTGGGGTCTGATTTACATGTGTATGGATCTGTTTCCCCAAATACGAACAGAGCATCAGTCACTTCCATTTTCGAAAACAAAAAGTTGGGGCTATATGGACCTAAGTCAAGTTTCACCGAAGATAGGGTGAAATGGCCAATCTTCTCCCATACTTGAGGGTATTATTGGCCATTTTTGATGAGTTTTTTCCAGTGCTGAAGGGGTAGATGAAAATGGTGTATATGAACTTTTGCTGATTGACGTGTATTTCTTATATAGTACATGAAATACAAATATCTCTCTCTCTCTCTCTCTCTCTCTCTCTCTCTCTCTCTCTCTCTCTCTTTGCAATTTCATTTCCAAACTGGGGTTCCAAGTAATACAAATCCCAGGAGTAGTCATGCCCTTGACCTCTGGATGGCAGTCCTGCATGTGTATAGCTGGCTAACATAGGTTTTTTTGTGTGTTTTTTCCAGGCTACATGTGTATAATTGGAAAAATCCAGGGTGGAACCAAAGAGGGCAAATATGCTGAGAACCCTCTCCCATCTCCCAGTCAGTTTGCTCTGCAGAGGAAATTGGAGGATAGCCCACATCTGAGCAATTCTTTGGGTTTTGCATTGCAGAAATATGTCACATAAAAGTGACAAAGTCAGTTGCCAGATGGCTCTTACCCAGAACTGAGATGTGAAATTGCTGAACTATTAACTAAAATGTGTAATTGATCATGAAAAGCAGCCTCTGTCCCAAACTTCTGAAATATGACTGTTAGCCAGCATAGTCCCAATGTTTATATAGATTTGGGGAAAATCCAAAAATATTATTAATTGTCAGCTTGTCTCTCGGCAGAAGTGAATTTATGGAAAGCATTGGCTAGAATTCTTAACCAAACAAAACAGCAGGTCTTACAAAAAGCCAGTATATGTTTTGTAAAAGGAAGACTTGCCGTTAGTAAACTTGTTGACGTATCTGATCATCAACAATTATGCATGGTATTTTGTTATTTTTATTAATTATACACAAATAATATAATACCTTGATTGAGAAAGAAATATTTGACAAATGGGGAGAAGATTGCCACATATAGAAGGTTGCCACATGAGCCCCCATTATCTTATTCAGCTTTTAATGCAATATGGGCAACTGAGTGGTCAGAGACCATTTTCTTCCACCCCAGACTTGCACATAGGCTTCACATCTCCCATGCCCAAATATCTCCATTTGCCAACAGTCTCAAGAACTTGATCAGGAGGGCTTTAAACTGAGTCATGGGGGGGGGAGAGAGACAGTATTCTGGAAGGCAAAAGGGGTGGAGAAAATACTCAAACTATCATAGAGGGAACAAGGCAAATAGTGCAAGGACCCAACAGTGGGAGGCAAAAAAAAATTGCACAGTCAGCAAGTAAAGGGAACACTTGATCTTAGATGTCTCTACACTAATGCACAGAGCATGGGAAATAAGCAAGATGAACTTGAACTCCTAGCACAACAAAGCAAATATGATATAATAGGCATTACTGAAACCTAGTGGGATGAGTCTTATGATTAGAATGTAGGAATAGAGGGGTATAACCTTTATAAGAAAAACAGGCCAAACAGGAAAGGAAGAGGAATAGCACTATATGTCAGGGATATTTACACCAGTGAAGAGATCCATGACATCAATACTGGAAGCCAGGTGAAGAGCATCTGGATAAAAATTAAAGGGGAGGGAAACAACAGGGATGTTATTGTGGCACTCTACTACAGACCCCCAAGTCAGACGGAGGAATTAGATGATGCCTGTCTAGAACAGATGACCACACATGCAGAAAGGAGAGATGTAGTAGTGATGGCTGACTTCAACTATCCTGACATTTGCTGGAAATCTAACTCAACCAAAACTTCAAGGTCTAGCAAATTCCTTACTTGCCTGGAAGACAATGTCATTGTCCAAAGGGTGGAAGAGGCAACAAGGGGGTCAGCTATTTTAGATCTGATCCTAACCAACAGGGATGACCTGGTTAATGGGGTGCAAGTGGTGGGATCCTTAGGTAAGAGTGATCATGTTCTCCTGGAGCTACTTATACAAATGGAAATGAGAAGCCAGGCATAGTCAGACATGCATTCCAGACTTTAGGAGAGCTGATTTCAATAAACTCAGGGAAATACTGGGGGTGATCGCATGGTCAAGAATACTAAAAGGGAAGGAACTTCAAAACAGATGGGACTTTCTCAAAAGGGAGATACTGAAGGCACAATTTCAAACAATACCAATGAGGAAGAAAAATGGGAGATGTCTCAAGAAACCAAGATGGATAACTAAAGAACTTTCTACGGAGCTAAGTTTTAAACGGAACATGTATAGGAAATAGAAAAAGGGGGAAATCGCCAAAGAAGAATTCAAACAGATAGCAAACATGTGTAGGAATAAAGTCAGAAAATCTAAAGCCCAGAATGAGCTCAGGCTCGCTAGAGAGGTTAAGAACAATAAAAAGGGTTTTTTTTGGGGGGGGGGTATGTCCACAGCAAAAGGAAGAAGGAAATGGTAGGGCCACTACGTGGAGAAGATGGCAAAATGCTAACAGGGGACAGAGAAAAGGCAGAATTACTCAACACCTTCTTTGCTTCAGTGTTTTCAGAAAAGGAAAAGGGTGATCAACCTGAGGATCATGGAACAGAGGACACAATAAGGGAAATCCAGCACAGAATAAGCAAAGAAGTAGTATAGGAATAACTTCTTAATCTAAATGAATTTAAATCTCCAGGACCACATGAACTACATCCAAGAGTATTAAAATTGCTGGCAAATGTAATATCAGAGCCATTGGCAATAATCTTTGAGAACTCCTGGAGAACAGGGGAAGTCCCAGCAGACTGGAGGATGGCAAACATTGTCCCCATCTTCAAAAAGGGAAAAAAAGAGGATCCGAACAATTATTGTCCAGTTAGTCTGACATCAATACCATGGAAGATTCTAGAGCAGATCATTAAACAGAGAGTCTGTGAACATTTAGAAAGCAATGACATAATCACACAAAGTCAACATGGGTTTCAGAGGAACAAATCATGCCAGACTAATCTTATCTCTTTTTTTGATAAAGTTACCAGCTTGGTAGATGAAGAGAACTCTGTGGATATCGCATACCTTAATTTCAGTCAGGCCTTTGACAAGGTTCCCCATGACATTCTTGAAAACAAGCTTGTAAAATGTGGGCTAGACAAGTTAACTGTTCAATGGATTTGTAATTGGTTGACCGGCTGAACCCAAAGGGTGCTCTGCAGTGGCTCCTCTTCATCTTGGAAAGATGTGACCAGTAGGGTGACACTAGGTTCTGTCCTGGGCCCAGTGCTATTCAACATCTTTATCAATGACTTGGATGAGGGAATTATGGGCATACTTATCAAATTTGCAGATGACACCAAATTAGGAGGAGTAGCTAATACCCTAGAGGACAGGATCAAAATTCAAAATGACCTGAATAGACTAGAAAGCTGGGCCAAAGCTAACAAAATGAAATTCAATATGGAGAAATGTAAGGTACTGCACTTAGGGCAGAAAAACAAAATGCTTAGATATAGGATGTGGGAGACCTGGCTTTATGAGACTACGTGTGAAAGGGATCTAGGAGTCCTAGTAGATCACAAGTTGAACATGAGTCAACAGAATGATGCGGCAGCTAAAAGGGCCAATGCAACTTTGGGCTTCATCAGTAGAAGTATAGCATCTAGATCAAGGCAAGTAATAGTGCCACTCTATGCTTCCTTGGTCAGGCCTCAGCTAGAATACTGTGTCCAGTTCTGGGCACCACAATTCAAAAAGGATATTGACAAATTGGAGCGTGTCCAGAGGAGGGCGACTAAAATGGTGAAAGGTCTGGAAACCATGCCTTATGAAGAAAGACTTAGGGAGCTGAATATGTTTAGCCTGGAAAAAAGATGGTTAAGGGTCAATATGATAGCGGAACAATGGATACAAGCTCCAGGAACAGAGATCCCATCTCAACATTAGGAAGAACTTTCTGACAGTAAGCTGTTCGGCAGTGGAACACACTCCCTCGGAGCGTGGTAGAGTCTCCTTCCTTGGAGGTCTTTAAACAGAGGCTGGATGGCCATCTGTCAGGGATGCTTTGATCGTGATTTCTTACGTGGCAGGGGGTTGGACTGGATGGCCTTGTCGTCTCTTCCAACTCTACAATTCTGTGATTCTATGATTCATCTGCAGTCCCTCTAAAAATGGTGAAAGCAATGATTGCCACATCACTTCTGTCACCTTTTTGAGAAGGACTACAGAGGAAAGTGGGGGTATTTGGTGTACTATGGGTTTCTGGGGTACTAGTGGGGGGGTAGGAGCTTCTGAATGGTCTGAGGATGAAAATTAGGGGCAGGAGCTTTTTAGTAGTCTGAGGATGAGTACCCGGCTTGCGGGGGCAATTACCTAACACACATTGGAACCTGCTTAGTTCTTAGTTGTGCTATAAAGCAGTATAGATGTGTAAAATGATGTTGCTTAACGATTTGTAAGCTGAGAGCCTTTGTGGCTGAAGAGCATGGTATAAATGCCTACAATAAATAGATAAATAAATTGCTCAAAAATTGTACTAATTTTTTATAAAAATCAGTTAGTGGCATTAGGTGCTGAGGACTGACTGGGTGCATTGCCGCTTCCACTCATGGGACCACATTCACGTTCTTATTGAATGAAGCAATCCTCTGATACAGGTTGAGTCTCCCTTATCCGAAATGCTTGGGACCAGAGGTATTTTGGATTTTGGAATATTTCAGATTTTGGAATACTTGCATATACATAATGAGATATCTTGGAGATGGGACCCAAGTCTAAACACAAAATTCATTGATGTTTCATATATGCCTTATACTTAGAGCCTGATGGTAATTTTATACACAATATTTTTAATAATTGTGTGCATGAAGCAACGTTTATGTACATTGAAGCATCAGAAAGCAAAGACATCACAATGTGGACATTTTGGATTTCAAAATTCCAGATAAGGAAGACTCAACCTGTACTGATAAACCATGTATTTTTCATTGCTATGTCATTTAGGTAATTATTAAACATTGGTTAAAGGGACAGAACCTACTATTCTTCCAATGGACACTTTTCTCAAAACAAACCAGTGGTTTCTGCAAAGACCGAATTTAAGGGCTGGTGCTATTTATTCATAAATTATTTGGGAGTCAGAGCTGATAGTTGCCAATTGATAGATGTCAGTTATCTCCAACAATTGTAACTATTAAAAAGTATATCTTAAAGCAGAGTGATTGGGCAATAGTCTTTGAGGACAAAAATTGTAATCATACCAAGGATGTACCTACCGGGGCTAGGGCAATGAGAGCACCCCCCCAAGGAGTCTCCCCCCCCCATGAAATTTTCTTTCAGTGTCCAGGTTTCTAACATTGCAGTAACTTAAAATATCAATTGAGCATTTAGAAATACAGTTTGGGAATCCACAGAAATTGTGGGAGAGAGTAGCAGGAGAATAAGAACCCAGAAAATATGAGAGTTCTAGGTGTGAATAATTTTTCAGTGTCCTACTCTGTGTAATGCCAGACAAGGAAAATTTCCGTATGGTGCAGAATTTTTATTGGGGTGACAATGTCATCATTTTGCCCTCCCCACATCCCCACATACACCCTTGATCCTATCATATGTGTACTGATTAAGTTTACATTTGTCATCTCAGCCAAGGAAAGAGATGTTGGGATCCTAGCAGGAAACTCTTTAAAAAGTCAATGTACTGCACAGGATCACTTGAAAATGCAACAATGAAAATACAACAATGACAAACACTGGTGCTTGTACATTTAGATATTCTATTATACAGAAGAGAAGTGGCCTGTTTTTCTGGGCCTCAGGTTATTCTGAATATGTTGTGAACATAATCCGAGTTTGTCTATCTCTTGTAGAAATCTGCAGTGTCAACCTTTGAGAACTATATGTATTGACATACTGATTACCTTGTCACTTTAAAGGTTACAGAAGTGGAGAAATACAGAGGGGAACACGTAATGGGACCAGGGAAAAGAAATCTTTCTCATGTGGGGATCTGCTTAAGAATCTGGGGACTTTTTCGGACGGTGATTTGTAACGCAAGAAGGCTCATCCCTCTTGCGAGGATGCTGCGCGGCAGGGGGGCCATTTCGGATGATGCCGTCCCCCTTCCGATTATGTTCTGGAAGAGCTGGGAGGCTGCAGCGCCATATTTGGCCATTTCCTAATCACGGAATAATTATCAACAGTATACCTTGCTTCTTTGTTCCCTAGGCCATCCAGAAGGAGCAAAGCCGTAAAAAAGCCTTTAGTCAAATGCAGCATAGCAGTTATCAATTTCTGATGTTCTTTTTGTGCTCTTGATGTACAGTAGGACCCCTGTATCCACAGGGGATTGGTTCCAGGGACAACCACAGATAACAAATTCTGTGGACAATAGTGAATGCCCCCCGGTCACCATTGCTGCCATGGAAGCCATCCCGCTGGGAGAAGGGAAGCGAGACCTCTCCTCCCTCCCTTTGCCCTCCCATCGCCATCAGAGCCTCCGGAGCCATTGGAGCTTTTACCTCCCAGAGCTTTGCCTCCCTTCATCTTCCCTGGAGCCACTGAAGCAATGGGGGGGGAAGGAGAAGGGAGGTGAGACTTCCTCCCCCTCCCTTTGCCCTCACCTAGCTATCGGAGCCACAGGAGCCATGGGAGGGGAAGGGAGAAGAGAGGCAAGACCTCCTTCTCTCTTCCCTTCACCTTCCCATCACCATCAGAGCTCTGGCACAAGACCTTTGTCCTCCCCTCACTGTCGGAGCTACGGGGGGAGAAGGGATGTGAAACCTCCTCCTCTCTTCCCTTCACCCTCCCGTCACCATCGGAGCTCTGGCGCCACCAGAGCTTTGCCCTCCCATCACTATTGGAGTCACCAGAGCCACAGCGAGGGGAGAAATCAGGCGAGACCTCTCCTCTCCTCCCCTCCCTTCATCCTCCCAGCACCATTTCCGCCACGGAAGCCACCTGGAAGTCTCCTCCCCTCCCTCCCCCATCCACATCACCCTGCAGATAATTGAATCAGCGGTTGGCACATCAGTGAATATGGGGATGCTACTGTACCTTGAGAATACAAACTTAGAAAATGTGCTACAAAATTAACTTCTAAATTGATTTTAAAATACCCATCTTTTAGTGCTTTCATCACTGACTGAAATGATGCTGTAAAACTTCTGGATGTACTTTGTGGTCTTTACCACTATTTAGAGCCTTTAGACATGATGATCCAGGCTTTATCCCCCCTCCCTCTGTTTTTCTCTTTTAAATTTAAAAAGAATTTTAAAATGCATCTTGGGAGAGTGTGGATGACAAATCAATATATCCACTTATTTATCCTTCAAATGTAAGTTGCATTTGTGTGTTTGAGGATGTGTTTTAGCTCATTGATGCCTTTCCTTTATAAACAGTGATACTGTACTCCAGTAGGGTAGGTGGACGATTGTCGGTATTACATACCACCATGTCTGCCAGAACTTTGCATCCTAGAAATTGACTGATGAGGATCCAGATGTTTCAGCTTTGCTTGAAAAGAGAAAGGATATAAATGCTGCCAGGTACAGCTGGATTCTGATTCAGGCTCTTGTGCCATAACCGATGCTCTGGTCACCATCTTGCTTGCTGTCTTCTTTCATGCCCAGTTTGTAGCCCAGCTGTGCACTTGGCATTTGTGGTAACATCTCTGGCTCAGTTAATCCCATTCTTACTAGTTTTCCTATACACTCTAGTTGTTTTCTTGGTGAATATAAAGTTTACTGCATATAGAAAAGGTCTTATACTTGAATTTGGACAGATTTTTCTTCTTTCCCTGTTGTGACCTTGGTTTCTTGGTACTTCAGATGATATTATCTAGAACAGTGGTTCTTAAACTGTGGTCCGCAGACCCCAAGGGGGCCGTGATGTCCTCACAGGGGAGCCACAAAGGCTTGGAGTCTGCCTGGCCTGATTTCTCCCTGCAGTGGAGCAACCACATGACAGGAGTCATGGCAATGGCTGGCTTGGCCTGTGTGTTGCCATTCAGTCCACTCCAGGCATAAACTTGCAGGAAGAAGCAGGAGAAAAGTCTTTCCTCCCCCTCCAGTGCCTCTGAGGGAAGGTTTAATGGATGATATAATTTTTTATTATTATTATTATTATTATTATTATTATTAGGTAGTATTGTCATGGTGGTGGTGGTGGTGGTTTTAAATCTTGAGTTAAGTCTTGGGGTCCATGACAACAAAAGATATTTAAAGGGATCCCTGGTAAAGAAAAGGTTAAGAGCCATTGATCTAGAGTAAGGAGTATCAAATTATAGGCTTATGAAATTATATTACCCTGCTCATGTGCTTATAGTTGCATATGAAGAGTCAAATACCTGACTGTATGTGAGTAAGATAGTGTTTACTGATGTCTGTATTATCAGTGAATGAAGGACAGAGGAGTTCTCTTCAGAAAGACTCAAAATACTGCTGGTACTACAGCTGTTCCTGATTTGTGAAGTATCCAGAGGTGAGATTGCCCAAAAGGGAATCTCAGTCTGGAGTTGATATGTGAGAGGACAGAAAACAACCACAAATATAAGGGGAAATAACAGTTTAGAAGCAGAATTACAAATGTAGTAGAAGTCCAGGAAATCTGGATCCATGGAAAGAGAAGGCCCTTGCTTGTTTGCAATCCTTTTCCCAAGAAAGAACTCATTTACTTTCTCTCTTACCCATGTAACTAACAAAAGCAAAAACATTTGCAGCTACAGCTGTCTTTTTGCCCTTATCCTTGGAAAATAATAATTGTTTTTATTACTTTTTAAAGTGTGAAACAGCAGCTGCCCTGGGGCAACTCTAGCCTTTCTTTATCTTTCAGCAGCAGACAATGGTTCCCCAGTCCCATGTTCCAGTGTGTTTCTGCTCAAGCCAACTGAAAGTGCAGAACTACAAGGCCTTTTCAAGTCTAGAAAATGTAGTTTCTGAAATACAAAAGCAAAGCTTGAATTGGAACTTGTAATGACAGTGGCGAAGTTAGCGACCAGGGGCATTTAATATAAACCATAGATTACACTATTTACGGTAGTTACAAAGGACAGACTTTGAAACTACTTGGAAATCTATGCTACCAGCATTATACTGCTTCTGTAACTTTTTACAACTAATCTGAATAGGCCTCTCAAAGTAGTGCACGTTGGTCTGGGTTTCAACAAGGAATGGTTCATCTGAAACTACTGCTGATTTGTGGTGCTCATTCACATGTTGTTGAGCAAATTATTGTTTTTCAGTCTAACCTACAACATCAGTGAGATGATGTATTGCAGTCTTTAGACTTTGGGCCGGTCTACATAAGAAAAAAATACATTTTCTTTGGTTACATCACTGGGCTTCATCCAATATACCCAAGAGCTGTATGACAGTCTTTTCAAAGCCTGATAATTGTGGAATAAGTCAGTGGAAGCAGCCATCTCCACATATCTTCATCTGTAAAAGTGATGGATGATTCAAGGCAAAAATTTGGGAAGGCACAGCTGTGACTGTACTGGCAGTTTCTTGGTGCTGACAAGTAACTAACACTAAGGGCTTGTGTACACTTACAATTTACCCTGTCTTGCCCTTGTCTTGGAGCCCTGCAGTCCTGACAATGCAGGCTTTTACCCAGATCTGCCCTGGTCAGTCCTCATGAACCCTGGGGCAAAGACGAGGGGAACCATGGTAGAGCCCATTATAGCGTTTTTTTTAAAAAATACCCAGTAAAATCCATTCCAGCTAGCAAAAAACAGATTGGGCCCTTCGTGACCACAGGATCTTGTTCTGGCACACTGGCCCATTGTTGCAACTGCCCTCTGCCTCACTCTTCCATAGCCTGGAAGGGGAACTTCAGCATGTGACCAAGGCTGGTTACATGCAGGGGGCCTTGGTCACATGCTGCAGGCCAGCTTCCTGTGATATGGGAGGCAGTGGAGGCGGCTGCAGGGATGGGCCAGCATGCTCATGTGGACTCTGGCCCATTCCATGCTAGTAATGGGGGTGGATCGGACCAGATCCGCAGGCAGAATATGCCAGTGGGGAGCCAACATATTCTGGCCCATGTAGATGAGCCCTAATTCCAGTGAGGCTTAGTGCAATAGAAGTCAGTATTGGATTGTAGCCTTAAATGTGTGGTGAGTTAAGCTTGTGTTCAAGTGCTATTGAAATCTGAATGCTCATTTCTCTGTAGGATTATATTCCTAAAAAAGATGAATAATCTGTTCAAGACCTTTGTTCCTATGAACAAAAGAATAAGCAGAAGGACAAAGCTCTGCTTATTCTAAAAGCTTGGAAGCAGTGATTGCCAAGTAATGCAGTTACTTTTAACTCAGTGCAACAAGGAATATTACTTTCAAAGATTACTTATCAAAGATGTTTCCATTAGTGTCGTTATATGATGTTTTGAACCACTTTCATATGAGATCTAAGCAGTTTTTTCCTTATAACAACAAGAGAAAGTTATGGACAAATAATGAGTAGTGCAACATGTAACATAGCTAAGCTGCACAACTTGTCTTCATCACTGTAAGAGTTGCTTTTTAAGCACTCTTAACAAATAGCAAGAAATTACTCATAAAAAGTAACATTCTAAGTTTATTCCTCACTAAATTCAGATAACACATGTGCATTTCCTTTGCTGATCTTAATACCTGAATCATCTGCAATATTATGTTCTCTGATTCAGGCATGGATATCATTAGAACGATCAGCTCACTTTAAAATGGAAGACCACACCAACACAAAGGTCCATGGTGCTAAACGGAATGATGGATGAACTATTTTCTTCTTGCTGATGCTATAGCATTTTTTGATATGGAAACCTATTTGCTGCTGCTTCTGCAACTGATTTGCCAATTTGAGACTTGAGACAAGCAGTTTGTATTATTCACAAAGCCAAGGCAGAGGAAAATACATTGGCTGATTTTTCTGTCTGAGGTTCTCATAAAGTATAAAAAAGCTAAATAAATCATGTGTGACAGAATGGTTATTCTATAAGCAATTCTGCAATTCTAGGGTAAGTGTGCACATTTGTTTGCACATGTGTGTACACACAAGCACACACTTGTGTGTGCAAATACACACACATTATTCATCAACTTATAATTAAGGCAGTTCCATTGGAGTGACTATAAGGGAGTGAAAGATTTGGGAAGGTTATATTTTCATCCTACTATTTATAAACTAGACTGCATTCTATATCTCTTCATTTTAAGGTAACTGAGCTGCACAACATCAAAAACATAACTAGACTGCCTCGAGAGACAAAGAAGCATGCAGTGGCAATTATCTTTCATGATGAGACGTCAAAGACATTTGCCTGTGAGTCAGGTAAGCAATTATTACTGCATCTTCAGCTTGAGTAAATTGAGCTGCTTATGAAACAAAGCTTCAGATGGATTAAGATACAGCATTTAAACAGAGTGCCTTATCTTAATGGGAAATTGCCATCATATCTTTTTTTAGCATGCAGAGTTAGATTAGTGTGTGTGTGTGTGTGTGTGTGTAGTAGTAGCTTCCCTATTTTTAAAAGACTAGTTTTGATCCTTGTTTATTATTTGCCTCTGTCTTGGTTTGGCCCCAGGTTGGATGGAAGACTCTTGAGGCTTTCAGCTAAAATTCCAAAATTGAGTAAACAATGCCTATGGGATGTTATTAAGACAAGTGATGATGTGAAATCTCGTTTATTTGCCAAGTATTGCTATAGGCATTTGCTAGGATAGTAATAATCTTGTCACTGTGAAAGAGCAGGAAAGAACAGCTAAAATTCCAGGATGCATTGAACTTCAGCTTCAAACTGTTCATGGCTAGATTAACTGTTCAGTGCAACAAATAAAGTTTAAATAGATCTGCTGTTTAAAGTTCATGAAAACACTTTCCATTGAGGAAAGCAATTTTTTTTTATTTTAAATATTAATTGTTCTATAACGCATATTATGTTATTGAGATGCACATCCAGTATTGTAATTAATTTTATTTAACTCTTTCCAACAATGACTACGTATTTGTTAATAACATAAAAAGAGCCCTACTGGCTCAGACCAAAGGCCTATCTAGCTCAGCATCCTGATTTCCACCATTTCCAAAAAGTGTCCTGTGGGAAGCCCATAAAGAAGTCATAAGGCCAATAGACTTTACGGTACTTGTTATTCTTTCCCAGCAGCTGGTGTTTAGAGGCATGATGCCTCTGATTTGGAAGTTGTATGTTGCAGCCATTCCTCGCTGATGGCCTTTTCATCTTTGTATATTTTACAGTCTTGGTGGTGGCAATCACCATATCTTGAGGAATGTGCTGTGTAAAGTGCTTCCTTTATTCTCTCTTCTCACTTTTAGCTTATGGAGCAATGCCAGACTCTAGTAGTACAAGAGTGTGAACACCATGGACAATTTGAGCACCTCCAACATGTCCCTATATTATTTGCATTTTAAAAAAAAATAAATTATTCCAAGTGTTGTTAATTTTCATTAAAGGAGAGTTACCTGAGCCCCGTTACATCTCTATCCTTTACATGGCATTTGTCTTTTTCACAATTTGATGCCTATGCCCCTACTTTAAAGAGATCTTTTTGAAGTTCTTTGCAGTCCTGTTTTGTTTTTGTTTCTACCACCTTGAGTGGTTTTATATCATCCACACAAACTCAGCCATCCCTGCTCAGCAGATCATTTATGAACAAGTTAAAAAAAATCACTGGTCCTTCTATTGATCCTTGGAATGCCCCACTGGAATACTGCTGTATACCAGACTGGACCACAAGTCTGCCTAGTTCAACACTGCCTACTCTTGCTAGAAGAATTTCTGCAGGATTTGGGGCACGAGCAATCATACTTCTACCTAGAGATGCTAAGGAATGAACCTAGAGTCTTCTCTTTCCAATGCCTCTCATCTACCACTAGGGATGTAGAAAGACAATTCTTTTATCGGGTGAGCTGAGAGAAAAAATGAGTGGCAGAAGAACTGTTGTCATCGGTCATTATAAAAGAGCTTTAAAGGAAGGAATATTTCCTTCTGTTGTGAGACTGGACAGTTTACTCCTATACTTTGTTTCCTGTTTGACCATTTTCTGTGAAGTCTGGTTGGCCCCCTCTTTCCTCTTGGACATGAAAATATTTTTATTCAGGCAAGCCTTTAAGATCTAAATTATGTAGCAGTACTGTATGCTAAGTGGTGTGCTGTATATGGTTTAAATATATTGTGATATTTAATTAATTATTTGGGCAACACAACTGAGCGATATAGTCTCTCCTCCTGCTAAACAAAGGGTTAATAATGTGAAGGTTTTAGCTTACATTTATAGGGGGTCAGCATTACCGTAGAAGTGACAGAGGTCATAAGAGACAATTGCCCAATGAGAATGAGAAAAGTGTGGAAGCTCTGAGATGCTTCCAAGATGAGAGGTTATGAAACGCAGTGCTACAAGGCACAAGATAGATTGATTGAGAAATCTGAGAAAAAGTATTGAGGGGGGAAAGGACTTATTTTCCAAATGTTTTTGCCCCACCCCACATCTCTAGGCTGGCAAAGCATCTCACTCATTCTGTGAAAATGTTACTGAAAGAAAAGAGCTACAAATGTGACAAATCCACACCTGACCCACTCAGTTTTTCCCTGAATCACTGGTGTGACATCTGTGCTGACCAAGTGTCAGGAGACCTCTGAAGAGTATAAGTGCCATCCTGGTGGTAGACCTCCAACTTCACTGTATTTATTGCAGTCCTTTAGTTCTACAAAACAGCCTGTGGGGGACACTGGGATTGCACCCTTAAAAGAGTTTTTTTTTTTCCCATTGCCTGATTGAGGAAATTAAGAGGGTTTTTTTTTTCATTCATAAATTAAGGAAATTAAGCAAAGCAGACTTTTCAAGAATAGGTCTTACGCTTTTTTTGTAACTTTTCAGATAGGACAGGTAAATTATTTTTCTGTTCATGACTCTGCATTGCTGATTTCACTTGGAAAATATCAACCAGAGAAGCAAATTGGCAAATCATTTTGCAAAGCCAAAGTAAATCTTACAGATATAAATGGCTAGGGAATGAAGCCATCTAGTAGCAAAAACTATATTGTCAAAGTGCTCCCAATGGGCTGGATTGTCCTAACTCTCATGAGGCAAAACTGTGAGAGCAAATAAAATAAATCTTTGTTGGTTATATAGATTCACACATGTTGTGAGTTCATGGACTCTCAAGAGAGAGTAATGAAGCCAGGGGACTATATTATTGCAACTTACTACCCACTGCAGTTTCATTAAATCCTTGTAGCATTATAACAAGTTGGCAGTTTTTCAGGCAGAGGTGTTTGTAGTTGATGATCCTGCTGGAAACAATATCTAAACAGGGTTTTATTTGGATTAAACCACCGTTTTTAAGCAGTGAGTTTAACATAGCCAAATTAATACAGTTATCTTTATGGTATAACGGCTTTCTGAAAACTACTTCCCCATAACTCCCCCACTGTGTTACATCCATTGCAGGAGAAGAGGGGGAAAGACTGAAGTAAGGCAATTAGATCACATGGGTGTTACCACAGCACTACTGCATCTCCATCTGACTTCATCCTGGAAAACCCTTCTGTTGTGCCCTTTTTGCAGGTTGCTTATACCAAGTTGCAGCCAACTATGAAGGAATGGGTTTGTAGCAGCAATCAGAACCCAAAGGCATTGTGTCAGCATGCACATTACAAAGCAAGAGCAAACAATTTATTTCATTCATTTGTTTGTTTAATTAATAAATGTATTCCATTGATGCTCTGCCTTTCATCTGTACTGAACAGATCACTAAAAGTCAACATGGATTTCTCAAAAACAAGTAATGCCAGACTAATCTTATATCTTTTTCTAATAGGGTTACAAACTTGAAAGATGAAGGGAATGCTGTAGATGTAGTCTGTCTTGATTTCAGTAAGGCTTTTGACAAGGTCCCTCATGATATTCTTGCAAAATAGTTAGTAACCGGTGGGCTAGACAAGGCAACTGTTAGGTGGATTGGTAATTGGTTGATGGACCGAATCCAAAGGGTAGTCACCAATGCCTCCTCTTCATCTTGGAGAGAAGTGACCATTGGGGTGCCACAGGGTTCTGTCCTGGGCCCAGTGCTATTCAACATCTTTATCAATGACTTGGATGAGGGAATAGAGGGTATGCTTATCAAGTTTGCAGATGACACCAAATTAGGAGGGGTAGCTAATACCCTAGAGGACAGGATCAGAATCCAAAATGATCTCAACATATTAGAAAGTTGGACCAAAACTAACAAAATGAATTTCAACAGGAAGAAATTTAGGATATTACACTTGGGCAGTAAAAATGAAATTCACAGATACAGGATGGGTGACACCTGGCTTGATGGCAGTACATGCGAAAGGGATCTAGGAGTCTTAGTGGACCACAAGCTGAACATGAGACAGCAGTGTGATGCAGCAGCTAAAAAAGCCAATACAATTCTAGGCTGCATTAATAGGAGTATAGTGTCTAGATCAAGGGAAGTAATAGTGCCATTGTATTCTGCTTTGGTTAGACCTCACCTCGAATAATGTGTCCAGTTCTGGGCACCACAATTCAGGAAGGATATTGAGAAGCTGGAAAGTGTCCAGAGGAGGCGACCAGGATGGTGGGAGGTCTGGAAGCCATGCCCTATGAGGAGCAGCTTAGTGAACTGGGCATGTTTAGTCTGGAGTAGAGAAAGTTGAGAGGAGACATGATAGCCATGTTTAAATATTTGAAGGGCTGTGATATTGAGGATGGAGCAAGCTTGTTTACTGCTGCTCCAGAGACTAGAACATGGAGCAATGGGATCAAACTACAGGAAAGTGTGGGAAGTGTAACATTCTTCTTGCACACCCTACTTAGTAAGTTTAGGAAATTCCTTGCATGCTTATGTTCCTCTCAAGCTGTTAGTCATTTGGAGCTATGGGGAGACCATTGACTCATTCACCACATGACCTCCTAATTTAAATATTTTATGATCTAATAATAATAATAATAATAATAATAATATTTATTTATATCCCGCCCCTCTGCGAGCAATCGGGGCGGCTTACAACAATAAAATAGTACACAGTATAAAACAACTCAAAATCCCTTCCCCCCTTAAAACATTATTAAATTAATACAAATTAAAATCAATATATAATACAATTTATTAAAAACCCTTTCGAGCAAGCAGCATCAGTTTGGAGGTCCAGAAGCAACCTCCAGAGGGGGTTCCTGAGGCCGGGGTTAGCTATTCTGGAAAAGCCTGCCTGAAGAGAACCATCTTGACAGCCTTTTTAAAGCTGTCTAATGATGTCAATAGGCGGATCTCATCCGGCAGGCTGTTCCACAATTTGGGGGCGACAGCCGAGAAAGCCCTCTGGGAGGTGGTCGCCAGCCTAGGTCTTTGTGGCTGCAACAAATTCCTCCCAGAGGACCGGAGAGCGTGGGGAGGATTATAAGGGAGAAGGCGGTCCCTGAGATAGCTTGGGCCCAAGCCATTTAGGGCTTTAAAGGTGATAACCAACACCTTGTACTGGGACCGGAAGCTGATAGGCAGCCAGTGGAGGGTGCCACTGTTTCCCTCTTGGGGTGTGTAGCCTCAACATGAGGTTCTTCATTCCCTTTTATCCCATTCCTGTCATGAATCTGACCTCCATACATGAAGAAGAGAGATGAGCTCTCGCTTACCTGCAATCACCCTTTTCCTGAAGAAATATGGATGTTACTGCTGTAATACTTAGAAATTTCTGATTTGTTTTATCTTATCCTAACTTGAACCTCCCAGGATTGGGTGAGTTTATTACCCTGAAATCCTCTTAGTTAAGGACCTAGACTTGTTTTGAATATGTAGATTGCTTTGAATATGTAGATTCCTATACCTTCAGTAAATGTGTTGATGTGCATTTTAAGCAAATATCTTTATTGTCCTTAATGTGTCTGCTTGGCTTTAATGACTGGGTGATTCAAAACACACATACAAATGCAAATTGAGCTTGGTCAGTCTTCCTGTCTGCTAACTCTGCTTACTTTAAAAGAAACTTTTCTTAAGAAGATATTCCTAAAGATCTTGTTCCCTGGAATCTTTAATATTGTTCTTTTTAATTTTTATGCTCATACACCCCAACAAAAAGAGATTCCACCTAAACACTAGGAAGAACTTCCTGACAGCAAGAGCTGTTCAGAAGTGGAATGCACTGCCTTGGAGTGTGGTGGAGTCTCCTTCTTTGGAGGTTTTTAAACAGAGGCTGGATGGCTATCTGTCGCGAATGATGATTGTGTATTCCTGCATAGCAGGAGGTTGGACTGGATGGCCTTGTGGTCTCTTCCAACTCTATGATTCTATGAAGAAGGGAATTCCTTCCATCCAGATACTGACCATAGGTAGACTGACTGTGCTTCACCAAATTTCCTAGAGCATGTGCCTTCAGTTTTACACCACTTTGCTAGTCTTGAGTCTACATTCAGAGCGTAATGAGGTGATTTCAAGAGTTTGTCAGAATGGATTAAGCAAGACACCATGACTGGCATACCTTTTCACAGTCTGTTTTTGTCTACACAGAATAAGAAAATGTCCCTACTTCTAGTGTACCTTACATACATGATCTACATACATTTTTGTTGATTGTTTCTATTAAGAGTTTGGTAATTGCTCCATGACAACCACCTTTGTTCCAGCTTTGGGTTACTGAGGAACTGGTTTCACGCGGGAAAGGGCAAAAGGAGTGAAGAGTACAAAAGAGTATAGACAAGTAAAACACAAAAACACACATCAAGCTATGCTGCCACCAGAGTTTACAGTGAAGCTTAGTGACCCTAAGACAAAAAGCAAAAAAGAGGAAAACAACAAAATTAAATTATAGGTCCACTCCCTGTATCCACAGGGGATACATTCCTGGACTTACCATTTTTAAGTGAAACCACAGATAATAGCAAACCCTACTAAAGTAAAGGAATTCCTCTACAAACATCATAGAGTTGCATTGGTGCACCTAGCGATTACTAAAGGAAACACCTCTCTAGGCATTTTCCAGCATCACTCTATGGTATGTGTCCTTATTTGTTCAGCCATGGATAACTGAAACTGTGGATATTGGTTGTGCAGATACAAGGGGCAACCTGTATACACAAATATGTCTGTGTTACCCAAATTGCATGGGGTCTGTGAGCATCCCACTAGTATCCAAATCTTAATGTGGACAATATTTAATTAGCTGAAAAATGGCAGTGAGAGGCTGGGTAATGGCAGGATCTTTTCACCTATGTATACCAGTAGTAACTGAGGAGACTCCAAGCCAGAACATACAATTCAATGGTTTTTATTGGAATTTAGTCTTAACGGCATTCATGCTAACACTCAAGCTTCAAGCATTCACACGAGGCTAGTGAACAAAGCAGGAAGCATTTGGAAAGAGGAATAGAGAAAGGGGATTGTGGGTTATACTATACCTATCCTGGAGGGCTGAGATTTGTGCAGTAAAGACACAGAGTTGCATTCTGAGGGTCACACAGCAAACTGGCAGCATGGAGGGATAAAGAGGAACCACAGACATTTTGGTGGTGTTTTAAGGTGATATTTGTATTTGATAATTCCACTGAAGGGATGGGATTTTAGAGTGGAATACAATGTCTCTTGGAGTTTCCCAAGACTAGACAAAGGGATCTCCGGAAGAGTTAACAATTGTTAATGGGTGATACATTTGGAATTGAATAGGGGCAGGCATCTTCTATTGTTGAAGAGAAAAGAAAAAACCCATTTTGCCACCATCATGGACTCTGCTATCTTTGAGTGGATTAGTGGATGACTCATCTCCAAGTGTTAACTCTGACCTGGGTATTTGTTTGAGGAGTTTCCAAAGGCCCCTCCCTAGATTATACATCACTCCAGCCATGGTATCTGGGGGTCCCTGGTTTACTTGCTAACCATGTGGAAGGCCACAACAAGCCAAATTATTAAATATTGCCAATTGTGCGATATTCCAAGATGGTAACTTTGGCATCCTGGTTAGATGACAGGGAGAAACTCCTTTACATGGGTGATTGTTTTGCACCCACACCCAGTAAATAAGAAATGAGATACAGTCAATGGGTTAATATGTAATGGCTGCCTTAAGTCCCATTGTTGGGGCAAAGGCACAATATAAATGCATAAAATGATAATTATGAAGATGAAGATGACGATGACAACAATGATGAAAATACTAATTTGCCACCAGCAACCAACTGAATGATAACAGTTTTAAACAAACCTATTTCTCACTGGTGTTAAATGAATGAGTTTTCTAACAGGGTTTCACACAATATTCATGTACTTATTTATTTATTTTATTAGAATACTCCTATTTCATCCCTGTACCCAAAGATCTCAGGGTAGATCCACAGATCTTATAGTCTTAAAAACTATATGAAAACAGTTCTGAAACAAAGTAAACTATAAAACAATTGGCATAATTAAAACAGCAGAATGAATAAAGAAAAGGCAACCCCACAGTCCAATAGGTCAGAATCAAGGAATGGTCAGTAGGTTCCAAAAGTGAGGGAGGTCACTAAATCCCAAAACTGTGGTGCCAAAACAGCCAAAATCTATATCCTTTGTATTTCACCTTATAGATTTGAAAGAACTGTGATTCACCAATGCAGGTAGCCTATCTGCTTTTTCAGACTGCAGTCATTCCACAGCACAGTTGTGATCAATTTTTCAACTGGTGGCCAGCCCTCTGATGTGAGAATCCCTTCATACCTAGCTAGAATGGTCCTTAGTTCTCAAGCATACAATTTACTACCAGGGAAAGACTTACCTGCTTGGTAGAACCTGCCAAAGCTTATGCTTTGATAGTCCACAGTCAGCTCCCACGACAATGAAGTAGCAGTAAGATTTTGTGGAGGAAAAAAGGAGTGCTTAATACAAGACTTTTTGATTCAATTCACATGAGAAAGAAGCAAGTAACAAAGCAATTTTTAGATTTTCCTTGGTTTTTTTCTTGGCTATGAGGCCGTGTTCTGGAATAGCTTATTTCTGACGACGTTCCGCCTGCATCTGTGGCTGGCATCCTCAGAGAATGTGGCTGGCATCTCTGAGGATTCCAGCCACAGATGCAGGTGAAACATGAGAAAGAAACTATTCCAGAACACAGCCTCACAGTCTGGAAAAAACCCCAAGGAAAATCTATGGATGCTGGCTGTGAAAGCCTTTGACTTCACATTAAAGCAATTTGTATCCATTTATGCAATAGATAAATTGTTTACTTTCTTTAGAAGCAGCAATCAGAAGTTACCAAAGCTGACTTTTAAAAACATTTTCCTCCAGTTAGAACCTTCCTTGTGACCAAGGACTTTTTCAGACGTCTTAAATGTAACGGAAGCAACGGGACTCGCCACATTGCGAGGCTGCTGCGCTGCAGGGCGTCCCTTTCGCATGATGCCCATCACTGCCGGTACTGTTGCGGTACCGCAAGGACATTTGAGTGTTATATTTCGGCGATTTTTACTCACGAAAGTTGGTCGTGAGTAAAAATCGCTGAAATATAGCACTCAAATGTCCCTTCGGTACCGCAACTGTACCGGCAGGGACAGGCGTCATGCGAAAGGGACGCCCTGCAGCGCATCAGCCTCGCAACGTGGCGAGGCTGCTTCCGTTACATTTAAGACGTCCAAAAAAGTCCCAAGTATAACATTTTTTGTCCTTCCTCAAAGCTATCATATTTTACAAAACTTACCAAGCCAGCTTTTGAGTACGTTTTGACCCCGATTGCAAGACGATGTACTAATGTTATAATTGATTAACAATTCGTCAGGCAGTTGAAGTGCAAAATAAGGCAGCATATTCATCCAAACCCATAAAAAATTGCATATTGCTTTCTATGTTGTGGTTCAAAATATTCCATGTTTATCATCATAGAATTGCAGAGTTGGAAGAGACCACGAGGTCCATCCAGTCCAACCCCCTGCCATGCAGGAAATCATGATCAAAGCATCCCCGACAGATGGCCATCCAGCCTCTGTTGAAAGACCTCCAAGGAAGGAGACCCCACCACGCTCCGAGGGAGTATGGTCCACTGCTGAACAGCTCTTACTGTCAAAAAGTTCCTCCTAATGTTGAGGTGGAATCTCTGTTCCTGGAGCTTGCATCCATTGCTCCGTGTTCCAATCTCTGGTGCAGCAGAAAATAAGCTTGCTCCATCCTCAATGTGACACCCCTTCAAATACTTAAACAGGGCTATCATATCGCCCCTTAACCATCTTTTTTCCAGGCTAAACATACCCAGCTCCCTAAGTCTCTCCTCATAAGGCATCATTTCCAGACCTTTCACCTTTCACCATTTTAGTCACCCTTCTCTGGACATGCTCCAATTTGTCAATATCCTTTTTGAATTGTGGTGCCCAGAACTGGACACAGTATTCTAGGTGAGGTTTGACCAAGGCAGAATAGAGCGGCACTATGACTTCCCTTGATCTGGACACTATACTTCTATTGATGCAGCCCAAAATCGCATTGGCCTTTTTAGCTGCCGCATCACACTGTTGACTCATGTTGACTGCATGTTGTAATTGGTCAACCAATTACAAATCCATTGAACAGTTAACTTGTCTAGCCCACATTTTACAATGGTTCACCTTCTTTGCTGATGCCCATTTTTGTGATGATACGGATGGCTACAGCAATAGGCTGTCCCAGCTGGGCTTAATTCCTGCAGAAAGAGTTACCTGACCACCAACAAAACTATTTTGCCCAACCAACCTCTCAACCAGGCCAATATAAAACAAACACTGTAGGTAGAGGCAAATACATTTAGACAGTGGGCTACTAACATTTTTAAAAGAGGATTATTTGCTTGGAAAATTATTTCCTGGAGCCAAAATCCAATGGTGTACTTTGGCTGGACCCCATTACTTCAGATTGGAATAGTACCTCACTCCTTTCCTTGTCCCCATGTACCCTAAAAATAACTTCTGAAAGAGGAGGGCTGAGAAAAACTTTGGTGCCATGGAAGGCTGCAGGACACATTGGTTATGGAAGAATACTGCTGGATACAGAAGTATGCCACTGTATCTTGGTCTGGGTACACAACCAATTAAGCTTTAATTGTTTGTATAACATGCAGAATTTTGTTCAAAATGTATGAAATTCTTGCAGTTTTTTAAAAAAGGACTACCGGTAATTACATAAGCACGTAGTCTCTTAACTGCAGTATTGGCCATTTCTGATGCTCCAGAGACAAGGTGTAGGATGGAGAAGAAAGGAAAACGCCATACCATATCAGTGGAACAACACTATCTGTGGAGGTTGTGAAAGGTGATGAAGCTTGCACAAAACATTCACATTACAGGGAAGGGGAGAGAAATCATGACATAAAGAAGGGTGCCCTATCAGGCCAGAGACTAGCACCACATTCATGGAGTACTGGGTGAAATACAGCCATCAGTAATTTTTCCACCAGCGTAGTCAGGGAATTAGCTAAGAAAAGCTTGACTCTGGCACTTCAAATGCAAACAAACCATAAATTTCCTTGGTATTCCTTGCCCAGAAATCCATGAGCAGCAATATGTTTGGTTTTCAGAAAGATTTGGCACTTACTAATTATATACCAAAGAAATCACAGTGATTCTCTTTTCTTTGATGTATAAGATACAGCAGTTTTACCAAGTGTTTTATTTATATCAGTGGCTTCTTGGAGTACAGTTAACCCCAGTATCTGATCAATACAGTCAGTTTTCTATCAATGTAAGGTTAAAATCATAATCCTTCTCATTTTGTTGTGTTTTCTGCCTTTCTTTCAGATAGAGCCCTCAAAAATACCAAACTGTAGACCCTACATAATGTTTTCAGATAGAGAGATCATAGAATCATAGAATCATAGAATTGCAGAGTTGGAAGAGACCACGAGGGCCATCCAGTCCAACCCCCCTGCCATGCAGGAAATCACGATCATAGAATCATAGAATTGCAGAGTTGGAAGAGACCACGAGGGCCATCATCTAGATTGTGGTAGATGAGTAACTGTTTTATAATTAGTTCATGACGTGGACAAATTATGAAAACTTCTTCTCCCCGCCACTGCCCACCACCAGAATATGGAAGTAATGTTTTATTCTGAGAAGTAAAATCCCCCACCCCCTAGTCTGATGTTTGGCTCACACTGCTCTCTGGGCAAGCACTGTCATTTGCTTTAAATGACTGAATATTTCTCTGTTCAGTTAATGAGTTTGGAAAGCTGAGCAAGAGTTAGCCTAATCCATCCAGACTTTGGCAGGGTCAGGCACTAAGCCTGAGGGGGAATTACTTAAAATGGCATATAGACTTTTGTGATGATTCTGGAGTTCTATGGCTGTCTGTGAATCTGGTATGTGGTTTTTGCCAATTTCTAACGGTAACCAGCTTGTTTTAAGATTACGTTTTTATAAGGCCTTTGTGTGAATTTGATGAGGGAAAACAGATTAGATCTGATGGTGTATTCCAAACTTAAATATAACCATGCATTTAATGAGTTCAGACAACACAAACTGTAATCCTCCATACATGTGCCCAAGTAGCAAAAAAGAGGGCAGCTTGATATTATGCATGATAGTTAACTGCTTTGGTTCAAGCCACTTGATTTGTGGTAACATTTGTAAACACTGCATGTGTGGAAGAGTTTTCCAGTTCTATTACATTTGATATTGCCTTACCAAAAACTAATATTGATCATTAGTTCCAAGGCTGATAAATGAGCCAAATGATAAGAGTACAAAGAACCATAACATATTCTAGCTTAGCATTTTGGTGATTGTTGAACATTGCTTATGTGTCATCTGTAGAGGCTGTTTGTTTAAATAGCTTCTGAAATTTTGCTAGCATTCATAGACTGTATTGAAGTGGATTTGAGTTATCATGTGTTCTCACAAATTATGTTAATAGTCTTCTATGTGTTTCTACAATCTGTTATGAGCAGCTGATAATCTACCATGGGCCTGCAATTTTGTGATTGTTTATATTTGTGTATACATTTGCATGTTGTTGATACTATCAGATCGGTAACGATCTATTCATACATGTTTAATACACTGCACACAGTTTCAGTTATTTGTTTTAGGTATTTTAATTTCTCATCTTACTTAGCATGACTTATTGTGTCTTAGGTCTTTCTCTTTTGTATTCATGGATAGAAGGTGGCCTTTGTCGCATCCTGAGCAAGTAAATTCAGAGCCTGCAACTAACTCATTACAAATAAATAACTGTACTTGTAAGTCATTCCTTTTGTGATAACTAAGAGCTCATCTAGATGGGCCAAGATATGTCAGCTCCTTGCCAGCATATCCTGCCTGCAGATCAGGCCAGTTCCTCCCCCATTAGTGCCACAAATTGGGAGAAAGCCCAAACGGGCACGCCAGCCCATCACTGCAGCCACCACTGTTGCCGACTCCCTCGATCTCCAAGAAGCTGGAAAGCTGGCCCACAACATGTGACCAAGGCTCTCTGCATGTCACTAGCCTTGGTCACATGCTGCAGGACTCCTTCCTGCTGCCAAAGATCAATAGCAGACCAGCAGCTGCAGCAGTGAGGCAGTGTGCCAGAATAGGCCCCTACAGTCACACAGGGCCTGATCTGTTTCTTCTCAGCAGGAATGAATTAAAGCAGGTATTTTAATGTAACAGTCGCTACCCCATCTTTCCCTCATCTTAGCCCCGTATTTGCCCCAGGGGGCCATGAGGACTACCCGGTGGCAGAATACCCTGCATCATCAGGACTGCAGGGCTTGTAAGACCCACGTAGGCAAGCCCTAAGGCATCACTAAGTAACATAAGTAACTCTAACATAATAAATAATAACTTCATTTGTTTTGTAGTATAACAGTAATCATTTTCATTTTATAGTTATAGGGTCTGTTTGACCTTACTTCTTATGCTTACTTTGTACCATAAGCCAGTGGCTCATAGGATTCTGATTTGTTTTCCTAAAAAGTAACTGAAATGTAATTATTTTGTTACCTTCCTTAAAAAAAAAAAACACTTTCTAAAGTAATTTTTAAAAATAATTTTTAAAAATAATTTAAAAGTAATTTTTTAAAAAATTAAAAATTGCAACCCTAATGGGAACTAAGGACTTTTGGGGGTCTAGTTATTGTAACTAATGACTGTTTAAACTTTCCAAGCTCTGTATGAACTACATTTCTATACTATTAATTGCATTCCTGTTATCTGTCAAGTGTCTCTATCTGTACAGCTCATGAAAGAGTTAAGCTGTTTGTGTTTGCAACGGATGTATGAATGATTGCAACTGTAGTCTTGATTATTTATTTTTTATTATTATTTATTTAGCTGGAATCTAGCATCCACTCATAATGCCAAGATAGCTTTGTGTGTCACTTACACTTGTCATTCTTCGAACTACGCTGATGTTCAGAAACTATGTTTATAATTGTCTTTACAGCTAGTCTAGCTAAACAGAAGAACTCTTAACATTTCAAATTGCCCATGAATTCACTTTCTATCTTTAGACAAACCAGTCTTCCCTCAGCTATGGGTTCCCTCTATCCTAATTACAATTATCTATGGACATTTGCTTCTCTCTGGCAAAGTCTGAGACTTCTGTACTACTCTGGTTAAGCACTGAAAGCCCTTGCTATGAGGACTGCAGCATTTAAGTGATTAATCAGTTCAGTGTTATTGTTTAAAAAAGAGTTTAATCAACTAAAAGTTTCTTTCTATTAAATCAGACAATGTGTGTGTATATTAAAACTAATCTTTCTATATATTGGTCACATTTCACTGTCTCCATATGTTATCATGGTGATAAATACAAATGTATCTGAAGGAAGATGCATATTTTATTTGTTTTTAGAGGATGTACATATCTGTCTTAGAATGTACCTCTAAGAGAGGCATTTAAAATAAAAAGGTGGTTTCCATGCCTACCCTTTATGAGCAGTTATTCACTGATACACACAACATGGAAACAATCCTTTTCAAAAAGATAATATTTCAAACAGCCTCTTACAATGTACATATATATCATAAGATACTTAGAATCATAGAATTGTAGAGTTGGAAGAGACCACAAGGGCCATCCAGTCCTTCCCCCTGCCATGCAGGAAATCACGATCAAAGCATCCCTGACAGATGGCCATCCCTCTCTGGCTTTTCTTCGCAAACGAAGATTCAGGAAGAACTCATCCCGTGCTTTCTGCAAGCGTGCTGATGACTAAAAAGGCCAATCCGAGATAAACAAGTCCACTTGCAGAAAGCACAGCAGAACGTCTCCTTGGGTGATGTTTCTGGGTTGTGATTCTTTCTGCATTGTCGTTTCTCTTCAAGACTTGTTCGGCGTGAGTTCTCAAATAAGGCTGCAGCATTGTGGATAGTTCATCTCCATGCCTCCCGATGTGAGGCTAGGGTGGACGATTTTTGGTGAACAATGTGGCCGAGCCTGAGATGTTGTTTCAGGGATCCTTGTATTGCTTTTTTGGAGTGCCCCTCTTACGCTGACCCGTGGCGAGTTTACCATAGAGTACTATTTTGGGGAGGTGATGGTCCTCCATCCTAGAAACGTGCCCTGCCCAGTGCAGCTGTGTTCTCAATATCATGGCCTCAATACTGGTGATCCCTGCTTGCTCAAGGACAGCAACATTTGTCACATAGTCAGTCCAGCCTCTGTTTAAAGACCTCCAAGGAAAGGAGACCCTATCGCGTTCCGAGGGAGTGCGTTCCACTGCCAAACAGCTCTTACTGTCAGAAAGTTCCTCCTAATGTTGAGGTGGAATCTCTGTTCCTGGAGCTTGCATCCATTGCTCCATGTTCCAGTCTCTGGAGCAGCAGAAAACAAGCTCCCTCAATGTGACACTCCTTCAAATACTCAAACAGGGCTATCTTATCGCCCCTTAACCATCTTTTTTTCCAGGCTAAAAATACCCAGCTCCCTAAGTCTTTCCTCATAAGGCATGGTTTCTAGACCTTTCACCATTTTAGTCACCCTCCTCTGGACACGCTCCAATTTGTCAATATCCTTTTTTAATTGTGGTGCCCAGAACTGGACATAGTATTGTAGGTGGGCCTGACCAAGGCAGACTAGAGTGGCACTATTACTTCCCTTGATCTAGACACTATACTTCTATTGATGCAGCCCTGGTGGCGCAGTGGTTAAATGCCAGTACTGCAAGTCACCACCTTGCAAGTTGCAAGTTTGATTCCAGCGGGCTCCAAGGTTCACTCAGCCTTCCATCCTTTCGTAGGTCGGTAAAATGAGTACTCAGCTTATGGGGGCAATTAGCTAACACACATTGGAAGCTGTTTAATGCAGTTAGATGTGTAAATAGCTATTGCTTAAAACAATTTGTAAGCTGCTCTGATAGCCTTGTGGCTGAAGAGCGGGGTATAAATAACTAAATAATAAATAATATAAAAAAGCCCAAAATCGCATTGGCCTTTTTAGCTGTCGCATCACACTGTTGACTCATGTTCAACTTGCGGTCTACTAGGACTCCTAGATCCCTTTCGCATGTAGTCTCGTTCAGTCAGGTCTCCCCCATCCTGTATCTATGCATTTCATTTTTCTGCCCTAAGTGCAGTACCTTACATTTCTCCGTATTGAATTTCATTTTGTTAGCTTTGGCCCAGCTCTCCAGGCTATCCAGGTCATTTTGAATTTTGATCCTGTCCTCTAGGGTATTATGTGCATCATCAAAATATGTGCATCATCAAAAAGCCCCAATATATTTATTCAGATATATTGGTTTTTATCCCTATGAAGATATATGGAGATATAGGTAATATAACCAATAATTAATTCATGTTCATATAGTGAATTCCTTTTAACATTTTAATCCAGTTGTACTCTCATGTAAATACAAAGCTTAAGTGTTCAGTGTAGTAAATACTGTACTGACTGGGTTTTTGAAGGCTGAATCAGAATCTTACCCCCAAAGGAGTGTGTGACCTTCATTCTCAAAACATCACAGAACTACCATGCCAAGAGGGCATCTGCACTATAGAAACATGCAGTTTGATACAACTTTAACTGCTATGGCTCCATCCTACATAATCCTGGGATTTGTAGTTTTGTGAGGCACCAGCACTCTTTGGCAGAGAAGGCTAAAGACCTCATAACACTTAAAGTGGTGTCAAACTCTTATTATTTCTACAATGTAGATGCACCATAAGAGAACCCTCAGAGTGTTCTTTAACCATTTTATAAACCCAGTTTTGCAGAAGAAAAAAATCAGGGCTGCATACTAGCGAACTGAATGCTGGTGCTATCTGTTCTATCCCTACCTGCTTGCAAACGTTTCTCCTTATTGTAGTTCAGTTGTTGTTCACTAGATAACAAACTGCTTGATTTATACTTTCATAAATATAGAATAGCAAAGACCCATTTATGTTTTTCAGTCATCACAGTAGGTTTGCAGCACTGTGGAAAAGGTTGACACTGTGTATGAATGAAGTGTGTACAATGAGGAGCTGGAGGTGAAAGGTTGCAATGTTCACTATTCCTGTTCAGGATTCCAACCAGCCATATTCTCTTCTCAAATACTTCATTTGATTTCCCTTTTTCTTTCATTTTATTTTTCCTGACAATTGGCATTCAGTATTCTGTTGCATTGTGCCAGAAAAGAGGGGTGGTGTTGCCCCTTTGGCTTTACTTCTAAAGATAGGTGTTGCTTCTGCAAAACTTTAGGGCCCCCCAACCATACTGTTATCTTTCTTTTGCTTCCCATTAGCCCTCTTTTGGCTACATATCCATTGGTACTCCATATCCAAATTCACTACTACAGGAAGTAATTGTGTCATGTGTTAGCATTAAATATTCCAGACATTTAAGGAGATTTTCATCCAGAAAGGGATTCTGCCTTTCAGAAAAGACCTAAACTGATTACTCTATTTACAGCTGCATAAATAAATAAATAAATAAATACTGCTGCAAGTACAACATAAATAGCCAAATGGAAGGGAGACCGAACAATGACAGAAAGCAGAGAATGAAAAATAGGCCTGTTTTCTCAGGTTAGATGCAGTAAATTACCATGTTATTCATTGAAATCTCTCTGGCCCAGCGGCTCATATATCATCTGTCAATAACACAAATTCCATATATAAATTAATGTCATTTTTGTATGCTATCTCTAAATGTGCTTTATTCTCACTGGAGGTTTTGGAGTTTTGAAGTTTGTGACCCTACAGTATGGCTTACACTTTCACAAATTCTCCCTAAGAGCTAATGTACATTCCAAGGAAATGAGAAGAGAATCCAGGTCTAGAGCTGTTTGCTGATATTCCATTGTGTCTCCACTGTTGGTGAGATAATAATTTGGAGACAAATTATTATCCCAGTGCTGCCACCTTTAAGTCAGTGGGTATGCACCCCCACAAGATTTGTGAATATTTGACATATATGTACTTTATAGATATCCGCTGGCAGCCTGATACAATTATGTCTAGTGATATTACTAAATTGTATGTTTTCTGACTTGGAAATACTAATTCATCTTGGCAGATCAGAATGCTTTCCTAAATACAAAGAGATTATTGCCACTCCAGAAATTCTTCTCTGGCTCATGTTTAAATGGAACATAAATGTGAGGTTTCCCCATTCATTTGGATGTAGAAGGTAATTCTACATGGCTGGGTGAGTGTCCTGTAAACCTTCTCAGATGATCATGGATGTATATGCAAATGGACAGATTCATATTCATATTCTGAAAAATTATTAAAAGGATCATGCCACTGCTATGTAATGTACTTCGGATGTAAAGTTGCATTCCTGGGTATACCTATGTGTCATTCGTTCAATTCAGCCCAAAGGTGATAGGCACCAGAGTATTGTAGTCTGATTACTTGTCATTATACTTGTGTCTGAACTGACAGATATGAGTTCAAGATGCATAGATCCTTACAGCTGTATTTTGAAAAGAGGAAAAGTATCATGCTCCAGACTTAGCAGTAAAATAAACTCCAAAACAGAGCTCAATCTTAAGCTGTAATGATTTGAACCTCCATAAATATTATGGCATCCTAGTCATGATACTCTAAAGGCACCAGATCTCATCTGATTTTGGAAGCTAAGCAGGGTCAGCCCTGGTTAGTACTTGGATGAGATAATGCCAACAATACCAAGTGTGGTAGGCTATATTTCAGAGGAAGGAACTGGCAAAACCACCTCAGAGTATTCCTTGCCTAAGAAAACCCTATGAAATTCATGGTGTCCCCATAAGTCAGCAATTGACTTGAAGGCACATACACACACACAGTCATGATAAGGGATTCAGAACTGGATGGCCCAAGTATACTGTAAGGCAGTTGAGCCCCCTTTAAGCTAAGAGACCACCCCAAAGGCACAAGAGAAAAGGGCTTCAGCATGAGGGAGCAGAACCTTTCTCACTATGGCATCTTCAGAGTTTATAGCCACAATTTCAAACAATTTTAACTTTACTATTCCATGAGAGCCAGTTTAGTGTAGTGAACTAGGGTTTGAAACCCCCTTTAGCCATGAAATCTCACTTGCTGACCTTGGGCCTGTACTCTCTTATTTTAAGAGGAAGGCAATGGCAAACCTCCTGGAGTAAATCTTATCTAGAATACCCTATGATAAGGGAGGCCTTATAGCAGAATCCACTTGAAGGTACATAACAACCAACATCCGTGGAGATAATTCAGTGTCCCACAGATTTCACATTTTCTCCCTGTATACTTCATGAAGAGGCACACAGCAGTCAGTCATTGCCCACTTTTCCACAAAAGCCAAAGGTTTCTTTGGTGGATATGGACACAAGAATATGTCATCTGTTTAGTAAGTGCCAGCTCTATGTAAAACATGCAGAGTTCAACAATGTTGACTCCCAGTAAAATTCCATTTCATATGAATGAGAACATGCAAACCCACAAATGTCCAAGACTTTTCTAATACAAAATTAACAAGATGTAACATATCCAACTAAAAAGGAAAAACCACTAAAAAGTCCCACCTCATATACCCCAAGGAAGCATTATCCGCATTGCATTGCCAACATCTAGTTGATGCAGACAGTTTATTTTTCTTTTTTTAAAGGCATTCTCTCTCTCTCTCTGGCTTTTCTTCGCAAAGATTTAGGAAGGACTCGTCCTGCGCTTTCTGCAAGCGTGCTGATGACTAAAAAGGCCAATCCAAGATAAACAAGTCCGTTTGCAGAAAGCACAGCAGGAGGTCTCCTTGGGTGATGTTTCTGGGTTGTGATTCTTTCTACGTTGTTGTTTCTCTTCAAGACTTGTTCAGCATGAGTTCTCAAATAAGGCTGCAGCATTGTGGATAGTGCATCTCCATGCCTCCTGATGTGAGGCCAGGGCGGACCATTGTTGGTGATCAATTTGGCCGAGCCTGAAATGTTGTTTCAGGAAGTCCTTGTACCGCTTTTTTGGAGCACCCCTCTTACGCTGACCCATGGTGAGTTCACTGTAGAGTACTGTTTTTGGGAGGCAATGGTCCTCCATCCTAGAAATGTGCCCTGCCTAGTGCAGCTGTGTTCTCAATATCATGGCGTCAATGCTGGTGATCCCTGCTTGCACAAGGACAGCAACATTCGTTACGATGAACACCATCATCCCCACATTGCCATCGGCAAATCTGTGCTTAAGTCCGTTCAGCAGTTCACCTACCTGGGAAGCATCATCTCCTCAGATGCCAAGATTGACAAAGAAATCGATCACAGATTAGCAAAGGCATATAGTGCATTTGGAAGACTTTACAAAAGAGTCTGGAGTAATAAACACCTGAGGCGAAGCACAAAAATCAATGTGTATAGAGCCATTGTACGCTATACACACCTTTACGGGTCTGAAACATGGGTCACCTATCACCACCACTTACGACTCTTCTAATGCTTTCATCAGCGCTGTATATGCACAATCCTAAATATACACTGGACTGACTATGTAAAAGGCATTCTGTGTCCAAAATACCAATTTTTGCTGAGCCAAATGTGGTTTTAGGTTTGAAGTGATTTTAGTTATTGATGCTACAGCAGTTTTCAATTGTTTAATTTGTGTAGAATAGTCTAGCCCTTTGTTCCATTGAACACTAACTTTATTAACATTTAATTTAGAGCTTTCTAACAAAAATTAATACACTGTGTTGTTGGTTTCAGTTTCTCTGAGGATATGACAGATGTTGACAATAAACAGCCCTCTCCCTGGACTCTTCATCAAACAAAGAGCATGACTTACTTTGCCAACATGAAAAAGGAGGAGACCCAGCAGATACCCAGTCAGATCAGCCAGTTGTTGAATGAGATAGTTAAGGGTCTGAGCAGCATGAGGAATAACCACCCAACCCATTACTGGAAAATATAGGATATTTAGTGGATCTCTCTAGCAGAGCAACTGACATTCTCACAGAAGTTAGAGACAGTAACTAGCCCACCTCCCCCAAACACAGTATCTAGTAGAGAAAGAAATCAAGCTTAGTCTTTTTCATAAAGTACTGTATATAAAAGTAGTTTTACTCACAATACTTGCGCATAATCACACAGCTTCAGCTTCTTGAGGAAAAGTAGGAAGTAAAAATAGGGAGTTCTACATAGTATCAGAAAGTCAGAACATCTCATGCAGGGAGAGCGCTTCTCACCACATGCTTCATGGAGGCAGACAGGAAGGGGGAGAGATAGCAAGCAAGCACATGTGACCCCAAGAGAACATAAGAATGCCTACATGATCCAGAGAGAGAGGTGGTGTGAAAGAACAAACAGGAAGTTACTATAAAAAATGCTTTCCTAAACTCCTAGAGTATCTAATTGCCAGTGAGTGTGCATGCAAAGGTTGCTAAACTCCAATACCCATAGGCAAAAGCAGCTAACACAAACTCTCATCTTCAGACATAGTATGTGGCTACTATTAAGGTCTTCTCAGGATGAGTCCATCTAAGAATGCCATAACTAAATACAGTTGGGAAACGGGGTGGGACTAGGAGCCGTCATTATTATAAGCTTAGTGTGATGGACCTGCCTGCCAAGGTTACCTCAACAGACAACCTGGCTGCCCTGTCACTGTGACCCTACTTCAGTTTCCTTTATAAATCCCTTAACTCAACTGGGATCTGAGTCTCCAGGTGGCCCTTACTGTGGATAGATTAGGTATTGTGATTTCCTTTGGTTAGCATGGCTGTTACCTTTTCTAGTGAGTATAATAAAGCACAATGAGTCTGAACAATTAATAAAACAAATTGTTTGGTTTGTTATCTTCAAGATTACAAACTTCAGCTGTTCAATACTTTGCATATAACATTGTTTCATAGTTTCCCTTATTGTTACTATTTGGTGACAGACTATTTCTTTAACCATATATGTTAATACTTCAGTCTCTTGACGAAGTTAACCATATTGTCTTTATACATGACACTCTTTTTATCTCTCAGACAACAGACTCATCCACGCTTTCTCTCACAACTGTTAACTTCAACTGACTCTCTTAACTGACATTCACTCAGATCATACTCTCAGAACCCCCTCCCATCACAGTTTCCTTTGCTGCTATTGGTTCCACATTCTCTCATCTCATTCTCTCAGAGGCACCTCCTATCACAGCTCCCTGTGTTGGGATTGGTTCCGTGATTCCTTCTTTTACATGCTTTTCAGCTATAGTTCTCCAGAAATCCTGGTCTTGGCGTATCTCTACTTCTGTCTGTCTTTCTTCAAATCTTCTATTGCTTTTTATAATGCTAAAAGAAGCAATGACCCCCGTACTCTCTCAACACTTCCCCTTTGAGGGGAAGTATCCAAGAGCCACTATGCCTGCCATTTTCCTGTCCTGGCATTCAAAGAGGTCAGAAGTGGTGGTGCAGCAGAGAGAATAGAGTGGGTAGACACTTCACATGATGAACTAAGCTCTCACCTTTTGCCACTCGGCTCCTTTTTTAAATAAGTTAAGGTACAGTATTTACATTGACCCAGGGATAAGTTGACCCAGGTTTTTTGGTCAATTTTTTGACTAAAATTTCTAGACTTAAACATGAGTATATACAGTAACTCCCAAGTAAATGTTCTTAGGCTTGTTCTTTTACACTTTACAATATAAACCCAATACTAGGCCTGTGTAATGGTCCCCTGATTTGGTTTGGAATACAAACCATGCTCTGTCTTTTCTGTGGTGACTCAGGCTACCTTGCTTCCCTCTCAGGGGTGGGCTCTGTCATGGTGCTGCAGCTGTTACTATCTTCTGCCTTCATCTTCAGGTTCAAATAGAACCAAGGAAGCTGACTTGCTCCCAGTACCACAAAAACTACTGGCTCTTACTAGCCTAGGGTACATCTACACTGTATAAATAATGAAGTTGGACACTACTTTAAGAGCTATAGCTTCATACTATGTAATAATGGGATTTGTAGTTTTACAAGGTCTTTAGCCTTGTCTGCCAAAAAGTGCTGCTGCCTCACAAAACTACAAATCCCAGGATTCTGTACTGTGGAGCCATGCAAGTTAACTGGTGTCAAACTGCATTATTTTTACAGTGTAGAATGTAGATGCATACCTACTGAAGATGAAAACAAAATAGTTGGCTTCTCTCTGGTCCTAGGGGCACCATGTGTATTTTTATGACTGTTTTGGAGATGCCTCATGACTGATTATATTAAACTAATGACCAGATGTAACAGTAATAACAATACTTTTACAGTTGTCCCTCCGTATCCATGGATTTGGTATCCACGGATTTAAGTATCCACGGTTTGAAAATATTCTTTATAAAATAATAATCCAAAAAGCAAACTTTGATTTTACCATATTATATAAGAGACACCATTTTACTATGCCATTGCATATAATTGGATTGAGTATTCACGGATTTTGGTATCCATGGCAGGTCCTGGAACCAACCCCCAGTGAATATGAAGGGACAACTGTAAATGATATGTAGCTAATGAGGAGACATAATGGAAATTATATACAGTGGCTAAACCAATATGACTGAAATGGGAAATAAAATAATAATGTCTGGTTTGCTTCACAGTATGAATTAAATGTGTAATATAACAGTAATGTGCTTTGTAAATAAAATTAATATACTTGTAGGCAGACAAGAGTAATGCAATATTACACACATTGATACAAACAGAAGAACCAGAGAGGTAATTTTTAAGAAAAATCAATCACATCAAGGCAAATTGTGGCAAAGGAAATAAAAATAACTACATAAAATATCCACAGATTCACAAACAACAAACAGAATGAACAAGACAAAAACGTTGAGGGATCAGGCTAAGATGACAATCAACAGCCACTCAAATGTTCTCTACAGCTCATTCCATGATCTACTACCAAGTGTAAGTCTGAGTCTAGATCTACTACTAAGTCTGAGTCTAGCAAATGAACCAAGAGATACAGGAGAGAATATAATACCTTAATGACTTGCTGAATTTGACTTCATCAAATCCTTCCCCATAGATACTGTGATTGGGTATGGCTAGTCATATTCTTGCACCAAATTACATATCAATGAGAAAAGGTCAGCTATTTTGTTTTGCTTTGTTTTTGTTTTTGTTATATGTTATTGACTTTTCCATTTACTTTTCTTGTTCAGATTTCTGGATCACTCCAGAGCACTTCAGAATGTGCTGTTCCACTTTAGAATCAAATTGAGCTGATTTGATCTGATCTGGATCAGGGACAAATTGGTCTAAACAGGCAAGATTTGATTCTAGTTTGGGCCTCATCACCTGCACAGCCCTATCAAATAAGAGCTGCTTAGTTTCTAAAATTGAGTGATGGCATCTCAGATCTTCATTGAAGGAACTTAAGCCATATAAGTGAGAAAGTCTTTCAACTACTACTACTGGTACTGGTTATGTAAGGTAATAGCTTTTTTTCATATGCTTAAATGCACCCTTTATTATTACAGTACTTTTTATGTTCCAGAAGTGAAAGCTGGCAATAAAACACAATCAGGACTTTTTTTTTATTGTCTTTATTGTAATTTTCCAACACAATTACACCATTTATCCTTCAAACATTCCAATAACACAGACTCTATATAAATTCACATATACAACCATACATACATAAAAAATAAAATAATAGTAAAATAATACATATATTACATATATTACACTACACTACCAAACTGTACTTCCTATCATAATGGATCGTAAACTTGCTATTTCTTCTCGTTTAACCTGTCCTTAAAATTGCTTTGCTTTTTCTATACAATATCAATGTACTTCCTACTATTATCTATCTTTCCCAAAGCCCATATTTTAATTGTCTGAGGATTGCCTGCAACCCTTCCATCTTCGTAAATATACATCCATTTAAATATGTATATAACAGCTTTTCTAACATCTGGATTTCTTTGCTTCATTACCTATATGTAACCTTCATTGTCTGTTAGCTTAATTAGTAATTCCATATTTCTGCAACATCACTCCATTCTAATTTCAAAAAGTCTATCCATTTCTCCCATTCTTTCCTGAATTTATTTTTTGTTTTGTATTGATCCATGCGGTGAGTTCTTCCATTCTCGCTATTTCCTCCATTTTTGTTAGCCATTCTTCTGTCTTCGGAACTTCTTCTAGCTTCCAATATTTAGCCAAAAGTATCCTCGCTGAGGTGGTCATGAAGAATATCAGATTTCTTTGATCTTTTGGGATTTCCTTATCAACCAAGTTTAATAATAATAAAAAAACTCTGGTGTAAATCTAAATTCGATTTTTAGTATTTTCTTTATCCAGTTATAAATGTTAATCCAAAACTTTTTCACAATTCTGCATGACCACCACATGTGAAAGTATGATCCTATTTCTCTTTTACACTTCCAGCATTTTAAATCATTTTCTTTATAGATTTTGGCTAGTTTTTGTGGCGTCATATACCATTGAAACATTATTTTATAGCAATTTTCTCTTAGTTCGATGCAAGAGGTAATTTTTTTATTTCTTTTCCACAACTCCACCAAGTCTTCTAGTTGTATATTATGTCCCACATTCTGCGCCCACTTCACCATATACTCTTTGACTGTTTCAGCTTCAAATTCCAGATTCAATAATATTTTATATACTCCTGAGATTTTTATTTCTCTATCCTTTGCCAAGAGCTTGTCCAAATCTGTCTGTTGTTGCTCTATTCCGGTTAGATTATTATCCATCTTATACCTTTCAGCTAACTGTCTATGTTGGAACCAGTTACACTCTATGTAATCTTTCTTTAGTTTTTCTATTGTTTTTATTCTATTCTCCCCACTTTGGATTTTTAACAAATCTTTGTACGTTAACCAGTGTCCTCTATTCAGCCTTTCTGTTCTTCTGAAAGCTTCTTGGGGGGACACCCATAACGAAGTTTCACATATAACTTTTTCTTTATCTCTTTCCAGACAGCCAACATTGATTTCCTAAAGATATGATTGTTAATTTTTTTGTCTATCTTTTCCTTCCCGTACCAAAGGTACGCGTGGAAACCAAATTTTAAGACAAGCCATTCATATAACCAGATTAGAACTGATGCGTTATAATATAATCTTAAATTTGGTAAGCCAGGCCACCTTTAAATGTCTCTTCCTGTAGGACCTTCCAGCTTACTCTTGGTCTTTTATTTGCCCATATAAACTTTTATATGTCTCTGTCCCATATTTTGAATAAATTCCTATTAAATAAAACTAGAAGATTTTGGAATAAGAATAGCATCTTCAGTAAAATCATCATTTTCACTGCTGCAATTCTCCCCAGCAATGACAGATTTAATTTATCCCATCTCTGCAATTCTTTTTTAACCTCTCTCCATACCGTATTGTAGTTGTTTTCTATTAACTCTAGATTGTTGTTAGTTAGCATTATACCTAGATATCTTATTCACTTTTTAACTTTATAATCGGTTAGCCTAGTTAGCTCCTCTTCCTCTTTTTTAAATAGGTTTTTCGTTAGAATTATCGTCTTTTCTTTATTTACCTTTATTCCTGCTATCTGTTCAAATTCCTTTAGCTTCTCCTGCTATTTCCTGATAGATTTTGTTGGTTCCTCTAAAGTTAAGGATATATCGTCCACAAAAGCTGATATTTTATACTCCTGTTTCTTTATCCGGATCCCGCTTATCTCCTTGTCATTTCTAATATTCCTACATAAGATCTCCAGACTCATTATAAACAATAAGGGTGACAGGGGGCACCTCTGTCTTACTCCCTTTTCTATTTTTATCTCTGAAGATCTATGTCCATTCAATATGATTTGAGCAGTTTGTTTCTGGTAGATTGCCTCTATTGCTTGTATAAATTTTTCTCCCAGTTCAGATTTCTCCATTACAGCCAGCATATATCCCCACTTCACGCTGTCGAAAGCTTTTTTCTGCATCTAGGAACAAAAAAGCTTGTTTTTTTCCCGGATGCGACTCTCCATATTCTATAATATTTAATATTCTCCTAATGTTATTTCTCATGTATCTGCCTGGGAGAAACCCCATTTGATCTGTGTTCACCCATCCCTTTAAGATTATTTTCAATCTCTCCACTAGAATTATCATACAAAGCTTATAGTCAGTATTCAGCAGAGAGATTGGTCTATAATTTTTTTATCTCTTCTGGGTCCTTGTTTTCCTTTAATATTAAAACAATATCTGCATTTAACCAAGATGATGGTATATCCCCTCCTTCCATTATTTTATTAAACAAATTACACAGTGGGACCTTTAGTTGATCTCCAAAAGTCTTGTAATAGCTAGCTGAAAAACCGTCAGGACCTGGTGTCTTTCCTGCTTTTAGCATTTTAATAGCCTGATCAATCTCCGTAATGGTTATTCTTTTATTTAATATTTCTCTCTGTTGTGAACTTATTGTAGGGGTTTTTTTGATCATCTAGATATTTTCTTATTTTTTTAATGCATTGTTTCTTCCTGTTGTGTCTCTTTAAAGAGCACTGTATAAAATTCTCCAAAGAGCCTTCTGATTTTCTCTTCATTTGTCACTACTTTATCCATATCTCTTATTTTCAATATTTTTTGTTTCTCCTGCACTTTCCTCAATCTGTAAGCTAACCATTTTCCCGTTTTATTACTATGTTCATAAAATCTCTGTTTTGTAAATCTCATTTTCTTTTCTATTTCTTGAATTGTGTCCGCCTTAATTTGATTTTGTAACATTTTTAACTCACTGATCACCTTTGTATTTTTGGGTTCTTTTTCAATTCTTTTTCTTTCTGATCTATTGCATCTAATAATTTTGCATCTTTTCCTTTAATTTCTTATTTCTTTCAAAGTTTATTTGCATCAATACGCCCCTGATAACCACTTTACTTGCATCCCACAAGCTCTGAATTGTAACTTCCCCTTCTTTATTTTCATTCAAATAATTTTAATCACCATCTTTAATAACTTCTATTAATATATTTATTATATTATGTCTATACAAATTATTGTTCTCTCAGTCAGACTCCATTCCTTCCTCTTTATCTATCTCATTATCCTCCTCTCCCTCTGTTGTGAGTTTTCTAATTCTTCCTCAACTTGTTGAGTTGTTGAGTATCCGTAATTTTCGTTGATAGTCTTCTAGTTGTTAGGGTATGTACTTGTGTGTTTTTCTTAACCAGCATATTGCTTCTACTTGTTTATCTCCTTATTTTCTATTACTTACTATATTGTTGTATTGTTCTATAGTAAACAATTTTCCCACAGCTCCTCAAAGGCCACCTAAAATTTCACCATCCAGATCCAGAAGAACTCAGTTATTTCCTATTATTTCCAACATTTAAGCTCCGATAATATATTCCAATATTCTAAACTATTCACTTTATCAATAATATCAAAATTATCTTAGCAATGTTACATAACCATAAGTTTCCTCTCAATCCCAAACTTTTACCCTTGTATACATTTTACAATTCACCAATTAATATCTGTAACCATCCAATCCTATATATTAATTTCTATAACCATTCAGAGGTATTTGTCAGACCCTTAATGTTCATAGATATCATGGGGGGGCTACACATTCACTCCTTATCTTTCTATCAAAACTATCTACTTCCAATCATTCTGAGTTTTCCCCCCTGTTTTCCTCTATATCTAACTCCAATCCACCTTTTCAATCTCACAGATTTACTAGGTCTGCTGCACTGGACCACTCCTCTTCACTCCTTTCTCTTCAGCTAACCTCCACTCCTTCATATCTCAATAGTGCGACCTTAGGGTCCTTTCTCTGCTACACCACTCCATCAAGTCCGTTCGAATCCACACCTCCTACCCACTTACACCGCTTCACTCTCCTTCCCTCTCCACTCTGCTCCGTACAACTCCACCCTGCTCCGCTCAGATTCACTCCACTCAGCTCTTCTTTCCTCTTCTTTTCTCTGTCTTCTAGCGTTCCACACTGCACCACTCCGCTCTGGTCTCCTTAACTCCAGTCCTTCTCAATCACCAACTCAATTCGTTTCAGTCCTCCTCAACTCCATACCGCTTTCTCAACCTCCGTGTTTCTTCCCACTCCTCCAAACCGCTCTTCTCTACACTCAATCTTCTAGCGTTCCACACAGCATGACTCCGCTTTGGTCTCCTTAACTCCAATCCTTCTCGATAACCAACACAGTTCATTTCAGTCCTCCTCGACTCCAAACTGCTTTCCAACCTCCGTATTTCTTCCCACTCCTCCAAACCACTCTTCTTCACGCCTGGTCTATTAGCATTCCTCACTGCACAACTTTGCTCTGGTCTCCTTAACTCCTATCCTTCACGATCACCAACTCAATTCATTTCGTACTGTAACACCTCGCTCAATACTCTTCCACTCTCTTTCGCTCCACGGTCCTCTCTTCCACTTACTCCTCCTCTGCTCCGCTCCATCCAAAAGCTCCACTCCTCTCCTCAAATCCGCTCCAGATCTTCAAATCTCTCTCCGTCACCATGTATCCACTTTCTTCTCAAGCAAGTTCATTCCGGCTGGCCTCTTTAACTTTGAAAGGCTGCGTAACTCAACCCTCCGATTCTCAAACAGCATAGAGATATTGTAAAAGGTCTCCCCAGTTCAGCCACCAGTAGGTTGCTTACCATATTATTTAACTGAATTATTTTTTAAAAAGTCAGAGGAGTTGCTTTTTCCCTTCTCGAGGGGTGTCCAACCAGAGGCGTTGCAAAGCTTAGCGACCTTATCCGTGCCGTCCTCTCCCTTCCCTCTTTCCGTAAGAAAAAAGGGGGGCGGATGGAGTCCACTTCTTGGTCGAAGCAAGCCCACTCAGGTCTCTCTCATACAAGAGGAAAACTCTTTCTGGTTCTGCTGTAATATTTACCAGAAAAAAAAACCCTGCTTGGTGACTGCAAGTTCTCCAACCAAGCTTCTTTCAGCCGCTCACAACTCCGTCGCTGACCGGAAGTCCACAATCAGGACTTTTTGTGATTCCTAAAGGCAAAGTATGTCCAAGTGGAAAAAAAGAAAATTCTTCCTTTAACTTTGAAAATCTAAATTATATATCATTTATACTAGTATAAATAGCTAATGCAAGGATGTGGAAGCTGTGACCCTCCAAAGGCTATTGGACTACAACTTCAGTCAACCACCACCATTTACTGTGCTGCCAAACAAATGTGAATTGGAGTTCAAGAGCAGCTGGAGAGACACAGGTTCCCTGCCCATTGTCTAAAATGGGCTGACACAAATATAGGCTTTTTCATGTAAGGAAACAGTGTGTGTGGGATTGGGGGCAAATGGGATTATGATGATACTAGCCATATACCTGGTGTAGCATACACCGTTTCCCCTGCCGCTCTCCACAAGCCCCCTCTGTGTGCGCACACACATGGGGGTATGCACCGCTCCCTCCCCACCCACCCCACCTCCTCCCCCCCACAGCCCTCCCCAAGCCCCCTCCCATGTGCGCACACACACACACACACTGCTACCTCCCTCCCCACCCCCCACACTGCCTCCCTCCCCTCACGGCCCTCTCCAACCCTCCTCCATGTGTGCACACACACACACACATGCACACTGCCTCCCTCCCCCACCGCCTCCCTCCCCCCTGCGGCCCTCCCCAAGCCCCCTCCTGCACACACACACACACTGCTGCCTCCCTCTCTCCCCACCCCCCACCTCCCTCCCCCATGGCCCTCTCCCACCCCCCCACGTGAGCATGCACCCACACACATGCGCGCTGCTCCCTCCCCACCCCCCGCTGCCTCCCTGCCCCCAACATGGCACCTCACCCCCCACCATGGCCCTCGCTGTCCCCTGCCACCCTCCCCAAGCCCCCCCATGCACACACACCATCCCCCACACACACCCTTCTACTAATTGCGGCCATGTTTACACTGGAGGTAAATCTCCACATGTTCCCGCCTCCAGTGTGCTGATTGGTTGCCCAACCAAGCTGTGATTTGTTGGTCAGTTTCCTAAGCAGCCAATCAGCACACTGGAAATGGGAACATACCCAAGAGAATTATATATATAGATGTTCTTCCTTTGACTTCCACATATTACTTGGCCTTCTCCACAGAGCTTGTATGTTTCATGTAATTTATGTAACTGAGCAACAAGGCTTCACTAAATACAAAAAAACAGCTGAGTAAGAGGTAATAGTGTATTAATTCTACTGTCTAAATCCAAGGAAGACTACTATGTGTATCTACTATGATTTTACAATAAATATTTATTGTAAAATCATAGTAGATATTCATAGTATTCTTCATTGGATTTAGACAGTAGAATTGATACACTATTACCTCTTACTTAGCTGTTTCATGTAATTTATGGACAGAAATGTTTATTAGTGCCATATTCTATCCTTTACTTCATATGCACATTCAGACTGGAATGTATTTAGTATCTGTAATGTCGTCACATGATCAGGGTTTGTAATGTCTCTTACACACTAGGTCTATAAATGGAGTTAGATAATACCATTACCGGACTACTAAAATACATTTAAAAAATTAACTTTCCAGTCTCCCAGGACTTTTCATCAGGCTGGAGAAGCAGAAAAGTCTAAATACTGTAGTTAAAGTCAAAAGATGGAGTCTGAAAACTTGAAGCATGTTCTTTAGGTGTGTGAATATCAAGTTTCACATCAGGGAATGTGAAAACATTGATCTATGTGAATTTGGAAATCAAAAATGAATGTGTGTTCTCCATTCTATGACACTGACCACTACTATTCCCTATGGTTAACCAACTGTATGGAAAATCTTGTCCCACATATCTGATCTTAGCTGACCTTGAAATTATTTTCCTCACCAGTGAATGTACACATTTAATTTTATGCTTCAGAATATTGCCAGATGTAACTGTGCGTGTATAAAAACTGCAATGTTCATATCTACATACTCATATCTCTCTCTCTGGCTTTTCTTCGCAAACAAAGATTCAGAAAGGACTCATCCTGCGCTTTCTGCAAGCACTGATGACTGAAAAGGCCAATCCGAGATAAACAAATCCAGTTGCAGAAAGCACAGCAGAAGGTCTCCTTGGGTGATGTTTCCGGGTTGTGATTCTTTCTGCATTGTCGTTTCTCTTCAAGACTTGTTCAGTGTGAGTTCTCAAATAAGGCTGCACCACTTACGACTCCTCGAACGCTTTCATCAGCGCTGTCTACACACAATCCTAAATAAACACTGGACTGACTATGTGATGAATGTTGCTGTCCTTGAGCAAGCAGGGATCACCAGCATTGAGGCCATGATATTGACAACACAGCTGCGCTGAGCAGGGCACATTTCTAGGATAGAGGACCATCACCTCCTCAAAATAGTACTCTACGGTGAACTCACCACGGGTCAGCTTAAGAGGGGCACTCCAAAAAAGCAATACAAGGACTCCCTGAAACAACATCTCAGGCTTGGCCAAATTGATCACCAACAGTGGTCCACCCTGGCCTCATATTGGGAGGCATGGAGACATACTACCCATAATGCTCATAGCTACGTAATATCTAAATACCTATAGAACACTCCTTTCTGTGTGTTATAATAGCCCTTTCCTCCGCCCATTAACTGAAACAATGGGAAGTAATTGACTGACCCTGATTTTTGGCTTTGAGTTGCTGCTTGATAATTTATGAGTGGCCTCATCAGGATCTATGGTGGCCACCTGGGAAGGTAGCCTCTGGGACAATTCTCTCTTCATTTCAGAGTGTGTCCCATGACTCATCTAGAGCACTGCTTATCCAGGTCGAAGAGGCTCAGAGAAGTGTTTGTATGTGTCACATCTTTTTAGAACTTTCCTTTCTTTTCTCAGCTTTTCTCAGTGCAGATGTTTTCAGGATAAATGTTTTTTCTTGTCTTTTCCTTTTCTTCACTAATTACAGCCATCCCTTCCCTACACCTTTCTGACCTCTCTTGGTGTCCCACTAGTTGTTGTTGTTGTGTGCGCCTTCAAGTTGTTTCTGTTTTATGGCAACCCTAAGGTGGGGTTTTCTTGGCAAGATTTGTTCAGAGGAGTTTGCTTTTGCCTTCCTCTAAGGCTGAATGAATGTGACTTGCTCAAGGTCTCCCAGTGGGTTTCATAGCCAAGCGGGGATTGGAACCCTGTTCTTCAGAGCTCTCAAATACCCAAACCACTAAGCACAGTGGTTCCCACACTTTGGTCTTCCAGGTGTTTGGGACTTCAGCTCCCAGAAGTCCTTGCCAGCTTGCCCAACAGTTGTGAATTCTGGGAGCTGAAGTCTGAAGCATCTAGAGGATCAAAGTCTAGGGAACACTGCTCTAGCATAAGCATCTCTTCTTCTCCTCCCTTCATGTTTGTTTGAGGATACGTGTATGTATCAATATGATACATTGCTGATTATCCTCCCAAATTAGAAATGTAAGATTCTGATAAGAGAGAGAATTTGTCATTTTAGAAACAGCTATAGGTTGAACGGCTGGCCACATGCATGTATTTTATTGTATTCTTTCTTTCTTTCTTTTTATTATGTATGGATTTATGTTACTTATGTCCTACTGTTCTATCAGTGTGGACTCAAGACAGCTTGCAACAAATTTAAACAAACTATAGCTAAAACTGTATTATGCAAAAATAAAAAACAAGCAATTCTATTAAAAACACATGGACAAAGTAATTCAAAACGCATTTGAAAAATAATTAAAAAGATAAAAGCAGAGCATACCACACTAAAACATCCTTTTATCACATGAGTTATAAACCAGATTTGCAACATTTTTGTGTCAGTTATGTCCATGGACAATGGGGTGAAATCTTTTTACATCCCAACTCTATTCTAGACAATTGTTTATCCCTGGAATTTTGACTGAACGACATCTATTTTTTACACTTGGTTGATGATTCCATGAAAATATGTGAAATGCACATTTTTGTTGTTGTGAAAAGAAAGATTGTACATTTCATTTCTCAACACACTGTCAGGTTCAGTGTATCATTAATACATAACTGTTTTTGATGTGTTTCTCATGTTCTATGAAGAAAAGGAGTATATATTTGCATACTTCTCATATTTAGTTGTTTTCTAATAATACCTTTGGGGTACATTGCTATTGCACATATTTATTTTGAATCTGTTAGAAACTTGACATTCTTGTGTTGGCTGGTTTTATACTGTTTCTCTTTCTCTTCAGTTTCTACTATTGTGCTTTAAACCCTGATCCCATCCTTCTTGTCAAAAGAGATTAGTAGATTTTGGCATTCCATGGGATAAAAGTACATTCACTGATGCCCCCATTCCCAGATGATGATGTATTCTTTATCCCCCTCAGACATGGCTTAATCAGGTCAGATAACAGCAGATGTCTGACTATCATCTCAAGTCCCAAGAGCCTAAAGCTCCTGCTCAAAATTCAGTCTGTATCAAGAAAGGAACTGTTCCTTTTTGGCCAGTTGGTTTGTGAGGATATTTTTTGGTGGGAGGGAATAACATTTTGTTTAAATGTAGCATCAGTAATGGATTTGATTAACTTCTGTCAGCCACAAAAATTCTGTGCTTTTTGGGGGGTGGGGGTGGTGAGTAACGCCTGAAAGATGGATAAAAGCAGATTCTTTTCATGGATTTTTGTGGCAGATGATCCGATGCAGCCCTTTTTCCACTGTTTTAAAGGGGGCTACCAAATTCAGAAGGTTAACTAGGTCATCTACCCATCAGTTGCCAGCAGGCCAGTGAATCATTAGTGAGTGTTAAGGCTTTCATTCTAAAAGAGTACAGTCGGCCCTCCATATCCACAGATTCTGCATCCATGGATTCAACCAACCACGGTTTGAAAATACTTTTTAAAAAAATTCCAAAAAGCAAAGCTTGATTTTGCCATTTTATATACACCTGTTTCATCCCTTGAAACCATGCCATTTACTACACCATGCCATTTACTACACCATGCCATTTACTACACCATTATATATAACGGGACTTGGGCATCCGTGGATTTGGTATCCATGTGGGGTTCTGGAACCATCCCCCAGCAGATACCAAGGGCACACTATAATTATAAATCTCAACTCTTGCTTTACCTTGAGATAACAGTTTAAAAGAAAACAACTGAAGACAAGAACAAAAGCATTATATTCTACTTTAACTGTCATGGCAACATCCTATGAAATCCTGGGTTTTACAGTTTATTGAGGTGCATTTAGAATGCTTAGTCAGAGAGCTCTTTGGCCCCACTAAACTACCAACCCCAGAATTCCACAAGATGTTCCCATGGCAGTTAAAGTGGAATATAGTGCTATAACAGTATAGTGTGATTAGGCCATAAGTGATTTACTGCAACGGTCAAAACCAAAGGATTATTGCATCTGTATACCATATCAGTCATAAATGCTATCACTTTCTTTAAAAGGCAATCAAAAGAAGAAGACAGATCAGCCATTCCAGGAGAAAATTAGGAGCTAAAAGATAGTTCTTCCTGTCACACATATATCCTTATAGCTGGAGGAGGGAAAATGGGGTGATTTGGAACATCGTGATAAGAAGCCAATAAAGTAATTAGCACTCAGTCAGAAAGAGAATGATATACAGATAGACACCTGTATCTGCAGGATCTGTATCCACAGATTCACTTATCCTCATTTGAAAAAAATATGGTCTCTCTAGGCACCTGGTAGGTCCTCTAGCACAATTCTATGGTATGTTTCTATCAGAAGCTGACCATAGAGTTGTGCTGGAGGACGTAGAAGATGCTTAGACAGATGTTCTCTCTAAGCCTCCTCCAGATCCTCCAATGTGACTCTGGTATGCTTGGGCCAGAAGTCATTCATTTTAATAGAGTTCACTATTATCCACAGTTTCCAGTATCCACGGTAAGTATGGGAACGTGTCCCCCACGAATATAGGGTTCTATGTGTAATTTGCTCCTAACTAAAAATGTTTCTTTATACGCTGACAGTTGGTGGTTTCTCTGTACCTCCCAGCAAACTGTGCATTCACCTATAATGCTCTTTAGCATCCTTTGCCCCAGTATTCCTATATTCCGTCATTTAATGCAAATGGTAGGGAAACAGTTTAATTTTCACAGTTAAGGTAGTTCAGTATGAGCTAAAAGTTTCAAAATTAGAAGTGGAGTAGAGTCTGGACTCTTAGCTTCATAGCTTAGGGACCCTGATGAGTGCAAATAGGAAAAGCCTAGTGTCAGGATACCTGTGAATCATACTGATTTGATTTTAGTTACTTCTACCCTTCATTATACCCTGAAAGTGCCATACAGAATCCTGATTTGGTAGTTTAGGAAGCAGTACTTAAATTATCAGCCAGAGCGTTCCTCTTAATGCTTTACCAAACTACAGCCCTGAGATTCCACAGGATGCAGCCATGATAGTTAAAGTGGAATCATATTGCTGTAAGTGAGTATTGTGAAAGGAAAACAGATTTTCTGGTGAAAAGATGGTGTCAGGATTGGTCCCGGACATGACCTTTTCCTGCCAAGTTCAGTTCTGTTGTATCACTTGGTGGCTAATTGTATATGCATTCCTCTGTACTTGTTAACAAGTATGTAGTCTAACTATGAAAAGGGAGTATGTGCTCTATGTCTCTGTCTGATAAAAATGGCACCTGGATTCAGCTCTGGGAAAAGTGGGCTGAGCCCGGGTATGGTAGGAACTGGGACTGGGGAAGATGGGTAGCCAATGACTGTATAGCCCACCAGATTTTGTAGATTGTAGAATGCTTTTAGTATACTGTTTGTTAGTAAGGTTTCATTCTGAGCAACTAACTTGTAGGGTTATCTCTTTGGATTACTAAAGTTTCTGTTTCTTAACTCTGAAACTGCAGGTCACTGAGTCTGAAGAAGCCAGTACATGACAGATGGCTTGTTTCTGTTCCTCATCCTGGCCCTCATTATTCATTTTGTGCACTTTGTGTTGTTTTTCAAGTAATATCTATTCTGTAGTGCTTGTGCACTGTTATCTTGAGACATTGGCAGAATACCTCTGGGGATAATGCCACACAGGCATAGCAGCTGTCTTTCTCCTTCCTTTTTTCTTTTCTTTTTTCTTATTTGTTGGTACAGTACTTCACAGGAAGAGATGCTCCACATAGTATTTTATGTTTGAATAAATCAATGTAAATATTTGCAACTGCATGCAACTACACCTTTTTAATGAGAAACTTAATCATGTTTTGAAAATGTCATGATCCATTACTCCAGCAAAATATAAGGCAGGATATGAATCACTTGCAACATCAACAAAAGGTCCTCTTAGGATTTTAATATTTATGCCATGGACTTATATAGCATCAAACAAACATCCTGTTCATTAGTCTATGCCATTTAAAGCTAGTTTCTAG